>CM055817.1:52550739-53826373 GCA_029582265.1 Zoroaster sp. YZ-2022
ATATTTCGGCAACCCGAGTATACCGTCCATTATTTAAACAGGTTTTATGCATTTTCATGCGAATAAATCAAAGATGGAAATTCATGTGACGGAAGATATTCTGGAAGATATTCACATTGAACGAGAAATATCATACTTAGTAGCCAGTTGTGCTCCACCCTTGACAGCGTTGGATCCCGAATGTCAGTGACTGAGAATGTTTCTATATAATATTACATTGTATATTGTGGCCCCATGTGTGGTAGTTTGCATTTTAAAATTGCGCGCCCCCCGTGCCTGATAGTGTTCTTGATAATGTACAAATTACTGCATACAAATATATAACACTGTTAATACACTATACGGTACATATACCGTATGTAGTTCCAGTTTGATACGTCCGTCTGTCCTCGGCGAGACAATGGAGTTCTGCGCCGTGGTTCAGTCTCTTATTGGATTGCAGCGCCTGCTGTGACTGTACAGTCCGAGCCTGGATCGTCAGGCTCTGTTGCAGTTGTTGCAGGTGAATTCCGCGCCTGGCTCTGTAGGTGCTCATTTTGCTGCTCATTTGCTCATTTCGCTGCTCATTTCGCTGCTCATTTCGCTGCTCATTTGCTCATTTCGCTGCTCATTTACTCATTTGCTCATTTCGCTACTCATTTGCTCATTTCGCTGCTCATTTGCTCATTTCGCTGCTCATTTGCTCATTTCGCTGCTCATTTCGCTGCTCATTTGCTCATTTCGCTGCTCATTTGCTCATTTCGCTGCTTTCATTTCCGCTCATTTCTGCTGCTCTTATTTCGCGCTGCTCATTTGCTCATTTCGCTGCTCATTTGCTCATTTTGCTCATTTGCTCATTTCGCTGCCTCATTTTGCTCATTTTGTTTGCAAATGACCAGCGAAAATGAGTGAATTATAAACCTATATATAAACTATTTCTTCCGTTTCTTGTCAATCGGAGATTAAAGCATCTGAGAGTTCAACATGAAATGTTATTTCTGCTGTCCAAAACCGCATGCAGAATTGCTAATGTACATATATGAAGAGAGAAATCTAAAATGGATGAAGTTGAGCGATGATTCTGAAATTAAAGCTATCCAATCTGACAATTCTGACATCGATAATTCCTGAACCCGATGTTAAAAGCGTAGATTTGAAGATTCGGAAATAGAAACTTGTGAAACTGAATCTACGCAGGATGAAGACGAAGATTTCGAGGAAGATGATTCCAGAATCCACGATACGGAAGTGGAATATGACGAATCATCGGAAGAGGATGAGTCTAGTTCTGAAACTGGAAGACAACGTGCCACTTTTCGAGACTGGTTGGAAAGAGGCTAAAGTGGCTACTGAAGAGATGTGGTGTGAAAAATATAAAGGAGTACGTCAACGGGGGTATGGTGATGATCAAGCCAAGGAAAAAGCCAATAGGAAAACCCTTTGGGCAGTCAAGCGAATCTTTTTCAGCAACATAAATACAAGGATTTTTGTCAAGTTACCTACATCTGAAAGATAATGGGACTCATCAGGGATATTGCGGAAAGATCTCGAAGAAAAAGTAAATAAAGGCATGAAGTAAACAAAGCTCCTGAACAGAGTAATGCCTAAACACCATACCAAATTTGGACGGACTACTAAACAACCTTCAACTAAATGAGGATGAAAGAGGAACGAGGATAGAAGGGAACGAGGAGATGAAGAGAACGAGGAAGAGTGATAATGAAAGACCAGATGTTTCAGAAAAGACTACTGGTACAATTTAAAAAAAAAAAAAAACATCTATAATAGTGTTTTTGGTAGGAATAAAAATCTATAAAAAATAACCACCTCTGTTGAGTCTTACAGTAATCCTTTATGGTTATTTTACACTATTACACTACATCAAGGGCAGTGACAACTTAATTTCAGAAGAAAATGAGTGCCTCTGCATGGGTTCCTAAACTTCTGGGTGACTTTCTATTCATCTTTAAATAGACAATGTATTGTGAACTACAGGCCTGACGCAGGTGTTCCTAAAGCGGGGCCGTTGTTTCGTATGTAAGATTAGACAACTGTATTATGAGCCCTAATATCCGACTTCATTTTACAGGTTTCTTGTTGACAGTACACAAACGAAATTCCAAGTTCCTGAGGCAGTTCATTGAAGCGGAAATATAATCCAAAAACACTGTCGTCCCATGTGCTCGGTATGAACGAGGTGAGATGTGTAATATCTATCATTACATTTATTGCGAGGTGTTAGACTCTTAATCCCTGTAAAATTCAGTGTGAGTTGACTTTCTTTTAATTCTGTTATATTCCTTATAATTCACTTGACTATGTATTGATTACCCTAGTCCTATACATCCCTCATCATTTCCTCTCCCCCAAAATCACCATATAACGTGTACAAATGATGTGACAAAGCCTAAGTCCAATAGATATTTGATTTACATTGTTTTTATATAGGGATTCTTGTTTAATGTGCATTTTCTTGGTAATTAATAATACTTTGAGTTATAATAATTTTTGAGTTTTCTTTTATATAGTGATTTGCATCGGTAATCCATTCATTGTTACGTGATTTAAAAAAAAGTGAATAAAAATAATAAAAAGAGTTGAATGTGTTCTTTTGTGTTTATATTTGTGTGTCATTATGTCTCAACTTGCCCGAAATCATCAATATGCATGCGCTTGGCACTACTCCCTCCACCACACAAACTACACCTCCAGCATGCTGCGCTGCACTTTCTCCCTCCACCACACAAACTGCGCCCAGACGTGTCTCAACCAGTATTTTGAGGAGGAGGAGCAATGAGGAGGAGCAGTGCAATGAGAGTGTTCCGCATTACGACCAACATTGAGGAGGAGGAGCACACCTCCACGCGCGCGCCCAGACGTGTCTCACGCGCGCGTGCCCAGACGACAAAATTTCAATCATGTGTGCCGCAAATCAGTCCTCTTTGAGGTGGAGGCGGAGTGAATCCCACCTCAAAAATCACTGCACACAAATTGCACTCCGCCTCCACCTCAAAGAGGACTGATTTGCGGCACATATACTACTAACGTCCTTGTAGTGTAGGACAGATCTTCCGGTGGGTCTGGAGCCAGTGGCAAGCTCGCCGTACAGCATGACCTTTGGGATTCGACCATCATCCATTCGTCTGACGTGGCCGAGCCAGCGCAGGCGCCGCTGGGTGAGCAGCGCAAACATGCAGGATGCCTGCCTGGTCAAGGACGTTCTTGTTTGGGATGCGGTCTTGCCATGTGATGCCCAGTGTGTTGGTCTTCTTAAGGCTGATGGTCAAGCCAAACTCTCTGCATGCATGTGCGAAGCAGTTGATGAGTCGCTGTAGTGCCTCCTGAGTGTGCAGTCAGTGTTGCGTCGTCGGCGAAGAGCATCTCTCTTAGAGTACCTGCCGCACTTTGGTCTTTGCTCGAAAGGCGGGCAAGTTGAAGAGACTCCCGTCGCTTCTGGTGTGGAGGTATACTCCGTCCTCTGACTGATCGAAGGCGTAGGACAGAAGCAGGGAGAAGAAGATGCCGAAGAGTGTTGGAGCAAATACACAGCCTTGTTTCACTCCGCTCTTGATTGTGAATGGGTCCGAAGATGAGCCGTCGTACTGGACGGTGCCCTGCATGTCTTCGTGAAAAGACGTGATCATCCTAAGGAGCTTGGGGGACATCCAATCTTCTGTAGTAGAGTGAAGAGGCCTTTTCTGCTGACCAAGTCAAAGGCCTTGGTCAGGTCGATGAATGCGACGTACAGCGGTCGTCTCTGTTCGCGGCACTTCTCCTGGAGCTGTCGTATGGAGAAAACCATGTCGATTGTTGACCTTCCGGCTCTGAACCCGCACTGCGCCTCGGGGTAACTGGGCCTGAGGAGGTAGACAGGCGGAGAAAGAGGATGCGGGCTGTACCACTGGATGGCGGTTCAACTGAGGACAGTAGAGAGTTTCTCACTGCAAATCCAACGCCATGCAGTCGTGGTTCCTCGGGTTCCTTCCCCTGCCAAAAGAACGTGTAGTCCTGTTCTCTGAGACTGCCGTTTGATGAAAATCTAGTTTCCTGCAGTGCGGCGATGTGAATGTTGAGCCTCTTGAGTTCACGGTCGATGATGGCTGTTTCCCTGGAGTCATCAACCTGGAGTAGATCATCGGAGAGGCCAGGGCACATTGTCCCGACGTTCCAGCTTGCGAAACGCAAGATAGGCAGTTTTTTCTCTGTTTGCCTGGTGCGGGTTTACAGTCTGCTTGTCGGTCTTTTTCCCAGCTCCAAGCACCCCAATGAAGCAGGCAGACTGTGGCGGGTCAGCACCTTACTGGCTGGGGCTGCCCAGCCGAGGCAGGCGATAGCTGACCAGTGGGACGCGATGATCTCTCCCACCGTCGGAGACAACCCGTAGCGCCTGAACATACGCCAATCGGTCCTGGCTTATAACCGTGCTGCGCCTCCCGTGTTGTTTCTAACGCTGTGGACAGCGATACTGAAGTGACCTCTCCAGGGCGCAGGCCTGGGCGGTGTGTATGGAGATCCTGGGATGCCCAGTCGTCAGAATCCCCCTCTCGGCCTCACTGATGTGGTCCAAAGGAAAGCAGAGCGATACATTTGGCTTCAGCTTGCTGCTGCAGGAGCTGCCGGAAGGAAGTCAAAGTTGACGTCCAGCCGTCTTAGGGGCTCCACTCCGGATTTTCTGTCTGGATTTACTTCCGTAGCATTCGCCTCTTCGGAAGCTGTCCACAAGGCAGTGGAGCCATGATCCAATGGCCGGGGAACGGTTTTATATCGGACTTGTTCTTGTCATAGACGGATGGCCTGCCAAGGCTATCGAGCTCCGTCTGCCCGATACCGTATGTAGTATTAACAGTGTATATATTTAATAGCATTAACAGTATTATATATATATATATATATATATATATAGTGATCCCCGCTACTGCCGTTGTTTGCATCTGACCGGGGCTTGATCCCTGGCTACTCGGCAGATATGGTTTGGCCTCTGACCTGGCCCCATAGAGCAATAGATAATTGGCATAAGTGGACCGCCCACCAACATAGGGGCTGGTTAGCTCAGTTGGAAGAGCGCTCGTACGGTATTCGAGAGGTCGCGGGTTCGAGTCCGGCATATATATCAAGCCCCGGTCAGATGCAAACAACCTGGGTAACGGCAGTAGCGGGGATCACACAACTTGGGACACAAGCCTTTTACGTGCTTGTACACAAAGTAGATTTATAGGGAGAAACTGACCTGAATATTATATAAACGGGCAGCGAGCAAAGAAAAATTGGATGATGCCGGACTCGAAACCGTGACCTCTCGAATACCGTACGAGCGCTCTACCAACTGAGCTAACCAGCCCCTCTGTTAGTGGGCGGTCCACTTATGCCAATTATCTATTGCTCTATGGGGCCAGGTCAGAGGCCAAACCATATCTGCCGAGTAGCCAGGGATCTAGCCCCAGTCAGATGCAAACAACCTGGGTAACGGCACAAAGTAGATTTATAGGGAGAAACTGACCTGAAATATTATTTAGTTTCTTCCTATATAATATTTACAAGCGAAATTACCCGATCTGAAGATCAGGTTTGGAGCGGTTGGAGTTGGGTGAACTAAGGAGGGTGGGGATGAAGGGTTGATAGAGTGGAGGTGTGTAATTGGCCAGTGTGTGACTGAAGGAGGGGTTGATGTGTTGGTTGAAATGCTGTAGATTGGTGGTACCTGTGTTGGGCGGTGGTGTTGCTCTGTTGTTGAGTGGAATGTCATTGGAGAACTTCTGGGTAGACGATGTTGCGCGTGAGACCTTTGGCTGTGACGAATGTTAGGGAGTTCATTTGACAACTCCGTGTAAACAAAGTTGCGCAAATGCGCAAACGACTCTGTGCGCTAACATGAATGCCCTGAAATGCGCAAACAACACTGTGCGCTAACATGTGGACATTTTGCACACGGCACTACTTTACGCAAAGAACACGCCGTAGTGCTAGCGCTGTTGCTAGATTTGAGAAGACCATGCTTGATGCCATGCACACACAACACGCATACACACAACACGCATACGCACAACACGCATACGCACAACACGCATACACGTGTGAGCCATAACGGCTTTTACACGTGTGAGCCATAACGGCTGTTGTATGTAAGATTTAAGAAACACCACGAAAGTGTGGCCGTTGCGGTATTTAAGCACACGGGTCAAGAATAACACAACACCTATAGCGAATACAGAGGGAGTGCGTTCGGACAACTGACGGGTCCCGAACGACGGCCGCTGCATGACAAAAAGCAGTGAATAAAATGCAGAAAAGCGGCGATTCGCCCGTGACGCAAAAACGACGTCTTCGGCGGAGCCGGAAGGGCGACGACGACACCCTGTGGATTTTTCCCGACACGCAGGTACCCCTCCCGAGCCGCGGGACCCAGCGGTTCCGGAGCCTATATGTAACAAACTTTTTAGACGGGCCTAAGGATTTCGCTCTTATTATATTAGATTATATTAGATACTGTGTACAACCATGTAAAAGGCTTGTGTCCCGTTGTGTGATCCCGGCTACTGCCATTACCCAGGTTGTATATTCCTTCCGTTTATTAAACAGAAACAAAATATATAAACAATTGTATGAAGCCAAGGGGTTTACTTTAGACAAAGCACATACCTTTTTATATCTGTGATTAAATCAACTGATCGAATGAGTAGACTGGTTATAGATTTGAGATCAAGTCTGTATATTATCCGTATCTGTCTGTGTACAGCGCGCAGTCTGTCATAGCATAATGACCCCAACTTGCGGCATTGATCTCGTAGGTTCGGCTTAATATACAAGCTTGAACAAGTGGTAACGCATTGATTATTCATAAGGCATTGATTATTCATATATTCAAGAACCGGCGCAGCCCGCCTGTGTTTGAGTTGCAGTAGGGATGGCCAATGAGAGATCTTCCAGAACACTGGTAGACGTTTCCATTATTACCAGGTTAAAACTATTATGACGAAATGTCCGTCATCACCCATGTTCTTCACATTATGAGCAAGAACTAGCGTGCATCTGCTCAACGCCGTATACGGCGATCTGTTCAACACGGGAAATTCCCATCAAATCACTACGCTCGGATGATTATTTCCTCTACTTCCTTTATTTCCTCTATTTTAATCTTTGTTAAACGTGTTAGATCACTCGGCATTTGAAAATATTCCCCTTTCAAAAGAGTGTAATTTCTTTATAATTATGTGACAGTAAAGACATTTTTTATTCAAAAGCACTTTTTATTCAAAAAAGTGCTTTTGGTCTAAAATTCTCAGGTTTGTAAGGAGGTCACCACACTTTTAGTCGTGTTTTCCGGGGGTCTTCCCACTAAATTGAATGGCAAACTCACCAGCAAGGTCACAGCAATTTAGATCGCACGGTTTTATAAACTAGATAAAATAAGCTTTCAATCTATGTAAAATCTATTTTGATTGGTGGACTGAAAAGAAGGGCACTTTTTGTGTCAAATCATGAAGCCCGTTTTTGAGGAGCATGACCTTTGGTTTATTGATAGCCTGGACTACGTTTCCATATGATTCACGATTTCTGGAGGCGGCAACTAGACCTGCTCGAAACTGCGCGTAAATACAACAACGTTGCATATTAGTCCAGAAGCAGAACTTGTCGTTTTAAAAGGTATTCGCCGTTTAAAGCCATTTTTTTCCCTTGAACCATCGTTTTATAACAATTATACCTTTGAGATAAACATATACCCCTTTATACACCCAAATTATATCGGATTAGAAGTATTTTCCCTGTTTTATTCGACGTGTTGTGGCTGGATCACTGCGTTAAGTTAATAGGGGCACTGTAAAAAATTACCGTAATTTTACGCCGAAAAGTTTGTAAATTTTACGGTGAATTACCGTAATCATCCCTTTCTCATTGTTTTACGGCCGAAACCCGTATTATGGCAGCTCCCATTGCACTCTGGGATATATCCAATATGTAAATGATCTGACCTTACTTTGACATAGCTTTGCGCTCGAATCATTTCCAATGTTTAAATATTTAAAAATGGGTGATTTAAGGCCATTTTCAAAAAAAAAAAATTAATTTTATGATTAAAAAGGTAAGATTTTGATGTTCTTTTCTATGTTTATGTAAAAAAGTACATTCAAAATTTTAAATATTGAAATAGATTATAATTGCATGCCACCATGACTAAAAAGAGTTTCGAAAACACAGTAGCCTATATATAAAGGATACATGTTCTGTACATTAGTAACTGGAGAGGACCAGGAGTAGTTGAAAAAATAACCAGACTACGTATACATGTATATAGGTAAGTGAAAGACATTGTGTACAATAAACAGTTCCATTGATTAATTCCAATATCTGTAGATCCATCCCATACCAGATGCAGCGTTCCATCCATACAAAAATCCCGTTAAATGTACAGTACAATTTGCAAAACTTCCACCGTAAAATTTACGGTGCTTTACCTGGCAGCTAGGGTGCCAGAAAATCTTTTACAGTGCTGTATAAAAACGGTAAAAAGCATTAAAAATTACGGTTACCAAAATACGTTACCCGTAGTATTAACAGACTTTTCACCGTAAAAATAATGGTTTAACGTAAAATACAATACGGTCCACACGTAAAAAATACGGTAGAAAGGTGGCAACTCGCTCCACGACTTTCGACGGTAAATTTTATGGGTAATATTTTACAGTGGGTGTATATTGCAGGTTGGTGTTCGATGACTTACACGAAGAGATGATCGGACAGTGACACATACATTTTGTCATTTAAACATTTATCAAAATTCACGGATGTTTAATCAACTAGAATATTGCCAAAGATTTGACATTCAGTTTTCATTAACATTTTTATATACCTTTAAAGAAATCCAATACAACATGCTAAACAGTTACATAGCTCGACTTTTAATTTTTCACACCAAATATCGGTATAAACGGAAGATGGTACATGATGCACATGTACATGAAAAGCGTGTAACATTGTGTTGGTATACATCTCGTTTTTTATTGCAGTAATTAGTGACTGTTTTGATGTAAAGTTGTGTTTTGTATGTATTCTATATTCTCTTTTTATAACCACACATTTGTCTGTGTCTCTACTATAGTACACTGCAAAAACTGTGGTGTTAAATGTACAATAGTGGTGTTTATATTAGGCAACTTGCACAATATAAACACCACGGAAGAATAAAGTTGACACCACTAGTGTTATTTTAACACCTCAGTTTTTGCAGTGTATATTTATCGTTTTATATTTGTTACACTTTTTCTTTTTTTCCCCCTTTTTCTTTGGAGTAATAAACCTTCGTTACAACACGACAAAAAGAAAGAAATTTGTTTTCTGCCAGTTTGTATACGAACAGTAGTTTCGTCCCCTATTATGTTAATTGAATATTCAATTTTCGGTTGCTAAGAGCAACATGTGTGGTGTGCGCTCAGTCGTATCAAGGTCAGCGCACACAGCGTGTGAGTCATACAATGAACGGGTGCTGCATTTTTTGCACAAAATAGGGGTCAAGTTCTTCAAATGATTAAATTATTGGTTATTTGTAAATATTTATTATTGGAGAAAAAGTGGCGGGTGGGTTCAACATTCTACCCATGAAGGTAATGTACTTGGAATTGCCTGAATACCATTGGAAGCTTCGTCCTTTGGTTGCATGCTCTATTCAACGATCAACGTGATGTGAGCAAGAAGTACAAATTGACCCGCCAGTGGTGTGTCACTTAAAACGAAAGAAATCTTCTTTGAATAACAAGAAACTCGGTACGCCTAAATAACATTAACCAACGAAATCTACTTTGAATAAGATCGCAAACCATGAATACTATTAGCCGTACATGTCTTCTCTGCTTTTAACCAGCGTGATGTAACTAAATGAAAGCTACTTTGAATAAGATCGCAACCATAAATATACTGCCATTATTTAAACAGGTTTATTTCAACTGGTTTATCCGAATAAATCAATCTGGACTTGATTAAGTGGAAATAAACTGAACTACTCCTTTTGGGTGATGATTCCAAGCAACTTCCTAGGTTAGACTGGTCCCCTGTCTGTATCCTCAAGAATAAACATAGGCTCCTGGTGGACCATTCAAAGGATTTCTTTGGATACGTTGTGTTGAAGATCTGACATCACGCTTCGAGGCTCGCGCTAGCTCCCAACCAAGGTCAAAGTTTAATCTCCCCAAAAACTTTGAGGCCAGTATCTGGCGTACTTCACGAGCCTCAAAGCGTGACGTCAGATCTTCAGGCTACTAGGATGGTTTTAACGGCGTCGTTTTAGCCACACAAGAGCGAGTGCAGCAACCACGCTTAGAGCGTTCAGTCCACCAATCAGGATGAAAGCCAATGTGTAACTGCCGAGTGTGTCATATATCAAACCTGTCATGGGGAAAGAATATAACATGATAATTAATGTCACTGTCGTAATGGGAGACTTGAGAGACGCTGGTGGCAGCAGACATACCGGTCATTTCCCTCTATTGTTTACGTTGGGAAAAGGACCGGTCAGTCTGCTGCCACCAAGTGTGTCAAATGTCTTACTTGTAATACTTTTCACTGTCAATAGACCTTTATCATGGCGCCGCCATCTTGTCTTTCTTCAATGTAAATCTACATGACCAAACCGAGGCTGCAAGGGAAAATAGTCTGGTACCTTGTATGCATTGAGAATTTGTGCTGCAATCTTACCTGCGTATACAGGGAACATGACAAAGATGACTGCAGCGTGATATAAAAGGTTTATGATGTGGTAAGTAGTCTGACAAAAATCATGAAAAAACCGAGAAGAATCTTACCTGGAAAATATAAAAATAATAGTCTTATTATACCAGCTTTCAGTAAAATCGATCCCAGAGCGTTGCCAAACTGTTCAACACCTACGGTGTCCTTGGTAATCACATCAATGAGAATCAAGGCAAAAGATTGGGAAAATCCAAATATGAACATATTCACAGCATTCGGCCAATAGGTCATCAACCACGGATCAACAAAATAATTTGTGGATATCACTGACATCGATATCCCCATCCACATGTAAATGCCGATTACACCAAAGTTTGACGCAATGGGACTGACGCATAGATTCCCAACTATCCTTCCAATGCCATACAGAACAACAAAGTTGGTGGCGTCGATCAGTGGGAATCCCTTTGAGACATTGGTACTTGGTACAAAGTCCACCAGCCAAGCAGTAGACATCGTTAATAATACAACGTAGATGAAAGTGACAAGCCAGTATGGGATAGAAGTGAATACGTCTAGACCGAAAGTACGAGTGATTGATGCACAGACTGAAGTCAGATACGAACATGGACCCTGGCTACGTGTTGGGGCTTCCCCGTCCTGAACAGCCCCTTGGTCCTCATCCACGGTAACAGTCCGATAATCATGTCTACTCGTAGCTTGTGGCTTCAGTAGAGCTCCACACACGGCAAGATGCAAGGACAATGCGCCATATAGCAGGATTGTTCCTCTCCAGCCGTAGATGTCCAAGAAGAATTGAGTCAATGGTGGACAGATGATGAACGACAGTGAACTACCGACTCCAGCTATGGCAAATGCTGTTGTGATGGATGCTTTGAAGCAGCACCCGATCATCTCCTTACTTGCAGTGAACGCAAAACCGAATGCGGGTCCTGGCAAGATAACATTTGAAAAATTATATATTTTTATTGACAAATACCTGATCTTTATTCACATTACTTTTTATAACACGCCTCATATCAAACAAATCACAGGCATATGAATTCTCTGAACAACAATACTTTTAGGTATTGAATGCCATCAGAGTATACTGATCGAAACGTCAAATTGTCAGACCACTCTTCTCAGAACCAACACATTAATTTACAACTTATAAGAAATATCACATGGAGCTACCACAAATCTTCCTCTGAATTTATGTAGGGTGCGATTGGATTGATTAGCAGTCGAAGGAGAAGGAATTGTGTTCTTTCTTGACTGTGTATTTTATTCTGTGAACGGAATCGGCAACAACACCTGCCGACAATGGTTCACAGCAAATATTCGCGGCGAAGGTTCGCAAAAGCTGAACACACTTCACAACTTGCGTGAAACATTCGATACGAATTCAGTGATTGCGTAAAATTCGCTTTCGCGTGAAGTATAAACCGGCCTTAAGGCCTACATACTGTATGCGGGCGCCATCTTGGATTATTCAGCTAGCGTTATTATTGACGAAAATCCAACTTTCCCTCATAATATAACTTAATCAAAGTGTACAACATGAATCGGCATGCGTTTCTTAATACTTGTGTAGCACACACAGAGAAGAGAGAAGAGAGAAGAACTCAGTGCGTCTTGTTTTGAAAACAAATTGAGAATTATTTTATTCCTCTTCACACTAGCAAAGATGAATTACACACTTTAATACAAGAAATCTTTAGTACAAGAAAGTATGGTACCAATAAGCAACTATAACCAGGATCCTGGATTTTTTATTCGAATCAATGAGACTTCCTTACAGTTCAATCTGATCAGTTCAATCCGATGAGTCCAATCCAATGAGTTCAATCCAATGAGTCAGATGAATTCAACAAAGTTAAATAGTAAAGAATACAAAGTGTCAGAGTCCATACGAAAATCCGCGTCCGGCTAACTGTCGATGTCCACAGCAACAAGCAGTGAAGAAATGACTCCGTCTGTGGTGTAATGGAACCAATGAGCTGAGCTTGAGCTATACTGAAACTGTAGCTGAGTCCTTGAGACTATATAGCAGAAGCCCGAGACGAGGCCTAAGACTGAGCCGATGCCTGAGAGCAAACAATAAACATGTATACATTAGTAAACTCTACTAAGTTCCATTTCACAAATCTTATCAATGCCAAAAAACTATCCAGCATTATTTTGATCCAAACTCATGTGCAACTGTCACATGACTTTTGATAAAAATGTGGCATACATTTACTAGCTTTTATGAAAACTATTATTATCCAATAGCTTAGAATTACCAGTGATCAATAAACAATCACTTACATTTATAAAACATGCAAGTTTTCTAAAACCCTCAAAATGGTCATGAAAATCATATTGCAGAAATAAGGCATTTTTAATAAGTAAACCTACATCCATCATTTACTATTGTAGCAATGAAACATCAGGTTCATGTACGTTTAGACCTACACAAACGTACATTGCATTATACCATAGTGCTTGTGCATGAATCAGTCACATGGTTTTACACAATCAAAAGTAAACTTTTTAAACAATGAAATTTTAGCTTACCTGAGAGCCAACAGTTGTTTTGCGCTGTACTCAATTGAAGCTAAAAGTAATTCTGAGTTATTTGATGGTAATTAACAAGTCATTTGTACATTTTATTCAGTTCTTTTTCAGTTCTTTATTCAGTTCTTCAGTTCTCCAGTTCTTTTCAGAACTAATTACTACTCAATTGAGATGCCACATGGTGTCACCGCAATTAGTCTTACTTATCATCCTCACCATGCAAAGCTACAAGTTTACCTATATTTTATTCAGCAAAATAAAACACTTTCTGGGACAATTTTGGTAAATCAATGGCTACTACTAGGCTGCAGAGCTGTCACATGTATTTTCTCCTGTCACAAGAGGGCGATATTGCTCTGGGCCACTGGGCTACACTTGTCTTCTATAAATCTTACTTCAGAAACAAAAGATTAAAATTTACCTGTGAACGGGATCGGCAACAAAACTAGACTGGTCCCCCGTCTATATCCTTGACAGGATATAGACAGGCTCCAGGCGTACCACTCAAAGGATTTCATTGGATACGTTAACGTGTTGTGCTGAAGAGGATTGCGTGCTCACCAACTAAGGTCAAAGTTGAGCATCGGGGAAAATATGGCGGCTGTACGGCTAGGATCTGGGGTAATTCACACGCATCTAGCTCAAAGCGTGACGTCAGATCTTTAGGCTACAAACACCACCAGATGCACGGAGATGAGACATGCAATGAACTATCTCATCGCCGCACGGTGGCGCTGTCACCAATTCTTACAGGTGGAACCTAGCAGTCACCACATTTACATCGCCCTATTTGTTTATGTTGATGTTTCTTTAGTACAGTTTCGTTCGATGTGGAACCGGCATCCCATATCGTCTTTGTTTCTGTACTTTTAAAGCGTCTGTTGATGAATGGCATAACTTTGGGAGGGCACGAGGCACGTGCTTGATCTCATACGTACTGATCAATTCAACCATCTATCAATCATCGATCATTTATTCGTTAAATCTATCAATCCATCAGTCAATAATATCAATCACTTCTTAATCAATCTATCCATTCCTCATTCATTTACGTTTCACATACGTCCATCCCTCCATTCACCGTCCATGCCATCGTGCATTCAAATGTCACCATTCCATAGGCAATACAACGCCGCATTAACGAACACCGCTATAACGAACATTTGTTCAAACCAAGTCTTAGTGAACATGTTTAACACTATGCCGAGATGAACTCACTTGATGTTTCTGTTTACTATGACGTATTACACGAGGGTGAAAGTCCAACCTGGGCTCAGAGTACCATGATGTTCGTTATAGCGGCGTTCCTGATGTAACAGGGGCGTGTTAATCGGCGCCGACATCCTCTTCGGAAAAGCTTCAAATTATAAGTAGCTCGCTAAAACTCAATGAGCTATTTATTTTTTATCATTAAAAATACCATATTTTAGTATCTACATGGCATTTACGTCTCTATTTCTGTGGTCCTTTAACGAACACCGCTATAACGAACTTTTGTTCATACCAACAATCTTAGTGAACATGTTTAATTGAACACTATGCCAGGATGAACTCACTCGATGTTTCTGTTTACTATGACGTTATTAGACGAGGGTGAAAGTCCAACCTGGGCTCAGAGTACCATGATGTTCGTTATAGCGGCGTTCCTGATATAACAGTTACACTTATGGATATACTCACCTGTGAAGAGACAAAGAATAACCGCCATTGCAACTAAACTGGACACGAAGGACACTGCTATCAACGAAAACCCAATAACCAAACCGCTTACAAAGACAACAGTTCGTATTCCAAACTTCTTACGCAGCGGTGATGCAAACGGAGCTTGGGAGAATAAAACATAAAACATTGATGATAATTCATAAAGTAAGCATACATGGCTAAAGATAAGTTGCAGAGTTTGCAATTACATTTTCTTTCAAGTTTAACACTCACTAAATTTGTGTAAATTAATTTGTTTAGAACACAAATGCATACGGCCTAGGCCTATGGGTAAGTGTACAGTGGCAGACTGTAAAGAGTAAAGACTGTTTGTGGTGACACCATATGTATAAATTCTCTTTTGAGTATCAAATAGTTCTTAAAAGAACCAGTTGGTTACAACTCGACGTTTCGATCAGTATGCTCTGATCGTCTTTACTTATCCTTTTCACCATGAAAAGGTACAAGTCTTAGATTTTTGCAAAACGGGATTCTGCGGTAGCCTACTTATGATAGTGCGTACCTACAAAATCCACGCTGCCGTCCATCACTGAAATCATCCAGCCCACAAGCCACGCATAAGTGTCGAACTCTTCTTGAAACAACGGTAGCATCATGGCTAGGCTTTTCATCACACCCTGCAAAACCAACAGTGTTGAAAATGACGCCAAAACGGAGAACCAACCAAGGTAGCCTCCATCTTGAATCGCCTCAGATATGGAACCCGTAAGTCTCTTGTATATACCACGTTTCATTTCGATTTGGGAGGATCTTTGATTTTTCAAGAAAACTCAGTATTCTCCTCTCATGATGACGTTATAACCTGTAATGTAATAATTTGACTGTTAAGTTATCATTTCATACCGATTAATTAAAGGGAAGGTACAACATTGCAGACTTGTATTCGAGTCCTCAAACCTCGAGTCCAAGTCCGAGTCCCGAGTCATATGGGTCGAGTCCGAGTCCGAGTCCGAGTCACGAGTCACGAATCACGATTCGCGAATCCGGGAGAGCAGATGCGCGCTAGTTTTCATAACGAAGTTATTATTGTTAAAATTATACGCAAACAAAAAGTTCGATCCGAAACTATGCAAATACTGTAGGCAACTAAACTCGACTCCGGCCAGCTACAAAGCTCACTAACGTTAAGGGTACACACCGCCCTAAAAGTGAAAAATGGAATTGATAGAATGATAGATAATCCTTTTTGGAAGGTTTCCTTCAAAAAACAGAATCTGGGTATCATGTAATTACCGAGAAAGGTCAAAAAAACATGTCAAAAGTCACATAATTATACGCATTTCCAGTAGTCTACACGACCATGAAACTTGCCTTCGGCAATTGTAGATTGTATTTAGACTGGTACTCTGCATTACACACAGTTGTTGTTGTTGTCCTCTTTCGGCTGCTCCCGTTAGGGGTCGCCACAGCAGATCATGAGCCGCATATTTGATTTGGCATAGGCTTTACGCCGGATGCCCTTCCTGACGCAACCCTCCCATTTATCCGGGCTTGGGACCGGCATGGCACTTAGCATGCACCGGTTTGTACATCTCCAGTGGCTGGGATCAATTTGGCCCTCGCAGCAATTATGGTAAAGTGTCTTGCTCAAGGACACAAGCGCCATGGTCGCGGCAAGGCTTCGAACCCACACACTCTGACGACTCAGCCATCAGAACACAAATCCGATGCACTAAACCGCTCGACCATGGCACCCCACCATTACACACCGTTGTGAATGTAACAAAAGGAACAATTGTTCAAGTCTGTACATTTTGTGTCCATTGTAAACACACGAACGATCACAGAATTCATGGATTCGATTGCAACCAGGTGCACGTCGACGTCCAAGAGTCATAACGTACTGGTACATGATGAACACAATCATGAAAATTATGTGACATTGCCATAACCTCTGATTACATACTGTGCATATTTGACAGAAAGTGAAGCTTCAATTTTGGTTTAGATTCTCATATTCTCAAATTATTATCAAACATTTTTATTTGGTTGGGGACATACGTACACGTATAAATGACCAAATTATTTTGTCCGAAGTGCTTTTATCTTAGAGAAGAAAAAAACAATTACGTAAAAAATACAAGTTACCAGATATAACTTTGTGAAACACAAATTTTTAATCAATTTTCACAGGTTAGCTTTTATGCTATTTTTCATGAGATCTAATGTTAACGTGTTACAGGGTTGAAGTTAATGTTCATTATCAAATACCAATGATGAACATTTCATTTAGTTTTAATGGTCGTTTATTACAAAAAAAATAAGGTTTAATACTAGAGATTCGAGTTTGTCTCGACACAAACTCTAGGTGTTCGGGAGATGTAAAGGTCAAATTGGGGTCACCTTTTTGTAAATATTTTTTGACAATTAACGATCAGTACAATGGTACAAAAATTGTGAATTTACCTTTTGTGGTTGTTGAAATATGATTTTTTTTAAATATTAAATTTGACTTCCAGTTTGGACAGGGAGTAAGGTCAAATTGGGGTCACCTTTGTGTAAATATTTTTCGACAATTAACAATCTATACAATGGTGCAAAAAATGTGAATTTACCTCTTGCGGTTGTTGAGATATGATTTTTTTAAATATTAAACTTTGACTTCTGGTTTGGACAGGAAGTAAGGTCAAATTGGGGTCACCTTTCTGTAAATATTTTTCGACAATTAACAATCTATACAATAGTGCAAAAAATATGAATTTACCTCTTGTAGTTGTTGAGATATGATTTATTTTTAAATATTAACCTTTGACTTCCGGTTTGGACAGGAAGTAAGGTCAAATTGGGGTCACCTTTGTGTAAATATTTTTCGACAATTAACAATCTATACAATGGTGCAAAAAATGTGAATTTACCTCTTGTGGTTGTTGAGATATGATTTTTTTAAATATTAAACTTTGACTTCCGGTTTGGACAGGAAGTAAGGTCAAATTGGGGTCACCTTTTTGTAAATGTTTTTTGACAATTAACAATCTATACAATGGTGCAAAAATGTGAATTTTCCTCTTGTGGTTGTTGAGATATGATTTTTTTAAATATTAAACTTTGACTTCCGGTTTGGACAGTAAGTAAGGTCAAATTGGGGTCACCACAACTCGTGTTTCATCAACTTGTTAAGTTCTAAGTACATGCCAAGTTTCAAGTTCATGTGAAGTTTGCAAGTATGTGTTTGTTACCGGAAAGTCGCGGGGGAGAATATTATTTTGTTAAATATTAAACTTTGACTTCCGGTTTGGACAGGAAGTAAGGTCAAATTGGGGTCACCACAACTCGTGTTTCATCTACTTGTTAAGTTCTAAGTACATGCCAAGTTTCAAGTTCATGTGAAGTTTGCAAGTATGTGTTTGTTACCGGAAAGTCGCGGGGGAGAAGAAGAAGTAAAACTAGAGATTCGAGTTTGTTTACACAAACTCTAGGTGTTCGGGAGGAAGTAAAGGTCAAATTGGGGTCACCTTTGTGTAAAATTGTTTTGACAAATAACGATCTGTACAACGGTGCAAATATTGTGAATTTATCTCTTGTGGAAGATTTTGTTTTAAATATTAAACTTTGACTTCCGGTTTAGACAGGAAGTAAAGGTCAAATTGGGGTCATCTATTTGTAAATATGTTTTGACAATTAATGGTCTGTACAATGGTACAAAAATTTTGAATTTACCTCTTGTGGTTGTTGAGATATGATTTTTTTTTAATGTTAAACTTTGACTTCCGGTTTGGACAGGAAGTAAGGTCAAATTGGGGTCACCTTTGTGTAAATATTTTTCGACAATTAACAATCTGTATAATGGTACAAAAATTGTGAATTTACCTCTTGTGGTTGTTGAGATATTATTTTGTTTTAATATTAAACTTTGACTTCCGGTTTGGACAGGAAGTAAGGTCAAATTGGGGTCAACTTTGTGTAAATATTTTTTGACAATTAACAATCTATACAATGGTGCAAAAATGTGAATTTACCTCTTGTGGTTGTTGAGATATGATTTTTTTAAATATTAAACTTTGACTTCCGGTTTGGACAGTAAGTAAGGTCAAATTGGGGTCACCACAACTCGTGTTTCATCAACTTGTTAAGTTCTAAGTACATGCCAAGTTTCAAGTTCATGTGAAGTTTGCAAGTATGTGTTTGTTACCGGAAAGTCGCGGGGGAGAATATTATTTTGTTAAATATTAAACTTTGACTTCCGGTTTGGACAGGAAGTAAGGTCAAATTGGGGTCACCACAACTCGTGTTTCATCTACTTGTTAAGTTCTAAGTACATGTCAAGTTTCAAGTTCATGTGAAGTTTGCAAGTATGTGTTTGTTACCGGAAAGTCGCGGGGGAGAAGAAGAAGTAAAACTAGAGATTCGAGTTTGTTTACACAAACTCTAGGTGTTCGGGAGGAAGTAAAGGTCAAATTGGGGTCACCTTTGTGTAAAATTGTTTTGACAAATAACGATCTGTACAACGGTGCAAATATTGTGAATTTATCTCTTGTGGAAGATTTTGTTTTAAATATTAAACTTTGACTTCCGGTTTAGACAGGAAGTAAAGGTCAAATTGGGGTCATCTATTTGTAAATATCTTTTGACAATTAATGGTCTGTACAATGGTACAAAAATTTTGAATTTACCTCTTGTGGTTGTTGAGATATGATTTTTTTTAATGTTAAACTTTGACTTCCGGTTTGGACAGGAAGTAAGGTCAAATTGGGGTCACCTTTGTGTAAATATTTTTCGACAATTAACAATCTGTATAATGGTACAAAAATTGTGAATTTACCTCTTGTGGTTGTTGAGATATTATTTTGTTTTAATATTAAACTTTGACTTCCGGTTTGGACAGGAAGTAAGGTCAAATTGGGGTCAACTTTGTGTAAATATTTTTCGACAATTAACAATCTGTATAATGGTACAACAATTGTGAATTTACCTCTTGTGGTTGTTGAGATATGATTTTTTTTTAATATTAAACTTTGACTTCCGGTTTGGACAGGAAGTAAGGTCAAATTGGGGTCACCTTTTTGTAAATATTTTTCGACAATTAACGATCTGTACAATGGTACAAAAATTGTGAATTTACCTCTTGTGGTTGTTGAGATATGATTTTTTAAATGTTAAACTTTGACTTCCGGTTTGGACAGGAAGTAAGGTCAACTTGGGGTCACCTTTGGGTAAATATTTTTCGACAATTAACAATCTGTATAATGGTACAAAAATTGTGAATTTACCTCTTGTGGTTGTTGAGATATTATTTTTTTTAAATATTAAACTTTGACGTCCGGTTTGGACAGGAAGTAAGGTCAAATTGGGGTCATGTTTTTGTAAATATTTTTTGACAATTAACAATCTATACAATAGTGCAAAAAATGTCCATTTACCTGTTGTGGTTGTTGAGATATGATTTTTTTAAATATTAAACTTTGACTTCCGGTTTGGACAGGAAGTAAGGTCAAATCGGGGTCACTCACAACTGGAGTTTCATCTACTTGTTAAGTTCTAAGTACATGCCAAGTTTCAAGTTCATGTGAAGTTTGCAAGTATGTTTTTGTTTGCGGACAAGATGGGGGAGAAGAAGAAGAAGTAAAAAAATAAAAATAAAAAAAAAAACCGAACAAAAACAAGAGGTGTTTCGGGCATATACCCGAACACCTAAAAAAAAACGTACAAAAACAATAGGTGTTTCGGGCACATACCCGAACACCTAAAAAACCGAACAAAAACAATAGGTGTTTCGGGCACATACCCGAACACCTAAAAAAAAAACTAGAGCTTAAGTGTTTGTTAGAACAAACACACGGTGTTCGAGTCAACTTCCGGTTCAATCAAATTATCATTGATGATGTCAATATCATATTTTGCAAGGGTTTATCATCTTTTATAATAACAATATCAATTTCATATTCAAAAGACATATCAATTTTGCGTTAGAATGTGTTGAATTTGAACTTCCTGTTTGGACAGGAAGTAAAGGTCACATTAGGTGGTTTGAAGGTCATATATGACCTCCTCATGATTATGAACAAATAACAAATTTGTCAACTTATACATCAAATTGAAGCTATGAGATATGACCTTTCAAAATTTGTAAAAATCGTTACTTCGTGTGCCACTAATTGGATCATTGGCAAGCATTGATGGTAACTCATTTCACAATAATTACAAGCTATTAATGTAAGGAATTCAATTGTTTTTTTTTTCTTTCTAATAGGTCATTTAGTTCTTGAGATATTGGCTGTTGAACTTGGAAATGTTGTGAGATTTAAGCAATAAATTAGAAATTAACAAGTGTGACTTGGAACACAATGTTTTTTATTTTAAATATTGACACTAGCCCAACACATGCTTTTCAAAAACCATGCTAGATGATAAATCAACATTAAAAATCACTCATATGAAAATAGTTTGCCAGGGTTGTAGGTAGCCAGATCAACCTATTCAGCGTTATTATGGGCATAAAGTCACAAAGTTGATTTAAGGTAGAAGGGGACTACATGTATAGTAACTGGATTAAACTTGGCTGCAAATTCAAAGAGCAGGAAGTGTGGGTTAAATTGTTTGGGGGAGTTGGGGGTTACTGAAGACACTGAAGCATGGAAGACCATATAAATATTTCCCCTTTCCTTCAGCTAATTAGCCTTTCATTAGAAAACAAGCTTATAACTACTACATGATGAAGTTGGAAGAAAGCTTGCATCCGTGCTTTCCATCTTCCACTGCCCCCCGCAGAAGAGTTGTCAAAAAGTAAATAATTCCCAATTCAAAAAATATTTAATGTAATTATATCCACTGGATCAAATCTGATAATTGGTTACCCTTTTCACTTTGTTCATGGAAAAACCTTTCAATTTTAGATTTAAATGAAGCCAACACTGGTATTTATCTCTTGGTATTAAGTCTTGTACAAAAATAAATTTAATCTTTATTTATAATATACTTCACTTTCAGGTTAAGTTTATAAAAAAAATATAATGATAAATTGACAATGATAGTGACACTGTAATCAAGCATCTCCTTATTGTGACATGCTTATAAACTGTCTTTGTTTTCACCTATACTGCAAATAATTAAAAAATAATGTATAAAATTTGAAAACAAATTCTACATTGATTTTTACATTTTCAAGGTTGTAGCTGCATCCATACTACAGAATTACAGCCTAAAGATCAGATGCCATTTTGTACATAAATTGTTAGACATTGAAATAATCAAAGAGTTGTATGGATGCTTGTAAATTGCTAATAAAACAATGAAATACATATTTATTTTAACTGTCTGTTGGGATTCATGACTTGACTTTTGTGGTTACACACT
Source organism: Zoroaster sp. YZ-2022 (assembly GCA_029582265.1). Classification (NCBI taxonomy): domain Eukaryota; kingdom Metazoa; phylum Echinodermata; class Asteroidea; order Forcipulatida; family Zoroasteridae; genus Zoroaster; species Zoroaster sp. YZ-2022. The sequence continues at coordinate 52,572,970 of CM055817.1, forward strand.
TCCCTCCCCCACAATCAATTGAAACCACTTTGTTGACCTGTTTAACCTACTTGTAACCAATCTAGAAATGAGTGTACAACACATGTAACAAGTGAAATGACTTCAGTGTAAATGAACCCAACCATGATCCTTTGTTGACAAGAAAACAGAATATATCCATTGGATCAAATCTGATAATTTGTTGCCCTTTTCACTTTGTTTATGGAAAAACCTTTCAATTTTAGATTTAAATGAAACCAACATTGGTATTTATCTCTTGGTATTAAGTCTTGTACAAAAATAAATTTAATCTTTATTTATAATATACTTTACTTTCAGGTTAAGTTTATAACAAAAATATAATGATAAATTGACAATGATAGTGACACTGTAATCAAGCATCTCCTTATTGTGACATGCTTATAAACTGTCTTTGTTTTCACCTATACTGCAAATAATTAAAAAAATATTTATAAAATTTGAAAACAAATTCTACATTGATTTTTTACTTTTCAAGGTTGTAGCTGCATCCATACTACAGAATTACAACCTAAAGATCAGATGCCATTTTGTACATAAATTGTTAGACATTGAAATAATCAAAGAGTTGTATGGGTGCTTGTAAATTGCTAATAAAGCAATGAAATACATATTTATTTTAACTGTCTGTTGGGTTTCATGACTTGACTTTTGTGGTTACACACTTCCCTCCCCCCACAATCAATTGAAACCACTTTGTTGACCTGTTTAACCTACTTGTAAGTTTTTGTAACCAATCTAGAAATGAGTGTACATGGTCTTACACATGTAACAAGTGGAATGACTTCAGTGTAAATGAACCCAACCATGATCCTTTGTTGACAAGAAAACAGAATCAATCTGCATTTATAATAAATGTACGCTCTGTATGTACGATTTAGTGACAGTTTAGAATGGGTGACATTCAGGGGTTGTCATTAGAATCGGTAATTTTGGAATAAAATGTCTGCCCCCTCCCCCCAAATTCTTGGTGATGAACCAACACATTTTTTTTTTAATTCTTAGGTCTATCATTGCAGCACTATAGAATCCAAGAACTAGGGAAGGGGAGGGGCAAACAGGCAATAAAAGTATAAGGGGCCCAAATTACCAATTCCATTGACTGACGACTGGTGCTTCATTATGTCGAAAATCACACCCAGCATCAATTCTGCATAGCTGAAGTTGCAAGATGTTTCTGTCCTTTCTAAAAAAGATTTAAGATTGAAAATAGGAGTAAGGGCTTAGATTTAAATAAATGTGTAATTGACATGGATTGGAAAGGTGGTTATCAGATACACCCCTTCTCTGGGACTGAAATGCCAGTACTGCTATAGCAAAAAATAATAACAAATTATACTAAACCTTAATTTTTTGTAATAAACAACCATTAAAACTAAACGAAATGTTCATCATTGGTATGAAGACCCCTTTTCAAACGATCTGTTAATTAACATAAGACGTTAAACCATACCATCGTGTAGCCTAGAAACTGAAGATTGTTGATGACTTGAACAGTTACGATACTGCATTTGGATGTGGTGTCAATGCTGTGTCGGGGTACTGTAGGCTGGAACTCAGTCTGAGCCATGATACATCGGAGTCAACATGCTGTATAAAATAATAGTTAAGTTTTATAAGTACATGGAATAAAGTATTTGAGATTTTAGAGAAGTTCTAATTGATGTGAATGAGGAAAATAATATGTCACAGTGAACATGCTGTAAAAAATAATAGGAAGGTTTTATAAGTACATGGACCAAGAATAAAGTATTTGAAAATTCAGAGAAGTTCTAATTGATGTGAATAGGGAAAATAGTGTATAATTTTGGAGTAGCTGGACCATTGAAATTGAAAAGGGCATTGGTTTGTTTTCAAAATTGCACACAATTATTCTTGACAATGTGTAATAAATTAAACTTTAAAGAAATGTTCTCGCACGAAACTCACATCAAAAGAGAAAGGTATTTAAGGAAATTGCGGAGTCTCATATACTCATATAGTTTCATGTGATTGTGAGAGTGTCTGAGAGTGAGAGGCCTCAGGGAGCAGGACCTACAAGTACATGTATTGTGTCATGAAAATTGTGCATTTTTCCTGTGAAATAATTGTCTATGTAAGTTGATTTGTATCTGAGAAGGGTAAAAAATTTAAGAAAAGTGCAGTAAACAATTAGGCTACTTATTTAATTTGTGCACAAACAAACTGAAGATTTTTGGAGAAAACAAAAATTACAAAATATGGCATAAAATGTTTACTGAAAAATTGCCATAACCTTAACAACTGAATTTTCCTATCCTTATTTATATTCTAAATACATTTTGGTGACATCTGTTCAAAAGTGGCGAGTTGTTTACTGTCCAAAGTATGTTCACGTAACTAACGTTAGTTTAACAGGCACAATGCAACGACGAATGGCCAGCCAACTGACGCTTAAAAAATGGCTTTTCTTGTATAAAAACACGAAGATAAATACAGGAAATCCTCTTAAAAAGTAACTTCAAGATAACCTACCCTTTATGACTGTGTTGGCGATCCATTTTTACAGCCTAAAAAATGACGTCTGTGGGCCATGGGCACCACACACGCAAACAGCGTCGATATCGATTGTACATGTCGCTCCATTGTAACCAAATATCGTGTTGCGCCTCATATTGCGCCTTACGGCGCTATACGATCTTTGATTATTTCATGCAACGTAATTGAAACGTTTTAAATATTTTACTTTTTAGCGTAATTCGACACCTGATGACATAATCATGACGTCATAGCAAACGGTTTCGTCAGCTTGTTATGTTCTGTTCATGTCTTAAGTTTGAAGGCTGTAAATGCTTAGCAAGGATGCCTTTGTTGCCGGACAGTCGCCACTGAGATGAAGAAGTAAAAAAAAACAAAAAAACTAGAGCTTAAGTGTTTGTTAGAACAAACACAGGGTGTTCGAGTCAACTTCCGGTTCAATCAAATTATCAACGATGATGTCAATATCATATTGTGCAAGGGTTTATCATCTTTTATAATAACAATATCAATTTCATGTTCAAAAGACATATCAATTTTGCATTAGAATGTGTTGAATTTGAACTTCCTGTTTGGACAGGAAGTAAAGGTCAGATTAGGTGGTTTGGAGGCCTATATGACCTCCTCATTATTATGAAAAAATAACAAATTTGTCAACTTATACATCAAATTGAAGCTATGAGATATGACCTTTTAAAATTTGTAAAATCGTTACTTCCTGTGCCACTAATTGGACCAATTGCCAAAGCATTTATGGTAACTCATTTCACAAGAATTACAAGCTATTAATGTAAGGAATTCAATTGTGTGTTTTTTTTCTAATAGGTCATTTAGTTCTTGAGATATTGGCTGTTGAACTTGGAAAAGTTGTGAGATTTAAGCAATAAATTAGAAATAAACAAGTGTCCACTATGTTTTTATTTTAAATATTGACACTAGCACAACACATGCTTTTCAAAAACCATGCTAGATGATAAATCAACAATCACTCATATGAAAATAGTTTGCCAGGGTTGTAGGCAGCCAGATCAACCTATTCAGTATTATGGGCATAAAGTCACAAAGTTGATTTAGGGTAGAAGTGGACTACATGTACAGTAACTGGATTAAACTTGGCTGCAAATTCAAAGAGCAGGAAGTGTGGGTTAAATTGTTTGGGGGAGCTGGGGTTTACTGAAGACACTGAAGCATGGAATAGCCTATAAATATTTCCCCTTTCCTTGTTTTTCCAACTTTACCAAGGAAACGTTTCCCTGTGAGAGAAGAGTCTTTACACTCCTGAGATTTCCATTTCCATGTTGTGATTAATTTTTCCCTACATGGAACATAATAGAAAGTTAGCTAATAATTGTGCATTTATGATCCATGTTCATGTATCGGGTACCACAGAGTCTACTCAAAGCACAGCCGTATAGTAGTTGGGTGAAGAAGAAACAATAAAGCTTATGTCAAATAGCTGATGTCTGCAGTCTTCAAAGCTTGTATGGATATCAGCTAATTAGCCTTTCATTAGAAAACAAGCTTATGACTACTACATGATAAAGTTGGAAGAAAGCTTGCATCCGTGCTTTCCATCTTCCCCTGCCCCCCGCAGAAGAGTTGTCAAAAGTAAATAATTCCCAATTCAAACAAAATTAAATGTAATTATATCCACTGGATCAAATCTGATAATTGCTTACCCTTTTCATTTTGTTCATGGAAAACCTTTCAATTTTAGATTTAAATGAAGCCAACATTGGTATTTATCTCTTGGTATTAAGTCTTGTATAAAAATAAATTTAATTGATGGACTGCATGTTTGTATACTGAGAGCGATCTATATTTATAATATACTTCACTTTCAGGCCAAGTTTATAACAAAAATATGATAAATTGACAATGATAGTGACACTGCATCTCCTTTTTGTGACATGCTTATAAACTGTCTTTGTTTTCACCTATACTGCAAATAATTAAAAAATAATTTATAAAATTTGAAAACAAATTCTACATTGATTTTGCATTTTCAAGGTTGTACACATGATTGGCAAAATGTCTGTAGCTGCATCCATACTACAGAATTACAACCTAAAGATCAGATGCCATTTTGTACATAAATGTTTAGACATTGAAATAATCAAGAGTTCCACCGGTGCTTGTAAATTGCTAATAAAACAATGAAATACATATTTATTTTAACTGTCTGTTGGGTTTCATGACTTGACTTTTGTGGTTACACATTTCCCTCCCCCACAATCGATTGAAACCACTTTGTTGACTTGTTTAACCTACTTGTAACCAATCTAGAAATGAGTGTACATGGTCTTACACATGTAACAAGTGAAATGACTTCAGTGTAAATGAACCCAACTATGAATGATCCTTTGTTGACAAGAAAACAGAAACAATCTGCATTTATAATAAATGTACGCTCTGTATACGTACGATTTAGTGACAGTTCAGAATAGGTGACATTCAGGGGTTGTCATTGGAATCGGTAATTTTGGAATAAAATGCCTGCCCCCTCCCCCCAAGTTCTTGGTGATGGCATGTACTGCCACTGGTGATGAACCAACACATTTTTGGCTATCATTGCAGCACTATAGAATCCAAGAACTAGGGAAGGGGAGGGGCAAACAAGCAATAAGAGTATAAGGGGCCCAAATTACCAATTCCATTGACTGACGACTACTGCTTCATTATGTCGAAAATCACACCCAGCAAGATGTTTCTGTCCTCTTTTTAAAAGAGATTTAAGATTGAAAATAAGAGTAAGGGCTTAGATTTAAATAAATGTTGTTTAACTGACATGAATTGGAAAGGTGGTTATCAGATACACCCCTTCTCTTGGACTGAAATGCCAGTACTGCTATAGCAAAAAATAACAAATTATACTAAACCTTAATTTTTTGTAATAAACAACCATTAAAACTAAATGAAATGTTCATCATTGGTATTTGATAATGAACATTAACTTCAACCCTGTAACACTTTAACATTAGATCTCTTGAAAAATGTATGTGAAAATCTGTGAAAATTTATTAAAAATAGGTGCTCCCCCTTGTGTTTCATAAAGTTATGTCATGGTAACTTCTTGAATTTTTCAATAATTTTTTTATAATTTTTTTGTTCGTTTCTCTAACATAAAAGCACTTTGGACAAATTAATTTGGACATTAGGCATGTGTCCCAACCAAATAAAAATGTTTGATAACATAAGAATCTAAACCAAAATAGAAGCTTTACTTTCACCATTTTTCCTGTCAAATATGTACAGTATGTAATCAGGGGTTTCACATAATTGCCAGGGGACATTGTCATGATTGTGTTCATTATGTACACATGTACATCATGTTAATTCATTGTTATGTCTACCGATAGCAATGCAAATTAATATTGATCATGATTAAGATACTCACCCAGAATCCACCATGTCCAGGTAGATGCTGCTAAGCACCGGTTTGTTCAGTCTATGCCTTTCTCCATAGTTGATCGATGGTCTATCAAGCCTAGTAATAAGCATTTTTCCTCATTTTTGGGCCTAGTGGTACTGGTAGTCATGTACCTTGACTCCCCCACAATATTCATGACCGATGCAAAACAACAACACTGAGGACCCACACGAAATATAACTTCTTTGGCAAGCATCAAAACGCGAAACTAAATAGGTTTTTCTACAAATGTCTGTTCGTGCTAACAGTGTATGACTGTTAAGAATAATGTTATTTGTTCTACTGTGCAACAAAGACAGTTCAATGATGGGATTGCACCGACGCGTCGCGACATGATATCCGCTGCAGCGCGAAGTGACTATGTATGATTTTCGGATACAGCGCGAAGTGACACAGTACAGTTTCCCGGCTACGAAATTGACACCAATTGAAAATACTAATGCACATTGGTAACATGAAGGATTCCAAAAAATGCGTGGTGCGTCAATTGGGAAAAGTGTAAGCTTTTTGTTAATTTTCGTTTCGTCGTCTGCTTTTTTGTAGCTCAATTGTAACCAAAGACAGTGTAGCGCCTCATATTGCGCCTTGCGGCGCTATACGATATTTGATTCTTTCATGCAACGTAACTGAAACGTTTTAAATTTGATTTAAAAAACTTTGATTTAGCGTAATTCGACACCTGATGACGTAATCATGACGTCACAGCAAACGGTTTCGTCTGCTTGATATGTTCTGTTTATGTGTTAAGTTTGAAGGCTGTATATGCTTAGCAAGGATGCCTTTGTTGCCGGACAAGCGCCACTGAGAAGGAGAAGTAAAAAAAAAAAAAAAAACAGTACAAAAACAATAGGTGTTCGCGCTGCGCTCTCGAACACCTAAAAATAGAGCTTAAGTGTTCGTTAGAACAAACACACGGTGTTCGAGTCAACTTCCGGTTCAATCAAATTATCATCGATGATGTCAATATCATATTGTGCAAGGGTTTATCATCTTTTATAATAACAATATCAATTTCATATTCAAAAAGACATAAATTTTGCGTTAAAATGTGTTGAATTTGAACTTCCTGTTTGGACAGGAAGTAAAGGTCACATTAGGTGGTTTGAAGGTCATATATGACTTCCTCATGATTATGAACAAATAACAAATTTGTCAACTTATACATCAAATTGAAGCTATGAGATATGACCTTTTAACATTTGTAAAAATCGTTACTTCGTGTGCCACTAATTGGACCATTGGCAAAGCATTTATGGTAACTCATTTCACAGGAATTACAAGCTATTAATGTAAGCAATTCAATTGTGTTTTTTGTTTTCTAATAGGTCATTTAGTTCTTGAGATATTGGCTGTTGAACTTGGAAAAGTTGTGAGATTTAAGCAATAAATTAGAAATTAACAAGTGTGACTTGGAACACAATGTTTTTTATTTTAAATATTGACACTAGCCCAACACATGCTTTTCAAAAACCATGCTAGATGATAAATCAACATTAAAAATCACTCATATGAAAATAGTTTGCCAGGGTTGTAGGTAGCCAGATCAACCTATTCAGCGTTATTATGGGCATAAAGTCACAAAGTTGATTTAGGGTAGAAGGGGACTGCATGTATAGTAACTGGATTAAACTTGGCTGCAAATTCAAAGAGCAGGTTAAATTGTTTGGGGGAGTTGGGGGTTACTGAAGACACTGAAGCATGGAAGAGCATATAAATATTTCCCCTTTCCTTTCCTTCCCTTCAGCTAATTAGCCTTTCATTAGAAAACAAGCTTATAACTACTACATGATAAAGTTGGAACAAAGCTTGCATCCGTGCTTTCCAACTTCCCCTGCCTCCTGCAGAAGAGTTGTCAAAAAGTAAATAATTCCCAATTCAAAAAAAATTAAATGTAATTATATCCACTTGATCAAATCTGATAATTGGTTGCCCTTTTCACTTTGTTTATGGAAAACCTTTCAATTTTAGATTTAAATGAAGCCAACATTGGTATTTATCTCTTGGTATTAAGTCTTGTACAAAAATAAATTTAATCTTTATTTCAGGTTAAGTTTATAAAAAAAATATAATGATAAATTGACAATGATAGTGACACTGTAATCAAGCATCTCCTTATTGTGACATGCTTATAAACTGTCTTTGTTTTCACCTATACTGCAAATAATTAAACAAATAATGTATAAAATTTGAAAACAAATTCTACATTGATTTTTACATTTTCAAGGTTGTACACATGATTGGCAAAATGTCTGTAGCTGCATCCATACTACAGAATTACAACCTAAAGATCAGATACCATTTTGTACATAAATTGTTAGACATTGAAATAATCAAAGAGTTGTATGGGTGCTTGTAAATTGCTAATAAAGCAATGAAATACATATTTATTTTAACTGTCTGTTGGGTTTCATGACTTGACTTTTGTGGTTACACACTTCCCTACCCCACAATCAATTGAAACCACTTTGTTGACCTGTTTAACCTACTTGTAACCAATCTAGAAATGAGTGTACATGGTCTTACACATGTAACAAGTGAAATGACTTCAGTGTAAATGAACCCAACCATGATCCTTTGTTGACAAGAAAACAGAATCAATCTGCATTTATAATAAATGTACGCTCTGTATGTACGATTTAGTGACAGTTCAGAATGGGTGACATTCAGGGGTTGTCATTGGAATCGGTAATTTTGGAATAAAATGTCTGCCCCCTCCCCCCAAGTTCTTGGTGATGGCATGTACTGCCACTGGTGATGAACCAACACATTTGTTTTTGTTTTTTAATTCTTTGGTCTATCATTGCAGAGAAATTTCAGAGAAGTTCTAATTTATGTGAAAATAATATGTCACAGTGAACATGCTGTAAAAAATAATAGGAAGGTTTTATAAGTACATGGACCAAGAATAAAGTATTTGAAAATTAAGATAAGTTCTAATTTATGTGAATGGGGAAAATAGTGTATACTTTGGAGTAGCTGGACCATTGAAATTGAAATGGGCATTGGTTTGTTTTCAAAATTGCACACAATTATTCTTGACTATGTGTAATAAATTAAAGAAATGTTCTCGCACGAAACTCACATCAAAAGAGAAAGGTATTTAAGGAAATTGCCGAGTCTCATATACTCATATAGTTTCATGTGATTGTGAGAGATGTCTGAGAGAGGCCTCAGGGAGCAGGACCTACAAGTACATGTATTGTGTCATGAATATTGTGCATTTTTCCTGTGAAATAATTGTCTATGTAGGCCTAAGTTGATTTGTATCTGAGAAGGGTAACAAAGTAAGGAAAAGTGCAGTAAACAATCACTACCACACTAGGCTACTTATTTAATTTGTGCACAAACTGAAGATTTTTCGAGAAAACAAAAATTACAAAATATGGCATAAAGTTTCTACTGAAAAATTGCCATAACCTTAACAACTGAATTTTCCTATCCTTATTTATATTCTAAATACATTTTGGTGACATATGTTCATATTTTGTTAGAAAAGGGGCGAGTTGTTTACTGTCCAAAGTATGTTCACGTAACTAACGTTACTCGTTAGTTAAACAGGCACAATGCAACGACGAATGGCCAGCCAACCGACGCTTAAAAAATGGCTTTTCTTGTATAAAAACACGAAGATAAATACAGGAAATCCTCTTAAAAACTAACTTCAAGATACCTACCCTTTACGACTGTGTTGGCTATCCATTCTTTCACGGAATCCAAGACCTATTGGGTCAAAACTCCAATTACGAGTCTAAAAAATGACGTCTGAGCCATGGGCACCACACACGCAAACAGCGTCGATATCGATTGTACATGTAGCTCCATTGTAACCAAAGATCGTGAAGCGCCTGATATTGCGCCTTGCGGCGCTACACGATCTTTGATTATTTCATGCAACGTAATTGAAACGTTTTAAATAAATTTTGATTTAGCGTAATTCGACACCTGATGACGTAATCATGACGTCACAGCAAACGGTTTCGTCTGCTTCATATGTTCTGTTTATGTGTTAAGTTTGAAGGCTGTATATGCTTAGCAAGGATGCCTTTGTTGCCGGACAGTCGCCACTGAGAAAAAGAAGTAAAAAAAAAAAAAAAACAGTACAAAAACAATAGGTGTTCGCGCTGCGCGCTCGAACACCTAAAAACTAGAAATTCGAGTTTGTTTACACAAACTCTAGGTGTTCGGGAGGAAGTAAAGGTCAAATTGGGGTCACCTTTGTGTAAAATTGTTTTGACAAATAACGATCTGTACAATGGTGCAAATATAGTGAATTTACCTCTTGTGGAAGATTTTGTTTTAAATATTAAACTTTGACTTCCGGTTTGGACAGGAAGTAAGGTCAAATTGGGGTCACCTTTTTGTAAATATTTTTTGACAATTAACAATCTATACAATGGTGCAAAAAATGTGAATTTACCTCTTGTGGTTGATGAAATATGATTTTTTAAATATTAAACTTTGACTTCCGGTTTGGACAGGAAGTAAGGTCAAATTGGTCACCTTTGTGTAAATATTTTTCGACAATTAACTATCTGTACAATGGTACAAAAATTGTGAATTTACCTCTTGTGGTTGTTGAAACATGATTTTTTTTAAATATTAAACTTTGACTTCCGGTTTGGACAGGAAGTAAGGTCAAATTGGGGTCATCTTTTTGTAAATATTTTTTTTGACAATTAACGGTCTGTACAATGGTACAAAAATTGTGAATTTACCTCTTGTGGTTGTTGAGATATGATTTTTTTTTAATATTAAACTTTGACTTCCGGTTTGGACAGGAAGTAAAGGTCAAATTGGGATCACCTTTTGGTAAATATTTTTTTACAATTAACGATCTGTACAATGGTGAAAGAATTGTGAATTTATCTCGTGGTTGTTGAGATATGATTTTTTTAAATATTAAATTTGACTTCCGGTTTGGACAGGAAGTAAGGTCAAATTGGGGTCACTCACAACTCGTGTTTCATCTACTTGTTAAGTTCTAAGTACATGCCAAGTTTCAAGTTCATGTGAAGTTTGCAAGTATGTGTTTGTTACCGGACAGTCGCGGGGGAGAAGAAGAAGTAATAAAAAAAAACGAACAAAAACAAGAGGTGTTTCGGGCACATACCCGAACACCTAAAAAACCGTACAAAAACAATAGGTGTTTCGGGCACATACCCGAACACCTAAAAAAACGAACAAAAACAATAGGTGTTTCGGGTACATACCCGAACACCTAATAATTCGTTAATTTTCTTTGGCTATTCTGGCATTTCAGTCCAAGAGAAGGGGTATATCATTCAGATAACCACCTTTCCAGTCCATGTCAGCTGAGTTAAACAATGTTTTACCTTATTTCACAGTGATTGTTCATAATGTTGAATTTATTCAACTGTAAGCCATTACCCCACTCTTAAATCTTAAATCTTTTCAGAAAGAGGACAGAAACATCTTGCTACTTCAGCTATGCAGAATTGATGCTGGGTGTGATTCTCGACATATTATTAATGAAGAACCAATCTTCAGTCAATGGAACTGGTAATTAGTAATCAAACATATGTCTGGGCCCCTTACTTTTATTGCTTGCTTGCCCCTCCCCCTCCCTAGTTCTTAGAAGAACGTTGGTGAGGTAACTTGACGTTTCCATCGGTATACTCTGATCATCTTCACCCCCCTGAAGACAATCAGAGTATACTGATTGAAACATAAAGTAATGTCACTGCCATTTCTTCTCAGAACCAATACTATTTACTACTCTTGAAAGATAATTACTTTTACTCCTACTGTTCTTCAACCATGTAAAGCTTCAAAATCTCAACATTTTCAAGGTAGTACAAAATACTAATAGAGTAATTTGTTTGCTTGGGGGGATTTTATGGGTATTTATGTGGACAATAATATTCTTGCTACTTTTGAAAGATCTTTCCAACCATGTATGAAAAATAATGAAAATATTGAGGGGCGTTTTTAAATCGCCCAATTTCGCGCGACAAAGGCGGTGTGTACTTTTAAATGGCACACCTGGCCATATCTGTGAGTACAAATGACCCAACCATTATTGGGCTTATACCGGGCCCAAAACAATGGGCACACTTGGTCATACTAATAATACATGTAGAGTATTTTATACAATGAGTATAACCAATCAAGTAAGTTGTGAAGTCCCACCTATGCGGTCGGAAATAGCCACTGTGGTACATAAGAGCGCTATTACAACTTCTTGTTACAAATGTGCTAACTTAATGTAAAAAGTATTTGGCCTGAGAAGTAAATACTTTTTTTGAAATAAATAAATAAAGCCGGAACACTTTCCGCGCGAAAACATGTTTACCTAGAGTTGTAAGAATTTACTGCGCACACAAATGTCCGACCTACATGTACGTACTGTGTGCGCCGCCATGTTGGGTTTTGGACATCGTTAACAATAAATATACGGCGTAATTCACAAATCATACATGAAAAAATACACTATAACGTTAGACTAAAATAACAAACTTTTAGAAGAATTCGATGATGAAAGCTGTGACTAGATTTTCCGATCAGCGGTAATGAACACCAACGGTGCTTTTTTGCGACCTTCGTATTTTGATATTTTCGATTTTTTTCAACCGAGTTTGGGTCACTAAATGATCGATTTCTTCACAAAAATAGCAGTTTCGTAAATGAAAATTACACATTAGATAGTTTATTAGTTACTTATTACCTCAGTAAAGTATCACACTTTCATCTGACGACGATTCAGCCATTTCTATGTTATTTTCCAGCGTGGGTAATATATGCGCAGGCATGTGAATGAACGCGTTCGCTGTTGTACATGTATGTGGCTGGCGTCCCCGGAAGCAAGCCTTCTTCTTTACGTGACGTCACACACAGAGACGTTCAGGATGCAGTGCAAATGGCCCCTTTTAGGGGCGTGTTAATCGGCGCCGACATCCTCTTCGGAAAAGCTTCAAATTATAAGTAGCTCGCTAAAACTCAATGAGCTATTTATTTTTTATCATTAAAAATACCATATTTTAGTATCTACATGGCATTTACGTCTCTATTTCTGTGGTCCTTTAACGAACACCGCTATAACGAACTTTTGTTCATACCAACAATCTTAGTGAACATGTTTAATTGAACACTATGCCAGGATGAACTCACTCGATGTTTCTGTTTACTATGACGTTATTAGACGAGGGTGAAAGTCCAACCTGGGCTCAGAGTACCATGATGTTCGTTATAGCGGCGTTCCTGATATAACAGTTACACTTATGGATATACTCACCTGTGAAGAGACAAAGAATAACCGCCATTGCAGCCAAACTGGACACGAAGGACACCGCTATCAACGAAAACCCAACAACCAAACCACTTACAAAGACAACTATTCGTATTCCAAACTTCTTACACAGCGGCGATGCAAACGGAGCTGAGGAGAATAAAACACAAAATTGACGATAATGCATATAAAATATGCATGGTTAAAGATAAGTTGCAGAATTTGCAATTACATTTTCTTTCCAGATGAATACTCACTAAATTTGTGTAAATTAATTTATTTAGAACACAAATGCATACGGCCTAGGCCTATGGGCAGATAATTTGTTTAGCAAGTAAAGACTGTTTGCAATAACACCATATGTATAAATTCTCTTTTGAGTATTAAATAGTTCTTAAAAGAACCGGTTGGTTACAACTCGACGTTTCGACCAGTATGCTCTGATCGTCTTTAATTATCCTTTTTCACCATGAAAAGGTACAAGTCTTAGATTTTTTGCAAAACGGGATTCTGCTGTAGCCTACTTATGCTAGTGCGTACCTACAAAGTCCATGCTGCCGTCCATCATTGCAATCATCCAGCCCACAAGCCACGCATGAGTGTCGAACTCTTCTTGAAACAACGGTAGCATCATGGCTAGGCTTTTCATCACACCCAGCAAAACCAACAGTGTTGAAAATGACGCCAGAACGGAGAACCAACCGAGGTAGCCGCCATCTTGAATCGCCTCAGATATGGAACCCGTAAGTCTCTTGTTCATACCATGTTTCATTTCGATTTGGGAGGATCTTAGATTTTTCAAGTAAACTCAGTATAGTCTCCTCTCATGATGACGTTATAACCTGTAATGTATGGGTCGAGTCCGAGTCACGATGGTCGAGTCCGTGTCCGAGTCACTTTAAAAAAAATCAACAAAAAAAGAGAAAACCCTATACATAATGCCAAGGTTCAAAGTTAAGTGAAAACATACTCGACATCTGGACTAGTATCTCATCAATTTGACTAAAGCAAAACATTTATTTCCAAAATTGAACAACTCATTGAATTTTTATCTTTCTAGTGCTTTTTTTTTTTATTAATAGAATATGTTTGGAAATCATCACCATGATTAATTTACGAGTGGGGGGGTCAGCAATTAGTCTCAGAAGCCATCCATCACCGCTTAACAATGTTGATCCATTGTTTTAATGGAACTATTGCAGAATGGAGATCATGATTAATTTCGAAGTTGTCAAGTTTATATATCCTCCCTCGCCATAGCACTATCATAATTAATTTTTATATATTAATAACCTACATGTTGAGTCACTGGTGTCAGTGTGAATGATCACTCCAAAATAATCAATTGGAAATGACAGTTGGAAATGCCTTTATGTTTGTATTTTTATATCAGGCAATTGACACATTTAAATGTTAGAAAGGCTGGTGCATGAATGACACAGCGTTTTCTTTTCTTTCTGAAAAGCAGTTTACATTACCTGTTATTGTTGCATAGAGCAAGGTCAGATGGTATTACACAAAACGTCCTATTGTTTTTGAAGAGATGTTTTATTAATGAATCACCGTGAATGTACAATAGCAGTTCTTGTGTGCCGTAAATATTTTGCATCCTGGCTGATAATGTTTACATTATGTTATTATTATTATTAAATGGAATAAAAGAAACATGTTAACAAACGACTCGCTGTTGTGTGTACCTATAGCTGTATACTGATACTGACAAATACTGACAATGAGCACCTGTCCACTGAAATTATATTTTTGTGGATTCTCATCTGCTGTATTTAGCAGTAACATAATGTTTATGGACCTATATCCTTTTAAACTATACTCATTTGTGCTGATTTTGAGTGGCACTAGCCACAGACGTAGCGATACACAAATTATTATTCAAGCAAAAAAAAAGGGATAAAAATTCGTTTGAAACAAAATATTTACATTGATTTAGGGTGGCGTGGACAATATTTCTGGCGTGGCGGAATGAGCTGCTTTTCACCGAAGGAGTGGCGGGCCCGCCACGACTTAATATGCCTGGCGAGAGCTGTTTACAAGAGTTGTCATTCAAATGTACTCCATTCATATTTCTCCATGATGCATTATGCAAGTTATCAAAATACACGTTTTATTCCTATGATGTTGTACGCTGAAACTCAGTTGGTTCATGATTTGTAATCAATTTCTTTGAGATGCACTTTGTTTTCTACAACTACAAAGGATGCACGGATATCAATTTCATATAAACTATTGATTTAATTTTGCCCTACACCGACGTGTGTATAGCACTGTATGCTCAGTGCTTTCCGAGTGTCTGTGAAAAAACTACACATGCGACTCGGGCGGGATTCGAACCCACGACCTCCTGCTTACTAGTGCAGACGTCTTACCTCTCGACCACCGAGCTTGCCCGATGTCGCCTGTGTAGTTTTTTCACAGACACTCGGAAAGCACTGAGCATACAGTGCTATACACACGTCGGTGTAAGGCAAAATTAAATCAATTGTTTATCTCCCGACGCAAGAATTTCACCAATCTATTATATCGCGGAACCCGCTGCTATATAGGATTCTAGCCGGCCAATCGTCATCGGGCAAGCTCGGTGGTCGAGAGGTAAGACGTCTGCACTGGTAAGCAGGAGGTCGTGGGTTCGAATCCCGCCCGAGTCGCCTGTGTAGTTTTTCACAGACACTCGGAAAACACTGAGCATACAGTGCTATACACACGTCGGTGTAGGGCAAAATTAAATCAATTGTTTATCTCCCGACGCAAGAATTTCACCAATCTATATTCATATAAACTGTTCGCATTGTTTGGCAAATAGTGAATATTGCACTCGAGTCCGAGTCCAAGCCACCAAAAATGTGACTCGTGACTCGGGACTCGAGTGAGTCCGAGTGAGTCCGAGTGAGTCCGAGTGAGTCCGAGTCACGAGTCATACAAGTTTGCCAAAAGTCCACACGAAAAGATAACAAATCAGAAAGGGCAAAAGGTGAAATTCACAGAGACATAATTATATCTGTTCACATTGATATAATTATTCATTAAACCATGGTGACTAACACGTTAAGAAATATATATATTTGGACGTCGTGTAATGTTAAGCCAATCAAATGCAAAATCAAAGGTCAAATTTGTGGCTATAGGTCAGTAACATGTTATGCAGTCTCATTGCCACTTTCAAGGAAAAATGATCCCTGGATTTTGGGCCAATCACGATGAATCTTGCATGAAATGAAAGAGGGATTCGTCATCTTTACAAAACTGTTCACACCAAAGTGCGATGAGCTTTGGTTTTCTTGCCAAGATAAAGGCGGCGGGGTGCTAAAATGTCGTGTCCGTTTGGGGTGTTTTTCACGTTTCTCCATGTACAAATGTGACGGAATGCAAAACTTTGGAGCAAAAATTATCCTCGGTTTTTTCGCTAAGGTTTACGAAACATACTTAACCAGGAAGCCTAAAATGTGTTTTTACTTTCCGTTCATCCCAAATTAATACGACGTTCCGTTCAAAAGATATAAGTTTTTTGTGGCAAAAGTGAATTTTGACAGGTTATACCGTGTTAAAGCTCTGTGCCGCGAATCCGGGAGAGCAGATGTGCGCTAGTTTTCATAATGAAGTTATTATTGTTAAATGATACGCAAACAAAACGTTCGATCCAAAACTGTGCAAAGACTGACTAGGCAAACTGGACTCCGGCCAGCTAAAAAAGCCGCGTTAAGGGTACACACCGCCGTAAAAGTGAAAAAATGGGATTGACAGAATGATAGATAATCCTTTTTGGAAGGTTTCCTTCAAAAAACAGAATCCGGGTATCATGTAATTACCGAGAAATGTCAAAAAACATGTCAAAGGTCACATATACGCATTTCCAGTAGTCTACACGACCGTGAAACCTGTTTGGCAATTGCAGATTGTATTTAGACTGGTTCTCTGCGTTGCACACGTTGTGATTGTAACAAAAGGAACAATGTTCAAGTCTGTACATTTTGTATCCATTGTAAACACACGAACGATCACAGAATTCATGGTACATGATGAACACAATCATGAAAATTATGTGACATTGCCATAACCTCTGATTACATACTGTGCATATTTGACAGAAAGGGAAGCTTCAATTTTGGTTTAGATTCTCATATTCTCAAATTATTATCAAACATTTTTATTTGGTTGGGACATACGTACACGTATAAATGACCAAATTATTTTGTCCGAAGTGCTTTTATCTTAGAGAAGAAAAAAACAATTATGTAAAAAATACAAGTTACCAGATATAACTTTGTGAAACACAAATTTTTAATCAATTTTCACAGGTTAGTTTTTATGCTATTTTTCATGAGATCGTGTTACAGGGTTGAAGTTAATGTTCATTATCAAATACCAATGATGAACATTTCATTTAGTTTTAATGGTTGTTTATTACAAAAAAATAAGGTTTAATATAATTCGTTAATTTTTCTTTGGCTATAGCAGTACTGGCATTTCAGTCCAAGAGAAGGGGTATAGCTGATAACCACCTTTCCAGTCCATGTCAGCTGAGTTAAACAATGTTTTACCTCATTTCACAGTGATTGTTCATAATGTTGAATTTATTCAACTGTAAGCCATTACCCCACTTTTCACTCTTAAATCTTTTTCAGAAAGAGGACAGAAACATCTTGCTACTTCAGCTATGCAGAATTGATGCTGGGTGTGATTCTCGACATATTAATGAAGAACCAATCTTCAGTCAATGGAATTGGTAATTAGTAATCAAACAGATGTCTGGGCCCCTTACTTTTATTGCTTGCTTGCCCCTCCCCCTCCCTAGTTCTTAGAAGAACGTTGGTGAGGTAACTTGACGTTTCCATCGGTATACTCTGATCATCTTCATCCCCCTGAAGACAATCAGAGTATACTGATTGAAACATAAAGTAATGTCACTGCCAGTTCTTCTCAGAACCAATGCTATTTACTACTCTTGAAAGATAATTACTCTTAGTCCTACTGTTCTTCAACCATGTAAAGCTTCAAAATCTCAACATTTTCAAGGTAGTACAAAATACTAATAGAATAATTTGTTTGGTGGCGAGGGGGATTTTCTGGGTATTTATGTGGACAATAATATTCTAGCTACTTTTGAATGATCTTTCCAACCATGTATGAAAAATAATGAAATATTGAGGGGCGTTTTTAAATCGCCCAATTTCGCGCGACAAAGGCGGTGTGTACTTTTAAATGGCACACCTGGCCATATCTGTGAGTACAAATGACCCAACCATTATTGGGCTTATACCGGGCCCAAAACAATTGACACACTTGGTCATAATAATAATACATGTAGAGTATTTATACAATGAGTATAACCAATCAAGTAAGTTGTGAAGTCCCACCTATGCGGTCGGAAATAGCCCCTGTGGTACATCAGAGCGCTATTACAACTTCTTGTTACTTAATGTGCTAACTTAATGTAAAAAGTATTTGGCCTGAGAAGTAAATACTTTTTTTGAAATAAATAAATAAAGCCGGAACACTTTCCGCGCGAAAACATGTTTACCTAGAGTTGTAAGAATTTACTGAGCACACATGTACATGTCATTAATGCACACTTAAGTTGTTAGCATTTTACCTATGTCTGGCAGCCACGTACGTGACGTGCATGCAGGCATAAAAAGGGACATAATTTTCCCTGCGTATAAAGCATTGCCCGGATATGTAGTATTGTAGTGTAGTGCCAATGCTACACCTAACGGTAGGCCTACGCCTTTTCTACTAAATAAATGGAACATGTAACTATAGGCTAAGGTTCTAGGTTTCATTTGATGGTACAACTATAGAATGCAGAGCCACACCGAAGGTTACTTCTTATAAATTTACGTAATCTGACTTTAAAAATACACAACTACGGTTCCTAGGTCAAATTCAGAAAAGGGAAAGATTTGGCCCTGCATTCTATAGGTACTCCCATTTGATTTCTGAATACTTAAAACGTAGGCTACAAAACAAAGGAAAAATGCTTACTTGTTTTCGGAGAACTTGGGTAGGAGACAACAGAGCTTGAACGACCCTCATCTACGCGTACGCAAGATCGTGTCCTATATCGAGTCACACACGATAGATATAACTCCTGCAGACCTAAGCCTTATCGGAATTGTGCGCGCAATATGAATTAGTATGGGAGTCGGGTTTTGGAAACAAACATGCACACATGTTTGTGCACAAAGTCAATGGAGGAGAAAAGTGGTCGGTCAGAACATTGACGTTTTTTATGTATCACAGCAAAATTATGAAAACAATATTAAGAATTAGTTAAATTACATACAGAACATCCGTATAATTAAGAAAAGAATCGTTTTTTATATATTCTAATTTGCTCGTCGCGCTGCAATTTTTAGGCAAACTCATCACTACTAACGGCTGAGAAGCTCTTCAATTCAGTTCGGTTTTCGGAACATATTTTCTTTTAGAAATATTCTCTCCATCGACAAAAAAATATATATTGCATATAAATTAAAGGATGTTAAAAAGGAGAAAACAGTGCCTTGTGACACTTGCCTTTTTTATACTTTCCTGGTATTCAGTTGTTATTATTTTTTATACAATCTAATTAGGCGTAATGAACAACAATTTATTGGCGTTTGACAAAAGCTATAATTAATACAATTTTCACCCGTGAGAATTAAAACAGGCAAGTCTCATTTAAGATCTGATGGCGGCGATCCGTGTCCCCAATCTACGATCGGGGAACGTGATGTGAACATCTGACGGTCCCAAAATAATTTTTTCTATTTCTATTTTATTTCTCGGTATATATCAACAAATACATAGATGACCAACATTACAAGGAATACATAAAACGAATGCTTTACGTACAAAAACATAACACAATACCATTCAACTCCCGAAGGATTACCCAAAAGAAACATTGTTTCTGTCTAGGGGTTCTCCAAGTTGAATGGATACACAGAATATAAGAAGCAATAAATATAAATTAAAGTTTTAATTATAATTATAACAAAATTAAATAAAGTGAAATAAATAGTTAAATAAAGCTTTAAAGTAAAGTATATAAATAATAAAATCATAGATTGTACTAATTAAATAAGAATACTATATAAGCAAAAACCAAAACCAAGCTTAAACATGAACAAGCATTAAAAGCAACATCTCCAAACTAAACAAACACAATCAATCAATTAATCAAAATAATAAATCAATAAATAAATACAGATTAAAATAAAAACAAAAACAAAAACAAAATAATTATAGATAATTGATAATTATAAGTAAATAATAAATAAATATATATAAATATATAAATTTATAAAAAATTGATTTTTTTAATATAAATAATTGGACACATAATTACATACACAAATAAATAAATAAATAAATAAACAAAAATTTCACTGAATTTTTTTTCTTCACAAAATAGTGTATTAGAAAAACCTGAATTACTGTATTCAACTACAGTGTAAGACAATTATTGAAATGCCTTAATAGGCCTGAGAGATAGGATTAGAACTGAGCAGATGGTCGCGTAAAGAAGTAATGAATGGTTTATATGAAGTCTCGATACAGAGGTCTCTTAGGTCACGAGGAAGAGAATTAAAAAACCTGGGGAAAAAGATAAATGAAGAAAATTTTAAACAGTTAGTCCTGCTGTATTGATGTTTAAAAGCAAAGTTTCCGTCTTTCTAGTATTTGGTAGCGGTAGAAAAGTTTCGGGAATGTTGTTGTACTTGTGTAGACATTTAGTAATAAAGCATACAGTGAGGAATATCAGCCTGTTGTAGAGAGGACGCAAGTGAATTGTGGTTAGACGTTGTTCATAGGAGAGAATTGGAAACATAGTAAGGAAAGCATGGCCTAGTGAAGCGTCGTTGGATTGACTCAAGGCACTCAATGTGTTTTTTTGTTTGTGTGGAAGCCAGGCAGGAGCACCATACTCTATAACAGGCCTGCAGAGAGAACAGAATAGTTTTATTAGTACCTGTGGGTTTCTGGATTTGACAGTGCGACGGATGAATCCAGCCAGTTTAGCACATCTTGAACGGACCATTTGAACATGTTTTGACCAGGACAAGTCTTTTGAGATGATTATGCCAAGATATTTATATGAGTCAACAACTTCCAATGGGTCAGACTCTTGCAGTGAGTACGCCGTTGATATTTGACTCCTAGATCGAGAAATATGCATAACTTTACATTTATTTGAGTTTAATTTCATGTGATTATCATTGCACCACTTACTGATGATATCTAGGTCACTCTGCAAAATAACAGTGTCGCTGGTATTTCTAATAATTCTGTACAAGATTGTGTCATCTGCATACTGCGGAAGAAAAGATTTAACATAGGTAGGTAATTCTGATGTAAATAAATTAAACAACACAGGACCGAGAACCGTGCCTTGTGGAACACCAGATGTAACAGGTATCCAGTCGGACTTGGCACCTGAAAAAAGAACACGCTGCCGACGGTTGGAAAGGAAATTCTTAATCCACATCCACATGTTGCTGGAAATGTCATACTTGTGTAGCTTCTGTAAAAGAATGGAATGATCAACACGGTCAAAGGCTTTAGACCAGTCAAGAAAGATTGCGTCAATTCTTGCTGGTTTTGCTGTATCTAAAGCTCTGGCCCAAGTGTCAAAAACAGTAGTTAACTGAGTTATGCAGGAATGTTTGGGTTGAAACCCATGCTGTGAGTCAGGTATAATATTGTACTCTGCCGAGTGCTGAAGGAGCCTTTTTGACACAAAACCTTCAAGCATCTTACATGGAACAGAACAAAGGGAAATTGGGCGATAGTTAGCAACAATTGATTTATCTCCAGTTTTAAACAGGGGAAAAACGTTTCCCAGCTTCCAATCCTGTGGAACTGCTCCTTTAGAGAGGCTAAAATTGAAAATAATAAGATAATAGTTTCTTAATAAGATAATAGTTCTTGTTTCAACTAGCACTTTGTTTGGTTTTAATTATTTTAATGGTTTGTTTTTCGGGTGGCAGCAATTTTTTATTTATTTATTTATTTATTTAATTTTGTTAAATGTTTTTAATTTTACGCTCGACTGACACCCCCAATTTATAATCATCATTATTGTGGGTTAGATCTTGGTTTGACCATAATGTTTAATTTGTTTTTTAAATATGATGAAATTATCTGCAGTTACCCTTTTTTAGAAGGAAAAAAATGCTTAAAACTAAAATATGGTCGTCGCACCCAAAGATCAGAAATCAACTGAGAATTCTTTACCGCAGTTTAATGACCTGTTTTGTTCGTGGGTCACGGCCGGAAACCGGTCAATAACCTGCGGTTTAGACCGCTGGACAAAATTTTATTCCCTTAATAATAATAACATGCTAAACCTGTGGATCCAGTGTCTCGAAAGGAGGGGGCTCACGGCCCAAACTACAGACTGTGAGTAAATGTTGTCTCTGCCAAGCCTTACCTTAAGGGCCAATATACCAAATGTAGGACAGTTGGCAAAATTTGACATATAATCTTCCGATTTTATTTAGGCTAATACGAAAAGTTCTGTAAAAAAAAAAGACGTGAGGAGACTATTTATAGGCAACGGGCGATTTCTTGAGCAAGATCTTGTGCACATGACACTGTATTGAGCAGGTAATTCCTGGTATGACGCAATAATTGTGCCCTCTTCAGTTCGTTCCTGGCCTCCATGATTGCGCTACCTCGCTTTAAACGGACTAGATCAACCTCAGCCAAGTTCCGTAACGAGACAATAGGCCGTATTCATAAAAATAAGTAATTGCTTTTACTAAAGTAACAACCCCCTTTTACTAACCTTTTACTTAAATGTGTATTCATAGAAATAAGCAATGACTTTCAAGTAAAAGCTACACATTTTAAGCATTAGTAATTGCTTTTTACTTATAAGTAAATGCTAGAGAAATTAGCACCTACTTCAACTTGTATTCATAAAAATGACCTTCGACTAGCATTTACTAGTGATTGTACAAGCACCTAATTTTTGGCTTGCTGTTTAGCCAATACAGACATATCACATTTTCTGCCATGTTTTTACGTCCAAGACCACAACCTAAGGTGTATAACATCAGGCTTAATCGTGATGAAGTCAACCCTACCACTTACAGAACTTTATTTAGGTTTGACAAAGAAAATGTGGAATGGCTTGCAAACACCTTCATACCACCAAATACCGAGACTCGTGGATGGTACTGTAGTACAATAGCAACTACTTGAGAACTTACTAGCCGTGGCAAGTAACAACTGTAATCATTTAGCAAATGGTTATGAATAAGATTTTTAGCAATTGCTTAGACTAGACCTTTTACTTACCTAGCTGTTGCTTTTACTTATAGCATTTACTAGTAAGTAATTACTTATTTTTATGAATACGGCCTAATAGGCCGTATTCATAAACGTAAGTAATTGCTTTTACTAAAGTAACAACCCCCTTTTACTAACCTTTTACTTAAATGTGTATTCATAGAAATAAGCAATGACTTTCAAGTAAAAGCTACAAATTTTAAGCATTAGTAATTGCTTTTTACTTATAAGTAAATGCTAGAGAAATTAGCACCTACTTCAATTGGTATTCATAAAAATGACCTTCGACTAGCATTTACTAGTGATTGTACAAGCACCTAATTTTTAGCTTGCTGTTTAGCCAATACAGACATATCACATTTTCTGCCATGTTTTTACGTCCAAGACCACAACCTAAGGTGTATAACATCAGGCTTAATCGTGATGAAGTCAACCCTACCATCATACAGAACTTTATTAAGGTTTGACAAAGAAAATGTGGAATGGCTTGCAAACACCTTCATACCACCAAATACCGAGACTCGTGGATGGTACTGTAGTACAATAGCAACTACTTGAGAACTTACTAGCCGAGGCAAGTAACAACTGTAATCATTTAGCAAATGGTTATGAATAAGATTTTTAGCAATTGCTTAGACTAGACCTTTTACTTACCTAGCTGTTGCTTTTACTTATAGCATTTACTAGTAAGTAATTACTTATTTTTATGAATACGGCCTAATAGGCCGTATTCATAAAAATAAGTAATTGCTTTTACTAAAGTAACAACCCCCTTTTACTAACCTTTTACTTAAATGTGTATTCATAGAAATAAGCAATGACTTTAAAGTAAAAGCTACAAATTGTAAACATTAGTAATTGCTTTTTACTTATAAGTAAATGCTACAGAAATTAGCACCTACTTCAATTTGTATTCATAAAAATGACCTTTGACTAGCATTTACTAGTGATTGTACAAGCACCTAATTTGTGGCTTGCTGTTTAGCCAGTACAGACATATCACATCTTCTGCCATGTTTTTACGTCCAAGACCACAACCTAAGGTGTATAACATCAGGCTTAATCGTGATGAAGTCAACCCTACCACTTACAGAACTTTATTTAGGTTTGACAAAGAAAATGTGGAATGGCTTGCAAACACCTTCATACCACCAAATACCGAGACTCGTGGATGGTACTGTAGTACAATAGCAACTACTTGAGAACTTACTAGCCGTGGCAAGTAACAACTGTAATCATTTAGCAAATGGTTATGAATAAGATTTTTAGCAATTGCTTAGACTAGACCTTTTACTTACCTTGCTGTTGCTTTTACTTATAGTATTTACTAGTTAGTAATTACTTATTTTTATGAATACGGCCTATTGACTGAGTTCAAAAATTCTAAAATTTCTGTAATAATTGTTTCCTCGTTAAGTTTCTAAGATTACTGCTGCCGAGTGAGGGCGCCATACATATCGCTCAAAAACAAACGCGATCTCTCTCTCTAGTTCAAGCTATACGTGTTTTACCAAATAATATTGCAGCAGACGAATGTGTGCGTTCCGTTTAACCCGTGAGTAAACACAGTCATGTGACCTGTTTATTGTGAATGTTGCAACTAACCTGACATTATATAATGGAAATGGTGCATAAAGTGTTATTTTAAGTATTGTAATTAATTTTGTTGTACTTGTAGTTTGTACACAAGGTAAGGTTTGACAGTGTACTAACACTACAGACAGTTAGATCATGGAGGTAGAATAAGAAAACCTTGGCAACGTATATCAACATTTTGACTGATTTTGACCCAAAGTCCCATGTAGTCACAGAAGGTATGAATGATTTTGTGCATTAACCCTCCTACGACTACAAGGGTCAAAAACAGTCAAAATGTTGATATACTTGCCAAGGTATATCTAGTAGTGCACTTAAAAGTCGAACACATTCAAAATCAAAGCTACATTTACACTATTACAGTGCAAAATGAGTCGACCATTTTTGACTGGTGAAAGCATTGTATGGTATTGTTCAGGGTGGTCAAAATGACAGTAAAAATCAGTCAAAAATGCCCCTGTACGTGTGCACATTTGGGTCAACAGTCAAAACGGGCAGTTGACTGATTTTGACCTCTGTAGCAACTTCCACTAAAGTGCAGCTATAGTACTGATTAGTAGGAGGGCTAAAATAAAGCAGGTTCATTATTTTTCTAAATTTCAGGTGATACAGGTGTGCTGTCATCTTCATGAAACGGCAGTCTGTTATTATGTCTATCACTGAGATGAAAGAGATTACTCCAAGAGACCGACCCACTGGAAGACTGGTCACCGTTGAGCCCCTCTTATTCCTTATGTTCTTTGTGCAAGGTGGCATTATCACACTCCGCACCCAGTACACTGAGCACAGACTTGCAGATACATATAACTACACCTTGCCCCAAGATGAAGGAAACAGCACATTGTGCGAAAATAGCAGCATCAAAGACCCAACTCAAATGAAGATCGAGGCAGAGACAGCCGAATGGTCAATGTACATGATGAGTGCATCAACGATTCCCCCGATAGCCAGCACCCTCATTCTCGGAACAATCAGCGATTTTGTCGGTCGGAAGCCAATGCTTATTCTCGTTGTGGTCGGACACATCACTGCCTCAGTCATGTTCTTCCTGGTTGCGTATTTCAAACTACCACTGGTGCTCCTTGTCATCGGCGAAGCTGTTCTGGGCGCATGCGGTGACACCGCCCTACTTGCAGCCATGGGTTTCTCGTACATCGCTGACATTACCGTGCATTCTCGAA
Source organism: Zoroaster sp. YZ-2022 (assembly GCA_029582265.1). Lineage (NCBI taxonomy): Eukaryota > Metazoa > Echinodermata > Asteroidea > Forcipulatida > Zoroasteridae > Zoroaster > Zoroaster sp. YZ-2022. Next base: position 52,599,230 of record CM055817.1, read on the forward strand.
CAAGGCGCAGCTTCCGATTTATAATCAATGACCTTATGAGCCATCTTGGTCTCGGTCTCTCCTTCATATCAATCAATATATTCCTCCAGCAAACTAAAAGCTACCCACTAACCCTCTGCGCTGTATGCATCCCGGCATTTCTTGCCTTCCTCTACATTACCCCTCCATGTATTTTCCTTGAGTCCATCCAACGCCGTCCACTTTCTAGAAACGTCTTGAAAGAGCTCATCATCAGCATCTTCCACCTCTTCAAACAAAATGCAAATGGCCGCCGCTGCAAATTGCTTCTCCTACTGACCTGTCAGTTTCTATATGATATCGTCTACGAAGGGTTGTTTACAGTGATTACCATTTATGGTCTCGGAGCTCCATTTTGTTGGACGCATACCGTCGTCGGTATACACGGAGTAATTAGTTCAATTAGTCCTGCAATTGGTGGGTACCTTCCTTTTCCAGTCATCCTATTGCCTTGTATCTTATTCCCTTCTCTTCTTTCATTCTGTATACTGTCCTTCTTTTGGTGCCCTATCCCACTCCTGCCACCATTTTTCCCCCTGAAACTACCCAAGTTCTGGTGTTGCCAGCAGCAGGGTGTGGGTTCGAGCCCCGGTCGTGACACTTGTATCCTTGAGCAAGGTACTTAACCATAATTGCTTCGTCCTTCGGATGGGACGTAAAGCCGTAGGTCCCGTGTGTTGTATAATGCACGTAAAGTGGATTGTGGCCGAGCGGTCTCGCGCACTGAACTCAAGTTCTGGTGTTGCCAGCAGCAGAGTGTGGGTTCGAGCCCCAGCCGTGACACCTGTGTCCTTGAGCAAGACACTTAACCATAATTGCTTCTCTCCACCCAGGGGTTAAATGGGTACCTGTGAAGGCAGAGATGGTTTGCTCTCTATGCGCTAGAAATGGCAGCAATTGAGCTGTATACTCCCCAGGGAGCTGAGATGGTTTCAGGAATGATTTATGAGCCTTATGAGCCTTATGAGCAGGGATAATAATATAATGCGCCTTGAGCGCCACTTAGTTGGTGGATACGTGCGCTATATAAATCTATACATTATTATACATTATTATTATATGAACATCTTCTCCTCCACTCTTTTCATAAGGGCAATTCAATCGTTGCTCATGTTACATTTTTGAGGTATTGGGCCCATTTTAATGCCATAAATTTCCTTATTTATTTCACTCATCTGTTTTTGGTTTTTTGTTTGTTTTTGTTTGTGTGGGTTTTTTTTTTCTTTTACAGTAGTGGCATTTACACCCAGACCATACTCAGCAAAAAAATTAATTTCTGAAATTTGTTTTATGTAATCTAGAGAAAAAGGCATACACAACAAATTTCTGAATGATGAGTGAAACATATAGTATAGCATTAACCCTAACTCCCTAGACAACAAAGGCAGTTGGAGGATTTTGAAGGATTTTTATTGTTCACTAACAATGCTTAGGGAGTTAGGGTTAAGAGTGGGCCCAAAACGGCAAAAAGGTAATGTTAGTAACCGTGGAAATTGCCCTTAATTTAAACAGGTTTGTTTTGTTCTGTCATACAGCCTCAGTTATCGCCATCAAGCTTCTGTCTCCCTGCATGTCAGAGTTCTGGATTGTCCGTATCGGATTCCTCTCAGGAATCGGTCTGGTGCTGGCATCAGCGATCGCCACAACAAACACCTTCCTCATTTACGTTGGTAAGATTGTGCAGATTTCTTCTGATAAGTTTAGTTTTTTTTGCATCAAGTTTTTGTGTGTCGGCAAACATCTACACGTGTACATTTGACCTTCTTGTGACATGATTACATCACTTTCAGACAAGGCTAAATTGTATTCAAGCAGAGAATTTTGCTCAGCAGATATATTTGCTTCGCAATGTAAAACAGAGTTCCAGCTAAATATACACACATTCTGTAAAGCCGTGTTCACACTGGACTTTTTTTGGTAAAACTTACCGAGACGATGGGTACTTTTCCCATTTTAAGTCCAGTGCGGACAGCCTGGGACATTTTCCTCTCAGTTACTTTTCCTGAGTCCAGCGGTTACTTCTACTGGCCAACTGCTGCCCAGGAAAACTAACCAGGTAACTTTTCTGGAGACGATAAGTCCAGTGCGGACAGTGCGAGTCGGTAAAAGCGGCTCAGGAAAGCGTACATCCGGCCTGAGCGCAAGGTCGTACCACACAGGGATACCACGCATGCGCTTTGCATTGTTTCACCGCGCAGTGGGGGCAGGCCGGGCGCATTTAATGCATGTGCATGTGTAGCAAGTTTTCTGTGCGTTGTTGGGTCAATCGGGTCAATGTAGAAAGGTCATGCAAAGCGCCCTCATGAGTCATTATACTGACAGCTCGGTTACTTCTACCACGGTCTCGGTAAAATTTTCCCGTGTCGAAAGTCCAAGTGCGGACAGAGGTTACATTTGACCATTTTTCATTTTACCATCGTCTCGGTAAAACCTTCCCCCAAAAAAAGTCCAGTGCGAACACGGCTTAAGAAAGTAAAGCTGGTAACCAACAAAATCTGCTTATCACTTTTTTCTTGGAAGCAATTTTTTCTGCTAACACTAATAATAATAATAACAATAATAATTAGGATTTATCACGCGCACGTCTCCACCAAAAAGAAGCTGTTTTAGACACTATAGGCCTTGGCATCCCATTAGCTAATTTTATAAGGTTACCGGCCACAATTCCACCTAGAAAACAGTATCTGAGAAGAACCTGACTACGGCACTGATTATGCTGTTACTCAAGTAACCAAATGTTTTTACGGTTAATTTTTACAATTACAGGTCGGTTAAAAGCTACCTTTTTTGTGCAATAACACCATACAAAATACGTCATTGTCTCTTCAATCAATCCACAAAATTTACCAGATACAGTGAATAACATAAATTTAACATCTAATCCTTTTTCCCACCTTTATTTTCCTACCATCTTCGAATTTGATGTTTTTTAACTTCGGATTGGTTAATCGTTTAACTGTTTATTTTGCTTTCGGTTACTCGGTTACAAAATTAACTGTAAACTTGCAGCACTATTACTACTTGGAAAATGTAACGCATTTTCTTGTCTTGTACAGCATCGGGTCTTGGTCTGTTGCGTGTCTTGCCAACCTCAATCTTAAAATCATTGATGTCAAAGAATGTAAGCACAGAGGAACAGGGTAAGAGTAATCCAATTGGCAGTTTTGTACATTGACTTTCAACATGGCATGGAATCCTAATTTCAGATAAACACAGTGACTGAAAATTACTGGCTCATTTATGCAGCAGTATTTTGACCTTATCATGTGGGGTATTATTTTCAGTCACTGAGTTAATCTAAAACTAACACTCTGATTCCATGCCCTGTTAATCGTGACAGTTATTATTATTCATGGTTTATTATTCAAATATTGCACTTTGCAGCCTTGCAACTGAATTGCTGCAAAATTTACAGAAATATTCATACAATCACTAAAAAGTTACAAAGAAATTAATAATGTATCACTTAATAGAATAAAACTACCACAGACAATCGAATAACATAACCATTTAGCAAAGAGACATACACCATTTATAATATATAAATATTGTGATTGAGTTCTTTCGGGGGACACAATGTAATGATCTCTTTTTGGATGAAGCTCTGAGAAGAGCCGGTTGGTTTGTTCTCAACGTTTCGACTAGTCTGCTCTAGTCATCGTCAGGAGACTGCTCCAGGCGTCGTCGTCAGGAGACCAAACTGGCTCCTCGCAGAGCTATCACTTCTTCCAAAAAGATGGTGTACCCAAAAGACCTCAATAACATCTATCTCCACCATGCAAAGCCTCAAATCCTACATATATTATAAATATTGGCCTAAAGGAACAATATTGTCCCTTAAAACCCTCCTATTATCAGTGTTGTTCTTAACAAAGTCAACCCATACTTCAAAATGTCACAACTGTGACATTTTGAGGCACACACTTCCTTATCTGAAGATTAATGGCATTCCCCAAGGCACTTCAGAGAGATGAGGTAAACTGAAGCAGCCACCTGCTTTGTTTCATTGCAAAATACACTGTACATATAGCAGGAGTTTCCACAAAATACCATGTGGCACACTGGGGCACACTCGGTTTGTGTGAAGCTCAGAACACTTTGTTTTTGTCCCAGGGGCATTTTGGGGTATCCATGTACATGTACCACTCTTGTGTACAGTATGCAATATTTTAAGGCATGCATAGAACCAGCATTGTGTATTTATCAGACACAAGTTTTGTGGCATTTTGGAGACTGCATGTATACAAGGGTGAAATTACATTTCACTTTTGTTAAAGCATGTATTATGTACTGAGTATTTCAGCAATATTTGTAAATTTTACAAAAGAAATTCTGTATTTTAAAGCCCCTTCACCCCATTGTTACTCTCGAAATAAAATGATCATTGATAACGTTGATGATATCAAACATCCCTTGAAATATTTCTGTCTAATAAGGCACTATCCTTCTAGTGCAATTAATCAAACTAGACAGTAACTGAATTTCTGTCCTCTGGAGATTTCATGTTGGAATGAGCTTGGTTGGTTTTTATACATTAGCAACACATATGAAGTGCCATGGTCGAGCGGTTTAGTGCATCGGATTTGTGTTCTGATGGCTGAGACGTCAGAATGTGGGTTCGAATCCCAGCCGCGACCATGGTGCTTGTGTCCTTGAGCAAGACACTTTACCATAATTGCTTCTCTCCACCCAGGAGTAAATGGGTACCTGTGAGGGCAGCAATTGAGCTGTATACTCCCCAGGGAGCTGAGACGGTTTCAGGAATGATTTATGAGCCTGATGAGCAGGGGTAATAATATAATGCGCCTTGAGCACCAGTTTGGTGGATACGTGCACTATATAAGTCCACATTATTATTATTATTATTATATGAAGTATGGGTGCATTTCAAGGGCGCAACCACGTGTTGAAAGTTGGGGGGTCCCAAGCAGCCAATAGCAACGTGATCTGCGGGCGAGCGAAGCGAGCACGCCACTAGCAGCTGGGGTCTTGGTTCAATATCACGTATTTCAGCGTGTTGATGGAAGTGTTGCATAATTGTGATGTCATGAATGACATTACTAGGATCATGTATACATAAAATACCAAAATGTTCCAGAAGTTGGGGAGGTCCACATAAAAGTAGGGGGGTCGTGACCCCCGACCCCCCCAGTGGTTGCGCCCTTGGTGCATTTGAAGACATTTTATCAAATGCGTATACTAGCATTAAAACCCTTACCCTCTAAAGGCATTTAGCAGGCACCCTGATGTGGCGCATATTACTAAGCTTGGGCGATAATACGATAATATCGAATATCGTGATACCTTTTTTTATTCGATTACGATATCCAGAACCTTTTTAAGTTATCGAGATATCGGCAAATCGCGAGTACAATATATTTCGCTATTAAAAAAGAAATCGCCATTGTGAGTCAAGTCAGAAATTCCATGGAAACAAAATTAGAACAGTCTCAAGGTTTTGGAAGTGAGAAACAAAAGCAAACTACTTCATAAGTACACACACGCTCTGCAAACGAATTTATGATTTATTGTTATGCTTGTAGAGGGGTATATATCCGTGGTTATTGGCTCTAAAGCAATCCTGCATGAATGAAAAAATAATCGCGATATGTTTGTCGATATATCGTGGATGAAATAAATCGCCCAAGCTTACCTGGATGCAACAATATCCACCAGCTGGAACAACATTACAACTGGTTTTCTCTGATTGGTCATTAATAATATACGATTCTTATAAAGTGCACATATCCTAGCAACTAGTTCAAGGCGCTGTACATTATTACTCCCTGCTCATCAGGCGCATAAATCATTCCTGAAACCATCTCAGCTCCCTGGGGAGTATACAGCTCAAGTGCTGCCGTTTCAGCGGATATGGCTAATCAAACACAACAACCAACTCTTGCCCTCACAGGTACCCATTTTAAATACTGCTGGGTGGATAGAAGCAATTATGGTAAAGTGTCTTGCTTAAGGCTACAAGCACCACAGTCGCAGCCAGGATTCGAACCCACATTCTGACGACTCGGCCATCCGAACACAAATCTGATGTACTAAACCGCTCGACCATGGCACTCCACTTTAACCCTAACCCCATTATAGGAAGGTCACAGACACTCTACTCAATGCAACAAGATCCACCATCAGATAGAACAATGGTTCTTTTGTGCTCTGCTGAGGACAACAAGATGCAACAACTTTTTACATTAGTTGCATTAATAATAATAATAATAATAATGTGTGGACTTATATAGCGCACGTATCCACCAACTGAGTGGTGCTCAAGGCGCATTATATTATTACCCCTGCTCATAAGGCTCATAAGGCTCATAAATCATTCCTGAAACCATCTCAGCTCCCTGGGGAGTATACAGCTCAATTGCTGCCATTACAGCGCATATAGGGCTAATCAACCAACTCTGCCCTCACAGGTACCCATTTAACCCCTGGGTGGAGAGAAGCAATTATGGTTAAGTGTCTTGCTCAAGGACACAAGTGTCACGGCCGGGATTTGAACCCACATTCTGCTGCTAACATCAGAACTTGAGTCCGGTAAGCTAGACCGCTCGGCCACGACATGGTAATTGTTTGCAAATGTCAATTTTGTAATATATTGTAAAAAAAATTATGAATTGTGATATTATTTTGTCAAATGTAGAGATGTCTTAAAGCTGTTATTGGTTTTAATTCTCATAAAATAGGTGCTCTGTTTGGCTGTATTGCTGTTGTGGTCAGTGTTGGTCGTTCCGTTTCCCCCTTTCTGATGAATGGAATGTACTCGGCCATGGTGAAAATCGGCTACCCTACCATCCCTTTCTTCATTGCCATTGGAATTTTGACCGTACCAATTATTCTTTTGAGGTGAGGTAGAGATATCATCAAGATTTTTCCTGATTTCAGGGTTTTGTTTTATAAAAATCTTCCTTTGCCTCAACATTTTCTTGAAATAAGAGAAGTAGCCACCAAGGAAAGACAGAAGTTTGTGGGGATGTGGAAAGTCTGTAAATCCTCCAAAATTAAACATCCAGGAAGTTCAGAGTGTTCTGTCCTCTAGACCAAAGGGAGACCCAGGACTGCTACCCATTTTTCAGGATTTTTTACTTTTGTCAAATCACACACGTGATTGATGTCATATTCAGTTTTGGCAAGTAGAACTCTATCCAAAGGAACAATGTTGGCACAGGTTTGAGTGTGTGTGTGTGTGTGTGTCAGTGGCGTCACTAGGGTCCAATTTTCAGGGGCACTAGGGGGTGTGCCACTTTTTCTCGGGGGGGGGGGCGGCATGTCAATACTTGAATCCTGCAGTCTCAAATAGGGATCTATTTTTTCAAAATTCTGAATGGGGTGGCGCGGGGGGGCACGGACCTCAGCTGTGGGGCATGTGCGTACCCTCCCGTGTGCCCCCACATAGTTACGCCACTGGTGTGTGTATGTATGTAATCAAATATTTTTCTTTTCGTTTTAACTTGAAGTATTCTTCAGAACATGTCGGAGTGGCATCCCGAGCCAGGATATGAACAAATACAAGGTGATGATATTAGCACGCCCCGTCGGCCATAGCCTAACCCTGCATCACTGCCGGCTTATACCACCATGAAAGCACCTCCTGACACAAAGCATTCTAAATCTCTTGGACGACGCTGAATTTTTCCCCTTTAGAAATTGAAAAGCAGAAAAGGGGGAAGAAAAAGCTACAGCAAAAAAAGTCTATGGTTTCTGGTCATAGGTCGGCATCAAAATCAGTGCGGTGAGGCACTTTTTTTCTTTATTTTTTATTTGTTTGCCAACCAGTAAAATACATGATACATGTATACACAGTTATTGAAACCAGACCAAATTTCCTATACACAAAGTATGGTGGCTAAGAGAGGCTAAATGAATCGGGCAAACGTTCGTACTCCTATAACGTCGTCTGAAAGACAGCACCGCAGCATTCCAATCGATCCAGCAATTTTGGCTGCAATTGGACATCGTTTCATAGCAACAACAAAAATAAATAAATAAAAACGCCGACGCGCAGGTCTGAGGAGACGCACGCGTCTGAGGAGACGCACGCGTCTGAGGAGACGCATGCGTCTGAGGAGACCACGTGAGACCTTTTTTTGCCATATAATACAAATTAGAAATGTTACCCTCCTTAAAAGTAATAGTTATCATTTTGAAAAGGTTTATTTGTTTATTTATTTTTTTAAGACAATTTCGTAAAAGTTGGTAGTATTTGTGTTCTAGGGTAAACAGTCAAACTGAGATAAAAAGAAATTTGTAGAAATATTATATTTCTGAAAATCAGCATTTAATAAGGAAATTTTGATAAATTTAGTTTAAACCCCTATCGGGGGCAATTTGTATTATCTTATATAAAAGTGCCTTGTGCAACCAGTTGTAAAATATGTTTTGAAATATTTATTATAAAAATATTTTCCTATGTTAAATATATTTCTTTCCATGTATTTTCTCTAAAATAACACAAATGTATTGTGTTATAAAAGGTTACTTGGTTAAAAGATGGTAATGGTACCAAACGTCTTGTTAAGTTATTCTGTCATTTTGGAGGAAACACGATTAAAAAGTCAAATCTGATTGAGAAATAGAAACAGCTGAAGATGAGCCATTTCCATTATTAGAATAATTACTAATAATCTGAATGTTTATCCACTATTTTTCTCGTTAACCCTCCTACACATGGAGGCCACTCCAATCCACAAAATTCTGCTCTTGAGCAACCTTCAGTGCATACATGTACAAGCCTGCTGTCCTTTCCAAGTAATCTTACAAAATCAACTGTGTGCCACCCAAGGACACTGTAAATGTTTGAACATATTAGTATGGCCTGCAATGTATCAATGGGAGACCACCTTACAATCTCAGTGGTGTGACAGTGCACAGAAGGGTAACCATAGGAGGCCACTGGCAACAGCTAATGGCTTGGAGTGGCCTGAATGGGTTGTTTCAAAAATTGCTGGTTGTAGGAGGGTTAAAGGCAAAATATCATCACGGTCACAGCAGACATTCGAAAGGGCATGGAATTGGTGTCCTTATTTTAGACGAACTCAGTGACTGAATATAATACCCGAAGAGTGCGCGCTGGCCTAGATAACAGAGCGCGATAAGATTATTTACCGCGACCGCTGCATAAATCAGGCACTGGTTCATTACTTCTGCAACATCCACGGTTTTATGGTCTTATCAAGCCATGTATCTAGGCAAGCGCGCGCTGGTGTGGTATTATTTTCAGTTCATCTTAAAACTAGGACACAGACTCCATGCCCGGTCTAAAGTCTGTTCTAATGGTGACGATGTTGTCTCTTTAACGATAACGAAATTATTTTTCGCAGGTTGGATTCTGGTAAGGATGTGCGTTTTCGGTTATTTCGGGAACCGGATACCCAGGTACCCGTAAACAGCGCATAAAATACTCCCGAATGTATAAAATAACCAATATGAACACAAGTTTCTCTTGTTTAATTAGAGTCATAATAAATGTGGACTTATTGTAATAATTTCCCGCCTCTATATTAAAAACGACTCATAGAATCTCATCTCATTTTTCTGTTAAAAAGAATCAAAAGTTTACAGAAGATTTTCTGTGATTTACAGAAATGTGCCGTTTCTAAATGGTTACGTTCCTATTCTCTGTAAAGTTCCAGCAAGTCTGCTGTTGATCAGCGGCGTAGCCACGGGGGTGCCTGGGGGCACGTTCCCCCCAGGTGCCCCCCCCACGAAAAATCCTCATAGTGCCCCAAAAACAGAAAAGAAAAAGAAAAGGGAAACAACCCAACCCCGTGCGGCCCCCCCCCCCCCCCCCACTGAAAAAGTCCTGGCTACGCCGCTGCTGTTGATGCACAAGTGAAAATTCTGCTGTATAACAAAGAAGTCTCCGTAATGCCAATTAACAAAACAACTTACTGTAAATGAACAAGTTTTTTAACAGTGCACACAATAAACATTTTACTGAAAGAGTATACTTGCACAGGTTTTTAAGGTAAGCTGAATATGAGAAACTCACATTAATTTCATGTTTTTTATCTTCTCAATGTGGATATGCTTTATATAACACTCAGAAATCACCACTACGTCTTCAAATTGAATGTTTCAATTGTAGGACTGTGGGTAAACCAGTGGCGCAAGACTAGACGAGTCCGAGTTGTTCAGTGTTGAGGGTGGGAAGTGACCGTTTGCCAAATCTGAATTGGTGTTTCAGAAAACTATCTCTGAGAATTTTTCTCTGAGAATTCTGACAAATTTTAAGGGAGTATACAGTATTGGTAACAACTCGATTAAAAATAATTGAAGTTTGATATAAAAACTATTTGGTGGGAAATAACGTGATGGTAACAACCATCTTGATAAATAGTCGCATCAGTGCAACAAGGCAAGGGCGCAACCACTGGGGGGGGTCGGGGTCACGACCCCCCTACTTTTATGTGGACCTCCCCAACTTCTGGAACATTTTGGTATTTTATGTATACATGATCCTAGTAATGTCATTCATAACATCACAATTATGCAACACTTCCATCAACACGCTGAAATACGTGATATTGAACCAAGACCCCAGCTGCTAGTGGCGTGCTCGCTTCGCTCGCCCGCAGATCACGTTGCTATTGGCTGCTTGGGACCCCCCAACTTTCAACACGTGGTTGCGCCCTTGCAACAAGGTCGTATGTGCAACAGTGCATACATTTACATATATTAACCCTAACCCTCAGGTATTCTGGCTAGGAATCCATCAGTCCACTTTTGGAAACATGCCCTTATCTTCAAAATGCACCTTGCATTTTCGTTGATCTTTCATATTCAGCACTTATGGCCTGTACTTCTTGCCAGGTAGTAATTTTGCCCCATTTGAAGAGGTGAAAGTACGGTACCAGTTTCCAACAGTGCTGAATTTTCCCCAAAAAGTGCCCCTTGGAGGATTTTGCAGGATATGGGGTGGTTATGATTAAAACAATTGAGTGCAACAACGTCGTATCTTCTTCCATAGGTTTTGAGTGTTCATCCTGGAACTCTGTAAAAAAAAATACAACCTCGTTGCACTGAGCAAAATCCATCATCTGCAACAAGGTCATAACTATGATACGACCCGTGTTGCACTGATGCGACGAAATTATTCTGTCCGGTCATGACACGCTGTCAATGATGGTGTACAATAACCAGCTCTTGCCTCCAATAAAATAATTGACATTCCGATGGCTTGTTGATCAGTGTGTTCGCGAACGTGCCATTGTCTTTAGTTATAATGGAATTGGCGTATACCATTCACAAAACCTCATTGTATAGCACAGTATGGGTAGTTGTTAGTTTAAAGGGTGTATGGGCTTCTGACCCAGATAGTTTTAGAGTTGTACAACTTACTTGGCCTAAAATAAGGACTACAATCTATGCGCTACGCCATGTTTGAACCGGCTGTGTCCATTAATTAAGGCAGAATGGTCAATGGTGGCCACACAGTGACATAAGCTTTGTATCTTACAGTTTCATTCTAACATTATGGTTCAACGGATCAAGCGGTGGAGCCTGTATGTAGCCGTGTGCCTTGGTGTGTGTCTGGGTATGTCTTTCCTGTTAATTCTCGGTGTTCGGCACGATTCAGAGGAGCCCGGTACTGTTAAGCAGACATCTCTTGATTCTGATGGTCTAATTCACGCTAGGAAAGGTAAGGTCATTCTGGCTGATGTATACTCACGGAATTTAAAAACGCATCATCCCAATATTTCACATTAGTTTTTTCAACAGCAGATTATTGCAGTGAGAAATAAGAACATAGGTTAACAATTTATGATATTTTAATCAATACTTTCTCAGTCAAGCATGAGCGCAAATTTTCACATCGTACTGACACAATAAAAGTGCTATGTACAATTATGGCTTCAATTTATCACTGCATATAAGTTATACATATTTATTGAGAAATATAAGTTGATGCGTTTTTAAATTCCGTCAGTGTACATAATTTTAACATGCCTTAAACATGACTTGGACTATCCAAGATCAAGTTTTTGGTGATCAAACGCCGATCTCAGCTCCATTCTTGTGCATGCGTGAAATGTAATGCCGTGGTTAGCATTAGTTTACGTAATAAGTATGTAGAATACAACCGCCACTTTTCTGTCCAAATATGGCAACAGATCGTCCGGAAAGAATGTCAAACCCAACCGCCACTTGTGCACAATGTCTATTGCATGTGTTTTAGCAGACGACAAAATGGCCAACACCTCATTGGATGTTCATTGCTCAAATCTCCCAAACTATCGTTTCCAATCCTCACTTGACTACACTTTCCTCTCCTTAAGTGTGTCCTCTATCATCTGTTTAAAGGGAAATCTGTGAAATTTGTCATATTTGGATAGAAAAAGTGGCGGTTTATTCTACATTCTTGGGAGGTTTTGAGCAATGAATGTAAGCGCATCCAGTGAGACTTTGGCCATTTTGTCGTCTGCTAAAAACACATGCTTAGACAATTGTGCAAAAGTGGCGGTTGGGTTCAACATTCTTTCCAAAAACTCGGCACAATACCAATAATGTGACATGCCATTTGAGGAGCGGCAGTGAGGAGTAAAAAGATACATGACATATCCAGCATGGGCTACCATGCACACCGATCAGTGCATAAAATGTCGCTACGAACGTCACCTATCATCAACAAAAACACTTGCAACTGGTTATAGCAAGGCCCTGGTTAAAACAATACTTTGCACACGTGTTTGAATACCAATGACATTTGAAATAGCAACGCACGAAGTGGTTTACGTGTGAGGCGCCCTCAGTTGATTGTATAGAGAAAAAGTGCGACTAGGTTCGCTTGTACACGTTTTGCAAGAGGCTGCACAGATCCAGTCTATTTTACTACGCCTATAAGTTACTGTGGCCATTCGACGTGACAGTGTCACTTCTCCACTCTATCTTCTCCCCAACCCCATGGCCAACATTTCACTGGTTGTGCATACATTCATTGCCCAAAATATCCCAAAATCTCATTTCCAATCCTCACGTGACTACACTTTCCTCTCCGTGTGTCCTCTCCGTGTGTCCTCTATCGTCTTTTAATGGAAAATCTGCAATATTTGTCATAATCTGGATAGATAAGTGCCGGTTGCATTCTACATTCTTTCCAAATATTTTTTAATTGAAAGGTGATTTTTTTTAATTTAAACCTTTTATCATTTTAATGATTTGTGCCAGATGCCACAGTTATGATACTTGGAGCGACTTGGATATTGATCGAGTGTGACATTTGTCAATTTTTTTCAGTGGATTTTGCCTCTAGATTTCTCCCTCGATGTGAAAATCTACCAATCGGCTTCAACTCGTCCTCATTTAAAAACATGAGGAAGTTCACTGGTCGCAAGATGGTAAGTGAGACAAACTGAGATAATGGGCGAGATTTATAATGAACCCAGTCTTTTTTAGAAAAAAAAAGGAATTTTCTTTTTTCTGCAGATCTGTTACTCAAAAAAAAAAATCTAAACTTTTTAGAGATCCATTATTTGACACCACATTAGGGGTGTGCGTTTTCGGATATTTTTGGAACCGGATACCCGAAATCAGGAAACTTCGGATACCCGTTTTCATTTTTGTTGAAAATATCCCTCCGGTGGTGCACAAATACATGTACTGTAAATGGTAACAAAATTGACCTTTAAAAGGCAGAGGATACCATACTTAAATCGATCTTTTCTTTACTGTGTCGTTTTTATTAAAATAATTAGGCAAACATTCCCCCTGTGCTGGGGGGAATTGTTTGAAACAGCCGCTGCCAGGCCCTTTGCAGTCGATACAATGTATCACAAACAGTTGGAGAAAAGTGTATGGAAAAAGTCTGTGAAATACTACAAAGGCTTTATTGGAGTGTAATTTCTTGAATTTAAAGATAATTGTCTGTAAAAGTGTAAACATTACATTGTTCAAGAGTCACAGATTTCTGTTGACTCCGCTCAAATGTTAAGTCCGAATTTTCAAAAGTCATTTAATTGGAACCGAAAAATGGAACCGGGTAATGACAGTTTCGGTCGAGTATCCGGATACCCGGCACTGCCTTACACCACACCCTTTACAAAAATCCTTAAATACCAAAGTGCCCACTTTACATTAAACATGTTCAAAACAGATAATTTACTTTTATCAATGTTTTTTTTAAATTTATTAATTTGTTTACATTTTGTTGTTGCTGTCTATAGGTTTCTTACACATCGGTTTTCCCCGCTGATCAGACTAAGTTATCAGCCAGGCGCAAGCACGCAGAGGGAAATGACATCATCCCATCAAAGATTGTGTCAAACCTAAAACTCCTGTATCAATCCGCACAGACTAGAAGGTGATTTAAATTTAGATAATTGTTATTTAAGACTTGGATAATGCATGGGGCACAGCCCCATAAATATATTTTGGGAAAAAAGTTAGCATTATATCAGTCGAATTAATGATACTATTTTCTTAATACAGTAAATAACCATTACAATCACGATCAGAGCATACTGATCGAAACGTCGAGTTGTAACCACCAGTTCACTCGACGTCACCACAAACAGTCTTTACTTGTCTTATCCTTTTCACTGTGCAAAGCTACAAATCTTACTAAATGGTGTCACCGCAGTCAATAATTGTTCTTTTCACCGTGCAAAGCTACAAATCTTACTACATGGTGTCACCGCAAACAATCGTTACTTATCCTTTTCACCGTGCAAAGCTACAAATCTTACTACATCGTGTCACCGCAAACAGTCATTACTTATGCTTTTTATCGTGCAAAGCTACAAATCTTACTACATGATGTCACCGCAAACGGTCGTTACTCATCCTTTTCAAATCTTACATGGTGTCGCCGCAAACAGTCTTTACTTATCTTTTTCACCACGCAAAGCTACAAAAATTACTTACCATTATAATTAGTGAATATTTGGTTTAACCGAACATGACATTGGTCTCCCGGTTTATGTCTAAGCATATAATTATAGTGTAGCCATTCATCGCTATAACGAACATCCGCTCTAGTGTACATTTTTGTGGACACATGGTGTTTGTTATAGCGGTGTTGCACTAATTATTCGCATGATGACCATGTGAGCAAAAGTATAAGTCATACTTGAATAATTGTGACTGGCTCTGGCAAAACCCTAAACTTGGACCCAATTTTCAAAAGTGCCCTCCCAAATTTATCGTGAAAATTAACAATGTTCCCAACAACGTTTCATGATTTTTCTTTTTCCATCAAAATCTAGAGAAAATACTCTATATAAGGTGACATGAAAACTGGTCCCTCAAACTGGTCCCTCAAACTGGTCCCTGGGGTCAGTTTGTGACCTTTTCATGGCTGTTACGCATTATGGTAAATTCAGAGAAGTTTCGGGTTTTGCCAGAGCGGGTCACATTTATAACCTAACTTAAGATTCATGGGATGGTACGACTTACACTGGAAAACACTCTGACTCACGATATTACACCTGTTTTTGTTGTATTATTTTAATTATAAATTCTCAATTAGAACACACGGTGTTCGTGTGAACTTCCGGTTCAATCAAATGATCATCGATGATGTTCAGTCATATTTTGCAAATGTGTATCATCTTTTATTTAAAAAAATAAAATAAAATACCAATTTCATATTAATTACCGATTCTTTATCTCCATTTTTCAGGAATGCAAAGATCGAACTTACTCGCGTAGAGCGTACGACACTTCTGTCTGGTCCAGTGATTTATTACATTGAAACGGTGGGTCAATTTCAGTTATGGAAGGTACAACATTGGTATAATTACCAGATAGTAATTTTTAAAAATAAAATAAAAAACGAATCATTATCAAGCTAAAAGCTTTCTTGGTGTGTATACATATTTAATATAGGCCTACACATGTACAACAAATTTATTTTCTGTGAAAATGTTGAATGCTTTTCCACACTTTTCGCATTGAGCTGAATGTTACGGTTATACCTTCTCATCAATGTAGGCCTATGATTCAAAAAGAGTAAGCCTACTCATAGAAGCAGTTCTGTCAACATTACCAATGCTGTACCTTACCTTCAATGTATATCTTGATTCAAAGAGAGTAAGCATACTCATAGAAGCAGTTCTGTCAACATTACCAATGCTGTACCTTACCTTCGATGTATGTCTTGATTCAAAGAGAGTAAGCATACTCATAGAAGCAGTTTGGCCAACATTACCAATGTTGTACCTTCCCTTCAATGTATATCTTGATTCAAAGAGAGTAAGCATACTCATAGAAGCAGTTAGGCCAACATCACCAATGTTGTACCTTCCCTTCAATGTATATCTTGATTCAAAGAGAGTAAGCATACTCATAGAAGCAGTTTGGCCAACATCACCAATGTTGCACCTTCCCTTCAATGTATATCTTGATTCAAAGAGAGTAAGCATACTCATAGAAGCAGTTTGGCCAACATTACCAATGTTGCACCTTCCCTTCAATGTATATCTTGATTCAAAGAGAGTAAGCATACTCATAGAAGCAGTTTGGCCAACATTACCAATGTTGCACCTTCCCTTCAATGTATATCTTGATTCAAAGAGAGTAAGCATACTCATAGAAGCAGTTTGGCCAACATTACCAATGTTGCACCTTACCTTCAGTTCAATGTATATCTTGATTCAAAGAGAGTAAGCATACTCATAGAAGCAGTTTTGCCAACATTACTAATGCTGGGAAAAAACTCAAATAATTACCACTGCTGTACCTTCCCTTCAATGTATATCTTGATTCAAAGAGAATAAGCACATACTCGGTCACAGAAGCAGTTTGGCCAATATTACCAATGTTCTACCTTCCCTTTAAGCTTAAACGCCTAAATGTCTTATTTTAGCCTTAAATCCATGATATCCGTCGAATTCCATACCAACATTTTTTCATACTTCCACCTGTTTCCAGAACTCATCCTACCCAGCGAGTGACTCTCTCATCCAGCATTTCGTATCAATCCAGCATGGCGCCCTCTGTTGTCTGTCGGCCTTCAAAGTAGATCTCGGTCGTAGAGTGGTTGTCGTAGCAACCTCGAAGAATCTTGGCCAAGCTTGGACACAGCATTTTATCAACGAGTTCTCAGAGGTTGTTTGGTTTTATTATGAAAATATATTTTAAAGGGAAGGTAATTACCTCATTAAAAAAAATAACCAAATAAGTTTTTAAGTCGGTCGATAGTTTCAGTGCAAGGGACCCTGGTTCGAAACCCAGTGGCGCCACTTTTTAAAATTTTAAATGGTTACGCAATAACGATTTATTTAAGTAGGTTAAAAATTCAACTCCAAATAACAACAGGACTGGTGGCCATGGCGCAAGCCGTTAGTCCACTGGTCTGTCAACTGCGGCAGCTCCAGGCTGGTACGTCCGGGTTCGAATCCTGCTCCTGACACATAGGGACATGACAGCTGCTGGGTGCGGCAATGGCTTATCTCTCCCCAAAGGTTTGAGCGTGGAGGAAATGTACGGACGGGGGAGTAAAGTAGGGCCCGGGAGGGTAGCGACCTCCCAGAAGGGTGCTAAGGTGATCACCATGCCGGTTCGCCCGGACTTTGAGTCTCCCGAATACCTGGTCGACACTCTGATTAACTCTCCGCACTTTTTTTACATTTTTTTTTTTTTTGTATGTTTTTTTTTTAAATCATCTTACTCTTATAGATTTTAAGGGCGTTTTTCCTTCTCCCCCCTCCACACACATTGACATTTTTTGTAAATTTTAAAACAATTTTTAAAAATCACTATTTCGCGCATATTTTTTGGAGGTAAAAAAAATCTAAAAAACGTTGGAATGATAATAGGCGACTCAAATTAAGAAGACATATAATACAATTATATAAATAATGTTTAGGTCAAATTTTGTTTTAAAAAAACGGCAAGGGTTTACCCCTGCCGTTTTTCCAAAATTTGGCCAAATGCCTTATACTTGAGATGAAGATGAAATAGAGTGTAGGGTTCTCCATGTTTCCAACTTTTTCAGACAATCAATATTTTATATTTAAAAAAAAAAAATACATAAATAAATAAATAAATAAATAAATAAATATGGGTAAAGTACTGAAATTTAATTGTCACCCAAGAAGGCTATCCCCCAGTGCCTGTCTTATGCAGACCCAAGGATATCTTCAATGTAATTAAGAAGCGAATCCGAGAAAAGAATCCAGGTCAAAACACAAGGGAAAATATTGATTTTCTGAAGAAAAAAAAGTTGGAATGATAGGCGACTCAAATTAAGAAAAGTGTGATTCGGGCACTCTATTGCGTCTATGGAACAAGTATAAGACATATAAAACAAAAGTCATTTTTAGGTCAATTTTGACAAAAAACGTCAAGGGGGGTACCCCATAGCCTAAAAATTTAAAATTATTCAAATGCATAACGGATCTCAATTTTCGTACTCTGAATCGCCTAACTTTTTTCAAAAAATCAATATTTTATATATAAAAAAAAAATCATATTGGTAAGTAAATAAAAATGGGTAAAATACTGAAATTTAATTCTCGCCCAAGAAGACTATAAGTGAGTGGCTGTCTTATGCAGACACAGGGCGATCTTCCATATAATTTAGAAGCGAATCTGAGGGGGAATATCCAGATCACAAAAACGACAAGGGGTACCCCTTGCTGTTTTTGTCAAAATGTGGCCTAAAATTTATAATTATTAAAATGCATAATTCTTGTCGGAGAGAAGAAATAGAGTGCGGGGATCTTTTCAACTTTTTTCAGACAAACCATATTTTATATTTTTTTAAATGGGTAAAATACTGAAATTAAATCCTCAGCCGAGTGTAACATCACTTTGTGTACTATTCTCTTCTTTTATTTTGTTTCTTTTTTTTACAAAAAAAGTAATAAATCGGCAGGCCCAAACAAACAGACAATATTTTTTTTAAATAAACCAAATTTTGCACGAATTAATCGCGTATTAATATTTTTTTAAACATGAAACATTCTGCGGGTTGATCCTATGAAGTATTCCCCCAGGCCAAAAAGTGGGGGTATATATCCCCTATCCCCGTTGGATTTACGCCCGTGACTTGATTTATCTGAACAAATAATTATATCTTTTTCATTTACAGATTCTTGAAAAGACGAATGAGCAAAACTTTAAGATTATTTTGACGGACTTCATAAGCAAGGATGTCAATGTTCAACAGCTGTTTCAGAATTCTAGACTTCGAGATAGGTGAATTCATCTACGGAAATCAGTCATAGTCGCAGGAAACCGAGGGAATACCCCCTTTCATATACCCCAAAATATTAGCCCAGGGTGGACTTTCACCTTCTTTTACTACGGTGACGGAGACCATATTTGGGCTACCAAAATAAATAAATCAATCAATTCACTCACTCACTCACTCACTCACTCACTCACTCACTCACTCACTCACTCACTCACTCACTCACTCACTCACTCACTCACTCACTCACTCACTCACTCACTCACTCACTCATCTTTTGTTTTAGTGAGATATGATGCAACTTTGTCAATATTCTATTCCGATAACTCATCTTGCAGGTCAAAGGTCATTCTCATGAATATGCCATACAACAAACCAATCGGCGTTGAAACAGCTGTCGCACTCATACAGGTACTAAATCCGCCCTGACAATATATTAATCCATAGTCCACGCCCACTCTGAGCAATGCTCAAAAAACCGGTCACGCCACCTGCATACAAGCCAAGCGCTTGACCGTTTAGTAACGGTTGTTATGTAAAGGCTTAACCCAATCGGGTCATCCGTACTGGTACAAGTCGATGATCCAAATGTGTTTTTTTCTAAAGAATTTCATGTAATTTAAGGGAAGGCATAACATTAGTAATGACCCCAGCACAACAATAATGAATTATTATCCGAAACGCCACCTGCATACAAGCCAAGAGCTTGACCGATATAGTAGTTGACATGTAAAGGGTTAACCCTATTGGGACATCTGTGCCGGTACAAGTCGACGATCCCAGCGTGTTCATTTTAAAAATTAAAAAAAATGTGTGTCATTTAAAGGAAGGTACACCACTAGTAATGACCCAGTACAACAAACTCTATTATCCTAGAGCTAACTTGATGTGAAGTTAGCACAAGTTATCAAATCATCCTGAAAAAATATGTCCAAATAGCTCTCCTTTCAAATAAAAGAGTGCCAGGTCGAGTGGTTTTAGTGCATCGGATTTGTGTTCTGATGGCTGAGTCGTCAGAATGTGGGTTCGAATCCCAGCCGCGACCATGGTGCTTGTGTCCTCGAGCAAGACACTTTACCATAATTGCTTCTCTCCACCCAGGGGTAAATGGGTACCTGTGTGTTGGGCAGAGTTGGTTGTTGTGTTTGATTAGCCCAATATGCGCTGAAATGGCAGCAATTGAGCTGTATACTCCCCAGGGAGTTGAGATGGTTTCAGGAATGATTTATGAGCCTGATGAGCAGGGGTAATAATATAATGCGCCTTGAGCACCAGTTTGGTGGATACGTGCGCTATATAAGTCCACATTCTTATTATTATTATAAACTAATTGCTTCTCTATTAAACAAATTGAGAATGCTTATTCACACGTTTCTCGTGCCTTTCACATATTGGTTTTTAGTATACATCTTGATGCACGTGTATAGGAAATACACTCATGTTACCTTCCCTTTGTATGGACATCATCATCACGATCAGAGTGCAAAGGATCCACAGATCTCATCTATTTTGTATTTTGCTGAATGAAACGGTTTTTAAGATTTGTCTTCATATTTTTTTTTTTTAGAATCCAGAAGATATTATATTCCTGTGCGATTTCCACTTGGAAATTCCATTAGACTTCTTCACCTTAATTCGAAAGGTAAATATCTGAAAAATAAATAAATTGAATTGGTTTAATGTGCTGGCGATACATCATTACTACCCAATCAACCAGCCAATGTTTTAATTGAAATCAATCACTTAGCAATCACCATTTATAATATAATATCAAATATACACTACTCAAAACAATTTTGGGAACACCGGATTTTTAACATCAAATAGGTTTGAAATGTTCCATGAACCGGGATTTTCATTTGCAACCCCCTCTCTCTTTCAGTAGTCATGTCATGAAATGTGTAATCACTACATGCATCCTTTATCATCTGTTTCATTGTGCAGTTGTTTCTCATCAATTCTGTGAAACATTGTGTTTATCTGAAATAAATTATCTTGGTTTAACTGAGATTATTCCGGTGTTCCCTAAATTGTTTTGAGTAGTATATAAATGCTTAATATCTCGAAGTTTATTTCTGAATACGCAGTTTTTAACTCGGAAACCAATTTAATAAAAAACCAATTTAATGTCACCGTATTTGACCTCTATTTTTTGTATTTATTCAAATGAAGCACGTGATAACAGGTCACATGGTTTTTGCTCCTGTGGTTGCCAAACTAGATGAAGGGTCATCACCTCAAGACAAACAAGGTTAGAAAATAAGTCAGTGCTACAATTAGCCTATCGGTATACAACCAGTATAAACCTCAACCATTGATATCACTGTGTGTCAACGTGATAAGTCTCGTTTCCCGACTGCCAACTTATCACAAGTATTGTGTATTAGAAAACCAAGATGACCGCCGAGTGATGAAGGTCAATGGTTTAGTAAGGCTGTATCTGAAATGACGGCTTTGGCTATGGCTAGATAACCGTTTCTTCCTATACTTCAGCATTGCCGCTGCAGCCAATAGTCGTAGCCAAAAAACGTTTAATTCAGACACAGCCTATTACTGTGTTTTTTTTTTTTTTTTTAAATATATATATATAGATGTATACTTGTGGTGGTTTATTAATGCCCATTCTTTGTGCATGGTTTGTGAAGTCCTAATTGGCTAGTATTAAATTTGCATAATTTGTCTGATTCGACCAATCAGGTGTCTGGGATTATAATGGTTTCGGCTTGCTGGGCATTTCGCGAGCAGACTGGGATATAACTGGTGGAATAAACACGCGTGATTTCGGTGACAAGTGGGGAGGAGAGGATTGGGACATGATTGACAGGTAAGGCTGTGCCGGGTATCCGGATACCCGACCGAAACTGTCATTACCTAGTTCAATTTTTCGGTTCCAATTACCCGTAAACGTACGCGGTCAAAAATGTTGACAACATTTAAGCCACACAGATGGAAGTCTCGCATTTTTTGTTAGCATTTCGTTTTTAATATAGAGGTTTGATATTGTGGTTGAAAAAGCTTCCGATGTGATACGGTAGCTCAGGGCTGTATACTCCCCAGGGAGCTGAGAAAGTTTAAGGATTGATATTGGCCCAATGACCAGGGATAATGTAAAAGCGCCTTGTATCCTTTGGCAATTTGGCGCTCTATAAATCCAGTTATTATTATTAATGCATTTTCGCTATTTTCTCGTAAACAAAATGATTCAATAAACCTAAACTTTTACAGGTTGGTTTTTATACATAGGGGCCTATGTCTTGATTCTTATGAAGTATAAATGCATCTACATGTGTGTAGACATTTTACCAATAGCGTATAATGGCTTTTAATGTGATGATTTTATGTTCTCTTGAAGGATCGTTCAGAGCGGACTCCATGTCAGCCGTCTGCGGATACCAGGTCTCTTCCATCATTACCACAGCAAGGTCGGGATGTGGCCAGGCGGTATGGTCAGACTCTCAGACCTCTAAAAAGTAGTGTATACACGGACATAACATATAGACGGACACCACTGACGTCAGGACACACTGCAACGGTGACCGCACCTGACTACGGCTAAAGCCACGTGCGAAATGAATCGGTCTGTGATCCTTATTGGACGTTTCGTGTGTGTACACAAATTTGTACCCGTACGCAATGGAGTATAATAATAAGACTACGCATGCTCCATGCCCACGTTATGTTTGTGGAATGTACACCTCATTTGTAATTATCCAATTACAAAGAATTATCATCGAAATACTTTCTACTTGATGTGCAAAGTTGGTTGATGGTACTAAACATCCCGAGAAGTTATTCTGTCTGACACGGTGTCATTTTTTGAATAAAACCTGAAATGTACTACAAATTTGGAAGGCCAAAAAAAGTCTCCGGTTTCTGGTCGACATTTTTAATTTTTTGTTGTTGCTATGAAACGATGTCCAATTGCAGCCAAAATTGCTGGATCGATTGGAATTCTGCCATGCTGTGTTTTAAACGACTTATTCACAGTACGGGTATGAACGTTTGCCCGATTTGTGAGGACTCTATACTTTGTACATGGGAAATTTGGACCCGGCATATACAAGTATCACGTATTTCCCTGTTGGCAAAAGAAAGACTCCCCCAAAGCGCGTCAACCTCACCGATTTTGAAGCCGACCGATGACCAGAAACAAGAGACTTCTGGGGGCCTAATGGATCATGACTGAATTAAGATTTGCATTAAATAACCAATCTGTGCAAGTTTCAGCTCAATGTGAAGTCAAGGTCATGAGAAATGTGCGAACAAGCATTCACAATCTTTCACAGAAAACATAAGAGCACATTATACAGAATAATGTTTTTAGGATGTTTGGTACCTTTATCGGGTCGACATTTAAATAATAATTCAGTAATTTGTGTAATCCTCCTATGACTGCAAGGGTCAAAATCGGTCAAAATGTTGATCTACTTGCCAAGGTATATTTAGCACACTTAAAAGTCAAACCTTACAGTGTAGTAAGTACATTTACAGGTCAAAATGAGTCGACCGTTTTTACCAGTCAAAAACATTGTATTGTACTGTTGAGGGTGGTCAAAATGACAGTCAAAAACCAGTAAAAAAATGCCCGATGTGTGCACATTTGGGTCAACAGTCAAAAACAGGTAGTTGACTGATTTTGACCATGCACCAGCGGCGTAGCCAGGACTTTTTCAGTGGGGGGGGGGACAAGGGGTATGGGTTTTTCCCTTTTTCTTTTCTGTTTGTGGGGCACTATCAGGATTTTTCGTGGCGGAACCTGGGGGGGGGGGGGGGGGCGGGCAGGCAGGCCAGGCCCCAGGCCCCCCCCCCATGCACTATATATCTACTTGCCACTAAAGTTCAGCTAAAGTAGGAGGGTTTAATCGGGTTATTACCCATGGTTTAAATCCACTTTAAAGATTAATTATTATACTTAAAGGGACAGTACATACCGTCACGATCAGAGCAGACTTTCAACAGGACATGGAATCGGTGTCCTAGTTTAAGATGAACAGTGACTGAAAAATACTGGCTTATTTATGCAGCAGCAACGGTAATTTGACCTTATCATGTGGGGTGTTATGGCAGTCACTGAGTTAATCTAAAACTACCACTCTGTTTCCATGCCCTTTTAAAAGTCACAAGTATACAGGAATTAGATAATAATTTGGTAATTTTGTAAGCGGGTAATTATTACTAAAGGGTTACACGGCATTCAATGCTTTCATTGTTGATATAAAACACATCACATCATCTGAATTTAAAGAAGATGAATTTGTTTTTATTTGTTCAGAAATAGAAAGGGTATATTTTCTTAATGTATTCTATAGAATCAGAGCGGAGTAAGCCAATATCTTTTGAGCTCTTTTCAAACACAGATGGATCCAAGACTTGTTGAAGCTTAGCTCATTATAAACGAAACCAAATTTAAAACGAACACGGCACAACAAACAGGGGTGTGATTTGACAAAAGTAAAAATCCTGAAAAATGGGTGGCGGGACTAGAGGACAAAGCCCCTGAACCTCCTGGATGTTTAATTTTGGAGGGTTTCCAGACTCTCCACATCACCACAAACAAGAAACTAGAGGTTTGGACACAATACAGGCTACTTCTTTCTTTCCTTGGTGGCTACTTCTCTTCTTTCAAGACACTGATTTGTAAACATTTTGAAATCAGGAAAAATCCTGAGAAATCACAAGCCTAAACAAAGTTTGTTTACTTACTTTAAGTGTTATTAATTATTATTAATTAATTTGTTAACTATCCTAAGTTAGCACTATACAGAAGCACTGGTGCGCTTTTTAATTATTGTATATATAATTTAGACAATTAACAAAAGTTACATGCAAAATACTAGGTATTAAATATCTTAATATCACAACATTTCCCATACGGTACCCAACATCCAACATTTCCCGCCAAATTATAACGAAAGTCGTCTGCAAAATAACTGTTTACTCTTGCTTGTTATTATATTGTGGAAATCATCAATAAAAACACCCAGTGACAAAAAAAAACCTTAAAGAAATTAATAAAAACAAACTGAAAGATAACTTGGCTGTTGCAGTTTTTGAAATCTGACAAAAAACCAAAAGTATTGCTGATCTAGTTAAACAAATTAAAAGTTGATTTAAAGAACAGACTTTGGCTTAAAGCATTTGTTTAAAATCTAGACGTGTGAGCACAATGGCACATTTTCATTTGCAACGTTAACATTTGAATCATGCTTAAAGCTCAAAGTTATTTGATTTATTTGTATCAATTTAAAATATATAATTTCAAAGCACAACAAATTAAGATTTAAAAAACATACAATCAGAAATTTATGAGGTGACATGTGTGGAGACTAACGTGCTACTACGTAAGATTTGATTTCAAGTTTTACACAAATCGCGGTTTAGGTCAGTCTCATGTGTTAGTAGTCTTGGTATTATAACGTTGTTCGAATGGTACAATATGCACGATAGAGGGCACTCTCTCGAAGTAATTGAACCTCATTCTATCAGGTCCACTCGCCAAAAGTCGTCTTTGGTTTTGATAGCGCCGAGTGGGCTCCCTCTATTTTCACCACAAAAAAGCATTCATCCAAGAATAAGTACCCAGTAATCTCGATTAAACTGACTGACTGTGGGTTAGTCCTTCGGTGCCTTACAAGTGAACTGTCACGCGGCCATTTTAGTACTCCTCGTACAAAAGAGACACGGCGGGAATCCACATACAAGAGAGTGGTAACATGGCGGTCCAGTGGCTCAATATCTAGTCAGTGTAACAAATTAGAGATCAGTGGTGATATCGCACTAGCTTTTAAACTGGTACGTCGCAAAAAAACAAAATTAAAAAGAGTAATATTTCTTGATTGAATGAGCCACTTTTTAACACTATATGCAGGATACATGATGGGGCACGCATAATCGTGCATGCAGGTTTGGAAGATTACATAATTATTCGAATTACACTGGTTATAAGAGCGTCTTCATTTGTTTCACAGAGTCCCAAAGAATGTCCCTATTTTGTTGTTACCGAAATTAAAAACTACAAAATTATACTCAGTTATTTATCCAGAAGCATATCCAGTTCTCTAGTTTTTTTTTATGTCAACCAATCATCAGATTTAGAACAATTGTTTTGAAAATATAGACCGCGTGTAAACACTGGTGCTATTTGCGCCGTTTCCAGGTTTAACCATAACATTCATGCTGTGAATGAGAAACACACGGCAACCAACTTGGAAGGCCAAAAAAAACAAGGTTACAAAGTTGCCTATATCTTCCTAACCAAGTAACCAAAAACCAAGGAAAACATTACTTAAACTAGGCAAATAATTCGACAATATGGCACACAAATTGTGAATTGTTTTGTAGGTTTTTTTTTTAACTGCATGGACATTTTTGGGATACCCTGTAGACCTACTTGGTGTATGTTGAGTTGGGAAGAATCTGGAATCATTGGAGCGGCGCGCATAAGGAAAATATGAAACTACATAAAAGCGTAGTGTATGTACAATATTAACATCCAATTGCCTATACTCACACTAAATATTAATCTAACAATTAATATCAACAGCATAATCTTTAAAAGCATTATAGCATTATCTTTAAAAAAAAAATTCATCTGATAACATTTCTTTGGGACCTAATTCAATATGTTATGGTTGAAATGACAACACAGTGTAAAGCCGCTATAACGAACATGTCTACACAATATGTTCATGTTCACTATAACGGCTGTTCGTTATAGTGATTGGTAGCTGTTCATGGGTCATGTTCGGTGGAACCACAATTTCATTTGTATCAGCGTTCTACCGCATATATGTTCCTACTTTTATGGCTGTAAATCCAACCTGCATTAACTAGTTATATGTGTATTCAAAGAATTATAAACCAGGTTTACAGAGTTGTTCAAATTTTAAACCATATCTCACGCCAGTTCAAACTGGTTATGATTGTTAAATCCAACCTGGTTATGGGTGCTCTAACTAGTTATACGTGTATTCAAAGCATTATAAACCAGGTTTATACAGAGTTGTTCATATATTAAACCGTGTCAAACATAATCAGTTCTTCAAACTGGAAATGGTTATGGGTGTAAAACCAACCTGGTTATGGGTGCATTAGCTAGTTATATGTGTATTCAAAGAATTATAAACCAGGTTTACAGAGCATTCATATATTACATCATGGATGTCATACAGCATAAACGACATTATTGTGATGTTGGCCCGTAAACAAATACAAATTAAAAAGAGAGATTTAACAAATTTAAAAAACATGTTTTACTATTGTGTACTGAATATTCGGGTAAAAACCGGGCACACAGCATTTGAAAATTCGCATGTCCGTTCGATTCAAGAAATGGTGTAGTAAATGGAATCACGAATAAACCCTTTCACGGTAATATGCGCCATGTTTTTGACAGGGCAAAATTGTTAATTTCGAACATTCGTTACCTTCTGCGACCCAGCGCTCGAACTTCACGCACGCGTCTGGAATGTACGTGAAGTTCGAGCGCTGGGTCGCAGACGGCAACGAGCGTTCGAAATAAACAATTTTGCCCCGTCAAAAACATGGCGCATATTACCGTGAAAGGGTTTATGGGCTACATATTTCGACAGGAAATCTCGCATGATTGATGCTGTTCCTCCTTGAAAACAATTCTCCCACAGGTCACAAGAGGGCAGTGTTCATTCCCGGCTGTTTTGATGGACAGCCGTGTGGATCCATCCCACATGCTTTGATTACTTGAATGAATAACATGACCGAAGATCAATGATTCAGAAGGTAAATCCCTCTAGAAATTACAACAATCCTTTTTTAATATCTTCATGATTGTGCAGATTTTCGACCACAGCCCAGGGTTCGAAATCAGTGGGATGTATCCCATTTAAAATGTGTATTCGAATACAGATAAAGAAACGAGAATGTATCAGGATACGAATTCAAATGCAAGTAATTGAAATAATCTAAATGTATTCGACTCCAACTTGGTTGGGCGCAATCGGGTGATACTGGGCGATCATTGTTTCACAGGAGGAGACTTCCATAGCTGGAAAAAGACCTCTCATCCCTGAAAAGGTATGGAGACATTTATTTTTTTCGTAAAACGTTTGGCCAAGAAAGTTCATGTCCACGGTTATTCTCTTACCAGTATACCACAATCTCACTTTGAGATAGTTTTTGAGATAGTTGATGAGATACAAACCACATACGAAAACAGAACCAATAACGATACTCCACCATCCACGGCCTCTAATCTTTCAGCCTGTAAACTAATTTTCATAGATTTTTTTATATTATGTGAAACGATGGGCGCCTAATATCGCCCAATTGGGCACTGCACCTTCAAGACTATCCAATACCTTTATCTTATTGAGAACACAATCCCTTACAGTATAACTACACTCAAATCTCGTCAAAGAAGCCGGTTAAGAGTATGCGATTGCCCAATCACACCGGACTTGATTTGGATAAATTATAAACCAGAGACAGGTCTCACAATGTTGCATCTCTACTCTCTTCGTCTCTCACGCCTGTCTTCTTTCTTTCTTTCCCGTTCTCTTTCCCTCTCCAGCCGTCTCTCCTCTCTCGTAAGCTTCCTCTTGTTCGGCTCGGTAACCGCTTCTTCCGTCCCCCGGGCACCGCTAACCTGTGTACCGGTCTCTGGTCTTGTTTCCTCCCGTCCAGGGCGATCCTTTCTCCCAGGTCGGCCCTTATTTTTCCCTGGCTTCTTCGGCTTCTGAGTCGCCGTCACCTCGGATGAATCCACGGTACCCTCTTCGTTGTCCTTCGTGCACGGCTGGTCAAAATGCCTGGTGGCGTTCCGGAACTGCTTGGTTTTCGCCCAGATGTGCACGTAGGTCATGTAGAGCTTCTTGCCGTCACGGTGCCCCATGATTAAAAAGTTATCTTTGCCTGGCTGGAGCATGTCGCAACCGCAGTTGGCGCCCTCTCGTGTCCAGAATGTCATTTTATTCAAATCCTTCAGCTTCATACTTCCTTGTTTGATGACGACATATTTATCTGAGTCTCCTATGTATTTCTTGCCTTCTGTGGATTCCTTCACGGCACTCAGTTTCATCTTGAGAACTGTGAAATAAAAAACAGACGACAATTTAACCCTCCTGCTATTGCTGCACTTTAGTGGGAAGTTGCTGTAGATGTCAAAATCAGTCAACTGCCTGTTTTGGCTGTTTGACCCAAATGTGCACACAGGGGCATTTTTGACTGGTTTTTACTGTCATTTTGACCACCCTGAACAATATAAGACAATGCTTTTACCAGTCAAAAATGGTCTACCCATTTTGAGCTGTAAATGTATTTACTAGACGTAAGGTTTGACAGTGTTCGAATTTTAAGTGCATTAGATATACCTTGGCAAGTATATCAACATTTTGACTGATTTTGACCCTTGCAGTTAATTCAGTGTCATTGATGTTACAGGCATTAAGTAATACAAGATCACAACCTCTGTCTTAAACGCGGGCTTAGCCCTTGGTGCACGTGAGGTCAGGAGTGATAATCGATGTATCCACATAGTGCTATCGCAAACCTTACTTCTACAGAACAAGTGTGAGAAAAAGTTTCATAATTGATATTATTTTTACATTAATATATACTACTCAAAACAATTTGGGGAACAAAACAATTTAGGGAACACCGGAATAATCTCAGTTAAAGCAAGATCATTTATTTCAGATAAACACAATGTTTCACAGAATTGATGAGAAACAACTGCACAATGAAACAGATGATAAAGGATGCATGTAGTGATTACACATTTCATGACATGACTACTGAAAGAGAGAGGGGGTTGCAAATGAAAATCCCGGTTCATGGAACATTTCAATAACGGGTGTGACCACCTCTTGCAGTAAATCCGGTGTTCCCTACATTGTTTTGTTCCCTAAATTGTTTTGAGTAGTATATTATCCCTAAAACCCCTGGGCATTTTGGCTAGAAACCATCCCAAATCCGCCACGATGCAGTAAAAAAAGTTCTGAATACGAACAATCTTGAATGCATTTTCACTCAATTTTCGTTGACGTCACAATAAAATAAGCTGAAACTTCCACGGACTGATTGGTGTACATGACTATTATAAAATAATTATGTTAAAGATATATATATCGCCCGTGTTTGGGCCGATTTGACGGTAAAAAATACATTGTTGAATTGCTATTTTTCTGGGGTTAAGGAAGTTTATCACCTTTCATTTGAGAAATTGAACGAAAAACTCCCGTCAAGGATTAGTACTAGTAAAATTAAAAGTCAATTGTTGGCCCACTGTTTTAATCCTTGGCTTGCATGAGGGCGTGAGAGGGCTTGCATGAGGGCGTGAGAGGGCTTGCATGAGGGCGTGATACGTGAGCAGGCTTCCGACTGGCCAGCGCAACTGTCAATCAGAATCAAGCGCGTTTTAAATATCACTTTTATACAGTTTTCGACATCCGAATTTCATTTTTTTTTAATTGTTCGTTTAATAACGATACTATGTTTCAAAATTCGTTCGCTTTTTGTTGGGTCTCTTGAGGTAAACATGAGGGACATATCGTTAACTTGTTAAATTTTACGGACATTTTACCAAAGACGTGTTTGCCTATTTGTGTTAAGACCGCCGTATAAACATCTGGAATGGTTCTTATTTTGACATCCTAATACATACATTTCGCAAAAAACCGCAAAAAAAAACATGTCAGTCACTCTCTTCCAGATTATTTAGTATTTTTTCGATTGGAGTAAATTTGCGTTCCCTTCATCGATCATAATTCAGTCAATATGAGAGCACATGTGCCGCTGCGACAGGCATGCAAAAAAAAAAACGTTTTCCATTAATCATAATTATAAGAAAGACAACAAAATGGTCACCGTCACGGTGACCTAAGGTCAATGTTGTTTTGGTGACCTAAGGTCAATGTTGTTTTGGTGACCTAAGGTCAGGGTTGTTTTGACAACCGGTCAGGATATTAATCAGAATATTTCCAATCCCACAGGGGGCGGGAAAACAGACAAAAATGGCCAGCTCAGTTGCGTATCTGTGTGGTTTATGAGGTGCAAGTGTTGTTAATGGGCGACTTCTGAGACGCTAGATGTAAGAACTGCATTAAAAAAAACAATTCAAAAATACTAAAAAACATACTTTGTGATTTTCTTTTAGACTTTTATTTTATCACATGACCCATTTGTCGTATTGCCGCTTATCATAAACTGAACACCACTCACCATCAGCCAGGCCAGGGGAAAACACTGGCTTCAGGCTAAGTTAGTCCGTCGTTAAATAATTTCTGTTGAATCGTAATCATGGAGGACAGTGGCCCCGTCTGAGGAGATTCCAGCCCCCCAAGATCTTCCACCCCCACTTAAGTTCCATGTTCCTGCCTTTTACACCCAATTAGCAACACATTCCCGTCCTCGGTTTCCTGCCAGGAATGTGCCGAGGTGTCCTAAGACAAAAGATGAAAGAACTCGAGCCGCCCACTGGCGGAACTTCTTGAAGATCCCAAGACTTGTCTCTGTCTACTTAACGCCACCAACACCGCCACACACACTTGCTCATAGCGGTGTGTTTACCACAAATGGACTGGGAAAAAGGCCACAATTTCTCGGTCGGGTGAGCTTTTGTGTGTCGGGACTCTTTGAGGGTTACCGCATCGCTCCGGGCGTATGAGAAGGGGGAAAAGTTATACTTCCAGACTCCACTGAGCTCACAAACACCTTTTGCCCGTGGTTTCACCTTCTTTCTCAAATAAAAATATTTCCTTTGTCGGCTTTTTTTTGCACAGATCCCAAATCGAAAAACCAGTGAAGCCATATTAAGGGATAGACCCTCGTTCTAGTCGAGACCAACGGGGTTTCGTTTTAAATCCATGCCCACTTCCCCTATGTTTAGACGAATTGCTCGAAGCAAATACATAATGGCAAACCCTTCTTTACAATGATCGGAGAATTGGATACGTCACCGTTCAAAGAGTAGAGTAGTCCGAGTCGTTTCCTTGGTATGTTTTTTTTGTGTCCCCCCATTCAATGTATATCTTGATTCAAAGAGAGTAAGCATACTCATAGAAGCAGTTTGGCCGACATTACCAATGTTGTACCTTCCCTTCAATGTATATCTTGATTCAAAGAGAGTATTCATACTCATAGAAGCAGTTTTGCTCACATTACCAATGTTGTACCTTCCCTTTAATGCATATCTTGATTCAAAGAGAGTAAGCATACTCATAGAAGCAGTTTGGCCCACATGACCAATGTTGTACCTCACCTTCAATGTATATATTGATTCAAAGAGAGTAAGCATACTCTTAGAAGCAGTTTGGCCAACAGTACCAATGTTGTACCTTCCCTTCAATGTGTATCTTGATTCAAAGAGAGTAAGCATACCCATAGAAGTAGTTTGGCCAACATTACCAATGTTGTACCTTCCCTTCAATGTATATCTTGATTCAAAGAGAGTAATCATACTCATAGAAGCAGTTTTGCCAACATTGCAATTGATGTACCTTCCCTTCAATGTATATCTTGATTCAAAGAGAGTAAGCATACTCATAGAAGCAGTTTGGCCAACATTACCAATGCTGTACCTTCCCTTCAATGTATATCTTGATTCAAAGAGAGTAAGCATACTCATAGAAGCAGTTTTTGCAGTACCTTCCCTTTAAAGCAAGTGCGAGTCGCACAGACGAGAATCCAAGATGAATATATGCTTAACGTCTCGGGAAAATATAAACCTGGAGAGATTTATGGGAACTAATGTTATTTTCATTTCTCCGAGGGAAGCCGACCTCGTGACGAGAGCGCCATAGATCACGAACACTCAAGTCGGGGGTTAGGGGGGTTAACAACATACGATATGGGAGAATAAACATGTACGACGAATACCAGGGAAACAATAGAAGATGATGTCCTCAACCTCGTCGTCAGGCTATTTCACCCCCATGCATACTTCTAGTGGTGGGAACGAGCTATATTCCGGGGGACGAGATTCAGACGGTCTTGGATTCTGACGTGGAAGCAACAAACCGTTTATATCACGCTGTGTGTGGCCATCTTTGTCAAGTTCCCTGTAAGTTCAAGTTCAATTATAGCGCGAAATGTCAATGGGATACAGGGAACCAGACTACTTTCTCTTCCATCCTCGGTTTGGTCGCATGAATTTGTATTGACGAAAGACAGCTGTACTGTGATAAAAGTCTTTACAATACAGACAGGGACCTTCTATCCTGAACCGAGGAGAGAAACCACGCCTTTTTCATGTTTGCCAAAGAGAAAGTGGTGACCCTCTACCACCCATGAAAGTTGCTTACTGGCTTGTTTAAGGCTGTGTTTGGTATCCGGATACCCGGATACACGACCGAAAAATGTCATTACCCGGTTCCATTTTTCGGACTTTTTAAAATTCCGACTGAAATTTTAAGCCACACAAAATAATGGAAGTCTCTGATTTTTTTGTTAACAAAATGAAGAAAACTTGGATGAAGGCTTTAGAAGTAACATTTGCGGACAACCTTTCACATATTTGCCGGCTTTTATACATTCTGGAGTATTTATGTGTTTTTACAAAATTGTTTACAGGTACCCGGGTATCCGAAGATTTCATATTTCGGGTATTCGGTTCGCGGAATAACCGAAAATGCACAGCCCTATAGGGTTGTTCTGAAGACGTTCATGTAGACAGGGTCCGTTGTAACTGATATGATTCCGATCCTTCACCGACATAACCTGTATTAGGTAAAACTTGTAGCTTTGCATGGTGAGGATGATAAGTAAGACTAATTGCGGTGACACCATGTGAAATTCTTCCTTACCATAGGCGACTTTAGTCGACTGCACTCATACCCCCCTCTTCCTTACCATAGGCGACTTTAGTCGACCAAGCTTTCACACAAAAAAGCACTCAAGCCTGAGCACAAAGGCCATTTGTTATAAAGCTGTAGTTTTGTCCATGTTCACCCTCCATACCCAAGCTTACAATGGTTGGAAAGAGCAAGATCGGATCTTTCCATTGATGGTGAAATAAAATAAGGTTGCTATTATGCAATCCCTTCAAACTGGAGTGGAAAGATCCGAAATGCCAAACACCTACGGAGCGCCATGTGTTTGTGTACAAAAAAGTGTTTGAGTTTACAGATTACACTGAGGAAACAAAGACCGAGAACTTGGACATTTATTGACCGATCTTAATGTTTTTTTGATTTTATGAAAGGGAATTCAATAAGTAAGATATTTTTTATTATTTATTTAGCTGTAAAACGATATCTTCAATTAAGGTGATAATAGAGTTTGTAAAATTGGCCTTTGAACACAAGCTTTCTGTTGTGTAAGAATGTGTGCTTCACGCTTGAGTGGTCAAACAATGCGGTCACCAGCGGTTGTTTATGTCAAAACAATTCGGTACTGAGAGGGTTAAATGGTCTGTTGTATATAAAACCAATGCCAAGTCTGAATCCCCGACTTTGTAATATAACATGATGTATTGTTACGACTTTCACCTGAAGACCATCGGAGCATAGTGATCGAAACGTAGAGTCCAACTGAAGCCAGCGGTTTCTTCTCAGAACAAAAATATTTTCTACAACTCAAAGGAGAAATGTGCTATGCGCTACCGCAAAACTTTCCTTTGACTGTATTCATCAGTCCATCCCAACTTAATCGTCTTTATGAAATTATTGCTTATTTCTCGTTTGGCTTACACCATGGAGGTAGAATTCTTATTCTACATCCATGCTTACACCGACGTATGTATCTGACTATCTAAAGCATTGTATACTCAGACGTACTGGTAAGCCGAAGGTCACGTGTTCGATTCCCACCCTAACCACCTAAACCTAACCCTCGTCTGTGGATTTCTGACGACTCGGCAATCGGAACACAATTCTGATGCGCTCGGCCATGGCACCCGACGATGTGACGTCATTTGTAGACTGGTTAACTGTTTTCTTCGAGTACACCGACCCGCAGATGTTCCGTGCACAGACAGCCTGATACACCGATCGTGACACAGAGAGCCCTACTCATAATCGAAGTGCAAACTAAGTTTTATCGGCTTCGTGACAAAATCAATAAGTCTGAAAATTCCCACTTCGCCACCTCAGCGGTCGTAAATTACCCAGTAATGGGTCTGTAGTTTGTTTAGAATGTGATCTAACGGCAATTGAAGGTGCTACCGACGGCTACCGACGACTTTATGATCCGGGGTTGGCTGCCCAAAATCAGACTTGACTCAGGTCTCCCGCCTCCTTGCGGAGCAGATGCTATAACCTATTACGGACACGTCGTTAAATCACGTATCTCTGATTTATTTACTGGAGACGAGCCTATCCAAACGTGGACATAGACACACAGGAGCCCTGCTTCGGTATGTCAGCAGGAATTTCAGACATGAACAACATTGAGATATGAAATCGGTGGAAAGTCAAAGAGGTGAAATCGTTTTTGTTTACAAAGTGACCTACAAATAAAACATAAATTAAGTCTCCCGTTTTTGTTTCAATGAGCTGTTGAAAGTTATATAATCAATGGCGTTTAAATTCGGTTAAAAAGTTTATGTAAAAGAATTGCAGTCATAATTCACTGTCAACGAATGACAGCTATAGTGAGCAGCTTTGTGCGGACCCTCATTGTGCCCATTAGAGCGGCGCTGCAATGTATTTATTTGGATTTACATTTTGTTCCAACGGTACGAGGGCACCAGTGATTTATACGTTCACTTCTTCAGTCCCGATAGTTACTGTGTAAACCATATACTATGCAGTTTTGTATTGTAATATATAGCTGATTAAAACCCTCCTACACATGCAGCGGCGTAGCCACGGGGGTTTGGGGGGGCACGTGCCCCCACAATTTCCAGTGCCCCCCAGGTGCCCCCCCACGAAAAATCCTCATAATGCCCCAAAAAACAGAAAAGAAAAAGAAAAGGAAAAAACCCATACCCCTGGGCCCCCCCCCCCACTGAAAAGCAATGCCCCCCCGTGTGCCCCCCCCCCCCACTGAAAAAGTCCTGGCTACGCCGCTGTACACATGGAGGCCACTCCGATCCACAACATTGTTATTTAGCAACCTTCAGTACATACATGTACAAGCCTGCTGTCCTTTCCAAGTAATCTTACAAAATCAACTGTGTTACACCCACGGCCACTGTAAATGTTTGAACATAATTAGTATGGCCTGCAATGTATCAATGGGAGACCACCTTACCCTGCAATCTCAGTGGTGTGGCAGTACACAGAATGGTAACCATAGGAGGCCACTGGCAACAGCTAATGGCTTGGAGTGGCCTGAATGGGTTGTTTCAAAAATTGCGCTGATTGTAGGAGGGTTAAATTGGTACAAAACAACACCAACAAAAGGTATACATTTGCTAGAACATGTTTTAGAGCCCGTATCAATTACAGACTTCGCAACTACAGACTTCTTTTAAGTAAGACTAATTGCGGTGACACCGTGTGAAATTCTCTGTTGAGTAGTAATTAGTTCTGAAAAGAACTGGAGGTTACAACTCGACGTTTCGAGTTCTTTTAAACAACAATTAGTTGTGTCTGACTAGTGTTCCTTAAACCTAAGTAATGACATTATTTTAAAGATTGTTGACACTTTGATAGCACCACTGGTATATAGAAATCAAAAAGGTGCAATAATAAGCGATCAAAATGATCCTTATGATTGATGAGGTTTTTGATGATTGATTAATAAAAATTGTACTTCTATGAAAACTACTTACCAAAATCAGCATTGCAGAAATACTCTACGATAGATGCCGACGTTGCGTCCTCGTGGCACTGTGTGAATAACGATCCCACCGCTGCCACCATACCTATTGGAAGGCAATCAACGAGGTTAAGAAGGCTATCAACTCAGATGGCTATCAAACCAAAACACAAACTGCCTAATTGCATCAAAAGGTAACAACCATCATTATCGCCAGATAGTCAACAAGTATCATCGAATGTTTACAAGAATGTTATTTCTTTTCATTATTTTTCCCTCAGACAAATGAAAGTTGTGTGCATTCGCTCTCAGAATAAACAAAACCACCAGTCAGATTAGAAGGAATGTTATCATACTCTTTTCTAGAATCCCTAGTGTTAAGAGTTTTTAATAGTTCTGCAGATGTGAGTTTTCAATATATCTCCCATTATTTGTTGTCAATCTTGTAAAAGAAAAATAGGCGAGCTATTTTTCATCGAAAATACTTCACTGCAACATGCAGGACATTTCTAATAGGCGAATTCGTGTCGTAAACTGGGCAGCAAGAAAGATACTTGCACAAGTACTAAAGGAAGCAGGTTTGAAAAATTGTAATGGCGGATGGGTCAATGATGACATGGGCCTTTCTATCTCAGTGTGTGTAAAAGTTCCATACATGTTATTTCCATTTGTGTCCCCATTTTGCCAACCAGGCCTCACTCCCTCTACCATCACTCGAATGTCAATTGAACACTCTCAAACAACCCGTTTCATGTTCACTCCCTCACAAACACCGTACGTGAGGTCATGGTACCAGACGACGACTGAGCAGACAACATGCACTAATGTTTAGACAAAACTTGTATAAAGTGAAACCTGCCTTTGATTGGACGGTGCTTGGAGACCATAGGGTAGGCTGTGGTGGCTAGTGGATTAGCATCTACGCATCGTGAGAGAAGGAAGATCAGAGAAAGGGTGAGGGTCGATGTTACAAAATGGTTCAGAATTCATGACAAGATTGAAAGCCAAACTTGTGTCTAAAAGGGCGGGAAAGTGAAGAGATGTCAGGGAGAAATGTGGCTGAAGGGGTGGTTGTCACCTAGGGCACCCCCAGTGGTACCCATGCAATCATAAAAGTCCTGTAATGTATAGGATTGAGATTGCCTGGGTACCATTGGGGAGTACCCTAGGTGACAACAACCGCTTCAGCAGAAATATGGTGTGTAAAACTTGTAGCTTTGCATGGTGAGGATGATAAGTAAGAAGAATTGCGGTGACACCATGTGGAATCTCAATTGAGTAGTAATTAGTTCTGAAAAGAACTGGAGGTACAACGAGATTCAACCTCCAGTTCTTTTCAGAACTAATTACTACTCAATTGAGATTCCACATGGTGTCACCGCAATTCTTCTTACTTAGAAATATGGTGTGTTGTGTGTAGTGTCTTGGTTCGAGTAACACATAGGGTCGTTGATTATGTAGACAGACAGACAGACAGACCGCCAGACCAACAGACAGCCAGACGGACAAACAGACAGACAGTGAGGGGCAGACCTGGAATCGAATACATTGACCAAAAGGTATTCAGATTAAGAAGTATTTGCTAATGATGTGAAATCGATTTCCATGTTTCCCTATTGAGACGCACTTTAGGTATTGTATTCCACTTCGAATACAAAGTATTTGTATTGTATTTTTTTAAATGTCAATGTATTCGACTCCAGCTCTGGTAAGGGGAGTAAGAATAGAAGGGAGAATACTCGCTGGTCAAAGGTTATTCTGCATTAGCGGGAAGATCTGACGTCACGCTTTGAGGTTCGGGAATTACGCCAGATACTGGCCAAGGCCGCCATGTTTTCCCCGAGATTCAACTTTGACCTTGGTTGGTAGCTAGCGCGCGAGCCTCGAAGCATGACGTCAGATCTTCAGCACAACGTATCCAATGAAATCCCTGGAATGGTACGCCAGGAGACCAAATGAGCTCTTTCTCACAGCACTTTAAGTATTCCCATTTTAGATATGCGTGATGTCAGAGTTTTACATACAAAACATAATCAACCTTTAGCCAGCGAAAGGGATGGGGAAGGGGAAAGGGAAAGGGCTTTGGGAAAGGGCTTTGAGAAAGGTTTGATAATTCGAGAAAGGTTTGATAATGAGAAAGATAATCGTTGAGGGATGACAACATTTATAATCTAGGCTCTGTGAATGTTTCTAGATGAGACTATAGATCTATAAGAATGAGGGGAAATGAAGTGAAATATATACTGGTTATTGTGCCACATGTTTTAAGGAAAACCAACAGTGTGGTTTCTGGTTAATTAAGGAACAGGCCACAATATGGAATTATAATTCCTTTCGGAAGTCACAAACATTTTAAATGTACTTGCAACATGCGCAAGTGTGAAATTACTTACAATGACAAAAAAATACAAATTATGCCAAAGCAGTAACCCTTTAAGATCAAAGTTCATACATTTGTATAACAAAATTGCGAGGGTTCTGCTAATTCGAATCATGTTTCACCATGGTTTCACATGCATTCATAAAGTTCAACATATCCCAACGACTGCACTTTCAATGGGTCAAAAGTTGCACAACCGTGCCGTCACTTAGCCAATTATTATCCAGAACGCTTTAACTTGTTGTGAGGATGTTGATATCAAAAATCCATAACATGGACATTCCGTTAGATATGCTCTCACTTGACTGATAACACCATAACATAATCCAAATTCCAAGGTCACCCATTAGCGATTTTCATAACGAACTACGTACGTGCTATGGAAACGGACACTGCCCTCTGTTGACCCTTTTAAGCTATGTTGATATATTTCCCCCTGATTTTCTCATTGTGTAGAAACTTTTATATAATGTTTGTTTGTTTGTTTGTTTGTTTGTTTGTGTTTATGTAGGATTTGTTTGTGTTTGTTATCCTCGTAAATGCACGTAATGCCATTTCACCAAAAGTGTACTGGCACGTTGAAAAGCAATGATTTGTTAGGTAACAGTCGGCCTCCATTTGTCACCCTTTGCGGCAAGGCAAAGAGGTCAAAGGTTAAACCACAGCACATAAGCTGTTAAGCCGAGTGGCTGAAAACAGTGATGAATTGGCGGTGAATGTTGTTGCCAAGGGTCGATCGATGGAGCTTTGCTCACGCACTTCAGAGAAATCGGTCTTGTTTACTAAATGATCCGTCAATTCAATTGGCATGTTTTAAAAACAAATCGCTCTCGGCCAACTTTTTAGGTCACATAAAGAGATTTTGATCCGCGATTCTTCTAAATGTAAGCTAGCTATCTACACGACAATACTTTCTAACTTTCGGGCGAATTTTAAAGTCAAGTCACATTTTCCACGTAGGCCTACTCTCCTTGTTAATACCACGGTCAAGTCTGATTTGTAAAAAAAAAAATGTCATTCTCTTGCGCAAAAGCGTGCCTAAAATTGGGGTGATGTTTTTTAAAATTATAGAACATTTTCAAGCAATTCAGTCCTGGAATTTCACGAAGGCCATGGTGACCAAAGCCTCCATGGTCTTAGTCATGGTGTCCCTTTGAAAGGTTCCCATGGACATTCTGATATTCTATAATAAAAAAATGTGTGAGTTCACAGTAGTTTTTTTGTTGAAAAGAATTTTTTTTAAATTACAACAGAAATTGCCGTGTTCAGATTTTCCTGTGAATATACAAAAATGTGCCGCTTCTAAATAGTTACGTTCCTATTCTCTGTAAAGTTACAGCCGGTCTGCTGTCGACGCACAAGGGAAAATTCCGCTGTATAACAAAGAATCTGCTGTATAATAAAGAAGTCTCCGTAATGACAATTGACAAAACAACTTACTGTAAATCAACAACAATGTATTTTAACAGCGTGGAAGGCTCTCGGGCAATTGCCCCGAGTACAAGAATACAATTTCGGGCCTGAACGTTCACTGAGTCCTTAAACCATTTTCTCAAACGTGTTACTGCAACGGAGGAGTTTGTTCAACCAGTGTTCTCAATGGAACCGAAAAGTATACGGGGGGATAAGTACTGGATAAAAAGTATGGAGATTTTTTTCCCGGCGGGATTCGCGCCCATAGACGTTTTTAAAGATTTTGCGGCCTGTTCGAACCAACAGTATCGCTTTCATGTTTACATTTCAATTCATGTCGGTGCGACAGAAACATTTCTCCGCGCACGATAAATCTCGTCTCAATTTTCATCCAGTTCCCCTTCCAGGATCCCGTACACACACACAGCATCCGATGGGAACAGTCGGGCACCGTGCCATATGTACCCAGCTGTCGGAACGGGCAACATTCCAACATAATGCGCGCCATTTATTATTTTTATTATCACAATGTCGTCTGCTCGAGGCAGAAATGTCGCATCGTGGAGCTCTGGTCACGTGTAAAATGTTCGGTTTAAAGGGACGGCAAAACATAGGTAGTTCACCTGGTTACAAAATTATCCGAAAGCTAACTTGACGTGTAGTTTGTAACGAGAATTGAAGCCTTAAATGTTTCTTTAAGGAAGCCTTTCATTGTATGAACCCAAGTACGACATTGGTAATGTGGGCAAAACTGCTTCCATGAGTATGCTTACTCTCTTTGAATCAAGATATACATTGAAGGGAAGGTACAGCATTGGTAATGTTGGCAAAACTGCTTCTATGAGTATGCTTACTCTCTTTGAATCAAGATTACATTGAAGGGAAGGTACAACATTGGTCATGTTGGCCAAACTGCTTCTATGAGTATGCTTACTCTCTTTGAATCAAGATATACATTGAAGGGAAGGTACGGCATTGGTAATGTTGGCCAAACTGCTTCTATGAGTATGCTTACTCTCTTTGAATCAAGATATACATTGAAGGAAAGGTACAGCATTGGTAATGTTGGCCAAACTGATTCCATGAGTATGCCTACTCTCTTTGAATCAAGATATACATTGAAGGGAAGGTACAGCATTGGTAATGTTGGCAAAACTGCTTCTATGAGTATGCTTACTCTCTTTGAATCAAGATTACATTGAAGGGAAGGTACAACATTGGTCATGTTGGCCAAACTGCTTCTATGAGTATGCTTACTCTCTTTGAATCAAGATATACATTGAAGGGAAGGTACAGCATTGGTAATGTCGGCCAAACTGCTTCTATGAGTATGCTTACTCTCTTTGAATCAAGATATACATTGAAGGGAAGGTACAGCATTGGTAATGTTGGCCAAACTGATTCCATGAGTATGCCTACTCTCTTTGAATCAAGATATACATTGAAGGGAAGGTACAGCATTGGTAATGTTGGCCAAACTGCTTCTATGAGTATGCTTACTCTCTTTGAATCAAGATAAACATTTAACGGTTCGGTACATTATTGGAAATGTTGGCAAAACTGAGAACTCTTTCCTAAATTTAAAGGGAATATTAATACCATCACCAGCTTTAAACCGAGGAATTTTTACATTAAAAATTACCAAAGCTACACCATACCTTCAATTGGTATGCATGATTCTACAATGGCGACTGTTTCTGGCCTTTTAAAGTAACCATAAAGGCATTAAGTATCTCAGCCATTTCAAGTATGACCGTCATTCTTATCGGCTGCTCGTTAATTAGGCAGTTAACATGTCATTAGTAACAAGTCATTATATGCCTGCGTACCAGAACTGTGGTCGACATTGAAATGTTATGTATTCGAATAGTAATATTCGTATACAAAGGTATTCGATTACATAATGCCAGACTATAAAAACTATTACCAGGGAGCTGCTAAGCAGAAAATATTGCTTAGCAAAGTTATCTGCTAAGCAAAATGTTACTGAGATCCTGCCGGAACCATTATATACTACTCAAAACAATTTAGGGAACACCGGATTTTTAACATCAAATAGGTTTGAAATGTTCCATGAACTTGGATTTTCATTTGCAACCCCCTCTCTCTCTTTCAGTAGTCATGTCATGAAATGTGTAATCACTACATGCATCCTTTATCATCTGTTTCATTGTGCAGTTGTTTCTCAATTATGTGAAACATTGTGTTTATCTGAAATAAATGATCTTGCTTTAACTGAGATTATTCCGGTGTTCCCTAAATTGTTTTGAGTACTATATATTACATACCGGTAAAAAAAAACAG
Source organism: Zoroaster sp. YZ-2022 (assembly GCA_029582265.1). Taxonomy (NCBI): domain Eukaryota; kingdom Metazoa; phylum Echinodermata; class Asteroidea; order Forcipulatida; family Zoroasteridae; genus Zoroaster; species Zoroaster sp. YZ-2022. Next base: position 52,642,168 of record CM055817.1, read on the forward strand.
TGTATAAGCCAGGATTTGAAAATACGGCGTACAAATCTGTTATTCTGGGTGTCCAAATGTTTAACTTTCAGTACTTGTAGCTTTGCACAGTGAAGAGGATAATTAAGACTAATTGCGGTGACACCATGTGAAATTCTCTATTGAGTAGTAATTAGTTCCAAAAAGAATTAATTAGTTCTAAAAAGAATTAATTAGGTCCAAAAAGAATTAATTAGTTCCGAAAAGAACTGAAAAGTTCTGAAAAGAACTGAAAAGAACTGAATAGTTCTGAATAGTTCTGAAAAGAACTGAAAAGTTCTGAAAAGTTCTGAAAAGAACTGAAAAGTTCTGAAAAGAACTGAAAAGTTCTGAAAAGAACCTCCTAATTAGTTCTGAAAAGGACTGGAGTTTCTTTTCAGAACTAATTACTACTCAATAGAGAATTTCACATGGTGTCACCGCAATTAGTCTTACTTACAATACTTTTGTATATGTTTTACAAATAAAACAGGGTGTCCATTTAGTAAACAGGGCGTCCAACAGACACCCAAAAGTATTGCTGGTTAATACTACGGCTGGGGTGCCCAGCAGTTGGCCCCAGAGCAACTGTGGTCGACATTCGAATATATGAATAGCCTATCCTTGTACAAATGCATTTGATTACATAATACCAGAAGTACATTGCCAATATGTAACAGACTTCTGATAATACAACAGCCGGGAACACAGCCTACAACAAGGTGAGCAAAACGGTTGGCCCAACTCGACACTGTAACATTATCTAACCGAGAAGGTCTCACGAATAAAACCCCTCTCTCTCCCCCTGCCCAATGTTAGGCTTTTGAAGTTGGCTGGGATATCCCGTTGCCAAATGTTTCCAAAGATAATCTGGTTTTAACAGCGACCGCAAATGATAATTTTTAAGCTTTCAAACGTGTTGACAAAATAACGGTACCCCCTCAGCCAGAAACAATTAAAACAAAAAAATTAATTAAACTTTGCACAAATAGTAGTTATTGGCCTTACGTTTCGAACATATCATGTTCAGGCAAAATAGAATTAAACTTTAATACTCTCTTGTAAAAGAGTGAAAACCACTCTTTTAAAGAGCTATATGGCGGACAAGTCTTTTTGGAGTGAAACCCACTCTGATTCGAGTGAAAAATACAGTAAAAGGTTACCAATTCACTCTTCATACACTACTAATTTTACTCTTTATCCACTCCAAAAAGACTTGTCCGCCATATAGCTCTTTGAAAGAGTGGTTTTCACTCTTTTACATTAAGAGAGTACAACATTTTATAAATTAATAAATTATGACATACAAAATATTTGTTTTAAGTGTAGGGTCCACAGCAAACGTGACCAGCCTCTTTGCCGAGCCGTGTTTCGCTTTAGTTCCGGGTGACTCGTATGTTCAAACATTCCTGCCGCTATGTTGCGCGCTGGAGTGATTAACGACTCGCAGTATGAACGCTCTCTTCATGTTCATGCAATTGTCTAAATTTGTCACTTAATTCGCACCTGCTAATAGAATGTCTAATGACTTCAGAAAAGGAGTCAACGGGGGTATGTTATTCAGTCAAGACTTAAAGGGAATGTAGACTTTCTGAGGCTGTGCCGGGTATCTGGATGGCCCGACCGAAACTGTAATTATCCGGTTCCATTTTTCGGTTTCAATTACCCGTAAACGTACGCGGTTCCACAACTCGTCAAAATCCTGTAATAATTTTGTCTCAATTATTTTTTTTAATCCAGCATGTTTTGCTCATTAGTTATTATCCAAGCCTTTTAAATTGTTTACTATTTAACTTTTAACTCTTTGGTCCCTTAATGTTTGGGTGATTGTATTTTTATATGTAATAATATTTTTATCATTGTAAAGTGACCCTTTCAGCTACAGCTGTTGGTCATTTTGTCTTTGAATACCAATAAAAAAAATTAAAAATTTTTTTTTAAAAATTCGTTTTTAATATAGAGACTTAAACAAATTAAGGTTGTGCGTTTTCGGTTATTTCGGGAACCAGATACCCGAAATTGGAAATCCTCGGATACTCGGGTAGTCTGTAAAAACAAGTAAATACTCCCGAATGTATAAAACACAGGTTTCTCTTGTTTTATTTGAGTCATAATAAATGTGAAGTTTTGTGGACCTCTATATTAAAAACGACTCGTATCATCTCCATTCCCCCACACACATTTTGTTAACAAAAAAAATGGAGACTTTCATTTGTGTGGCTTAAATGGTCAGTCCAAATTTTCAAAAGTCGTTTACGAGTAATTGGAACCGAAAATGGAACCGGATAATGACAGTTTCAGTCGAGTATCCGGGTACCCAGATAACCGACACAGCCTCAATAAAACAAATCAGATGTTAAGGCCCTGTCACACCATGGCGTATGGCCTGAACGTATGCCAACGTATGCGAAATATCGAAAATACGTTGGTGTACGCTGATATAAGTTAGGGGTAAATTGGGGATACGTCGTTTACGTTAAGAGCACGCTGTGATACGCTGTGAAAATTTGGAACACGTCGAGCCCGCGAAAAATTATTGAGCATGTTCAAAATTTCTCGGCGTACTCAACGTGTGCTTAATACGTTCTGCATAAGTTCCTGGTAAGTTCGTGGTACGTTAGACATACGCTGACATACGTTAGAGGTACGTTACTCGTAAGTTGGTATACGTTGATGTACGTCGGCTGACGGGGAAACGTACAGCCAACGTAGTGATAACGAGTTGATAACGTATATGTGCCGTATGTCTAACCTATGCCTGACGTATCTCCAACAAGTCTCGACGTATTCTGACGTATCCACCTTATGCACAACTTATGCCTGGCGATCGTGTAACGTATATAACGTGTTTCTACAGTACAGCTAGCGTATGTGCCGTACAGCTAGCGAGCATTCGGCGTTTGGGAACTTATGGGGGGGTTTGAGTATATATATGGGTCTCTTGAGTAACTCATCCTCACTTCTTCATGGTCTGTCGTGCTGAACATATCAACCCATCATCATCAGAGAGCATGGCAGACATACGCTACGAATACGTTAAGCATACGTTGGTCATACGCTCGCATACGCTGTGATACGCTGTCATAAGTTTGTTATAAGTTAGTGATACGCTATCAATACGTTAGTCATACGCTATGTATACGTTAAAAACGCTATGGATACGTCCATTCCAACACCGATGTCGACTTTTCAGATGCAATTCGTTGGGAAGTTGGACGTTCTTGGACTCTGACAATTTTCGAGCTATTTTTTGTATACGTCGGTATACGTTCAGGCCATACGCCATGGTATGACAGGGCCTTTAGATCATATCACCAACTTCAAACCAGTCTTTTTTCAGGTATAACTATATATAATTATTTTTTCTCTAAAATGCCCGTGTACATTTGAAACGGTCGCCACATCATAAACACCAGACTACGTTTTGGACATAGCCTCACTCTGATGTAGGATTTGAGGCTTTTGCATGGTGGAGATAGATGTTATCGAGTTCTTTCGGGTGCACCATGTAATAATCTCTTCTTGGAAGAAGTGATGGCTCTGAGAAGAGCCGGCTCTTCTCAGAGCCATCACTTTTCCAAATAGAGATCATTAACATGGTGTTCCCGCAAGAGCTCAATAACAGCTTTACTCTGGTTATCATCTAGGCATATTTTAGGCCCGTTAAGTATGACTTATTATATAAGTATGACTTATAATCCCTCCTACAATCAGTGCAATTTTTGAAACAACCCTTTCAGGCCAATTCAAGCCATTATGTGTTGCCAGTGGCCTCATATGGTTACCCTTCTGTGCACTGTCACACCACTGAGATTGCAGGGTAAGGTGGTCTCCCATTGATACATTGCAGGCCGTACTAATATGTTCAAACATTTACAGTGGCCTTGGGTGGCACTGGGTTGATTTTGAAAGATTACTTGGAAAGGACAGCAGGCTTGTATGTAAAGGTTGGTGAAGAACATATTGAAAATTTAGTGGATCGGAGTGGCCTCCATGTGAAGGAGGGTTAATAAACTGAAAAGAAATTCGTAGAGAAAGAAAAACCAAGATGAACGCGGTGTGATCAAACACAGATCGTCTGTACACGTATTATTATTTCCCCAGATGGGTTTCACATCAAGAACGTTCCACCTGTCACCACGAACCTATACCCCCAAAAATATAATCCCCACATTTCAACAACCCCTCCCGTTCCGGGAAGGGAAAAAAAAAAGAGTCTTTGGGGCTACGAATTTCTTTTCAGTTTAACGGGCCTAAAAAAGGGCTATGTACGCTTTTAGTAAAATGTGCATTCCAACCTGTGATAAATTCAGCTTCGTTTTTTTTTTTTTTTTTTTTTTGGGGGGGGGTTCTTTCAATTTTGGGGTACCTTTGGGGTAAAAGAGGCAAGTTCTCCCCCCGTTTTATCATGTATGTAAATTTACCATAAGTTTTTAACATGTACCCCTCTTTTTCCCTTCTAATTTGGCTATTTTGGCCAATCAATGTGGCCAACCCAATCCACCTATTTGCCTATGAGTGCAATGATAACCAGACCCCGGAAAACCGGTCACGAAAGAGGCTACTATACACAAAACCCATTTGTAATGAGCGACACCAGCCAGGCCAAGCAGTCACGAAAGAGGCTATACAAATACACAAAACCCATTTGCAATGGCCGACCCCAGCCAGGCCCAAACGGTCACGAAAGAGGCTACACAAATACACAAACCCCATTCAGGCCAAACGGTCAGATCACGAAGAGGCTAAACAAACCCCATTGATTATGCGTCTGCATAGGTTACCGTCCAGTGGCGCAAAATTACTCTGGACATATTGGTCCAATAAATAGCAATTATTATCGCCACGGGGGAAATGGGACCGCGCTACCGAAAAAAGGAATCCCGTCTGACCTCCGGACTTTAAAGGGTACTTCCAATCAGGAGGACTGTCTGAGCAGGTTTCGATTAGGCCCTAGAGACAAAACAGAATGTATAAACGTCACACAAATTATGTCACAACAAATTATGTCACAAAAAGGTACTGACAATCAAGGGAAAGTCTGGTTTTCATCCGAACCCATGACGAAACAAAAAGGTGACGTCACAAATGCTTACGCCACAAACACAACTTCAAACTGAAGTCATTAAAAAAGACCACACAAAGTTGTGACGTCATAAAATTATGTCACAAATATAACGGTGCGAAGGTGAAATCATAAACATTAACGTCACTGAAAAAAAGGACCGCACAAAGTTATGATGTCATCACAAAATGAAATTGACTTGATATGTTATTACAAATTAAGCCGGCGATGAATTCATGTCAAAACATCCGCGTATTTCCAGGCGAAAGAGGATTTATCGGCTATGAACCAAAATGATGGCATGAAATAGGCCATGAAACTAAGCTCGTACAACTCCCATGGTGTGATTTGACATAAGTAAAAAAAATCCTGAAAAATGGGTAGCAGGCCTGAGAAACACTTTGGTCTAGAGGACAAAGCTCCCTGAACCTCCTGGGTGTTTTATTTTGGAGGATTTACAGACTCGCTACATCCCAACAAAACAAGGAACTAGAGGTTTGGACACATTACAGGCTACTTCTTTCTTTCCTTGGTGGCTACTTCTCTTCTTTCAAGAAAATTTTGAGGCAAAGGGAGATTTGTAAAAAAAATAAAAATAAAATAAAATAAAATAAATATTTTTTTTTTTTTTAAACCTGAAATCAGGGGAAAAAACTCTGAGACATCACAGGCCTGAAGTCCAAAGTCCAAAACGAGGCTTCCAAAAATAGTCTGGCCTCCTTAGTGTGTGGAGAATCCGACACAGATGACCGCAGGGTGAACCCCTTTCAATAGGTAAGTCCATGTACAATTGAATGAGATCAACGGAAATAATACATGACTGAGTCCGGAGAGAGTGGGAGGCTGTGACGCGACCTACATGTACATGTATACTTGGACCTGCACGCGCTACACGTCCATTCGTGTGGGGTTTCAAACGTTGGTAACTTCTGCCTGTCGTCGACGGATTGTCTTTAAACCAGACTCCAAGGTTTTCACCTTTCTGTAAAAAGACTTGTGTAAGTCCGTGAAAATGTGGTTGTGAGAGTGAGAGTGAGAGTAAGAGTAAGAGTAAGAGTGAGAGTGAGAGTGAGAGTGAGAGATTTCAATATACCCCTTTCCAAAATCATATTTGCTTCAACATTTTTCCCGCCTCATTCACTGTTCACTATTAAAGGGACAGTATCGTCGCGATCAACTTGGCAAGGAATTGGAGTGGTAGTTTTAGATTAACACAGTGACTGCAAATAATATCCCACGTGATAAGGTCATAATACCGTTGCTGTTGCATAAATGAGCCAGTAATTTTCAGTCACTGTAATTTTCAGTCATCTTAAACTGAGGACACCGATTCCATGCCATGTTGAAAGTCTGCTCTGATCGTAGCGATAATGCCTCTTTAACTTTTTAAATAATAATAATAATAATAATGTGTGGACTTATATAGCGCACGTATCCACCAACTGAGTGGTGCTCAAGGCGCATTATATTATTACCCCTGCTCATAAGGCTCATAAATCATTCCTGAAACCATCTCAGCTCCCTGGGGAGTATACAGCTCAATTGCTGCCATTACAGCGCATATAGGGCTAATCAACCAACTCTGCCCTCACAGGTACCCATTTAACCCCTGGGTGGAGAGAAGCAATTATGGTTAAGTGTCTTGCTCAAGGACACAAGTGTCACGGCCGGGATTCGAACCCACATTCTGCTGCTAACACCAGAACTTGAGTCCGGTAAGCTAGACCGCTCGGCCACGACACTCCACAACTGTATAAAAATGTATAAAAATCTACAATACGTACTTGACTTGTAATCCCAAACTTTTTTAAATTCTCTTTTATAGCGCTGGGAGTTACCAGTTAGTTCACTAACCGTTTAACCGAAACTTTCACGGTCGGTTAACTGGTTAACTGGTTAACTGGTTAACTGGTTAACTGGTTAACTGGTTAACCAAAAGTCGGCACCCAAAAGCCACACAAACTAGATATCTTCGACAAATGGAACAATATGTATACATTTTCAATCAAAAAGTATATCAATAAACTTCCCGCAATGATTGTTTAATAACCAATGCGGCATAAAAAGAACAGTCTAAAAACTACAAAAAGGGCGGCAAATTCTTCCAAAATTGTTGGTTGTGTCTACTAAATATTGGTTTCGGTTAGCCGGTTAACCTTCCCAGCACTAAATAGTTAACCATAATAAATTACTTGTGTTTACAGGTCTATTTCCATACTTAATAGTTAACCCCTCATACTAGTCATAGAACGATAGCCAGTTACATCACTACCTGGCCATACACATAAATAGCACTTTACTCATCTTTAAGAAATGGCGCCATTACGTTTGCATTTTCACCCCTTGTCTCACCCATAGGGCTCCAGTCCATCCCCCCCCCCCCCCCAACAAAGACAACGCCTGCCGACGTTTTTTCTAGCCAATCGAAGGTCGCCTCAAACCCCTTTCCCCACAAACGAAAATGACTTCGGTCGGGAAAGGCAAGAGAGTTTTAGGCGCCAAAAGTCTACGTCAAACACTGAGGAAAACGCGATTGTATCTGCCCATAGTGGTTCATGACAGTTGAGTCAACATCCATGATATTAAAGAGGCTTCTAGGGAATAATTTAGTACATCGGTTGCACCATGTACACTATTTAGCCGACGGCTGAGACAGTTTCTTTAAAGTGCAGTATTTCGTGATGTTGGCAAAACTGCTTCTATGAGTATGCTTCCTTTCTTGGAATCAAGATATACATTGAAAGGAAGGTACAACATTGGTAACGTTGGCAAAACTGCTTCTATGAGTATGCTTACTCTCTTTGAATCAAGACATACAATAAAGAAACTTAACTGGTTCCAGTCAATTATCCTGCAGACCCGGTTAAGCCGAAGACCGAACGCCAATGTCAGTCCATCAAATCTGAAAATTTAATGAAATGTTTCGACACTGACCGACATCCGTCAGAATAACTGGCTGTCGGATGAATGGGCCGTCTTCACTCCTGTTTGTCTTTGAAACTTTAACCCTCCTCCTACTACAAGGGTCAAAATCAGTCAAAATGTCGATATACTTGCCAAGGTTATCTAGTGCGCTTAAAAGTCGAACACTGTCAAACCTTACGTGTAAGTAAGTACATTTACAGATCAAAATGAGTCGATCGTTGTTTTTGACCGGTAAAAGCATTGTCTGGTATTATTCAGGGTGGTCAAAATGACAGTCAAAACCAGTCAAACAATGCCCCTGTGCGCACATTTGGGTCAACAGTCAAAACAGGCAGTTGACTGATTTTGACCTCAATAGCAACCCCTCACTAAAGTGCAGCAATAGTATAGGAGGGTTAAGACATTTGTGTTTTAATACATTTCGATGTATTTGACCCCCAGGTCTGGCAAAATGAAAACAGGGCCTTCAGGGGGAAAAGAAGGAAGTATTTGGCATTAGTAATAACCGGAGTTCTGAATAATAATCGAGTAAACCTTAACTCTACAAACAAATTGGGCATTTGTCTCAAGTACCACAATGTCTAGTCTATAAAATCTCGTCGATTGACGCGTGGTGTCACGGGAATTATATCGCAACGTTTTTACGGCCTATGATTTTTGTCAATTACAGTAATGCTGAATGCTGTTCTTCAAATTTTTGGGGGGATTCAAGTCTGAATTTTTTAAATAATAAGTCAAAATTTTCCCAAATAATGTTTGTCTTCCAGGGATGTGTAAATTCCAGAAGCATTACCAATGCTGTACCTTCCCTTCAATGTATATCTTGATTCAAAGAGAGTAAGCATACTCATAGAAGCAGTTTGGCCAACATTACCAATGTTGTACCTTCCCTTCAATGTATATCTTGATTCAAAGAGAGTAAGCATACTCAGAGAAGCAGTTTTGCTAACATTACCAACGTTGTACCTTCACTTCAATGTATATCTTGATTTAAAGAGAATAAGTATACTCATAGAAGCAGTTTGGCCAGCATTACCAATATTGTACCTTCCCTTCAATGTCTATCTTGATTCAAAGAGAATAAGCATACTCATAGAAGCAGTTTGGCCAACATTACCAATGTTGTACCTTCCCTTTAATGTATATCTTGATTCAAAGAGAATAAGCATACTCATAGAAGCAGTTTGGCCAACATTACCAATGTTGTACCTTCCCTTTAATGTATATCTTGATTCAAAGAGAACAAGCATACTCAGAGAAGCAGTTTTGCTAACATTACCAATGTTGTACCTTCCCTTCAATGTATATCTTGATTCAAAGAGAGCAAGCATACTCATAGAAGCAGTTTTGCCAACATTACCAATGTTGTACCCTCCAGTTAAACCACAATTGTCGGTTTCTATACTCGCTATTTGTAAAACTCACATACCATAGAGCATCGTATTTTGCATTATAGCGTTTAATACGTACGTCCCTAATTTGTTTTCAAAAAAAGACAATCAGATTCGAGGATGATTTCACAAAACCTACCCTTATAACTGGGCATCATAATGTTATAACATGGCAAAATAAATGCAGACAATGGTGTGCTTTTTTAATTTAAAAAAATCATAAATTTGGACATTTTTGGACACCCTGTAGGCCTATATTTGGAAGGAGAATTCCACAATTATTATGTCACACATATAGTCTCTTCCCAAATATGGGCCCAGAGAGTGTCCCAAAAATGTGTTTATTTAATTATAAAACACACAGAAATTTTGAACATTTTTGGGACACCCTTAGGCCTAATATCTGAAAGGAGCCTGAAGTATAATAATTATAATGATATCATGATAACATCGTGAGTCATAATGCTCCCACGGTCTCCACGGAGGCCAATGGATTATCGTTACCAGTCGGTGTTGACAGATTGCAAAATATATGTCACTGAATTCTGATAACTATAATAACTGCTAACTCTGACGTGTGGCTGTCTACACAATCCAGAACATTCTTTTAAAATCAATACACACGTTGGTATTGGTGGAACGGGGGGGGGGGGGGGAGAGGTTCCACTTTGCACCGCCCCTACCCCTTCCAAGGTCTGAACATGGGCAGGGTTGTCACCAGACCAAATTGAGTGCCGGCTAATTTTATCGATTCCGAGCGTAGTGAGCGGAGCGAATGGAGCTCAGCTCCTCACGGCCAGGGGTCCAGGGGCCCACTTAAGGGCCCCTGGTGGGGTCCAGGGGCAACGCCCCGGTGGGGGTCGAGGGGGCGAAGCTCCTGGGTTTTAGCTTTTAAGAATGGATTTGGAGGGCTCACCTTTCACATAATTTGTTGTATAATAGTATGATATTTTCATAGTATTACACAAGAATTTATGATGTGAAGGAGTGCCCTCCAATGCAATTGACAACATTGCTTTATGAAATTATGAAATGACAGTGATTCAGTGACCGAATCCGTGTGCTCAGATGTGTCTTCATGTTCCTTTACTGATTGCAATCGAATTCTCACGCTCGGAGTAGTATTCCAAACTGTACGACCATACGGTTTTTTGTTATACTTTTGGCAAAATAAACAGTACATGCCCTCATTTTCAACAAATTTGAGCCATGGCCTATACATGGGGGATTCGATAAAACAAAATCACAGATTGGTTGTTGTAACGAAAGCTCAAGGGTGGGGTTTGTAGGGGTGTGATTTGACAAAAGTAAAAAAAAATCCTGAAAAATGGGTAGCGGGCCTGGGTCTCCCTTTAGTCTGGAGGACAAAGCCCCCTGAACCTCCTGGATGTTTAACTTTGGAGGATTTACATACTCTCTACATCCCCGCAATTAGTTATTAAGAAATTAGAGGTTTGTACACAATACAGACTTCTTCTTTCTTTCCTTGGTGGCTACTTCTCATCTTTCAAAAAGACTTTGAGGCAAAGGGCGATTTGTAAAAAATCCTGAAATCAGAAGAAAAAAATCCTGAGAAATCACAGGTCTGGATTTGGGACATTTAAAAATGATTTGTACACCGTTTGTATTGTTTCCCAGGGTTTGTTTTTGTTTGTTGGGGTGTTTGTTTGTTTGTTTGTTTTTGAGTCCGCAGAAGTGGTCGATCCAGGGCTCGATTTCACAAAGCACTAAGATTCATCTTAAGATGAGTTGTTAGTATTACCATAGTGATTTGTATTGTGACATCACACTTTGCTAAGCAATTAAGATTTATATACAGTTAAGATCAATCTTAGCTCTTTGTGAAATCGGCCCCTGGTGTGGTAATCCCCAGGTTAGGTTAGGGTAGCCCTGGAGGGGGAGGGGTAGGAACAGATACCGACAGGTGCATTATTGGTCTATTTTGGGTCAATTCTGTTATATAGACCAATCAAAGTAGTCCTATAACCGTGTCTTGTCATTTGTTCCTATCAGTTAGTCATCGGGTGCCCCTCATCTTCAATCTTATCCCGAACACCCCCTACCCCCAATCGACGCCTCGATCGGTCGCTTCTAATCCCCCTGAGGGCTCCATTTTGGCACTAAACAAGACCAATAGGATAATCTCAAAGATACAGGTTCCACAGAACCGGATAGAGCCGTTTTGGGGAGCGGATAGCACCCGCCATTCGACCCAGTGGCAACCTGTGTAGACTCTGGTTAATTTTAAAACGTGCTGACGGATTGAGGAAAGAAACCGTTTTATCGCGAAATATGATGCGTCGGCTATCGGGTGATTTTAATGTCAAGGTTGATGAGGTGTCCGCTGAAGAGACTCGTGCAGAAAATCTCACAAATGCGAGATTCAGAAATGGATAATTTAAAAGTAATCAGCTACAGGCATAGGAGAAGGAAGATGCCAACGAGCTTAACATTTAATTCAATATTTCCGCTGTCTTCAAAGGCACACATTCCATGAAAGGAACGCAAAGTAGTAAAAAAAAAAACATATATGGCTGTGCGTTTTCGGTTATTTAGGGAACCGGCTACCCGAAATTTGAAATCTTTGGATACCTGGGTACCAATTTTGTTTTAAAAAAACACAAATACTCCTGAATGTACAAAATAACCAATATGAACACAAAATTCAAACAAAACCCGGCAAGTATGTGAAAGGTTGTCGGCAAATGTTACTTCTAAAGCCTTCATTCAAGTTTCTTCATTTTGTAAGCAAAAAAAAATAAAAAAATAAAAAATCAGAGACTTTTTTGTGTGACTTAAAATGTTCAGTCGGAATTTTAAAAAGTCGTTTACGGTTAAGTGGAACCAAAAATGGAACCGAGTAATGACATTTTCGGTCGGGTATCCGGGTACCCGACACAGCCTTAATATATAACAAGATAAGTAACCCGATCATGATCGGGTTTTCGATAGCATGTAAACATAGGAAGTAGGTTATGATTAGGTGAAATAAAATATGTAGGGTTGATATGAGGTTTGTGGGAATGATGTGAGCACTTTTGGACATTCTCTTTGTATAAACATTTATAGGGAGTTTGGGATGCGACTCCGTGAGCACGCAAAATAAAAGTGTCCACGGGAGAAGTCAGGTTTGAAAAGATGAAGTCCTGCAACTTCAAGGGTAACGGTTTATCATTGCTGGGCCTTGTTGATGGACATTGCGAAGAAGATCCCGCTAGGTTCGAAACGCAAGGCCAATCACGCTACAGTTCTTTCTGGTTGGTAGGCAGTTAGCCGTAGCAAATTCTGTAAAATTAAAAACTTGACATATTGACACCATATTTTAAACGCAACATACAATGGGCTTTCTTTTCATAAACTCAAAAACAGCGCAAATAGCTAGCTGTGTCTCAAAATTGCCTCGGTTATTTAACTCTCCTACTACTACAAGGGTCAAAATCAGTCAAAATGTTGACATCCTTCCCACGAGGTATATCTAGTGCACTTAATAAGTCAAACATTGTCAAACCTTACGTGTAGTAAGTACATTTACATGTCAAAATGAGTTGACTGTTTTGACTGTTTTTGACTGGTAAAAGCATTGTCTGGTATTGTTCAGGGTGGTATGGTCGAAATGACAGTAAAAACCAGTCAAAAATGGGTTAAACAAGACAACCAAACGAACGTTTCACAGAAGCTTGGAAAATTACTGGGCATTGTACATAATGACAAAATAATTCCAGACAATGGTGAAGACTTCAACTCGAGTCTCAACAAAAAACTCCCTCCACATCCCTTCCCTTTAAAATGAACTAACAACGGCCACGAGCAGACATCAGACTGTCTCGGGAGATATTTATTCTAAAAGGCAAAGGTGGGTTTAAAAAAGCAGGTCATTCAACGAATGTTGGGTCACATAAGGTCAAACAACTACTACGAAGGATTGATGATGAGCGGTGTGTTATGAATCTCTCCGGCCAGGCAAAAGAGACATACACAGTAGTGTTTTTGTCTGTATTTGTTCCTTGTGTCTACTTATGTGGAAGTGTAAAACGCCCGCTGGGAGTATGGGTCAGAACTTGGCTTCTTTTTTATTTAGACGGTGGGACATTTTTGAAATTCTTTTATCTTGAGAGAGGACCGTTTTAAAAAATTTGCTTTCGTTCTAATTTTTTTGAAACAAATGTATTTAAACCAAATAATATCTGGCTTTTTTGTAAACTCCAAAATACTGTGATTCAAACATTTATAAATGAAAAATATATCTTCTTTAATAAACATACTTTAGAGGTCATTGATGGCATTCATACTATTTTCGTGGATCAAGAAATGTGTATAAAGTAACCAACATTTGGAAAGGTTTAGCTCAAATAGGGATGAGGATGACACGCAGACATCTACAGGGCACATATATAAGCTTGGGCGATATCGATTTTTTCATCCACGATATATCGGCAAACATACATCACGATTTTCGATAATATCGCGATTTTTTTTTTTGCATTCATGCATGATTGCTTTAGAGCCGATAACCACAGGTATGTACCCCTCTACAAGCGTCACAATAAATCACAAATTCGTTTGCGTTGTGTGTATGTACTTCTGAAGTAGTTCGCTTTTGTTTCTCACTTCCAAAAGACAGTTCTAATTTTGTTTCCATGGAATTTCTGACTTGACTCACAATGGCGATTTTTTTTAATCGCGATATATTTTTTTTCATCGCGATTTGCCGATATCTCGATAACTTCAAAAGGTTCTCGATACCGTAATCGAATAAAAAAGATATTGCGATATTCGATATTATAGTCTTATCGCCCAAGCTTACACATTATTTAATTAGGTCTAAATTTTTAAATCATGACAAGTGTAAGTGGGACAGAGCATATGTCATACCATTTATGTGTCACAGGCACCCTAATCGATTAGACTGAATTTTAATCGATTAGACTGAATTTAATTTACAAAATCTTAAAAAGAGTAGGCCATCCCACAATCCTTACCAACATCAAATTTCGTTTGCAATAGAATAGATGTCGAAAGAAAAGACACCATGTGCCTTGGGTGAATAGGCATAATTATTATTATCATTTCGCAAAGTGAGACAATCTATGACTTGTTAGACGGTTCTATGAGTTTTACATGGGCGATTAGTGAAATTCACTACTGGAGTAATCGCACAGCAATTACTCGCGAGTACTCGATTAATCACGAGTAACTGACCGCACTTTAGTTTGTTAACCCTTTAAATTGTAGCATTACTCATACCAGTCATAGCCTAGGTCATTGGTTATTCACGTATTTCAAAAGTATACTATTTCAAACATGTTTTATAAGATTTTATGATTTTTCCCCAAAAAACATCTGATATTATTTCAGATTTTATATGTTTAATGAATAAACAATGACTTAAGAATCAGTTGTTACTCGTAAAGTTGTTACCACTCGCGAGTACTTTTGAGGAAATCGCAGTGGGAGGATTAATCGAGTAGTAAAAAGCCACGAGTACGATTAACACTCGCGATTACTCGATTAATCGCACTACTCGCACAGCTTTGTTGAACGATCCTTCACTAAAACACAATGACACAACTGAGACACTTCGATAAACCAAAAATAAAGACGTTGTAGCAAAGTAGGGCACTGTCCCTCTCCATGATTTCTATTAAAAAAAAGAAAAGAACGATTTTCAGAAAAACAATCTTTGACCGTATCATTCCGTTGTTTCGTAACCTGATAGTTTCTGCTTTTGTAGATATTTTTGGATTTCACTCAAGAGTTTCGATCGGATGAATAGAATCCTTTGAGCACTTCCCGTATCGCTCATCTGAAATTCCGAACATGTTTCTGTTTTTTTTCTTTCTGTCGTTACTATTAATGGTCGTTTCTCGGAAGGATGGTAATTTATTCGTGTGCTGGAGACGGAGATATCTATTTCTGTTCTTGTTCTGGGCATTCGTGCTGACAGCTGATATGGGCTGCTTTCTTATCTTTCTGAAGACGAATGATTCTCCTGGCTAGGGCCATGAAAAGATAAATTATGTTTCATGGGCAGAATGGACTGTAAATCACTGTCGTTTTTATTTAAAACAAAACCTGTATAGGCCTTCCCAAAAAAATCCGTTTTCAAGTACAGTCTTAATACCGTGTTGTTGATGTAACAATACGGTACGTAATAATAACCACCATTTTCAGGGATTGGTGGAATTTTCATGTGTTCGGGCATAGTTATTCGCTTCCTCCTACTATAGCTTCTGTCATGAGACAAGTGTGACAAAGCCTCAGTCCGTCTTGTCGGCATTTTTAGTTTTCTTTTCCTTTTTTGGCTATGAAAAGATGTCCAATTGCAACCAAAACTGCTGAGTCACGATATTGGAATTCTGCTGAGTTGTGTTTTAAATGAATTTCACATAGGTGTATGAACAGGTTGTACGGCCTCTCTTCTTAGCCACACAGTACTTGTGTATGGGAAATACGGTCTGGTTCTAATAACCCTGTATATATAAAGGTATACTACTCAAAACAATTTAGGGAACACCGGAATAATCTCATGTTAAAGCAAGATCATTTATTTCAGATAAACACAATGTTTCACGGAATTGATGAGAAACAACTGCACAATGAAACAGATGATAAAGGCATAGGCGGATCCAGGGGGGCTAAGGGGGCTGTAGCCCCCCCCCCTAAAATCGTAAAAAAAAAAAAAATTATAAAATTTTTAAAAAGGAGAGAAAAAGAGAGAGAGGGGGGAGGGGAGGGGAGAACGCACTCTCATTCCCTCACTGTGCTTTGTTTTTCTCTCCCTTTGATTGTTTCATTGTAATTTTTGTAGTACTGAAAAATAATTGTTTTTAGTATTCTCAGCCCCCCCCCTAAAAAATGTTCTGGATCCGCCCATGAAAGGATGCATGTAGTGATTACACATTTCATGACATGACTACTGAAAGAGAGAGGGGGTTGCAAATGAAAATCCCGGTTCATGGAACATTTCAAACCTATTTGATGTTAAACATCCGGTGTTCCCTAAATTGTTTTGAGTAGTATATGTTAACATGTATCATTTAAATTAAATAAAAAGCGAGTCACCGCACCGATTTTGAAGCAGACCTGTGACCAGAAACTAGATACTTTTATTTTTGGCCTTAAATGTAAAACTACAAAGTTATCGGTAATTCACCATTCAGAAAATGCACAGATTTGTCATATTCATTCTAACGTTAAATTGTTATCCCTGGAGGGGAAAAAATTCCGTTAGGAAACACATTTTACTAAAATGATTGCGCGCTCAGACGGAAATATTTCACGTATATTGTTTAATACTAACTGTACACGTTTCGTGTCAAACTGGTATCACTCATGTTTCTTCGAGATTACCAATATCGTTTAAGGTCTTTAAAAAAAATAAAAGACCTACAAATGGGCATCCGGTCGGTAAACTCATCCCTTCTTTGATGTACTATATCTCACGCGTTTTTTATTGTCCTAGCCCGTTTATCTTGCGGCATTTCGAGACCGGCCGTCAAAACACTTCTCCTCAAAATATAACATCTGCCGGACAATAGCACAAAACTCTTTTCACGGTGAAGAAAAAGTAAAGTCCGCCTTGTTGTTTGCGCTCGGTATTTTCTCATCATTCGTTTCCGAAGGTCTCTTTTCTTTTATGCTGGTGTAAAAACCGCCATTAATGTACTTTTTTACATTTTGTGTGACGGGAAGAAATAACGAGAATCGAAACCTCTTCCCGTCTCCGTGTTATGTGTGACGAAGGTGGCTGGCGGGCAATTAGTGGAGGTCCTTTGAAGGCCCCCTGGAAAGCTATTATTTCGGTGTTTTGAGAGATACTGCCGGCAGAATCAAAGGCTTTGGATGACTAATGATGATCAAGAAGAGGTGCCTTAACAATGGCAGGAACTTCTTGAGAGGGAGTATGCCCACTTCGGCTTATCTCAAGGGCTCTCAGGCCGTCTGAAAGCTCTAAATGAAGACCGCAATGATTACCAGACAACAGGATATAACGATCCTCTTGATGTCTTCTGAAGGGGGGGGGGAGATGTTCTCCACTATCGTCAGTGGTGACCGGTGCTTGGGCTCATCTCTTCGGAATTTATAGTAAATTTAATTGGACGGGGGTATCAATGGGAAGGGGGAATCAATGGGAAGGGGGATCAATGGGAAGGGGGGATCAATGGACGATCAAAGAGTTTCCGGAGTAGTTATATTACTGTTAGGGATTTGGATTAGACGGATTAGGTGGGATCATAATAACGGATTTGCGACATTGAGTGATTACTCATGACCACAGATTTACAAGTAGGCTAATCAAAAGACTGACACAAGTCTATACAATTGACACACAACTAAATGTTGGTCTGTCCCAATGATATAAACGCGTTGATACGAATACGCTATACTGCAACATTGTTATGTAAGCCTATTCAAAATGCTCGATTGTGTTGGAAACGGATGATAAACGTTTGCTAATTTGCCTGAAAATATTATCAAAATAATTAACCCTCCTGTGACTGCAAGGGTCAAAAACAGTCAAAATGTTGATATACTTGCCAAGGTATATCCAGTGCAGTGAAAAGTCATACACTGTCAAACCTTACGTGTAGTATTTAGTAGTAAGTACATTTACAGAACAAAATGAGTCGACTGTTTTTGACTGGTAAAAGCATTGTCTGGTATTGTTCAGGGCGGTCAAAATGACAGTGAAAACCAGTCAAAAATGCCCCTGTGCGCACGTTTGGGTCAACAGTCAAAACAAGCAGTTGACTGGTTTTGACCACTATAGCTACTTGCCACTAAAGTTCAGCTGAAGTAGGAGGGCTAATGGGTTTTTTAAATTAAATTCTGTCTCCACAAGAAATGATTTCTGAAGTGCTTTTTTAAGTAAACGTTTATCAACATATAGGGCCTACACTTTCGATCACAAGTATATTCAAAAGTATCCCTTTGACTATTTAAGACTTGAGGTGTTTGTAAACAAAAATGTAAAATAATTTTCGCGATTTCATCAGAAACGTTGATACTGCTACCGAGCGAAGGGCAAAATCAAATCAATTGCTACCAAGCTAAACAAATCACAGATTAATTTTAGTTACATTAACATTAATATGTTTTGATCTTCATAAATAATGAATTCACTTAAAGTCACTATTTGACAATCTAGAAAAAAAAAACATGTGACTATGATAACAGACTGAGATTGGCATGGGTCATTCCACCAGGTTGGGGCACATTCTTGGGTCATTCCATCAGGTCGGGGCAGGCTTTGTGACATGGTGTCCTTGTTACATAGGTAGATGTACCATTCATTATCCTTATTATGAGTGCACATTCTTGGGTCATTCCACCAGGTTGGGGCAAGCTTTGTGACATGGTGGTCTTGTTACGTAGGTAGATGTACCATTCATTATCCTTATTATGAGTGCACATTCTCAGTTGTTCTTCAAATTAGAATATAATCAATCTCTGTGTATTGAATAGGAAGTTACATTAATGTTAATTGGTTGTCATAATAAGGATAACGAAATATACTTATCCGTAACAAAGAACACCTACCACAAAGTTGGTGTCCTTGTTAGGTAGGTAGATGTACCATTCATTATCCTTATTATGAGTGCACATTCTTGGGTCATTCCACCAGGTTGGGGCAAGCTTTGTGACATGGTGTCCTTGTTACATAGGTAGATGTACCATTCATTATCCTTATTATGAGTGCACATTCTTGGGTCATTCCATCAGGTCGGGGCAGGCTTTGTGACATGGTGTCCTTGTTACGTAGGTAGATGTACCATTCATTATCCTTATTATGAGTGCACATTATTGGGTCATTCCACCAAGTTGGGGCAAGTTTTGTGACATGGTGTCCTTGTTAGGTAGGTAGATGTACCATTCATTATCCTTATTATGAGTGCACATTCTTGGGTCATTCCACCAGGTTGGGGCAAGCTTTGTGACATGGTGTCCTTGTTACGTAGGTAGATGTACCATTCATTATCCTTATTATGAGTGCACATTCTCAGTTGTTCTTCAAATTAGAATATAATCAATCTCTGTGTATTGAATAGGAAGTTACATTAATGTTAATTGGTTGTCATAATAAGGATAACGAAATATACTTATCCGTAACAAAGAACACCTACCACAAAGTTTGCCCCAACCTGGTGGAATGAACTAACTTCCTTCCTGTATAGTTAATGATATGATGGCATCTAACACACCCTTGAAATATCTGTCTCGGATAAAATTAGCGACATAATTTCCCCAAATGAATTTCTGTCAACTGCAACCGGTTATTTTCAGTTTACTCACATGACACATCAAGGAAGTCATAAATAAACGTAACTCGCTTTTGGCACAGGAAAAGTATTTACATCAGCGCTAATAACCTTGGGCCGTGAAGATGTATTTCAATTTTTCTCGTTAACGACAAAATGTAATTAGCTGAAACTTTTACAGGTTGGTTGTTTAATTGTTATCTTGATTCAAAGAGAGTAAGCATACTCATAGGAGCAGTTTTTCCAACGCTGTACCTTCCCTTCAATGTATATCTTGATTCAAAGAGAGTAAGCATACTCATAGAAGCAGTTTTTCCAACGCTGTACCTTCCCTTTAATGTATATCTTGATTCAAAGAGAGTAAGCATACTCATAGAAGCAGTTTTTCCAACGCTGTACCTTCCCTTTAATGTATATCTTGATTCAAAGAGAGTAAGCATACTCATAGAAGCAGTTTTTCCAACGCTGTACCTTCCATTTAATGTATATCTTGATTCAAAGAGAGTAAGCATACTCATAGAAGCAGTTTTTCCAACGCTGTACCTTCCATTTAATGTATATCTTGATTCAAAGAGAGTAAGCATACTCATAGAAGCAGTTTTTCCAACGCTGTACCTTCCCTTTAATGTATATCTTGATTCAAAGAGAGTAAGCATACTCATAGAAGCAGTTTTGCCAACGCTGTACCTTCCCTTTAATGTATATCTTGATTCAAAGAGAGTAAGCATACTCATAGAAGCAGTTTTGCCAACGCTGTACCTTCCCTTTAATGTATATCTTGATTCAAAGAGAGTAAGCATACCCATAGAAGCAGTTTTGCCAACAATACCAATGTTGTACCTTCCCTTCAATGTATATCTTGATTCAAAGAGAGTAAGCATACTCATAAAAGCAGTGATGAGACTGGTTCTTAACAGATAAGAATATTAAGAATTGTTAAGAACGGCCGGAGATATTTTAAATGAATGGCTACACAGCGACGAAAGCTCTTTAATCGGCATTTTTGTAAACTTTCATTGTTATACGTCACGTGACTATCCCAGCAACAAAACCTGAAGGCCGCTTCGTGAAAATGAGTTTGAAGATGGCGGAAATGTCTGTTTTGACTGGGCCTTACACCATGTTTTTTGACAAACTGCAAAGATATTTCCGGGTGATGTCACGCAGTTTAGCTTATCTCGTTCATGATTTGGGGGGGGGGGGGTGGGGGGGTTCATTTTTAAGGTCAAAAATATGTTTCTGGTTTACTACCCAGGAACGCGACCCAGATCTTCAGGCTGTTATTAGGAACGAAGACAGCAGCATCAACCACGAAGTTTATAAACTAAATATGTCAGACCGGTTGTATAAATACCGGTATTATACATGTGGACATGTGTGTTAATCTTCATGATTCAAAGAGAGTAAGCATACTCATAGAAGCAGTTTGGCCAACATTACCAATGTTGTACCTTCCCTTCAATGTATATCTTGATTCAAAGAGAGTAAGCATACTCATAGAAGCAGTTTGGCCAACATTACCAATGTTGTACCTTCCCTTCAATGTATATCTTGATTCAAAGAGAGTAGGCATACTCATAGAAGCAGTTTGGCCAACATTACCAATGTTGTACCTTCCCTTCAATGTATATCTTGATTCAAAGAGAGTAAGCATACTCATAGAAGCAGTTTGGCCAACATTACCAATGTTGTACCTTCCCTTCAATGTATATCTTGATTCAAAGAGAGTAAGCATACTCATAGAAGCAGTTTGGCCAACATTACCAATGTTGTACCTTCCTTCAATGTATATCTTGATTCAAAGAGAGTAGGCATACTCATAGAAGCAGTTTGGCCAACATTACCAATGTTGTACCTTCCCTTCAATGTATATCTTGATTCAAAGAGAGTAAGCATACTCATAGAAGCAGTTTGGCCAACATTACCAATGTTGTACCTTCCCTTCAATGTATATCTTGATTCAAAGAGAGTAAGCATACTCATAGAAGCAGTTTGGCCAACATTACCAATGCTGTACCTTCCCTTCAATGTATATCTTGATTCAAAGAGAGTAAGCATACTCATAGAAGCAGTTTGGCCGACATTACCAATGTTGCACCTTCCCTTCAATGTATATCTTGATTCAAAGAGAGTAAGCATACTCATAGAAGCAGTTTTGCCCACATTACCGATGTTGCACCTTCCCTTCAATGTATATCTTGATTCAAAGAGAGTAAGCATACTCATAGAAGCAGTTTGGCCAACATTACCGATGTTGCACCTTCCCTTCAATGTATATCTTGATTCAAAGAGAGTAAGCATACTCATAGAAGCAGTTTTGCCCACATTACCGATGTTGCACCTTCCCTTCAATGTATATCTTGATTCAAAGAGAGTAAGCATACTCATAGAAGCAGTTTGGCCAACATTACCGATGTTGTACCTTCCCTTCAATGTATATCTTGATTCAAAGAGAGTAAGCATACTCATAGAAGCAGTTTGGCCAACATTACCGATGTTGCACCTTCCCTTCAATGTATATCTTGATTCAAAGAGAGTAAGCATACTCATAGAAGCAGTTTTGCCCACATTACCGATGTTGCACCTTCCCTTCAATGTATATCTTGATTCAAAGAGAGTAAGCATACTCATAGAAGCAGTTTGGCCAACATTACCGATGTTGCACCTTCCCTTCAATGTATATCTTGATTCAAAGAGAGTAAGCATACTCATAGAAGCAGTTTTGCCCACATTACCGATGTTGCACCTTCCTTCAATGTATATCTTGATTCAAAGAGAGTAAGCATACTCATAGAAGCAGTTTGCCCACATTACCGATGTTGTACCTTCCTTCAATGTATATCTTGATTCAAAGAGAGTAAGCATACTCATAGAAGCAGTTTTGCCCACATTACCGATGTTGTACCTGCCCTTCAATGTATATCTTGATTCAAATAGAGTAAGCATACTCATAGAAGCAGTTTTGCCCACATTACCGATGTTGTACCTTCCTTCAATGTATATCTTGATTCAAAGAGAGTAAGCATACTCATAGAAGCAGTTTTGCCCACATTACCGATGTTGTACCTTCCCTTCAATGTATATCTTGATTCAAAGAGAGTAAGCATACTCATAGAAGCAGTTTTGCCCACATTACCGATGTTGTACCTTCCCTTCAATGTATATCTTGATTCAAAGAGAGTAAGCATACTCATAGAAGCAGTTTTGCCCACATTACCGATGTTGTACCTTCCCTTCAATGTATATCTTGATTCAAAGAGAGTAAGCATACTCGTCGAAGCAGATTTGCCAACATTACCGATGCTGTACCTTCTCTTCAATGTATATCTTGATTCAAAGAGAGTAAGCATACTCATAGAAGCAGTTTGGCCAACATTACCAATGTTGTACCTTCCCTTCAATGTATATCTTGATTCAAAGAGAGTAAGCATACTCATAGAAGCAGTTTGGCCAACATTACCAATGTTGTACCTTCCCTTCAATGTATATCTTGATTCAAAGAGAGTAAGCATACTCGTCGAAGCAGATTTGCCAACATTACCAATGTTGTACCTTCCCTTCAATGTATATCTTGATTCAAAGAGAGTAAGCATACTCATAGAAGCAGTTTTGCCAACATGACCAATGTTGTACCTTCCCTTCAATGTATATCTTGATTCAAAGAGAGTAAGCATACTCATAGAAGCAGTTTTGCCAACATGACCAATGTTGTACCTTCCCTTCAATGTATATCTTGATTCAAAGAGAGTAAGCATACTCATAGAAGCAGTTTTGCCAACATGACCAATGTTGTACCTTCCCTTTAATGTATATCTTGATTCAAAGAGAGTAAGCATACTCATAAAAGCAGTTTTGCCAACATGACCAATGTTGCACCTTCCCTTCAATGTATATCTTGATTCAAAGAGAGTAAGCATACTCATAGAAGCAGTTTGGCCAACATTACCGATGTTGCACCTTCCCTTCAATGTATATCTTGATTCAAAGAGAGTAAGCATACTCATAGAAGCAGTTTGGCCAACATTACCGATGTTGCACCTTCCCTTCAATGTATATCTTGATTCAAAGAGAGTAAGCATACTCATAGAAGCAGTTTTGCCCACATTACCGATGTTGCACCTTCCCTTCAATGTATATCTTGATTCAAAGAGAGTAAGCATACTCATAGAAGCAGTTTTGCCCACATTACCGATGTTGTACCTTCCCTTCAATGTATATCTTGATTCAAAGAGAGTAAGCATACTCATAGAAGCAGTTTTGCCCACATTACCGATGTTGTACCTGCCCTTCAATGTATATCTTGATTCAAAGAGAGTAAGCATACTCATAGAAGCAGTTTTGCCCACATTACCGATGTTGTACCTTCCCTTCAATGTATATCTTGATTCAAAGAGAGTAAGCATACTCATAGAAGCAGTTTTGCCCACATTACCGATGTTGTACCTTCCCTTCAATGTATATCTTGATTCAAAGAGAGTAAGCATACTCATAGAAGCAGTTTTGCCCACATTACCGATGTTGTACCTTCCCTTCAATGTATATCTTGATTCAAAGAGAGTAAGCATACTCATAGAAGCAGTTTTGCCCACATTACCGATGTTGTACCTTCCCTTCAATGTATATCTTGATTCAAAGAGAGTAAGCATACTCGTCGAAGCAGATTTGCCAACATTACCGATGCTGTACCTTCTCTTCAATGTATATCTTGATTCAAAGAGAGTAAGCATACTCATAGAAGCAGTTTGGCCAACATTACCAATGTTGTACCTTCCCTTCAATGTATATCTTGATTCAAAGAGAGTAAGCATACTCATAGAAGCAGTTTGGCCAACATTACCAATGTTGTACCTTCCCTTCAATGTATATCTTGATTCAAAGAGAGTAAGCATACTCGTCGAAGCAGATTTGCCAACATGACCAATGTTGTACCTTCCCTTCAATGTATATCTTGATTCAAAGAGAGTAAGCATACTCATAGAAGCAGTTTTGCCAACATGACCAATGTTGTACCTTCCCTTCAATGTATATCTTGATTCAAAGAGAGTAAGCATACTCATAGAAGCAGTTTTGCCAACATGACCAATGTTGTACCTTCCCTTTAATGTATATCTTGATTCAAAGAGAGTAAGCATACTCATAAAAGCAGTTTTGCCAACATGACCAATGTTGTACCTTCCCTTCAATGTATATCTTGATTCAAAGAGAGTAAGCATACTCATAGAAGCAGTTTGGCCAACATTACCAATGTTGTACCTTCCCTTCAATGTATATCTTGATTCAAAGAGAGTAAGCATACTCATAGAAGCAGTTTTGCCAACATGACCAATGTTGTACCTTCCCTTCAATGTATATCTTGATTCAAAGAGAGTAAGCATACTCATAGAAGCAAGCCAACATTACCAATGCTGTACCTTCCCTTCAACGTATATCTTGATTCAAAGAGTAAGCTTAGCCTACTCCTAAGAAACAGTTCTGCCAACATCACAAATGTTGCACTTTTACAAACAAAAGAACCGGAACTCTCTTCTTTTTTTTTTTTAAAGTGCAACCAATTACTGAGGTCCTGGCTGTCTGAAGACTGTTTACCCATTCTCCCACCAGTATAGGCTATTTTCAATGTATCGTTAGCTTTGCTCGAGGGACAAAACCCATAGAACTGGAGCAATAACTTCCCCTGCAAAGGACGAATTCTTAATTGTGTGAGATTGCAAAACATCGGTCCGTCGGGAACGTCTTGGTATTTTGTCCCCTCCGGCACGCTAATGTCAACCTCCTTAAAGTCATGACCTAAATTCATCTGTCCTGAGCCGAAGGTAAAACACAAGACTCCCATCTTTCTCTGTGGTTTAAGTCTCGGTACACTAACCCCCCCCCCCCCCTTAGAAGGGAAGATACCCCTCCCCCTCAATGGTTTTGTCTGAGAACCTTCCTGAATCCACCAAAATCCAACACCATGCATGGGCTATAACAGTACCGAGTCCATCAAAATGCAACACAACCAGCTGTTGGAGTTTGATGAGTTTTGGGTTATATTAGGGTTAACTTAACCCTTCTGTGACTGCAAGGGTCAAAATCAGTCGAAATGTTGATATACTTGCCAAGGCGTAGGCCTATCTAGTGCACTTAAAATTCGAACACTGTCAAATCTTACGTGTATAATATAAGTACATTTACATGTCAAAATGAGTTTTCGACTGGTTTTTGACTGGTAAAAAGCATTGTCTGGTATTGTTGAGGGTGGTCAAAATGACAGTCAAAAACAGTCAAAAATGCCCCCGTGTGCACATTTGGGTCAACAGTCAAAACAGGCAGTTGACTGGTTTTGACCATTATTGCTACTTGCCACTAAAAAAGGTCAGCTGTAGTATGAGAGTTAACGGTAATAATGACTTGATTTCAAAATTATCGAAATATTATACAAAAGATAGCTAACTCAACGTTAAAACCACTATATTTTAGTGGTAAGAAGAGAATAAATAAAATTATCACATTTTAAACATACTTGGTGTTAAGTTGATAATTAAATAAAATATATCTTGAAATATGTCTGTATGCGGTGCAATCATTTTGGCTGAAGTTTCCACTACATGAGACGAAATAATTGTTGTATTACCGGTATACGATTTGCACTCGGCACATTCTGAGTTCCCATTGGGATGGGGTTTCCTAAGGTTCAATTCGCCAAGACTGAACCCTCGTAATCATGACAGATGAAGGTATATCACTAAATATTGAAAACATCCTTCGCCGTTCACCGTGGTGACCTCTAGCGGGGCATCGGGGTCAAATAGAAATTTGATTTTTTTTTCTCTCTCTCTCTTCTGAAGTGTAGCGACCGAGTGTGACCCATTTCGAGTTGACCCAGTCTAGAAAGAAATCGGGACCATGTTATTCTACTCCGTCCTCGTAATTCATTCATACCCAAGTTAAAAATATTACCCAGACATCACCAGTATTTCATGGTCCCCCCCTCCCATCGTTGCAGCAAACCAATTGTGTACGAAAATTGTAATTTAATTAACACAAGGCCTGCCTGTATATACTATAGCACATACAGGTGCAGAACCCGAAATCATAATATCAGAAGTCTGTTACCTACATGAAGTGTGCCACTCGTGTACTACTAACCTAGTCCACAGCACAGTACCAGAAGTCTGTTACCTACATGAAGTGTGCCACTCGTGTACTAACCTAGTCCACGGCACAGTACCAGAAGTCTGTTACCTACATCTGGATCTGGATCTGGATCAAATACTGCCCAACACCCCTAAAAGGAGCAACACGGGCAGGGTATGGTGCACAGATGTAGTTGATGGTTTAATTTGCTTGGTTGCTTATTTCTTGTCGACTTGTGTGACGTACTTCCTTGCTTCTGCTTTGAATTTCTGTTTATCTTCAATTTGTGTGATATAATATGGCAAGAGATTCCAATCTTTCAGAGTCCGGGGTATAAATGAATACTTGAGACAGTTTTTACTGGATGAGATTTGGATAAATTTACAGTGACGAGATGAGCGTAGGACTGGGCGTAGGATCATTTGAAGCGGTATGGCAAGGCGACCCAGGAGGGCTTCATGGAAGATGGTGACTCTTGCTACTTTCCTTCTAATCTCCAAAGGCTCCCAACCCAGTTGAACTTTCATTGCCGTTACGCTACTGTATCTCCCATAGTCCCCAATGACGAAGCGAACGCTTCTATTTTGTACAGCTTCCAACTTCAGTGTGAGTTCTTTTGTATGAGGATCCCATATGGACCCCCCATACTCCAGGCATGGTCGTACTAGTGTTTGATATGCTAAGTTTTTTACAAACTTTGAACAGGAGTGAAGGTTTCGTCGTACAAACCCCTGAGTTTTGTTTGCTTTACTTATGATATTGTGTATGTGTGAGTTCCAAGTTAGGCTTGATGTGATTGTGACCCCAAGATATGGGTATTCTTTTGTTTCAGCCAATATAGTATTATTTAAAGTGTATGTATAACTTGATGGAGATTTTGAATGTGTTATTTTTAGGACGAAGCATTTCTGCGCGTTAAATTTCATCTGCCATTTAGCTTGCCAAGCGGTCAATATATCTAGGTCATGCTGCAGTCTGCCAGCATCCTCAGGTCCGGCTACATGCCTATAAACGATACAATCGTCCGCAAACAGCTTAACACTGGATGTAAGATCATTTGGCAGGTCATTTATAAAAACGACAAAATCCATAGGGCCAGAAACCGTGCCTTGGGGGACACTCGAATCAACATCCACCCACTGAGAACATTTACCATCAATAACGACCCGTTGTTTCCTGTTCGTGAGAAATGCTTCAGTCCATTTTAATGCTTTGCCACGTATTCCATACCGATTTAGTTTAAGCAGTAATCTTTGGTGGGGTACCTTATCAAAGGCTTTCGCAAAATCCATTATGATCACATCGACCTGATGTTTTTGGTCGACGTGGGTCGCAATCTCATGGATGGTATTAATGAGTTGCGTCTCACATGAATGATTTTTGCGAAAACCATGCTGATTTTCACATATGATATTGTACCTGTCCAGATACATGAAGTGTGCCACTCGTGTACTACCGGTAGTCCACGGCATAGTACTCCAAGAACAGTGGATTTGGCCCATTCGAGACGTTTTGTTCCACAAACTGACGCGCAAAGGTCGCAAATAGAATTAAGCGGTGCAGTCTGGGAGACTTAACCAGCGTGACAGAATTGTATATGGCGCGCGCACCTTAGCGTTTATATCGAACGCGCCCATTGTTCACCACACAGAATGGTTCGCTTGTGTCTATTTTAAGATTGCGTCTAGTTCTGTAGGAACTAGACTGGTCCCCTGTCTATATCCTATCAAGAATATAGACAGGCTCTAGGCGTACCACTCAAAGGATTTCATTGGATACGTTAACGGGTTGTGCTGGAAATCTTACGTCAAGCTTTGAGGCTTGCGCGCTAGCTACCAACCAAGGTCAAAGTTCAGCATCGGGGAAAATATGGCGGCTGCACAGCCAGGATCTGGCGTAATTCACGCGCCTCTAGCTTAAAGCGTGACGTCAGATCTTCAGGCTGTATAGGGACGAGCTTCGTGTGCAAACACCTGTCCCATGATGCCCCACGGCAGGCCAGGCCGGGGGGGGGGGGGGAGGGGACGGGAGAAAAACCCATAATCAAGCTCGTTGTGCGTGTGCGCATTCGGAGTATAATGCCGTGGTATGGATTACAGCAGGCTGTCACACTTCATGTTGGTTATTACATTAACAAAATGTGATCATATCCATTAACAAAATGATGACAATATATTTTACTGCAACATAAATGCATTTTTTATCTGTATGATTTTCAAGGCAATTCATTATTTTTCGCTTAATACTTTTCTCTCTTTAATATTAGGAAAATACAAAATCTCAGATTAACTAGAGCTAAAGTGTTTTCTGGAACAAACACACGATATTCATGTAAACTTCCGGTTGAATTAAATTATCACTGATGACGTCATAATCACATTTGTTTTAAACAATAATAATTTCATCGTAAAAAAAATCTACAAAGTTTCCGTTAGAATATGTTTAATTTGAACTTCCAGTTACAGCGGAAGAATAGCCTAGGTCACGTTTTTTGTTAACATGTCTGTGGGAATATGTCACATGTATCAAATTATCGAAGACCGTAATTCCTTTTCTCTCTTTCTATTAGGAAAATAAACAGTGTCAGATTCAAAAGAAATTTGCCGCGGGCATTACCGGTGAAATAATCAAAATCACGAGCTACCGCCTTTAATTAAATTCAGTATTGATTTGAAAATATTTTCACTGCTTTCTCCTCAATAACACAACATATTAAGCTTAAACTTGGATAGCCCTTGATTCTTTTAAATTATGTACCGGGGATGCATTCACTGACCCCTTGCCAAATATGTTTACAGCCAAAACAAGTTTATATGATACATTGTGATCAATAAACTGCACCTACATCATGTTCCCTTTGAGAAGAAATACTCATTTCAAAAAGGGGCACAAATTTACGCAATATCCGTCAAATAATCATGTTAACGTTATCCAGCGCTGCTCACTTTATACGGGCCTGGTTGACGGAGAAAACTGTGCCGGTGCTTGAGGGTAACACGCGCCGGGAAAAACGTACAAGAATGCCTGTCGGGTTTGGTGCCAGTCGTCTGATGGATCCAGATTTGTTTCCTTGGGACGGAAGCGGGAAAAGATTTGTATCGAAAAACACATAAAAGAAATCGTTGCTCCTTCTAATGGACCCACCTAATTGGTCATGCACTGTTTCGAATAATAGTGCGCTACGCATTGATGTACCGCGTCTTTGTGTGTGTGGTCATTCATAGACCTCTCCGCAAATACCACAATGGGCACGCGCAAGCCTGTGTGTGCAATGCATGCCAGTCTATAGCTAACGACAAATAAATGCAAAACTGACATTACCTCCCCAGATATTGTCTATCAATGTTACAGCCACACTGAACAACAGCTAACCATGTTTTTCTCTTTTTTTTTTAAATGGGTTCAGTTTAACAGAGTAACACCGTAGATTGTTCGATTATAGACTACACAGTAACACTACGAGGATAACGTGAAGGGTGGATGATCACCAGCTAGACCGAGCGGCATAAGGTTAATTTTACTCCTTTTAAGTTTATATACGAACTGTATTTTATTTTATTTTAAGTTTTTAAATAAATACGAAAAATCTGAATATTAATTATTTCTAATAAGAATAACATGAAAGTTTCACTTGTTGGTTGCTTAACCCCTAGGTATTCTGGCTAGGAACCTTCCTGAACCCTAACTCCCTATAGGTATTCTGGCTAGGAACCTTCCTGAACCCTAACTCCCTATAGGTATTCTGGCTAGGAACCATCCTGAATCCTCCAAAATCCACCAGTTCACTTTTGCAAACATGCCCTTATCTTCAAAATGCACCATGCATTTTCATTGATCTTTCATATTCAGCACTTACGGACTGTACTTCTTGCCAGTTACACTCACTGGCCATAAGTATTGCAACACACACCAAAGTTCAGTTTGGAGAACTGTGTTACAATAATTTATTTTATTTTATTTACACTACTTAAGACTTCTTGAAAGTGCATGCCTGTGTTTTGAAGTCAATGTTCTTTTTTACTGTTCTTGCTCGGAAATTATGTAATACACGATCGATGAAATCGGATTAAATGATTATCTCACCTGTTACTTGTAAAGTGCTATTTTGAGCATGTTGCAATACTTTTGGCCAGTGAGTGTAGTAATTTTGCCCCATTTGAAGAGGTGAAAGTACCCGTTTCCAACAGTGCTGATTTTTGGCAGGATTTTTGGCAGGATTTGGGGTGGAGTGGGTTAACGTACGATTCAAACCCCAACTCCAATTCTAATTATCAAATCTCATTTAGGCCTACACAGGCAGTTTTACGTCGACTCCATCATAGTCCAGTTCCTTGACGACTACATCACAAATTACTGCTACAAGGGACGTACAAGGGACCAGACGGTTCCCCTCCCAGCCTCAGTTTGATCACGTGATTTGTATGGAAGAAAAACAAGATGGCAGAACCATGATCCAAGTCTATGCCGTAATTTCCTTTAAAAGAGTTGAAGATTTCCTAAGGTATCCCTTTTATGGGATCATCGGCACCTGTGCGCCTGCATGTGTTGGCACCTCCGACCAGGAAGATGGTATAAATTACGAATGATTGATCATTATGGATGGCTTTGTTCCGCCACATCTGAAGACCTACACATGTGGACAGATCCATCAATGGCCCAAACCTCTTGTGGTTCACTTACGCTAAAAACAGACATGTTAACAACAACCAATCGTTGGTAGACACTATATTATGTTAATTCTATGCTTACTCTCTTTGAATCAAGATATACATTGAAGGGAAGGTACAGCATTGGTAATGTTGGCATAACTGCTTCTATGAGTATGCTTACTCTCTTTGAATCAAGATATACATTGAAGGAAAGGTACAACATTGGTAATGTTGGCCAAATTGCTTTTATGAGTATGCTTACTCTCTTTGAATCAAGATATACATTGAAGGGAAGGTACAACATTGGTAATGTTGGCCAAACTGCTTCTATGAGTATGCTTACTCTCTTTGAATCAAGATATACATTGAAGGGAAGGTACAACATTGGTAATGTTGGCCAAATTGCTTTTATGAGTATGCTTACTCTCTTTGAATCAAGATATACATTGAAGAGAAGGTACAGCATTGGCCAAACAGCTTCTTTGAGTATGCTTACTCTCTTTGAATCAAGATATACATTGAAGGAAAGGTACAACATTGGTCATGTTGGCAAACTGCTTCTATGAGTATATATGCTTACTCTCTTTGAATCAAGATATACATTTAACAACCAACATGTGAATGTTTCATGTCAATGCTGAGACAAAGTGAAGAGAGGAGTGTGAAAAAGCATTCGCATTTTGTTTTTTACAGAGAACACTTCCCGGCGGCATTTTTTGTTCAATGTGCATAAATTATTTGTTCGAGTTTTCTCTGAAGTGAGAGCACTCCAGACATAATAATTTGTTCAAGATTACCAACTTCACATGAAATTGGCTTACAGCTTTCGGACAATATATCGGTAATTAATTTGTAATGATGCGATATCAAATGCTGTGTCTTTCCTTTCAGAAGCAAATTACAGAGTAGTCATGGTATGAACACTTTACCCCTTACCCATGGGCGGATCCAGAACATTTTTAGGGGGAGGCTGAGAATCAAAAACAATTTTTTTTTCAGTACAGTACTAAGTAGGTCACCTCCTTATGTTTATCCTGCACACTGTTTTTATTTTTTTTTTTTTTTTTTTTTTTTAACGATTTTAGGGGGGGGCTACAGCCCCCTTAGCCCCCCCCCCTGGTTCCGCCAATGTTACCACCCCAAATCCATCAAAATCCTCCAAGGGGCACTTTTTGGGAAACCTTCAGCACTGTTGGAAACTGGTACTTTCACCTCTTCAAATGGGACAAAATTACTACCTGGCAAGAAGTACAGGCCATAAGTGCTGATTATGAAAGATCAACGAAAATGCACGGTGCATTTCGAAGATAAGGGCATGTTTCCAAAAGTGCACTGATGGATTTTGGAGGATTCAGGAAGGTTCCTAGCCAGAATACCTTAGGGGGTTAGGGTTAATGATTAAACCCAAAATATCCATGAAATTCATATTAAGAATCAGACATAATAAATGAAAAAATGCAAACCTCTAAGTTAAAAGTGTATGTAATTAAACTATTATGTACGTGAACAAGGGTTCAACCTGGCTCAGACAAGCCTGCAGGTTCGCTCCGTATGTTTTGTCAGTTGTGGGAAAACAGACTTTTGAAATAAACAACAGTCCTATAGAATCCTGTTTCTCATATCGCTATTATCGTGCACAATTGCCTAAAGATCTTTCGACTGCAGACGACTAGACGGTCATTATTTAGTTTCCCCGAGTTGAAACGAATTCGGTTCGTACGGAACCCCGAGCAAAAACAGGCGCCTCGCGCTCATCATCTTCTCCCATCGATCTATGCCTCGGAACGGCAAGTCCAGCCAGGCTGGCCGCGCTGGGTGAACAAAAATATATATTTAGTCCGTGGGACGAGAGGCGGTTGGCTTGAGAATAATTGAATCCGAAAAGAGGGGCCAGAGTAGGGGATGTTCCCGTCTGAACACCTCAAGTGAACCCCTTCCGGAAAACTCTGAATCTAATTAACCTAATTTTAACCGTTTGTAAATTGACATGCCGAGATAAGCAATACGCGAGAACAAAGCTACAATCAGCCACAAATTTAGAGCCGGGCGATTAGTGAAATTCACTACCGGTACTCGAGTAATCGCACAGTACATTGTAATTACTTGCGAGTACTCGATTAATCGCGAGTAATTGACCGCCTTTTTTAGCATTACTTAAGCTTGTTTAACCCTGTTTGTATTGTACGACTCATACTAGTCATAGTCTAGGTCATTGGTTATTTACGTATTTCAAAAAGTATACTAATATCAAACATTCTTTTTATGATAATTATTCTGAAAACATCCGATATTTCTAGCCACAATTAATCACTTTCAAGTAATTTTTGTGTTATGTAGTTAATCCTGTAATTAATTTTTTTCACATGTTGTCGCCGCAGTCTTTACTTATCCTTTTTCACCATGCAAAGCTAAAAACCTTACTTAGTTCGTTTAAATGTTTCAAAAAATGTAATGCTCTAAGAAAACAGGGGCGTTGCCGCTTAAATAGCGGGACTTTGACGGATTCCAGGGTGGGGTGGGAGCAAAGGGGGCGGTATGTGCTCCCATTTTTAGCAGTGTTACTCTTTTGAAACCGTGGATTCACCCTTGCAGCAGGATTTCAACCCCCTCCCCTCCCCTCCCTCCCCCAACACACACACACACACACACACACACACACACACGCTCAGTCACAATCTGGGCTCTTGAGAGTCACCGAGCGAACTAATAGATAGGCCCCTAAGCCTATAGTTACAGAATACGAAGTTGAATGGTTATATTTAGGTCCGTGGACTGTGAAGATTACAAGAGTCAGGATGGATGAGATCATGAAATGATACAAAACAGCTTGAAAAAAAATCACTGAAAACGAATGTTGGTGTTTGAAATGTTGCTCTACAATGTACATGTAAGTAGCGTTACGCGAACTGACGGAATAGCACGGATAGACTCAATAGAGTGCCAACCAGCATTTTCAGTCACTATGAAAGAGATTAGTGATTGTATTCGTGACGGGCACATATCGCTCGCCACATAAACTGTCCCCAAGAGATGATGTCCAATTACATGATTTGGATTTCCCAGAAGCCACTACCCCGGTATTGGCCTTAGAGCCCCTTTAAAATGTTCCCACAGATATTTTTTAATTCATAATAATATAAGTACCTTTCAACAATGAATAACTGCCTCTTCAAGAACGAAATTCCAGGCTTGAAATTGGAGTTGATATAACAACAAATTGGAGTTGATAGAACAACAAATTGGAGTTGACATAACAACAAATTGGAGTTGACAGAACAACAAATTGGAGTTGACAGAACAACAAATTGGAGTTGACAGAACAACAAATTGGAGTTGACATAACAACAAATTGGAGTTGACATAACAACAAATTGGAGTTGATATAACAACAAATTGGAGTTGATATAACAACAAATTGGAGTTGATAGAACAACAAATTGGAGTTGACAGAACAACAAATTGGAGTTGATATAACAACAAATTGGAGTTGATATAACAACAAATTGGAGTTGATATAACAACAAATTGGAGTTGATAGAACAACAAATTGGAGTTGACAGAACAACAAATTGGAGTTGATATAACAACAAATTGGAGTTGATATAACAACAAATTGGAGTTGATAGAACAAATTGGAGTTGATAGAACAACCAATTGGAGTTGATAGAACAACAAATTGGAGTTGATATAACAACAAATTGGAGTTGATAGAACAACCAATTGGAGTTGATATAACAACAAATTGGAGTTGATATAACAACAAATTGGAGTTGATATAACAACAAATTGGAGTTGATATAACAACAAATCTCCATGTAGTCGGTGTTTCAATTAATTATAATGCATTTAAAGGTAAGCAGTCATTAAAAATGACAGCATTTTAAGAGGTCAGGGGTCACGTTATCCATCGATACAAGAACTATCAGCCCAGTAAGATTTATAGCTTTGCATGGTGAAAAGGATAAGTAAAAACTCTTTGCGGTGACACCTATGAAAAAAAAATCACTTGAGTAGTAATTAGTAATCTGAAAACAACTCGACGTTTCGATCAGTATGCTCTGATCGTCTTCAGGAGCAACATGTCAGAGCATACTGATCGAACCGTCGAGTTGTAACCACTAGTTCTTTTTCAGATTTTTATTTTATCCCTTTTTTTTCACCATGCAAAGCTATAAGATTGACTTACATTTGTTATAATCAATCTTTCATTTCACGCATTTTGTATTGGTTCTTCATTGCAGTCAGCCACTGATTGTGACCAAAAATATATTGGAAAATGTCGTGGAAATACCGCTATAACCATGGGTGTGAATTGACAAAAGTAAAACATCCTGACCAATGGGTAGTGGGCCTGGGTCTCCCTTTGGTCTAGAGGACAAAGCCCCCTCTGAACCTCCTGGATGTTTAATTTTAATTGGCCATTGTTTGTGATCAAAGAATCTTGAAAAATGTAGTGGAAATGGCACTTTTACAAACACCATTCTCTGGTTATTGTTCATGACCCTTTGCTACCCCCAAAAAAGTTCACAATCACCATGGCAACCCCACCCTCTTGAAAACTGTTCATCGTTTTATGAGGATCCCTTTCAAGTGAATTAGGTCAAAAATGTAAAGCTAAAGGATAAAAAGTTGCTCGAGGTGGCTGGGCGTTACGGTTCATTCCTCCATGCATGAACTGACTGAATGCAGAATAGCAAGATTAGAGACATTAATAGAAATCACTGATTGCATTAATTACGGGTATTCAGCGCTAGCCACGGCGTTCTGCTTTAATAAGCCATCACACATGTTGAACTAGAGGAGGTGATTAGCCGAATGATTGATTGATTGAATGATTGAATGATTGAATGATTGATTGGGGTATGCTTCATTACTCACCTGTAGGTAAACTACTGGACAAGGCAGGTTGATCTGTCGCGTTCCTCTGTCTCATCTCTGACTGTATGCACAGACCGTTGTCCTCGGGGAACAGGTCGCACTCCAGCATGGCTGGCCACGGGAAACAATTCTTCAGCATAATCGGCTCGCAGTTCTGCCGGACCTTACGGCAGAGCGACCGGCAGGGGTAGATGGGCCGGTCCAGGCAGACCGGCGAGAACAGCGAGCAGAGAAAGAGCTGCGTGTCGTTGTCACAGTTTATAATCAGAAGCGGTATCCAGCCCTGGGACTGGTCTTTGACTTCGAATATCGAGTCGTGGTCCAGCAGGTTGGGCATCCTCATCTGGCTGTAGCCAATGTTCTGGCAGAGAGCGAGATCGCTTGGTATGTCGACGCAAGTCGGTTTGGTGATACGGCCCGAAAGGTCCATGGCGAAGCCCACCGTCACACCGACGAAGCAAGCCAAAATCGCGACCTTCCTGAACATGGTGCCGCCTGTTAAGCTGTGTCCCCAACCCTCAGTCGAAATCTCTAATTTATTCCTTCCCCGGCAGTAGCGAGTCTGCTAAACCGTGCCGTCCTTTCTTCGCGGTGACACACACACAAAAAGAGAACTCCAAAACAAACACTGCCCGGACGAATTATTTACTTGGTCGTGGTAGTCCGGTTCGTGTTGCAAGCACAAGTGCTTATACCATAGGCACGGGGTTCGTACACGAACCTTGAGTCAACATAAATGCTTCACTTTGTCTGGCACTATTTGTGTCAATCTTTCTTAGACTGGTTTCCCCGTTATATAGTCTAGCAAGTCGACGTAAAACA
The DNA here is from genome assembly GCA_029582265.1 of Zoroaster sp. YZ-2022. Taxonomy (NCBI): domain Eukaryota; kingdom Metazoa; phylum Echinodermata; class Asteroidea; order Forcipulatida; family Zoroasteridae; genus Zoroaster; species Zoroaster sp. YZ-2022. The sequence continues at coordinate 52,679,270 of CM055817.1, forward strand.
CGGATGACAGTAGTGGTGTGAATGCGACCGGCGATTCAGGATACCCCCCACCTAAAAAAATGAAATTTCTGGTGCAGCCGGTGTTGTGTGCCCGTGCATCCAGCGTTTAAACCCACTGCTTCTGTGCGATAGCTGGTGATTATGACATGACTCAACGACCACTTGGCACTTGCAGAAGCATTCTGAGTCTACCGTTAACTCAACAGAACGTACCAATTTAATACCAGACAGACGTTGCTTGTTTTCCTACGCACAGTCTGTTAAATGGAACCACGGGAGGGCGTACGCGGGTACATCGCCCCACATTGTCTGACGAATCCCAAAGTAAAAAGACACTAAGATTTGCCAACCTACATTATTCGCTAATGATGTATTATTAATGTCAATCGGATTGTGGTTGGGGCCGACTCTTTATTACAAAAAGGGTGATTGTTTTGTCTACTATCCACCTCACACAATCATATCTTCCAAAAATGTCCGCTAAAACCTCAACCCTTCGACGTAGACGTTTATGCTACCCCAAACAATTTAAATTAACCCAAATTCTTCCGTTATCCTCGATGTATAACAGCAATTACCGGTAATGACTACAGCAGCTCTGTAAATAAATCCCCGTTTTATGATGGTACGGTCTGAAATCAGAACTTTTGTGAGCTTATAGGTTCGCTTGTCAATCAATTACACGGTGCCCGCCTCCTTTTATATTGTACTCTCGTTGGAGCGGAACCGGTCTTGTGTTAAGCTGCCTACAGTGAAAAAGCTCAACAGGTCGTTGTCTTCCGACATATTGTCAAGTGGGAGTTACAGTTCTTCGACTGAAGTGTTATTCTCCCATTGTGACTGATTATGGGAGTGTTAAGAAACCCTGGAGATCAATTGCTGTCCCCGTCAGAACGGGAAATATTTTTTTAACACAACCCAGCGGTTTCCGAAACGTCGTTTCACTTGCTTTATTATTAGACTTAATTGGGGGAAACGGCAAACGTTGAACTTTCGAAACTGTGCGGAGTGCGTAGTATTCTGCTATAATGGCCACCTTAACAATTACTGTCCCCACCCAGGGGGCGTTTCTAGAATGCCAAAAAAGGGAGTTTGTAGGGTAGACCCTATACATGTTTTATTGAGGGAATATTTGCAGCTGGTGAATTATAAAACATTCTCTTGAACTGGACACAACATTGGCTCATTTTGTTTTAAATGGGCCTAGATTGTCTATTTTGAATGTGTTTGTGGGGTAGACCCGTTTTATTGAGGGAATATTTGCGTCAGGGAATTATTAACATTCTCTTGAACTGGATATAACAATTTATTTTTTCATTTCATTTCATTTATTGATTTCACAGGTAGAAAAACAAATAAACACAAATTTACATTAAATTAACAGAAACAGAAACAAAGGTAGCACCTCTGTATAGGATTACAACAAAAGTAAACTAAATTACTGTCGAGTTGATCTCTTGATGCTACCACTTAGGAAGTAAACAAATATTGAGTCACACAAAGAACGATAAACAACATGGCTTTAGGCACACTTTGAGATATAAAAACAATACTAAAATAAAAATATAAAAAGTTAATGCTACACAGTTTGAGTTAGGGCATCTCCTTAGGCCAGGGACTAATAAATGTTTTCTAAGTGAATTAATAAATAAAGATAAACTATAAATAACTGTGTATTTAACATCTGCTGGTAGCACTTCCCATAATCTAGGGAGCAGCATTGGACCTTGCCATTTGATGAGAAAACTTAACAACTTCAGTGTGTCTACGATTAACAGGGATAAGATCAATAGGAATGTCAAATTTATTATATAAACATTTAATAACAAACACAATTGAATTGTTTAAATAGACAGCTGTCGATTTTGACTACGTTTGTGGGGTAGGCCCTAACATTCTTTATTGAGGGAATATTTGCGTCGAGCAATTATTAAACATTCTCTTGAACTGACCATAACATTGGCTAAATTTTTGTTTAATAGACTGTCGATTTTGACTGCGTTTGTGGGGTAGGCTCAACATGTTGTATTATTAAACAAAGTCTCTTGAACTATTTATGTCTAAGGCGCTCTCATGTTATTGTTAGTACAACTTAGTAATAAAATTACAAATCAATTATGGTCCTCAGGAGATCTGACTGCATTTTCACTATTTTTTCGATAACGACACAATGAAATAATAAGCTGAATCTCTCATAGGTAAGTTTGTGTAATTATAAAACATTCTCTTGAACTGGACATAAAGTTTGACTCAAGTTTGTGTACACAGTCTATCTCTTCTTATAAAGTACGCCCAGATATACTACTCAAAACAATTTAGGGAACACCGGAATAGCTCAGTTAAAGCAAGATCATTTATTTCAGATAAACACAACGTTTCACAGAATTGATGAGAAACAACTGCACAATGAAACAGATGATAAAAGATGCATGTAGTGATTACACATTTCATGACATGACTACTGAAAGAGAGAGGGGGTTGCAAATGAAAATCCCGGTTCATGGAACATTTCAAACCTATTTGATGTTAAAAATCCGGTGTTCCCTAAATTGTTTTGAGTAGTATATTTACATGCATTTTACCAAATAATGTTATACATACCGGCACGTCTATCTCTTCGATCTTATGTATGCATTTACATTTATTTTACCAAAAGTGTAAGTACTGGGTTTAAAGGGGCAGTATCGTCACGATCAGAGCAGACTTTAAACAGGGCATGGAATTGGTGTCCTAGTTTAAGATGAACACAGTGACTGAAAATTACTGGCTCATTTAATATGTAGCAGCAACGGTAATATGACCTTATCATGCGGGTATTATTTTCAGTCACTGAGTTAACTCTGAAACTAGCACTCCGATTCACGGTTGATCGTGAACGGAGTATTATTCCTTTAATAAAGTAATCATAACAGGAAACAACTATACATGTTTTAAAGCGACAATCAGGGCAGACTTTAATCGGCGTGGGATGAGTGTCCTAGTTTAAGATGAACACAGTGACTGAAAATTGCTTGCTCGTTTAATATGCAGCAGCAATGGTAATTACGACCTTATAATGATTGTGGGCATGGGCGGATCCAGAACATTTTTTAGGGGGGGGGCTGAGAATCAAAAACCAATTATTTTTCAGTACTACAAAAATTACAATGAAATAATCAAAGGGAGAGAAAAACAAAGCACACTGTGGGAATGGGAGTGCGTTCTCCCCTCCCCTCCTCTCTCTCTCTCTCTCTCTCTCTCTCTCTCTCTCTCTCTCTCTCTCTCTCTCCCTTTTTTTTAGGCCGGGAGGGGGCTACAGCCCCCTTAGCCCCCCCTGGATCCGCCAATGATTGTGGGGTATTATTTTCAGTCACTGAGTTAATCTGAAACTAGCACTTCGATTCTCTGTCGATCGTGACAGATATATATATTATCTCTTTTATAAGCAATCAAAACAGGCAAATGCACCAGACTGCTAATTTATCACAACCAGTCAAATCTATATAAGTTGTAATCAACCACATCCATCCACGCACAACTTCCATCAGCCCTGAAGAGAAGTCTGCTTCACGGGTATCTGAAAACGGGAAAGGGGTTGTCTTCGAAAAGGCACATAACCTGGCAGGCTGACAATAATCAGGATTGTGTAGAAACTGAATCGCAAAAGACCTTATCTTCTGACGTCTGGTCATAAATTGAGGTCATGCATGCTGCCAGGCTAATTCGTAATGTCGTCTGGGATAATTGACAACAAATTAGAAAGCCAGTCCTCCCAATCAGTTATTCAGATAGAGCTCTGCAGAACAAGGCGGGCATGAAAAGGGGGTTCATGTAAACGTTCGGCAGGCCCTTCCCTGAAATTGTTTTATCAACAGGTGAGGTCACTGACCTTTAAAACTAACGGAAATTGGGTACCCAGTTTGGCTGAACTGAGAGGGTCAGACCCCTTATAAACGATGACTGAGCAACAGCCTGCCCCCACAAATGGGGTTAGAGAACTGCAGGAGGGATCCAGGATCCCGAATAAGAGGCACACTGCCACAAAAGGTATTCTCCTGAAGACGAGCTCCTGAACATACTGATCGAAACGTCGAGTTGTAACCTCCAGTTCTTTTCAGAACTAATTACTACTCAAATGAGATTTTCATATGGTGTCATCGCACTTAGTCTTTACTTATCCTCTTCACCATGCAAAGCTACAAGTTTTACCTAAAAGGTATGCCACAAAATTTGTGTGGTAAATTTACATGCATTGCGAAAAAAAAAATTAAAAAAGGGTATATGCGGAGAACTGGTTAAACTTGTTATAAGCATGGCTGAGCTGTAAATGAAAATATATTAAACTGCTTGCGTGGCCACCTTTGTCAGATTTCCTAACTTAAGGCGACCTACACACATACAATTATATCACAGATCCCTCGATGCGTAAAAAACGGGCCAGTCTGTTTCCCTTCTAACATCGGTTTGGTTAACGTGGATTAGTGTTTGGCAAACAAACTTCAATGTACTGAAATGTCATTACTTACATAAAACCCTACAGATTAAATTATTCCGATTGTCTGTTACGTCGGTTATTACAAAAATACCGCCCCCCCCCCCCCCATTTTGAATCCAAATATGGACATGCAGCCCCCTTTGACAAATGAGCGCAGTTTCAGCACTCCAGAGGGTCCCGATTATCACAATTTAATGTCACTGGCAAGATGAAATTGTAAACAGTTATGGACGACGCAAAGTGCCCGTAATATATTACGATGATGAATGGGACAGAGAATTGCTAGTGACACACAAAAGTGGGTAGGCATTTTGCGGTGCAGTTCTAGCTTAAGAAACCCAACCTCGATTGAATAAGCTCCAAGATCGTTCCAATTTCACCCGAATCCGGAACTCTGCATTCAAGTCTTTCCCGAAGCAAAGTCCCCCCGCAGACGGTGAAATAAATACCCGGGCAATGTTTGCGACCCAGATTCGATGAGGATAACTCAAGAATAGGGCAATCTCTGGGGAGGAAATACAAGACGAACATTTATATAAAAACTATTCCCCGCGGATCTCCGAGATTTGACCGTGTGCTGGCCTTTATTTCCTCCCGGTGAATGGGTCGCATAGCACGGCGGCGTAGCGTGTCGTCAGGTGCCGATGGAATGGTATATTATGCACGTGACCGAGTGGTCGAGTTACAGTGACTGCGCGGGCTTTTCTGGAAAATGTGAATTCAAATGGTTCGTTACTTTGCATATCCCTGGCGCGCTGGATTTTAAAGGGAAGGTAGAACACACTTGTAATGTTGGCGAAACCTGCTTTTATACTCTCGGGTCAGATTTGACCGAGGGGGGCCAGACCCATTTTTGGGTCAGATCGACTCGGAATCCTGGTCAGACTGACCCGGAATCCGAATAATTTTTGACTCAGAGTCTGGGTCAGTTTGACCTGGATTCTGACACGGAAATGGGTCTGGCCCCGGGACCCTTTCCAGGTCAAATTGGACCCGGGAGTTTTTGTTTTGTATTTTGTTTTTTGTTTTGTTTTATTTTTTAGAGTGTATGCATTGTCAATATAGGCCTTTCCATCCATGTTTAAACAACGTGAATGCGTCAGACAACTACGAGTGTTGAGCGATTAGTGAAATTCACTACTCGAGTAATCGCTCGGCAATTACTCGCGAGTATTCGATTAATCACGAGTAACTGACTGCATTTTTAACCCTTTAAATTGTCACTGCATTACTCGTCATAGCCTAGGTCACTGGTTATTCGCGTATTTCAAAAGGATACTAGGCTATTTCAAACACACCTTTTATTGTGTTGTTGTTGTTGTTGTTGTTGTTGTTGTTGTTGTTGTTGTTTTTCACAGGGCCCTGACGTAATTTCAAAAGTTTAGAACGGTACTTAAAGCACGGAGGAAGGAAAAGAGATCTATTGTCCTTTCTCCGTGCTTAAAGGGACAGTACAGGGCACTCGGAATGCTAGTTTTAGATTTACTCAGTAGCTGGAAGCCATACCCCACGTGATAAGGTCATATTACCGTATAGCTGTTGCATCAAGGAGCCAATCATTTTCAGTCACTGTTCATCGTAAACTAAAGCCTGCTCTGATCGTGCTGATATCGTCCCTTTAATAAACAGAAGCATGAAGAAATTAACAACTTTACTCCAAGGTCTACACAAATATTATTCGAAAAAACACTTTAGCGAATTGAATATATATATATATATATATATATATATATATATATATATATATATATATATATATATATATATATATATATATATATATATATATATATATATATATTTTTTTTTTTTTTCTTTTCATTTCAATCGATGGTGGGTTTTCCACCATACAGCCATGATACAAAACAGTACAATGGTAAAAATACTCGCCTGTGGAGGAAGAAAAACATGGAACATACATCTTCTCCACACTGAGTCTTCATGAAATGAAAGTGAATGGGTAGGCCTTCACGAAATTGCACAAAAGAAGAAAAAAAATCTTGGTTCATTTATTTACATTTCAATGGATTGTGGTTTTTCCGTCAAAGGCCATGAACTGAGGTAACATGATAAAAAATAACATTCATGCCTTACAGGTAAATAGGCCTATGACAAAAATAAAATGTTCGTTTCATGAAGTTTAAGGGAAAAAAGTCTCGAAGGGTTGCTCTCAGAGCTTAAGTTGTTCCAAAGAAAATAATTACTTTTTAAACTTATATTATCGCTGGACAAAATACTAGTTAGGCCCGTGGGTCTGAATAGCGGGTCCGATTATGTACTATACCTGACCTTCCCTACCTGCCGCGGCCTTTTACCCCCGTACTCCTCTGACCAATCGTCCGTCCATCTTCAGTCTCAACGCCTGCCTGGTGTTAGTACTTTCGTCGTCGTCTTGTTGATTGAACTTTTGTTTGGACTGAACCAAAGCGGATCGCCACCCCACTGGCCGGGTCGCGGCCGGGTCAATAGCGAAACCCAGTGGGAGGGCTTAAGCCAAACTAATTAGCATAATGAATTGGTCAAAAGGTTTGAAATTGGTGTTGGATTGGCGGGTATCAAAGTCAGCATCACTCAACGGAGGGTTTAAGATACGGCAGCGGGTACGGTACTGTCGGGTGACTAGGGTCATCCAGGAACCCCTTGCGCGCCCAATTAGCACCGCAGTGTTTATTTTTCAAGAAGGCCAAGTAAATTAATGTGACGGGTGAGGTGTCAAGCTAGGGTTTAATAATACAATAGTGAGCAAGCACTTCTTGAGCTCATAGCCCAGTCACACTATATAGAACTGACCGCAATGGACGTCACTTCCATCTTTGTATTGTCAATATTAATTTCCTTCCATGGCTATGATAATAATAATAACTAGAGCTGACGTGTTTGGTTTTTAACAAACACTAGGTGTTTGGGTTAACCTCCGGTTCAATGAAAAGATGATTGATGACGTCACAATCATATTTTTGGAAATATAAAAAAAATTGTTTTATAACTTGACCAATTTTAACATCAAAAGACTACCGTGAGTTATAAATTTTGCGTTAGAATATGTTCAATTTTAACTTCCTGTTTGGACCGGAAGTAAAGGTCGCATCAGGTCATTTGAAGGTTATACATCTGACACAGTAATACTTCTTCATGATCATGAACAAAATAACGTTAGTACCTACTTTACTTCAAGAGATGTGACTGTTCATAATATATAAATAAAATTACATATCGTCCCTAATTTGCCATAGTGACCAATTCCGAATTAAGTTGGCATAGTGACCAATGCAGTATTGGTCACTTTGCCAAATTACAAAAATAGCCAGTTAGAGCATTCGTCATTTGAATGCATGCTCTATCTCCAAAACTATAAGGAATACATGCATGTGGATTAGATACAATGGTAGGGTCTCTTCCTGAATGTACTAATGGGCGTGAAAACTTAAAATTGAAAAAAGCCGGATTGGTCACTATGGCAAATTAAGGACGATATATGTGAAATGTCTCATTTTATGGGAAATACAAGTAGCCAGAGAAGAAACCAATGCATGGACCGTACCTACTTTATGTGACACTGTAAACGTATATGTATTTAAACAATTATTTAAAAACGGCTTATAAATCAAATAAAGCTTTGCCCTTTTTGAGAATTGTTTTATATATTTGTGTATGCCTACTGGACAGTGGGCCTGGGGCCCAAAATGATTATCTTCTCCAAAACAGGTCTCTCTAGAGTCTAATTTAATATGTATTAATGAGAAAATTGGTCGGTCCATATAAAAACACCTATATGATAATAATAATAATAATAATAATAATAAATAAATAAACTGGATATTGATGAGGCGGCATTTGTTAACGAATATAAAGGCTTCAAGCAAAATACGTGAATAATAAACAATTAACAAGCTACAAATAGAACAGAAATAATAGAAGTTCTTTACAAAAAGGGGGGACGTTTAACATTGGGTAAAACAAAAAAATCATACATTATTGATTCAAAGAGAGTAAGAATATTCATAGAAGCAGTTTTGCCAACGTTACCAATATTGTACCTTCCCTTTGATGCACATGTATGTCTTGATTCAATTTTCAAAGAGAGTAAGCATACTCAGTCATAAAAGCAGTTTTGCCAACATTACCAATGCTGGGGAAAAAACTCAAGTAATTATCAATGCTGTACCTTCCCTTCAATGTATATCTTGATGCAAAGAGAGTAAGCATACTCACAGAAGCATTTTGGTCAACATTAACAATGTTGTACCTTCCCTTCAATGTATATCTTGATTCAAAGAGAGTAAGGATACTCATATAAGCAGTTTGGCCAACATTACCAATGTTGTACCTTCCCTTCAATGTATATCTTGATTCAAAGAGAGTAAGGATACTCATATAAGCAGTTTGGCCAACATTACCAATGTTGTACCTTCCCTTCAATGTATATCTTGATTCAAAGAGAGTAAGCATACTCATAGAAGCAGTTTGGTCAACATTACCAATGTTGTACATTCCCTTCAATGTGTATCTTGATTCAAAGAGAGTAAGGATACTCATATAAGCAGTTTGGCCAACATTACCAATGTTGTATCTTCCCTTTAAATCTCGATTCAAAGAGACTAAGCATACCCACAGTTTTGACAACATTATTGCCAATGTTGTGCTCTACCCTTAAAATAGAATGAAGGATTGCTGAGACAACATGGTAGAACATACCCAACTGTAGTAGACCAATAAATAAACCATCACTTGCGCTAATAGTTACGACCCATCGCCCTCGTCACGATGTCACGGCATGCATCTTTGTCGGCCCATACCAACCTCTCGACCCCTCGCCATTTATTCCCCCCGAACGTGTCACTTGCAGCTTTGGGGAAATTTCTCAAACACGTCGTGATGGCAGTCAAGTTTAAAGTCGAGATACTGATAGGCCCCTAGAGCCGTGGAATAGAGTGTAGTACTCAAACTCATACATTGTTATGTATTAGTACTCGAGTACCATTTTCTGTACTCGTACTTGTAGGCCCTATGAAAAAGTACTCGTACTCGTACTCGAGTACATTTTTCTGTACTGATACTCAAACTCATGAAAAAGTACTCAACTACAACCAAAGAGTTGCAGTACTCGTACTGGTACTCGAGTACATTTTTCGGTACTGATACTCAAACCCATGAAAAAGTACTCGAATAAAAGACTGGCCGTGATGGGGATCATATAGCTAGAACCATTGGTGTAGCCAGGATTTTCAGGGTGGGGGGGGGGGGGCGGGCAAACATTTAAATTTCAAATGAACCTACATATTATGTCAATCAGAAATACCCGCCAACATGTATGTGAATTTACCGACAGACACAAACAGGTGCGGGTGGCCGACCCTGCCCCCAACCCCCCTTTGGCTATATGCCACTAGCTATAATTTAGAACAAGACAGTGTCTTGGATGGGTTCTTGTCATTGTGTAAAAAACATCGAGATTCGAGTGCGACTCAGAGATTTTTGTCTACAATCAAATCTGCAACTTGTACATTAATACAACGTTGATCCATCGAAGCTGCTGGAAGTGGGATGGCATATCACTTGTTTAAGTAAGACTAATTGCGGTGACACCATGTGGAATCTCAATTGAGTAGTAATTAGTTCTGAAAAGAACTGGGGGTACAACTCGACGTTTCGATCAGTATGCTCTGATCGTCCTCACTTGTTTGATATATGACTATAAGATCGAAGCCCTCTAGCGGTGAAATATACTTCAGCTCCGAGTTAGGGGCATTTTGCTGCGCCATTTTACGGTCCATTGAAATACAAACGTATGCGAGGGTAGATTTATCACCACAGACCTTCGCTTGAATGGTTAAAACAAGACATTTTATATACATGTACAAAGCGGTATATGCTCACCATAAGGCTGTGTCGGGTATCCGACCGAAAATGTTACTTCCCGGTTCCATTTTCGGTTCCAATTACCCGTAAACGACTTTTTACAACATTCAGGAGTATTTGTATGTTTTTACAAAATTGTTTACGGGTACCCGGGTATCCGAAGATTTCAAATTTCGGGTATCCGGTTCCTGAAATAACCGAAAACGCACAGCCCTAGCTCACTGCTGCCTTCCATCCTCTCACCCACCTCCACTCCTTCCAGATAGGCTCATACCCATTTCTATGTTTTGGAACACCTTGCTACACTAAGCAATCGATCGATGAAATCGGATTAAATGATCATCTCACCTGTTACTTGTAAAGTGCTATTTTGAGCATGATGCAATACTTTTGGCCAGTGAGTGTAGTTCAGGGGTTGTAGAGGGGTTGTGGGAGATTTTTTAATGTTACCACTCCAGCTACCAGAAAACTGGCTTTTAATCCGCCATTTTGTTGCGGTACACTCTTCATTGGTAACCAGTACACTTGAATGGAGCAACAGTGGAATGGAACAATAGTGTAGCGCCGTCTTCAAGCCATGCCTGAAGCATACGGATAATGTCTGTACGACAACGATTAAACCAACAACATGTGAACATTTAAGCTTATTTATAACGAAAACAATTATAGTGAATAATGTGAAATTTAGGAAAAAGCCAACTTAACATTATTTTTTCATTGATCGAACTGGAAATTATGTAAATTTTCTTTAAAATTACATCACCTCGAACAGAAAATACTATTTCTAGGGAAGATTAACGAGACAATATCGTCACGATCAGAGCAGACTTTCAACAGGACGTGAAATTGGTCTTGTTGAATTAAGATGAACACAGTGACTGAAAATTACTAGTTCATTTGTGCAGCAGAAACTGTAACATGACCTTATCATGTGGGGTATTATTTTCAGTCACTGCATGAGTTAATCTAAAACTAGCACTCCGATTCCATGCCCTGTTGATCGTGACGATATTGTCCCTTTAACCCTAACTACCCCCAAATCTTGCAAAATTCTCCAAGGGGCACTTTTTGCACTGTTGGAAACGGGTATTTTCACCTCTTCAAATGGGACAAAATTACTACCTGGCAAGAAGTACAGGCCACAAGTGCTGAATATGAAAGATCAACGAACATGCATGGTGCATGCATTTTGAAGATAAGGGCATGTTTCCAAAAGTGCACTGATGGATTTTGGAGGATTCAGGAATCCTAGCCAGAATACTTATAGGGGTTAGGGTTCAGGAAGGTTCCTAGCCAGAATACCTATAAGGTGTTAGGGTTCAGGAATACCTAGGGGGTTAGGGTTAATAACATCAGCTTTACACAGAGTAAGGTTTACAATTACAATTTGATTATTCTTGAGTTACCATTTGTATTCAAGATTGAAAGGACTAATACAGACAGATACAAACAAAACCATCTCATCTTTTTAGCAATTTTTATTATTTTTTTTATTATTAACATTTTTCCAGTTATCAGCCATGCAGTGATTATCTAAAACAGTTTATTAATTCATTTGCAGTTCGGTACATCCAATATAATCATTACATCTTGGTAAATACGACATCTTTAGCATGGCATGATCTATACGTTATATAAAAAATCATTCGCGATTAATTAAAAACAAAACAATATTTTCAGTAACATTCATCCTTTGACCTTTCAATATGTTTTACCGATTATTCATTTAATAGTGCTAATTGTGCATACTCTTTGGTTATATAGGTCGTACCTGGATCCTCAAAGTGTCAAAAAGTTCCTATACAGACGCAATAACATTAATAATAGTATGCCTATATGTATACAAATGTCATTACATCATGACTTGATCGTTCCACACAATTCCTGTATCAGCGTGGCTATACATAGTCAAGGTTAATACACATTTCTGAGAAGATATTCCAGATTCTCCCCCCCCCAAAAAAAAAAAATAAAAAATAAAATTAAATAAAATTAAACAATTAAAAAAAACAATGAAAACAACTTTCCAAACAGAAAGTTATAAATGTTTGAGTCAAAACAACATTATTTATACACTATTCGTAATCGCGTGATGGAGTAAATAAGATTAAGACTACAGTTGTTTGGATTATTGAGTAATTTCATGAGTAAAGGATTATAGTGATTTAGATAACTAGTGGAATAATCGCGTGATCGAGTGATACTGATCAAGACTACAGTTGTTTGAATTATAAAGTCATTTCATGAGTTAAGTAAGGATTATAGTGATTTGGATAACTAGTGGAATAATCGCGTGATCTAGTGTTAATGATCAAGACTACAGTTGTTTGAATTATAAAGTCAATTCATGAGTTAAGTAAGGATTATAGTGATTTGGATAACTAGTGGAGTAATCGCGTGATACTGATCAAGACTACAGTTGTTTGAATTATAAAGTCATTTCATGAGTTAAGTAAGGATTATAGTGATTTGGATAACTAGTGGAGTAATCGCGTGATCTAGTGTTAATGATCAAGACTACAGTTGTTTAAATTATAAAGTCATTTCATGAGTTAAGTAAGGATTATAGTGATTTGGATAACTAGTGGAGTAATCGCGTGATCGAGTGATACTGATCGAGACTACAGTTGTTTGAATTATAAAGACATTTCATGAGTTAAGTAAGGATTATAGTGATTTAGATAACTAGTGGAGTAATCGCGTGATCGAGTGATACTGATCAAGACTACAGTTGTTTGAATTATAAAGTCATTTCATGAGTTAAGTAAGGATTATAGTAATTTGGATAAATGTTAGGTAATTGTGCAGTGATAAAGATCAAGATCAAGATTACAGTTGTTTGGATTATTAGGTAATTGCATCGCGATCAGGATTATAGTGCGTGATTGGATAGTTATTGAGTAATCATGTGTAGTAATAAAGATTTACTATTAAAAGGGGTTTAGATAATTAATTCATTGTAGGGAATAAATGTGAATTTTAAAAGAACATAAAGAACTCATTTGTAATTAATGTAAACACATTTTCTAGATTTCTTTGTGCCGATTTATTTCTGCGGTGTTCTTGCTTCCAAGGTCACCGCGTGGAACCCTCACGGTTTAGTAGTGACATTCACTCGAGCAAGAGAGACATGTACGTTGGATGCAACTTTGCTTTTTAAAGAATATTCACATACAATTCTTATTTTACACATCAACGAAGGATTTTTCAAATTACCTTGCAAAAACTGGAGTGTTAGAAATAACAGCAGTGTCAAAGTGTACATGTGAAAACCACTAATGTAGTTTATATACACCTCAGTGTGTGTAGTGAATAGTTTACCTGTGAGGGCCGAGTTGGTTGTTGTGTTTGATTAGCTCTATATGCGCTGCAATGGCAGCAATTGAGCTGGAAACTCCCCAGGGAGCCAAGATGGTTTCAGGAATGATTTATGAGCCTGATGTAATGCGCCTTGAGCACCAGTTTGGTGGATACGTGCGCTATATGACTATGAGTCCACATTATTATTATTATTATTATTATGTAAACTGTTTCACCAAGATTTGTGAAAAGGGTCTCGAACATTCCCAACTTTTTCCCATGACGTCCAGACTTTCAAAACTCAAACTCATGAACTTCACTTTACACTGTTCCTAAAACGGCCTGAATCCAACACATATAAGGAAAACAAACACACTGATTACCACCGACATTGAGATTTCATTAATCAAATGGATGTGATCTGTTTTTCTTTCTCTTTAACGATTAAAATAACATGCCGCCCATGACAGCCAAGGACCTGGGTTACGCTTCAGTGGACATGAAATGGATTAAACTGACAACAGAAAAATAAACATTTTAACGGGAAGGGAAAAACAAAACATCAACTCGAAAAAAAAAAATGGCTCAGCAGAGAGTCAATTAAGGGTCTGTATAGGCCTTCGACATCACCCCCATGTCTGAACAAAAACTAGAAAATGTAGTTCCGTGGATCGCCATTTGACCAATCACAGGGAAAGCTAAAGCATGCTTTTGACTTATTTGACCAATCACAGCTTGAAACAGCTACCAGTTGACCAACCACAGCCAGGAATGAAATAACTGTCACTGACTAACCTACAGCCAGATCTGAAACAACTTCCTGTACGGTTGTTTATCATTGACGATGACGTTTTCATTAAACTTGTGCTGCGATTGGTCAAATGGCTTCCCAATGTATAGGCTAAAGATCTGACGTCACGCTTTGAGCTAGAGGCCGTGAATCAGGCCAGATGTCCGTGCGGCCGCCATATTTTCCCCGATATTCAACTTTGACCTTGGTTGGTAGCGAGCGTGCCAGCTGCCTCGAAGCGTGACGTCAGATCTTCAGATCAGCACAACGCATCCAATGAAACCCCTTGATTGAATGGTACGCCTGGAGCCTGTCTATGGCCGTTTTCGAAACATCTGGCTTCGTCTCCGTCTTGGCTCCGTTCGTGCGGTTTTTCAATGATGCCAACCTGGAGACGAAGCCGAAGCCAGTGCTTTCGAAAACGCCCATCTTTGATATAGGATAAAGACAGGGGACCAGTCTACCCAATTAAGTTCTTTTCAGCGCTGGCTGTGAATGGTTCACGTCGATTCCAAATGAAAATGTTGCTGTCACAGTGACTGTGATTGGTCAAAATGGCCTCACAGCGCAGCCGTTTCAACTCTGGCTCTCATTGGTCAAATGGCTTATAAAAACAAGTTCATACATACGCGTTATGTACAATGAGTGATGACACAGGTACACGTACAGAATGTTGTTAAGTCTCCTGTGTAAGCAAGAATGAATATAAATTTGCGTCCAAAAATCATTTGCTACAAGGTAGGTCTTTTTAAAACTAAATCTTCCAGTTCCTTAATAGTCTGTATATCGAGTATCTGGTTAACTTATATAAGAATATCTACAAAATATTTTGTTTAAATAATTTCTGTTCATGATTACAAAAAAAATGGACTGGTGTTAATAATGACAAATATTCGGAAGTGAGGAAGAATAATTGTGTTAAAATCAGTTACAAAACAAAATTAGAAATGCAATTTTGATAAACATTCTCTAAATATTTATCAATCTATACGGAACTTATATTTCCATATTTATAATGAACAAGAAGTATGTTTAGACATGATTAATTGAAAAAGAAAGTTTTTTTAAAGACACTCTTAATAGTTCAATAAAACTATGTATGTCCAATATGAAACATCCAATACATCAATATTGATTTGCATCCATGATTTGAAAATCGTCCAAATATGTTTGTTGTTTTTTCTGCAAAAGTTAAAACGGAATTTCGTCCATTAAAATGAAGTACTACAGTGCATATACATGTGAAATAAACTATGTGGCAGGTGGAACAATTTTTAAAAGGAAGGTACAATATTATTAGTATTTGGAAACGTACAATCTTTTCTATCCTGTAGTTTTTAAGAAATACATTATAAAACTTACGAACGTTTCAGCATAATAGCTTCTCACGTTTTTGAGATAACGGCAACTATTTTTTTAATAGATTAGGTCTGCTTTTATGAATTTTTTTTAAATGGACATAGTATATATCTCCAATTTGGAGCATTATTTGTTGACCATTACTGCACGAATTACTTGCCAACTGTAAAGAACTGCGTGTTTCTCTTTTTTTCCGATTTTTTTTTTTTTTTTTTTGAAGCAAAAACTGTCTTAAGATAATCACAATGAAAGCTGCCCATTTGTGCTCTACAAGTATGACATCTAGGCAAGATATTAGGATTAAGGCAGTTATATTAAAAGCAGTTACGTTAAGCCCTTAAGGAAAGACCTTTTTTACGTTAAATATGTCTCTGACGTGTATTAGTTATACATAAAAGTACTACAAATTGCTAACTATTCTATATTTCACATACAAATTACAGTTAGAAGTGATTACAGTATTAAGAACACTTTGACAAGGGACACTATTGCATAGTTGATTACACTTGACTCAAATGACCCCTCCTGAGGATGTCCGCCATCTTGGAAATGCTCCATTTGTGAACTAGTTGTCCTCAGTGTTGTACATATGTCCTACAGATGGTGTACAACCTCGACCCTCCCGAGGATGTCCGCCATCTTGGAAATGCTCCATTTGTGAACTAGTTGTCCTCAGTGTTGTACATATGTCCCACAGATGGTGTACAACCTCGACCCTCTTGAGGATGTCCGCCATCTTGGAAATGCTCCATTTGTGAACTAGTTGTCATCAGTGTTGTACATATGTCCCAGAGATGGTGGACAACCGCGACCCTCTTGAGGGTAATGTGTGTGTGTCCCACAGTAGGCGGACAACCTCAAAAGGGTATCATTTAACATGCGGCGGCCATCTTGGATTCCCACACACAAGTCTATGAGATTCACAATGAGAGTTGTGTCCGAAAAAACACTGGTGCCTGTGATGAAGTGTTCCACTCCATACTAGTGATCTGTGCCTTGCCTTTCAGGAACTAGACAATAATGGCCGCAGAATGTTTAGCATTATATAATAAAGCAGAGTCTAGGGAAAGCTTCATCTTTCAGCCATTTTAGAATGGTTACCTAAGGGAGGAGGTCCAAAGTTGTGGTACAGGCAAGACTTTGAGAAGCCCAGCCAGGCCCAGGCTTTGTCCAGGCTGATGGACCTATATAATCCCCTAGCTGAGCACAAAAGACCCTTTACTAATGAATAGCTCCTACTGTTAACACAGACTTGACTGACAGCTGTCTTTTGTTCACAACTGCAGCCATTATAATGAGCTCTACTTGGCTGGGCTAGGCCCTCCAGAAGCTCAGGTTATGTTGATTGGCAGGTACTGTATTGTTACAGGATCAGGACTCACAAAAGACAGATTAAGAGGCCAGGTAGCCTGGGCCTGGCTGGGCTCAATTCTCAAAGGTTTGGCTGTACTAAAACTTTGGCCCTCCTCCCTAACCGGCCTTGCCAGGTAACTACCGACAACTGTGAGGTAACCCAAAGCAGTTAGATGATGAACCGTTCCCTTACCTAGTTGTGGACAGTCTCAACTGAAACATTTTGAATGCCGAATTGCAAATTGCATACTGGTCTAACTAATGATCAATATAATGCAAAACTGACCTTACCTCCCCAGGTATTCTCAATCAATGTTACAACCACACTGAACAACAGTAAACCTTGCTTTTTTTTGGTTCTATTTTTGTGTGTTCATTTTAATAATACAACTACGTAGATTGTTGATTATAAACTACACGGTGACGGGAATAGGGAAATGTGAACAATGATCGCTAGCTAGACCATGATGCAACGCGCGCATACACTTGCAAAGTTTTCTGTGAGTCAAACCACAACAGGACTTGCCCTACTCTGCCCTTCGAAATGCCACTTTCAGAAATATAAAAAGATCCAGAATCAAGAAGATCCGTGGCTCAATTTCATAGAGCTGCTAAACAGCGAACATTTCCACTCGGCATTTTTAAAACGGACTACCAGCCAAAATAAAAGACATGTGTGAAAGTCTGGCCGGTAACCAACCAAATCTGCTTAGCAGCTGTACGAATTTGGCCCCTGGCTAAGCTTATAATGAGGTCATTTACAAGAGATCAACAACATCCAAATTGCACCACGATATACTACGACACAGACTATGAACTGTGAATGTCGGAATCTCTTTTGTTAATACGGACAAATGTCTGAAACTTCACAGTCACGTGGATATAGGAAATATACATTTTATAGAGCTGCTAAGCAGAGAATGTTGCTATGCAAATATTTTTGCTAAGCAATATAAAAACACGTTACCAACCAAAAAGCATTCATTTCTGCTTGGCAAGCTCTATGAAATTGGCCCAAGGTAACCCCTGAAACCTATTAGTTTTAAGACACAAAAATTTCTGAAACCAAAGTTTCAGACATTGTCTGAAACCAAACCAAAGTGTCTGAAACCAAAGTTTCAGACATTGTCTGAAACCAAACCAAAGTTTCAGACATTTTGTATCTTACAAAAGAGTTTCTGACATTCAGTTTATAGTGACATAACTGATACTACAGTTTACAATACATGTATATAAACATTGCATTAATAAAGATACTTATATAAATTAAAATAAAGAAAAATTCATCAGTTCCTTGAAAATAATGTTTTCAGCATTACAATTATTGCTTTTTACTGCATAATTTGCAATTGAAAAGACACTGCCAAAATAGATCTCATAATTTGAAACGCCACTGGCTACATATGGACGCTCACTAAAGGCATGAGGATTTCATTAAATGTTAAATAAAGCTTAAAAACTAGAGTGAAAAGCATTACTACAGCAACGGTGGTAATTAAAAAAGGCAATCAATTTCTTATAAATGCAAGACTGCCGTACAGTACTAAATGAAAATACATCAATGTTTACAATTTGACTATGCAACGCATCCTTGGTAACAGTCCAACTGAGTCTCTGACCTTTGAACTTTGACCGTTCCCTGGCAACAAGGTCCAATAGGCAGTCTCTCTCCCAGAATTAGGGCACCACATCTCCTGGGACTAAGGTTGTCAAACTGGCAGCTTGTTGGTTCAATCACTGGTTCTCATCGGAGCATACTCACTGGTAACCATCATCTCTGTATCTTTAAGCAAAGTTTTTACATTAAGAGTTGAGTGGATACCAGCAGTTTTCAACCGGCATGGATACTGCCTGGAGTGAGGTTGTCTAACTGTAGGGCTTTATACACAAACTACATTGTTCACTACTCGACATCCTACTGTGATTATCTAATAGCGCCCTCTATTGGCCAGCATCATCAATTTGACCAATCATCCAGTGAAATAAAATCTTGATTGCTCTATCGTAGCACGAAAATGTTCGAACATAAAAAAAGAAATCAGTCACCGGGTTTGGAAATTCACAAAATATTGTCTCAATTTCACAATTGGTAAGACGTTGATTATTTCAAACGAGTGCATTAAAGTGTTCATCGGGGAAAAAGTTATTAGCTCAGGGAGTCCCAATCACGCACAGGTTGAAGTTATCAACATCTTAATCCGGTGCCACACTGTACCGCAGCAGGACGGTGCTCCACCGCAGATGAGAACATGCCAGTCCTTTCTGGTTGTGATGCGTTGCTATGGCAGCACATGCCAAGGATGCTGTATCATGAAGATTAAAGCACATGTAACCTCAATAAGCCAAAAAATTAAACAGCAAAAGTCACTCTACTGGAAGCCACTGTTGTCACAAGCATAAAATTCAAATAATTGTTAAGACCACCGCGCTGCCTTCGATATAAAAATCACATCCATCGGGGAACTAGTCATCACTTCCAATGGTTACCACAACATTGACGTCCCCATCCTCGATCTCAAGCTGCAGGGGTCCCCCTGCTCTTTCCATAGTTGCATCCTCATTTGCATTCTCATTTGCATCCTCATCTACATCTTGGGCTTGGAGGGCTGCTGCTCGGGCTGCCTTGATTTCCCATGATGCAATGTCCTGTCCAGGTGCCACCTGGGTAAAATAAATGGATATTATTAGTATGTGGTAGGTCTATAGATGATTTAACTATTAACCCTATAATGTACAACCTTTTGGCGCTACAGGGCTAATCAATCACAATAATCGTCTCTACCCTCACAGGTACCCATTTATACTCTTGGGTGAAGAGAAGCAACTACAGTATAAAAAGTGTCTTGCTTATTGGTACCAAGGTCACAGCCAGGATTCGAACCCACATTCTGATGACTCAGCCATCAGAATATAACTCTAGTACACTTAACCAGTCAGCCATGGTACTCCATACACAAGTACCATGATCCTGGCCAGGATTGGAACCTACATTCTCATGACTCGGTCACCAGAAACCAAGTCCAATGCACTAAACCGCTCTACCATGTCATCCTACGTAATAAATAAGGTCTCCCGTTTCGACCCTAACAGTATCTCCTTCAATGGCAAACAGGCAGAGACAATGGAACACATACACAGAAATGTGCAAAAAAGGAGCACAAACCAGTTGATTCAGGGAGGAGGGGCAAAGTCATGGCGCAGCAAAGCCTTTGAGAAGCCCGCCCAGGCTTTGCCCAGGCCTATGGGCCTATATAATCCCCTAGCTGAGCCCAAAAGACCCTTTACTAATGAATAGATCTCATGTAGCTCTTATTGTTAACACAGACTTGACACCTCAGATATCTTTTGTTATAATGAAGCTCTACTTGGCTGGGCTAGGCCCTCCCCAGAAGCCCAGGTTATGTTGATTAGGAGGTACTGTATTGTTACAGGATTAGTACTCACAAAAGACAGATTAGGAGGCCAGGTAGTGCAGACCTGGCCATGCTTTTCAAAGGCTTGGCTGTACCATGACTTCGGCCCTCCTCCCTTACAATAAACCTAATTTTACCTCAGTAGGGATCGGGTATTCCTCCTCGGCAGGTTCATTCTCCTCCATTTCAGGAGTTTCAACCTCCACTTCAAAGCCGTTCTCTCCGTGTCCGTTCAGTGTCTCCTCATTCCCATTTTCCTCTGCGTGTCCATTGACTGTACCCTCATCCTCAACGTTTACCTCTTCTTGCTGCTCCTGCTTCACTTCATCCTGGTCTGGCTCACGCACCTCATCTTGTTCCTCATTCGCTTCATCCTGGTCCGGCTCACGCACCTCATCTTGTTCCTCCTTCGCTTCATCCTGGTCTGGCTCACGCACCTCATCTTGTTCCTCCTTCACTTCATCCTGGTCCGGCTCACGCACCTCATCTTGTTCCTCTATCGCCTCATTTTGTTCCCCCACGTTCACCTCATCCTCATCGCCTTCGTAGTAGGACGAGAACCTCTTGGGTGCCATCTCCTCCTTCTGGAGATTGCTCTCGGCATGGACGACATCTCCCTTCTCCCACTGATTGCGGATTGAGCTCGCCCTTGCCGACACTTCCTCCTCTATCTCCGAGGATTCTCGGACGAGATCCTGACGTATTTCTGGTTGGCTCTCTGAGACCTGACCCTCACCTTTTATGTTGATGATCTCTTTTGGTTTCTCTGGGGCGGTCTCGACTTCTCCCTTTTCCCAGCGGTCTTTCAGTGAGCGAGATACACCACTTTGAATATTCATCGGTTCATCTCGAACGGTGGTCTCTCTCATGAGGTCAGTGCGGACTTGGGGCGTGTTTTCGACAATGCCTTCCTCTGATGGGGTCAGCTCATCAAGGGATCTGATGGAACGTTCAGGTGATGTTTTGGGCTTCTCTTCAATGTTGTGCACCTCCCCTTTCTCAAATAAGCTTCGTAGAGATCGGGCAGCTCCTTGCCTAATGCCTGGGTCTTCATTCTCAATGCCCTCCCTGAAAACATCATCCCTACGGATGGGTGTGTTCTCAGAAACCCCTCCTTGGTCGACGACATCTTGTTCTGGACTGTAGTCTTCAAGAGAGCGTGGTGTCAACTCAATTTTCTCCTTGGGTTTTTCCTCAATGTTTGATATATTCCCTTTTTCAAACCGGTCTCTCAGCGAACGCGCACCGCCGCTGCTGATAAAGGGGTCGTCTATCTTCTGCGAGGACCGCACGACATCGTCGCGAATCACGGGAGTGCTTTCAGAGACTCCACTCTCATTCCCGCTAGGATTATAGTCCTCAAGGGAGCGAACGTTGATCATTGGTTTCACATGTGTCGTCTCAATATTGCTGACTGCTCCCTTCTCAAAGCGGTCCTTCAACGATCGGATGCCTCCTGAGAATGACTTGACTTCTTCGACTGGAACATCCGAGCGTATAACATCCTCCTGCCTGACTGGTTCATTCTCCGCAACCTGCCCGACACTTTCCTGGACTTTGGATTCTTTTATGGCTCTAATTTCCGACTGGAAATCAAAGGCTTTGCCCGTTGAGGTGGAGACATCACCCTTTTCAAACTGATCCCGAATGGATCGTGTTCCACTGGTGACGGGACGATCATCGATGACATCGCATGAGCGAACGACATCTGGATCGAGTACTGGCTCATTTTCAGAAATTTGTCGCACTTCTGTGAAGCCAAGAGAGAAAACTGATATTTAGTGAATTGCAATACATTTAGCTTTATTAGTATTCTGAGAAAATTCAGATTCATAAACATTAATTTCAATTTTTTCATAAAAAATTCTTGGAAAATGGTGCAAAGTTTTGTTTATTTAAAAAAATAAGAAAAAAATGTATGGGATTTTTGGAAGATTGCTGTTTGTATGTGTGACATTCTAAGTTAGAAACAAACAGTCTGAAAACGTTATCACAATAACCAAAATTTCCACAGGTTGGTTGTCTGTTTATCTTGATTCAAACTGAGTATACTCATAGAAACAGTTTTGCCAACATTACCAATGCTGTACCTTCCCTTTAATGTATATCTTGATTCAAAGAGAGTCTCATAGAAGTAGTTTTGACAACATTACTAATGTTGGCCTTCCCTTTTATAACAAAAACTCACCTGGTGCGGTGTAATCGCAAGACTCGCTTGTCCTGGTAACAGTCTCTCCATCAAATGTCTTCTTGACCTTAATGCTGCTGACTTCTCCTTTCTCAAACTGATCCTTGATGGATTTCAATCCTTCAAACGTCTGCGCCTCTTCCTCGCTTTTAGATGAGATGACAAGAGATGAAGGAAGAATTTAGTCATGAAAAAAAAATGCTAAAGTGCTTAATGAGAACGAGTGACCCTTTTCAAAACTGACCCTAAGCAGATTTGTCCAGGTCACCCTGACCCAAAGCAGGTCACCCTAAGCAGGTTTGTCCAGGTCACCATGACACTAAGCAGATCACCCTAAGCAGGTTTGTCCAGGTAACCGTGACCTTAAGCAGGTCACCCTGACCCTCAGCCTAGTCAAAGATCATGAACTAGGAAAGTCTCTATCTCTGAGAACTATTAGTTTTTTTTAGACAAGTTTTAGACTAGTTTTTTTTAGACAAGAATGTCTGAAACCTGTATTTTGCAGACATAAGCCTGATTGTGAAGTTTCAGATATTTTGTCTACAAGAAAAAAAGTGTACCCACCTCGCCTGCTGGCCATCGTTTTGGTCAACTCCGTTTTCTGAAAAGAAAAGTTCAAAGGAGATCCACATTAAAGAACAAAATCTTTAAAATATAAAATGTTGTGTTAATATTGCTCAGGCTGGATGCACTGGACAAGAAAACCGCAACTTTGCCAAGGGACCTGCTCCAACACAATGAGAGTCAAGTCAAAAATTTTCAAAACTGAGGTATTTGTATTTCTAAACTCTGTAGCCAAAGAGCTTTCCAACAGTACCAAACACTTGGGGTGCACTCATAATTTAAAATCTTTGAAATTTTTTAAAAGTCATTCTTTTAGTAATTTCATTTGAAAAATATAACCTTTGTTAATCCATACCAGGAAAAAACACATTGTGCGACTTTATGCCTGGAAACGGGTCACATTAACTCTAACCCCCTTAAATCCTGCAAAATCTTCCAAGGGGCACTTTTTGGGAAACATTCAGCACTGTTGGAAACTGGTACTTTCACCTCTTCAAATGGGGCAAGATTACTACCTGGCAAGAAGTACAGGCCATAAGTGCACTGATGGATTTTGGAGGATTCAGGAAGGTTCCTAGCCAGAATACCTAGGGGGTTAGGGTTAATATGAAGAAAAAGTGCATATATGTTGGAATCAAAACTGTCAACCCTTGTGGGTTTCAGCTCCACAAAATGCTTGATATCCAGCTGTAATAAACAGATCATGAAGACAGAGAACCATGGCCTTCCAAACAAATTTGTAAAAAAAAAAAAAAAAATTGAATAGGAAATCTTGAATTCTGATTGGCAAACAGTGAAATTTGTGAAGCATTTTGCTTCGGGATTGCTAAAAAAGCATTTTGGCACCAGATCAGAAGGGGGGCCCTAAACTTCCCATTGATGGGAAAAAATTGATTTGTTTTTCAAGCTGTTAATTTTCTGACGTCGGCTTCTTGAATCCTTTGACTGAAAATGTGTTCGAGAAGGAAACAATGTGATTAAAAATATTAAAATTAAACAGAGAAATAGTGGAAGAGACAAGACAGTGAGAGAGAAACATAGAAAAACCCACAAAAATACAAACAGACAGACTTCACACAAAACGTAGGAGACAAACAAAGTTGTATTAATAATTAATTTAAGGTTACCCCTCATTACAACCCCCCACCCCAGTACAACACTGCTCTTCATACTTTTTTCTGTTTCTTAATTTATGAGAAACAAATATGGTATGAAAGAAAGTTACCTTTCAACTTGACCTTTAATAAGCAATAAGCAGTATCCCAGATATGTTTTAATTGTTTGTTCTTCATTTCTCGGATAAAGAATGACAATCACAGTGGCAAAAGAAATCGAGGAAATAAAACCAGCTGGATTATTCAAAGGAAATGGAGTTTCCTTCAAAAAAGCTCTCATCACCAACTGGTTTAAACAGAAACAAAACAAATAATGTATCTTACTAAATATTTCTTGCATATACACACCAAAAAAACTATTGAAGTAGTTTCAATGTGTTTGAACTTGACTTAGGGAGGAGGGCCAAAGTCATGGTACAGTCAAGCCTTTGAGAAGCCCAGCCAGGCCTAGGCTTTACCCAGGCCTAGAGGCTTATATAATCCCCTAGCTGAGCACAAAAGACCCTTTACAACTGAACAGATCTCAGGTAGCTTTTACTGTTAACACAGACATGACAGACACCTCTGCTGTCTTTTGTTCACAACTGCAGCCATTATAATGAGCTCTACTTGGCTGGGCTAGGCCCTCCAGAAACCCAGGTTATGTTGATTGGCAGGTACTGTATTGTTACAGGATTAGGACTCGCAAAAGACAGATTAGGAGGCCAGGTAGCCTGGCCGGGCTTGGCTTCTCAAAGGCTTGGCTGTACCATGACTTTGGCCATCATCCCTTAAATTTATGCATATCTGAGGTTAGGTAGTCTCCTCCAATTTTTTTTTACACATAAATACCAGGGATGTGTCTGAATGACGGAACAATCTTTGAAGATGGTCTAGGAAACTGACTCGAGAAGACTTTGTTTTATTTACATTACATTTGTGCACAATTTTGGCATGGTGAAAGACCGGCAAGAGAACTTTTGAATGTAGAACCATGTGATATCATAGAAGATGTCATCTCTCGATTGAAGCCTGCTGGTATCCTCATTGGGAGAATAGGGTTTCAATCTGGATAAAAGTATCTCCCAATCAGGATAGTATAGCAGGATGTCAGGAGTTTCCTGATTGGGGCTTATTGGTATCCTCATTGGGAGAATAGGGCTTCAATCTGGATAGTATAGCAGGATGTCAGGAGTTTCCTGATTGGGGCTTATTGGTATCCTCATTGGGAGAATAGGGCTTCAATCAGGATGAAAGTATCTCCTAAATGGGGCAGTATATTTGGCACAATGTGTCGTGGTTGTCTGGCAGAAGTACATGGGTGCATCGTACAATCTTCCTGGTAAGTGTGACGTAATTCCAACACAAACCACGCCCACTTCGCACATGCTGGATCCAACGATCATCAAAAGCCCATTGACCACCCTTTTCTTTAAAGATTTAAGCAGTAAATTCGAAAGCTCGGGACTTGCCTTTAACGTACTTGTTGTAAAGACTCGGCATCTTATTAACAAAGTCAAATTCTGCCTCAAGAATCGCTTTTGAACGTTAAAAATCAAGGAATTTGGGTTAAATTACACACAACGGTATGCCAGCTTTGGAACTGGAACTAACTGGAATTAACGAAAAGAATGCGCGTACTACCAATGCATGCGCGTATTACATGTACGTATTATCTTACGAACAGGACAACATACGCACATAAAGTGTACTCACAATGCTCATTTGACACCAAAGAACCTAATAATAATGTAGACTTATATAGCGCACGTATCCACCAAACTGGTGCTCAAGGCGCATTATATTATTACCCCTGCTCATCTGCCCATGAAACCATCTCAGCTCCCTGGGGAGTATACAGCTCAATTGCTGCCATTACAGCGCATATAGGGCTAATCAAACAACAACCAACTCTGCCTCTCACAGGTACCCATTTACCCCTGGGTGGAGAGAAGCAATTATGGTAAAGTGTCTTGCTCAAGGACACAAGCACCATGGTCGCGGTTGGGATTTGAACCCACATTCTGACGACTCAGCCGTCAGAACACAAATCCGATGCACTGTACCGCTCGACCATGGCACTCCACATGTACATATCGGACATGTAGGCTTGGACTTGCATTGTACAACAGTATGTTATTCAAATGGAAAACCCACTGACTGCACTGTGGTTGAGTGGAAATTTTCTGGTGCAGTTTTGGTGCATTATGTTCAATATGTGTATTGTACACAGGACAATTACTGTGTACTGTGGAAAAATCAGAAAGCATGGTCCCAGAATGCATTGCATTAGTAGCCATGTTCTGACGACTCAGCCATCAGAACACAAATCTGATGCACTTAGTTGGTGGATACGTGCGCTATATAAATCCACACATTATTATTATTATTATTATTATTACTAAACCGCGCGACCATGGCACTCCATCAAGACACTGGATGAAATTTCACCACTAGATGAATACGACGTGCACTGGGCCCAATTTCATAGAGCTGCTGCTAAGCAAATTTATCTGCTAAACAAAAATTTAACCGAGAACCTGCCAAAAGCAATACAAATACATGACAATTCGGCTGGTAACCGGTTTCCGCTAAGCATAAGTTTTCTGTGCTTAGAAAATTTGTATGCTTATGAAATCGGCCCCTGAGCGGATATTTACAGATAAAAAAAAGTCACACCTAAAACGCCTGTAAGGATGTTAGTGCATATTCCGTTAATTGTTGTAAGTCAATTGTGATTAGCTTACATGTATTACTTGTAAATAATAATTCATGGTAAAATTACCACAAGCAGAGAAGGCAGGAAGCTAAAAAAAAAGAAGAAGAAAATGATGATTTTGCAGCTCGTTCACAGTAGTCAAGACACTCGATCCTGATTGGAACATAACTACATACTACTGCTGCCCTCAACCCCCCCCCCCCCCTTTTGACTACAACTTGACATTTAACATGCCTTACACTTCAAGAAGGTAACGGGATGCAGGTTGCCCCTGGCTCTTTGTCTTGGTGTCCCTTGGAATGTTCCCATAGGCACTGTTATATTCTAATGAAAGTTCTTTTACCAAGAAGAAAATACCTTGCCCCATTATAAACACGTAGCTCAAGGCCTGTCCATGCCCCCTGGTCCTTGGCTTATACACCCAAGAAGGTTCTCATAGACATTTGGATTATGTAATGGTAGCGACCTTCAGTCTAGCCCAAAAACTGACATCACAGTTTGAGGCTCATGAAAGACGCCAGGAGATGCAACGTCATGCTTCGAGGAGATTCAACTTTGACCTTAGTTGGTAGCTACAGCACACAAAGAGTGATCTCAGATCTTCGGTACAAACATATCCAATGGAATCCCTTGATTGATATTCCCAGAGCCTGCCTCTATCCTTGATAGGGTAAAAGACAGGGGGGACCAGTCTATCTTCAGTCCTTCACCAAGGAAACATTGCTTGCCCCTTTCATGGACAAATTCAAATTCAAATTCAAAGCCTGAAAAAAACAGAATGTGGTTAAATGCGCACCCCTGCCACATTGCACAAGTACCATAAGTCTGTGTTCATTTGGTTATACTGTCAAGGTGATCATCTGCAGAAATGTTCTGAAAAACAAATTTGTGAAACTTTTGTACTATAAAGACAGTTTCTAGTCGAGATTTGTTTCACATTAGTAAACTGATGGATCTGTGAGATGTTTTTTACTGGATTGTTGATTCTGAAGAGAAAAAACAAAACCAAAAATATTAAGGAAATTACTGACTGATGACTGAATTGTATTAGTTATTTTCACTGTTGACCCTTGACCCTAAATTCATTCCATACATGAACATCTTGTCTGGATCTGCAAATGATGTACTTGGTTGTAATGAGTGTTGTTCGGGTTCAAAGTTCAAAAGGGGATAAGGAAACAGCGGAGGAACGTAAGAAATGATGCAGGGAGTTTCCAAGGAAAGAATGAGGGAAGGTTATCAGAATGAAATGGATGAAAAAAGACGAGGACAACAGAAGATGGGTATGTTACATCAGACAAAACAGCAAATCCGTTATCAACTTAAATATTTTACCAATTTGTTATTTTTTTTTAATGTTTAGACTCGATTCTCAAGATGCAATGAAATATGAGACAATGACCACATCGAATGTATATATCAAAGACAAAAAAAATACATTTATTGATCAACAAAGTGGTGGGAAAAACTAAGAGAAATGAAGAGGTTTTTTGTGCAATATCTCAACAGGCCATTCCAAGGTGATTATCATTATTACTTAACATCAGTGAACGATGCCACGTTACATGTATGTATGCAGTCAAACCTGTGTATAGTGGATGCCCAGAAGGCCAGCTGATGAAACGTGGGCTATATCAATAGACAGGTGCCCATAATTTACAGGTTTAACACAGTATCAGAAATCTATAACCTACGGTTACTAGACTTCCGACGGTATGTATAATGCTCTTCAGAGCTGGACACAGATTTTTCTCCCCAATGGGCTAAGCTGTCCCACGTTGATAAGGTGCCTGCTTTGTCCAGTTGCCCACTGTAGCAGGGTCAACTGTATTATGTCTAGTGTCAGGACCATCCGAAGCTGCCCACACTGAGCAGGTTCCGGCTTTGTCCCGGCGCCCACACCAGCAGGTTTGACTGTATACATAATATGTACACGTACATTTTTCTATTTTTAAATACAAAAAGCTTTTACTTAATCTACAAAACTACACAATTTTCAAATTTTAAGTGTCAAACCATCTCTGCCGACCTTTGACCTCAGTTGAGGTCAAAGGTCATGGACAGATGAGAATCTCCAGGCTAGAAGAGAGAGCACAGACACAGAAGGTATTCCAGAAATTTGTTCCACTGTTTGTACATGTATATAATCAGGCGGTTTAGAGGTAGGTGAGCGGGGAGGTATTTTGAAAAGCATAGATTGCTGAAATCTAAAGTATCTAAGTGCAAAGTGAAATGGAACATGGAGATTTGTTCAGAATTAGGACAAGACCAAATGGAAATAAGACGCTCCCAAGATATTTGTAACTCACAAGAGACGCCCGTTAAACACCGCACCCCCCCCTCCCCATTCAAACTGAAATGGAACATCTCAAGGAACAAAATTGCCTCACAAAAGAGTTGTGATGTTTATGTAAATCGAAAAAATAGCCACAAACAATTCGTTTTGGATGAATGAAAATATCTGAATTTCTCTCCACGAGTTTGAAAACTCATCTCTCCTGAGCTTGGTCCTGTACTCGGCCCAACAACTGTGGGAGCGGACTTGGGACACAGCGATGTGACACAACGTGAAACGATCCGGCACATTGTGCATTAGAGCTCTCAAACACTGCGATTTTGAACCGGAGAGCTGACCCAGTGCAGCCAATACCGTATGCCTCCAAACTTCTCTAATTTTGACCATAAAATACAGAATGATATTCTTCATTGTGTGCTTTCCCTCCACAAGTATGTGAATGCATCGTGCCGTCGCCGTTCCTGCTTCTAGTTGATTAGCTGAAAGACCATAATATCGCATTGCAAACCACTGAAAAATACAGCAATGCCAAGTCAGCTCGTGTTGCAAAAAAATGCAAAAACGTGTTTTAATAATCTCTTGTGACGCGACTAAAATAGACCTAAATCACGTCGAATGGCAACGCCAACCATGTGCCCAATTTCATAGAGCAGGGCACAATTTCATGGCACTGCTTACGGCGGAATTCTGCGCTTACGGCGCATAGAATCACACACTTTTTATGGTGCTGTAAACGCAGAATTCTGTGGTAAGCAGCGCCATGAAATTGGGCACTGCTAAGCCGTAAATATTTGCTTAGCAGATTTTCATGGTTACCGGCTTAACTTTCACATAAACTGAGTACACTTTGGCTGGTAGTCTGTTTTATAATGCCCAGCGAAGATATTAACTGATCGGCAGCTGTATGAAAATGCTCCTAGTCCAGATCGGGCGTTGTGGCAGTTTCAAGCAGTTATATACTACTCAAAACAATTTAGGGAACACCGGCATAATGTTGGTTAAAGCAAGATCATTTATTTCAGATAAACACAATGTTTCACAGAACTGATGAGAAACAACTGCACAATGAAACGGATGATAAAGGATGCATGTAGTGATTACACATTTCATGACATGACTACTGAAAGAGAGAGGGGGTTGCAAATGAAAATCCCGGTTCATGGAACATTTCAAACCTATTTGATGTTAAAAATCCGGTGTTCCCTAAATTGTTTTGAGTAGTATATATCGCGTCGCTGTGGCCGAGTTGTGCTTAAACACAGTGTTGTAACCGAGTACAGGGAAGTCAATAACAAAGAAATATGTGAATAAACAATTGAAAGAAATACACCATTTACAGAACTACAAGAACATGTACTTAAAAGGCCATGACAAAAATAGTTGTGTTTTATGGGCCAACCGAACCTGAATGAGTGCTTTGCGAAATATCTCTTCTGGCAGGAAAGTGCAGACAAAATTTCAGAAATAGAGAAAACGTGACAATGTTTGTGAAATCTAGTTATGATGTTTTGAAATTGTCCATCTCATGATAGCGAAGAGAGTGCTACATATGAAATGACACTGGTTGATGAAGGAGATACCAAGGGGGGGAAAAAACTTGCAACAGAAGCCTTGTAACACCCCCATTCTGCCCATAAAACAACTATTTTTTTTATCATGGCCCAAGTCTGACCTCTCACTGCGAACTCGGTATTAAAGGGTGCTGGACTCACATTTCAGTTTCACTGGAATCCATATTGATATTTATCAATCTGCAGCCATCTTTGTATGGTTCCCTTCACACGAGCACAATAAGTGCGCTGTTTCACAATACATAAAAAGTGCCTATTTTCCCAGCCTCAGTTTGGTTATTTGGTTATGTGTATGGCAGAGAAACAAGATGACCACACCATGATTAATGTTTATTGGTTTAACCCTAACTCCCCATACAGGCTTTTCCCCAGACACCCTGCTGAGTGCCACAGAATGTAACGAGTTCTAGCTAGAACAGTGGCTCTTGTTGCCGAGGGCAGCAAGATGAAACAACTTTTTTTTAAATTTTTTTTTACACTTGTTGCATCTTGTTGCATTGAGCATGGTTAGGGATAACGACGGTGTTATGTCCAAACATGCACAAAACTCTTCAGCTGCAATATTTTTGTGGCGTCAATTCAGAAGCCGAATGTTACAGAGCAGCAAAGCAGAACAGTTTTGCTAAGCAAATATCTTTGCTAAATATTGTTATCTGCTCAGTAGCTCATCATGGGCCCAATGAAACGGAGAGCCGTTAAGCAGAAACCATCTGCTAAGCAGTAAACCCGAGCACCAGCCAAAAAGCATACAGGTACTTAGGGTGGCATTTTTTATTGGTAACCAGTTAATCGTGCTATAAAGCAACAAGTCCAGGCTAAGCAAGATTTTGCTCAAAGCGGCACTTTAATACCAAATAAGCAGGTCAACAATGTTCAAGGGGATAATATCGTCACGGACAGAGCAGACTTTCAACAGGGCATGCAATCAGTGTCCTAGATTTAAGATAAACACAGTGACTGAAAATTTACTGGCTCATTGCCAGGCATCAGCAATGGTAATATGAACTTATCATGTAGGTATTATTATCAGTCACCGAGTTAATCTAAAAACTGATCGTGACGATATTGTCTCTTTAAATATATCTTAGAATAATGAACTACACTGTACTTAAATTATTCATTTCATTAATTGTTAAAAATTATGGCAACTTTTACTCTTAATAAGCTAAACTTTGGCGTGTTAATTTGAATTCACTATTTTTGCGCCATATATAATGCTTAAAGTCATACTGAATCACAATTCTGTTCCACTTCCGAGTTTCTGAACTTGTTAAATAACCGAGACATTTGAAGAAATACACAACAGAAATCGAAATACAATAACTGCAAGATATCTATTCCATACTGGCTTGAGGTATTGCTACACAAGATGTAGGTCTATAGTATTACGCTTCAGCAGATGAAATAGGCCTACGACAATATATAATGCTGTGTATTGGTAAATCTTAGGATGAGAGGAGGGGGATGGGGGCAAAAATAGGTCTCATGTGCTCAGCAGATGCAATAGGCCAATTACTCAAGATTGAAGGGTTTGCATCATGGAGTATTGATATCGTTTCTGTTTGCGGTGTTTATTTTTAACTATCACTAAGTGAGGTACAGGGTTCTGAAAAGAACCTTATCGCACAACTCGTATCTCGACTGTCGCTAAGTGAGATTATGGTTCAGGGGAGGAGCAATATTGGGCAACTCGTTTCTCAAGTATCACTAAGTGAGAACGTGGTTCAGGGAGAACCATGGGGGGACTTCCTATTACAGTGTATAATGCTGAGAATTGGTAAATCTGGTGATGAGGGGGGAGGGAAGGGGTCAGATGCTCCTTTTTTTGATGAGTAGTCTTGAAATTTCTCATCTTATTGATCATTTTCTCTCTATTTGAATTTTCCTCTTGATCACAAGACCTATTTTTTTTTATCCTTCCTGGTTCCACCCCTTATACGGTAGATCCAGGTCAGGTAAGATGCGGTTACCATGGTAACATCAACACATGGAGGATGCCCACTGCCCAAATGAGGCAAACAGACAGTGTTTTTTGTTTATTTAAAAAAAAAACTAATGTGTTTTTCCCGTTCCTGGGGAGCGTGGTTTAGGGGAAGCAAATGTCGAGTTTTGTTTTTGTAGGGGTGAAGGGCGGCACACGCCAACTTTGCAAACCCCTGGAATTGCTTCCACTTTTCAATTAGTTGCCTAGGCGATTGCTCACTAAGCTACAAGAATGTTTTTCCATTAGACGAATTTTAGTTGAGTAACCTTAACTTCAAAACTGAGTAGTGTGAGACCCCCTATTTACATGTACCTTATTTCAATCAAATTATTTCAAGAATCGATCAAACAGCGAGTAGTGACTTTACCTAATGTTCACTACAAAGGGCTGTTACAAAGCCGCCTAGCTATCCTCATATCGTGCATATTTAATAAAAAATTGGTTAGTTCTCACAAGCACAAATTATATACAAAGCATACACTATCCAAGTCAAAAGCTGTACTTGGCTACTGTTCAAAGCAATGATTATGCCGGCGTCAACAGAAATTGGTTAACCATGCGGTGAATATGTTAATGAGCAGATGAGAACAATGCATGATGGGAAGGTATGCAAATTAGTAATGGTTAAGCAGTTGATGAGTTCAGAGGTCGACAGAAGAATGAAATAAAAATGGAAAACAATTTATACCAGTTACAAAACAAAGAGCCCCACTGAAATGGGGAAAGCTATAACGAGGTATTCATCAAGCAGCATGTTGTCTAGTTACCTCAGTGCACGGTTGACATTACCACATAGTTAGGCACCTCATATACAGGCACCAGTCTATTGTCGGACACAAGCCCCGTTTTGAGTCTCATAGACTTGTGTACATATACAAAGGTTCAACATACTATCAAACGAGTTCACATACGGATACATTTCACACGTGACCTGATGAACGAATGTCACTTGCACGAAAAACGAATTCAATTTATTGATGAAGTTCTTGCGCTGCGATTTCCATTTTGATCATTTTTCCACCGATACTCTTTAAGAATCGTGTATACTATGCAGAGCCATATCAGTTATACGTAAAATTACGTTACGAATTTAATTGTCTGCTTATTAACATGTACGTGCACACATTTAATGTACGTGTATGACTGATTGATTGTTCATGGATGTACACGTAACAGTTATATATATGGATGGATATAAAGCTTGCCTAAGGAAGCGTCTGGAAACATCGACTCCTTGAAACATTCCATCAGGAACACCGAATGTTCCCGGCGGGGAACTACACTTGGATCTAAAAACAGAGTGAGTGTCTGAAAGAATCATTCAAGTTTGATTTTTCTGCCGACGGTTTGCTAGCTAGGAACAGGTGCTATTCCCGGTGGGGAACATTCTTTTGGAATAAAAATGGTAATGTTACCAGGTTTTTTTTTTTTAATAGACCTTGTCCCTGCATCTCTTCCCTATGGATTAATTAAACAAACAAAAAACCAAATACGACAGAGAGGGACCGATATACGGTGAGAACCAGGGAGTGGGGAGAAATGTAAGTTTAGAGGGAGTGAGTTTAAAGAACAGAAAATACAGGTATGTTAAAGATGTCAAAGTCGTTACATCGTTTGTGGAGACATTGTCTGTGCAAGTTTATGGTTAATTTAAAATTGGGTTGATGTTTTTTGTTCACCGATGTGTCAAATAACGAAAATAGAAGGTGAGGTGATTTCCCTGCGAGAAATACTCGAGGCAAACTACACAATTTATTACATTTGTGCTTCACTTTGCTCTAAGCAAGATGAGTATTGGTCCATTGCTCCATTAATAGCAATGGTTTTTTTCCCCATGAGTCAGTAGTTCCCTGAGAAAGGAAGGTAAACATTTACAAGTGATTTGGGAATTTTCTTTAGAGTCCAGTAGAGCACGAGAACCCCAAATCTACTGGTGCACTTGTCTGCTTGTGGACTACGGTTCATATCCGCTCCGTGCATGATCCCATGAGGGCACCCCTCAACGCAAACCGCAACTTGTCACTGGGCATAAGCATATCCAAATGTATGCTACATGAAGCTCCATGTAGCTGGACATGTATGTTAAGTCCCTTATAATCAAACTGACTAAAGCGGGACTTAAACCTGCGACATCTGGATTTCCGAACAGATGCTCCATCAACTTGATATAGCCATGTAGCCCCGATTTACTCTGTTTTGGGGTGCTGGAATTGCGTTAAATTGTAATAAAATGCTGAAATAATTGTTATTTTTGTTCAGAGTAGTAAAAGCAATTGAGACACCATAATGCATAAAACATAACAGACTCCCCGCCCACTTAATCCCACAGCTTCAATTTTATTTGTCAAAACTCATGTTAAACAATGTATGCATTGTTAGTTTTAAAAAAAAAGAAGAAAAAAAGAATGTTAAGCACTGTCTCTCTCTCCATGACTTCTTTATATACATCAAGCACTTTTCCAAGATGAATTCGATGGACAGCTCGATGGTACATTGTGAAGCAGCATTGAGGACATAATGTCTTGTGCCCAGACGAAGGACGTACAGAGGGAACAGCATACGTGTGCTTACATGTACGTCCATTTACCGGGCATGCCCAGAAGAAGGACGTACATGTAAGACAGATTAGGGTAAGCGCGCGCTTACGTCCTTTTACTGGGCGTGCCCAGAAGAAGGACGTAAGACAGATTAGGGTAAGCGCACGCTTGCGTGCCCAGAAGGACGACGTAAGACAGATTACGGTAAACGCGCACTTACGTCATTTTACAGGGCATGCCCAGAAGGACATACAACAGATTACGGTAAGCGTGCACTTATGTCCTTATTACTGGGCATGCCCAGAAGAAGGACGTACATGTATAAGGGAACAGTGTGTGTGTTTACATCCTTTTACCGGGCACGAGACGATAATGTCTGCAGCTTCATTTCCATAAGAAAAGCACAAACTTTTACAAGCTTTTTTCTTTGATTTTCCATGACTTTTCTAAAAAAAAAAAAAAAAAAAATGATTTTCTAGAAATTTCATCGACTTTTTTTCCCCGGAGACTTTAAAGACCACTCGAACCATGTCCTGAGTTATTTGGATGATACCGTTTCTCTTAGTGCTACAGTGTATGTGTAGATTAGTATCGACACTGTTTAACCAACAATTTTGTTGATGGTGACATTCCTAAGTGAGGATTCACCTGGTGTGAGAATTTTTTTTTACCAAAAACAAAATTCTTCGCCGGGAAAAAAAAACTGTACACACCCTGTTCCGGAAATATCACACGAATGACAAACACGGACAAAACAAGTAAATACATGTGGTTGGAATAGGTTGGAAAAAAAAAAAAAAAAACACAAACAGCTAATGAAAATGAAGCAAAATTATCACACAAATACAGAAAGAACCCGGCACGGGGGAAAACAAAATATCAACGGATGAGAATGTAAATTATGGCGGAAATTAGGGAAAATAAAGTTGGAAGATGATTTGTGTGCAAATTAAAACAAAAACAAAACAAAAAAATTACAATATTATGGCAACCATGAATAGAATAATTAGTGACTGTTTGTCGTCCAAACTGGGACAAAAAAAAAGAGGATAGTTAGGGTTACATAAACTGCAACGGATGGATTAAGTTGTCATCATATAAAGTGACCTTTGACATTACCCATGATGCATTCTGATGGAGTTAGTATAGAGGGCGCTAGAACAATGCTTGTGTGCAAAACAATTAAGTCGCATTAATTAAAGGCCGATTGTTTTTTACACCGGGGAAATACGCAGGTGACCTATGACATTACTTATAAGTCAATGTCGTTACAACACGTATGATGAATCCGTGTGAAAGAACCAACAGACAAGATTGGCTACAACGTACATGTATTATGTAGTCCAGCCCACAGTAAGCTTAACTCAGAAAGTGAACAGTAAACATATATAGCGCCCTCTACAGACGTGTACATGCAGAGTGTCCAACTATATCTACACAATTTGCACCCATCTAACAATCTACAGGAATACACTCCATGAAATGCGAATGGCGCCCTCTATAAACAAAAATCCTTTTAATGTCACAATATGAAAAATTGTTAAACACTTTTGGTCCGTTTTTTGTTTTGTCCAAATTTGGCCCTAATCTCGGCATTTCCGTTTGGAAAGGTAATGATCCTCTGGTAATGTGCCTTGATCATGTAGAGAAATTGTTTACTTATATACACAATTATTCATTTGATCTTTATTTTTTGGTATGCGGTGGGTATCCATAATGCCTTTGTTAGATATCGAATTTACTGTCATTCATTAAAAAAAGCATCAATGTTGTTTCTGTCTTTCATGTGTGTTTGCACAAACAACCAAAGACCTGAAGTTTCTTCAATTACATCAAATTTAATTTTTAATTTCAAGGGTAGGAAAAACTTCAATCTAATAGCAGGTTTAGTGTAGATTTAATTTTTAAACACTATTAGTGTAGATTTAACAATTTTATGTATGCTAATTCTATTCTATCCTTTTGTTTTTAAATGTTGCTTGAATTATACCAAATTCTATAAAAAATATATATATATATATATATATATATATAAATATTAGTTTATAAGAACCTTATGAAATTTTGTGCCCGGTTGTCTGTTGTCCGAGTGCAAAATAAGTGGGGAAATGAAGTGGGACCGGTGAAAGCATTAGTAACTCCACACACCATTAAGTCTCACAATTATGCCCGAGTCAAGCTCCCCGAGGGGGATGGTAACAGAATGCATACGACTTTGGTCACCACATCAGAGGTACCAGACTATTTTGGAACCGAAGCTCGTTCCGGTTGATAAATGCCAAAATTTTAAGATGGCTGCTGTGTAACTAGGGTCTGTCGCAATGTGTTGACTTAATAGTTTCATTGATTATTTTCGCATATGTTCAGTTCTAATCTTGCATAGGTTTCCTAAGCTCGCAAAATCTCTACATGTAGAAAAATATATTTTACAAGAAATACACAGGAAAGGTTTTGGAGGAAAACTATCCCAAAACGTAACAGATTTTGTAAAGAAAAAAAAAAACCAGAACACATTCCAAGAACTATTCAATGCTGTTCAAAAATCAATGCAACATAAACATATCGGCGGTATGCAAAAGAACTAAATACATGTACGCAAAATAAATCTTCACGACAAATGCCAAAAAAAATATATATATATATAGAAATTGTGACAACTTTTGATGCCCTGTATACCCTAGAGGCTAACCTCATAATATTAGTAGTTAAACTGCTAATTGCATAGGAGTTTCTTCTAACTACATGTACATAAAAAATTGTGTAGCTCTGATTGTCCGAGTTTAGATTTTTCGTACGGTCAAGATTCTAAAAAAAAAAAAAAATCCTCATTCCTACTGTAGTTTTGATATTGTTAAATGGAATTTATGGCAGATATTCAGAAATTTTAATTTTGAGTTTTAGTAAAAAAAAAGGTTTATTATTACACGATTTACTTTCTAACTACATGTATGAGTCTAAAAGATGAACAGGTTAAACCCTGGTTATACTACCAACTTGTTCATAAACCTAGTTAAAAATGGGTGGCAAAACCTGTTTAACTAAACCAGTTATTTAACCTTAGTTAAACAAATTGTACCAAGATAATGTTTATAGGAAACATGGTTTAATTTTTTTTTTGTATTTATTTATTTAATTTTTTTTAAATCAAGATATAAATGTTTACCCCTTGGGAGACTTAAACCAGAAAACCAGCCCTGAATAACCAGGGTTAACACCAACCTGTGTTAGCACAATTAACCCTAGTTAAAGCAGTGAGAATGGTTGCATAACTCGGGTTAACGCCTTCTAAGTTAACTAACTACATGTGCAGCAGCGTCATGGCAATCTTCAAATAAGAATAGCCAATTGTGACATGCATTTTTGCTTCAATACAAATAATTATTAATCATCAAATTTAATCAGGTTTTACCAAATCTTTGTGACTTTTTTTATTCCTTTAAAAAATAAAAAAATTAATGCTTTTGTGGTTTCTCTCCAATTCCGTAATTGTGACCTTACTTTGTATCTTGCACTTCATTTTCCTGATCTTAAGCCTACGGAATTGCATCAAATAATTGTCCAATTGGGCGAATTTCATAGAGCTGCCAAGGGGGAAATCTGCTAAGCAAATATTTTTGCTAAGCAATTTAAATAACGGACAACCAGCCAAAGTGTACACATTCTGCATGAAACATTTGACTCGTAACCAATGAAAACCCTGCCACAAAGCAAGATTTTCCGCTAAGCAACTTTGATCTGCTAAGCAGCTCTATGAAATTTGTCCCTGGTGTAAATGGTTAAAGTTGAGCCAAACATCTCCCAGAAGATACATTCTTTCCTCTTTGTACCTTTCGCAAAGAAGACATTATCAAACCATTTGGGTCGGACCAAAACCTCAAATGCCTTTAAGCTTTGTTATAACAAAATTCTGCTCGGCCTGAAAATTTGGCTAAGCACAACTGTTCTGGAACGGACGCTTTCGAAAGAAAGGCTTAGCCCCGACCAAAAGGTTTGACAACTCTTCTGTAAGATGGATGGCCATCAGAGTTAATACCCAAATAAAGGTCTAGTTCCGAGGGATACCTGATATGCGCAATGATCGAGAGCTACCATCAAAGCCGTCGTCATAGTTGCCCTTCAGTTTAAAGAGCTGTTGAAAGTGAGCCTTGCAATACAGGAAGCCCTTGGACTGGGCGAAGTTTCCAAGGCTACAAGAGGATGAAGAATGAGGTGATAAATGTCAGTTACATGTGTGTCGGCAAAACTGCTTCTATGAGTACGCTTACTCTCTTTGAATCAAGATATACATTGAAGGGAAGGTACAACATTGGTAAGGTCGGCCAAACTGCTTCTATGAGTATGCTTACTCTCTTTGAATCAAGATATACATTGAAGGGAAGGTACAACATTGGTAATGTCGGCCAAACTGCTTCTATGAGTATGCTTACTCTCTTTGAATCAAGATATACATTGAAGGGAAGGCACAACATTGGTAATGTCGGCCAAACTGCTTCTATGAGTATGCCTTCTTTCTTTGAATCAAGATATACAGTTGGTATTTGGTAACGTTCATTTCAATCCTTTTGTTTCATGGAATATACCACATTAAAATAACAATGTGTGGGGTTTACTTATCCAGGAAAAGTGGT
Source organism: Zoroaster sp. YZ-2022 (assembly GCA_029582265.1). Taxonomy (NCBI): domain Eukaryota; kingdom Metazoa; phylum Echinodermata; class Asteroidea; order Forcipulatida; family Zoroasteridae; genus Zoroaster; species Zoroaster sp. YZ-2022. The sequence goes on from CM055817.1 coordinate 52,719,399, forward strand.
GACACAATGTGTGGGGGTTCACTTATCTAGAAAGTGGTGACACAATGTGTGGGGGGTTCACTTATCTAGAAAGTGGTGACACAATGTGTGAGGGTTCACTTATCAAGGTAATGTGGTAACACAATTTGTGTGGTTTACTTAAATCCAGCTAAGGTGAATATAAATGAATTCCAGACTCACCTAAGGCAACGGTCGCACTCTTTGCAGCGGAAGCAAGTCTTGTGGTACACAATGCCATCCGCTGTGATCTTTTCCATGGGGTAGACCGTCTTGTTGCAGATGCAACATTTTGAACTTGATGTGGGCACACTGGCTGGCTTCTGCAATGAGAGAATCATTTGGATTGGTTAGACTTCGCTTATCAACAGCAAAGTAAACTAGAGCTCAAGTGTTTGTTGGGACAAACACAGTGTTCGTGAGAACTTCCAGTTCAATGCAATTATCACCAATGATGTCACAATCATATTTTGCAAATGTGGATCATCTTTTCTTTTTTTTAAATAAAAATATCAATTTCATAGTCAAAAGACCTCATCCATTTTGGGTTAGAATGTAATAATAATAATAATAATAAATATTTGTAGCGCGCACATATCCACCCTGCTGGGCGCTCAAGGCTGAATTTGAACTTCCTGTTTGGACCGGAAGTAAAGGTCAGATCAGGTGATTTGAAGGTCATTTATATGACACAATTAAACTTCCTCATGATCATGAAAAAATAACGCTCGTACCTGGTGTAGTTCAATTTCTGAGATTGGAAAATAATCCCTTTTTAAAACTGCCGCTAGAGGGCGCTCTGAACTTTGATGACATCAAACATATTTTTGGAAAAGATAAGATGTCACTAGTCACTTTATTCACAGAAGTCATATTCAAATTTCCTATGGTTTTTCAGATAGAAAATTATCTGTGACAGGTGATGACATCGGTATTCATTTTTAAAAAGGTCACATGTCAACAGTAATTTGGTCCAATGAAGGCATGTTCAAATACCATATCATGTTGGCTGCAGACCCTATAAATGTGCTTCAGAATATTTTTTTTTCCACTTAAACTTCTAGTTTCGAGCGGAAGGAGAGGTCAGATTGGGGTAATGTCTGTGTACGAAATATCACACAATTCAAGATCTGTAAGATGATGCAAAGACTGTAACTATCTTTTGTGGTTCATGAGTTATGATTTGTTGAAATATTAAACTTTGATTTAGTGTATTTCGATATCCGATCGCGACACATCACAACTTTAGATATAAGTTCTACATAATAACTATGTGTTAAGTTTTAAGGTTCTGTGAACTTTGCAACTATGTTTTTGTTGCTAGATAAGTTTCAGGGGAAAAAAAACGAACAATATTTCAAAGATGTGTTCGTGCCAAACTTTTCACAAAAAATGTATATGCTTTAGCTGGTTGTCGGTAAGCAAATATTACAGCTTAGCAATTATTGTCTGCCGAGAAACACTATGAAAATGGTTCCACAGCTGCTAGTTTTGGCATGGTGCTAAAAAGCAGCTCATCACAGTAATTGATAACTTCCTGATCAAATTTACTGATCAAATTCACAAGATCAAGATGAGATTACTACGGGGCATGTCATCAGTAAATATGATCAGTACATCCCCTCTAACACTTAAAGGTGTCCGCACATCCTTAGATACATTTCACGGGCAATTTCCAACAGACTAAAAGATCCTTGGTTTACATAATGTATTAATTCAATGCAGGCCAGGAATTTCACAGAGAAGCCATGGCATCTGTTGCCCTGGTTTGGGCCTTCTTGCCTCTTAAAATTGTTCCCATAGACATTCTGATATTCCAATAGAAGTGCCCTTTACTCAGGAAAAGTGGCCTTGCCCCTACAAGAATGAAATTCCACTTTACAGTATATCAGCAACTGGCCAAATACTTTGGACAAAATTGGATTACTGGGCCTTGGTGCCCCTTACAAATGTTCCTATAGACATTCTGATATTCTAGTAGATGTGCTCTTGACTCACTAGGCCTGGAGTTTTACAGATTCCAGGGAGGCCATGGCCTGTTGCCCTGGTCTTGGTGCCCCTTACAAATGTTCCCATAGACATTCTGATATTCTAATGATAGTGCCCTTTACTCAGGAAAAGTGGGCTTGCCCCTACAAGAATGAAATTCAAGACCTGGATTATGATGACAAGTACATGGACATTCAACTCTAACCCCCTATAGGTATTCTGACTAGGAACCTTCCTGAACCCTAACCCCCTATAGGTATTCTGACTAGGAACCTTCCTGAACCCTAACCCCCTATAGGTATTCTGGCTAGTAACCTTCCTTAACCCTAACCCCCTATAAGTATTCTGGCTAGTAACCTTCCTTAACCCTAACCCCCTATAGGTATTCTGGCTAGGAACCTTCCTGAATCCTCTAAAATCCATCAGTGCCCTTTTGGGTAATCTTTTTTTTTTTCCAACCAGTGAAATACGTATACACGTACGCCGTTATTGGAACCAGACAAAATTTCCCATACACAAAGTATGGTGGATAAGAGAGGCCGCACAAATCGGGCAAACGTTCATATCCCTATGTGAAAAAAATCGTTTAAAACACAGCACGACAGAATTTCAAACGATCCAGCAATTCTGGATGCAATTGGCCATCATTTCACAGCAAAAAACAACGTTTGGCCTTATATACCGACATGAAAAAAATAAAATAAAAAATAAAATACATTTTGAGTCGATATATGTTTGTCAGTTGTAACAACATTAGGTAATAAATCCATATCACATATGTACAGTGTATATGGAACTGTTGCATTCCATTAGCTCTCGATGCAAATTTTGCCCAGAGCTCCGATAAATTTGACAGGAAAGACTTTGATTGGTCGACGCATGGAAGAGTAATGATAGGTATACAGCACTGCAGCAGCCTTGAGTTTGTTGCTAGGATACGTGTACACATGAGACATCTCTGTATCGTTATTTGCAGGACCGTTCTGCACAGGATGTCTGGGGGATTAATTGATTGAGTACTTTACTGTGATTGTACATATGTATACATGTACATGTACATGTATGCAACATGCGATATACTCAAATTCAGTGCATGATTCAACCATAGAGGCAGGTCCTTGCTTTATGATTTAACCAAATTGATTTTACAGTTGATGTACGATTTAGGGAGGAGGGCCAAAGTCATGGTACAGCTAAGCCTTTGAGAAGCCTGGCCAGGCCCAGGCTACCTGGCCTCCTAATCTGTCTTTTGTGAGTCCTAATCCTGTAACAATACAGTACCTGCCAATCAACATAACCTGGGCTTCTGGAGGGCCTAGCCCAGCCAAGTAGAGCTCATTATAATGGCTGCAGTTGTGAACAAAAGACAGCTGATGTGTCAGTCAAGTCTGCGTTAACAATAAGAGCTATTTGAGATCTATTCATTAGTAAAGGGTCTTTGTACTCAGATAGGGGATTATTAAGGCTGGGCAAAGCCTCGGCTTGGGCAAAGCCTCGGCCTGGGCAAAGCCTCAGCCTGGCCGGGCTTCTCAAAGGCTTGGTTGTACCATGACTTTGGCTCTCCTCCCTTAAGGCTTTGCGTGGTGGAGTATAGATATTGTTCTGCAGTAACACCATATGTTTATCTCAACTATCACTTTAAAATGATGTACAGTGTTCTGAAAAGAACCTTTTTTAGGCAACTCTTACATGTATCTCAACTGTCGCTATTAGGCCAAAAAAGTCTCCGGCTTTTGGTCTCCGCGTGCATCGCCTCAGACCCCCCGCTCGTCGGCATTTTCAGTTTTCTTTTCTTTTTTTTTGCTATGAAACGATGTCCAATTGAAGCCAAAATTGTTGGATCGATTGGAAGTCTGCCATGCTGTGTTTTAAACGAGTTTTTTTCCCCCATAGGGGTATGAACGTTTGCCGGATTTGTGTGACCTGTCTTAGGCCACCATACACTTTGTGTAGGGGGGGGGGGAACTAGAGGTATTGAGTTTGTAGAAAACAAACTCAGGGTGTTCGAGTGTGCATCATATGTGATGATGTCATCACCTGAAGTTGTTAAAAGACAAGAGTTACATGTACTTCAGGAGATACATGTATGAGTTTTCATAAGATATAATTAAAATAACATAATGTGCTATACTGAATACATTAACTTCAGTTCGGTTCAGTCATCCCATATAAATTTTAAATTCTTCCAACCGTAAGTTCCGGTTCAATCATGTGACGTCATTCATACTTCATAAAATATTTCCTCATAATATGGGTGTCAATTGTGCCAAATTTGGTAAAATTCTGTCTAATGTTTTCTCGAGATAGCAAAAAGTGACTGTTTTAAACCTGCCGCTAGAGGACGCTGTTAAGAGCGATGACTTCACCAAATATATTTTTGAAAAGAGCAGATCCCACTTAACATAAACCCAAAATGCTTTTCTTGAATATGCTTTCAGATTTGCGTCAATTTATAAAGAGCTTTTTAAACTTGAACTTCCAGTTTGGACCGAAAGTAAGGGTCAATAGGTTCATGTCTGTGTATCAAATGTCGAGTCCTCCATGTTCTGTATGATTATGAAGGAATCAAGAAATTATCTATTGTGGTTCACGAGATATAAAATATATTGTTTTAATTATAATTAATTACGTAATAATTCATTAGATGACCTCACCATGATGTCACAACGTCACCTGGAACTATATGATAACGTCAAACTATGTGTTAAGTTTTAAGGTTCTTTGAACTCCGCAACTCTGTTTTGGCTGTACAAATACATTTACAGAATAGTGATTCTGAATAGTTGTTCACTTAAACTTCCGGTTTCAACTGGAAGGAGAGGTCAAATTAGGGTCATGTCAGTGTATGAAATGTGACATAGTTCAAGGTCTTTAAGATTGTGAAAATATCTTCTGTGGTTCATGAGATATGATTTTTTGAAATATTCAACTTCCGGTTTCAACCGGAAGGAGAGGTCAGATTGGGGTCACGTCTGTCTACGAAGAAAAAAAAAAAAAAAAAAAAAAAAAAAAAAAAATCACATAATTCAAGAACTTTCAGATACAAAGATTGTGAAAATATCTTGTAGTTCATGAGATATGATTTTTTGAAATATTAAACTTTGATTTAGTGTATTTAATTCGATATCTGATGACCTCATCATGACCTCACAACTTAGGATACAATTACATGTCAAGGTCTAACTATGTGTTAAGTTTTAAGGTTCTGTGAACTCTGCAACTATGTTTTTATCTCTGGATATGTCTCACTGAGGAGAAGAAGAAGAAAAAGCAACAACAAAAACCGAACAATAACAAGGTGTTCGCGCTGTCGCTTGAACACCTAAAAAACTGAACAATAACAAGAGGTGCTCGCGCCATAGCTCGAACACCTACAAAGCATCATTGCACTACATTTGAAGCAGACCTATGACCAGAAATCAGAGACTTTGTTGGCTTTAGTGAGATTATGGTTCACTAATCCACTAAGCAAATTTTTAAATTTTTCTGCTGAGCAATTTTTTGTCTGCTAAGGAGCTCTATGAAATTAGCCTCAGGCCACATACATGTACCCATAGCCAGGAAGTGTAACTTTGGTGGGCACCAGAAGTCCATGGAGGAGCATAAATATTGGCAATGTACGCTGGATCAGTATGCAGACACTCAATGAAATAGCATGGGGGGGGGGGGGTAGAGGGCTGATGATTGATTAGGCCAAAAAAAAATTTGTTGAGTTGCCCTCCAGTGAAAATATTTGAAGGGGTCGGTCGGTTGGGATTTTTTTAATTTATTTTTTATTTTTTTCTCTCCTTGACTGTCAGTTTAAGATTGAAATGCATTGGAACTGAAACCACATACCATGTTTTTCATTTGTATACCTATCAGCAAGGAATTTTGCTTCAGAATAAAAGTATCCCAAGCATTTTTGTTGTACTTTTCGCTGTGATTGACACAGCAAATTCATCCATATTGCGTGCAATGCTCAACATGCAACATGTGAGTGGCCATTCGATTTGAAAACGTAGATTGAGTCGCATCGCTGACACACGACAGTGCGGGGAGCCAGTGCACAACGTGTGAGGGCCATTTTATTTGAAAACGTGTAGATTGAGTCGCAATCGTTGACATACAAAACAGTGCGCGAAGCCAGTGGAAAACATGTGAGGGGGGCCATTCGATTGGAAAATGTGTAGATTTGAGTCGCAATCGTTGGCACACTGTGTGCGAAGGCAGTGCACCATGTGAGGGCCGGGGCCATTCGATTTGAAAACATGTAGATTGAGTCTTGGGTAGCGGTAAATTTACCGGTAAAAAAAGTGGAAAATTTCACAAATCAAACGTATTATGTTTTATACAAAGAAAATTGGTAAGTTTCATTAATAAATAGGCCTATGAATGATGGGGAAAAAAAAAAAAAAAAAAAAACCTGACCCAAGATTTCAGCACTTTTGGGTCGGTCGGTGGAGGGCAACTCAACATCTTTTTTTTTTTTGGCCTTAGACATTGATTAACAGGCGAAATGTGGCACAGTCATTTACAATATGAATTGACTGGTAACATCAGTAGAAATCAATAAGGAGAATTGATGTGTGACATCTCTCTATGATGGTACATACAGTATATAAAATACATGTATTAACCCTTCTATATACAGTGCAGTTGCCATAGAATTGTCAGACCTTTCAAAACCTTTCAAGTTTGCTGTACTGAAGGGTTTTGAAAGGTGAGAAAACTGTCTGACAAAAGGGACCTATGAAAGGTTTCGAAAGGTGTAACAACTCTCTGAACAAACTGGTGTTGAAATGTTTCAATACCTTTCAAAGGGTATTGAAAGGTGTGGTTGTTCAGCAGCAACAAATTCTGGAGGGTTTTAAAGGGTTCATAATAATTGATAGCCATTTTGGCCCATAAGCAGATTTTGAAAGGTTTTGAAAGGTCAAACCATAGGAGGGTTAATGATGACACCGTGTAGGAATCGATGCTGATATCAAATGTACAGGTGTATGATATCAAATGTACAGGTGTATGATATCAAATGTACAGGTGTATATGATATCTCATACATAAATACTGTATCATATGTGACTGTATCAAGTACAACAACACAGCAGTGTTAACCTCAGTCATCACGATATCAGCAATCAGCATTCCATTAATTAAAGGCAAGACACATACATGTAAGTACAACATTGGTAATGTTGGCCAAACTGCTTCTATGAGTATGCTTGTAAACTCTCTTTGAATCAAGATATACATTGAAGGGAAGGTACAACATTGGTAATGTTGGCCAAACTGCTTCTATGAGTATGCTTACTCTCTTTGAATCAAGATATACATTAAAGGGAAGGTACAACATTGGTAATGTTGGCCAAACTATTTCTATGAGTATGCTTACTCTCTTTGAATCAAGATATATACATTGAAGGGAAGGTGCAACATTGGTAATGTCGGCCAAACTGCTTCTATGAGTATGCTTACTCTCTTTGAATCAAGATATACATTGAAGGGAAGGTACAACATTGGTTATGTTGGACAAACTGCTTCTATGAGTATGCTTACTCTCTTTGAATCAAGACACACATTGAACGGAAGGTACAACATTGGTAATGTTGGCAAAACTGCTTCTATGAGTATGCTTACTCTCTTTGAATCAAGACACACATTGAAGGGAAGGTACAACATTGGTAATGTTGGCAAAACTGCTTCTATGAGTATGCTTACTCTCTTTGAATCAAGACACATTGTGAAGGGAAGGTACAACATTGGTAATGTTGGCAAAACTGCTTCTTTGAGTATGCTTACTCTCTTTGAATCAAGACACACATTGTGAAGGGAAGGTACAACATTGGTAATGTTGGCAAAACTGCTTCTATGATGAGTATGCTTACTCTCTTTGAATCAAGATATACATTAAAAGGAAGGTACAACACTGGTAATGTTGGCAAAACTGCTTCTATGAGTATGCTTACTCTCTTTGAATCAAGATATACATTGAAGGGAAGGTACAACATTGGTAATGTTGGCTCAAACTGCTTCTATGAGTATGCTTACTCTCTGTGAATCAAGATATACATTAAAAGGAAGGTACAACATTGGTAATATTGGCCAAACTGCTTAATACGAGTATGCTAAACTCTTTTTTGAGAATACTGTACAGGCTTTCATTCTTGTAGGGGCAAGGCCACTTTTCCTGAGTAAAGGGCACTTCCATTAGAATATCAGAATGTCTATGGGAACATTTGTAAGGGGCGCCAAGACCAGGGCAACAGAGGCCATGGCCTCCCTGGAATCTGTAAAACTCCAGGCCTAATGAGTCAAGAGCACATCCATTAGAATATCAGAATGTCTATGGGAACATTTTCAAGGGGCACTAAGGCCAAGACCAGGGCAACAGAGGCCATGGCCTCCCTGGAATCTGTAAAACTCCAGGCCTAATGAGTCAAGAGCACATCCATTAGAATATCAGAATGTCTATGGGAACATTTTCAAGGGGCACTAAGGCCAAGACCAGGGCAACAGAGGCCATGGCCTCCCTGGAATCTGTAAAACTCCAGGCCTAATGAGTCAAGAGCACATCCATTAGAATATCAGAATGTCTATGGGAACATTTTCAAGGGGCACTAAGGCCAAGACCAGGGCAACGGAGGACATGGCCTCGGTGAAATCCCAGGCATTTAGTGCCCTTTAATGACTCATAACATGTTACACAGAATCATTGAAAATATTTTCAGTGTAAATACAAAATTCTTTCTGCCTGTCACTATGGTGATCAGTTGTTAATATTTGCCAGTTGTTGCCTGCTGGCTCAAGACAAACAAAGCAGAAGACAAGGGTCACTTGATTTGCCTGGCCAGCAAAAGTATAGATCCATCAACATGTAAAAAAATGTGGATAATCTTGCCAAAACAAACACATGTATGTGCACATACAAGTATTACATGAAAGCGATAAAATGATGAATTATGGGTATTGCAATTTAATTCTTTTACAGATACCCATATTTGGGCAAAAGAAGGCACATTTTCTGTAATAAATTGCACATTTTAATGTCAAGCACATATTTAACAAAAAGAAGATATATCCCCTTTGACCGTTTATTTTTGTCCGACACTGCATCATCAACAGTATGACAGAAAGTAGAACATGCTCTAAACAAATCATCTGGAAATGTGAAAAATGTCAAACATGTAAACTGAAGGAAAAATACGCTCACGTCTTTGTGATCAACAATGCTGCATTTGAGTTGCACCACACGAAGACAATGGCACACCAGGATCAAAAGGTACCACTTTAGAATCAAACCAAGTACTGTTGGTCATAGGCAAGGCTGTGCGTTTGCGGTTATTTCGGGAACCGGATACCCGAATTTGGAGATCTTTGGATACCCGGGTACCAGTAAACAATTTTGTTTACATAACACATAAATGCTCCCGAATGTATAAAATAACCAATATGAACACAAGTTTCTCTTGTTTTATTCGAGTCACAATGAATGTGTTATAATTTCCCGGCTCTATATTAAAAACAAAAGCCGGCAAGTATGCGAAAGGCTGTCGGCAAATGTTACTTCTAAAGCCTTCATCAGAGTTTTCTTCATTTTGTTATCAACAAATCGGAGACTTGCAGTCGGAATTTTAAAAAGTCATTTATTGGAACCGAAAAATGGAACCGGGTAATGACAGTTTCGGTCAGGTATCCGAATACCCACCCAACACAGCCTTTATAGTTAAAAGGCAACATGTGGATAGTGTTAAAAAAAATAAAAATTTGAAGGACCCAATTGATTATAATGGGTTAATTGTATGACGGGCGGCGTTGCTGGGGACTTTCTGTAGAGGTATCCTTCTGGCTCAGTTTTTCATTAACTCAAATGACCTACATTGGGGGGGGATACATGAACATGGAATGTTGGTGACATCATTTGGAGAGAATTTCTGGTCCAGTTGTGGAGTTGAAAAGAAACTTTTGTTGTAAAAAAAAACTTTAAAAAACTGGTAAGGTACACTTTTAGAGAGAGAGAGGGTGGGTTTTTTTTTTTTTTTTTAAATCCTTTTGGTATGAAGCATCCTTTTTGGTTAGCATCCTTTCAAACATTCCTACAGGGAAACATTCCTACAGGGATCCAATCAATAAAGGATCAAACCATAAGATCTGACAATGTTTAGGAAACTTTCAAAGCCAACTTCTAACAAACAAAAAAAATCAAATAAAAGGTACCCTAAAGAATTTACCGAACATGTACATGGTCTAGCATTTTTTCTGTAGGAATTTTTCACAAAGGATCTTTCCATGAAAGTTATGTACTATGTATGCATACACTGTAAGATCTTTGTGTATTTCCTGTAGGATATTTCCTGCAGGATATTTCCTGATAAGATTTGTTTCCTATGCACGTCTATATGCAAATTAAACAAAATAATCTACATTTACATAAAAACATGTATGATTGTCAATTATTAAGTCAAGACTGTTTGCGGTGACACCAAGCAGAAATTCTCTTTCGAGTAGTAAATAGTTCTGAAAAGAACCGGTTGGTTACAACTCGACGTTGCGATCAGTATGCTCTGGTCGTCTTCAGGAGAACTGCCAATCCAATCAGACCGTATCGAAAACCCAAGCGCTGATGAAGGAATTAGTCTTACAGTTAGGGTGTAACAACTAACATGTACATGTATGCAGTCTGTTTCTATTGCTATATTTCTAACCACCAGTAAGTCATGGCATGTGAATGTTACCAAATACCACAGCTGGCAGTAAGATTATCTATTCTCCATGTAATTCACTCCAACCCAATCCCTTCCTGTCCCTCTCATTTAAATTTACTTAACCCCAATTTTTATGTCCCAAGTGTAAACACTTCGATAACAATCTATCCTACAAACACTCTTTCCGGAGAACAAATATTTCCTTTTATGGCAGAATTGGCAGCATAGCAGTTGACAAAAAAAACGATGAATACAGTGAGATTTGCGGTGGCACCATGTATTGAAAGAATCTCTTTTGAGTAGTGTGGTTTCTGCAAAGAGCCTTTGGCTCACTCAACATTTCAATCAGTATGCTCCGATTGTCTTCAGGAAAAGATGAACTGGAAGAGTAATATCTTTGTAACCCTCCTGTACTGCATGTACGAAAAGGGTCAAAATCAGTCAAAAATGTTGATATACTTGCCAAGGTATATCTAGTGCACTTAAAAGTCGAACACTGTCAAACACCATCAAGCCTTACATGTGGTAAGTACATTTACAGGTTAAAACGCGACGACCGTTTTTGACTGGTAAAAGCATCGTCTTGTATTGTTCAGGATGGTCAAAATGACAGTAAAACCAGTCAAAAATGCCCCTGTGTGCACACTTGGGTCAACAGCCAAAACGGGCAGTCGACTGATTTTGACCTCTATAGCTACATGTACTTCCCACTGAAGTGCAGCCTTAGTAGGAGGGATTTATTAAGAGTGATAAACAGCGATTCCACATGTGATGCCACAAGCTCCGAGTCGTCTTCAGAAGATGAACTTGAAGAAGAAACTCTTTGTTTACGAGTACTGAACAGCGATTCCACATGTGATAAACAGCAATTCCACTTGTGATAAACAGCGTTTCCACATGTGGATACAAAAAAAGCTCCTAACAGCAAATCTGTATCTGATTATAGGCCCTGCCCTGCCCCCCCCCCCAAAAAAAAAGTCTCTGGTTTGTGGTCACTGCAGATGTCCTCTCAGACCTGCGTGTCAGCATTTTTAGTTTTCTTTATGTTTTTTGCTATGAAACGACGTCCAATTGTAGCCAACATTGCTGTATCGATTGGAATTCTGCCGTGCTGTGTTTTAAATGACTTTTTCACATACATGTAGGGGTATGAACGTTTGCCTTGTTTGTGAGGCCTCTCTTAGCCACCATACTTTGTATATGGGAAATTTGGTCCGAGTCCAATAAATGCATATTTATCATTTATCATATTTTAATGGTTGGCAAAAAAACAAAAACAAAAAACTGTCACTGCACCAATTTTAAAGCCGACCTACATGTATGACCAGAAACCACAAACTTTTTTTGTTTGGCCTTAGCCGATTATTAGGCAGAAATGAATCCAGATTAAACTAATATGGGTAACACCCATGATTGGTGTCTCACAATTACTATATAACCTGTACATCAAATTTAAATCAATTTGATGGGAATATATGCAGTGTTAAATGTGGCACTTTACAAAATATCTACGGAAATATTTTGAGGAAAATATTTATATAAAAAAAAAATTTAAAAAAAATATATATACATGTATATATATATAACTATTTTGGGAAAAAATACTTTAATTTACATTGTGGAACTGCAATTAGCCTAAACCATCCCAGGTCACCGTTTGGGTACCTCTTACTTCAAGTGTGGTGCTTGTGTAATTACACCACCAACACCTTGTAAATTGCTTCCAGCCAACACCATATGGGGTCTGTCATTTAAAATAAATTAATTCTTGCTCAGTTTTGCCATGGAGGAAGGAAATTCCTTCCTCCATGGTTTTGCCAAATCTGAAACACTATCCTGTTGTTTGCTACCTTTTCACAAACACTTCAGGTCACATTTCATGGGAGGGGGTCAAAGGTCAATGCTATTCATAATATACTCACCCATTTTGAACCCGTTTTAGGTGCTATTTTGGCCGGCTTTTCGGCCGGCTTTTCGGCCGGCATTTCGGCCGGCGTTTCAGCTGGTATTTCCATTGGTATATCCGCCAGCGTCTCGGCTGTTTCATGTGAGTTGACCATTACATCGCCAGCCATCTCTTCATTACTCTCAGACATTGCTGTGCTTTAGTGTATTAACCCGTTCACAAATGAAAGTTTAATAGTTCCTCTGGAATGGGAAGAGCCCGTTACTGTGATTCCGAGTAGCCAGCAATTAAAGTTTAACACTGTAACTCAATAGCCGATGACTGCAAATTGAAACTGCTTTTTGCAAATTGCAAACATACAATGTCACGACACCAGAGAGTTGTTCACTCAAGTCAGGTATAAAAGCAGTATAATCCAACCGGGAAGAAAACAACTTTCCTACCAGTAACATGGAATGTCAAGATGAGATGAAGAGGTCAAAGTTCAGACAACATGCACACAACAGATGTGATGATGGCAATACAAATCCAGTTCTAGAACGTTTGACGCCGTACTTTTTAAGTCATAAGTCTCAGTTGCATTGGTAACAAAAATCTTCCTCACTGAAATTACAGAAAAGTTACAGAAATCTTAATAGGGCAAGTTGACATGAGCTCAATCAGGAATCGCATCAAAATCAACAAACGCAAAGACTCGTTCGCAAGACAATTTAACCCTCCTATTCTCAAAACCATTCGTTTTTTAATAGGGTTTTGAGGGATGAAGTCTTACTTCAAAGACAAGTCTCAAGTCTATGTAACTACATGTAATTACAAGTACAAAGGCTAAAAATTTGACCTTTTTGAATTTGATTAACTTCAAATGGTGTACCCCTGTCAAGCGAATGCTTCTGATATTATCGCATGGTAAATTGCTACACAAAATTCACAAATCAACATTCAATATAATGTTCTCTTCAAAAACAGCATTACATGTACATGTCAGACACAGACAAATATTTCAGCCTAAAGTGTTTGCTATGATGGCACAGTTTGTTTTTTGAACGAAATTGGTTCCTGGTGGCAGCCCGCTGTTAAAATAACATCCAACTCACTGTACATAACGCATCCACTCAGGATTTTTTTTATTTTTTTTAAATTTTATTTTTTATTTATTTTTTTTTTTTTTTAGACACAAAGAGCCCACAGTATGGAAGTAATGAATAGATTTCTTGCATGGAGACATACTGCATAATTAAATGCACACGCGTGTACTGGACTCTAAAAAGGCAATGTTATTGAGTAAAATGATATCAACTCTGTCTGCTCGCCCAATTTGAATCAAACATGGTAAAATCATTTTGAAAAGTATTTGTCCTTAGCTCCAATGGTGTTGATTAACCTTCATATGAGTATTAATTTGGTGTTATTACTCTGCATCTATTGTTCTGGCATAAAACAATTTACCACTTGTACATGATGACAGTTTTATATTTTTGTTTGCTCACACATAATATGCATGGATGTAGTATGTTTTCGAGGTCATGATCTACACTACTCAAAACAATTTAGGGAACACCGGAATAATCTCAGTTAAAGCAAGATCATTTATTTCCAGATAAACACAATGTTTCACAGAATTGATGAGAAACAACTGCACAATGAAACAGATGATAAAGGATGCATGTAGTGATTACACATTTCAATGACATGACTACTGAAAGAGAGCGGGGGTTGCAAATGAAAATCCCGGTTCATGGAACATTTCAAACCTATTTGATGTTAAAAATCCGGTGTTCCCTAAATTGTTTTGAGTAGTATACATTATATGCACTGCATGCATGTACTGTGGTTAAGAAGTCTTTGAAATTTCCCGAAAATGAATGAGATTTCCTGATACTCTATGAGGTTTTCCCTTGATTCTGACAAATTTCCAGAGATTTTATATTTCCTGATACATGATATTTCAAACGATATTTCCAGAGATTCCCAGAGATTCTGTTAGACTATTTTAAAAGATTCCCCTAAATGATTTTCAGAGATCATTCCATAAAATTCCTTTCAAAAAAAATAAAGTCTCCAAAACAATTCCAAAATATTATCAGAAATTCACTGAGACAACTCCGTGACATTCGAGAAGTAATTTTGATAGTTTTACCATGAGGAAATCAATGGAGACATGTGAAACACATGCATTATTTTACCCATCACCTACAATCAATACATTTATTTTATAGGCAAAAGATTTTCTTTCAAAACCAGAAATTAAAGGGACAATATCGTCACGATCAACAGGGCATGGAATCGGAGTGCTAATCATAGATTCACCGAGTGACTGAAAATAATACCCCAACATGACAAGGTCATATTACCGTTGCTGCTGCATAAATGAGCCAGTCATTTCCAGTCACCTTAAACGAGGACACCGATTCCATGCCCTGTTGAACGTCTGCTCCGATCGTGACGATATTGTCCCTTTAACCAGTTAACCATCCCAACACTACACAAACGCACCCCCCCCCTGTCAATGTATTTGTTTCTTGTACGCCCATATCATTTACATCCAAGAACAGAACATTAGTGTTTACACAGTACATTAGAAAGGAAAACCACACAGTGCAGCCCACCCACATCTCATTAAAAAAAATCCATTATGATAACTGTCTTTGCTCAACACTAAGAAAACCAAATGCTGTACTACAATGGAAAAACAATTTAAAAATCCAAGGTGCACCCAATAAAAAAATGTGGCCTTTTTCAACGACGAAGGTCAACGTAATGATCCACAGAGCGCATTCCAAAATAACAGAGGCAGATTCTGTAAACCCCTTGGGGTTATCAGCTGCAACTTGTTCCAAGTGATGTCTTCAGGTAGTGTCCAATCAGACACTCCGATCAAGCACTCTCTCCTCAAGGCCGATAACTTAGTGCTCTCGATTCTACGATATGATACAAATGACGTAATTATTCTATCCATCTCGCGGCAGCCCTATCCGTTCCACAAGTCCATCCCGGCAAGACGCACTGCATCACAAATTCAAGAGGATCCAATGTGGATTCCCGACTCGCACATACGTATACACAACGTGAACACTCCGAAAGGTCGGATGTACCATCTCCCGATGAGGAATCGTAAATTAGTGCAGATCACCTCTGAATCAATTACTCCAGCCAGACCTCAATCATAAACGCCGCCTTATTAAATGAAAATAACCAAACTAATAACACTTCATTTACCTTAATTAATATTAAGCATGACTTCCTAGTGGTTCCACAGATTAAAGTCGGCACAATCGATACCGAAAGATCACAATTATCGTTGATATAACTCGGTAAGGCACGAGGAAACTAAAACAATCAGACGACAGAAAATGTGTCGGAGGAAGGCAGCGACTGGACCACATGTGACTGGTAACTCACACAGTGAACTTGTATGTAACACTAGTTATTCAACATCTCTCTATGACCACCAGTCCTGGCAGTTACACCAGTATCTACTTCCTACACCAGCTCATCAACCCACACAAACAATGCTGGTATTCATCAGTATGTCAGATAGGATGCTGCATGACAACTAGAACTGCATGTACAAAAAAACCACAGGGTTACCTTGGGACTGTTCCATTCTGGCATGGGTAGCAGACAGGAACTAGGGTGAAACTCTCCGGGCATTTTATTAAAGGTGATATCCATACTAACCATGGTCCATGAAAAGTGCCAATGCATGTTGTGAGGGAAGCAAGTATTTCCAACAAATACATCTCAAATATTTGGATAAATTTCTATCAAAAGAGAGTTTGTGGACAATTGTATTCCAAAAACGACTGGAATTCTACTACAGTAATGGCGAGCAGCGACACCCGTCAATATTTTATCACGGATTCCATTTCTGTGAATGGATGAGTAATGGAGAAAGGAATGTCTATAGTTTCTAATGAGGTTGTCCTAGATAGCTCCATGATGATACACCCTAGGATTCCTCTCCAAAATACACCACAACAGAGTGAAATACCACAACAATCCTGCTGTACTTATTAAAGGGAAGGTACAGCATTGGTATAATTATGCAATTCATGCAATTACCATGATTAAATAATTCACAAATGAAGAGGTGCGATTTGACAAAAGTTAAAAATTCAGAAAAATGAGTAGCAGGCCTGGGTCTCCTTTGGTCTAGAGGACAAAGCCCCCTCAACCTCCTGGATGTTTAATTTTGGAGGACTTACAGACTCTACATCCCCACAAACAAGAAACTAGAGGTTTGGACACAATACAGGCTACTTCTTTTCTTTCCTTGGTGGCTATTTCACTTCTTTCAAGAAAATTTTGAGGCAAAGGGGAGATTTGAAGAAAAAAAATCTTGAAATGAGGAAAAATCCTGAGAAATCACAGGCCTGCAAAATTATTGTTTAAAAATGGACTTGGTATAAAATTGGTAGACGTATCAGTCAGTCAGGGAATGATTTTGTTCAAACATTTTGCAAAGCAAAATTAATAATAATGTGTGGACTTATATAGCGCATGTATCCACCAACTGAGTGGTGCTCAAGGCGCATTATATTATTACCCCTGCTCATAAATCATTCCTGAAACCATCGCAGCTCCCTGGGGAGTATACAGCTCAATTGCTGCCATTACAGCGCATATAGGGCTAATCAACCAACTCTGCCCTCACAGGTACCCATTTAACCCCTGGGTGGAGAGAAGCAATTATGGTTAAGTGTCTTGCTCAAGGACACAAGTGTCACGGCCGGGATTCGAACCCACATTCTGCTGCTAACACCAGAACTTGAGTCCGGTAAGCTAGACCGCTCGGCCACGACACTCCAGCGGGCTAGTCAAAACCCCTCTCCTAGTAGTCCGGTATGCAGAAATATTTGTGTGTTTATGTAATGCTAATATTTAATATTCAATTCTTGAATTCTGAACAGTAAATTGTGAAATATGTGTTAAGGCAGTGCCGGGTATCCGGATACCCGACCGAAAATGTCATAACCCGGTTGCATTTTTTTGTTCCAATTACCCGTAAACGACTTAAAATTAGGACTGAACATTTTAAGCCACACAAAATAATGGAAGTCTCTGATTTGTTTTGCTAACAAAATGAAGAAAACTTGGATGAAGGCTTCAGAAGTAACATTTGCCGACAGCCTTTCACATACTTCCCGGCTTTTGTTGGAAACTTGTGTTCGTATTGGTTAGGCCATGGAGGTAGAAGGGTCCTTATAGGGCCCATTGAGCAATCCTTAAACTATTGAGACAACAGTTTTTTCAATGTTTGAACACACCCAGCCAAACTGGCCCTCCTGGGTCAGGCAACAGGGCTATTAAGGGATTACTGCCTATTGTGTAGGGAGGATTAGTGAAGGATTAGCAGTGGTAGGGCCATTGATGTTCCAGACTACAGGTAGCTGTTGTCAATTATCACTTCTTTTGTCTGCTTCCAGAAGCTGTTCCCACAAGGGACAGCACTTTCAAATCTGGTAAATGAATGAAGGGAGCTAAATGAATAGTTTGGGTCAATAGTTTAACAATTACTCAAGAGAATGTATGATGCTAGATAAGCAGCAGAGTGGCCCCCCCTCCCATTGTGTTCCAGGAATCTTAGGAATTCATTAGAGGATTTTTTTTGGGGGCGAAAGGGGGAGGAAGGTCTGTTATCAATAGAACAACAGTGTTTTCCCATATGTAGGGACATTTGGGGGGTGGCACTCTGCCGCGTATCAAGCATGGTATATAAGAGAACCATATGTCTTATTTTATGTATTTTTACAAAATTGTTTATGGGTACCCAGGTATCCAAAGATTTCAAATTTCAGGTATTCGGTTCCCGAAATAATAATAATAATAATAATGTGTGGACTCATATAGCGCACGTATCCACCAACTGAGTGGTGCTCAAGGCGCATTATATTATTACCCCTGCTCATAAGGCTCATAAATCATTCCTGAAACCATCTCAGCTCCCTGGGGAGTATACAGCTCAATTGCTGCCATTACAGCGCATATAGGGCTAATCAACCAACTCTGCCCTCACAGGTACCCATTTAACCCCTGGGTGGAGAGAAGCAATTATGGTCAAGTGTCTTGCTCAAGGACACAAGTGTCACGGCCGGGATTAGAACCCACATTCTGCTGCTAACACCAGAACTTGAGTCCGGTAAGCTAGACCGCTCGGCCACGACACTCCACCGAAATAACCGAAAACGCACAGCCCTATGTATGTGTGTATGTAATACTAATTTTACAATTCTTGAATTCTGGATAGCAAGTTGTAAATTTTGTGTAGAACTTTGCTCTGCAATACAAGGGGAAATCGTTCCCTGAATCAACCCGGAGAAATTACATTGCCTGAAGTGCCTTGAGAAAAACAGGAATTGAAATATGGAATAATTTACAAAACAATGTCCCGACGACGAGTAGAGCAGAATAGTCGAAACGTTGAGAACAAACCAACCGTGTCTTCTCAGAGCCATCACTTTTTTCCAAAAAGAGATCATTACATGATGTCATCCGAAAGGACTCTATCTCCACCATGCTTAGCCTCAAATCCTACAATTTACAAAACGCTACTTTCCGGCTACTTTTTGTAAAAAAAAAATTAAAAAAAAAAAAAAAAAAAAAAAAAAAACCATGTTCGAGTTTGTTGTTTTCTAAAACATACGCACCAGTCCATATCTGGGGATCAGCAAACAGTCACATGTCATGTCATGTTGCTAACTGCACCAAAGGGATTTATACAGGCATGTATTTGACGTCACCCATGGAAACCAATATAAAAACTGCATTGATATTTCTTATTAACCCTAACCACCCCCAAATCCTGCAAAATCCTCTAAAGGGCACTTTTTTGGGGAAAATTCAGCACTGTTGCAAACTGGTACTTTCACCTCTTCGAATGGGACAAAATTACTACCTGGCAAGAAGTACAGGCCATAAGTGCTGAATATGAAAGATCAACGAAAATGTATGTTTGAGGATTTTGGAGGATTCAGGAAGGTTCCTAGCAAGAATACCTAGGGGGTTAGGGTTAAAAATATTACCGTTTTTTCTTTTTAAATACCACTTAAATTGTTTTGTTTTATCTGTGTGTAATGTGTCACGACAGCCTTTCCATCAAAAATTCTCCATTGTCATATTTTGATGCCTTGGCTTTTGGTACAACGGGTTCAAATAAAACTCTAGACAAATTTTTCTTTGTTCACCCCCCCCCCCCCCCAAAAAAAAAAAAAAAAATTGCAAAAAATACCTCAGGACTTCAGTTTTAAATAACCTACACACTGTACTAAGGCTGTGCGTTTTCGGTTATTTCGGAAACCGGATATCCGAAATTGGAAATCTTCGGATACCCGGATACCCACAAACAATTTTGTACAAACACGTATTACTCCCAAATGTATCAAATAACCAATATGAACACATTTATGAAAAAAAAAAAAAATTCTGAGACTTCCATTTTGTGTGGCTTTAAATGTCCAGTCGAAATTTTCAAAAGTCATTTACGGGTAATTGGAACTGAAAAATGGTACCGAGTAATGACAGTTTCGGTCTGGTATCCGGATCAGTCTTACACTGTACATGTTCACATAAATACATCAATTCCAGACTTTTCTTTTGTATGGGTGTGGTTTTTTTAAATTGATTATAGTGGCATGCATGTACTACTCTAGTAATGGGGCAGTGTATTACTCAGACAAATTTGCATAAATTCCAACATTCCCAAATATCCCTAGAGAACCTAGAATTAAGTCTCTAATGTCCTGTATCAAACTTCCTTTGAAATATTTTATGTCTGAGGTAATATATTTAGTACAATGAATCAGAATAATTTTGCAATGATTTTTTTTTGTCTTCCAGAGACATAAATTACACATTGAAACAAACACAACAAATAGGTTACATGCTCATTGCTAAAGTGAAGGATTTTGGAGGACTTGAGGTTATTAGGCATACTTTCCTTTCCATGGTACATGTACATCCATGTTTGTTGTGATTGCAAGGTCAGTGGTTGTGTCAGTGGACACTGTTTATTGCTCCATGCATGCAGGGAGGGTCCCTGGCCATGTACATGTATCACAGATTAGAAACACATGTGTGCATACATGTCATGTGCTTGCTTTACTACTGAAGGATTTTGGAGGATTCAGGTTATGTGTAAGCAAATGGGCCTAGGGAGTTAGGGATGATTCAGGTTATGTGTAAGCAAATGGGCCTAGGGAGGATTCAGGTTATGGTGTAAGCAAATTGGCCTAGGGAGTTAGGGTTAATCCAAAATGTGACATCCCAGGCCAACTGCCCTAGTTCTGGCCTTGGTATTTCCTGTGGACATTCTATTTATAATATAATTATATTCTAATGCTAGTGTCCTTAACTGGAGAGAAGTAGCCTTGACCCAAGAAGAATGAAATTCCAGGCCTAGGAATTAAAATCCCATTAAAGAACTTCTACTCTAATGGGAACCTCTCTATAAAGATACATGTTTACATAATGATTGGCTCTCCTGTTAGTTTTATTTACCATGGATATGGTAATTATTGGTCTCTAGACTCCTCCCAACTCATGAATAATAAAAACACACCCCCTTGGAAATGTTGTGGTTGTTGAAATGCTTGAATGAAAGCATTGTGGGCAAGCCTTATATGGTGGTAGGCACAATCATTTTTCCCGGAAGGGGTGTTTAGGTTGCAATCTGGTGAGGGGGAGGGGGAATTGCTCATCAGTCTGTGGTGTGGTGGGATTTTGTAATGAGATGTGGGTGGGCTGTGTGGTTTTTCCTTTCTAATGTACTGTGTAAACACTAATGTTCTGTTCTTGGATGTAAATGATATGGGCCTACAAGAAACAAATAAGACGAAAGGAATGTTTGCTGTGTAGTGGTGGGACGGTTAAAAGGGAAAATATCATCACGATCAGAACAGACTTTCAACAGGGCATTGAATCGGTGTCCTAAATTATAAAAAAATATAAAATAAAAGAAAAATATTTTAAAAAATAAATAAATAAATTAAAAAAAATAAATTACCGACTCATTTATGCATCAGCAATATGACCTTATCATGTGGGAAATTATTTTCAGTCACTGAGTCGATCTAAAACTATGCTGTTTACGAACTCTTATATTGCCGGCTATAACCTCCTAACCCTTATTATTTTCTTTAATAAGCCTTTTTAATAATTTCTATTTATTTTTCTTGTTTTATTTTTATTTGACATTAATCCACTTTTACACAGATCCACAAAACAAAATATCATTTTCATCATAATTGTTTTTGTTTTTATATATATATATATATATATTTTTTTATACTTAAAAAAAAAAAAAATTATGATTTAAAAAAAAAAAATTAAACCTTAGAACACACAACCCTTTTTACCCTTCTTAATCAGATTTTACAAATTAAATATTCGTATCCACAACCCACTATATTTTTTGTATAATTTTTCTTCCTTTCGTGCCGAGTTTGACAAAGTACATATAAAAGTTTCAACTTATTTCAACTTATTTCATTGTGTCATTTATAACCCCTTAGAGATTTTGGCTAAACAATTGTCAATATTTTTCGAGGTAGGACAAAGACTGATGGACAAAGACTGATGAAAATGATGAAATTATGGCCCAGTGAAATAAAATGTGTAAATACATAATAAAAAAACAACTAAGATTCAGTGCAGTCTTTGTAATTTGGACTAGCCCATCAGACTCTTTTAGGAGAAGGGGGGGGGGGGGGGGGTTGGACTAGTCTGCCGCCATTTTAACTGGCATTTGGCCAGCGGACTACTGGCACATTCCAGCCCCGCTTCCTGTCATTGATTCAAGATTACATTTAACGACGAAGGTGTGTTCCTTCCTCCATGATTAAAACAAATCAACCTGCTAAAGTTTCACCTTATTAAGTTGAGTCATTAATGAGGAAGTGGTGAAAATGCGCTCATTTAATAAACCCCAGCTAACCCACCCACCCCCCCCCCCCCCTACAGGTTTTCTCCACATACACCATGCTGAATGAAACAAAATGAAACAAAATGCAACAACGGAAAAAACCACCAGCGAGAATAAGTTCTTTCGTTCTCTTCCGAGGACAAGATGCAACGCAGGGGTGTGATTGGGCACCTTTGAAAAATCCACATAAATTTCGCTCTAGGGGTATTGGGGCCGCTGTTGTGAACAGTGCTGGGGGGGGGGGGGGGGAAATCTATAGTTCTGAGCGTTTACTTTGCTTTCATTTATTGCTTAAATCTTTAAAATCTGCAGGACAGAGATGCCAACATTCCAAAATGAAAAGAGTAATTCGCCTAACGAAAGGTTTTGGTCATGTAAACAGCTAATGAACTACGGTGTGTGTGCCGTAAACACATGTGGTTCTTTACATCGTTGGTTTCGCGGCTGGCCAAAAATTGATACAAGGATCGTAGAATCGTAATTGGACTCAATAAATCGTCAAAAATTATGTCCAAATCGTAAATGTTGGCATCTCTGGCAGGATCACAACATTGCGATTTGTACAAATCTGAAAATCCAGACAAATCGAAACCCTGGCAACAACCTTTTTATATTTGTTGCATCTTGTTACATTAAAAAGGGACGTTATCGTCACGATCAGAGCAGACCTTTCAACGGGGCATGGAATCGGGTGTCCTATAGTTTCAGATGAACACAGTGACTGAAAATTACTGGCTCATTTATGCAGCAGCAACAGTAATACGACCCTATCATGTTGCGGGGTGTTATTTCCAGTCACTGAAGTAATCTAAAACTAGAAACCCAATTCCATGCCCTGCCGATTGTGGCGTATTCATTCCAACACTGAATTTGACAAATCCATCTCGATATTATTTTGCCGACTTTATTAAAATGATAGCACCTTATAAGATACAAATTTTTCAACGGATGTTAAATACTTTCAAGAATTTTACACCAAGTAAGTTTGAGTGTAAAATTTTGAAACAAAATCATTCCCAGACCCAATTAAAATGTCTGCTAAGCAAATCCCCCCCAACAAATCAAGAGCAAATCAAAAAGCAGTTTGGCCAACATTTACCAATGTTGTACCTTCCCTTCAATGTATATCTTGATTCAAAGAGAGTAAGCATACTCATAGAAGCAGTTTGGCCAACATTACCAATGTTGTACATTCCCTTCAATGTATATCTTGATTCAAAGAGAGTAAGCATACTCATAGAAGCAGTTTGGCCAACATTACCAATGTTGTACATTCCCTTCAATGTATATCTTGATTCAAAGAGAGTAAGCATACTCATAGAAGCAGTTTGGCCAACATTACCAATGTTGCACCTTCCCTTCAATGTATATCTTGATTCAAAGAGAGTAAGCATACTCATAGAAGCAGTTTGGCCAACATTACCAATGTTGCACCTTCCCTTCAATGTATATCTTGATTCAAAGAGAGTAAGCATACTCATAGAAGCAGTTTGGCCAACATTACCAATGTTGCACCTTCCCTTCAATGTATATCTTGATTCAAAGAGAGTAAGCATACTCATAGAAGCAGTTTGGCCAACATTACCAATGTTGTACCTTCCCTTACAGTGTGTCTTATGTCCCCTAATGATTTTGGCAGCCTTTTACCCTTGGAGGATTCTGTGGGGTAAGCCCTGAAGAAAACTTTCTAAATGACCCAGTTTATGACATCACAATGCCCAGGTATTTAGCTATTGTACAACCAAGGTTTATGTTGGTTTATTCCATTCTCTGACCCAAGGCTTTTTAATATCACGAGGAAAACACTTTCAAGAAAGGTTTAATTACTTCATACAAAAGGCTATTTGAAAGATGTCAGAGGAATGGATGTATGTAATAAAGCTGTCAAAATATGGGAATAAAAGTTTGATGGCAGTCTTAACCCTAACTCCCTAGGCCCACTTGCTTACATATCCTTGCTCCAAAATCCTTCAGTAGTAAAGCAAGCACATGACATGTATGCACACATGTGTTTCTAATCTGTGATACATGTACATGACCAGGGACCCTCCCTGCATGCATGGAGCAATAAACAGTGTCCACTGACCCAAGCACTGACGTTGCAATCACAACAAACATGGATGTACATGTACCATGGAAAGGCAAGTATGCCTAATAACCTCAAGTCCTCCAAAATCCTTCACTTTAGCAAAGAACATGTAGCATGTAACCTCAATCCTTCAAAATCCTTCAAAATCCTTCACTTTAGCAAAGAGGATTTTGGATTGGGAAGGTTAGGGTTAATGAACTTGGACTAACATGTATTCATGTACGTGAAGGACCGCTCTTTGCTTGTGGTATGGCCATCAGTGATGATGGACTAAGCTACTGTTGATGTGTTACTACATGTAATACTGTCTGGGAATTTATGAATGAAAATGATAAAAATTTTGCTTTAGGCCAAACAAAAAAGTCTTCAGTTTCTAGTCTTTGCACGTGTCTCCTCAGACCCGCACATCGACATTTTAATTTTTTTTTGTTTTTTTTGTGTGCTATGAATCGATGTCCAATTGCAGCCAAAATGCTGGATCAATTGGAATACTGCCTTGCTGTGTTTTAAACGACTTTTTCACATATAGGGGTATAAACGTTTGCCTGATATTTGGGACCTCTCTTAGCCACCATACTTTGTGTATGGAAAATTTGGTCTGGTTCCCATAGCTACGTATACATGTATCACATATTTCACTGGTTGACACAAAAAAAAAGATTTAAAAAAAAAAATAATAAAATAAATAAATAAATAAAAAAATGCGTCACCATTTTGAAGCTGACCTATGCCCCGAGACAGATTATATGGTCAAGTTTGGACTAGGCTTCGTGTTGCTGAAGGGGTTACATACATGTATGTGTCACCAAGGGTACTCCCAAGGGTACTCCCAATGGTACCCAGGCAATTATAAAAGTCAAAAAAAAAAAAAAAAAAATCTCCGGTTTCTGGTCATAGGTCGGCTTCAAAATTGGTGCAGTGACACACCTTTTTTTTTTAGGTGTTCAAGCTACAGCGCGAACACCTCTTGAAATCGTTAGGTTTTTTTGTTTTTTGTTGTTGTTGTGCCAACAGGGAAATACATACATGTAGACCAAATTTCCCATTATACAGAGTATGGTGGTTAAGAGAGGCCTCACATATCGGGCAAACGTTCATACTCCTATGTGAAATAGTCATTTAAAACACAGCACGGCAGAATTCCAATCGATCCAGCAATTTTGGCTGCAATTGGACATCATTTCATAGCACCAAAAAAGAAAATATATGCAGAGAAATGGAGACTTTTTTAGGCCTAATGTACATAGGATTGAGATTGCCTGGGTACCATTGGGGAGTACCCTAGGTGACAAAAGACCCCTTCTGCCTTACAGTGGTACCCAGGCAATCATAAACAGTACACAAACCTTACACAGGATTGAGATTGCCTGGGTACCATTGGGGAGTACCCTAGGTGACAAAAGACCCCTTCTGCCTTACAATGGTACCCAGGCAATCATAAACAGTACACAAACCTTACATAGGATTGAGATTGCCTGGGTACCATTGGGGAGTACCCTAGGTGACAAAAGACCCCCTTCTGCCTTACAATTGTACCCAGTACACAAACCTACATAGGATTGAGATTGCCTGGGTACCATTGGGGAGTACCCTAGGTGACTGGGGAGTACCCTAGGTGACAGGGGTGTGATTTGACAAAAGTAAAAAAATCCTGAAAAATAGGTAGCAGGCCTGGGGTGTCCTTTGGGTCCAGAGAACAAAGGAGGATTTGGAGGATTTACAGACTCTCTACATCCCCACAAACAAGAAACTAGAGGTGTGGACACAATACAGGCTACTCCTTTGTTTGCTACTTCTCTTCTTTCAAGATCATTTTGAGGCAAAGGGAGATTTGTAAAAAAAAAAAAAAAAAATCCTGAAATTCGGAAAAATCCTGAGAAATCACAGGCCTGTAATTAATGTTGAGGTTCTCATAAGATTTTGTATAAATTCATTATATCAGCCATGCGTAGCACGCTGATATATATTGTATTCCAACAGATTCTTTCTTTCTTTCTTTGGGTCTAACGTTATAATTTTTAAAATATGTTCAATACTCTGGTTATATAGAGATATCATTAAACTTTAATCTTTGTGTTGTGTACAGAATTCAAAATGTTCATGGCTTGAAAGGCTACTCCAATGTTAATTTTGATGCTCATGGACTCTGGAGATTCTAACGTTAACTTAGCCCCATACTGTGGCCAAGTCTCTGGACATACTCCGCGCCCTAGGCCTCAGAACTGGGTTAGCAAAAAAATAGGAAGTTATCTGCAAAATCGAAATTGGAATATTCACCTTAATATTTCACATAAAATAGTCAAATAAATAATAATAATAAACCATGAATAATAATAATAATAATAATGTGCCATTCGGCTGATATTCGTGCTTCGTGAAGCACATTAGTTCTAGTTTCAGCTGCAATTTATAGGCTTTGTGAAGCACATTAGTTCTAGTTTCAGCTGCAATTTATAGCGGAGATGTTATTTGGTTGGTAGGGCAATTCCATTGTGTAAAACATGCATTTGCCTGTCCCCAGGGTTTCCACAGTACACACTTGTCATTGATTCAAGATTACATTTAACGACGAAGGTGTGTTCCTTCCTCCATGATTAAAACAAATCAACCTGCTAAAGTTTCACCTTATTAAGTTCAGTCATTAATGAGGAAGTGGTGAAAATGCGCTCATTTAATAAACCCCAGCTAACCCCCCCCCCCCCTTACAGGTTTTCTCCACAGACACCCTGCTGAATGCAATCACTACCTTGCAATCACTACAACAAACATGGATGTACATGTACCATGGAAAGGCAAGTATGCCTAATAACCTCAAGTCCTCCAAAATCCTTCACTTTAGCAAAGAACATGTAGCATGTAACCTCAATCCTTCAAAATCCTTCACTTTAGCAACGAGGATTTTGGATTGGGAAGGTCAGGGTTAATGAACTTGGACTAACATGTATTCATGTACGTGAAGGACCGCTCTTTGCTTGTGGTATGGCCATCAGTGATGATGGACTTAGCTGCTGTTGATGTGTTACTACATGTAATAAACTGTCTGGGAATTTATGAATGAAAATGATATAATTTTTGTAAGTAAATGCTTTAGGCCAAAAAAAAAAGTCTTCAGTTCCTGGTCTTTGCATGTGTCTCAGACCCGCACATCAACATTTTAATTTTTTATTTTATTTTTTTGGTGCTATGAATCGATGTCCAATTGCAGCCAAAATCGCTGGATCGATAGGAATACTGCCTTGCTGTGTTTTAAACGACTTGTTCAATACTCTGGTTACATAGAGATATCACTAAACTTTAGTCTTTGTGTTGTGTACAGAATTCAAAATGTTCATAGCTTGAAAGGCCACTCCAATGTTAATTTTGATGCTCATGGACTCTGGAGACTCCAATGTTAACTCTGGACATACTCCGCGCCCTAGGCCACAGAACTGGGTTAGAAAAAAAATAGGAAGTTATCTGCAAAATCGAACTTGGAATATCCACCCTAACATTTCACATAAAATAGTCAATGTGCTATTCGGCTGATATTCATGCTTCGTGAAGCACATTAGCTCTAGTTTCAGCTGCAATTTATAGGCTTTGTGAAGCACATTAGCTCTAGTTTCAGCTGCAATTTATAGCCGGAGATGTTATTTTGTTGGTAGGGCAATTCCATTGTGTAAAACATGCATTTGCCTGTCCCCAGGGTTTCCACAGTACACACTTGTGATTGTACAATGCGTGTACTTCGCACATGTCCTTGTAAATTGTAGACACTTTTTAATCTGTCCCTTGGGGGAACATGTTCTTGAATGTGTACACTAGACATGTAAAAAAAAAAAAAACAGGAAAAACTTGAAAATGTTTGCCACCTGTCGACTAACTCTTCGCTGGCAACTTTGTGTTCCACAACAAAGTAAACATGTACAAGTATGTTCTTAAGACGTCCTGTAAAGTGAAAACAAAGGGTGTGACATGATTTGACAAAAGTAAAAATCCTGAAAAATGGGTAGTGGGGCCTGTGTCTCCCTTTGGTCGAGAGGGCAAAGCTCCCTGAACCTAATTTTGGAGGATTTACAGACTCTCCACATCCCCACAAACAAGAAAGTAGAGGTTTGGACACAATACAGGCTACTTCTTTCTTTCCTTGGTGGATACTTCTCTTCTTTCAAGTAAATTTTGAGGCAAAGGGTTTAAGATTTGTAAAAATCCTGAAATCAGGAGAAAAAAAACCACAGGCCTGGAAAACTGTTCCGGATTTTGACTTGTCTGTTTTGTATCCTGTGTTGCCATGAAACAAAAGATTACATCTGCTATGATAACAAGATTGGAGATAATTAGTTTCCAATCAACGAGGCATTTCCTTCACACACACCACAGTAAATGACACAAGGGATTGTAACAGATGGGAACTAATATTACATATTATCCATTCCAACGCCACCAAAAAAACCAAGGTGTGATAAAAAATAATGAACACGTCATGAGTTATTCGCACGAACAGAGATGGCCATCACTACGAAACAAACATTTACGTATACACAGGAGTTGCCTTTAACTTGCTTTTCACTATCCAGCCAGACCAGTAAGTTTGACTTTTAGCTATTTCCTAAGCATTTTCACTGGTCCATATGTTTTTTAAGGTTCTGCACAATGGTCCGCAGTTGTCAGCATTTTCAACGTAGGACAAAGTAGAGGGTTTTGACTAGCCCGCCGGACTACTAGGAGAGGGGTTTTGACTAGCCCGCCGGACTACTAGGAGAGGGGTTTTGACTAGCCCGCCGGACTACTAGGAGAGGGGTTTTGACTAGCCCGCCGGACTACTAGGAGAGGGTTTTGACTAGCCAGCCGGACTACTAGGAGAGGGTTTGGACTAGCCCGCGGACTACTAGGAGGGGTTTGACTAGCCAGCGGACTACTAGGAGGGGTTTGACTAGCCCGCCGGACTACTAGGAGTTGGGTTTTGACTAGCCCGCCGGACTACTAGGAGAGAGGTTTTGACTAGCCCGCCGGACTACTAGGAAAGGGGTTTTGACTAGCCCGCCGGACTACTAGGAGAGGGGTTTTGACTGGCCCGCCGGACTACTAGGAGAGGGGTTTTGACTAGCCCGCCGGACTACTACTACATGTAGGAGAGGGGTTTTGACTAGCCCGTCGGACTACTAGGAGAGGGGTTTTGACTAGCCCCACGGCCTACTAGGAGAGGGGTTTTGACTAGCCCGCTGGACTACTAGGAGAGGGGTTTTGACTAGCCGGCCAGACTACTAGGAGAGGGGTTTTGACTAGCCCTCCGGACTACTAGGAGAGGGGTTTTGACTAGCCTGCCTGACTACTAGGAGAGGGGTTTGACTAGCCCACCAGACTATGAGGAGAGGGGTTTTGACTAGCCCGCCGGACTACTAGGAGAGGGGTTTTGACTAGTCTGCTGCCGTTTTAACTGGCGTTTGACCAGTGTGGACCACTGGCAAATTCAAACCCCAATACATGTACGTACATAATGAAATTGAAGCTTTGACCAAACCTCCACCATGCTTGAAAACGTACATAATAGTGTCAGAAAAACATTACCAGATGGTACAAAATACAGGCCCAATGCTTCCGGCCGGTTCTCAGCTTAAATTTTGCTCAGCAGCTAATTTTGCTGAGCAAAATTTTTGTTTCTGCTTTATAGCGACTCGATCAAATTTGGGTCCAGCTGGTAAGGTGTGCATTTACAAATTTGCCACTTTGATTATGGTACAACAGACAACCCCTGAAGGTGACAGAAAGATAATGAAAAATACTAGCTGCATCTATCAAGATTAAAAGGGGAAGAATCTCCTGGGATCGGTTCATAAAAACACAGCAAACCACAGGGAAATCGGTACACTGTGGGTGGTCAACCTGCGGTTAATAAAATGGGGCCCACGGGAAGCCTCATCAGGAAAAACAAAATACATTGAGTCATTCTGCCAGGTTGGGGAAAGATTTGTGATTGGTGTCCCTTGTTATGTAGATACTGAGTGTAGGTGTACAATGTATTATGACTCCTACTTATCATTGTAACTTCCTATTCAAAGCACAGAGGTTGATTTCATTCTTATTTGAATAACAACTGAGAATGTGCACTCATAATAAGGATAATGAATGGTACATCTACCTACGTAACAAGGACACCATGTCACAAAGCTTGCCCCAACCTGGTAGAATGACCCAAGAATGTGCACTCATAATAAGGATAATGAATGGTACATTCATTTGAAAAAAAGTAAAAAAATCCTCCCTTTGGTCTAGAGGACAAAGCCCCCTGAACCTCCTGGATGTTTAATTTTGGAGGATTTACAGACTCTCCACATCCCCACAGACAAGAAACTAGAGGTTTGGACACAATACAGGCTACATCTTTCTTTCCTTGGTGGTTACTTCTCTCCTTTCATGAAAATTTTGTGGAAAAGGGAGTTGTGTTAAAAAAATAATAATAATAATAAATTTAAAAAAATAAAAAATCCTGAAATCAGGAAAAAATCCTGAGAAATCACAGGTCTGGTATTAACAATGACACCATGTCACAAAGCTTGTCCCCCAACCCGGTGAAATGACCCAGTCATGTGCAAAATTTAAACCTTAACAATAAGTAAATATTCATACCATGTGGTACGCCATTACTTTTGAAAAAACAGATTACATTTTGGCCCCTTGGTTGAACAAAAGTTGGCCACCTCTGCAGTAAAAACCGACAGTGTACACTATATTATACCATGGAGGAAGAAACCTTCCTCTGGATTATACACTGGATTGATTTTTCAACAAGACACCAAGTTTCTCAGTGCAGTGATGGCCCCTTGAAATGTTTCTCCAGACACGCAATAGTGATTTTCTAGTGAAGTTTGCCCTGAAGCAAAGGAAGACTGTTTTTATAGGTTTCGCTGGGAGGCCCGATGTCATTATTCATGAAAAGTCCAGAATGTAGTATATCGATATCAGACTGATTAACCCTATCCATCCCAAATCCATCAAAATCCTCCATGGGCACTATTTTTGGGGGAAAAATTCAGCCCTGTAGTGTTGGAAACTGGTACTTTCACCTCTTCAAATGGGGCAAAATCACTACCTGGCAAGAAGTGCATGCCAAAAGTGCTGAATATGAAAGATCAACGAAAATGCATGGTGCATTTTGAAGATAAGGGCATGTTTCCAAAAGTGCACTGATGGATTTTGGAGGATTCAGGAAGGTTCCTAGTCAGAATACAGGCCTCGACAATTTTTTTTCTTCTTAATTGCCCGATCGGGCAAGCTTTGGTCGCAGATTGCTTGCCCGAACTTGCCCAGCAAAAAGAGACCCAATTGAGACAGGCATTTTGAGGAATTTATATCAGCAAATTAAGTGTCAACATTGCCAAACCTGGACTTATGTATTTTTATTTTTTAATTGACAACATAAGCTTACTATCGTAGAATAAATAAGTATGTCAAATTTGAACTTTCCTACATGTAAACTCCGTCATGCACACACTCACACGGAACCGGCGCGCTGATGACATGGACATCTTTATGCTTGCACTGTGCGTTACACGTGATGCCGAGTAACCGGGAGTGCGGCTATAAGCCAGGCACTTCGTGTATGACGTCACCAAGTGCAGGCTCATCACATGAGGCCCATTTACGAATTCTCAATACGTCAAAAAATGACATCATTTGTAATATTTACACTAGTTGTCACAGCTACAATTCAATTAGCTGACGCGCTAATTGTCACACAATCAAAATGGAGTGGATCCCCAGCTGTTTCCAAGAGAGGAAACACAAAGGAAACTATATTTTTGGCTTGGCAAATGGGTTCTCAACTGGGCGCCGCGCAATACCAGATCAAATATAGTGACGTCAGACACAAAGTGCCTGGCTTATAGCCGTACTCGAGTACCGGCGATGTATTTTTCCACAATGGGTTCACATAAAACTGTGTTGCTATGCTGAGTGCAGCAGCCGACGGCAACGTTACCAAGTACTTCACTCGGTCCACCGCCTTATCAATACGGTGGGGCCGAGCGAACCATGAGTACAAGATTGTTTCCTTGGCTCCCCTCGATTGTGCAAACAAATGCATGTAATAAGGAAACCAGTGTCGGTTAAGATGGCGCAACCACGACATGCACGACAATTTGAGTGGATTTTTATAAGCTTAGATTTTATTAAATGCTTTGAACACTTTGTAGGAAATCACCAGTGGAATTAAACGGTAAAATGTTTATTTAATAAGTAATATTAAATAAGAGCACTTGCCCGATCGGGCAGACCATTCAGACATCCAGGTTGCCCGACAAAATTTCACCGTGTCCCGGGCAATCGGACAGGCGATTTGTCAAGGCCTGCAGAATACCTAGGGGGTTAGGGTTAATAAGATGTCTATAAGGAAGGTACACTAATATTGTGAAGTTCTAATTCAAGTTGAGGTTGGAGGGGGTGGGTGGTTGGTGTCAGTCTTGAAAAGTAGTACTTGCCGCTCTCTGTACTACCTTGAAAAAAAGGTTTATAATTTTGGATTTTGTACTTCGCCCCCTTAAAATGTTATCTACATGTGTCAGACCAACGATATCAGTGAATCAGCTCTGGTTCACTTTAGGGGTCATGTATTTTACTGTGTGTTAGGTGACATTATGTGTATCAATGTATAATTCAGCGGCTATATAATGTCTTCAAAAAGTCCTGTATCCGTTCAGTGCACATCGTAGCCCTCTAGCGGTGAATTTGCACCCAGTGTCTTGATGATAACCACTTTGGCATCATGTGAGCATTGTGCGTACACTTGATGTGTGTATTCAATGGTACTAAGCGCGCGTGTACTTCTGCCAGCCAATGATCGCTGGAGATATTCCGCACGTACGCACATCGACTGCAAAATATGCCAAACGCGACGCTCTATCGTTGCCATTTCGCCCACAGTGGGTCTGACAACATGTGCCCTCAACACCTCATGCACGGTGTGAATTGCGAAGCCTCTTTTGGAATCAAAGTGAGGCTTGTGTCTCAATTGGCAAATCAATTGATGGCACCCTTCACAGACCTTATAAATCATTGTGTGCCCGGAAGACAAATGTATTAACGAAAGTGTGACCGGCAAAAGGTTGTAAACAATTAATGTGCAAATTTGTGTTTCAAGAAAACCGAGTGTGAAAGTTTGGTCGTTTTTCTGCCATTTATAAGTCATTGTAGGAAAGTTAAAATCCACATGGGAATGGAAAAACATGTCTTGGGAGTAATTCTAGCAACAAATATATAACAGTTATGCCCTACTTTTTTTCCCCAAAGGAGCCATTTTATTGCTTATGACCTTCTGCTGAGACAAAAAAGTTGTACTTTGTGTGCCTGGAAGAAGGTCGTAGAGCCTTATGACCTTCTTCCAGGCAACATGGCATAATGTTGATGATTCTCTCTGTTACGACACCATAATTGCATCAGCGGAAGTTAACCCGCACACCGTGTGTTTGTTCCAACAAACACTCAATCTCCAGTTAATAATATTTATTATTAAATGACCAAAAAAAAAAGACAAAATTTAAAAAGTCTTACCTCAAATCTTTTTCTTCGAGCAGCCGATGAGATAGTGAAGTTTCTGGTGACCTTCTGGGGCACGGCGCTGTCCGGGCTGTCCTCCTGAAACTTTGAGAAGCGCGTCGTGTCAAGACGTTTCGTCATCGATGCACGTTTGTTCTCATTCTCTCCTCCCATTTTCTGGTACTTGGACATATCAAGTCGCTTTGACCCGCCGTGGGAGCTCTGTGTGGGATCGTTTTCTGCCGATCATCAAGAAAAATGTTTATTGTAAATCCCGGTATTGAATTGTAAGTTATGGAATATTCAATGCCGTCTGATGATATATTCATATGCATGGTTGGTAATTTATGGTAATTTCATGTAATTTGCATATAATTATTGACAAATGCTATTTGAATTAAAACATGAAACATTTTTCATAAAAAAATCTACAATTTAAAAATGATAATTTATTTATAATGATTATTATTAATGATTATAATAATTAATGAATATTAATAATATTAATGAATATTAATGAGGGAGAAGGGCCAAAGTCACCGTACAGCCAAACCTTTGAGAACCCGCCCAGGCTCTGCCCAGGCTCTGCCCAGGCTCTGCCCAGGCTCTGCCAAGGCTCTGCCAAGGCCTATGGGCCTATATAATCCCCTAGCTGAGCACAAAAGACCCTCTACTAATGAATAGATCTCAAATAGCTCTTATTGTTAACACAGACTTCACTGACACCTCAGCTGTCTTTTGTAGGACTCATCAAAAGACAGATTAGTAGGCCAGGTAGACTGAGCCTGGCCGGGCTTCTCAAAGGCTTGGCTGTACTGGGACACTGGCCCTCCTCCCTAAAATGGGTGGAGTTTAACATGAAAGACAAGCACATGATGCAAATCACAAACTGACGTGAAAATATCAAACACTACATGCGATGAAAACAAACTTGCATGCAACAGTGAGCATGCTCTTAATGCTACAATGAGATTCAAAGTTGGTTGGTTCTATCATCCTCTATCATGAATCGGCCATCTTGATTTTCTAATGCACTTTTCTGTGGGACTCAAAATGAGGCTAATGTCCAAAAACACCTGGTGCCTTTTTAAAAGATGCGATTTTTTTTTTTCAATGGGGATTTCTGGTTAGTAGTCGGAGAACCAGACACTTATCTGCAGCAGATGGCCTGAGGCTGATGACCAAAATAGACTGGTGCCTTTCAAAATGGGATTTTTTTTTTTTCCAATGGTGATTTCTGGTAAGCAGTCGGAGAACCATATATATACATATATGTCTGGACAGCTTATGAGAAGCATCTTTTTATGTTGTCATGAAGCGGCCATATTGGTTTTCTAATGCACTTTTCTATGGGACTCATAAGGCCGAGGTCCAAAATAAAGTGGTGCCTTTCAAAATTATTTTTTCCCCAAAGTGTTTTTCCATTTGGAGACGGGGAAGCAGACAAATATGTCCACAGCATGTCAAGGGTCAAACTCTGGGGGTCATTATTACATGTCTGTCTTAAAAACCTTTAATGATGCATCAATATGCAAATGAGGGGGGAGGGGGGTTAAGCTATCTGCAACATGCAAGGGTGCGGCGAGGGCTCCAGTTTTTAAAGGGTAGTTCCAGACGGCCGGGGGGGGGGGGGGGAGAATTTGCTCTTTTCATGGTTTGACGGGAATTGCTCGTGACGCAACACTAATTGGTTGCAGCTGTGGGCAATTTATCAAGAACGTATGCACTCAAAAGATCCCACATGCAAAATGCCATGCCGTTCACCAACGCAATAAACAGTCGGCGTATCGCCCAATTTAAGATGAAGTGGATGTCGCCGTGATGGACCAATTGGGGCGTAAAAAAGCAGTGTATATTATATTATGTATGTTATAACCTGATTAAACTATTACTGCTTTATAGTCCAAGACATTATTCCGTCTGACATGCCATCATTTTTTTAGGAAACGTGAAATGTTTTTAAAGTGGATCAAAGCTACGATCCATTTTTGCATAATAAAATAAATTTTAAACAAATAAAATCCATTTAAAAACCATCGTATTACAAAGATAAAAAAAGTTATTTCTTTTTTTTTCTTTTTCTTTGAGGGGGAATGCAATTGGTAAAAAACATGTATTTAAGGCCAAAAACAAAAAAATCTCCGGTTTCTGGTCTCCGTGTGCATCGCCACAGACCCACACGTTGGCTTTTTTAATTTTCTTTTTTTTTTGCTGTGAAACGATGTCCAATTGCATGCTTCCAAAATTGCAGGATCGATTGGAATTCTGCCGTGCTGTGTTTTCACATACATGTAAGGGTTATGAAGCGCCCAGCAGGGTGGATATGTGCGCGCTAAAAATCTGTATTATTATTATTATTATGAACATTTGCCTGATTTGTGAGGCCTCTCTTAGCCACCATACTTTGTATATGGGAAATATGGTGTCCACATATACAATGTATCAAGTATTTCCCTGTTGGCAAAAAGATTTTTTTTTAAATGGGTGAAAAAATGGCTGAAAACAAAATCGCGTCACCGCACCAATTTTGGAGCCAACTCATGACCAGAAACAGGAGACTTTTTTGCCTAATCCCAAAAAATGGTTTAAATTCTTTAATCACTGTAAGAAATGATTTGCAATGTTTGTGAAGTATACAATGTAAAGCCCAATAGAGAAACTGTTTGGTGGCAACGACACTTGTGTAAAATTGGGATTCTTCAAATGCCACTATGAAAAAAACTATATTAAAAAAAAAAATTAATTAAAACTTCCCAAATCCTCTTTGCTCAAGTGAAGGATTTTGGAGGATTGAGGTTATTAGGCATACTGGCCTTTCCATGGTACATGTACATCCATGTTTGTTGTAGTGATTGCAAGGTCAGTGCTTGGGTCAGTGGACACTGTTTATTGCTCCTGGCCATGTACATGTATCACATATTAGAAACACATGTGTGCATACATGTCATGTGCTTGCTTTACTACTGAAGGATTTTGGAGGATTCAGGTTATGTATAAGCAAATGGGCCTAGGGAGTTAGGGTTAAAACTCAAACTCCCACATGAAATTCTAGATAAGAATCCACACTCTAGCAGCAGCACCACCTACACTGTACATGATGTCAACTACGTAGATGTATCTGCCCACACTAAACCCTAACACTAACACCACACGTATCGAATACCGATCTCTCTTGAAAGTCGCTCCTCAACCCAAAATATTTTGCCCCGTCTATTTTTGTCTGTCCATGTATCTGTCTGCATACTTGACATTTAAAATGCAACGAGTCTCACTAGTGGCAGGCGGTCCCCGCTCAGCGGCCTACTGATTCACGGAATGTCAAATACCTGAGATGGATAATGTAACCACGGAAACCACTGCTTTTACAATGAGGGGGGGGGGGGGAACAAGGCTTTGAAATAAGACAATTTCTAAAAAAAACTTTTGTTTCTGTGCAGCCGAAGCAGGAAGATTATGTTACCATGGAAATGACAACCGTTTTAATTAAAGAGAACAAAATGTGCCTCCACAAATATCCCCAATGAAAAAAGCATGTCTTCCATGTAGTACCAAAGTGCCACCCCCCCTCAACCTCCCCCAACGAAACAAATGTTAAAAAACCATCAACTTTTGACTTGAGGGCCTCTCACTGAAAAGATTCTTGATACGACATTGGTCAGGTCCAACCAAGAAAGTTTAACTCAAAAAAACAAGGAAAAAAAAGAAAAGATGTTGCCTTGGTAGTGACATTGTGAAAAGAAGGTTTTTCTGTATAGCCTGGATCCCAAAGAAGTCATTATCCCAAACTGGGAAACACAGAAGCAAGATATAATCATCTCTAAATTTGGTTTGGGCATCTTTTCTGTGGATCAGTTATTTTGTTACGGGGGGGGGGGGGGGGGGGGGGGGGGGTCGAAATTAAGGTTTTTGGTAGCCCACAAGACTAGTTATGTCAAAATTTTACTAGTCCTCATTTTGTTTTAGTAGTCCTGGAAAAAGGTGAATATAAATACAAGAAAAAGAAATGAACCGTGAGCTGGTGAGCAACATGTTCATGCCGAGATCATGCCGAGATCATACTGAATGTTTCTTGCATATTTTTCACTTTTTTTCACTAGCCCATCGGACTACCCAAACCACAGCAGCTTGTAGTCCCACTGCTAAAACCACTATAGCCTCGGACTAGTGTTAATTGCGACCCCTGAATATACACATGTATTGTCAACCAGCCCAAACACACCCCCCCCCCCCCCACCAACAACCTCTTGCCATCCACTTCAAGTTCAAACTATCTGAAGTCTGTTAGCTGTGTTTTGGTTTCACTTCAGTAATAAAAATCACTGGAGTTATTTTGTTGACACAAGTCTCTTGTTACCTTAAGAATGCCAGGATGACCATGTACTGGAACCTAGCCCAAACATCTTCAGAAGCGAACTGCCACCCCCCCCCCCCCCCCAACCTTTACCCACTCTCGTCATATCAGACTCTGGTAGCAGTTTGTGGCACATCTTCGGTAGTTACATGTAAGTATATCACTGGAGTTATCTTGTTAACACATGTC
This sequence comes from Zoroaster sp. YZ-2022, assembly GCA_029582265.1. Lineage (NCBI taxonomy): Eukaryota > Metazoa > Echinodermata > Asteroidea > Forcipulatida > Zoroasteridae > Zoroaster > Zoroaster sp. YZ-2022. Next base: position 52,758,033 of record CM055817.1, read on the forward strand.
TCGGTTTTCCCACGAGAAAAGAATGTATCCACTAATTTGTATTGGAAGACTACGCAGATAAGTACATTCTAGACAACCACCCCCCCCCCTACAAGTTCGACAACCTCAAGTCTAATCGCAGGGTTGTGGTGCATCTTCAGTAATATAAAGTATACCACTTTGTAGTAAGTTACTTTGTTGACACATGTCTCAGGTTTGCCCATGAAGAATGTAACCACTTTTTTTGTATTGGAATATAACCATAAATGTTATCGGCTCTGGCAAAACCAAAAACTTCTCAGCATTTATCATAATGCGTAACAGCCATGAAATGTCAAAAACTGACCCGTTTTGAGATTTTCATATCACCATAGTGCATTTTCTCTAGATTTTGATGGAAAAAGAAAAATCCTGAAACGTTGTTGGGAACGTTGTTAATTGTCACGATAAATTTGGGTGGTCACTCTGAAAAGTTGGGTCCAAGTTTAGGGTTTTGCCAGGGCCAGTCATATATTCTAAACGAACTATACCCCCCCCCCCCCCCCACCATTTACCACCTACTTCAAGTTCAACTACCTCAAGCCTGATCACAGTTTGAATCTTCGGTAATAAGTTTACCACTGGAGTTATTTTGTTGACACATGTCTCCGGTTTACCTCTCTGCTACTACTCTGCATTGGAAGACCGCCCAAGTATATATTTTAAACCAACTGCCCTCCCCGCCCCCCCACGGCACTTGCATCATTCAAGAATAGCTCACATATGTTGGCGGTGTGTGAATGATCTTCACTTTTAGAATGCCAACGGAATTATTCCGTAACACACCAATCTCAGGTTCCCCCGAGAAAGAATGCCAACGACAACCACATATGCCAGATATTTTCAGAATCGAACCCACTGCACACCATGATGAGCGTCCACGCGCAATATTCAACTGCAGAAGTACGTGCGCAATTAGTAGCATTTATTCGTGCGCGAGTGTTGAAGCGTGACGGTAGATCCTTGGCACAACGTATCCAATGAAATCCCTTGAATGGTTTGGCCGGAGCACAGTTTATGCGCATACATGAACGCTAAACGAGGGCGACCTTCACATGCATAAGGTATATATTTAATACGCCATGAGACTGGATAGGACCGGCTACCATTGTGGAGTAAGAGTTTCAGATTGCTTTCCCATCTGAAGACCTTTTCAAATGGTGTTTTAGAAAAGGTCAACACCCAAAGGACTAGGCCAAGTCTAAGGTGCTTAACTACAGGTATGTTGACATCTGAATATTTTGATTAGGGGGCTCATGTTGTGGTTAATATCTGTTGTCTTGATAAACCAGAAATACTTGGAATGCCAGACATTTCCGATAAGAACCTTTAATATTTTGATGATCTATTCACAGGGTCCTGATTAGTTTTCTCGTCTTCGCGTCGGTCTTGACAGCTGAAGCCAAACTCTCCCGACCAGAGCTTAATTGACAATATCGCCATTCATCAAGGGTAGCCAATTGCTGTGCCTGTTAAACATCACATGACCACCCTCAAGTTGCCTCAACACAAACAGAGGAATGGGCAAACGCTTGCGTACACTAGGCTGTGCATGCATTTCCATTAACACGCAATATGTAATACTAATAGTCACAAGCACTACTTATTTATATATTTTCACTGATGAGCACAAGCTGTTCAGGTATTACAGGTGGCCTTACTAAAGGGTAGGAGAGAAGGGTCCCCAAATGTAATTCCTTGAGTACAATGTTCATGTACAATCATAAGCATTATGAAACAATTAATTGAACAATTAATAAAAATACAGATTTTCAATTCGAAGGTAAGACTTACTCTACAAGCTTTAAGCATTTGTTGATATTTTCACTGATGAGTACAAGCAGTATACCAATTGCCCAACTAAGGCGTGGGGGGGGGGAAGGGTTTAGTCCCCAAATTTAATTCCTTGAAACAGATTTCTTGTGTCCATGTCACCAACAATAACATCAATTACCCAAAAAATAAATAAATAAAGTGCAAAAAATATATTTTCAGTGAGAACAAGGAATTTTACAACATGCAAAACTGTTGACATTCATCATGCACTACAGGGTACATTAAGGTCAAAGGTCACAGAGCAAAGTTCAAAGGGCACAGCCAAGGGAGGGTTATTACAGACTCGGCACTGAGTATACACACGGTGAAATACTGTAACACTGTCACAACCATCCATACTTACCATGTGCATTTTTACGTCTTCTCCGTTAAACGAAGCGTCCATCATGGACTAGTATGTATACAATGGCGTCTGCCAAGCACGCATCTCTGCGAGGATTACGAGCTATCGCAAAGTTTTATTTGAGCGGCCAAGTTGCACGTACGCTTTTTTTTATTTATTTTTTTTTATTTAATATTGTTTGTATGATGCTGGAAGCCATGTGAGCTTCTCAGGAAAAATGTCGTGAATAATTTGTTTTTTAAATTCTACTAGAAGGCAAAATACTGCAGATAAAATACACCTTAAAAACCTCCCTGTGATTATCAGGTCTCAAAAGTGCCTGGCTAGTGGTTTAATGGGAGGGCTACTACATGTAAATCTGCTAGGTTTAATAGAATGATGGGCTCGCTTAACAATTTTGGAGCCAACCAAGTTCTTTGCACCCCCCACCTCCCCCGGTTGAGAACAGGTTGGCTGCAAATGTATCAATTCTGAAGAAATAATGACTTGACGTACCAACAATGATGAATTAGACACCGTTTCAACAAGTATGTCAAATAAAAATACATCCATTATTAATGACGACTTGAAGTGTCACTAGCCCTGCCATGAAATTCAGGTTAATTTTTACACCCGACTGTTTATAAAAAAAAAAAAATATTTACTCATTTACTCAAAAGGCTACAATTAGTAGTGACAGTCACAGGTAATTAAACATACAAATTAATAAAATGATGGGCCACTGTTTTAATCCTCAGCTTCCACGAGGGCGTGAGCAGGCTTCCGACTGGCCAGCGTGGCTGTCAATCAGAATAAAGCCCGTTTTAAATATCGCTTTTATACAGTTTCCGTTCATTCTGTTCTGTTCATTCTGTCATTTAAAATGACATTATCTTTCAAAAATTGTTTGTGCTTTTTTAAGTTCAATTTTTTGGGGTCTCTTGAGACAAACACATATTTCTGGTCGGACATCAGTTTAAGTAAGAGTAATTGCGGTGACACCATGTGAAATGCTCAATTGAGTAGTAATTAGTTCTGAAAAGAACTGGAGGTTACAACTCGACGTTTCGATCAGTATGCTCTGATCATCCTCAGGAGAATGCCGGACTCTGGACAATGCTGCTGCTTAAGTAGACCGCTGGAGGATCATCCCATGAATGGATGCTGGAGGATTAGTTCGTTGAGGCGTGCAGGCGGGAACTGTTGAGACTAGGATCCTAGGGGTTGGGGGAGAGGAGTGTGTGCTCACTGAACTGAATCAGTTGTTAACAAGCACATCAGTTTCTAATATTTCTACAATGGTACAGCAATACGAAGATCTAAAAACCAACAATGTTTAACAATCTTAAAATGCTCTAATGACGTAAAATCTGCATGCATCAAGCCCATCCCAAAATAACATCAAGCAATTGTCTAGATCCTACCGTCTCATGTGACTACCAAGACCACACGAGGGCGCTGTTCTTTCACTCCAGTCTTCTTTGAGTATGCTATGCAATGTAGTGATACTGTATGTACAGTGAACCATGCATTATCACCATGACGACGGACATGAGAACAGATGGCCCTCCTGTGAGTGCGCCCTCTGTAGTCATCAAACTGCACACTTCAATTCGTTACGTTCAACAGTCTAATGGTCAAGCGATGTGCTGGTTTTTTTTTTTAATAGTGGTTGTGAAGTTAATCATGATTGCAAACAACAACAAAAAAAGCATTCTCGTCAATAGATTGTGCTGATGTTAGATGATCACCATGGAAACACATGAGGAATAGTTATTAGTTCACACGCTACCTTTTTGGCAAGCTTTCTGAAACTGTGCTAACCGGTTCGAGATTGCTAACTTTTTGGCTAGTTTGTGAAGGAAAAAGAGGGGAAATAAATGGGTTAAAACATGGGTGTCAGGGAGGGAACGATGATGAAGGAGAAAGGGTTAAAGAATATCTGTTGCTATGGTTACGTCTTCAAGCTAGAATGTACATATTTTGATGTATTAACCCTTCTGTGACTGCAAGGGTCAAAATCAGTCAAAATGTTGATATACTTGCCAAGGTACATCTAGTGCACTTAAAAGTCAAACACTGTCAAACCTTACGTGTAGTAAGTACATTTACAGGTCAAAATGAGTCGACCGTTTTTGACTGGTACAAGCATTGTCTGGTACGTGGCCGAGCGGTCTAGCGCACCGAACTCAAGTTCTGGTGTTGCCAGCAGCAGGGTGTGGGTTCGAGCCCCGGTCGTGACACTTGTATCCTTGAGCAAGGTACTTAACCATAATTGCTTCGTCCTTCGGATGGGACGTAAAGCCGTAGGTCCCGTGTGTTGTATAATGCACGAAAAGTGGATTGTCGTGGCCGAGTGGTCTAGCGCACTGAACTCAAGTTCTGGTGTTGCCAGCAGCAGAGTGTGGGTTCGAGCCCCGGCCGTGACACCTGTGTCCTTGAGCAAGACACTTAACCATAATTGCTTCTCTCCACCCAGGGGTTAAATGGGTACCTGTGAAGGCAGAGATGGTTTGCTCTCTATGCGCTAGAAATGGCAGCAATTGAGCTGTATACTCCCCAGGGAGCTGAGATGGTTTCAGGAATGATTTATGAGCCTTATGATCCTTATGAGCAGGGATAATAATATAATGCGCCTTGAGCGCCACTTAGTTGGTGGATACGTGCGCTATATAAATCTATACATTATTATTATTATTATTACTGTTCAGGAGTGGCCAAAATGACAGTAAAAAATGCCCCTACAGGTGTGCACATTTTGGGTCAACGGTCAAAACTGGCAGTTGACTGGTTTTGACCACTAAGCCCTCCTACACATGGAGGCCACTTCGATCCACTAAATTCTGTTCTTTAGCAACTTTCAGTACATACATGTACATATACAAGCCTGCTGTCCTTTCCAAGTAATCTTACAAAATAAACTGTGTGCCACCCAAGGCCACTGTAAATGTTTGAACATATTAGTATGGCCTGCAATGTATTAATGGGAGACCACTTTACCATGTAATCTCAGTGGTGTGACAGTGCACAGAAGGGTAACCATAAGAGGCCACTGGCAACAGCTAATGGATTGGAGTGGCCTCAATGGGTAATTGTTTCAAAAATTGCACTGATTGTAGGAGGGATATAGCTACTTGCAAACGAAGGTCAGCTAAAGTAGGAGGGTTAATCTTTATTATATTTGCTTCCCTCAAAACCCTTTGAAAGGTTCTGATAGGAACAAAGTACTTGCAAGCGATGTGTAGTGGTTTTATGTGAGAAAATGCATCTACACGTACACAGTCCACCTTTCAGAAACTGACAGACGAAACACGACAGGATTTTGGCAGGTCTGTCAACCCGCTGGCAAAAATGAACCGAGAACAGGAGGATTAATTAATAAATGCACCCCCCCCCCCCCCACCCAGACAGTTCAGAAAATTTGATTGGTCGAGAGGTGATCACGTGGTCGAGTGCATAAGGGCAGTCGTTATCGCAATCGGACCTGACGACGCTGTACATGTACGTGAGTCATGCCACAGCCATTTGAATTAGTCGAAATGAAGAAAGGATGGATCTTCACGTATCATGCACATTATAAATCTGACCAGTGATGGACATATGCAAACATCAGCTTGACTCACTTGTGGAACTGTCCATAACCGTTGCTTTCTATATTGTGTATAAGCAGTGCAGCCATGAATCACTGTATAAAGTAACTAACAACTGCTGTAGTGAAAATTTTCCTTAAGACGCCATGATATTCATTATAGCAGCGTACCAGCTTACAGTGTGTCATGTACTTATATTAACCCTAACCCCCTTTGGCATTCTGGCTAAGGAACCTTCCTGAACCTTAACCCCCTGTAGGTATTCAGGCTAGGAACCTTCTTTAACCCTAACCCCCTTTGGCGTTCTGGGGAAGGAACCTTCCTGAACCTTAACCCCCTGTAGGTATTCAGGCTAGGAACCTTCTTTAACCCTAATTCCCTTTGGCATTCTGGCTAAGGAACCTTCCTGAACCTTAACCCCCTGTAGGTATTCAGGCTAGGAACCTTCTTTAACCCTAACCCCCTTTGTCATTCTGGCTAAGGAACCTTCCTGAATCCTCCAAAATCCATCAGTGCACTTTTGGAAGCATGCCATTATCTTCAAAATGCACCATGCATTTTCATTGATCTTTCATATTCAGCACTTATGGCCCGTACTTCTTACCAGGTAGTAATTTTGTCCCATTTGAAGGGGTCAAAGTACCAGTTTCCAACAGTGCTGAATTTTTTCCCAAAAAGTGCCCCTTGGAGGATTACGGGTGGTTAGGGTTAAAGGGCTAAAACAATTTTTTTTTTTTTAAACTCCTTCCGGTTAAATTCATAAGTTTTGGTTTTTTCCCTGTACCAGTTAATTTGTACTGTACACGAGTGTGGAAAACTTTCAGTATATTTCCAATTTTAATCTCCAGATTCTTAACATTTCGAGGATTTTAATGTAAACTAGACCTTTTCTGGTTAATTGTAGAAGGTACACATGTATGTGTATCAATGGTAATGACATTTTGGTCACTCACACAAGCCATATACATATATGTACGCCATATTTTATTTTTATTAAGACACGAGTCACTCTGACACTTTACCCATGGGGAGAAATGGGCCTTTTCACAGAGACAAATTTAAGTGAAAGTGATTTTTCATTAAGAACGTAACCATAGCAACGGGAGAGCTGGAGACCTCACTAAAATGGGAAAGGGACCGGACATGACTGATTTACCTAAGAGAATTGGATAAAGGAAATGAGGTCAATATGAAATCATACCTGGTCGTCCAGTCACCTCTTTGGATTTAAAAAAAATACATACATGTATATACATAACAGCAAAAGAAACGTCACCCCCTAAATTTTGATAAGTCTGAGAACGTGTTTATAAATGTGTCCTCGGACGTCATGCATGACAAATTTTGAGGTCAACCAAATTTGCCACATTGTGTTCGTGTTACACTCCATATTCATAATATTCTTCTTTAACCCTCCTATGTATGTACAGTGCAGTTGCCATAGAATTGTCAGACCTTTCAAAACCTTTCAAGTTTGCTGTACTGAAGGGTTTTGAAATGTGAGAAAACTGTCTGACAAAAGGGACCTATGAAAGGTTTCGAAAGGTGTAACAACTCTCTGAACAAACTGGTGTTGAAATGTTTCAATACCTTTCAAAGGGTATTGAAAGGTGTGGTTGTTCAGTAGCAACAAATTCTGGAGGGTTTTAAAGGGTTCATAATAATTGATAGCCATTTTGGCCCGTAAGCAGATTTTGAAAGGTTTTGAAACGTCAAACCATAGGAGGGTTAAACAAATTATATTAATTATAAAATGAAAATAATAAATATTTTTAGGGGTGACGTTTCTTTTGCTGTTATGTATATATATATATATATGGATTTATCACAATTGCTTCATAATTCTGAAAAACAGGGGGCCAAGTGAGCATTTTTCACTTCTATCGTATACAACTGCAACAAAATGAATGATTCACCAATCAAAATTGAAGAGTTGCTCTTCAAATTTAGCACATAATTCACAAACTGCTTATGCAAATTCAACATTTTTAATTTAAATTTAGCATGAAAAAGAAATCGTGCAAAATTTGTCAATCGCAATTTGTGTATCAAGTAGTTTAGTCTATCAAGTATGTATACATGTATATTTTTTTATGAATTTTTGCTTATTATTATTGTTAATTAAAGATGTTTCTTTTGGGGCATTCAGTAGGTCCAAGAACTCTTACTGTATTGCTTGATCTTTGTTATTCTAACCATAACCTGGGTGAATTAATCAGTAACAAAACACACCTGTTAGAACACACGAAAACCTTCAACATTCAATTAGTAAAAGTGAATGGTCATATGTAGAACTGACCCTTCTATGACTGAAACAGTCAAAATCAGTCCAAATTTATATGTACATGCCAAGGTACAGTATATCGAGTGAACTTTACAAGTCGAACACTGTCAAACCTTGCATGTAGTAAGTACATTTACAGGTCAAAATGAGTCGACCGTTTTTGACTGGTGAGAGCATTGTCTGGTATTGTTGAGGGTAGGACTGTGCCAAATAATCGATCGATGGTCCGAATTCGAATATTCGATCGAAAACACAATCCGAATATCCGGTTACCGAATTATTCGAAATTGCACAGCCCTAGTTGAGGGTGGTCAAAATGACAGTCAAAACCAGTCAAAAAATGCCATTGTGTGCAAAGTTGGTTCAACAGTCAAAAACAGTCAGTTGACTGCTTTTGACCACTATATACACATGCCACAAACGTTCAGCTAGAGTAAGAGGGTCTAATCAAATATGTATGAATATATCAAATCAGTAGAAATTTTGTTTTTCTACGCCAATCTTTGGACAAAAATCATTCCCCGCAATACTGTGTAAATATCAGTATATAACTAAAGTCACAACAAATGAGATCAATTCAAGTTCTGTAAGTTATGTATACGGGGTGGAGAGAGAGAAAAACCAAACTGAAATCTTGAACAATAAATACAGAAAAATACACACAGAAAGACCACAAGACTGACAGAAAACAGGTTAAACATCAATTAAAACAAAATGCATAGACGGACTGAGGAAAAGATTTTGAGAATTTTTTTTTAAGGCAAAACAAAAATAAAAAATCTCTGGTTTCTGGTATGGTGGCCAAGACTGGCCTCACAAATCAGGCAAACATTCATACCCCTATGTCCCCTATAATTTATCGTTTCATAGCACAAAAAAAAAAAGGAAACTAAAAATGCTGATGTACAGGTCTGAGGCAACGCGTGTGGAGACCAGAAACCAGAGTTTATTTTCTTTTTTGGCCCAAGAGGGACAGGGGTCTTGTCAACTCCAGTGGCAGATCCGGGGAAGGGGATAAGGCTTAGAGCGGTTAAATTTCAGTCAATTCCGAGGAGAATTGAAAATGGATAATTCAGTATCCCCGCCCCCCCTTCCACTTCCAATTTGATTACTGCCATCCCCCCCCCCCCCCCCAGTGGCCAATTCCAAAGACTACATGTACATTAGCAGGGAATTTTAGCTTAGCAAATATTTTCGCTAAGCATTGTAAAACAGGCTACCGGCAAAAGTGCACTCGTCTTACATTGTATGAGCAAGTTTGGCTGGTAGTAACCAAGAAAAATCCGCTAAGCAAATACACTACTCAAAACAATTTAGGGAACACCGGATTTTTAACATCAAATAGGTTTGAAATGTTCCATGAACCGGGATTTTCATTTGCAACCCCCTCTCTCTTTCAGTAGTCATGTCATGAAATGTGTAATCACTACATGCATCCTTTATCATCTGTTTCATTGTGCAGTTGTTTCTCATCAATTCTGTGAAATATTATGTTTATCTGAAATAAATGATCTTGCTTTAACTGAGAGTTGAGATGGTTCTAGGAATGATATAACTGGCCCGATAACAGGGGTAATAATATTCATTGAGCGCCATGAGCGTCACTACGTAATAATAATAATAATAATAATAATGTGTGGACTTATATAGTGCATGTATCCACCAACTGAGTGGTGCTCAAGGCGCATTATATTATTACCCCTGCTCATAAGGCTCATAAATCATTCCTGAAACCATCTCAGCTCCCTGGGGAGTATACAGCTCAATTGCTGCCATTCCAGCGCATATAGGGCTAATCAACCAACTCTGCCCTCACAGGTACCCATTTAACCCCTGGGTGGAGAGAAGCAATTATGGTTAAGTGTCTTGCTCAAGGACACAAGTGTCACGGCCGGGATTCAAACCCACATTCTGCTGCTAACACCAGAACTTGAGTCCGGTAAGCTAGACCGCTCGGCCACGACACTACGTGATGGATTTGTGCGCTATACAAGAAGCCACTATTATTATTATTATTATTATTCCGGTGTTCCCTAAATTTTTTTGAGTAGTATATTTCTGGTAAGCAATTTGTTCGGCTTTGTAGCAGCTAAGCAGAGAATTATGCTAAGCAAATATTTCTGCTAAGCAATGTAAAACAGACTACCAGCCAAAATGCATACACTCTGTATGAAAGTTTGGCTGGTAACCACAGAAATCCGCTAAGCAAATTACACCTCAATGAAATTGGTCCCCAGGTGCTGCCCGCGGCCCCCCCCCCCCCCCCCCCCCCACATGAAAGAATCCCGATAGTGCCCCAAAAAATAAAAGAAAAAGAAAAGGGAATGAAAAAGAAAAGGGGAGAAAAAACCCATACCCTCTGGGCCCCCCCTACACCCCCACTGAAAAAGTCCTGGCTACGTCGCTGCCTGGTCTCAATAAAACCTTGAAACAATTTATGGAAGACCCCTAATTCTGAGATGCACGTTATACACTGTACATTTTAATCAAAATTGCCGTTCAGTGCCGTTACCTTTGTCGCTCTCGATCTCCTCCTGGGTCAGGCTGATGTTCTTTGTGATTCTCTTGCGTTCTGTCGTCTTCTCGTCTCCCGCCGCGTCGCCGTTCATCTTCGAGTCGCCATCTGCGGGCCAGCTGATTGATGATTCCTCTGATGTTACCTGGCGTGGGATTACGGGGGAAAAATGATTACAAATTAAAGAGGCATCGACCGTGTTTCACCGGCAGTTTCCAAAAAATTTCTCATTTTCATTTACAACACTGATAATTTCCTTTTTGGAAAGGAAGACTAATTCTTTGATATGAGATATTTTACAATTCAAAATACTTGTCAGAAGCTTGGTTTAAAAAAGGGGCAATATCATCACGACCAGAGTAGACTTTCAAACAGGGCATGGAATCAGTGTCCTTGTTCAAGATGAACACAGCGACTGAAAATTTGCTGGCTCATTTATGCAGCAGCAGCGGTAATATGACCTTAAATTATGCGGTGCATTATTTTCAGTCACTTATTCAGAGTTAATCTAAAACTTGCACTCTGATTCCATGCCCTGTTGATCGTGACGATATTACAGTAAAATAAAAAAGCCCAAATTAATTTATGTAATTTGGTACGTGTTTACTGTAAAACAATTTTTCTCATTTTGAGAAATGTGTCGGTTTCCCTTTTACAAGAAGACAAACAGCACTGTTCTGATAATATAGAAGACTCCCCTTAACTCCCTAGGCCCATTTGCTTACACATAACCTGAATCCTTCCTAACTCCCTAGGCCCATTTGCTTACACATAACCTGAATCCTTCCTAACTCCCTAGGCCCACATGCTTACACATAACCTGAATCCTTCCTAACTCCCTAGGCCCATTTGCTTACACATAACCTGAATCCTTCCTAACTCCCTAGGCCCACTTGCTTACACATAACCTGAATCCTCCCTAACTCCCTAGGCCCATTTGCTTACACATAACCTGAATCCTCCCTAACTCCCTAGGCCCATTTGCTTACACATAACCTGAATCCTTCCTAACTCCCTAGGCCCATTTGCTTACACATAACCTGAATCCTCCAAAATCCTTCAGTAGTAAAGCAAGCACATGACATGTATGCACACATGTGTTTCTGATCTGTGATACATGTACATGGCCAGGGACACTCCTGCATGCATGGAGCAATAAACAGTGTCCACTGACCCAAGCACTGACCTTGCAATCACTACAACAAACATGGACGTACATGTACCATGGAAAGGCAAGTATGCCTAATAACCTCAATCCTCCAAAATCCTTCACTTTAGCAAAGAGCATGTAGCATGTAACCTCAATCCTTCAAAATCCTTCATTTTAGCAAAGATGATTTTGGAGGATTTATGAAGGTTAGGGTTAAAATTGTGAAAAACCATTGGCGATACATCTTTAACCCTAACTCCCTAGACAACAAAGGCAGTTGGAGGATTTTGAAGGATTTTTATTGTTCAGTAACAATGCTTAGGGAGTTAGGGTAATGAAAACATTCTTGACAAATGCTTTAACAGTCGGTCGTCTTGCGGCGATCCAAGAATTTCACCTCTCACACCGCAATACGAATGCCCCCGTCAGTCCCTCTTAAAATGCACATTTTTTGTATATTTCCCTCCGCCCCATCAAATAAGGGTTGTTGCAAGAGAACACTCTTCCTAAAGTTAATCCATCTAAGATCAAGAAATACGTCCAACTCACCTTTGATACTGAGATTGACTCTTCTTCTACTAAGGCTTCGTCGGTGTTCATCTCCTCCGGTGTCTTCTCATCGATCAGGACGTACGCCTCGCTCTCTCCCGATACTCTAGCCACGTCCGGTTCGCTCATCATGTACCCCTTAATCAGCTGTGACACGAGAAAAGAACCAAAGAGAAGATTGCCAGCCATTAGTTCAAACTTTAGAACAGTTACGTTTTTAAGATTTGCTCACGTTCCTGCACGGAGCATGTAAAAACCCTTTTCCGCAGCGAGTCCGTCGAGCAAAAGTCACCAGATTAATTAGCTGCAACGTCTTCAGGTGAGTCCTTGTAACTCATCTCGATCTGTCAAGACTTTCTAATCCTCTCAGAGAGGACCTTTAAGATGACCCAAGCAGTCTATGAAAGATGGACAGCATCTCCGTGGCAAGCCAGACCCCCAAATTCAAAATCTGAACGAAAGGCAGGTGTTAACAGGTTCCGAAGAAGCTTTTCAAGTAAAGATGCACAGCATTTCGTCAGCAACCCTGGCAACATGTTCACGATCTGAAAGGGGGGGGGGGAGGTGGGGGGGGGGGGTAACAGGTTCTGAAGGTTTTCAAGTAAAGATGGAAAGTATCTCATTGGCAACCAAGGCACCGAGTTCACAATCTGATAGCAAATGATGCCTTTAAACAATTTTCAAGGAATTTTTCTTTAAAACATTTAAATTTCTTGGAGTGGAGCAGAGAAGTCTTTGCATCCATATTGGTCCGTTACCCTTACTTCCAATCAAATGCACATGTGTAATATCAATGAGGAATTACTCTCTTAAACAGAAAGGCACCAGTCTATTTCGGACATACATGTGTACATGCAAGCCTCAGTTTGGTTCCTATTGACTTGTGTATTGGAAAAAATCAAGACAGCCGCTCCGCAGACCACATGTTTTCAAGGAGCTTAAAAGGCTATCCACTGCGTGCATCTCATAGACTAACGAGGGCGCCCTGCACTCAAACTGCAGATGTTGTCGGGGCATTATTTGGGTACATGTATATCATTGGTAGTGTGCACGCTATTGGCTCCATTCACATTCAAGTATTCATGGTTAGCAGGGAAGCTACATTTACGCCTTCCGGGAAAAATTTGTCGGGAAAAAATTATTTTTTTCCCTGGTAAAAAACCCCCTTATTCTCAGCGGTACAGTCCAGCTAGATGTTTGAAAAGGTTCTCTGATGATGGGAAGTAGTCTGAATTAATTCTGGTGTAATATTCAAAATTAATTTATTTAAACTTTCAAGCGACAGAACAAGTAAGCCGATTCACTGCTCATGTTTGCAGCGAAATATGGAATACAAAATGGCTCCGCTTACTGCCACCGAACCCGTAAGCTGGGTACACTGTCATTGCCAGGAAGGCTACGATGTGCACAGAGCACAGTTTTATAGTTTTTGTTGATCGTTCACACAGATTTGTCTCAAATCCACAGACAGAGATGAACAAAGAAAGTGTGTTAAGCAAATACAATTATTTGTCAGAAGTAGTAACATTTGCGATGTACTTCTTTAAAAGGTTTGATGTCAAAAGCAAAAAAACACACTTCTTCGGGCTATTCGACAGCTGCTTCTAAATGGTGCATGGTCTCCATGGCAACCACTGTAAACGCAGGATGCACCTTTCTTAAATAACTTCCCTTGCGAAACTAAAGTGCGGTTTCGGAAGATTCCTTAAAGTCGTTGCCAATGACAATGCAAGTGTTATAAAAACAATCATTCCGCTGCCAATGGATGTAACCGAGATGAGGCACGGTTTCTATGACAACCAGTGCAGAACAAAAACAAACAAAAAACACAAAAATTAATTTCAATTCCCCCTGGTAATCTTTATTTAATGATGCAGTTCAGGAGGCTTTCAAGTTGATGGCACAAGATGATGCAATATGATAACCAATAGTTTTATCTCAGAGCTGCCATGTATGTACATTAAGCACTGTACAATATTGCACCGGTGCACTGTACTAGCTGGCTCACGGCCGTTTTGCGACACCTCTTGTTGAACCATGTCTGTCATTAAAGTGTCGAGCAAACCCAAGCTGAAACCGAGCTGGCTCGCTCACCAATGCTCAGCCAATCAGTACCTAGCTGAGCTGATGATAGCTGGTTGTATGCTCTCTTGAAACAACTCCAGACACTATTTCTGGCTTCACAAAATATAAGTGTACAAGCAAAACAATGCTGAAATCGAGCTGGCTCGCTCACCAATTCTTAAGCCAATCAGTACCTAGCTGAGCTAATGATAAGCCGGTTGGTTGCTCTCTTGAAACAACTCCGGACACTATTTGTGGGTTCTCGAAGCATAAAAGTGTCAAGCAAAACCAAGCTGAAATCGAACTGGCTCGCTAACCAATTCTAAGCCAATCAGTGCAGGTAGCCGAGCTAATGATAGCTGGTTGTATGCTCTCTTGAAACAACTCCAGAATTTGTATTTCTGGCCTTCTCGAAGCATAAAAGTGTCAAGCAAAACCTAGCTGAAATCGAACTGGCTCGCTCACCAATTCTAAGCCAATTAGTGGCTAGCTGAGCTAATGATAGCTGGTTGTCTGCAGTCTTGAAACAACTCCGGACACTATTTGTGGGTTCTTGAAGCATTAAAGTGTGACGCAAAACCAAGCTGAAATCGAACTGGCTCGCTCACCAATTCTAAGCCAATCAGTGCAGGTAGCTGAGCTAATGATAGCTGGTTGTATGCTCTCTTGAAACAACTCCAGAATTTGTATTTCTGGCCTTCTCGAAGCATTAAAGTGTGAAGCAAAACCAAGCTGAAATCGACCTGGCTCGCTCACCAATTCTAAGCCAATTAGTGGCTAGTCGAGCTAATGATAGCTGGTTGTCTGCGGTCTTGAAACAACTCCGGACACTTTCTTGGTTCTCGAAGCATTAAAGTGTGAAGCAAAACCAAGCTGAAATCGAACTGGCTCGCTCACCAATTCTAAGCCAATCAGTGCCTAGCTGAGCTAATGATAGCTGGTTGTATGCTCTTGAAACTCCAGAATTTGTATTTCTGATGGCTTCTCGAAGCATAAAAGTGTGAAGCAAAAGCCAAGCTGAAATTGAGCTGGCTCGCTCATCAATTCTCACCCAACCAGTGGCTAGCCGAGGTTATGATAAGCTGGTTGTTTGCTCTCTTGAAACAACTACAGAGTTTGTAATTCTGGCTTCTCAAAGTACCAACGTGTAATGCAAAACCAAGCTGAAATGGCTCGCTCATCATATTCTTAGACCAATCAGCGGCCTATGAGCTGAAAGCTGGCTTTCGACTCGATAGCTGTGCAACTCCGGTTGTATTTCTTGCTTCTCGTCAGCGTGCGAAGCAAAGATCCGGCCTGACATTAAGCCACCTCACTCATCAGGGGCCCGACAGTGCAGATAATTAAAATAAAAGCGTTAAGAAAGCAGAATAGCTTCCAAGACTCATCATCCGTCTTGACAACCTCCTCAGCAACCTGCTGGGCAACCGTTCACTTCTTCAGAGATTAAACTTTTGTTTCACTTCAATCCAGAGCCGAGAAAAATAGAAATCTTGAAATTTACATACACATACAAACTAGAACTTGAGGTGTGGCAGAAAAAGACATCAGATTGGAATGACCAAGAATAACCGTCTTGACAATAATAAGATTTCGGCGCTCACATTGGTCCCTGCCGTTAACGCTGATATCGTGTTCACAGATTATCGCCGTCAATTTTTTTTTCTTTTCGGCTGTCTTCATCTGGAATGATTTCACAAATTAACATCCAGGTGTGCACAGCTGTCAACACATTCCACAGTAATGTAACCAGGCAACCCCAGCCCACGGCAACAAAGCCTTCAAAGAAATTGAAACACTAACAGATACATCACACCGAAGATGGGGGGGAAATTGCGGTATGTTATTGGATTGCCGGACGATGTGGTGTGAAGTCGGTTGATGGTGTCGCATAAAATTTAAAAAAAGTTTGCAGGATGCGTGGGTCCATACATACAAACAGACGCAGATAAATAAAACAAATATTTATCTAACCGGAATTCAGAGCGGACGGAACATTAACATCCTGTGAATTTAAGGATGTGGTATTCCAGAGGAAAGTAACTTCTACTGATCTTATCGATAATTTGTTTGTTTTTTACAAATGTAGGCCGGAACTTGGTTATCCACCTACATGTACCGGGAATGACCATGGAAATTTATTGACATTGTCTGTCAGATAGAAACTACATGTATGTATATGTATTATCATTGTTCATTAATTAACCCTCCTACAATCAGTGAAATTTCTGAAACAACCCATTCAGGCCACTCCAAGCCATTGCTATGGTAGGCAGTGGCTCCTCATAGCTATACTGCATAGTAGCATAATGCCTCATATGTCTGTTGGTTTTAGTGGTTTGTGATTGTCATAATTATTGTAGGGCATATTACTTTGTTCCAGACTCAGTGGCTGGTGGTAGGTTACTATGGAGAGTCTGTGTTTACAAAATAACTGCTGAAAATCCCAATGGATGATGGAGGCTTGGTATGGTTTATTGGTCTCAGTGGCTGATGGTGATTTATTATTGGGAGTTTGTTTACAGTATAACCTGCTGAAAATAAGGTCAACTGTGGTATACATGTGTCTTTATATGCATGTATGTACATTGGAGATTACTTCAAAGGGGCAGTGTGGCTTATATGCACAAACAATGTGTGTACAACATATTGGACATTTCGTGGTTTACAGTGGCCTCTATGTGTAGGAGGGTTAACCCATCTTGTTTTGAAACACAGACTGACGACGGGTTTGCAGAGAAGGGGGGTGGGATTTCAGTACATAGTTCCCGAAATAACAAATGGCCAAAATGTAATTTCAAACTTACTTTGTGAAAAGTTTAGCTGATAAAGTTTATCTGATAAAGCTGATCTGATAAATCTTCCTAAGAAATCATTTTTTTCCCGAGGTACTGTAATTTGAATCCATCCTACACTACATCTGTACAGGTTCTGAAGGTTTTCAAGTAAAGATGGAAAGTATCTCATTGGCAACCAATGCACCGAGTTCACAATCTGATAGCAAGTGATGCCTTTAAACAATTGTTCAAGGAATTTTTCTTTAAAACATTTAAATTTCTTGGAGTGCAGCAGAGAAGTCTTTGCATCCATATTGGTCTGTTACCCTTACTTCCAATCAAATACACATATATCAATGAGGAATTACTCTCTTAAACAGAAAGGCACCAGTCTATTTCGGACAAGCCTCAGTTTGGTTCCTATTGACTTGTGTATTGGGAAAAAATCACGACGGCCGCCCCGCAGACCACATGTTTTCAAGGAGCTTAAAAGGCTATCCACTGCGTGCATCTCATAGACTAATGAGGGCGCCCTGCACTCAAACTGCAGATGTTGTCGGGGCATTATTTGGGTACATGTATATCATTGGTAGTCTGCACACTATTGGCTCCATTCACATTCAAGTATTCACGGTCAAAATGTAATAATAATAATAATGTGGACTTATACAGTGCGTATCAAAAAAAAGGTAATCCGAATTCAGGGCGTTAATATGCCAAGGTTATTTAGTTTGACAATTTACATGTAGTGTACCAAAGAAGAGGAACTCCTCAGCTTTCCATTGATACCTGTATCGATCCATTGCTGTCACACATGGCCGAGTACATTGTTATTGAAAATGGCAAATTCAAATCGCATTTTGGCAAGTTTGGGCAATCAGTTCAAGGCAGTCTGAAATGGACGCATCACTTGACTGCCTAGATGATTATGTAAGATTTTTAAGCTGGTGCGGTAATCGTCTGTTACGACATCCTTTTCTTCAAGTTGGGTATTTAAGAAGGGCCTGGGTTTAGGGACAGGAGTTGGAAAAATGGTACAACTAACGACTGAACAGCGAGTTTTCGTGATTACAACATTTCACCAAACTCACAGTTTGCAGCAAACTCGCGATGCTTTCAGGGAACGTTTCCCAGAACGGGAGCCCCAGCAGCCAAAACCATCTGGGCGAATGTTAGAAAATATCAAGAGTATGGCACTAGCCTCAACCGCAACAAGGGGAATTCTGGCAGGAGGCGCACCGGCGATCAGAAGGAAAATTGCAGCAGTACGGTAAGGCAGCAACTTTTGGAGCATCCTAGGGACACCAGCGCAAGGCGAAATGGGCTGAGATTGCCTTCGGCGACATTCAACAGAATCACGAGATTGGACCTCCACCAGCATCCATATCGGATTCACATCCGACATCAACTTACGCCAGGAGATTTTGCTAGAAGGCTGGCGTTTGCCAGATGGTTGATAGCCCGTACCGAGAGAGATGTCAATTTTCTGCGGAATCTCGTAATCGGCATTTAAGCTGCTTTCTCCATGAACGGCAAGGTCAATATGCATAATGTTCTTGAATATGCACCAGCAAGACACCCCCAGAATTCAATTTTGAGGCTAACATGAGTCGACAAAAGTGGACTGTTTGGTTAGGACTTTGTGGAAGTGGTCAGCTGATCGGACCGTTTTCTTTCAAAGGAATGTCAATGGTAACATGTATCTGCAGATGCTCAATGATAACGCTTACCGCAGCTGCAGGAACACTTTGAGCGACAGGTTCGTGGGGTCTTCAGACAACTCTGGTGGGCCCAAGATGGCACCCCAGCACATCGCCTTATCGCTGTCCGAGATCGTCTGAGGGAACTCTTTGGCGAACGAGTCATCGCCGTCAACCATGAGGTGGAATGGCCACCAAGATCACCTGACCTCACACCATGTGACTATTTCCTTTGGGGACATTTGAAGAACAAGGTGTTTGCAACTCCTCCCCGTGATCTTGATGAATTGCAGGGCCGTATTCGAAATGAAGTGGATGCTTTACGCAATAATCCGGCTATGGTGAGACGAGCAGTGCAGGACATGCTCCGTCGCTGTCAGCTTTGTGTCGAAAGCTTTGTGTCCAGTCATTCCTAAAGAAAATCTGGTTTATCGTACTGACTTTCACTAATTATCCTGCCTTGCACTGATTACCCAAACTTGCAAAAATGCGATTTGAATTTGTCATTTTCAATAACAATGTACTCGGTCATGTGTGACAGCAATGGGTCAATAAAGGTATCAATGGAAAGCTGAGGAGTTCCTCTTCTTTGGTACACTACATGTAAATTGTCAAACTAAATAACCTTGGCATATTAACCCCCTGAATTCGGATTACCTTTTTTTTGATACGCACTGTAGAGCGCACGTATCCATCAAACTGGTGCTCAAGGCGCATTATATTAATACCCCTGCTCATTAGGGGCATAAATCATTCCTGAAACCATCTGAGCTCCCTGGGGAATATACAGCTCAATTGCTGCCATTACAGCGCATAGAGGGCTAATCAAACACAACAACCAACTCTGGCCCTCACAGGTACCCATTTACCCCTGGGTGGAGAGAAGCAATTTACGGTAAAGTGTCTTGCTCAAGGACACAAGCACCATGGTCGCGGTTGGGATTCGAACCCACATTCTGACGACTCAGCCATCAGAACACAAATCCGATGCACTAAACCGCTCGACCATGTCACTCCACATGTCAAAATGTAATTTCAAACTTACTTTGTGAAAAGTTTATCTGATAAAGCTGATCTGATAAATCTTCCTAAGAAATTTTTTTTTCTGAGGTACTGTAATTTGAATCCATCCTGCATATGTACATTGTAAATGATTTGTTACCCCTCCTACCATACCTGTACATGTACTGTACAGTGTAGCTGCACTTTTGTTGCAAGTACCCTGAAGCTATAGTGGTCAAAATCAGTCCACTGACCGTGTTTGACTGTTGAACCAACTGTGCACACAGGGGCCATCTTTGACTGTTTTTTTAACTGTCATTTTGACCACTCAACAGTACAAAATAATGCTTTTACCAGTCAAAAACAGTGGACTCATTTTGACCTGTACATGTAGATGCAATTACTACACATAAGGTTCGACAGTGTTTGACTTTTAAGTGCACCAGATATACCTTGGCAAGCATATATCAACATTATGACTGATTTTGACCCTTAGAGTCATAGAAGGGTTTTAAAGAATGAATTCCAACAAATCTTAATGAGTGTATTATCAATAGTTTCTTGTCAACAACACAAAACTGAAACTGAAATATAAAGTGTGTACATGTACATCTTGTTTGAAAGAGTACATGTAAGCATTACCAATGTTGTACCTTCCCTTCAATATTTAAAGAGAGTAAGCATACTCATAGAAGCAGTTTGGCCAACATTACCAATGTTGCACCTTCCCTTCAATGTATATCTTGATTCAAAGAGAGTAAGCATACTCATAGAAGCAGTTTTGTCAACATTACCAATGTTGTACCTTCCTTTCAATGTATATCTTGATTCAAAGAGAGTAAGCATACTCATAGAAGCAGTTTTGCCAACATTACCAATGTTGAACCTTCCCTTCAATGTATATCTTGATTCAAAGAGAGTAATCGTACTCATAGAAGCAGTTTCGCCAACATCACCAATGCTGTACCTTCCCCTCAATGTATATCTTGATTCAAAGAGAGTAAGCATACTCATAGAAGCAGTTTGGCCAACATTACCAATGTTGTACCTTCCCTTCAATGTATATCTTGATTCAAAGAGAATAAGCATACCCAATGCTGCACCTTCCCCCGTAACTTATGACTATTCCACAGAATACAGTCAATGCTTCCTAATACAATAAATTTAGCTCCACATTAGCCCTTGGCCACATTACTCCACACCTCAAAGCTAACACTTGGGCAAACAACTTTTAGAGAAAAAAAAACCTAATTGAAATTGAAAACTGCCAATCTTATGACAATAAGTATTTTTTGTGCCCCTCAGGGCACCATCCTGTGTACAAAAAGAGACGAAACGTCATGATATCTTATGAAAATATCACAGCCTATCTAAAGTACCCAGAACAGGGTCGAATGCATCGGGATCAAAGAAATGAGTTCCGTCACAGCCTTTGGTTACCAAGGCAATTGGCTCGGAGAATCAACGCAAGTACAATGGGCTAGGGAGTCATACTAATTTTTACCAGAACCAGACCATGAAAGGAGCAGCCAGCCGTGATGCTGGTTCAACAAAATGGGACAATAACTCGGTTGGAGATTTTTTTATTTATTAAAAAAGTTTTTTTATTTTTTTTTATTAAAAACACAATGTTGCAGAAATTGCAAAATGAAAGTTATACAATGATTTGGTTAAGGTTCGGTATTGGTAAGGGGGAGGTACAACATTGTTAATGGAGGCATAACAGCAACGAGTATGCTTGTACAGTAACTCACTTTGAATCATGATGTTAACCCTAACCCCCTAGGTATTCTGGCTAGGAACCTTCACTGAATCCTCCAAAATCCATCAGTGCACTTTTGGAAGCATGCTCTTTATCTTCAAAATGCATCGCGCATTTTCGTTGATCTTTCATATTCAGCACTTATGGCCTGTACTTCTTGTCATGTAGTAATTTTGCCCCATTTGAAGAGGTGAAAGTACCAGTTTCTGAAAGTGCTGAATTTTTCCAAAAAAGGTGCCCCTTGGAGGATTTTGATGGATTTGGGGGTGGTTAGGGTTTTAAAGAACCAATGCCAACATTTCAAAATTTGAACTCATTTACATTGTGTCCGTAACAAGAAAATAATAAAGAATGTATTTAAGGTTGTGCGTTTTCGTTTATTTCGGGAACCGGATACCCAAAAGTGGAAATCTTCAGATACCCAGGTACCTGAAAACAATTTTGTAAAAACACAAATACTCTCAAATGTATAAAAATAACCAATATGAACACAAGTTTCTCTTGTTTTATTAGAGTCATAATAAATGTGGACTTACTGTAATAATTTCCCGCCTCTATGTCAAAAACGATTCGAAGCATCCCCATTCCCCACACATAAAAAAAGAGTGGCTTAAATGTCAGTCAAAATTTTCAAAAGTCGTTTACGGGTGATTGGAACCAAAAAATGGAACCGGGTAATGACAGTTTCGGTTGGGTACATATATCCGGGTACATATATCCCGGTAC
Organism: Zoroaster sp. YZ-2022; assembly: GCA_029582265.1. Lineage (NCBI taxonomy): Eukaryota > Metazoa > Echinodermata > Asteroidea > Forcipulatida > Zoroasteridae > Zoroaster > Zoroaster sp. YZ-2022. The sequence continues at coordinate 52,780,328 of CM055817.1, forward strand.
CCAGCACAACCTTAAAATGTATTCAGATTTTGTGTTTTAATATCAAAGTGGTATTAAAGGGGTAATATCGTCATGATCAACAGGGCATGGAATCAGACTGCTAGTTTTAGATTAACCCTCCTACTGTTTGACCATTTGAAACCATTCAAAATTTCCACTTACCAAAATGCCCATTGGTTTTGTACACACATGGTGATACCATTTGAACGGTGTTGGTAGCAAGCTTTACTACCATTCAAATCCATTCAAATGCATAGAGGGTCCATTGATTCACCACTTAGAAGTATCCAAACAAGGTTTTGTATTAGCTGCCATTTGGAAAGATCCAAACAAGGTTTTGTATTAGCTGACCTACCATTCAAAACCATTTGGGGGAATCAATACTGTACAGTTATTTCACCATTCAAAACCACAAAAGCGAATGGTTTCAAATGGTGCATCAACTTGTATGAAAAAGGTACCAGAAGTAGGAGGGTTAACTCAGTGACTGAAAATAACATCCCACATTATAAGGCCATAAAACCGCTTCTGCTGCATAAATGAGCCAGTAATTTCCAGTCACTGTATTCATGTTAAACTAGGACACCGATTCCATGCCCTGTTGAAAGTCTGCTCTGATCGTGATGTATTTGTCCTTTTAAGTATAGACCTAATGCATTTACACACACACACACAAAAAGTACAGTATCCTGGCTTTTAAAGCCAGACCGTAAGCAGTAATAGTTACTCCATGAATAGATACATGTATCATCGGCCAAACACACTGAAACCCATTGAATGGTTTTTTTTTCCATGCTCGAGTGAAATTGTGGTTTTCTTCCAAAACAAACATGCCAAAAGGGGTTGGAACCAGCTATGCGTACGTGCAAGTATGTGTACGTAGGTAGAGAGATCCACATTGTTCATCTACTCCATACTAACACTAGAACGGGGTCAATGTAGCCAAAAAGTACATTAACCCTAACTCCCTAAGCATTGTTACTGAACAATAAAAATCCTTCAAAATCCTCCAACTGCCTTTGTTGTCTAGGGAGTTAGGGTTAACTGTATCCAGAAATGATGTAGGATTTGAGATTTTGCATGTACATTGTACATGTATTATACAACTACCACTTTTCCCCATCCAAATACAATGTATGACCAATTTCACAGATTTTCCTTTAAAAGATGATAGAGATTCACTTAACCCTAACTCCCTAGGCCCATTTGCTTACACATATAAACCTGAATCCTCCAAAATCCTTCAGTAGTAAAGCAAGCACATGACATGTATGCACACATGTGTTTCTAATCTGTGATATGGCCAGGGACCCTCCCTGCATGCATGGAGCAATGTCCACTGACCCAAGCACTGACCTTGCAATCACTACAACAAACATGGATGTACATGTACTATGGAAAGGCAAGTATGCCTAATAACCTCAATCCTCCAAAATCCTTCACTTTAGCAAATGTACATGTAACCCCAATTCTTCAAAATCATTCACTTTGGCAAAGAGGATTTGGGAAGGTTAGGATTTTAAGGAGAGTAAAGTGTAGTCAAGTGAGGATTGGAAACGATATTTTGGTGGATTTTGAACCTAGGGAATATATGCACATCCAGTGAGATGTTGGCCATTTTGTCGTATGCTCAATTTCACATATACAATCGACATTGTGCACAAGTGGCGGTTGAGTTCGACATTCTTTCCATAGATATTAATGTTAGGATATTATTGTTAACCCATATCTGCCTAACCATGTAAACACACAAAAGACTGTATGTGCCTAAGCCCCCGCACAGAGATACATTGTTTTTGCACACAATCAGAAAGATCCCTTATTTAGAGAATATTACAATCACTGACATAGACACATTATATACTGATGGAAAGAGGAGAACATGCACTTTATTATGATGTCAGACTTGTATAATTTCATATCTATAATCATGAAATACAGTCATCAGAAAAATGTAGTAAATTGGAATTGGACAAAAACACGGTACGGAAAATCACGTACATGTACACTGTAGGTCGGCGTTTGTAGCATTTTACATATCTACGGGTTATCACGTAGATCGGCGGATATGGGTTAAGATATTACATGGTGTACCCGAAATAACTGTACAATGTGTATCCAGAAATGTTGAATGGGGCCGGCACCATTTTATCATCACCAGAAATCGTATTGCTGAATATACATGTAGATGTTGTATCTTATCCTACGTACACAGTACATGTAGTGATCCCCTGGCTGCCACTTCCCAGGTTGTATCATAGTATGGGGCATAATCCCCAGCTATTCGGAATAGGGAATGTCGTATCCAACCGCCACTTTTTAAGGGTTTTTGGTTGTTGTTTTTTGCAACCACTAAACGGTTAAAAAAATTATTCTATCCACTTTTATGATGGTTTTCGGACTTTATTTCCCTTCTGAAAATAGAAGGTTCCTATTATAGTTGCCACTACGCATGTACGATGACCGTGTTGATCACTAACGGGGGAGTTGACAAGATCAGACCGACATGACTGAGGAAGTCATCGTATACCAAAAATGCCCCATTTTTTCATGAAATAAATATCCTGGAATAATTTGAAGTATATGTCCATCATCATCCATAAGTTCTCCACCTTACTGGGTAGGTAAGATTACATTATTAGTAATAATGAACGAGAAAAAGTGGCGGTCGGATATGACATTCTACCCCTATAATTATGTATGGCGTATACAAGGAACCGGACAAAGATGGCCGCAGCGTGAAAAGGAAGTTCAACCAGGGCTAGAGTAATGTACTCTATTAATGTGAAATGTGAAAATGAGATTCGTGATGAAGGATTGGCAATTCGGCGGTCAACCACATTTCAAATTGTGTGAAAAACATCAACCCCAAAAAGCATGGGACGTACCTGTCTTAATCCTCCCAGGAACCCTTCATCTTCGCGCCCGTCTTGGGCGTTGTTGCTCCTGTTATACCGTCCCCTCGTATCATGCTTCACCATATCAAAATATTCAATCTCAACGTGTCCGTTTCTCGGCTCGCTCATTTGAAAATCAAGCTTCCCCCCGAAAATCGTCGGCTCCAAAACAAGGAAATGATTTGAAGTAAACCCTAACTTCAGACAACAACTTCCAACTTTGGGAAAACTAACAAATGTTGGAAGTTTTTAGAGGGACACTGTAAGCAAACGGCCTCTGTGCACCAGTAGTTACTGTTTGGAAGTGGGAGTGTACCAGTCTTGCAACTACATGTAGATCTGGTCTTACACATGCACAGACACTGCTTTGCCCAGAACCACTGAAGCGGTTAGGCTTCTGTTGTGTCCACTAATACTGTGAACCACTGATCAGTTCATTCATCAATAAACACTTATAGCCTGGACAATGGTCTGCCACAATGGGTTTTAACACAATGGGCCACCAAAGGCTAGGTCTTTACAATTTAGCCTTGCTTCAATAGGCTTGTTCTCTCTGAAAAGCCTTGAGTCTGAGGTTATTTCATTCACAACATAGTGTTTTTTTTAAGGGAAGGTATAACATTGTTATTCTTACAAAAAAAATTAAAATAAATTAAAAAAAAAAATAAAATTAGAAATTTCCTCTGAAGAATTTTCACATTTGAAAAAAAAAGTTGTGTTAAACAAAAAATTGGTAAAAATTCAATTCAAATTTTGCCCTGAACCTACATACAATGTACATGTACGTTTGAAGCACTGTATACTCAATGCTTTCCAAGTGTCTGCGGGGGAATAAATACCACAGGCAACTCGGGTGGGATTCGAACCCACGACCTCCTACTTACTAGTGCAGACGTCTCAACCTCTCGACCACCGAGCTTGCCCGATGACGATTGGCCAGCTAGAATCCTATATAGCAGCGGGTTCCGCGATATTTATAGGTTGATGAAATTCTTGCGTCGGGTGATAAACAACTGATTTAATTTTTGCCCTACACCGACGTGCATACTCGGTGCTTTCCAAGGCGACTTGGCGGGATTCGAGCCCATGACTTCCTGCTTAGTAGTGCAGACAGACGTCTTGTAAGCAGGAAATCATGGGTTCGAAATCTGCCCGAGTTGCCTGGTTTTTTTTTTCTTGTTTTTTTTTTCCTTTTTTTTTTTTTTTCTTTTTGCAGACAACTGGAAAGCACTTCATGCATACATGTACAGTATGTCGGAGTAAGGACAAATCAATTGCTTATCACCCAACGCAATAATTTCACCAATTAATTCAAATTTGTAATACATTTCACGTTTCCTAAAAAATTACGGCATGTCAGACAGAATAATTTCTCGAGCCGTTTGGTACCATCACCAACTACACATCAAGTAAGTTTTCAGATTATAATTCAGTCATTTTTGTAATCTGGTAATTACCAAAAGGTGTACATTCACTTAAAACATGTGGTTTCTTTTAACTTCATGCAATTTCTGACCAATTAGTTAAACCACTCCTTTAACTGTTCAAAAACCCAGACATGTACACATACTGTACATCTGTATTCACCCCAGGGCAAGGTTATGAATTCAATTGAAAAAACAATGGAAGAACAAACCACCCTTTAACCAGTTCGCGTCGGAAATAAATAAGTTTTTCTGGGCCCCTGTGCGGGTTTCTTTTTCCCACACACACGTTAATGGAAGCTTCCACAGCTCGTGGCCACGTCTTCCGAGCATGTCACCGTACACGCGTGGCTCAACCGAGCATGCATACAAATATATCGGAGTTTCCTATGGCGTGTTTAGACACTCTCCGATCAGCGGTGCAAAAAAAAATTGCGTGTATACACGGCCTCTGACGCGAACTGGTTAAAATGTCAATGATTCTGAAGAAAGTTTACACCTCAAAAAAAAAAGTTTAGAACTCACAAACTAACACAGTATTAGCCAGCAATACTTTTTTAAATTCCGACAAAACATTTTAAGCCACACAAAATAATGAAAGTCTGATTTTTTTTTTATGAACAAAATGAAGAAAACTTGGATGATGGCTTTAATAGTAACATTTGCCGACAGCCTTTCACATGGAGTGTCGTGGCCGAGCGGTCTAGCGCACCGAACTCAAGTTCTGGTGTTGCCAGCAGCAGGGTGTGGGTTCGAGCCCCGGTCGTGACACTTGTATCCTTGAGCAAGGTACTTAACCATAATTGCATCGCCGGATGGGATAAACGGGTCCCTGTGTTGTATAATGCACGTAAAGTGGATGTCTTTTGATGCCCTGATCTGCGCACTGAACTCAAGTTCTGGTGTTGCCAGCAGCAGAGTGTGGGTTGAGCCGTGACACCTGTGTCCTTGAGCAAGACACTTAACCATAATTGCTTCTCTCCACCCAGGGGTTAAATGGGTACCTGTGAAGGCAGAGATGGTTTGCTCTCTATGCGCTAGAAATGGCAGCAATTGAGCTGTATACTCCCCAGGGAGCTGAGATGGTTTCAGGAATGATTTATGAGCCTTATGAGCCTTATGAGCAGGGATAATAATATAATGCGCCTTGAGCGCCACTTAGTTGGTGGATACGTGCGCTATATAAATCTATACATTATTATTATTATTATTATACTTGCCGGCTTTTGTTTGAAACTTGTGTGCATATTGGTTATGTTATTATACATTCGGGAGTATTTGTGTTTTAACAAAATTGTTTACGGGTACCCGGGTATCCGAAGATTTCAAATTTCGGGTATCCGGTTCCCGAAATAACCCGAAAACGCACAGCCCTATTACCCTCAGAACAGAATAGGAAAGAATCCGATTAGATTTAGCAGTATTGTAGGTCTTGAGAACAGTTTCGGTCTTACAACCCCTAGCATTAGCCAGCCATACCTTTGGGTGTCTTTTGGATGCCCTGTTTGCTAAATGGACACCCGGTTTTATTTGTAAAACACATGCAAAAGTATTGGAAGTTAAACATTTGGACGCCCTGTTTACTAAATGGACACCCGGTTTTATTTGTAAAACACATGCAAAAGTATTGGAAGTTAAACATTTGGACACCCTGTTTACTAAATGGACACCCTGTTTACTAAATGGACACCCCGTTTTATTTGTAAAACACATGCAAAAGTATTGGAAGTTAAACATTTGGACGCCCTGTTTACTAAATGGACACCCGGTTTTATTTGTAAAACACATGCAAAAGTATTGGAAGTTAAACATTTGGACACCCTGTTTGCTAAATGGACACCCCGTTTTATTTGTAAAACACATGCAAAAGTATTGGAAGTTAAACATTTGGACACCCAGTTTACTAAATGGACACCCGGTTTTATTTGTAAAACACATGCAAAAGTATTGGAAGTTAAACATTTGGACGCCCTGTTTGCTAAATGGACACCCGGTTTTATTTGTAAAACACATGCAAAAGTATTGGAAGTTAAACATTTGGACGCCCAGTTTGCTAAATGGACACCCGGTTTTATTTGTAAAACACATGCAAAAGTATTGGAAGTTAAACATTTGGACACCCTGTTTTTCAAAGAATAATTTGGACGCCCTATCTCCATATCCTGGTGAATACTCTGCAAACTAACGTTTTATTTTTGTAGGGGATCTTTTGAATGTGGGCAAAGCAGACAAAAGCCCAACCCACTGGGGCCATATAAAAAACAATAATTGTTGATGGTAATTTCAAAAGCCAAAATCGGGTCTTGAACACTTTTTTGGGGGGTGGGAGAACAAAAAAAATCACTGGTCAAGGATTTTTTTTGTTCTGATCTTTCGAGGACACAACGGGAGACTTTTGAGACAATACATGAAATGGGTGTCCAAATTTGTTATTCTTTGAAAAACAGGGTGTCCAAATATTTAACCGTATGTACCAATACTTTTGCACATGTTTTACAAATAAAACTGGGTGTCCATTTTAGCAAACAGGGCGTCCAAAAGACACCCAATAGTACTGCTGGCTAATGCTAGTTTTAGACTTTGTCTAGACCAACAATATCAGTGAATCAGCTTTGGTTCACAAGGGGTCATGTATTTACATCTTCCAAAGTCCTGCATCACGAAAACTCCATCTTGATTTTCCAGTACCTCGAGTCTTTTGGAATCGACGCGAGGCTTGTTGTCCCTACATGGCAATTAATAATAATAATAATAATAATAAAGATTTGTAGCGTGCACATATCCACCCTACTGGGCGCTCAAGGCGCGGAAACAAAGAAAAAACATGAATACAAACAATATACAACTGGATTTTGACGGCACCATCAAAGACAAAGGGCTGGGAGTTACTGTTTAAATTGAACCTTTCACGGTCGGTTAACCAGTTGCCTGAAAGTCAGTACCCGACAAACTAGATATGTGATGCGATCTGGGAAAAACCCGTCGGATGTCGGCGAACTTGTTTTGAAGATAATGGCAAAATAGTCCCCCAATTTTTGGTTTGACAATTTGAGTTTTTGTTATCATTTTAATTGTTAATATCTAAATGATCATTCTTGAAAATATTAAATAAAAATTCCATCGTTTTATATATGTAAAAACATAGTTTTATGATGACAGATAATTAAAAAGCCATCTTGTTTTTCGTTTCCGCCATTGTTTTTTAAGGACAGCGGCGGCTATAACTTCCCGAGAGCATAACTCAAGTTATAGACAACCTAGAATCATGAATAAAACAGTTTTGAAAACAGCACAGTGTCCTCGTTAATTTGATGTACATGTATATAACACAAAAATGACAAATTTCACCATGTTAAAGGGTTTTCCCAGATCACATCACACATAGTTAGCAAATGGAACAATGTGTACATACATTTTCAATAAACTACCCACAATATTTAAATAACCAATGCAGCCAGAAAATAATAAAAAGAAAGTCTAGAACAACAAAATGGGCAGCAAATTCTTCCAAAATTAGGTGGTTTTTTAAAAAGTGTTTTTGTTTAATATTGGATTCGGTTAGCCGGTTAGCAAATTTCTAAATGGTTAGTGCAGTTTCGACCGGTTAACCATACCAGCACTAGCTAATACTATGAGAAAATGTATTCAAAGAGTAAAGCAGTTTGGCCCACATTACCAATGTTGTACCTTCCCTTCAATGTATATCTCGATTCAAAGAGAGTAAGCATACTCATAGAAGCAGTTTTGCCAACATTACCAATGTTGTACCTTCCCTTCAATGTATATCTCGATTCAAAGAGAGTAGGTAAAACTTGTAGCTTTGCATGGTGAGGATGATAAGTAAGACTAATTGCGGTGACACCATGTGGAATCTCAATTGAGTAGTAATTAGTTCTGAAAAGAACTGGGGGTACAACTCGACGTTTCGATCAGTATGCTCTGATCGTCCTCAGGAGAATGCTGGATTCTGGAAAATGCTGCTGCTTAAGTAGGCTGCTGGAGGATCATCCCATGAATGGATGCTGGAGGATTAGTTCGTTGAGGCGCGCAGGCGGGAAACTGGGAGACTATGAGACTAGGATCCTAGGGGTTGGGGGAGAGGAGTGTGTGCTCACTGAACTGAATCAGTTGTTAACAAGCACAGGGGAAGGAGGGTGGTTGACTTAGGATATAGGGGATCCCTCAGTCTGGGGTGGGTTATGGAGTAAGCATACTCATAGAAGCAGTTTTGCCAACATTACCAATGTTGCACCTTCCCTTCAATGTATATCTCGATTCAAAGAGAGTAAGCATACTCATAGAAGCAGTTTTGCCAACATTACCAATGTTGTACCTTCCCTTCAATGTATATCTCGATTCAAAGAGAGTAAGCATACTCATAGAAGCAGTTTGGCCAACATTACCAATGTTGTACCTTCCCTTCAATGTATATCTCGATTCAAAGAGAGTAAGCATACTCATAGAAGCAGTTTTGCCAACATTACCAATGTTGTACCTTCCCTTCAATGTATATCTTGATTCAAAGAGAGTAAGCATATGTACTCATAGAAGCAGTTTTGTCAACATTACCAATGTTGTACCTTCCCTTCAATGTATATCTTGATTCAAAGAGAGTAAGCATACTCATAGAAGCAGTTTTGTCAACATTACCAATGCTGTACCTTCCCTTCAATGTATATCTTGATTCAAAGAGAGTAAGCATACTCATAGAAGCAGTTTGGCCGACATTACCAATGTTGTACCTTCCCTTCAATGTATATCTTGATTCAAAGAGAGTAAGCGTACTCGTAGAAGCAGTTTTGCCAACATGACCAATGTTGTACCTTCCCTTCAATGTATATCTTGATTCAAAGAGAGTAAGCATACTCATAGAAGCAGTTTGGCCAACATAACCAATGTTGTACCTTCCTTTCAATGTATATCTTGATTCAAAGAGAGTAAGCATAATCATAGAAGCAGTTTTGCCAACATTACCAATGTTGTACCTTCCCTTTAATGTATATCTTGATTCAAAGAGAGTAAGCATAATCATAGAAGCAGTTTTGCCAACATTACCAATGTTGTACCTTCCCTTTAATGTATATCTTGATTCAAAGAGAGTAAGCATACTCATAGAAGCAGTGTCGTACGTATTTTCCCTTTAAATTTGGAATGACTACGTATCCTGCAGATAGCGTATCTTACCAAGTTTTCTGTACACCCTTGACATATTAGATTCCCTGAAAGCTGTCAACGGACATGGCTTTAATTTTACATGTTACCTGAGAACACAGATGGATAGAAAAGGGAACTTGGACCGGATAGTAGACAGACTCATTTGCTTGCTTTGTGTGGACATAATTTCTCGTATTGGCTAAAGAGGAAACTGCTAGCAACTATGACAATAGGAAATTGTGGTATTTATTATTTGTAACAAGGGCACTTGTACCTTTCACGCCCCGGTTACAAACCGGGAAAATAAAAAAATGTCACTCAATTAAAGGAAATGTATATAATTGTATTCTAGCGGCAATTACCAGATAAGATATTACAAATTTACTAAATTATTATTTGTGGAGAAGGTACAGTACCAAGCATCCTGAAAGAAAATTTTGTCTGTAATGTCTGATCATTTTATAATAAGAGAAATCACAAACTTCAACCAAAAGAAACGTAGATGTACAATTGTACAAGAAATGTACACTTTTCATATATCTTGATTCAAAGAGAGTAAAGCATACTCACAGAAGCAGTTTTGCCAACATTACCAATGATGTACCTTCCCTTCAATGTATATCTTGATTCAAAGAGAGTAAGCATACTCATAGAAGCAGTTTGGCCAACATTACCAATGTTGTACCTTCCCTTCAATGTATATCTTGATTCAAAGAGAGTAAGCATACTCATAGAAGCAGTTTGGCCAACATTACCAATGTTGTACCTTCCCTTCAATGTATATCTTGATTCAAAGAGAGTAAGCATACTCATAGAAGCAGTTTGGCCAACATTACCAATGATGTACATGTACCTTCCCTTCAATGTATATCTTGATTCAAAGAGAGTAAGCATACTCATAGAAGCAGTTTGGCCAACATTACCAATGTTGTACCTTCCCTTCAATGTATATCTTGATTCAAAGAGAGTAAGCATACTCACAGAAGCAGTTTGGCCAACATTACCAATGTTGTACCTTCCCTTCAATGTATATCTTGATTCAAAGAGAGTAAGCATACTCATGGAAGCAGTTTGGCCAACATTACCAATGTTGTACCTTCCCTTCAATGTATATCTTGATTCAAAGAGAGTAAAGCATACTCATAGAAGCAGTTTGGCCAACATTACCAATGATGTACCTTCCCTTCAATGTATATCTTGATTCAAAGAGAGTAAGCATACTCATAGAAGCAGTTTTGCCAACATTACCAATGTTGTACCTTCCCTTCAATGTACATCTTGATTCAAAGAGAGTAAAGCATACTCATAGAAGCAGTTTTGCCAACATTACCAATGTTGTACCTTCCCTTTAATTCTGAAAATGTGCTGACAAGCCCTGGGATACAACGCCATGAATTTCATTACGTGTTGCCACTGCCAGGGCTCAAATCCATTCTGAACATTCAGTGAATGAAATCAGGCAGAGACAGTGATGCAAAAATGTCTGGAGGCCGGCTCGAGGGTTCTAACAATCTTGGGACAAAATCTCGTTCGGATTCTCAATGGAACACCACCCCCCCCCCCCCCCGTGTCACCCCAGTCAGTCAATGTTGGCACAGTGCGCTCAATTGAATCGACATTCGTTGAAATGTTTATTTGATTTGCTAACATTAACATTAACCCTTCTACTGATTGTTAATAATGTTCCCTTGTAGACATTCTGATATTCTAATGGAAGTGAACTTTACTCAGGTAAAAATGGCTTTGCCCCCCCTACAAGAATGAAATTCCAGGCCCCTCCCCCTCCTACCCCACCCACAATATCACCAGGATTGTCACCTGTGTGTTGGAGCATTGAGAATGTACACTTTCTCTATGGTTGGGGCAAGGGTAGCATAAGAATTATCCCTGAAAGGTTTTATCCATTTGAAAATTACAATTTGTCAAGACACAAACATTTCTTGGGGTACCTAGAAGGAAAGTTCAAGTCGTCGTAATAGGTATTTTATTAAAATTTATACCTGTTAAAAATCATACAGAATTTATTCAGTCCAAGGAATTAATACTGTTGTTGACTCGGTATTGTAATTGGAAATTTTATTTGACAAAAGTATCGGATGTTGGCAGTTCCCGTTTCAATCCTCTTTATGCATGAAAATCCGTAATGAATTCAGAATTTGTTTCACTAGACACGTACAAATTATGTATATATATATATATGTATACTGTATAATGTGTACGTGTACGTGCATGTACAGTACAATATGTACTCACTGTCATATCAACTTTAACCAGCTCGCGTCGGAGGCCGTGTATACACGCAATTTTTTTTTGCACCACGGATCGGAGAGCGTCTAAACACGCCATAGGAAACTCCGATATATTTGTATGCATGCTCGGTTGAGCCACGCGTGTACGGTGACATGCTTGGAAGACATGGCCACATGCTGTGGAAGCTTCCATTAACGTGTGTGTGGGAAAAAGAAACCCACCACAGGGGCCCAGAAAAACTTTTTTATTCCCTACGCGAACTGGTTAAAGTAAATAAATGTCAGGGGTGTGATTTGACACAAGTAAAACAAATCCTGAAAAATGGGTAGCGGGCCTGGGTCTCCCTTTGGTCTAGAGGACAAAGCCCCCCTGAACCTCCTGTGGGTAGCGGGCCTGGGTCTCCCTTTGGTCTAGAGGACAAAGCCCCCTGAACCTTCTGTGGGTAGCGGGCCTGGGTCTCCCTTTGGTCTAGAGGACAAAGCCCCCTGAACCTCCTGTGGGTAGCGGGCCTGGGTCTCCCTTTGGTCTAGAGGACAAAGCCCCCTGAACCTCCTGTGGGTAGCGGGCCTGGGTGTCCCTTTGGTCTAGAGGACAAAGCCCCCCCTGAACCTCCTGTGGGTAGCGGGCCTGGGTCTCCCTTTGGTCTAGAGGACAAAGCTCCCCTGAACCTCCCATGGGTACCGGGCCTGGGTCTCCCTTTGGTCTAGAGGACAAAGCCCCCTGAACCTCCTGTGGGTAGCAGGCCTGGGTCTCCCTTTGGTCTAGAGGACAAAGCCCCCTGAACCTCCTGTGGGTAGCGGGCCTGGGTCTCCCTTTGGTTTAGAGGACAAAGCCCCCCTGAACCTCCTGTGGGTAGCGGGCCTGGGTCTCCCTTTGGTCTAGAGGACAAAGCCCCCTGAACCTCCTGTGGGTAGCGGGCCTGGGTCTCCCTTTGGTCTAGAGGACAGAGCACCCTGAACCTCCTGTGGGTAGCAGGCCTGGGTCTCCCTTTGGTCTAGAGGACAAAGCCCCCTGAACCTCCTGGATGTTTAATTTTGGAGGATTTACAGACTCTCCACATCCCCCGCAAACAAGAAACTAGAGGTTTGGACACGATATAGGCTACTTCTTTCCTTGGTGGCTACGAGATTTGTAAAAAAAATCCTGAAATCAGGAAAAATCCTGAGAAATCACAGGCCTGTAATGTACAATTATTATAGAAAATTTACAAACCTTGAAATATGTACTATTAATATTTATATTTTGAAAATGAAATTGAGATGGGCATTTAATGGGAGTAACAGGTCAACACATGGTCTTTACCTCAAGATAAATACATCTGGGGGTCCTGGGACTACCCCATGACCACGCCCGTAAAACCCTTGTTAAGGCAAAGAAAATATAGTCTCTGGTTTCTAGTCTCCGCACGCGTCGCCTCCCGATTTGTGTAGCCCGTCTTTAGCTACCATACTTTGTGTATATGGGAAATTTAATCTGGTTCCAATAATCATGATACATGTACATGTACCACATATTCCACTGATTGGCAAGAAAAACCAAAGATTACCCCCCCCCCCCCAAAAAAAAAAGAAAAAAGCGATTTTGAAGCCAACCTATGACTAGAGGGGGATGCACAACATTGGTAATTGTACATTGGTTGTACATCTCTGGTTTCTGGTCTCCGCGTGCATCCACCTCAGACCCGCGCGTGGACATTTTTAAATTTTCATTTTTGTTGTTGCTATGAAACGATGTCCAATTGCAGCCAAAATTGCTGTATCGATTGGAATTCTGCCGTGCTGTGTTTTAAACGACGTTTTCACATACAGGTAGGGGGGGGGTATTCTTATTCTTATTCGGCCAATAAAACATATGGACAATACATTCGGAACAATATACAATAATACAGTGAAGACAAACGAACATTTAAACCAATCTATGATGGCCAGGATCAACAAAAGTGTACTGAAACACTGTAGCCCGAAAGCTTGTTGGTTCAGTCAGACAGGATTCATAAATATACATTAATATAATATAATAGGCCTAAGTCAAAACTGAATTGCAAAATATACATAAATAAATACATAAAGAAATACGAATCAATGGGCAAAATAAAAATGGATTTATAACTCCAGAAAGTCATGCCATATCACGCCAATCTTGAAAGAACTGCACTGGCTTCCTGTTTCACAGAGAATTGTTTTTAAACTTATGCTAATTGTTCACAAATCTTTTAATAACATTGCTCCAATTTATATTTCTGAACTGCTTAGAGTCTACACTCCATCACGCAATTTGCGCTCCAGCAACATGTCACTCCTAAAGGAACCAACTTCAAAACGGAACTGGGGTGATAGGTCGTTTTCTGTCGCAGCTCCGAGACTCTGGAATCATCTTCCAACTAAACTCAAATCTTGTCGTAGTATAACCAGATTTAAGTCAATGCTTAAAACTCATCTTATGTCACAATTCTTCAAAGATGATGTATATTTGTAATTGCATTGTAGGTATACATGTATGTATCTCAGTACATAATTTTTCCCTATTGTATCATTGTATATTGTTTGTATTCATGTTTTTCTTTGTTTCCGCGCCTTGAGCGCCCAGCAGGGTGGATATGTGCGCGCTACAAATCTTTATTATTATTATTATATAAGTTGATAATAATGTAATAAGGATAATTAAGAGAAAAAATGATAATTAAATGTACAATGTATGAAAGTTTGCCTGATTTGTGAGGCCTCTCTTAGCCACCATACTTTGTGTATGGGAAATTTGGTCCCCACGTATACGTGTGTACATGCATCACGTATTTCCCTGTTGGCAAAAAAAAAAAGAGAAAATATTACTCACAAAAAATAAAAAAATAAAATAAAAAGGTGTTACTGCGCCGATATTGAAGCCGACCGATGACCAGAAACCGGACTTTTTTTTGTTGCCTAAACAACGTGCACATGTATGTACACTACATGTAGGTAAAGTTACATGTTAATTGTACCTAACACAGGAAATACATGTAATGTTACTGTATACATGTACAATGTAAATGCTCTTGTTTTATAACCCTCCTACAATCAGTGCAATTTTTGAAACAACCCATTCAGGCCACACCAAGCCATTAGCTGTTGCCAGTGGCCTCCTATGGTTACCCTTCTGTGCACTGTCACACCACTGAGATTGCAGGGTAAGGTGGTCTCCCATCGATACATTGCAGGCCATACTAATATGTTCAAACATTTACAGTGGCCTTGGGTGGCGCACAGTTGATTTTGTAAGATTACTTGGAAATGACAGCAGGCTTGTACATGCACATATATGTACTGAAGGTTGCTAAAGAACAGAATTTTGTGGATCGGAGTGGCCTCCATGTGTAGGAGGGATAATTAAATAATGACAGAGCCTATCCGAATACATTGTATGTTATAACTTTCACAGGTTAGTTTCTGTACACTGTACATGTATCTCTTGGATCAATGCATTCACAGACACTTGACAACCCTAACCACCCCCAAATCCATCAAAATCTCTCCAAGGGACACTTTTTTGTTTGGAAACATTCAGCACTTTCAGAAACTGGTACTTTCACCTCTTCAAAATGGGGCAAAATTACTACCTGGCAAGAAGTACAGGCCATAAGTGCTGAATATGAAAGATCAACGAAAATGCATGGTGCATTTTGAAGATAATGGCACGCTTCCAAAAGTGCACTGATGGATTTTCGGAGGGTTCAGTGAAGGTTCCTAGCCAGAATACCTAGGGGGTTAGGGTTAAGGAAGGTTCCTAGCCAGAATACCTATAGGGGGTTAGGGTTAAGGAAGATTCCTTGCCAGAATACCTATAGGGGGTTAGGGTTAAGGAAGATTCCTAGCCAGAATACCTATAGGGAGTTAGGGTTAAGGAAGGTTCCTAGCCAGAATGCCACTTGAGGGGGTTAGGGTTAATGCCCTAAACTTGAGCATTACTCTAGACAATTGTGCAAAACACACTCATAGATTAAATTGCATGCAAAGGTGCGACCGGTACCCTGTCCTTGGTTACACAGGTATTCACTCCAATCTATTGCCACCTCAACACAAAAAGTCTCTGACCTTTGGATGCCAACCAAGGAATTATTTTAACTTACACCTGCAAAGGATCCCACAAAAGTGCTCATCATATAGAATAGATACAGTCTCCTTTATTCCTCCAAGGAAATGTTATTTTTTGTCTCCCCGTTTTGGAAGGACAGCATCGACGTAAAAATTCCAAGCTACCCAAATCGTTCAAGTGCATTGGACTGTGTACCTGTAGCTCCAGCCAACAACAGAGGGAGGGGGGGGGGGTGAATATCAGACAATCATAAATCTTTTGCCATGAATAAAAAGGTGCCTTTTGTAACCCAGAGCATTACTAATAATAGAACTCCACAAAGGTTTAGTGGCTCCCTGAATAATGGCGCTGACTACTGTACATGTAGATCGCCGACTTGATTAGAATATGAAACGATATTGACATATCTCCTCAAAAGGCAAATAAACAAATCCAACAGGGGGGGGGGGGGGGTAGCCTGAGACACCCTCTCTAAACCTCCTACAATCAGTGCAATTTTTGAAACAACCCATTCAGGCCACTCCAAGCCATTAGCTGTTGCCAGTGGCCTCCTATGGTTACCCTTCTGTGCACTGTCACACCACTGAGATTGCAGGGTAAGGTAGTCTCCCATTGATACATTGCAGGCCATACTAATTTGTTCAAACATTTACAGTGGCCTTGGGTGGCACACAGTTGATTTTGTAAGATTACTTGGAAAGGACAGCAGGCTTGTACATGTATGTACTGAAGGTTGCTAAAGAACAGAATTTTGTGGATCGGAGTGGCCTCCATGTGTAGGAGGGTTAAAACACACACTTTGTATTTATTCACGACGAATATCATAAAGACAGAGGGGGAAAATGCAAAGCCTGTTGTAGCCTTGTATGCAAGTATATCAAATCAAGATCAAGCAAGATAAATTATGCTTGCAATTATAAAGCGTCCATGAAAATTGAAATTAATATTGTGTGACCAGTCGGGCACAACTCAATTCGTGTTCAAATGACATTTATATTTTTATAACTGTACTTTTTTTTTGCCAGGTGACGTCAGGACTCGCTTAAAGGGGATTGTACAACCATTGGTGAAATGTCTATGAGGTATAAAGACCAAGCTGAAAATGCATTCAGGTTTGTATACTGTAGATGCATTCTAATGTTGGAAAGTGGATCATGGTTTCTAGTTTTGATGAAATTCTTGCGTCGGGTGAAAGACAATTGATTTAATTTTGCCCTACACCGACATGTGTATATATAGCACTGTATACTCAGTGCTTTCTGAGTGTCTATGGAAAAACCTCACAGGTGACTCGGTCGGGATTTGAACCCACGACCTCCTGCTTACTAGTGCAGACGTCTTAACCTCGCGACCACTGAGCTGGCCTAATGACCATTGGCTGGCTAGAATCCTATATAGCAGCGGGTGCCGCGATATTTATATTTTTGATGAAATTCTTGCGTCGGGTGATAAACAATTGATTTTAATTTTGCCCTACACCGACGTATGTATAGCACTGTATACTCGGTGCTTTCTGAGTGTCTATGGAAAAACCTCACAGGCGACTCGGTCGGGATTCGAACCCACGACCTCCTGCTTACTAGTGCAGACTTCTTAACCTCTCAACCACTGAGCTGGCCCAATCACTATTGGCTGGCTAGAATCACATGTCGCAGCGGGTGCCGCGATATTTATAGTTTTGATGAAATTCTTGCGTCGGATGATAAACAATTGATTTAATTTTGCCCTACACCGATGTGTGTATAGCACTGTATACTTAGTGCTTTCCGAGTGTCTATGGAAAAACCTCACAGGCGACTCGGGCGGGATTCGAACCCACGACCTCCTGCTTACTAGTGCAGGCGTCTTAACCTCTCGACCACCGAGCAGTGCTATACACACGTCGGTGCAGGGCAAAATTAAATCAATTGGATCATGGTTGTTTAACCCTCCTACATGTACTACAGCTGAACTTCAGTGGCAAGTAGCTATAGAGGTCAAAACCAGTCAACTGTCCGTTTTGTGACTGTTGACCCAACTGTGCACACGGGGGGGGGGGGGGGCATTGTTGACTGGTTTTGAGTGTCATTTTGACCACCCTGAACAATACAAGACAATGCTTTTTACCAGTCAAAAACGGTCGGCTCATTTTGACTCATAAATTTGCACTGATAGCAAGAGGGTTAATTCAGACTGGAAAATTATTTCACTTATGACAGCACCTCTGACCAATTTTTCATAAAGGACTTTTTTTTGTTAATAATCCATCAACATTTTGCATTAACCCTCCTACAATCAGTGCAATTTTTGAAACAACCCATTCAGGCCACTCCAAGCCATCAGCTGTTGCCAGTGGCCTCCTTACCCTTCTGTGCACTGTCACACCACTCCTACAATCAGTGCAATTTTTGAAACAACCCATTCAGGCCACTCCAAGCCATCAGCTGTTGCCAGTGGCCTCCTTACCCTTCTGTGCACTGTCACACCACTCCTACAATCAGTGCAATTTTTGAAACAACCCATTCACGGCACTCCAAGCCATTAGCTGTTGCCAGTGGCCTCCTATGGATACCCTTCTGTGCACTGTCACACCACTGAGATTGCAGGGTAAAGTGGTCTCCCATTGATACATTGCAGGCCATACTAATATGTTCAAACATTTACAGTGGCCTTGGGTGACACACCGTTGATTTTGTAAGATTACTTGGAAAGGACAGCAGGCTTGTACATGTATGTACTGAAGGTTGCTCAAGAGCAGAATTTTGTGGATCAGAGTGGCCTCCATGTGTAGGAGGGTTAAAACCATGGACTAGATGAGTGTCTAAACGATGTACATATGTAACCTGTTATAACTACACCAGGATGTTACAGCGCCCTCTTGTGTTCAATACAAAACAGCAAATACAATGTACAAGGACTTTTTCTGTCCCTCGTTTACTAAGTAAGTGGCAATGTTTGCATTTTTTTGGCCGACAAAAGGTTTTGGTATATGTAAACAGAAGTTACTAGAACTGGGTTGGAATCACAATAGATACATACACATGTGCTTTGTGGAGTTGAAGTACAATGTACCCAGCTACAAGATTTCAGGAATTGCCCAACTTAGCGCTTTTTAACAGGAAAAAATTTAATTGTGATGTAGAAAAAATATTTGTACACTGTGATGACAACTTACCCAATGGCTTGTAACTTGAAGAAAGACTACTTTTGAGTGTTCACTTTTAATATTTAGAACTGTGAATATTCTTCCACACCTTTGGCGATCCAACTTGTGATGTTAATTTCTGCGGAAAACAAATCAAAACAAAGAACTGATTAAATCGGAAGATCATACAAGTTCCAGTAAGGCCTACAATCATTAAAGATGAGTTGGATGAGAGAAACCGATGATTTGACATATGTAAGACTAATTGCGGTGACACCATGTGAAATTCTCTATTGAGGAGTAATTAGTTCTGAAAAGAACTGGAGGTTGCAACTCGACGTTTCGATCAGTATGCTCTGATCTGAGCATACTGATTGAAACGTCGAGTTGCAACCTCCAGTTCTTTTCAGAACTAAATACTACTCAGTAGAGAATTTCACATGGTGTCACCGCAATTAGTCTTACTTATCCTCTTCACCATGCAAAGCTTCAAGATTTGACATATGATGGCAATCGATTCCATAGACGTGGTGCGGCATGAGAAAAAAAGACCGATCACCCCAAGAATGATTAGATTTAGGCTCAATGAGGGAGTTTAAACTGTCAGAACGGAGTTTACGAGGAGGTTTGTAAGGTTTTAAGCAAATCATCAATATATGTAGGGGGGAGCATTGTCATTGAGATTAAAACACCAAGAGCAATCATATGATTGTACATTTGTGCATGTTATCCAATGGGAAACCAAACTGCCTGAAAACGGCTAAATAGAAACTGAAACATGGATGGACATAATCCAAGATAACATTCTTTCAAACTCCGCCTTAAAACTATTATCATTTGACTTTTGATCTGTAACAAGCTAAAGTTATACAAACAAACCAGCTGCTATTACTTGTATTTGTTTATAGTGATCTTTGTATTCCAGTACTGTGATACATGCAAGTACATCTGTATGTTTTGTTTTTCTTTTGTACTGTCCTTGTAAAAAGTTAAACAAACTTCCTCTACAGATGATAATAATGATTACTTTCAACTATACACAACTAATGGTAAAACGCAGACTTGTACGACTCGTGTACAAAATGTAGTTTCCAGATCGCCAGATTTTTACAAATCGCAATGTTTTCATTTCATTTATTGATTTCACAGGTAGAAAAACAAATAAAAACACAAATTTACATTAACCCTCCTACTTCTGGTACCTTTTTCATACTGTACAAGTTGATGCACCATTTGAAACCATTCGCTTTTGTGGTTTTGAATGGTGAAATAACTGTACAGTATTGATTCCACCAAATGGTTTTGAATGGTACATACACTGTAGGTCAGCTATTAAATACAAAACCTTGTTTGGATCTTTCCAAATGGTAGTACAGCTAATACAAAACCTTGTTTGGATACTTCTAAGTGGTGAATCAATGGACCCTCTATGCATTTGAATGGATTTGAATGGTAGTAAAGCTTGCTACCAACACTGTTCAAATGGTATCACCATGTGTGTACAAAACCAATGGGCATTTTTGAAAGTGGAAATTTTGAATGGTTTCAAATGGTCTGTCAGTAGGAGGGCTAAATTAACAGAAACAAAAGGTAGCACCCCTGTAGGATTACAACAAACGTAAACTAAATTACTGTCGAGTTGATCTCCTGATGCTACCACTTAGGAAGTAAACAAACATTGAATCACACAAAGAACGATACACAACATGGCTATAGGCACACTTTGAGATATAAAAACAATACTAAAATAAAAATATTAAAAGTTAATGTTTTGATCCTCTGGATTTTAAAGATTTAAGCAATAAAGGAAAGCAAAGCAAAGAACTATAGATTTCACCCCAGTGCGGCCCCAATACCCCTAGCAAAAATTACATGGATTTTTCAAAACTGCCCAGTCACATCCCTGGTGGATACAGAAACGGGTGCCATATCTAGATAATGCCATTAGAACCCTAACCCCCATACGGGTATTTCACAGACACCCTGCTGAATGCAACAAAATGCCACAACAGAGAAGTGTGCTGGCTGGCTCAATGCAACAAGATCCAACAAGCTTGCATGTAGAACAATGGTTGTTTTGTTCTCTGCCGGGGGGGGCGACAAGATTACGACAACTTTTTACATTCGTTGCATCTTGTTGTATTGAGCATGGTTAGGTATTTATTACTTAGCCACTTTCAATTTTTTGCATTAATTCCCTCCTACAATCAGTGCAATTTTTGAAACAACCTATTGAGGCCACTCCAAGCCATTAGCTGTTGCCAGTGGCCTCCTATGGTTACCACCCTTCTGTGCACTGTCACACCACTGAGATTGCAGGGTAAGGTGATCTCCCATTGACACATTGCAGGCCATACTAATATGTTCAAACATTTACAGTGGCCTTGGGTGGCACACAGTTGATTTTGTAAGATTACTTGGAAAGGACAGCAGGCTTATATGTACATGTATGTACTGAAAGTTTTGTGGATCGGAGTGGCCTCCATGTGTAGGAGCGTTAAAAAAAATACAAAAGGACATAATTGAACTGTCTCTCCAGTAAGGCTGTGCATTTTCGGTTATTTCGGGAACCAGATACCCGAAAGTGGAAATCTTCAGATACCCGGGTACCCGTAAACAATTTTGTAAAAACACAAATACTCCCGAATGTATAAAAATAACCAATATGAACACAAGTTTCTCTTGTTATAAATAAAAGTCATAATAAATGTTGACTTACTTTAATAATTTCCCGCCTCTATATTAAAAACGACTCGTAGCATCCCCATTCCACACACACATTTTGTGAACAAACAATCCAAGACTTCCATTTGTGTGGCTTAAATGTTCCGTCGAAATTTTCAAAAGTAGTTTACAGGTAACTGGAACCGAAAAATGCAACCGGGTAATGACAGTTTCGGTCGGGTATCCGGGTACACGGCACAGCCTTAAGGCCGGTTCATACTTCACACGAAAGCGAAGCGAATTTTACGTCATCAAAATTCGCGCCGAATGATTCGCGCAAGTTGAAATGTGTTCGACTTTTGCGAACCTTCGCTGCGAATATTTGCTGTGAACCATTGTCGATGTCATGAATTTCGCTTCGCATTCACCTTCCCGTGAAGTATGAACCGACCTTTACTCTCCAGGGGAGGGGGGTTTGTTCCCCCTCCCCTGTTGTCCAAATTATGGAGCCGTCACTGATGTATATATGTACCACCAGTAAATGGACTTTTTCCAAGTTGGTTGATACATGTACATCTTCAAGCGTTTGTCCCTTTATGCAAATACCTACATAGGTCTTTTTCTGTCACGGCTCCGAGACTCTGGAATCATCTTCCAACTAAACTCAAATCTTGTCATAGTATAACTAGATTTAAGTCGCTGCTTAACCAGTTCGCGTCGGAGGCCGTGTATACACGCAATTTTGTTTTGCACAACGGATCGGAGAGCGTCTAAACACGCCATAGGAAACTCGGGAATATTTGTATGCATGCTCGGTTGAGCCACGCGTGTACGGTGACATGCTCGGAAGTGCCGGCCACCCGCTGTGGAAGCTTCCATTAACGTGTGTGTGGGAAAAAGAAACCCGCCACAGGGGCCCAGAAAAACTTTTTTATTCCCGACGCGAACTGGTTAAAACTCCTCTTATGTCACAATTCTTCAAAGATGATGTACATGTATATTTGTAATTGCATTGTAGGTACATGTATCTCGCTACATGATTTTTTTTCTTCTATGCTATCATTGTATATTGTTTGTATTCATGTTTTTTCTTTGTTTCCGCGCCTTGAGCGCCCAGCAGGGTGGATATGTGCGCACTACATATCTTTATTAATATTATTGTTATTACATACAGTGTAGGTCAGTTTTAACCAATCAATCATATACCATACACTCTTAATAAACACTAGTATCAAATTCAGCTCTCCACTTCCTGTGATCTCTTATGTGTCAATGTCTCGGAGGTAAACAACGGAACCGGAAACGCCCCCTCTGGCCCAGGAACACTTTGACTTGACACAGCGGTCGCACCTAATCGGTTTATATCAAATGCAAATCCATGAAAACTAATATGAAGCCCATACACTATTGGTTATAAAAGGTACACTGTACTGTGCAATTTGTGTGCATTCCTATTTCAGGAGAACGGTTCATTGTTAATTCAATTAACCCTCCTACTGTTTGACCATTTGAAACCATTCAAAATTTCCACTTACCAATATGGCCATTGGTTTTGTACACACATGGTGATACCATTTGAACAGTGTTGGTAGCAAGCTTTACTACCAATACCATTCAAATCCATTCAAATGCATAGAGGGTCCATTGATTCACCACTTAGAAGTATCCAAACAAGGTTTTGTATTAGCTGACCTACCATTCAAAACCATTTGGGGAAATCAATACTGTACACAGTTATTTCACCATTCAAAACCACAAAAGCGAATGGTTTCAAATGGTGGATCAACTTGTATGAAAAAGGTACCAGAAGTAGGAGGGTTAAGTGACAATATCGTTAACTCAGTGGCTGAAAAGAATACAGCACATGATAAGGACACATCATCCTGTCAGAACAACAAGGTCGTATGTGCAATAGTGCATTACTTTGTATACATAAAAACAATCAAGTGTAACAACGTCGCATCTTTTTCCCATAGGTTTTGCGTGTTCATCCCGGAACTCTATAAAAAGATACAACGGAGCAAAGGGCACATCTTCCTGTCAGAACAAGATCATATCTGAAATAATGCAACAATGTCCAATGTCCAATGTGCAATTAGTGCATATAAGTTTGCATACATTCAAAACAATCGAGTGCAACAACATCGTATCTTCTTCCGTAGGTTTTGCGTGTTCATCCCGGAACTCTATAAAAAGATAGGACCTTGATTGCACTGAGCAAAATCCATGTCTGCAAACAAGGTCGTAACTACGATACGACCTTGTTGCACTGACGCGACGACATTACCGTTGCTGCTGCATAAATGAGTCGGTACTTTTCAGTCACTTTGGTCATCTTTTTTGGGGGGAACTAGAACGCCGATTCTTTGCCCTGTTGAAAGTCTGCTCTGATCGTGACGATATTGTCCCTTAACCCTCCTACTTTTGGTACTTTTTTCAGTTGATCCACCATTTGAAACCATTCGCTTTTGTGGTTTTGAATGGTGAAATAACTGTGTACAGTATTGACTTCCCCAAATGGTTTTGAATGGTAGGTCAGCTAATACAAAACCTTGTTTGGATCTTTCCAAATGGTAGTACAGCTAATACAAAACCTTGTTTGGATACTTCTAAGTGGTGAATCAATGGACCCTCTATGCATTTGAATGGATTTGAATGGTAGTAAAGCTTGCTACCAACACTGTTCAAATGGTATCACCATGTGTGTACAAAACCAATGGGCATTTTGGTAAGTGGAAATTTTGAATGGTTTCAAATGGTCAAACAGTAGGAGGGTTAAACGACCCTACACATGCACGTGTACGTATATTCTCTAAAAAACATATATCATCACATATTTTAATATACACACATGAAACTTAGCTGGTGAAAAGTTGAAGATGGTATCAATCATCCCTTGAAGTATTTCCGTCTGAGGTGATATTATTTCATAAAAAAAGTCAAGAGTTAACAGGTCAAAAGGGTTCAACTTTCTTATGAAATAGCCCAGTTATTTCGTAAGAAAGTCACATATCTCTATGGGAATTATTGATGGGGCACCAAACCACTTGGGTGTATCGCCTCAGTGAAATAGCTTCTCCATGTGTTGGGGCACTACAATGTACGTAATGGAGGGTACTATTTCAGGGTTTGAATTTGATCAACCAATTTTTCCCCTGAGGGTCCACAGTGAAGGGTCAAAAGGGTGATTTCATGAGAAGATGTCTGTCCGTGGGATGTATTTCAAAGGCGGACTGCAAAACTACTTGTCACTGCTTCCATGGAATGATATCTCCATGTGTTGGGGGTCCTGGAGGTACCAGCTCATCAGGACTTGAATTTCACCAAGGCTTTTAGCCTGCCAGTAGGGGTAATTTACAAGGATTACGGCTCTTGAGTGCCACAATTTGGGGTTGCGCACTCACCCCTGTAAAGGCTGAAGTGGTTGTGGGGGTCTTTGGTTCTAATTGTGGAAGAGACAATGACCTAATGTCTAAGGATACGTACAAACGATTTTTCCACATATTAACCCTCCTATTATACATGTACATGTAGCTGCACTTTAGTGGCAAGTAGCTATAGTAATCAAAATCAGTCAACTGACTGTTTTTGACTGTTGACCCAAATGTGCACACAGGGGGCTTTTTTGACTGGTTTTTACTGTCATTTTGACCACCCTCAACAGTACAAGACAAAATTACTACATGTACCTGACAAGAAGTACAGGCCATAAGTGCTGAATATGAAAGATCAACGAAAATGCATGGTGCATTTTGAAGATAAGGGCATGTTTCCAAAAGTGCACTGATGGTTTTTGGAGGATTCAGGAAGGTTCCTAGCCAGAATACCTATAGGGAGTTAGGGTTCAGGAAGGTTCCTAGCCAGAATACCTAGGGGGTTAGGGTTTTTAATGGACAGCCTGTTTTATTTGTAATACACATGACATAAAACACAATAAAGTGGGCCACTTTGCATCCGTCACGTTAGCAGTTTTTCCAATGGTTGTTATTTATTTTTAAGTACCTGAAACCGACCAAAACGTGTTTCAACATGTGAATGGACATGCAGGTTTATACTACAACTAATTTGAGTTGATTTATTTTTTTATTTTTTTTTTACCCTCAAATTTCCATAAAAATTGGACGGAAAAAGTTACCTCACTTTTCCGTCCATTTGTTGATGGAAATTTTAGGGTAAATGGAGTGTCGTGGCCGAGCGGTCTAGCTTACCGGACTCAAGTTCTGGTGTTAGCAGCAGAATGTGGGTTCGAATCCCGGCCGTGACACTTGTGTCCTTGAGCAAGACACTTAACCATAATTGCTTCTCTCCACCCAGGGGTTAAATGGGTACCTGTGAGGGCAGAGTTGGTTGATTAGCCCTATATGCGCTGTAATGGCAGCAATTGAGCTGTATACTCCCCAGGGAGCTGAGATGGTTTCAGGAATGATTTATGAGCCTTATGAGCAGGGGTAATAATATGCGCCTTGAGCACCACTCAGTTGGTGGATACGTTCGCTATATAAGTCCACACATTATTATTATTATTATTAATTAAAAAAATAATAGTAATAATCAACTCAAATTATCTTTAGGATAAGCATGCATGTCTATTCAAATGTTGAAAGTCTTTTTGGGTGGTTTCAGATATTTAAAAAAAAATTACAACCATAAGAAAAACTGCTAACGTGACGGTAGGAAAGTGGCCCCCTTTATTGTGTTTTACGTCACATGTAAAAATAGAGTAAGGCCATGTCCGAATGAGCAATGGCTTTTGGTTGCAGTGGCAATGCTAAAGATTGGGAAGAAACGGTGATCACAGTGGTAGGCTAAAGCCATCATTTCGGGTATGGCTAAAGTTAAATATTTGGACACCCCGTTTGTCAAATAATGAAAAATTTGGACGCCCAATTTCCAAATCCCGGCTTACATGCATATACATACATACATGTATAAACATTTGTGTATTTGAAACATTTATAAAAACCCTCCTATTCTCAAACCCATTCGTTTTTTTAATATGGTTTCGAGGTATCAAACTATACAAGGGTTTTGATGTGCGGTAACACGTACAATGCACATTCATGAATCTGCCCTGTCAAGAACTCACATTAGTCAATTTAAGAATCATCCCCTTCCTCCTTCCCCAGAGGGAATTCTAGGATACCTCAATTGCCTGGGGGATGGAGGCCGACGTGTGACTCATTCCTAGTTCAACACGAGGTAAACATTAATGTCACGATGTGCATATAATCATACACTTATCACACACATGTACATGTAGACCCAATTCAAGAAGTCAATTACGTGTACTCTACACATATATGTATGTACAGAGCAAAAATCCAGACCTAGACACTCAAAATGCGCATACATGCACGCATGTACAGTATATGCCAAACAGGAACGTTAAAAAGGGGCTCCAAGGGAGGAGGGCCAAAGTCATGGTACAGCCAAGCCTTTGAGAAGCCCGGCCAGGCCCAGGCTTTTCCCCTGCCTACTGGTTACATGTATAATGAGCTCTGCTTGCCTGGGCTAGGCCCTCCAGAAGCCCAGGTTATGTTGATTGGCAGGTACTGTATTGTTACAGGATTAGGACTTACAAACGACAGATTAGGAGGCCAGGTAGCCTAGGCCTGACCAAGCTTCTCAAAGGTTTGGCTGTACCATGAGTTTGGCCCTCCTCACTAAGGTCAAATTCAGTTTTGTGATGCACTCATTTTCCAATATATAGAGTCCTTATGAAAGTGGGAAAAATATCACAAGTATCTTACCTCACATTAAAACGGTGTAAAATGCCATTGTATTTGATCCCTTTCCAGTGCGAAATTTGTTAACATCCAAATAACATCCAATGACGTCACATTTCAAATATATGGGTCTGTACATTTTTGTACGCAGAATTTTTTTAGTTCATTCCTGAATCTCCATGATATTCAATCAAAGCGGCGTCGAATTTGACTTTTTGACGATCGAAAAATTCCTGTATGGAATGTACAGACCCATTTATTGTTGACATCCATTGACGTCACGTTGCAAGTTTCGCACTGAAAGAGTATATCAAAATAAAATGACATTTTACACCATTTTAACGTGAGGTTTTAGAGACTTTGTGATATTTGTCCACATTCATACATTACATCCTTGACAAGTATGTAAAAAAAAATCCCGAAAATCAGGGGAAAAATCCTGAGAAATCACAGGCCTTCTACAAGAATGAGATTCTGGGCCTGCAATGGATGGAGCTGGAACCCATTCAAATCTTTTATAGTGCTGGGAAGTTACCAGTTAGTTCACTAACCATTTTAACCAAATCTTTCACGGTCAGTTAACTGATTAACCAAAAGCTGGCACCAAACGGCCACAATTATTGTTTAACCAGTTCGCGTCGGGAATAAAAAAGTTTTTCCGAACCCCCGTGGCGGTTTATTTTTACCGCACAAACACGAACAATGGTGCTCACCAGAGCATGACCGGGGAGACCGCGTCTTCCACCGTATGCTTATGGCTCGTTGCCACGTCGACCGGGAATCTATACAAAATTCCCGAGAATCCTGTGGCGTGTTTAGACGCTCTCCAATCCGCTGTCCAAAAAAAAATGTGCGTGTATACACGGCCTCCGATGCGAACTGGTTAACCCTAACCACCTTCTGGCTGGGAACCTTCCTGAACCTTAACCCCCCTGTAGGTATTCAGGCTAGGAACCTTCTTTAACCCTAACTCACTAGGTATTCTGGCTAGGAACCTTCCTGAATCCTCCAAAATCCATCAGTGCACTTTTGGAAACATGCCTTTACATGTAATCTTCAAAATGCACCATGCATTTTCATTGATCTTTCATATTCAGCACTTATGGCCTGTACTTCTTTCCAGAGTAATTTTGCCCCACTTGAAGAGGTGAAAGTACCAGTTTCCAAAAGTGCTGAATTTTTCCCCAAAAAAAGTGCCACTTGGAGGATTTTGATGGATTTGGGGGTGGTTAGGGTTAATAACCGATGCAACAAAAAAAATAAAGTTGTTGTTGTACATGTAAATATTGGATTTGGTTAGCAAATCTGTTAGCAAATTGGAAAGAATGAAGAATACAACAACCACTTTCTGTCCAAATACCACCGATTTTCCTTTAAAAGATGACAGAGGACACACTTTAAGGAAAGGAAAGTGGTGTCAAGTGAGGACTGGAAATGAGATTTTGGGGAGATTTTGAGCAATGAATGTATGCACAAGAAAATTCTGAGGCAAAGGGAGATTTGTAAAAAAGAAGAAAAAAAAGAAAAAAAAAAGAAAACCTGAGAATTCACAGGCCTGTCAAATTTGTCCGCTTGGCTATTTTTAAATTAACGATTCTATGCCCCCATTTTTGCTAACATGGTGGAGCTCGTATCTGGGACACTAAAGCCATTAATTTTTATGGCAGTCTATCCGGAGTTCACATATGATTTACATTTTTTAATTTTTTATTTTATTTTAGAATGAACAGTCGAGGTAATACGATGATTAATTGGTGAGTCATCCATGACTATTTCGCTACAGCTGGAAACTCTAAACTGCCTGATCATTCATGCTTTTATTACAAAAAAATCCAAAATTTTTCCTTCCATCTTAAAGGGTAGGTGCATCCAATTTTGCTTTTTGGAAAGGTACCTTCATTTCAACACTCTAGTTTTCAAGAAATTTATCATAAAACTACCCTTTAAAACCCTTGTATACATGCAGTCTCCAAAATGCTGCAAAAAAAAAGAACTGCTAAGTACACAATGCTTTTTGTGTGCATGCCTCAAAATATTGCATACTGTACACAAGAATGGTACATGGATACCCCAAAATGCCCCTGCGTATGGGACAAAAACCAAACTGTTCTGACCTTCACACAGTATGTGTATACCCCAAGTTACTGCACTGGTTTATTTCAAGTTAGCCTTGCAATGAAACAAAGCAGGTGGCTGCTTCAGTTTACCTCATCTCTCTGAAGAGCCTTGGGCTATGCCATTAATCATTAGATAAGAAGGTGTGTATCACAATATGTCCCAGTTGAGACATTTTGAAGTATGGGTCCACTTTGTGAAGAACTACACTGATAATAGGAGGGTTAACCCTAACTCCCGAGGTATTCTGGCTAGGAACCTGAATCCTCCTGAATCCTCCAGTGCACTTTTGGAAACATGCCCTTATCTTCAAAATGCACAGTTAAACTTAACACTGAGTGAACTAATTTTTCATCTAATACATGTGTAAATAAATAAAAAAATTGCTTTTTCATGAGATAAACTTAAAAACTGTGCGTTTTCAAATAATTTGGTAACCGGATATTCGGATTTTGATTTCGATCGCATATTTGATATTCGAAGGCCGCCGATTGTAAATTGCACCACGTGATACAACGAGCATGCATGATATGGTGGGACCACAAAATGTACTAAACATAATGTTGACTGGACTAGGGTGGACTTGCTAGGTGGCGACCAAATGTAGGTGAGAGGATGATTTGGGGGGGGGGGGGGGGTTGGAGGATAATGATGGAAGTGCCAATATGTAAAAATAAAAATAAATTCAACAAAAACTGGAAAAAACCAACCAGATATTAGAACCATCGACTGAATATTCGAATATTCGGTTATTCGGCACATCCCTAACAGGTTCCATTGGTTTATTTGTTGACTAGAGCTATGTCTTGATTCTGGGTGCAACTTACAGAAATTTTACCAAGGTTTAAACACTGTTTTTAACAGTTCTTCAGAACCACCCATAACCAGGGTTGAAAAAATCCATATGTAAATTTTGCTAGGGGTATTGGGGCCGCTGACAATGTGAACAGCGCTGGGGTGAAATCTATAGTTCTGAGTGTTTGCTTTGCTTTCCTTTATTGCTTAAATCTTTAAAATCCAGAGGATAACAACATTGCTATTTGTAAAAATCCGAAAATCCGGAAAAATCCAGGCAAATCACACCCCTGCGTAACTCAACAGAGATTACTTCCACGTGTGTCATCACTGTTTAACTATTTCACAAGGCTTCAATGTTTGTTCTCAAGAGGGTCTGAGGATTAAGGGACAGGAAATTTCTCCCTGGTAAAGGGCAACTCCATTAGAAAATCACAATGTGATCAAATGGTTAGGCCCAAAAAAAAAAGTCTCCGTTTCTGGTCTCTGTGCATTTTTTATTTTTTTTTAATTTTCTTTTGTTTTGTTTTGAAGGGATGTCCATTTGCAACCAAAATTGCTGGATCCATCCTGGCGTGCTTTGTTTTAAATGACATTTTCACATACATGCAGGGCCTGTATGAATGTTTGCCCCGATTTGTGCGAGCTCTCTTAGCCACCATACTTTGTGTATGGGAAATTGGTCTGTTTAAAAACCTCCTATTATCAGTGTTGTTCTTTACAAAGTGGACCCATACTTCAAAATGTCTCAACCGGGACATATTGCGGTACACACTTTCTTATCTAATGATTAATGGCATAGCCCAAGGCTCTTCAGAGAGATGAGGTAAACTGAAGCAGCCACCTGCTTTGTTTCATTACAAGGCTAACTTGAAATAAACCAGTGCAGTAACTTGGGGGTATACACATACTGTGTGAAGGTCAGAACAGTTTGGTTTTTGTCCCATACGCAGGGGCAATTTGGGGTATCCATGTACCATTCTTGTGTATAGTATGCAATATTTTGAGGCACGCATACAGAAAGCATTGTGTACTTAGCAGTTACAAGGGTTAACATGCCAAAAAGAGGTCTCCAGTTTCTAGTCATAGGCGACTTTTGTAATCATTTTTTTTTTAATTAACCCTAACCACCCTGAATCCATCAAAATCCATCCCCCTGTATTGGAAGATTTTGGCGGATTCAGGATACCTCCACATTGAGCATGTGGCGGATTTTGATGGATTCAGGATTTCAATAGTTTTTAACTGCTTGGTCATGTTGGTTGATGGATTATAGTTACATGTACTGTATACATGTACATGTATGTTAGATTTTGATGGATTCTATGCAGCAACATTACTATACAAATTTTCATGTGAGCATGGTATCCTGAATCCGCCAAAATCCACCAAAAATTTAGTGGTGGATTTTGGCGGATTCAGGATATGTCCAATATCTACACTGGCGGATTCTGATGGATTCAGGACACCAGCATTTTGTGTGTGACAAAATTGGTGGATTTTGGTGGATTCAGGATACTTTCTAGTAAAAATACCCAAGGGGTTAGGGTTAATAATACAATGTTAATAACATGTATTATTAATATTAAAAAATGATAACAAAGACTTTTTTTTTTACCTTAGAGAACTAACAATTTGATCACAGATTTTATCATTGTCATCAGCAAACTAGCCATGTCATCATTAGCCATGATTTGTGAATAGGACTTCAAAATTAAAATTCTTTGGAAATCAAAACAAGTCCAAATGTTAAATAATAATTGTATACAAAAAAAATGTCATTTTTAACGTCAATCAGGGTATCGCAAAAGATAAATGGTAACATTTAATCTAAAATTAAAATTAATGTAAAAAGTAACAGTAATTGGCATTTATTTTTAAAGGGGAAATGAGGCAATTTGACCAGACAAATCCCAGATGTTAACTTCATCAAATTAATTTTCTAAATGAACTTTAAGTAAATTATTATTGAAATATGGCGTGAGTCACATACACGTGTTCTTCATTCAATTTCCATTAAAATTTATTATCTGTAAAAGTCACCGAAGCCCGACGGGAAAAAAAAAATGAAAAAAAAATAAGCCAATGATAATTAATCAACTGCTTTATCACGGAAGCACAAAGAGCGTGAATCAGAGACGGAAAGCAAACTGCACGTTTGACATGTTCAATGCCTCATAGCACGTCCTCTGCAGTTTCATGGTTTAACATCGACAGCAATCTTATTTGTATTTTGACTAAAATATGAATGATTTATTTGGGCAAAGTCTGCAACGAAGTGGCTATTAGTTTTTTTTATTATTATTCTATTTCTCTCCACAACAAAAAGCACACAGAAAATACATCAGAAACTCTTCCAATTACTGTTAATTGTTACTGTTAATACTGCAGTCGTTCTTTACCAGACCTCGACCTTAACCATAACCCTCCCAAATCCTCCCAAATCCTCCTTGCTATTTATAAAGTGAAGGATTTTGAAGGATTGAGGTTACATGCTACATGCTCTTTGCTAAAGTGAAGGATTTTGGAGGATTGAGGTTATTAGGCATACTTGCCTTTCCATGGTACATGTACATCCATGTTTGTTGTAGTGATTGCAAGGTCAGTGCTTGGGTCAGTGGACACTGTTTATTGCTCCGTGCATGCAGGGAGGGTCCCTGGCCATGTACATGTATCACAGATTAGAAACACATGTGCATACATGTCATGTGCTTGCTTTACTACTGAAGGATTTTGGAGGATTCAGGTTATGTGTAAGCAAATGGGCCTAGGGAGTTAGGAAGGATTCAGGTTATGTGTAAGCAAATGGGCCTAGGGAGTTAGGAAGGATTCAGGTTATGTGTAAGCAAATGGGCCTAGGGAGTTAGGAAGGATTCAGGTTATGTGTAAGCAAATGGGCCTAGGGAGTTAGGAAGGATTCAGGTTATGTGTAAGCAAATGGGCCTAGGGAGTTAGGAAGGATTCAGGTTATGTGTAAGCAAATGGGCCTAGGGAGTTAGGGAGGATTCAGGTTATGTGTAAGCAAATGGGCCTAGGGAGTTAGGAAGGATTCAGGTTATGTGTAAGCAAATGGGCCTAGGGAGTTAGGAAGGATTCAGGTTATGTGTAAGCAAATGGGCCTAGGGAATTAGGGAGGATTCAGGTTATGTGTAAGCAAATGGGCCTAGGGAGTTAGGGAGGATTCAGGTTATGTGTAAGCAAGTGGGCCTAGGGAGCAGTGTTCTAGCCAGGCATACAATAGCGTATCGTGCCGATACGCTATAAAAAAATGCAGATACGCTATAAATTGGCCGATACGCTATCGATACGCTATAATTTATTCCATGGAGAAAAAAAAACACCCCAAAATTTCCTTTGTTCAGTTCGAGAACTAATTGTGAACAACAATAATTTGTTGCCACTGAGGGATTTATTTCATCTTGTAGGAAGCTTTATTGATACATTTTAATTGGCCGGCAACTTTGTTTCTTTTCAAGAGAATGTGTTTGATGTGCCGCATTTGCAACTATGCGGCCACCCGCGATCTATTTATGGCATTCAACCCTAAACACATTGACACTGGTTCCGCTACCACACTGCTTAGGCAAAAACCAGATGAGCGGGGTACCCACGTGCCAGGCAAACGCCGCAAAAGTGAAGTCTATAAAAAGTGTCTGTCGTGAGTTACTATGAATGATCATGCTATGACATGTTTTCTCAAATAATTATTTCTGAAACAAAATCTACTGTCAGAAATTTGTTTTGAGTGAAAGTTAAAAAAACAAAAAAACAAAACAACAACAACCACCGGCAAACGGTAGTTGTTGAACATCTTATGTCTGCCGGGCGCCGGCTGATGTCCGCCGGCCGCCAGCAGAAGTTCGACCTATGGAAACAGTTTTGTCTTCACGGCATCAAAACATTTGTAAATCTCATTCCAGTATCATTTCCCTGCCACCATTTTGTCACCAAGCTGATATATTTTTGTTTTGTAAATTAAGAATTAATAAATTAAGAAGAAAAATTTAAAAAACGAAAATCGGAAATGCAAGACTTGATCGGCTATTCCCGGTCCCCAGGATACGTTCAGTAGGCGGGCGTATAGCACAATTGCACCCTGCAAACAGGCCTCCATTTACTTTTAAATCAGGAGTAATGGTAAACACTTTCTAAAACTGTTTTTCTTCTTCGACCACTGTTTATTTAATGCCGAAAGCATTATTTCTGAGCTGAGATTCTCCGCCACAGGTATAATTCACAGAATTTAATTCCACAAAACAAAACATGTCAGAGATTTCTGAAACTTTTCTGAGGTAAAAAAAAAATCACCAATAGTTTGCTCTCAGTCGAATAAATAGATGTCACCATTCTGCTCCAACCAGTCATAATTTTTTTAAGTAGGTCTAGATTTATTGTTTTAAATTTTAGGCTTTGAAGCAACTGATTAAAAGACGCATTTCTGCCGACAGTCGGATCACTCACTCGCGTGACTTAGCCTTGGGAGAATGTATACTGGTATCCTGTATCCTGGGATGTTGTTTCATACATGTATAGTTATATAGCTTGGAAACCAGCCAAGAACCAGGTCCCAGAGGTTGATGTCACCTGGTCTGGGAGTGTAAAACCACAACCTGTCAGTCATTGTCAAGTGAACAATAGCACCAACTCTTGTCTTGACTCTAATCCCAAATTGATACATTCAACATTCCAAAGTCGGCAGACAGTTCTTTGATGTGAACTTGTGACCCAGAAATTGTGTCTTTTTGGTTGCAGGTTGTCTTCTTTCTTTTTCTTTTAAAATACTTTGAACAGACTGGAGCCAGGATAATTCTAAGGCGTCTTTACAGCTGGCCTATGTTTTTTAAAAACTTCGCTGAGCTTTTTTTTTTATTTACTCAATAACTGTGGACTTAGAATATAGAGCTCTTACCTGCTGTCCAATAAAATACTTTATGAAACTATTTGAGTGAAGCTTGCACAGCAGGGTTTTGTTTGTAAGAACCATTTTATTTATAGTTTTGTCAAGTTTAATTTAAAGTAGGCATAAGTCAAGGCATACATTGTAATGTATTGTATGGAATTTTTTGGATCATATCTGGCTTTGAATTATTGATAAAACGATTAACTTTACTCACACGTTTAAAGCTACAATTACTAACAACAATCCAATATAAAGTGAACAAAACAGTAATTAAAACATTAATAACATGAGTCCTGTAGGCCCTACTCCATTTTATATTAAAAAATGGGTTTGATATTAGTCGAGATAAATGTGACAGAATTACATGTGCACATGTAAACATGTTAAAACCTACCAATTGAAAAGCAAGAAATATTTTTATGTCTAAAAATATATGGTTTTGTGTGACAAATTATATTATGCAATATGCCCCAAAATAGCCTCAGATTGTACCAGAGAGCATCTACAACCTAAAAGTTTCCCAAGAATCCCAGGGCCCTTAAGCGGGCACCGGACCCCACGTCGTTGTGGCTTCGCGCTACGCGCTCGCAGATTCGTGTCGTCGTACAAATGCCCCTACGCTATAATTTCATCCTGGCTAGAACACTGCTAGGGAGTTAGGAAGGATTCAGGTTATGTGTAAGCAAGTGGGCCTAGGGAGTTAGGAAGGATTCAGGTTATGTGTAAGCAAGTGGGCCTAGGGAATTAGGGTTCAGGATCTTTGGATTAAGCTTGGGCAATATCGATTGTTTTCATCCACAATATATCGGCAAACATATATCGTGACTTTCCAATAGTATTGATGCACAATTATTTTGTTACATTCACACATGACTGCTTTAGAGCCAATAACCCAGCGGCGTAGCCACAGGGGGGTCTATGCCCCCCACAAATTTCCAGTGCCCCCCAGGTGCCCCCCACGAAAAATCCTCATAGTGCCCCAAAAAACAGAAAAGAAAAAGAAAAAACCCATACCCCCTGGGCCCCCCCCACTGAAAAGCAATGCCCCCCTGTTCCCCCCCCCCCCACTGAAAAAGTCCTGGCTACGCCGCTGCAATAACCACAGGTACATTGTATATACCCTTCTACAAGCGTCACAATAAATCACAAATTCATTTGCATAGTGTGTATGTACTTCTGAAGTAGTTCACTTTTGTTTTTCATTTCCAAAAAGCTGAAAAGACAATCCAAATTTTGTTTCCATTGAATTTCTTACTCACAATGGCGATTTTATTTTATTTTTTATCGCGATATATTTTTTTAAATCGCGATTTGGCGATATCTCGATAACTTCAAAAGGTTCTCGATACCGTAATCGAATAAAAAAAGTATCGCGATATTCGCCTAAGCTTGCTTTGGATACCCGGGTACCCGAAAACAATTTTGTAAGAACACATACATGTACATGTAAATACTCCTGAATGTATAAAATAAGTTAAATAACCAATACAAACACAAGTTTCAAACAAAAGCCAGCAAGTATGTGAAAGCTTGTCGGCAAATGTTACTTCCAAAGCCTTCATCCTAGTTTTCTTCCTTTTGTTAGCAAAAAAATAAATAAATCAGAGACTTCTAGATTTAAAACAACTCATAACATCCCCATTCCCCACACACTCTTCTATTTGTGTGGCTTAAAATGTTCAGTTGGAATTTTAAAAAGTCGTTTACGGGTAATTGGAACCGAAAAATGGAACCGGGTAATGACATTTTCGGTCGGGTATCCGGATGCATGTACCCGACATGGCTTTAGCGGTGCCCAGTGAACTGGTCGCCGGTCCAGTCTATGTACCCAAAAAATTTGATTCAGAGGAACCTACCATTTGTAACCTTTGGTACACTATCCCTAAACATGTATATAAAATACAACAACCCATAAAGTAAATAACCCATCAATACAACACACACATGCCTGAATACTTGGGAATGAAAAGTTTATTTACAATTCAAATATGTACCCACTGTACACATTGTAACTGTACAGTGTACATTTTTCAGTTGAGCCATTGTCCTTTAGGCCATTAGGCCATGTGAAATAAATGTATTGGTTAGCGTCCCCGCCTGACTGGCAAAAACAGCCCAACCCAAACTTTTGTTTTATTTTTACTTTAACCCTTTCACACCGTGCGGCCCGCAGCGCGCACCACAAAATTGACTGCGCGTACATCCGGCCCAGTAATGAAAGTGTTAAAACCCGACAATGTCAAAAAATAAATAAATAAAATAAACAAAATTGCAAATCTCCTGAATATTTACATGTACTGTACATGTACAAAAGACATGTAGCCTTGCATGGTGATAAGGATTTAGCTGTTCGGCAGACGATCAGAGCATACTGATCAAAACGTCAAGCATACAGTGCTCAGGGGGGAGGGTCCTTGCTCTATGCCGAGAGTGACAGTAGGTCACATTTGCCAAAATCTACATGTACATACGGGAAACTCTAAGACTCTGATCCGAGACAATGCACACTAGATTTCACACCCTGAAATGGGCAAACGATCATGTGAAATAAAGAGTTTTATAGTCGGATCTGGGTTGCATAATACAGTATACTGCACATAATATTTTGAAATGTATCAACTATCAAATACAAACCATCAATAAACTTGCCGCAAAGATTGTTTAACCCTCCTACAGTAGCTGCACTTTAGTGAGAAGTTCCTATCGAGGTCAAAATCAGTCAAC
The DNA here is from genome assembly GCA_029582265.1 of Zoroaster sp. YZ-2022. NCBI lineage: Eukaryota > Metazoa > Echinodermata > Asteroidea > Forcipulatida > Zoroasteridae > Zoroaster > Zoroaster sp. YZ-2022. The sequence goes on from CM055817.1 coordinate 52,818,169, forward strand.
TGCCTGTTTTGACCGTTGACCCAAATGTGCACACAGGGGCATTTTTGACCGGTTTTGACTGTCATTTTGACCACCCTGAACAATGCTTGTACCAGTCAAAAACGGTCGACTCATTTTGACCTGTAAATGTACTTACTACACGTACACGTAAGATTTGACAGTGTTTGACTTTTAAGTGCACTCGATATACCTTGGCAAGTATATCAACATTTTAACTGTTTTTGACCCTTGCAGTAGTAGGAGGATTTTAATAACCCATGCGGCAAAAAAGTCTAGAACAACAAAATGGGCGGCAAATTCTTACAAAATTGTTGGTCATATTTTTTAAATATTGGTTTTGGTTAGCCGGTTAGCAAATTTAACGGTTGGTGCAGTTTCGGTTAACCAGTTAACCCTCCCAGGGGGGTGTGATTGGGCAGTTTTGAAAAATCCACGTAAATTTTGCTCGGGGTATTGGGGCCGCTGTTGTGAACAGCGCTGGGGTGAAATCTATAGTTCTGAGCATTTGCTTTGCTTTCCTTTATTGCTTAAATCTTTAAAATCACAACATTGCCATTTGTAAAAATCCGAAAATCAGGAAAAATCCGGACAAAGCACACCCCTGCATTTATGTAGAAAATGCAGGAACATTTTGGAATTTTGTCCTCAAAATATATAATATTATTTTTAATCGCTTCGGCCTTGCTTAAAACCCTTGTATACATGCAATCTCCAAAATGCCACAAAAACTTGTGTCTTCTAAGTACACAATGCTTTTTCTATGCATGCCTTCAAATATTGCATACTGTACACCAGAGTGGTACATGGATACCCCAAAATTCCCCTGGGACAAAAACAGTGTTCTGACCTTCACACAAACCGAGTGTGCCCCAGGGTGCCACATGTTATTTTGTGCATAACCCCTGCGAAATGTACAGTGTATTTTGTTGGTTGTGACATTTTGAAGTGTGGGTCGACTTTGTTAAGAACAACACTGATAGTAGGAGGGTTTTAAATCTTTAAAATCTGGAGGATCACAACATTGCAATTTATAAAAATCCGGACAAATCACACCCCTGCGTAACTCAACAGAGATTACTTCCACGTGTGTCATCCCTGTTTAACTATTTCAAATCACAAGGCTTCAATGTTTGTTATCAAGAGGGTCCGAGGGGTAAGGGACACAGTAGTTCGCATGCAGACTGATATTTTTATTTTAAAAATATAAATACACACATCACTTTATTTTAGTGTTTATTTTACCCCTGCTCTGCAGTGTTTTAGCCAGCGAGCCGTGCAGGCCGTGTTAGCACGGCCAGTTTTAAAAAAACACGGGCAATATTTTCAAGCACGGCTTGTATTTTTAAATCGAAGCCGTGCTAAAATATTTTAGAAAATCTATTTCAGTAAAAGGGAATTTCATGTCAATTTGTGATTTTATTTTATGAAAACAATTTTTGTTAACTTTGAAGTTTTCTTTTTCTTGTGGACAATTTAAAACATAAAAGACGTAACGCAGATAAATTTAATTTCACCAGTTTTTCACCTCAGTTCGATCGCGATCGTGCACGCACAGCGGAGTCTCCGATTGACTTGTCACGCTTGTGGTCCGACTTTAGTCTGGTACACGTGTTGGTATAAAATCAACTCTGTATTTACATGTGCACAACCGAAACGGGGAACCAGTCCGTATTTCATAGACTTGATTTAGTCTATTCAGAGAACGTCAGTTACATCATGTCGGCCAAAAGGGGAAAAATAACAAACTTCTTCACAAAGGTAACAGCAAAATTGTCACGTTTAACTTACAACATGTACAATCAAAATACTTTGGGGTACAATGCAGTAGTAGGCCTACCCAAATTTTGTGTTGCTCAACGTCCATACTATTTTGTCAACTGATCAGAAAATTACCTTGTTAAAGAACAACACCTCATATAGTCATAATATCATACATAAATCCACTAGCAAATCTGAAATCATAAGCATTGAAGACCGATCTCACATGTCAAAAGCATGTCAATGTGCATACCACATCGTTCGTCGACTCGTGGTGCATGTACATGTACGTACATTGCATGGTCGGACTATTTATGTTTGTGTGTGTGTACGACTACGACGTGTGTGCACGTGCGCGCGATGTGATGTTGTGGGGCACTATAAATAGCGCAGAGGGCTTATACAGTACATACATGTACGTATACATTATGCGCCCGTGTGCAAAAAATAGTAAACTTGATCTAGTCACATAACACCTCAAAAAACAAGATGTACTTCAAACAAAATGGCAAAAAAATACAAAGGTTCATTCATATGCACGTACATTTTTTTTTTTTTTTTTTTAAATATAATTAAAAATTGTAGTGATTTGTCAAAGAAAACATTTGTGTCATATTCTCATTTACATAACTATAAATTGACATAGCTGTGGTTTAATACTATTAACTGACATTAAATTACATTTTAAATTATATTAAAATAAAATACATCGAAACATAATTTCATTTTAAAAATGTAACCCTTTTTTTTATATATAATAAACACTTGCTGGTATAAATACTAGTTTCATGGCATACGCATTTCCAAATATATTGTGTTAACAAACTTTCTTAAAAACTTTAATTACTAATGGCTATCACTATGCAAAATTAGTGGACTATTGCACATTCTATAGTTTCTGCTAAACTTATTATTTTTTGTTTAAAAAAGGAAACAATCTAACCAAATTAGCTAATTTTTACCTGAAAAACAGGTATCAGAAATGCATTAGAGACCACCAAAGAGCATCTAAAATAGCCAGAGCTTCCAGGGTCCTTAAGCAGGCCCTGGACCCGCAAGTTGTTGTGCCAGACACAAATTTTGGACTCCAATAAGTTGCACTCCCACTTTTTTTTTTTGCACTCCCACTTTACCAAATCCTGGCTAAAACACTGCTGCTCTGTCAATAATGCCAGCAAATGTTTTAATAACTATAATACTCTATTTTTTTTTAAATGCACGTACACCTGCAAAGTACATCATTTCAAAAGGGTAGAGTTCATGAGAGACCCATACAAGTGTGCATTTGTGCCCAATGTTGGCAGGGTGGCTAGAAATTAAGACTGTAGGAATGTACATACATGTACATGTACATGTATACAAATCTCTTGAAGGCTTGATAATGTCAGATGAAGGTCAGTGAAAGACCTGAAGCTGACTGTTTTTTTCTCATATACCCCCCCCCCCCAGCACAATCTCCAATATCAGGATAGATAAAAAAAAACAGACATCTGTTAAAATTGTCAATAAAAAATTACAAAAATAGAAGACGGACTTCAAAATAGATGAAGCAAGGTCAAAGAAACCACTGAAGCAGACTGTTTTTTTAAATATATTTTAAATATTTTTAAAATATCTTTTAAATATTTTTTAAATATTTTTTTAATACATGTATGTACGTCATCCAACGGAACAAACCCCCCAAGGACAGGATGGATAGAACAACACTGAAAATTTGTTAAAATTCTTAATAAAATTACAAAAATAGAATATTGTCCGACAGGACTCAAAACAGATGAAGCAAGGTTAATTAATGGAACCATGCAGATCTAGGGCTGTGCGATTTTGGTTATTTCAGGAACTGGATACTTAAAATTGGAAAACTTCGGCTACCTGGGTACCCATAAACACTTGTAAAAAAATTAAAAAAATTAATTTAAAAAACTACTCCAAAATGCATAAAATAACCAATACGAACACAAGTTTCAAACAAAAGCCGGCAAGTCTGTGAAAGGCTGTCGGCAAATACTCCCTTCATCTAAGTTTTCTTCATTTTGTTAGCAAAAAAAAAATCAGAGACTTTTGTGTGGCTTAAAATGTTTAGTTGGAATTTTAACAAGTCGTTTACGGGTAATTGGAACCGAAAAATGGAACCAGGTAATGACATTTTCGGTCTGGCACCGCATTATCTGATGGCCGAGTCGTCAGAATGTGGGTTCGAATCCCGACCGCGACCATGGTGCTTGTGTCCTTGAGCAAGACACTTTACCATAATTGCTTCTCTCCACCCAGGAGTAAATGGGTACCTGTGAGGGCGGAGTTGGTTGTTGTGTTTGATTAGCCCTATAAGTGCTGTAATGGCAGCAATTGAGCTGTATACTCCCCAGGAAGCTGAGATGGTTTCAGGAATGATTTACGAGCCTGATGAGCAGGGGTAATAATATAATGCGCCTTGAGCACCAGTTTGGTAGATGTGTGCTATATAAGTCTACGTTATTATTATTATTATTATTATTATTATTATTATTATTATTATTATTATTATTATTATTATTATTATTATTATTATTATTATTATTATTATTATTATTATTATTATTATTATTATTATTATTATTATTATTATTATTATTATTATTATTATTATTATTATTATTATTATTATTATTATTATTATTATTATTATTATTATTATTATTATTATTATTATTATTATTATTATTATTATTATTATTATTATTATTATTATTATTATTATTATTATTATTATTATTATTATTATTATTATTATATGCATATCTATAATTATTACATACTATGTATTTTTGTTTTCAACATCATCCAACATTGCCAGCGCCAATGACAGGATGGATATAAAAACCACTGTAGTGCTGGGAGTTTCCGGTTAGTTAGCTACACGTAACCGTTTTACTGAAACTTTCACAGTCGGTTAACCCAGGCCTCGACCTTAAAGATTGAGAGGGGAAAATCATTGGCTTTAATCAATTTCAATCTCATTTCAAAGAATTTATTTTCCTTTCTAAAAGGAAATAACCACTGAAAAACAAAAACTTCTCAAAATTGCCTTCAAGAAAGCAAAAAAAAAAAAACCAACAAAAAAACCACGCGATTCATCATTAAGATTGCACATAAACCTTTGTATAGATCACCCACAATGTAGGTACAATACACAGAAAAGGAAAAATTAGTGACCGACTATGCAGTACCTACATGTATTCCATAGTTATATCGGACAGCAATGTTAGGAAATTTCATCTTTGTTTTTTTAGGCTTTGTCAAAGGAACAGTTTGTGATTCATCTTTAAGATTACACAAGAATGTAGATGTACTACCAAGGAACAATTAATAATGACCAACCATGCAGTACCTATTGCATATTTATATCGGACAGCAATGTTAGGAAATTTCATCTTCGTTTTTTTAGGCTTTGTCAAAGGAACAGTTTGTGATTCATCTTTAAGATTACACAAGAATGTAGATGTACTACCAAGGAACAATTAATAATGACCGACCATGCAGTACCTATTGCATATTTATATCGGACAGCAATGTTAGGAAATTTCATCTTCGTTTTTTTTAGGCTTTGTCAAAGGAACAGTTTGTGATTCATCTTTAAGATTACACAAGAATGTAGATGTACTACCAAGGAACAATTAATAATGACCGACCATGCAGTACCTATTGCATATTTATATCGGACAGCAATGTTAGGAAATTTCATCTTCGTTTTTTTTAGGCTTTGTCAAAGGAACAGTTTGTGATTCATCTTTAAGATTACACAAGAATGTAGATGTACTACCAAGGAACAATTAATAATGACCGACCATGCAGTACCTATTGCATATTTATATCGGACAGCAATGTTAGGAAATTTCATCTTTGTTTTTTTAGGCTTTGTCAAAGGAACAGTTTGTGATTCATCTTTAAGATTACACAAGAATGTAGATGTACTACCAAGGAACAATTAATAATGACCGACCATGCAGTACCTATTGCATATTTATATCGGACAGCAATGTTAGGAAATTTCATCTTCGTTTTTTTAGGCTTTGTCAAAGGAACAGTTTGTGATTCATCTTTAAGATTACACAAGAATGTAGATGCACTACCAATAGTGACCGACCATGCAGTACCTATTGCATATTTATATCGGACAGCAATGTTAGGAAATTTCGTCGTCTTCTTATTTTAGGCTTTGACAAAGGAACAGTTGGCAGACCAAAATATGTCTCATGGGATGTGGTTGATTGCCTCGTGTTAAAATCAGCTGATCAACTGATATGTGTCTTATGATTTCAGGCAGGGAATGAGATCATAAAGGGGGGGGGGGGTATGGATCAAGTGTGGCTAAAAATGGGATGTACAATGTATGAAGTCCGATGATTTCAGTCGGTGGATGAGATCATGAAGATCATGAAGGAGGAGGGGGCAGATCCAGGATGGCTAAGAAAGGGGACGGGACTTGACTGCAACATGAGGTACATTGACTGAAACTGGATATTATGGGATGTTGTTGATTATGTTCAGCGACATCCAACTGATGACTTCAGTCGGGGGATGAGATCCTAAGGCGGGGGGGGGGGGGGGAGACAGACCAAGTGTGGCTAAAAACGGGGAGGTGATGGACTGCAAGATGATGTATAGTGTACATGTGCATTGAATGACACTGGATATTATGTGAGATATTTGTTGATTGTGACAACATCCAACTGATGTATGCTTGATGACTTTACAGTCAGGGGGATGCGATCCTAAGAGGGGGTGGCAGATCAAGTGTGGCTAACAATGAGAGGCGCTGAACTGCAAGATGAGGCCCATTGACTGATACTGGATATTACTGGGATGTGGTTGATTGTTTTTAACAACATCCAACTGATGCTTGATGACTTCAGTCAGGGGATGGTATCATGAAAGGGGGCGGTGAACCAGAGTTGCTAAAAAATGGGGGTCTGGGGTGGACAAGAACGGGAGGCACTGGACAAAAACTAGAATATGAGATGATGATGTTGATTGATTGCTTCGTACAGCAATGTCCTACTGATGTATTTTCAGAGGGGGGAATTCAGGGAGGTTGAAAAGGGAAGCAGCAGACCAAAACGAGAGTTGCAGTGACCGAATAAAATGGGACAATAATATTTAATATAAGTGCTCCATATCTGCAAAAAATTACACTCTTGGGGAAATGTTGCGGTCGAATGCCTTGCAGCTGTGTACTTGTACATCAATGTACAATGTGTAACAGTCAGATGATTTTTTATTAGGAGTGAGATCATTATTAGCGTGGGCGGATCCCGGGTGGCAATAAAAAAAAATTAAAAATGGGGGAACTGGACCGAAACGAATGATACATTGACACAGAAACATATGCAATACTCATTGTGGCACTTCTTTTCCCATCCAGATCAGCCAGGTGTACAGTTACAGGACTAGAATTTCATTCTTGTAGGGGCAAGACCACTTTTCCAAAGTAAAGGGCGCTTCCATTAGAATATCAGAATGTCTATGGGAACATCTGCAAGGGGAACCAAGGCCAAGTAATCCAATTTTGTCCGAAGTATTTGGCCAGTTGTCGATACCATACTGTAAAATGGAATTTCATTCTTGTAGGGTCAAAGCCACTTTTCCTAAGTAAAGGGCAAGTGCTTCCATTAGAATATCAGAATGTCTATGGGAACATTTGTAAGGTGCACCAAGGCCAAGACCAGGGCAACAGAGGCCATGGCCTCCCTGGAATCTGTAAAACTCCAGGCCTAATGAGTAAAGAGAACATCCACTAGAATATCAGTGGGGAACCTTTTTTAAGGGGCACCAAGGCCAAGACCAGGGCAACGGGAGTCCATGGCCTTCTGTTGCCTCTGTGAAATTCCAGGCCTGCATTTAATGATAGCTCCTCTCCTGTGTCTGCTACACATCCCCCCCACCCCACCCCACCCAACCCCACAAATATCTATCCACTACCAAAATTTCAATGTTTTTGTAGGGTTTGTTTGTTTGATTTTGTTATTTTTTTTTAAAGGTAATTGAGTAGTTGAACCAATCAAACATCCACCCAACCCGACAAAAATATCTGTTCACTGCCAAAATTTAATATTTTTTTTTTTTTTTAGTGTTTAAAAAAAAATAAAAAAGTCATCAAGAAGTTGAACCTCAAGACCCTCCCCGACCCTCCAAGGTGTTAGGCAGGATTTTGAAATAGGGTGTCCAAATTTGCTGGAAATTTCAAAGAAGGATATCCAAATTGTTCACTTACAATACATTTACATGTAAATGACACATGAAATAGGGCGTCCAAAATTGAAACGGGACGTCCAAAATTGAAATATATATTAGGGCATCCAAAATTGAAATGGGGCGTCCAAAATTGAAATAGGGCATCCAATTTTAAAATGGGGTTTCCAAAAAGACACCCAGACACCCATCTGGCTAATATGTTGTGCCGCCCCCCCTCCCTAAGCTACTTCTAAAGGTGTAACACAGCCTTTTTATGTCCAACTGCAATCTTTCTATTATTCATTGAAGGCCACTGAAGCTGACTCACCCCAAGGACAATCACTCTCAGTCAACACAAGGCCCTTTCAAGACTCCTGCCACCTACCTACCCACAGACAGTGCAGCTGATAATATATAGTGTGTATACAAATGTCTGCAGACACCATGCATTATTTGGTCAAATGGCAATGAATGAGGCACATAATTAGAATAATGTAATGTTCTTTAGAATAATTCATGTGTGGGGTTCAACATGAAGTATGTGTTTGCGTACTTGCACATATACATGTACATGTATGTCTGTGTGTACAATGGGTCAATAGGGAAAGTACAAATTTGGTTAAGAGGGGAGACTACTACACCACGTCACCAACAAATTCATGAATTTACGGTGACATTTCTGTTCAGACGTCTCCATGCAATTCTTCGCAATGTCCATCAACCAGGCCCAGCAATGACAAACCGTTTACCCTTGAAGTTCAGGACTTTTCAAACCAGACTTCTCCCATGGACACTTTTATTTTGCTTGCTCAAGAGTCACATCCCAAAATCATTATAAATGTTTCTATGTACAAAGAGAATGCCCAAAAGTGCTCACATCATTCCCACAAACCTCATAATCAACCCTACATATTTTATTTCACATAATCATAACCTACTTCCTATGTTTACATGCTATCAAAAACCCAATCATGATCGGGTTACTTAGCTTATAATTCATATTATGTTCAACATGAAGTATGTGTTTGTGTACTTATGTCAGTGCGTACAATGGGTCAAATTTATCGGGAAAGTACAACATTTTGTCATTAACCCTAACTCCCTAGACAACAAAGCCAGTTGGAGGATTTTGAAGGATTTTTATTGTTTTAATACAATGCCTAGGGAGTTAGGGTTAACCCTCCTACTACTACAAGGGTCAAAATCAGTCAAATTGTTGATATACTTGCCAAGGTATATCGAGTGCACTTAAAAGTTGAACACTGTCAAACCTTACGTGTAGTAAGTACATTTACAGGTCAAAATGAGTCGACCGTTTTTGAATGGTAAAAGCCATTGTCTGGTATTGTTCAGTGTGGTCAAAATGACAGTAAAAACCAGTCAAAAATGCCCCTGTGTGCACATTTGGGTCAACAGTCAAAACAGGCAGTTGACTGGTTTTGACCTCTATAGCTACTTTCCACTAAAGTGCAGCTATAATAATAATAATAATAATAATAATAATAATAATAATAATAATAATAATAATAATAATAATAATAATAATAATAATAATAATAATAATGTAGACTTATATAGCGCACGTATCCACCAAACTGGTGCTCAAGGCGCATTATATTATTACCCCTGCTCATCAGGCTCATAAATCATTCCTGAAACCATCTCAGCTCCCTGGGGAGTATACAGCTCAATTGCTGCCATTACAGCGCATATAGGGCTAATCGAACACAACAACCAACTCTGCCCTCACAGGTACCCATTTACCCCTGGGTGGAGAGAAGCAATTATGGTAAAGTGTCTTGCTCAAGGACACAAGCACCATGGTCGCAGTTGGGATTCGAACCCATGTTCTGACGACTCAGCCATCAGAACACAAATCCGATGCACTAAACCGCTCGACCATGGCACTCCATAGTAGGAGGGTTAAAACCCTTATGACTGCAAGGGTCAAAATCAGTCACAATGTTGATCTACATGTACTTGTCAAGGTGTATCTAGTGCACTTACAATGTACAAGTCAAACACTATCAAACCTGATGTGTAGTATGGTCATTTGAGTTGACCATTTTTGACTGGTAAAAGAATTATCTTGTAGCGTTGAGGGTGGTAAAAAAAAAACAGTCAAAAATGCCCATGTGTGCACAGTTATTCAACAAGGTATAATCTAAAATCGGAAAGAATGTCGTATCCGACCGCCACTTTTTAAGGGCTTTTTTGGAATTGTTTTGCAACCACTAACCAGTTAAAAGATGATTCTATCGATTTTTGGTGGTGCAGAAAGCGAAAACTATCTTTAAAATCCACTTTTATGATGGTTTCGGACTTTATTTCCCTTCTAAAAAAATCCTCCCCTTCAGAAAATAGAAGGATCCTATTATAGTTGCCACTGCGCATGTACAATGCCTGTGTTGGTCACTAATTGTGGAGTTTACAAGATCAGACTGACATGACTGAGGAAGTCATCGTATACCAAAAATGCCTGATTTTTCATGAAATAAATATCCTGAAATAAATATCCTGGAATAATTTGAAGTACCTCTTCACCATGCAAAGCTACAAGTTTTACCTATTGCGAATATTCACAAACGTAATGCAAACATTCGAGAATATAATCACTAAACTAAGGGGTGTAACTTGTCTCACCAGGGATCAGAATTTCAAAATAAGTTTCCATAAACATTTCTACTAAAATCATGTGTGGAAATGTCTAATTTATTTTAAAAAAATCATTCTGGAGCTTAAACTATATGTTAAATGTGAAAAATGTTCTGACTAACTTGACAAATATGATCAATTTGAGCAAAAACAACATTTAAATTTCATTGCTCAATTGACAGCCTGTGTAGGGCAAATACAATCTAATTGCCATTTTTCATTTGTCATCCTAATGTAGTTCATAGGTTGAAAAAAAAATCTTTGTCAAACTGATTTGGTCTTACAATATTTCAATGTGAATTTCAAATTTTAAAGGAAAAATGATACTCACATGACATTTTTTAAGTTCATTACATATTCCAAGAGGGAATGCAAAGTAAAACATGGTGTACAAATACCCTTCAGTTAGGGTTACTTACCAATTTGTGCAAATTCCAAAGAAATCGCATTTGTTATGCCAAAGTTGAAATTTTCAGGATAATGTGTTTCGAGACTTCAGTTAACAATAAGGTGTGTTTGGAGACTTCAAACATGTTAACATAGTATATAAGTCCATTATTCAGGTAACATAGTAAATGAAAATCCAACTTTATTTTTAATAACATGTTAAATTGTAAACTTATAACATTTGCTTACAGAGTAAACCAACTTGTTAATACATGTAACAAAGTATCATTACCCGATGTCGGTCTTATGTTTAGTAGTCAACATTTACAAAGACAGTAACTTCCTATACTGGATTGTCATTGTATGGAAATTGAGTTAGGGTAAACTTACAGTAGCAATACAAATTCAAAGAAATTGCATCTGTTATATCGAAGCTGAAAAGTTCAGGAACGTGTTTTGAGGCTTCAGTGAATAGTAATACATGTTTCGGAGACTTCAAACATGTTAACGTAGTCCATTATTCAAAATTTACCTTACTATCTAGTTAGGTTTAGTTTTATGGCAGTCTCACATCTCAACTTATGATTCCAATACAGATTCAGGATGAAACACATCAGTCTAGATGTGGAAAGATGGTATTTAATCTTATTAATGTTTGGAGGCTTCAATGTGTTTCGAGGCTTCAAGTGTTAACGGAAAGTGTGTATTGTCTCCCTTTTCCAAACGGTGAGGCATATCTCCACTATTTATAGTCATGTGACTTGGGGGTCCATATGCTACATTTTGATAAATAGATTGGGTGAGTTCTTTCATTCATATTTGCACAAGCTGGCAGAACAGTTTGTTTCGGAGGCTTCAAAACAGTTAACGGAAAAATGACCCTATTAATTCAAGTTAAAAAATAAATTCTTAAAAGCCCTGGGATCAGGTAAGTTTTGTCACCAATTTCAAGTACAGTTATCAACTGTTATACATCAAGAAGGAATGAAGAAATAGAAAGCAATTATAAACCATAGCTAAACCCTCAAAGTTTGTTAACAATTGTTAACGGAAAATGAAGTCTCCGAAACGACAAATATCAACGTCCCGTTCTCAAAAATAGAGGGACGGTCACAATTCAAACTAATTTGGCAGTTTTCATTGAACATATGACTACACTTTCAGCATTGAAAAACAAGCCATGAAATAACTGAAGAAAATATAGGACTTTACAAAAATGTTACTGTAATTTTAGTATCACAAAAAGGTCACATTTATGGTACATATGTGCCTGCCAAAATTGAACGCAGTAACTCCCAAAGATGTTTATGCTACCCAAGGTAGCTGCTAACTAGATGACTTATGTGGTAAAAAATCTTGGAATTCTGTAGCTTTTTGAGACCACTACTGATCAAAATGTTACAAATTCAAAGTTACACCCCTTACTGTGAAAACGACCGTATATGTCCATCATCATCCATATGTTCTCCACCTTACTGAGTAGGTAAGATTACATTATTGGTTATATTGAATGAAAAAAATTGGCAGTCAGATACGACATTCTACCCCTAAAATCTTACTTGGTGTAAAGTTAGAACAATAATTCTGAGAAATAATAATCTGATTGCGATTTCATCTGAGAGAAAACAGGAAATACTGAATTTATAACATGTTTACGTCCGGCCGCTTTTTGTAAAATATATAAATACTGTAGTTTTCAGCCGTTACAGTTTTATTACAGAAATGAACGAAATTGTTTAAGAACTTCATTTAAGGCCTTGTTGTCAGCTTGGTAAGAAGAAATATCCACAATACAATTTAATTTCAATTTACTATTCAGAATATTCCGAGCTGAAATTTAAATAAATAAATATTTAATTACAACAGATGTGAGTCACTGAATGAATACTGCACTGGTGCGGTGCTACAAAAATGTACCAAGAACATAATGATACTAGTGATACATGATTGTGTCCCAGTCAAATCATTTGAAAGTCTTGCAAAACATTTTGTTTTCCTTGAAATTGGGGTGATAAATCATCATTATTACAAAGAAAATATGGTCAGGGATGGTCGCGTTTGATGGATAAACATAGCAGTAGGGTTTTCAGTTTGTACATGCTTGACCGAAGCCCGCCACACGTAGGCCTACAGCACATCGCCCGCAACAAAAAACATCAAAATTTTAAATCCAAAAAATTTACTACTTTTACCTGTCAAAATCTTACTTGTAATAGCTCATTGGAAAGCTTATAGTTTCAGCTATCCAACAATGTACATAAAATAGCAATCGGAAGTATGTGCGAAAGCCTAGGTTTTTATGAATGAACCACTCTCGTCCCACCCAGCCTTCAGTGCGTAAAATTTGCCGCGCTCTGCTGAGGGCATCCACTTCGGAGCTGTCTCCGCGCCCGAGTAATAATAATAATAATAATAAAGATTTTTAGCGCGCACATATCCACCCTGCTGGGCGCTCAAGGCGCGGAAACAAAGAAAAAACATTAACACAAACAATATACAATGATAGCATAGGGGGGGGGGAAATTGTGATTGACATGAAAACGGTTTCCCTATTGAGTCAAAGGGCTCCTTACATGCCCATGCTTGCTCGATCTCCATAACTACTCTACAACCGAAGTTACGAAGAGATAAAAAGTAAACCCCGTTTTTTCGAGGTGAAATCTTCATGTTGAAAGGTAGGAGCAGCATCTGAATGAATTTTACACCTCTTTTCTATCATATGTGAAAGTTTTGAGCCGTAATTTTGTTTAGTTTTGAGCGGAGAGTGTATTTTTTACACCCTTTCAAAAGCTCTTATGAGGAAAGCTGAGCACGAACGCTGTACGTGTGTATCACGGTGTGTGTAGGCTGATTCAACGGTTTTGGTGTCATTAGGGATGTACACAGTGTATGGACAATCGCGCTTCGTCGAATGCTGTATATTTGATTAAATAAAACAGGATTCCTCAAAAACTACTCGTCCGATTTTCTTGATTTAAAAACCATTATATTTCTTTCATCAAGACCTTTAATTTGATATAAATATTGAGCATATTGGTTTAGGAATAATTTTTCACCTGAAAACCTAGTAGCACTAGGCCTACAGCAATTATCACAAAAATTACCAACAAGACGTATGATGAAAATAAATGAAGACTGGACATACATTTTATAGCCATAGGCATATTCAGAAACAACAGTTAATGCTGTTTTGACTGGATAATTTTGCTACTTTTTTTTTAAATTTCCCGAATTTGACCATGACATACATGTACATAGATAAAAACAAGACTTGTCAGCCGGGAACTGAAGAGAAAATAACACAGGTATTTTTTTTATTATTATTATTTTTTGCTTGCTTGGCCCTGGGCTGGGGATTTGCAGTTTAATTTTTTAATTGTATAATTTACTCAAAGAATGTATTAAATTGAAAATGTCTCACCTGATTGTGCGTAGTCGACACTGGAAATTCCCTCCCAAATGGTTAATTCACAATGTTGCTGGAATATCGCATGCTTTCACAATGACTAAGCACAGACACAGACACAAAATAATGAAGGCTCCTTCGAAATCTATAAAACCGCAGCTCTGTAATTATGTAGCGCACATTACCAAAACAGTAGCCCAAAATATCGACCGCCACCGCGTGTCTGTCAGTTGCAACTTGCGGGTAGATTGGGCTCCTAAACTAACCGTATTGGGCTATGGTCGTTAACAGGTGCCACCCCCTTCGCTTATGCCTTTTTTTTTTACATAATCGTGATGTTCGCTGATCAAACGGCTGTTCGCTGAAGTACTTATATTTTGTACGCAATAGCCGAATTGCATTTTCTGTCAAATTGTTAGTCGGGTTGCCTATGCCCATGTGTTCTTGCATGTGATATTTGATCAGGGTAAAGAAGGGAACTTGACTTCAAAATTGACATTGGAGATACATAGGGATTCCATACATGAAAAACTTGTAGCGCGGGAAGCAAGCAAAAATGTAAGTTTTATTGTCCGAATTATAATGATGAAAGTGTGTAAGTTGAGATCTTTATAGTGTTTAACATGTTCTTTATTTTAAAACGTTGATATTTGGGAATATTTGAGGGATTTTTTTTTTTATTTTTTTTTTATTTAAAACCATCTTTAACGAGGGTAACCCATCCAGCACAGCTGATCATTTGGGGCCCTCATATAATATAAAAATATATCAATATTATACAAAAATTGTTACAGGAGGTACAGATGAATTAATAATAATAAAAAGTCTTAATGGACAATTACATACAAAATAAAACGTAAAGGACTAAATTGCACAAAGTAACATGACAAAGATGATGATGGCTTGTTGTAGGCAGTAAAGCCTAAAGGCATGCTACTGCTAGGCCTTGTTATTGTTGATTCACAGCCTAAATAATTATTCCTTCACTTCTGTTTTCACGGGGTTTTTTTAGAGATTATGTTTTCTGAATACAAAGCGCCCTCTCGTGAACATCATTGTGAATTGTGTCCACTGAAAAATAATGTCAAGAACACAGCAAATATCATTATAATTTAAATTAATCTGATAATTTGCAATTTGTAGGCCTAACCATTGGAAAGAATGTCGAACCTAACCCCACTTGTGCACAATTTCTAACTTCTAAGCATGTGTTTTTAGCAGATGACAAAATGGCCAACTTCTCACTGGATGTGCATACATTCATTGCTTAAAATCTCCCAAAATAGAAAAAAAAATGTAGAATACAACCGTCACTTTTCTCTCTAAATATGACAAATATCACATATTTCCCTTTAAAATATGCTAGGGGAACCATTTAAGGAGAGGAATGTGTAGTCAAGTGAGGATTGGAAACGATATTTTGGGAGATTTTGAGCAATGAATGTATATGTTGAGCGCAATCTAGGGATTTGCGCAATCTGCAGTTTTCGCCGACCTAGATTGCGTGCTCAATCTCGAGATTGTCCCTGTCTTTTAACAAGCGAAAAATATGGACTTCGGCGCGGTGACTTCTAATAGTACACTGCAGCCAGAATGAGTTATTGATGCTTGTGTACAAACCAGTTCACTCGCTTTTATAAGGTGTTTCAATCAAAATTGTACATTGGAACTCCCAAAGTCAGGCAGTGTATTAATTCACAGAGCGTTATTTAAAAAAATTTCGTGAGTTTATTTCTCCAATTTATTGTTTTGGGATAAAATAAATAGAGCTTGTTTTAAGTAAGACTAATTGCGGTGACACCATGTAAGAATCTCAATTGAGTAGTAATTAGTTCTGAAAAGAACTGGGGGTACAACTCGACGTTTCGATCAGTATGCTCTGATCGTCCTCAGGAGAATGCCGGACTCTTGAAACTGCTGCTGCTTAAGTAGGCTGCTGGAGGATCATCCCCTGCTGGAGGATTAGTTCGTTGAGGCGCGCAGGCGGGAAACTGAGACTATGGGACTAGGATCCTAGGTGTAAAAGGAGAGGAGTGTGTGCTCACTGAACTGAATCAGTTGTTAACAAGCACAGGGGAAGGAGGGTGGTTGACTTAGGATATAGGGATCCCTCAGTCTGGGGTTGGTTATGGACTTTGGATATAGAAGATCCTTCAGTCTGTAGTATGGGTCGCCAAATGTCGCTGATGAAGAAACCGATGTCCTGTGGCACAGTGTCGTGTTTGACGATCTCGATGGCCTCTCTGATGCGTCTGGGGTGCCATGCGTCGATGGGTGTGATGAGTTGGGCTGCCTGCCAGTCGATTTGGTGGTCCTTGATGTGCGAGTGCTTGACGATGGCGGACTTCTCGAAATCTCCTCTGCGGCCGTGTGCTCGGTGTTCCTTCAATCTGATGGGGAGGTTGCGTTTTGTTTTCCCGATGTACACCTTACCGCACTCACAGGGATCCGTAGACTCCGCTCTGTTGTTTGGGTCCGGTTTGTCCTTGTGGGTATGTAGAAGTCCTTGAGTTTGCTGGGGGTTGAGTGGAACACATCGATGCCTGCTTGTCGGAGGATGCGTTGTAGTTTGTGAGTCGGCGAACCGCGATAGGGGAGACAAGCAGAGGGTTAGATCACTTACCTTGCTTTTGGAGTTTGGAACCGGCTTGTGTGCTGATCTTGTTAGGATTGTAACCGTTGCGTTTGAGGGTAGTTCGGATGTGCAGTAGTTCCTTGGGAAGGCTGTCCTTGTCACAAATGTTGTAGGCGTTGTACGAGCGCGGTTGACCGATGACTTGATGCTTGGATGATGGAAGGAGCGCTGGTTCAGGTACCGATCTGTGTGCGGCTTTCTGTAGACGTTGTGGTGTAGGGAGCCGCTCATGCGTTCGGAAATCCCAACATCAAGGACGCGATCTTGTCATCTTCTTCCGTTTCCATGGTGAACTTGATGCTCGGGTGTTGCTGGTTTAGATGTTGTAGAAAATCCTGGAGTGTGTCTCTGCCGTGTGGCCAAACCACAAAGGTGTCATCCACGTATCGGAGCCACAGCTTGGGTTGGAGGTCGGCGGTGTTGAGGAAGAGTTTTCAAACTCTTCCATGAAAATGTCAGCAAGGACCGGGATAAAGGAGATCCCATGGAGGTCCCAACTGTCTGCTCGTAGAACTTGCCCTGAAACTGAAAACAACTTGAAGAGACACATGTTAGTAGCAAATCATGAATTGGTCCGGGGTGAGTGATGTGCGATCATCAAGAGAAAGATCTTGTACGAGTCTGTCCTTCACCAGGAGGCATGTCTCTGTAGTTGGGACATTAGTGAATAGGGAGACAACATCAAAACTAACCAAGATGTCGCTGGGTTGAAGTGTGAGGCCCTGGGTGATCTCAACGAACTGACTGGAGTTGGACACATGGTGTTGAGTGAGACCCACCAAGGGTCGGAGGATCTTAGCTAAATGACGGGCTGTGTTGTACGTAGGTGAACCTCTGGAGGAGAGCTTGTTTTGTTACAGTGTCTGTCATTTGTTGTGTGGAAATAAATTTGATCACCACTTTAACTTTTGGCTGTCCCCTTTACCTTTTTCAGTGTTGGCTTATTGTGTATCATTTATTTTGTTTATCTCAATTCTTTTGTTTATCTCAATATTATACATACAAGTTGTGGCGTGAAATTATTGCATATACGTACCTACCTACCTGTCATCTAACACAAATAATTCCCAAATTGCGCAAATCCCTAATTTGCGCAGCATCATGAGCAGCTCAATCTCGAGATTGCGCCGCGCAATCTGCAGAGTTGTACCTCCAGTTCTTTTCAGAACTAATTACTACTCAATTGAGATTCCACATGGTGTCACCGCAATTAGCCTTACTTACTAATCTGCAGATTGTGCACAATTTTGCTCAATCTCGAGATTGCGCTGCGCAATCTGCAGATTGTGCCCAAATTTGCTCAATCTCGAGATTGCGCTGCGCAATCTGCAGATTGTGCCCAAATTTGCTCAATATCAAGATTGCGCAAATCCCAAGATTGCGCTCAACATATATGCACATCCAGTGAGATGTTGACCATTTTGCCGTCTGCTAAAAACACATGCTTAGACACTGCGCACAAGTGGTGGTTGGATTCAATATTCTTTCCCCAAAATATCGTTTCCAATCCTCACTTGACTACACTTTCCTCTCCTTAAGTGTGTCCTCTATCATCTTTTAAAGGAAAATCTGTGATATTTGTCAGTATTGGATAGAAAAGTGGTGGTTGTGTTCAACATTCTTTCCCTAACTAATTTTTTTTGCAATAAGAGATGGTTTTTCGTGTGTACTATGTATTTCTAGTAAATTTTTCTTTGCCATTTTGTTCACAATAGATTCCCAGCTGTTTCGTCAAGTTCAGTACCTAGTCCAGATTTCAGGTCTGAAATGTGGACTAGCTCGGTACCATGCCTAGACTGGTAAAGAGAAAGCCCACCCAGGGACTCCTTGAGGACGGTGCAAGCCGTCCCCAGGAGGGTACCCTACTGCAAAAATGCATGATGCTGATGTCCGGCAAACTTCCCACGTTAACGCCGAGAACGAGTGCGACTTCAGATAGCCAGACGGAAAGCAGGGTGCCTGATGAATCTGACGATGATGATTGGCCTGTGTCAAAAGTCGCCACTGATGGGGCAAAATCCCTGAGTGTAACCCAGGGAAGGGAGCTTGCGGAAGCGGCACCGAGAGACGTTGAGATGTCTGAGGTTACGGGCAGGTCGGTGGTCGAGAATGTATTGCGGATCAATCAGCGATGCACTGTGGAATTAGACGGGAAGGCTGCTGGCGCGAGCGGTTTCAAGCGGCAGTCGTCGGATGGGAACCGGGCGGGGCTTGATTCAAGGGCTTCGGGAACAGTGTCACATCGCATCAATAGCACCAGACGAACCCTGAGCGATCGTCTTTCAGGCATGGCTCACAGGTCGGATGAACGGAGAGGGAACACGTCTGAACGGTTTACCGACAGACTTGAAGAGAAAGAGACAAGTGGATATTTTACCAAGGTAGAATAAAACCATTCTTAAAGTCATCTACAGTAGTCCTGACTTCACCCTTGGCCCCCCTCTCCCCCCCCCCCCCTCCCTTTAGGGATTCAATACTCTCAGACAAGTGGCACGCCCAGGATTTTCCCCTTGGAGGGGGTTAACATTCTCATCGCTCTCCCATTAGCAGATCCGGGGAACCTTAGGGGCGATGAATGTAAGGCTGTGCCAGGTATCCGGGTACCTGGATACCCGACCGAAACTGTCATTACCCAGGTTCCATTTAAGCCACACAAATGGAAGTCTCAAATTGATTGTTAAGAAAATGTGAGTGTGGGGAAAGGGGATGCTACGAGTTGTTTTTAATATAGAGGCGGGAAATTATTACAGTAAGTCCACATTTATTATGACTCTAATAAAACAAGAGAATCTTGTGTTCTGTATTGGTTATTTTATACATGTGTACAGTCAAGAGTATTTATGTGTTTTTACAAAATTGTTTACGGGTAACCGGGTATCCGAAGACTTCCAGTTTTTATTTACAATCGTTTCTGCCTTTGGTTTCTTACAGATGAAGATTTTTGCTCTGAATGAGAGCAGTAGCGACGACAGCGACTTGGAAGTCGAGATGGAAAGCAGCAAAGAAGCTCAGGTTTAGTATAATTTATTTCTAAAGAAAGCTTGACTCTTCGATAACCAATCTTTCTTCAAAAATCTGTTATTTAGGGAGGAGGACCAAAGTCGTGGTACAGCCAAGCCTTTGAGAAGCCCTGCCAGGCTCAGGCTTTGCCTGTGACTCTCTAAGGGAGGAGGGCCAAAGTCATGGTACAGCCAAGCCTTTGAGAAGCCCTGCCAGGCTCAGGCTTTGCCTGTGACTCTCTAAGGGAGGAGGGCCAAAGTCATGGTACAGCCAAGCCTTTGAGAAGCCCGGCCAGGCCCAGGCTTTGCCTGTGACTCTCCAAGGGAGGAGGGCCAAAGTCATGGTACAGCCAAGCCTTTGAGAAGCCTGGCCAGGCCCAGGCTTTGCCTGTGACTCTCCAAGGGATGAGGGCCAAAGTCATGGTACAGCCAAGCCTTTGAGAAGCCTGGCCAGGCCCAGGCTTTGCCTGTGACTCTCCAAGGGATGAGGGCCAAAGTCATGGTACAGCCAAGCCTTTGAGAAGCCCTGCCAGGCTCAGGCTTTGCCTGTGACTCTCCAAGGGATGAGGGCCAAAGTCATGGTACAGCCAAGCCTTTGAGAAGCCCTGCCAGGCCCAGGCTTTGCCTGTGACTCTCCAAAGGAGGAGGGCCAGAGTCATGGTACAGCCAAGCCTTTGAGAAGCCCGGCCAGGCCCAGGCTTTGCCTGTGACTCTCCAAGGGATGAGGGCCAAAGTCATGGTACAGCCAAGCCTTTGAGAAGCCCTGCCAGGCTCAGGCTTTGCCTGTGACTCTCCAAGGGATGAGGGCCAAAGTCATGGTACAGCCAAGCCTTTGAGAAGCCCTGCCAGGCCCAGGCTTTGCCTGTGACTCTCCAAAGGAGGAGGGCCAGAGTCATGGTACAGCCAAGCCTTTGAGAAGCCCGGCCAGGCCCAGGCTTTGCCTGTGACTCTCCAAGGGATGAGGGCCAAAGTCATGGTACAGCCAAGCCTTTGAGAAGCCCTGCCAGGCTCAGGCTTTGCCTGTGACTCTCCAAGGGATGAGGGCCAAAGTCATGGTACAGCCAAGCCTTTGAGAAGCCCTGCCAGGCCCAGGCTTTGCCTGTGACTCTCCAAAGGAGGAGGGCCAGAGTCATGGTACAGCCAAGCCTTTGAGAAGCCCTGCCAGGCCCAGGCTTTGCCTGTGACTCTCCAAAGGAGGAGGGCCAGAGTCATGGTACAGCCAAGCCTTTGAGAAGCCCTGCCAGGCTCAGGCTACCTGGCCTCCTAATCTGTCTTATGTGAGTCCTAATCCTGTAACAATACAGTACCTATTGTAGTAATCTCTTCTTGGAAGAAGTGATGGCTCTGAGAAGAGCCGGTTGTTCATTCTCAACGTTTCGACTAGTCTACTCTAGTCTAATCTAGCTGTCATCAGGAGTCTCCATGCAGTAAAAAGGTACCCCAATTGTTGGACTTTGATGGATTTGGTACAGTAGCAAATGCAAAGCATCCATGACTTGGCTATACACAGTCCTGAATCCAACAAAAAGCAGCCGGTGGAGTTTGATGGATTTGGTACACATGGCTACATGCTCTATTCATTGGGCTATACTGCGGAGTACTGAATCCAACAAAAAGCAGCCGGTGGAGTTTGATGGATTTGGTACAGTAGCATGTGCAAAGCATCCATGGCTTGGCTATACACAGTCCTGAATCCAACAAAAGCAGCTGGTGGAGTTTGATGGATTTGGTACAGTAGCAAATACAAAGCATCCATGGCTTGGCTATACACAGTCCTGAATCCAACAAAAGCAGCTGGTGGAGTTTGATGGATTTGGTACAGTAGCAAATACAAAGCATCCATGGCTTGGCTATACACAGTCCTGAATCCAACAAAAGCAGCTGGTGGAGTTTGATGGTGTTTGATGGATTTGGTAGCAAATGCAAAGCATCCATGGCTTGGCTATACACAGTCCTGAATCCAACAAAAAGCAGCCGGTTGGAGTTTGATGGATTTGGTACAGTAGCAAATGCACAGCATCCATGGCTTGGCTATACACAGTCCTGAATCCAACAAAAGCAGCCGGTGGAGTTTCATGGATTTGGTACAGTAGCAAATGCAAAGCATCCATGGCTTGGCTATACACAGTCCTGAATCCAACAAAAGCAGCCGGTGGAGTTTGATGGATTTGGTACAGTAGCAAATGCAAAGCATCCATGGCTTGGCTATACACAGTCCTGAATCCAACAAAAGCAGCCGGTGGAGTTTGATGGATTTGGTACAGTAGCAAATGCAAAGCAACCATGGCTTGGCTATACACAGTCCTGAATCCAACAAAAGCAGCCGGTGGAGTTGGATGGATTTGGTACAGTAGCAAATGCAAAGCAACCATGGCTTGGCTATACACAGTCCTGAATCCAACAAAAGCAGCCGGTGGAGTTTGATGGATTTGGTACACATGGCTACATGCTCTATTCATTGGGCTATACTGCGGAGTACTGAATCCAACAAAAAGCAGCCGGTGGAGTTTGATGGATTTGGTACACATGGCTACATGCTCTATTTATTGGGCTATACTGTGGAGTACTGAATCCAACAAAAGCAGCCGGTGGAGTTTGATGGATTTGGTACACATGGCTACATGCTCTATTCATTGGGCTATACTGTGGAGTACTGAATCCAACAAAAGCAGCCGTGGAGTTTGATGGATTTGGTACACATGGCTACATGCTCTATTCGTTGGGCTATACTGTGGAATACTGAATCCAACAAAAAGCAGCCGGTGGAGTTTGATGGATTTGGTACACATGGTTACATGCTCTATTCGTTGGGCTATACTGCGGAGTACTGAATCCAACAAAAAGCAGCCGGTGGAGTTTGATGGATTTGGTACACATGGCTACATGCTCTATTCGTTGGGCTATACTGCGGAGTACTGAATCCAACAAATGCAGCCGGTGGAGTTTGATGGATTTGGTACACATGGCTAGTATGCTCTATTCGTTGGGCTATACTGCGGAGTACTGAATCCAACAAAAGCAGCCGGTGGAGTTTGATGGATTTAGTACACATGCTACATGATCTATTCACTGGCTATACTGCGGAGTACTGAATCCAACAAATGCAGCCGGTGGAGTTTGATGGATTTGGTACACATGGCTACATCACTGCGGATCTATCAACAAATGCGGCGGTGGAGTTTGATGGATTTGGTACTATACTCTTTCGTTGGAGTACTGAATCCATCAAAATGGAATGGTTTACATGATTGGTAACCCAAAGATTTGTGGGTTCCACACAGGAGGCAGAAGCCCATGCTTTGTACAACCAAGCTCTAGATTTACAACACGCAGGAGACAACAAGGCAGCAGAGTCGGCGTACCAACAACTGCTTAGTATCCCATTACTGGCTGAGGTAAGTTGTGGCCATGCAAATAAAATACATTGGTGAAGGTGCTTTAAAAACAAAAAAACAAACAGGAGGGAGGTGGGTTTTTTTGGGTTTTTTTACCGAGTTATTTTCATTGGAGCAATTCAGATTTGGCAATAATCACTGCCCACTGGAAAAACTGAAACACATCTAGTCTTGCGCCAATACATGATAAGTCTATCCGCAATTCAATGCTGTGCCTTTCTCCCTACTTGAGGTACATGCAGATATCATCATGTGCCTGGAAAAAGGTCGTAAGGTTCTACGACCTTCTTCCGGGCACACAAAGTACAATTTTTAGTCCCAGCAGAAGGTCGTAAGCAATAAAATGGCTCCTTTTGAAAAAAAAAGTAGGGCATAACGGTTATATATTTATTGCTAGAATTACTCCCAAGACATGTTTTTCCCATTACCATGTAATGACTTACATGTATAAACGGCAGAAAAACGACCAAACTTTCACACTCAGTTTTCTTGAAACACAATTTTGCACATTAACCCTCCTGCTACTACAATGATCAGAATCAGTGGAAGTGTTGATATACTTGCCAAGGAACCGTTTTTGACTGGTAAAAGCATTGTCTGGTATTGTTCAGGGTGGTCAAAATGACAGTGAAAACCAGTCAAAAAATGCCCCTGTCTGCACATTTGGGTCAACAGTCACAAAACAGGCAGTTGACTGATTTTGACCTCTGTAGCTACTTAACCATGAGGTGTCGTGGCTGAGCGGTCTAGCTTACCGGATTCAAGTTCTGGTGTTAGCAACAGAATGTGGGTTCGAATCACGGCCGTGACACTTGTGTCCTTGAGCAAGACACTTAATCATAATTGCTTCTCTCCACCCAGGGGTTAAATGGGTACCTGTGAAGGCAGAGTTGGTTTGCTCTATATGCTGAAGTAATGGCAGCAATTGAGCTGTATACTCCCCAGGGAGCTGAGATGGTTTCAGGAATGATTTATGAGCCTTATGAGCAGGGATAATAATATAATGCGCCTTGAGCACCACTTAGTTGGTGGATACGTGCGCTATATAAATCCACACATTATTATTATTATTATTACCACTAAAGGTGCAGCTATAATAGGAGGGTTAATTGCTTACGACCTCTTGCCGGTCACACTTTCGTTACGTCCTTCTTCCGGGCACACAACGATAATTGTCATTTGAACAAGTGCTTCAAGAGCGGCATTTTATCATGGAGGAAGGGTTTCACGATAAACTGTCAAAGTATAATTTTGTGGAAACTACTTTTAGTTCTTGTGGTTCTCTGTTTTCTTGTATTTCTTGGTTTTCATGTAAATCCGTGTTTAACCCTCCTACTACTACAAGGGTCAAAATCAGTCAAAATGTTGATATATACTACTCAAAACAATTTAGGGAACACCGGATTTTTAACATCAAATAGGTTTGAAATGTTCCATGAACCGGGATTTTCACTTGCAACCCCCACTCTCTTTCAGTAGTCATGTCATGAAATGTGTAATCACTACATGCATCCTTTATCATCTGTTTCATTGTGCAGTTGTTTCTCATCAATTCTGTGAAACATTGTGTTTATCTGTAATAAATGATCTTGCTTTAACTGAGATTATTCCGGTGTTCCCTAAATTGTTTTGAGTAGTATATTTGCCAAGGTATATCTTGTGCACTTAAAAAGTCGAACATTGTTCAAACCTTACGTGTAGTACAGTAAGTACATTTACAGGTCAAAATTAGTTCACCGTTTTTTGACTGGTAAAAGCATTGTTTTGTATTGTTGAGAGTGGTCAAAATGACAGTAAAAAACAGTCAAAAATGCCCCTGTGTGCACATTTGGGTCAACAGTCAAAATGGGCAGTTGACTGATTTTGACCTCTATGGCTACTTACCACTAAAGTGCAGCTATAATAATAATAATAATAATAATAATAATAATAATAATAATAATAATAATAATAATAATAATAATAATAATAATAATAATAATAATAATAATAATAATAATAATAATAATAATAATAATAATAATAATAATAATAATAATAATAATAATAATAATAATAATAATAATAATAATAATAATAATAATAATAATAATAATAATAATAATAATAATAATAATAATAATAATAATAATAATAATAATAATAATAATAATAATAATAATAATAATAATAATAATAATAATAATAATAATAATAATAATAATAATAAAGTGCAGCTGTAGTAGGAGGGTTAATCACTGAAATGAACATAAATGAATTTTAATAAATAAAAAAAATGGTTAGTGGAAATACCACTACACCACCCTGATGACTGCCGCCATTGTGTGCCAAACTTTTGTTTCAGGTTGAACCCCCGGACGAAGATGGAACCCCGATGTACCCAGGTTTGATGCTGAAGTACTCTGCGTACAAGAATCTCGCCAGCATGGCCTACCAGAGAAATGACCTTGACACGGCTATAAAACACTATCTAGAGGTGAACCCTAACTCCCTAGGCCCACTTGCTTACACATAACCTGAATCCGTCCTAACTCCCTAGGCCCACTTGCTTACACATAACCTGAATCCTTCCTAACTCCCTAGGCCCACTTGCTTACACATAACCTGAATTCTTCCTAACTCCCTAGGCCCATTTGCTTACACATAACCTGAATCCTTCCTAACTCCCTAGGCCCATTTGCTTACACATAACCTGAATCCTTCCTAACTCCCTAGGCCCATTTGCTTACACATAACCTGAATCCTTCCTAACTCCCTAGGCCCACTTGCTTACACATAAGGCCAATGAAAGTTGATTACTAGTTTCTCGTCAGCCATTTATCAAATTTTGGTGAGGTTTTTTTTTCATTATTCATTATTCATTATTTTTCATCAAGGAAAAATGCAACCCATACACATACACAAACTGCCATTTTGAAACAGATTTAGGTTCTAAATTCACCCAGAAATGTGAGTTTGATGCCAATATCAGTTCTATTGAGTTCTATTGACAACGATCGATCAATACCAACCTCGTACCACGGCGACAATACACCCGGATAGGCGGGCACATAGTATGCGATCTGGAAACGAGGTTGCAATTTGTGTGACCCTGTGAACGTCATTCCCGCGGCTCTCAGCGGCTGCACCAGCTGCATGTACACTATATACCCTGCATGCCATGGGTTTTCTTTCGCAAATCTGTGAAGCTAGGCAGATCAGCGCCCATGGGCCCAGCTGTATGGAAGGTGGGCACGACCGGTATGTTGCATGATACAGCGAAGCTGCAAAAACATCGACCGCGCAATCGGAATGGTTCCTTTTAGCTTGGGAGTAGTTTGCGTCGGATTTTCCGGATTTTCCCAAAAATGTTTTGCAAAATAATGAAATTTTGGCATAATGAAATTTTTTGGTGCGGGGCCAAAATCACGTGCGGGCGCTGACGAGAAACTAGTAATCAGCTTTCATTGGCCTAACCTGAATCCTTCCTAACTCCCTAGGCCCATTTGCTTGCACATAACCTGAATCCTTCCTAACTCCCTAGGCTCACTTGCTTACACATAATCTGAATCATTCCTAACTCCCTAGGCCCACTTGCTTACACATAACCTGTAATGCTCCAAAATCCTTCAGTAGTAAAGCAAGCATAATGACCACTACCATTGTATGCAGATGACATGTATGCACACATGTGTTTCTAATCTGTGATACATGTACATGGCCCAGGGCCAGGGACCCTCCCTGCATACATGGAGCAATAAACAGTGTCCACTTCAACAAACATGGTTTTAGTGCATCGGACTTGTGTTCTGATGGCTGAGTCGTCAGAATGTGGGTTCGAATCCTGGCCAGGATCATGGTGCTTGTGTATGGAGTACCATGGCTGAGTGGTTTAGTGCATCAGACTTGTGTTCTGATGGCTGAGTCGTCAGAATGTGGGTTCGAATCCTGGCCAGGATCATGGTGCTTGTGTATGGAGTACCATGGCTGAGTGGTTTAGTGTATTAGACTTGTGTTCTGATGGCTGAGTCATCAGAATGTGGGTTCGAATCCTGGCCAGGATCATGGTGCTTGTGTATGGAGTACCATGGCTGAGTGGTTTAGTGTATCAGATATCAGACTTGTGTTCTGATGGCTGAGTCATCAGAAAGTGGGTTCGAATCCTGGTCAGGATCATGGTGTTTGTGTTATGGGGTACCATGGCTGAGTGGTTTTAGTGTATCAGACTTGTATTCTGATGGCTGAGTCATCAGAATGTGGGTTCGAAACCTGACCATGACCGTGGTGCTTGTGTCCTTGAGCAAGACACTCAAATACCATAATTGCTTCTCTCCACCCAGGGGTTAAATGGGTACCTGTGAGGGGCAGAGTTGGTTGTTGTGTTTGATTAGCCCTATATGCGTTGAAATGGCAGCAGTTGAGCTGTATACTCCCCAGGGAGCTGAGATGGTTTGAGGAATGATTTATGAACCTGATGAGTAAATACCCATTTACTCATCAGGTTCATAAATCATTCCTCACCTGTGAGGGGCAGAGTTGGTTGTTGTGTTTGATTAGCCCTATACATGCGCCAATAAACGGCTTCAATTGAGCTGTATGCTCCCCAGGTAGCTGAGATGGTTTCTGTTTGGTGGATACGTGTGCTATATATGTATACATTATTATTAACCAGTTCGCGTCGGAGGCCGTGTATACACGCAATTTATTTTTTGCACCGTGGATCGGAGAGCGTCTAAACACGCCAAAGGAAACTCCGGAATATTGGTATGCATGCTCGATTGAGCCACCCGTGTACGGTGACATGCTCGGAAGACGTGGCCACCAGCTGTGGAAGCTTCCATTCACGGTGTGTGTGGGGGAAAATAAACCCGCACAGGGGCCCAGAAAAACTTTTTTATTCCCGACGCGAACTGGTTAAACAGCGGAATGTTCTACCAGAACATTTTCAGTTGAAATGCTTTCATCGGTAAACAGCCAGGGTTCTAACAGGAACACTTAGTGTTCTCTCCGGAATTTTTTGTGCTGTTTTAATAATAATAATAATAATAATACAGAAGATTTATAATGCGCACATATCCACCAAGAAGTGCTCAAGGCGCTTTACAGTAAACAAGAAATCATACAATAGCATAACAATACAATAGCAAATGCAATATAATACTAAACAAAGATTTGTTTTTTAAATGCATAAATGAATGTTAGTAGTCCTTATAGGCAATACATATAAGATGAGTTTTTAAGTTTTTCTTGAAGGAGTAAACAGTTTGAGATTCACGAATGTACAGAGGCAAATCATTCCACAACTTCAAAAGAACGTTTCATCAGAAAACCATCCCCTTTCCAACGTTGGAAATGCTTTGTGATTATAAGAATGACTCGCTTTTGATACTCCAGGCTGTTAAGTTTGACGAGAGCGACGTCACTGTCTGGTACAGAATCGGCACCATTGCAGTCTCCCTGTACCAGCTTCCTGTAGCCAGACTCAGCTTCATCCAAGCCCTGAAATGCAGCCCCAAACACTGGCCAAGCCTAGACAAGCTGTGTACTGTACTCTACGCAATCAACGACTATGCAAGTAAGAAGTTGAAAAAGGGAAACACCTATCGCCAACTAACAAAGAATAAATAAATAAACAAATGTACCTTACCCCCGAATATTTTGTTTGAAATACCATGAAAAGCAGGCCTGTGATATCTCAAGATTTTTTTTCTGATGTCTGGACATTTTTACAAATCTCCGTTTGCCTCAAAACTTCCTTGAAAGAGGAGAAGTAGCCACCAAGGAAATAAAGAAGTAGCCTGTATTGTGTCCAAACCTCTTAGTTTCTTGTTTATGGGGATGTGGAGACTCTGTAAGTCCTTCAAAATTAAACATCCATTCGGGGTGTTTTGTCCTCTAGACCAAAGGGAGTCCTAGGCCTGCTACCCATTTTTCAGGATTTTTTGTTTACTTTTGTCAAATCACACCCTGGAAAAGAAAAATGCCTATAGCCAACTATTATCAAAAAACACACAAAAATCAGCTAATCCGCAATCCCTTGGCCAGAATATTCTTTCAAAATGCAAAAAAATTTCTGACATTTTTTTTAATTTTATTCGTTTACAGGTTGCCTGTGCTACATCTGCCAAGCTTTCGAAAGAGATTGCAACTACGAAAAAGGTATAAAAGAGGTTTTGCAGGAAGGTACAACATTTGTGATGTTGGCCAAACTGCTTCTATGAGTATGCTTACTCTCTTTGAATCAAGATATACATTGAAGGGAAGGTACAACATTGGTAATGTTGGCAAAACTGCTTCTACGAGTATGATTACTCTCTTTGAATCAAGATATACATTGAAGGGAAGGTACAACATTGGCGATGTTGGCCAAACTGCTGAACTATGAGTATGCTTACTCTCTTTGAATCAAGATATACATTGAAAGGAAGGTACAACATTAGTAATTTTGGCAAAACTGTTTATATGGGTATGCTTACTCTCTTTGAATCAAGATATACATTGAAGGGAAGGTACAGCATTGGTAATGTTGGCAACACTTCTTCTATGAGTATGCTTACTCTCTTTGAATCAAGATATACATTGAAGGGAAGGTACAACATTGGTAATGTTGGCAACACTTCTTCTATGAGTATGCTTACTCTCTTTGAATCAAGATATACATTGAAGGGAAGGTACAGCATTGGTAATGTTGGCCAAACTGCTTCTATGAGTATGCTTACTCTCTTTGAATCAAGATATACATTGAAGGGAAGGTACAGCATTGGTAACGTTGGCAAAACTGCTTCTATGAGTATGCTTACTCTCTTTGAATCAAGATATACATTGAAGGAAAGGTACAACATTGATGATGTTGGCAAAACTGCTTCTATCGGTATGCTTTAATATTGCCAATAGTGTTATAACAACTTCCTTAATACTTTTTTTTCCTGAAAAAACATTTCTGCAATTTGCAATTAGGTAAGTCACCATTTTACGAAAAAAAACTTCCTGTGAAATCTTTTGTTTTTATAGGAGTGGTTTTTCGTGAGAAGATATTCCAGGAGCAGCCATCGCTGAGAAAAGACAGTTACGACTTATTCAGAAATTGGTACGTTCATATTGTATATTTGGTATAAATGTTGCACTTGTACAAAATCGTCCTCAAACATTTTCTGAAGTGTTCTATAATCTCTCTCTCTGTCTCCTCTATACAGCCATGATGTTATTCGTATTTCTCAGATTCAGAAAACAGAAGCGGAGAGGGTAAGTCGCAGAAGATGTGATTACATTTTAAATTTAAGTAAGACTAATTGCGGTGACACCATGTGAAGTTCTCTATTGAGTAGTAATTAGTTCTGAAAAGAACTGGAGGTACAACTCGACGTTTCGATCAGTATGCTCTGATCGTCTTCAGGAGAAATTTAACCCTGACTCCCTAGGCCATTTGCTTACACATAACCTGAATCCTTCCTAACGCCCTAGGCCCATTTGCTTACACATAACCTGAATCCTCCCTAGGCCCATTTGCTTACACATAACCTGAATCCTTCCTAACTCCCTAGGCCCATTTGCTTACACATAACCTGAATCCTCCTTAGGCCCATTTGCTTACACATAACCTGAATCCTTCCTAACTCCCTAGGCCCATTTGCTTACACATAACCTGAATCCTCCCTAACTCCCTAGGCCCATTTGCTTACACATAACCTGAATCCTTCCTAACTCCCTAGGCCCATTTGCTTACACATAACCTGAATCCTTCCTAACTCCCTAGGCCCATTTGCTTACACATAACCTGAATCCTTCCTAACTCCCTAGGCCCATTTGCTTACACATAACCTGAATCCTTCCTAACTCCCTAGGCTCATTTGCTTACACATAACCTGAATCCTTCCTAACTCCCTAGGCCCATTTGCTTACACATAACCTGAATCCTTCCTAACTCCCTAGGCCCATTTGCTTACACATAACCTGAATCCTCCAAAATCCTTCAGTAGTAAAGCAAGCACACGACATGTATGCACGCATGTGTTTCTAATCTGTGATACATGTACATGGCCAGGGACCCTCCCTGCATGCATGGAGCAAAGAGGATTTTGGAGGATTTGGGAAGGTTAGGGTTAAGGAGCAAACATACACACACAAATGCTCTACAAAATTAAATCACTAAATTCAGCGGGAGTTCAATTACACAGTATTTGCATAAGACGTAAGACAGTTTATTATGTTGTTTTTAGCAGAAAATTTCAACTGGATATCCCCAAACCTCCCTCCCCCAAGTACCCCATGTAGCATATATTACTATTTGCATTTATCTTAACCAGTTGACGTCGGGAATATTTATTTTTTTCCGGTCCCCCGTGCGGGTTTATTTTCAGTGAAAAATCTGAACAAATTTCTAGCCATTAATAAATTTTTTTGTCAATGAAACTAAGTTCGGACACCCAAATAAACACCTTTACTCATTGACATTTTGAGAATTAAATGGCTAGTTTTTTAATTACGGTTGTGTTTGTTCAGCACAATTAGACCGTTGGCAAGCCCCGATGCAATGGCCTATTAGCGACCAGCGCCCGGTCGAAAAGACGGCATACCTGGAGAGAGATCGAATGCCTCGTAAACAATGGATATAAATCCCTCTTTACAAATCCCTGGCTGGTATGTCAAAGGAACAGGTCTTGGATAAAGGGATTAGGCAAAAATCGTTCAGTATTTGCAGTGCATTTTGTCCGGGGCCACTGAACCGTGACCCCATGGACTCCGAGAAACGATTGCGTGTATACAAGTCTGCCGCCACGACTGCACGCCACGTGTGGCATGTTGACAAGTCTCTCGGTAACACACACAAAAATCGGAATGCGTGTTTAGACGCTCTCCGATCCGCTGTACCAAAAAAAAATTGCGTGTATACACGGCCTCCGAAGCGATCTGGTTAAAGGGGCAGTATCGTCACGATCAGAGCAGACTTCCAACAGGGCATGGAATCAGTATCCGAGTTTAAGATCAACACCGTGACTGCAAATTACTGGCTCATTTATGCAGCAGAAACGGGGATTCCATGCCCTGTTGATTGTGACAGTATTGCCCCTTCAACCCTTGTGTAGGTGCAAGGTCGAAAAATCAGTCAAAAATGTTGATATACTTGCCAACTTCTATCTGGTGCACTTAACAGTGGAACACTGTTCAAACCTTACGTGTAGTAAGTACATTTACAGGTCAAAATGAGTCGACCGTTTTTGACTGGTAAAAAGCATTGTCTGGTATTGTTCAGGGTGGTCAAAATGACAGTAAAAAGCAGTCAAAAAATGCCCGCTGTGTGCACATTTGGGTCAACAGTCAAAACAGTCAGCTGACTGATTTTGACCACTATAGCTACTTGCCACTAAAGTGCAGCTATAGTAGGAGGGTTAAATTGTGTAAACATCGTTTGTACGTATCCCTAGACATCAGGTCATTCTCTCTTCCACAATTAGAACCAAAGACCCCACAACCACTTCAGCTAGCACAGGGGTGAGTGCACAACCCCAAATTGTGGCAGCTGACTGATTTTGACCACTATAGCTACTTGTCACTATTAGTGCAGCTATAGTAGGAGGGTTAATTGAGATTAGGTGTAATTCATACAAAACCATTTCAGATCATCAACGAGGCTCTAACTCTACGAGAGGAGAGGCGTGCTTTGGCGAGAAGACCTCCATTGCCTTGGGTCAAGTTCCTGACTCCGTTCCCTACATTCGCCTCCTTCACGTGAGTATGGGCACCAAGCTAAAAAAAAAATCACAACCTTTTAACCCTGAGGGCCAATTTCCATAGAGCTGCTAAGCAGAAAATGTTGCTAAGCAACAGGCCTGTGATTTCTCAGGATTTTTCCTGATTTCAGGATTTTTTTTTTACAAATCTCCCAAAAGAGAAGTAGCCACCAAGGAAAGAAAGAAGTAGCCTGTATTGTGTCCAAACCTCTTGTTTCTTGGGATGTGGAGAGTCTGTCAATCCTCGAAAATGAACCATCCAGAGGGTTCAGGGGGCTTTGTCCTCTAGACCAAAGGGAAACCCAGGCCCGCTACCCATTTTTCAGGATTTTTTTGTTTGCTGCCAAAGAGATCGGTAGTTAATAACAGGCTTGCGATTTCTCAGGATTTTTTCTGATTTCAGGAATTTTTTTTTTTTTTTTACAAATCTCCCAAAAGAGAAGTAGCCACCAAGGAAAGAAAGAAATAGCCAGTATTGTGTCCAAACCTCTTGTTCCTCGTTTGTAAGGATGTTAAGAGTCTGTAAATCCTCACAAAATTAAACATCCAGGAGGTTCAGGGGGCTTTGTCCTCTAGACCAAAGGGAAACCCAGGCCCACTAATAATAATAATAATAATAATAATAATAATGTGTGGACTTATATAGCGCACGTATCCACCAACTGAGTGGTGCTCAAGGCGCATTATATTATTACCCCTGCTCATAAGGCTCATAAATCATTCCTGAAACCATCTCAGCTCCCTGGGGAGTATACAGCTCAATTGCTGCCATTACAGCGCATATAGGGCTAATCAACCAACTCTGCCCTCACAGGTACCCATTTAACCCCTGGGTGGAGAGAAGCAATTATGGTTAAGTGTCTTGCTCAAGGACACAAGTGTCACGGCCAGGATTCGAACCCACATTCTGCTGCTAACACCAGAACTTGAGTCCGGTAAGCTAGACCGCTCGGCCACGACACTCCTCTACCCATTGTTCAGGATTCTTTGAAATTGACCTCTGGCCAAA
Organism: Zoroaster sp. YZ-2022; assembly: GCA_029582265.1. NCBI lineage: Eukaryota > Metazoa > Echinodermata > Asteroidea > Forcipulatida > Zoroasteridae > Zoroaster > Zoroaster sp. YZ-2022. The sequence continues at coordinate 52,852,330 of CM055817.1, forward strand.
GTACTTTCGTTGAGGCCCCTATACAGTATTGGTAATCTCAAACAAAATAAAAACATCACAGTTTTACCTTAACCCTAACCCCACCCCCACGCCCTAGGTATTTTGGCTTAGGAGCCTTCCTGAACCCTAATCCCCTATAGGTATTCTGGCTAGGAACCTTCTTGAACCCTAACCCCCTATAGGTATTCTGGCTAGGAACCTTCCTGAACCCTAACCCCCTATAGGTATTCTGGCTAGGAACCTTCCTGAACCCTAACCCCCTATAGGTATTCTGGCTAGGAACCTTCCTGAACCCTAACCCCCTATAGGTATTTTGGCTTAGGAGCCTTCCTGAACCCTAACCCCCTATAGGTATTCTGGCTAGGAACCTTCCTGAACCCTAGCCCCCATAGGTATTCTGGCTAGGAACCTTCCAAAACCTCCAAAATCCATCAGTGCACTTTTGGAAACATGCCCTTTATCTTCAAAATGCACCGTGCATTTTCGTTGATCTTTCGTATTCAGCACTGATGGCCTGTACTTCTTGCCAGGTAGTAATTTTGTTCCCATTTGAAGAGGTGAAAGTACCAGTTTCCAACAGGGCTGATTTTTTTTTCCTCAAAAAAAGAGCCCCTTGGAGGATTTGGGGTGGTTAGGGTTAAACTTGACGATGTAAAATTGATGATGGTATTAAACCGTCTCAGGTGCTGTTGGTTTTTGTAAAACCCCTGCATCTTTTAGAAAAAAATTCCATGATTCCACGGAAACACTTATTTTTTTCACAGGTGGAAGGGACTTGGGGAAAGGTTAGTGGCTCTGTATGATCACCTTCAAAACAGCGCTCCACCGTTGGTAAGTCTTTCGGATTAAAGGAAGGAGGCCTAAAGTCATGGTACAGCCAAGCCTTTGAGAAGCCCGGCCAGGCCCAGGCTACCTGGCCTCCTAATCTGTCTTTTGTGAGTCCTAATCCTGTAACAATACAGTACCTGCCAATCAACATAACCTGGGCTTCTGGAGGGCCTAGCCCAGTCAAGTAGAGCTCATTATAATGGCTGCAGTTGTGAACAAAAGACAGCTGAGGTGTCAGTTAAGTCTGTGTTAACAATAAGAGCTATTTGAGATCTATTCATTAGTAAAGGGTCTTCTGTGCTCAGCTAGGGGATTATATAGGCCCATAGGCCTGGGCAAAGCCTGGGCCTGGCTGGGCTTCTCAAAGGCTTGGCTGTACCATGACTTTGGCCCTCCTCCCTTGGAGAGTCACAGGCAAAGCCTGGGCCTGGCTGGGCTTCTCAAAGGCTTGGCTGTACCATGACTTTGGCCCTCCTCCCTTAGAGAGTCACAGGCAAAGCCTGGGCCTGGCTGGGCTTCTCAAAGGCTTGGCTGTACCATGACTTTGGCCCTCCTCCCTTAGAGAGTCACAGGCAAAGCCTGGGCCTGGCTGGGCTTCTCAAAGGCTTGGCTGTACCACGACTTTGGCCCTCCTCCCTTAGAGAGTCACAGGCAAAGCCTGGGCCTGGCTGGGCTTCTCAAAGGCTTGGCTGTACCATGACTTTGGCCCTCCTCCCTTGGAGAGTCACAGGCAAAGCCTGGGCCTGGCTGGGCTTCTCAAAGGCTTGGCTGTACCATGACTTTGGCCCTCCTCCATAAGCTTCATTTGAAACCCGATTATAAGTTTCATAAACGATCATTCATACTTTGTGAGTTTCAAGAAGTTTGTCTAAAAAAAAGAAGAGTTTCAGCTCAATTATTTTGAACATTTATGATAAAATGGGAATATTCATTAAAATTCATAAAAACTGTGAAATCATGGTTATTGGCCTTACGTTTCGAACCTACATGTAGAAGGTTCTTTCTCAAAGTATTGAAGACCAATAACCATTATTTTGCATTCATACTACAGGTCCTTTAGGTCAGTAAGCAGTTTGCAAACAGCTAACTCTCTATTTATTTCATTAAAAAAATTGTGTTAGTTCTAAGATGAACTGGTAGTTTGACAAATCAAGATTTCGATCAGTACACTCTTCCGGAGAATTCTCCTGAAGACGATCAGAGTATAATGCCGCAAACTTCCTCTATATAGTAATACATAATTGAAGTTGTAATTTGCGATTTCTTCATTTACGCAGAGTAAATGCTGTAAAATTGACCTGAGTGAGTTTATCCAGCACCCCAAAGTGAAGGATACTGAAGCAGAGATGGCCAGCAGTGACCAGGACACACCCATGGACATAACCCGGGACACACCCCCTGACGACGCCCAGACTGCACCCTGCGCCGCAACCAGCCAGGCTGTGTCGCACGGTCGCGATTCGCTGGAGATGCCCGAAGGCTCCAGTGAGCAGAGAGCACAGCGGCCAAGCCTGGAGGCCCCAAAGGAACCCAGCCTGGAGACCCCTCGGGAAACCAGCCAGCAGACACCACAGGAGACAACACTGCCGACCCAACAGCAAACCCAACAACAAACATCATTGCAAACACCACAGACGACCTCCCCACAGATGTCACAGCAGAAGCCACAGATGACCTCACAACAGACCCCAGTGCAGACATCCCCACAGCAACCACACCAGACATCCCCACAGTCTTCACAACAGACCTCACAGCAAACCCCACAACAGACCTCACACCAAACCCCACAACAGACCCCACAACAGACCCCACAACAGACCCCACACCAGACCCTACACCAGACCCCACACCAGACCTCACACCAGACCTCACACCAGACCGCACACCAGACCCCACAGCAGAAATCTCCACAGACAGGACAGCATACCTCCCTACAGACATCACAACAATCCCTACAGCAGACTCAACAGCCCACCCCACAGCAGACCCCACAGCAGACCCCGCAGCAGACCCCACAACAGACCCCACAACAGACCCCACAGCAGATCCCACAGCAGACCCCACAGCAGATCCCACAGCAGATCCCACAGCAGACCCCACAGCAGACCCAAGAGAGAAGCAGTGACAACGAGGGTAAAACACTGGAATTCATGAAATGGCAAACAAAATAGATTTGACAAAATCGTATTCACATAAGTCGGTTTTTACCACCTGCCATTGTTGTGCAATATTGTTTGAATCTGCAGTATCCGTTCAGGCCTGTGATTTCCCTGGAGTTTTCCTGATTTCAGGAAATTTTACAAATGTTTACTTTGCTTAAAAATGTTCTTGAAAGAAGAGAAGTAGCCACCAAGGAAAGAAAGAAGTAGCCTGTATTGTGTCCAAATCTCTTAGTTTCTTCTTTGTGGGGGATGTGGAGAGTCTGTAAATCCTCCAAAATTAAACATCCAGGAGGTTCAGGGGGCTTTGTCCTCTAGACCAAAGGGAGACCCAGGCCTGCTACCCTTTTTTCAGGATTTCACGCCCCTGATCTGTTGGTTTTTTTTGGTTTTTTTTTGTCTGTCTGTTTTAAGTTTATTATTGATTTGTTTTCATATATAGCTATAATATGGAGTGCCATGGTCGAGTGGTTCAGTGCATCGGATTTGTGTTCTGATGGCAGAGTCGTCAGAATGTGGGTTCGAATCCCAGCCGCGACTGGGGTGCTTGTGTCCTTGAGCAAGACACTTTACCATAATTGCTTCTCTCCACCCAGGGGTAAATGGGTACCTGTGAGGGCAGAGTTGGTTGTTGTGTTTGATTAGCTCTATATGCGCTGAAATGGCAGCAATTGAGCTGTATACTCCCCAGGGAGCTGAGATGGTTTCAGGAATGATTTATGAGCAGGGGTAATAATGTAATGCGCCTTGAGCACCAGTTTGGTGGATCCGTGCGCCATATAAGTCTACATTATTATTATTATTATTATTATTATTATTATTATTATTATTATTATTATTATTATTATTATTATTATTATTATTATTATTATTATTATTATTATTATTATTATTATTATTATTATTATTATTATTATTATTATTATTAGCGACAGTAGAGAAAAACGAGTTGCCCGAAATTGGTTCTCCCTTGAACCTTTCTCACTTAACGAAGGTTGAGATACGAGTTGTGCGATACGGTTCTTTTCAGAACCTGTATCTCAGCTTCACGTTAGTTGAGATAAACACATGGTGTTACCGCAAACCGAAACGATATCGATATTCCACCATGCAAAGCCTCAAAACTTATTATTATTATTATTATTATTATTATTATTATTATTATTATTATTATTATTATTATTATTATTATTATTATTATTATTATTATTATTATTATTATTATTATTATTATTATTATTATTATTATTATTATTTTTATTTTTATTTTTATTTTTATTTTTATTTTTATTTTATTTTTATTTTTATTTTATTTTTATTTTATTTTTATTTTATTTTTAATTTTATTTTATTTTTATTTTTATTTTTATTTATTATTTTTATTTTATTTTATTTTATTTTTATTTTTATTTTTATTTTATTTTTATTTTTATTTTTATTTTTATTTTTATTTTTATTTTTATTTTTATTTTTATTTTTATTTTTATTTTTATTTTTATTTTTATTTTTATTTTTATTTTTATTTTTATTATTATTTTTATTATTATTATTATTATTATTATTTTTCGGACAAGAAAGTTTGAATATAGATTATTCAGTTTCTTTATGTTGAGCAAACGGGGCTTGGTTTCCCCGAATGCCTGCAGAAACCGATGATTGTAAACGAAATAATGTTATTTTATTTGAGGGCAAAATTCCAAAGATTACTGCATTTTCTACACCTGTTTAAATAAATATTGATGTTATTTTTTCAATTGAAAGATCCGGTTGCCATGGAGACAGAACCCATTCCTGTCAAAGAGAAAGTGCGAAGAGGGCCCAAGAGGAAATGGGATAAGGGTAACAATCCATCGCTAGGCAACAGACGATCCACTCGGGTAAAAAAAAATTATTTAAAAGATACGTTCATATCCTGGATATGACCGGGATGTTTCTATTATTTCTTAGTTTGTAATTATTGTTTTTATTGGGTTTGTTTATGATGTATACCAAGGACTTATAACAAAAGGAAAACAATGGGACTAGGGCAACAGAGGCCTCTGTAAAATTCCAGGCTTCAATGCAGACAAATTTGATTTTTTTTTTTTTTTTTTTTTTTTTTTTTTGGTAGGTTCGAAACACAGCTGTGAAGAAGAAGGAAGAATCAGTCAACTATCAAGAGTTGCTTCGGCAATTCTTGCCGTCCAGTCTCCAAGATAGGTAAATTGTGGACTTCGTTGGACCGTGCAGGCGGGAAACTGGTGGGACTAGGATCCTAGGAGTAGGGGGAGAGGAGTGTGTGCTCACTGAACTGAATCAGTTGTTCACAAGCACGGGGGGAGGGAGGGTGGTTGACTTAGGATGTAGGAGATCCCTCAGTCTGGGGTGGGTTGTGGACTTCGGATATAGTGAATTTTATTTCAAACTTGGTGGAACAAAATCTGAGGGCAGTTTCCGAAATCCCCCCCTCCCCCATTTCACTTTTCCTGCTTTTTCCTTCATTTCCTCTCTTCTCGTCAACTCGTTTCTTCTCATAATGGTTGGAGGGTGTCGTCTCATTTTGTCTTGTAGCGGTGATGGAGACGAGAATGAAGACATGCAGTGCTCCTCGGGGAGATCTGAAATCACCAAACAGCAATCGCTCACTTCCAAGATGACGGAAGACATAGGTATAAAAACTGTTTCTTAGAATTGCCTCATATAGCCTCATATAGCCTCGTTCCTGAATCCTGAGGTGCTCAGTGCTAACTTCAGATTGGCTTTAAAGGGAAGGTACATTGGTTATGACCAGATTATAAAATCCTGAGAAATTACGTTTTGTCCGAAGTTCTTTCGTCTCAGAGAAAACTGTATATCTTGATTCAAAGAGAGTAAGCATACTCATAGAAGCAGTTTTGCCAACATGACCAATGTTGCACCTTCCCTTCAATGTATATCTTGATTCAAAGAGAGTAAGCATACTCATAGAAGCAGTTTTGCCAACATGACCAATGTTGCACCTTCCCTTCAATGTATATCTTGATTCAAAGAGAGTAAGCATACTCATAGAAGCAGTTTGGCCAACATGACCAATGTTGCACCTTCCCTTCAATGTATATCTTGATTCAAAGAGAGTAAGCGTACTCATAGAAGCAGTTTGGCCAACATTACCAATGTTGCACCTTCCCTTCAATGTATATCTTGATTCAAAGAGAGTAAGCGTACTCATAGAAGCAGTTTGGCCAACATTACCAATGTTGCACCTTCCCTTCAATGTATATCTTGATTCAAAGAGAGTAAGCGTACTCATAGAAGCAGTTTGGCCAACATTACCAATGTTGCACCTTCCCTCCAATGTATATCTTGATTCAAAGAGAGTAAGCGTACTCATAGAAGCAGTTTGGCCAACATTACCAATGTTGCACCTTCCTCCAATGTATATCTTGATTCAAAGAGAGTAAGCGTACTCATAGAAGCAGTTTGGCCAACATTACCAATGTTGCACCTTCCCTCCAATGTATATCTTGATTCAAAGAGAGTAAGCGTACTCATAGAAGCAGTTTGGCCAACATTACCAATGTTGCACCTTCCCTTCAATGTATATCTTGATTCAAAGAGAGTAAGCGTACTCATAGAAGCAGTTTGGCCAACATTACCAATGTTGCACCTTCCCTTCAATGTATATCTTGATTCAAAGAGAGTAAGCGCACTCATAGAAGCAGTTTGGCCAACATTACCAATGTTGCACCTTCCCTTCAATGTATATCTTGATTCAAAGAGAGTAAGCGTACTCATAGAAGCAGTTTGGCCAACATTACCAATGTTGCACCTTCCCTCCAATGTATATCTTGATTCAAAGAGAGTAAGCGTACTCATAGAAGCAGTTTGGCCAACATTACCAATGTTGCACCTTCCCTTCAATGTATATCTTGATTCAGAGAGAGTAAGCGTACTCATAGAAGCAGTTTGGCCAACATTACCAATGTTGCACCTTCCCTTCAATGTATATCTTGATTCAGAGAGAGTAAGCGTACTCATAGAAGCAGTTTGGCCAACATTACCAATGTTGCACCTTCCCTTCAATGTATATCTTGATTCAAAGAGAGTAAAGCGTACTCATAGAAGCAGTTTGGCCAACATTACCAATGTTGCACCTTCCCTTCAATGTATATCTTGATTCAAAGAGAGTAAGCGTACTCATAGAAGCAGTTTGGCCAACATTACCAATGTTGCACCTTCCCTTCAATGTATATCTTGATTCATAGAGAGTAAGCGTCCTCATAGAAGCAGTTTGGCCAACATTACCAATGTTGCACCTTCCCTTCAATGTATATCTTGATTCAAAGAGAGTAAGCGTACTCATAGAAGCAGTTTGGCCAACATTACCAATGTTGCACCTTCCCTACAATGTATATCTTGATTCAAAGAGAGTAAGCGTACTCATAGAAGCAGTTTGGCCAACATTACCAATGTTGCACCTTCCCTCCAATGTATATCTTGATTCAAAGAGAGTAAGCGTACTCATAGAAGCAGTTTGGCCAACATTACCAATGTTGTACCTTCCTTGTATCTTCATCTAGATGAAGCAAGACCACTAGCATCTGAAGATTCTGACCCACAAGAATCAGAAAGCGTCTGGGAATTCTTGGCCAAGCGACAGAGAAACAGCGGGATCATCCAGGTACTTCATGACTACCTGCTGGAGGTTGCGACCATGCTCCAAGGAAAATGGTGAGAAGAAAATTATTGATAATGTCTCAGGAAGAAAACATGACGTGATGTCAGTTTGGGAATAAAAATTTGTCTTCACTGTAGGATAAAAACCAAGAGGCCATTGCCACAGGAAGGCAAGGTCCTTTATCGGCTGTGGCCACGACCCTGAGATCTTTATCCTGCGGAAAAGACCAAGCGTTGAATTTGGCTGTACCATGACTTTGGCCCTCCTCCCTAACTGTCTTGGGAATTTATGAATGCTGTTCTTTATATTTGATGAAGCTAACGTCGACCAACATTGCAACCGATTTTTATTTCTATTTTAGGCCTTCCGGTGTTCCAAGTGTCTTTGTCCAAGGGTACATCCGATCTCGACCTCACATCATCTTACCGAGTATTTTCAGGTATTGAAACCAAATAAATTGATCCTATTTCCTAAAAATTATCACTTATTTGGTAAAAATGTAGTTTTTTTCTTTTTTTCTGCTCATTTTCTTTTTGCTTTTTCAATAAACAGTTCTGAGTACAGCAACGATTTTAAAACCTCATACGGGTTCATGATGTTAGCGTTTGCCGAGCTGAAGGTCGATCAGTTGGTCTCTGCTAGGAATAAAACGCCTAGCAGTGCTTCCAAAAAGTAAGTCGCATTTTACAACTAAAAATATTTTCATTTACGCCAGATCTGTCAGTGAAGTGAAGTTTTTTTTAAATGCGTTTTGAGCTGAACTTGTCATTGAGTTTAAAAAGTTTTAAAACTGAAGGACAGCAAAGAGCATTCTGAAATTGTCACGTGCGCTTTATCGGTACATTGCAAAATTGTAAAATGAGTTCTGTGAAAAAGTCTAAATTTGTACTGTGCCGTGGACTAGGTTAGTACACGAGTGGCACGCTTCATGTACATGTAGGTAACAGACTTCTGGTACTGTGCCGTGGACTAGGTTAGTACACAAGTGGCACACTTCATGTAGGTGACAGACTTCTGGTACTGTGCCGTGGACTAGGTTAGTACACGAGTGGCACACTTCATGTAGGTAACAGACTTCTGGTACTATGCCGTGGACTAGGTTAGTACACGAGCGGCACACTTCATGTAGGTGACAGACTTCTGGTACTGTGCCGTGGACTAGGTTAGTACACGAGTGGCACGCTTCATGTAGGTAACAGACTTCTGGTATGTGCCGTGGACTAGGTTAGTACACAAGTGGCACACTTCATGTAGGTAAGAGACTTCTGGTACTGTGCCGTGGACTAGGTTAGTACACGAGTGGCACACTTCATGTAGGTAACAGACTTTTGGTACTGTGCCGTGGCCTAGGTTAGTACACGAGTGGCACACTTCATGTAGGTAACAGACTTCTGGTACTGTGCCGTGGACTAGGTTAGTGCACGAGTGGCACACTTCATGTAGGTGACAGACTTCTGGTACTGTGCCGTGGACTAGGTTAGTACACGAGTGGCACACTTCATGTAGGTGACAGACTTCTGGTACTGTGCCGTGGCCTAGGTTAGTACACGAGTGGCACACTTCATGTAGGTGACAGACTTCTGGTACTGTGCCGTGGACTAGGTTAGTACACGAGTGGCACACTTCATGTAGGTGACAGACTTCTGGTACTGTGCCGTGGACTAGGTTAGTACACGAGTGGCACACTTCATGTAGGTAACAGACTTCTGGTACTGTGCCGTGGACTAGGTTAGTACACGAGTGGCACACTTCATGTAGGTGACAGACTTCTGGTACTGTGCCGTGGCCTAGGTTAATACACGAGTGGCACACTTCATGTAGGTGACAGACTTCTGGTACTGTGCCGTGGCCTAGGTTAGTACACGAGTGGCACACTTCATGTAGGTAACAGACTTCTGGTACTGTGCCGTGGACTAGGTTAGTACACGAGTGGCACGCTTCATTTAGGTACAGACTTCTGGTACTGTGCCGTGGACTAGGTTAGTACACAAGTGGCACACTTCATGTAGGCAACAGACTTCTGGTACTGTGCCGTGGACTAGGTTAGTACACGAGTGGCACACTTCATGTAGGTGACAGACTTCTGGTACTGTGCCGTGGACTAGGTTAGTACACGAGTGGCACACTTCATGTAGGTGACAGACTTCTGGTACTGTGCCGTGGACTAGGTTAGTACACGAGTGGCACACTTCATGTAGGTAACAGACTTCTGGTACTGTGCCGTGGACTAGGTTAGTACATGTACATGAGTGGCACACTTCATGTAGGTAACAGACTTCTGGTACTGTGCCGTGGACTAGGTTAGTACACGAGTGGCACACTTCATGTAGGTAACAGACTTCTGGTACTGTGCCGTGGACTAGGTTAGTACACGAGTGGCACACTTCATGTAGGTGACAGACTTCTGGTACTGTGCCGTGGACTAGGTTAGTACGCGAGTGGCACATTTCATGTAGGTAACAGACTTCCAGTATTATTTATCATTCCTGATCTTTTGCGTCAATCACAAAATGAAGAGCCGATCAAGATTCCATGGGCAAGTTTATGGAGGAGGACCTGTGTTACGTCCAGATGCTGACAACGTCAGGCGCTCTGGAGGAAAAAGATTGGAAGGAGTTTACTGTCAGAGGTAAGAACAGAAAGGGGCGTGGTCGAGAACAGAAAAAGGGGGTGGGCCAAAAACAGGGTGGCCAGAAAGGGATTTCACACAACGAGAAAGAGAGGGGACTGCCTTGACTCAAGAATGGAAAAAAGGGGAGTGGCCAAAAACGGGGTAGCCAAAAAGGGTTTCCACACAACGAGAAAGAGAGGGGAGTGCCTTGACTCAAGAATGGAAAAAAGGGAGTGGCCAAAAACGGGGTAGCCAAAAAGGGTTTCCACACAACGAGAAAGAGAGGGGAGTGCCTTGACTCAAGAATGGAAAAAAGGGAGTGGCCAAAAACGGGGTAGCCAAAAAGGGTTTCCACACAATGAGAAAGAGAGGGGAGTGCCTTGACTCAAGAATGGAAAAAGGGGAGTGGCCAAAAACGGGGTAGCCTAAAAGGGTTTCCACACAATGAGAAAGAGAGGGGAGTGCCTTGACTCAAGAAATGGAAAAAGGGGAGTGGCCAAAAACGGGGTAGCCTAAAAGGGTTTCCACACAACGAGAAAGAGGGGAGTGCCTTGACTCAAGAAATGGAAAAAAGGGAGTGGCCAAAAACGGGGTAGCCTAAAAGGGTTTCCACACAATGAGATGGGGGAGAGTAGGGGGTTGGACTCAAAACTGGAGAACATTTAAAATTTTGATTACGTGACTTTTCAGGGCAAAGTATGTCCTGTTATCTAGGGCCGGTGCGCGCTCGTGGGGGTATTGTTTTCAGTCACCCAGTTCATTTAAAACTAGGTTACTGATTCCATGCCCCGTCGAAAGTCTGCTGTGATCGTGACGATATTGTCCCTTTAACAAGCTAGTGAATTTGTTTTGGTTCTTGACAGCTTACTGACTGATTACGTGACTTTAACCTTCCCAAATCCTCCAAAATCCTCTTTGCTAAAGTGAAGGATTTTGAAGGATTGAGGTAACATGCTACATGCTCTTTGCTAAAAGTGAAGGATTTTGGAGGATTGAGGTTATTAGGCATACTTGCCTTTCCATGGTACATGTACATCCATGTTTGTTGTAGTGATTGCAAGGTCAGTGCTTGGGTCAGTGGACACTGATTATTGCTCCATGCATGCAGGGAGGGTCCCTGGCCATGTACATGTATCACAGATTAGAAACATGTGTGCATACATGTTGTGTGCTTGCTTTACTACTGAAGGATTTTGGAGGATTGAGGTTATTAGGCATACTTGCCTTTCCATGGTACATGTACATCCATGTTTGTTGTAGTGATTGCAAGGTCAGTGCTTGGGTCAGTGGACACTGTTTATTGCTCCATGCATGCAGGGAGGGTCCCTGGCCATGTACATGTATCACAGATTAGAAACATGTGTGCATACATGTTGTGTGCTTGCTTTACTACTGAAGGATTTTGGAGGATTCAGAATATGTGTAAGCAAGTGGGCCGAGGGAGTTAGGGTTATCAAGCCAGTGAATTTGTTTTGGTTCTCGACAGCTTATTGGCTCAAGGCGAGATACATGATGTTGGTCGGGAAGTCGGACGAGGCTATCAACGCATTTGGGCTGGTGAGTTTGAACGTGTTTCTCTCCCTGCAAGTCTGTCTGTCTGTCCGTCCATCTTGCGGTCCGCAAATTGTGTTTCTGTCTGTGTGTCTTAATTCCAGTTCCAAACTTCATGCCGACACAAATACAGAAATTAACCGTTTGCCGTGGCAACCAATAATGCCCCCACATTGTTGATTTGGGTATTGGGGGGGGGGGGGGCGGGTCCAAAAGAATAGTCAAGAAAAGTCTCAAAATTGAGCGTGATCGGTCAATGCGTTCTGGAGATTGTTACATGTATGTGCCCGGAAGAAGGTCGTAAGGCTCTACGACCTTCTTCCGGGCACACAAAGTACAACGTTTTGTCCCAGCAGAAGGTCGTAAGCAATAAAATGGCTCCTTTGAAAAAAAAAGTAGGGCATAACTGTTATATATTTGTTGCTAGAATTACTCCCAAGACATGTTTTTCCATTCTCATGCGGACTTTCCTACAAGTTTCCTACAATGACTTATAAATGACAGAAAAATGACCAAACCTTCACACTCAGTTTTCTTGAAACACAATTTTGCACATTAATTGCTTACAACCTTTTGCCGGTCACACTTTTGTTACATCCTTCTTCCGGGCATACAACGAGATATACTAAAAAAAAAAAACATGTAGGGGCACATTGTACGTGCCTCCCCTCTCCCCTCCCAGGCATGATAGTGTTAAGCAGAAGCTACGACATTAGTAATTGGAAAACATACTTTCATCTCAACTTGAGATAATTCATTAATTTGGATAAATCTGGTAATTGCCAGTGTTGTATCTTCCCATTTTAATTAATCTGTATTTCTTTAACACGGGTTCCATTCTTAGTGCACGGACGTCCTCAGTGACCAACAGTCCGCAGATGAGCCAGACTATGTCGTTCTCTTGCCAAACTGCACCGTGGATAACCGAATTACAGTCGGTAAGGATTGTAGGCAGGGCTGTGGCAAGCCCGATGCTTTCAACAATACCAGTTTCTAGATGGGATTCTATCTAGCCTGTTGTCATCAGGCAAGCTCAGTGGTCAAGAGTTTGACCTATTAACCCTCCTCTTACTACAAGGGTCAAAATCAGTCAAAATGTTGATATACTTGCCAAGGTATATCTAGTGCACTTACAAGTCGAACACTGTTAAACCTTACGTGTATGAAGTATATTAACCCTCCTACTACTACAAGGGTCAAAATCAGTCAAAATGTTGATATACTTGCCAAGGTATATCTAGTGCACTTACAAGTCGAACACTGTTAAACCTTACGTGTATGAAGTATATTAACCCTCCTACTACTACAAGGGTCAAAATCAGTCAAAATGTTGATATACTTGCCAAGGTATATCTAGTGCACTTACAAGTCGAACACTGTCAAACCTTCTAGTAAGTACATTAACCCTCCTCTTACTACAAGGGTCAAAATCAGTCAAAATGTTGATATACTTGCCAAGGTATATCTAGTGCACTTACAAGTCGAACACTGTCAAACCTTCTGTGACTGCAAAGGTCAAAATCAGTCAAAATGTTGATATACTTGCCAAGGTATATCTAGTGCACTTACAAGTCGAACACTGTTAAACCTTACGTGTATGAAGTATATTAACCCTCCTACTACTACAAGGTCAAAATCAGTCAAAATGTTGATATACTTGCAAGGTATATCTAGTGCACTTACAAGTCGAACACTGTCAAACCTTCTGTGACTGCAAAGGTCAAAATCAGTCAAAATGTTGATATACTTGCCAAGGTATATCTAGTGCACTTACAAGTCGAACACTGTTAAACCTTACGTGTATGAAGTATATTAACCCTCCTACTACTACAAGGGTCAAAATCAGTCAAAATGTTGATATACTTGCCAAGGTATATCTAGTGCACTTACAAGTCGAACACTGTCAAACCTTCTGTGACTGCAAAGGTCAAAATCAGTCAAAATGTTGATATACTTGCCAAGGTATATCTAGTGCACTTACAAGTCGAACACTGTTAAACCTTACGTGTATGAAGTATATTAACCCTCCTACTACTACAAGGGTCAAAATCAGTCAAAATGTTGATATACTTGCCAAGGTATATCTAGTGCACTTACAAGTCGAACACTGTCAAACCTTACGTGTAGTAAGTACATTAACCCTCCTACTACTACAAGGGTCAAAATCAGTCAAAATGTTGATATACTTCCCAAGGTATATCTAGTGCACTTAAAAGTCAAACACTGTCAAACCTTACGTGTAGTAAGTACATTAACCCTCCTACTACTACAAGGGTCAAAATCAGTCAAAATGTTGATATACTTGCCAAGGTATATCTAGTGCACTTACAAGTCGAACACTGTTAAACCTTACGTGTATGAAGTATATTAACCCTCCTACTACTACAAGGGTCAAAATCAGTCAAAATGTTGATATACTTGCCAAGGTATATCTAGTGCACTTACAAGTCGAACACTGTCAAACCTTACGTGTAGTAAGTACATTAACCCTCCTACTACTACAAGGGTCAAAATCAGTCAAAATGTTGATATACTTGCCAAGGTATATCTAGTGCACTTACAAGTCGAACACTGTTAAACCTTACGTGTATGAAGTATATTAACCCTCCTACTACTACAAGGGTCAAAATCAGTCAAAATGTTGATATACTTGCCAAGGTATATCTAGTGCACTTACAAGTCGAACACTGTCAAACCTTACGTGTAGTAAGTACATTAACCCTCCTACTACTACAAGGGTCAAAATCAGTCAAAATGTTGATATACTTGCCAAGGTATATCTAGTGCACTTACAAGTCAAACACTGTCAAACCTTACGTGTAGTAAGTACATTAACCCTCCTACTACTACAAGGGTCAAAATCAGTCAAAATGTTGATATACTTGCCAAGGTATATCTAGTGCACTTAAAAGTCAAACACTGTCAAACCTTACGTGTATGAAGTACATTTACAGGTCAAAATGAGTCGACCGTTTTTGACTGGTAAAAGCATTGTCTGGTATTGTTCAGGGTGGTCAAAATGACAGTTAAAAACGAGTCAAAAATGCCCCTGTGTGCACAGTTGATTCAACAGTCAAAAACAGACAGTTGACTGATTTTGACTACAGCTACTTGCCACTAAACGTCGGCTATTAAAGTAGGAGGGTTAAATCATTATAAAAAAAACAGATAGGTAGATAGAATCAAACAGACAGACATTGGACAGACAGTCAAAGGCACCAAAACAAGCAGACTTGGACGACCTACCTGGGGCGTCTTGCTGGATATAAGACGCTGTAGTAAGTACATTTACAGGTCAAAATGAGTCAACCGTTTTTTACTGGTAAAAGCATTGTCTGGTATTGTTCAGGGTGGTCAAAATGACAGTGAAAACCAGACAAAAATGCCCCTGTGTGCACATTTGGGTCAACAGTCAAAAACGGGCAGTTGACTGATTTTTGACCTCTATAGCAACTTTCCACTAAAGTGCATCAATAGTAGGAGGGTTAAGTAGATGGTTGTGGGTTCAACTCCTTGAGTCACTTTTGAGTATTTCAGCAGAAACTCTGATGCAAAGAGCAAAATGACATTCTTTTTAGATAAATACTTTTTAGATAAATACTACGAATACTTTTTGGACCCAGACCTGGTCAAAGATCAGCTGAAGTCGACCCAGAACTGCCAGTCACTGGAGGAACTCCAACGGCTGTACGAGGCAGAGCAGTACGAGAGAGTCAAGGATCTTCTCCTGCCGACGCTCCAAGACGCCTCGTCGAGCAGGAAGGTTACGAAGGAAGGAGCCACGCCCCAGCATCCACCTCTGCTGTTGCTGCTCCATCGATCATTGCTCAAGCTTCAAGATTACAAGGTAGGAAGGGGGTGGGTGGGTCTGTATATGGGTCTGGGAGTGGTTTATTTGTGGGTGGGTGGGTGGTTTTGGCATTTAATAATAATAATAATAATGTATAGATTTATATAGCGCACGTATCCACCAACTAAGTGGCGCTCAAGGCGCATTATATTATTATCCCTGCTCATGAGGCTCATAAATCATTCCTGAAACCATCTCAGCTCCCTGGGGAGTATACAGCTCAATTGCTGCCATTTCTAGCGCATATAGAGCAAACCATCTCTGCCTTCACAGGTACCCATTTAACCCCTGGGTGGAGAGAAGCAATTATGGTTAAGTGTCTTGCTCAAGGACACAGGTGTCACGGCCGGGGCTCGAACCCACACTCTGCTGCTGGCAACACCAGAACTTGAGTTCAGTGCGCTAGACCGCACGACAATCCACTTTACGTGCATTATACAACACACGGGACCTACGGCTTTACGTCCCATCCGAAGGACGAAGCAATTATGGTTAAGTACCTTGCTCAAGGACACAAGTGTCACGACCGGGGCTCGAACCCACACCCTGCTGCTGGCAACACCAGAACTTGAGTTCGGTGCGCTAGACCGCTCGGCCACGACACTCCATAGCAGGAACATGATGAAGGAAATAGGCCTGTGATTAACCAAAATATTTCCTCATTTCAATATTTTTTTACAAATCTCCCTTGGTCTCAAAATTTTCTTTCGGCCTCAAAATTTTCTTGAAAGAAGAGAAGTAGCCACCAAGGAAAGAAAGAAGTAGCCTGTATTGTGTCCAAACCTCTTGTTTCTTGTTTGTGGGGATGTCGAGAGTCTGTAAATCCTCCAAAATTAAACATCCAGGAGGTTCAAGGGGGGCTTTGTCCTCTAGACCAAAGGGAAACCCAGACCCGCTATCCATTTTTCAGGATTTTTTTGTTTGCTGCCAAACAGATCGGTAGTTAATAACAGGCCTGTGATTTCTCAAGATTTTTAAAAAAATCTCCCAAAAGAGAAGTAGCCACCAAGGAAAGAAGGAAGCAGCCTGGATTGTGTCAAAACCTCTAGTTTCTTGTTTGTGGGGATGTGGAGAGTCTGTAAATCCTCCAAAATTAAACATCCAGGAGGTTCAGGGGGCTTTATCCTCTAGACCAAAGGGAGACCCAGGCCCGCTACCCACAGGAGGTTCAGGGGGCTTTGTCCTCTAGACCAAAGGGAGACCCAGGCCCGCTACCCACAGGAGGTTCAGGGGGCTTTGTCCTCTAGACCAAAGGGAGACCCAGGCCTGCTACCCACAGGAGGTTCAGGGAGGCTTTGTCCTCTAGACCAAAGGGAGACCCAGGCCTGCTACCCACAGGAGGTTCAGGGGGCTTTGTCCTCTAGACCAAAGGGAGACCCGGGCCCGCTACCCACAGGAGGTTCAGGGGGATTTGTCCTCTAGACCAAAGGGAGACCCAGGCCTGCTACCCACAGGAGGTTCAGGTGGCTTTGTCCTCTAGACCAAAGGGAGACCCAGGCCCGCTACCCATTTTTCAGGATTTCTTTACTTTTGTCAAGTCACACCCCTGAAATGGAAACACTCCATTCCTCAAGCTTATTGATTACAAGATATGGATTGAAGAATAGCCATTATTCTTTTGTGAATAAAACCTGTGAAATTCTGATATATGTTTTCAAGAATCTAATCTTTGATATTTCAGCAATGTGTCCTGTGTGGTGCGGCCAGCATTGCTGAAGCCTTGCATGAAGTATCCGTGGCCAAGAACCCGGACATCAGAGACGAGTGGACGAATGTCATCATGGAGCTGTTTACTGTCATAAACCAGTAAGTCTTATTATTGTAACGTTTTGGCATATATACAACAGTCGCAGGCTGCTGTAAGCACAATCAATTAAAAATCACTATACAGTGCGTATCAAAAAAAAGGTAATCTGAATTCAGGGGGTTAATATGCCAAGGGTATTTAGTTTGACAATTTACATGTAGTGTACCAAAGAAGAGGAACTCCTCAGCTTTCCATTGATACCTTTATTGACCCATTGCTGTCACACATGACCGAGTACATTGTTATTGAAAATGACAAATTCAAATCGCATTTTTGCAAGTTTGGGTAATCAGTGCAAGGCAGGATAATTAGTGAAAGTCAGTATGATAAACCAGATTTTCTTTAGGAATGACTGGACATTATTCAAGAAGAATCTCTTCTAACATTGCCCTTTTATGCACCAACACCTTCAACATGTCCACCTCCCCTTTCGACACAAAGCTGACAGCGACGGAGCATGTCCTGCACTGCTCGTCTCACCATAGCCGGATTATTGCGTAAAGCATCCACTTCATTTCGAATACGGCCCTGCAATTCATCAAGATCACGGGGAGGAGTTGCAAACACCTTGTTCTTCAAATGTCCCCAAAGGAAATAGTCACATGGTGTGAGGTCAGGTGATCTTGGTGGCCATTCCACCTCATGGTTGACGGCGATGACTCGTTCGCCAAAGAGTTCCCTCAGACGATCTCGGACAGCGATAAGGCGATGTGCTGGGCGCCATCTTGGGCCCACCAGAGTTGTCTGAAGACCCCACGAACCTGTCGCTCAGTGTTCCTGCAGCTGCGGTAAACGTTATCATTGAGCATCTGCAGATACATGTTACCATTGACATTCCTTTGAAAGAAAACGGTCCGATCAGCTGACCACTTCCACAAAGTCCTAACCAAACAGTCCACTTTTGTCGACTCATGTTAACCTCAAAATTGAATTCTGGGGTGTCTTTGCTGGTGCATATTCAAGAACATTATGCGTATTGACCTTGCCGTTCATGGAGAAAGCAGCTTACGCCGATTACGAGATTCCGCAGAAAATTGACATCTCTCTCGGTATGGGCTATCAACCATCTGGCAAACGCCAGCCTTCTAGCAAAATCTCCTGGCGTAAGTTGATGTCGGATGTGAATCCGATATGGATGCTGGTGGAGGTCCAATCTCGTGATTCTGTTGAATGTCGCCGAAGGCAATCTCAGCCCATTTCGCCTTGCGCTGGTGTCCTTAGGATGCTCCAAAAGTTGCTGCCTTACTGCTGCAATGTTCCCTTCTGATCGCCCGGTGCGCCTCCTGCCAGAATTCCCCTTGTTGCGGTTAAGGCTAGTGCCATACTCTTGATATTTTCTAACATTCGCCCAGATGGTTTTGGCTGCTGGGGGCTCCCGTTCTGGGAAACGTTCCCTGAAAGCATCGCGAGTTTGCTGCAAACTGTGAGTTTGGTGAAATGTTGTAATCACGAAAACTCGCTGTTCAGTCGTTAGTTGTACCATCTTTCCAACTACCTGTCCCTAAACCCAGGCCCTTCTTAAATACCTAACTTGAAGAAAAGGATGTTGTAACAGACGATTACCGCACCAGCTTAAAAATCTTACATAATCATCTAGGCAGTCAAGTAATGCGTCCATTTCAGACTGCCTTGAACTGATTACCCAAACTTGCAAAAATGCGATTTGAATTTGCCATTTTCAATAACAATGTACTCGGTCATGTGTGACAGCAATGGATCAATACAGGTATCAATGGAAAGCTGAGGAGTTCCTCTTCTTTGGTACACTACATGTAAATTGTCAAACTAAATAACCTTGGCATATTAACGCCCTGAATTCGGATTACCTTTTTTTTTATACGCACTGTAGAAACGTCGCGATGATAACCATTTTGTATTGACCCAATAATGTTGGTTTGTTTTACTGACGTTGCACTTTTTAATGTTATTTATTTATTTATTTATTTTTATTTTCATTGTATTTTTTTCTTTTTACAAACAAAATTTTTTTGTAGTGACATTGCACTGAAGTTTTCTTTTGTTTTGGATTTCATTGTTCTATTGGTTTTTTTTTCATTGTTCATTTCATTGTTGTATTTTATTTTTTATTTTCTTTAACAAACTTAAATGTTTGTTGTAGTGAAGTATATAATTGGTTACTTTTGTGTTGGATTTCATTGTTCTATTGGTTTTTTTTCATTGTTCATTTCATTGTTCATTTCATTGTTCATTTCATTGTTCATTTTATTGTTGTATTTTATTTTTTATTTTTGATGGGGATTTCATTGTATTTTTTTCTTTATGAACTTTTTATAACAAAATTTGTTGTACTGACATTGCACTGAAGTATTTAATTGGTTACTTTTGAGTTGGATTTCATTGTTGTATTGTTTTTTTTTTTTGGTTTTTTTTCATTGTTCATTTCATTGTTGTATTGTTTGGTTTTTTTTGGTTTTTTCCATTGTTCCTTTCATTGTTGTATTGTTTTTTTTGGTGTTTTTTTTCATTGTTCCTTTCATTGTTGTTTTTTATTTTGTTTACATAAAAAAACGTTTGTTGTAGTGAAGTATTTAATTGGTTACTTTTTAGTTGGATTTCATTATTGTATTTTTTGTAATTTTGTATTTTTATTTATTTATTTTTTTATTTTATTATTTTTTTTTTGTATCACAGAGCATTTTCTAAAGACATCAACAGTCATTTTTTCTTGCACTGAAATAATTCAGTTACTTTTATTTTAGATTTCATTGTTGTATTTTTTGAAATTTTTAATTTTTTTCACAGAGCATTTTCAGAAGACATCAACAGTCTGAAGCAGTTAGACCGATCACAGCGTGTCCGGCTCACCAACGCCATCATCGGTATCATTGAGCTGTATATGGACAGCGACAGTAACTTCATGCAGGATACCAGCATGCTGCCTTGGGTTGTGCTGTATCGAGTCGTCAAACAGTGAGTATAAACCAAACCCGCTCTGTGCATGACCTAATGAGGGCGCCTGTCACAAATGCGGCAGCTTATGGCGAGGGCTATAGCGTATCGCCGGTAAGCATGCACTATTGACGCTATTTGTATTCCAGTGGTAACAGTTGCCAATGAAGAGTTTTACCATGAATATAAAATCATTCTTGGGGAGGAACAGGTTGGCATAACGATACTTCTCTTGCCTTTCACCTCTGTGGGCTCGGGTTCGAATCCCACTCGGACCTGAGCTGACAGGTGGATTGTGTTTTTCAGTCCCTACCTGACAACGTGGGTTTTCCCCTAGCTTAATATTGCAGGGTTTTCCCCCTCCCCCTCCTAACTGAACATTCCTTCATCATCTTCTCTTCACAGGTTTCTTACGGCTTAATGAGAGACAGAGCTGTGGGAACTTTCAAGGAATCCTTTGTTTCATTATTATTAGCCCCCCCCCCCCAAAAAAAAATTTTTTTTTAAACGTCTCCGCTTTCTGGTCTCTGCACACATCGCCTCAGACCCGCACGTTGACATTTTTGATTTTCTTTGTTTTTGGCTATGAAACGATGTCCAATTGCAGCCAGAATTGCTGGATCAATTGGAATTCTGCCGTGCTGTGCTTTAAACGACTTTTTCACATAGGGGTATGAACATTTGCCCGATTTGTGAGGCCTCTCTTAGCCACCATACTTTGTGTATGGGAAATTTGGTCCCTGCGTATACAATGTATTACGTATTTCCCTGTTGGCAAAAAGAAAAAAAGATGGCAAAAAAAAAAACGCGTCACCGCACCGATTTTGAAGCAGACCGATGACCAGAAACTGGAGACTTTTTTGGGGGGCCTTAACCTTTCTACACATGGAGGCCACTCCGATCCACTGTTCTTCAGCAACCTTCAGTACATACATGTACAAGCCTGCTGTCCTTTCCAAGTAATCTTACAAAATCAACTGTGTGCCACCCAAGGCCACAGTAAATGTTTGAAAATATTAGTATGGTCTGCAATGTATCGATGGGAGACCACTTTACCCTGCAATCTCAGTGGTGTGACAGTGCACAGAAGGGTAACCATAGGAGGACACTGGCAACAGCTAATGGCTTGGAGTGGCCTGAATGGGTTGTTTCAAAAATTGCACTGATTGTAGGAGGGTTAATAATAATAATTCTAGTGTATACGGGCTGTCGGGATTTTGCACACGCACAATTTCATAAAATGGCTCCATTGAGTGCCCTTTGTGAAAAATCATCTGTGAATTGTTCTTTCTGTCCTTTCTTGTGAAGTGAGGAGGACCAGATTGCATCCAAGGAGATCAGCGCTACCATGGAAGCGCAAGACGACAGAGGAAGAAGCAACACTCCCATGATTCCATCGTCACTCATGTTTTTGGACACTGCTCACGAGTACCTTGGCCGGTTCGTTTCAAATTTTCCAACATTTTTTTAAAATTTTTATATATATATATATATATATATAGGAAAACCAATACTAGGTTTTCAATTTCAATATTGAAATTATCAAAGATTGTTTATTTAGGCTCCAAGAAAAACAACTCTGGTTTCTGGTTTCGGTGTACATCGCCTCAGACCCGCATGTTGGTAATTTATTTTTTTTTTGTCCAATTGCAGCTAAAATTGCTGGATCACACAAAAAAAGTTTCCAACATTGGTATTGAGAACTAATACTACATTGAAATTATCAAAGATTATGTATTTATCTATAAATTTCTTTATTCAAAGGAGGTATTCTTGAGATATCAGTTTGTCGGTGGTGAAAACGCGCCCCAGTGGTAATCACCAGGAATAAATAAGAAAATAAATAAATATTTTTTATGTTTCATTTATTTTTTCATCAGACGTTCCTTGTGCTGCAACTCCAACGGTGCCTTCCTGAGACTCAACATCTCCGTCCTGAGCCATGAGATCGCCATGGGAACGGAAGACAACCCGCATCCGTTTCTCGGCGACCTGCAGTACTCCCTGGAGCAGTGCTTCTTCTGTCTCCACAGTCACCCGAGCAAGAAGACCAAGGCGAGGCATCTTCAGGATCACGGAGTGGAAGAAGTATTATGTTCATTTATCTTGGAGCTATTCCGTCTGCTCATATTAAAGAGGGGCTCTAAGGTCAAATTTAGTTTTGTGATTTTCCAATAACTAGAGTCCTTATTAAAGTGTGAAAAATTACCAAATGAAAATAGTCTCTCACCTCACGTTAAAGTGATGTAAAATGTCATTTTATTTGATAACCTTCCTGTATGAAATTTGTTAACATCCAAAGACAACAGTGACGTCACATTTCAAATAAATGGATCTCTACATTTTTGTACGGTGAATTTGCAGTTCATTCCTGAATCTCCACAATATTTGATCAAATCGGCATTGAAATTGACTTTTTGACAAACAAAAAATTCCTGTATGGAATGTTACAGACTCATTTACCGTAAGAAAATAGTGACGTCATGTTTCAAATATCGCTCTGAAAGGGTATCAAATATAATGATATGTTACACCACTTTAAAGTGAAGTTAGAGACTTGTAATTTTTTTCACACTTTAATAAGGACTCTATCTATTGGAAAATGAGTGCATCACAAAACTGAATTTGACCTTAGAGTGCCTCTTTAAGCATTCACACCAGACAGAGGTTTCTTGTCATCAAGGGACAGTTCAAACCATCCTAGACGCTAGTTATGGTTTGTTTCAAGATGGCAGATTGTTAAATGTAATGATTAGTTTTTGAATGTTTTTTTCATTCAAAAAATGATGAAATAATTGTTCAGAGAAGCTGCTCACACAAGTTTTATTACCAAAACCTGACAAACCTAAAGTTTTTTTTGTTTTTTTTTGAGAAATGTTAACATTGAACACCGTTTTACTTCTCTCCACTAGCTAGCCCTCCTGCTGGAGCTGAACTTTAGTGGCAAGTAGCTATAGAGGTCAAAACCAGTCAACTGTCTGTTTTTGACTGATGAACAAACTGTGCACACGGGGGCATTTTTGACTGGTTTTGTCATTTTGACCACCCTGAACAAGACGATGCTTTTACCAGTCAAAAAAACGGTCAACTCATTTTGACCTGTAAATGTACTACACGTAAGGTTTGACAGTGTTCGACTGTTAAGTGCATTAGATATACCTTGGCAAGTATATCAACATTTTGACTGATTTTGACCCTTGCAGTCATAGAAGGGCTCCAGTAAGCATGAGGTTGTGGGTTCGAGTCCCACCTGA
This sequence comes from Zoroaster sp. YZ-2022, assembly GCA_029582265.1. NCBI lineage: Eukaryota > Metazoa > Echinodermata > Asteroidea > Forcipulatida > Zoroasteridae > Zoroaster > Zoroaster sp. YZ-2022. The sequence continues at coordinate 52,875,936 of CM055817.1, forward strand.
GTTTCCTATGTTGGTTTGTTGTCCCACAGACCCTTGGAAGGCACCAAGTATACAGTGCTTCATATTATAAATGTTTACGTCGTCGGTGTAGGGCGAAACATCATATCAATCATCACCTCCCATCTTCCGTCTTGTAGCTCCCGATGGATCTTGAGGATGCCAGAATCATCTTCAACTACTTCAAGCCGAGCGTCCTGCCGGAGTTTGACTCCTACAAGACTGCCTCCATGTCGGCCGACCTGGAGAGTCTCTTCTTGAAGATCGTCCGCATCGTCCCGCCGATGGACGACCCGCCCATCACCACGGAAACGCTGCATTCGTACATCGAAGAGAAGACCGAGGAGGCGCCGACGATACCAAAGGATCGACCAATAGTCAGGTAGCAGTCTAAAAAATAGATAGTTTCATAGATCATGCTCAGCAGAAACAAATGGAAATTGCTAATAGAAAACAAGAAATGGCTGCTAGTGGAAGGAAAAAAAATTGTGTAGCAAGTAATTTTGTCTTAGCAGGAAATGATTGCCAGCAGGTTTCATTGGTTACCAGCCAAATTTGTATACAGAACTCGAGCTGGCATACATGTGTATCGTCGTGTGCCCAGGACATAAGATCGAGGGAATAGCATATGCGCGCTTATGTCCTTTTACCGGGCGTGCCCAGAAGAAGGACGTAAGACAGATTACGGTAAGCGCGCGCTTCTGTCCTTTCACCGGGCGTGCCCAGAAGAAGGACGTAAGACAGATTACGGTAAGCGCGCGCTTCCGTCCTTTCACCGGGCGTGCCCAGAAGAAGGACGTAAGACAGATTACGGTAAGCGCGCGCTTACGTCCTTTCACCGGGCGTGCCCAGAAGAAGGACGTAAGACAGATTACGGTAAGCGCGCGCTTACGTCCTTTTACCGGGCGTGCCCAGAAGAAGGACGTAAGACAGATTACGGTAAGCACGCGCTTACGTCCTTTCAACGGGCGTGCCCAGAAGAAGGACGTAAGACAGATTACGGTAAGCGTGGCACTTACGTCCTTTTACCGGGCGTGCCCAGAAGAAGAACGTAAGCCATTACGGTAAGCGTGGCACTTACGTCCTTTTACCGGGCATGCCCAGAAGAAGGACGTAAGACAGATTACGGTAAGTGTGGCACTTACGTCCTTTTACCGGGCATGCCCAGAAGAAGGACGTAAGACATTACGGTAAGCGCACGCTTCCGTCCTTTTACCGGGCATGCCCAGAAGAAGGACGTAAGACAGATCACGGTAAGTGCGCGCTTCCGTCCTTTTACCGGGCATGCCCAGAAGAAGAACGTAAGACAGATTGCGGTAAGCGCGCTCTTACGTCCTTTTACCGGGCGTGCCCAGAAGAAGGACGTAAGACATTACGGTAAGCGCACGCTTACGTCCTTTTACCGGGCGTGCCCAGAAGAAGGACGTAAGACATTACGGTAAGCACGTGCTTACGTCCTTTTACCAGAGGTGCCCAGAAGAAGGACGTAAGAGGGAACAGTGTACGTATACGTCCGTTTGCCAGACACGTGACAATATAATGAAAACAGCACACGACCACCATTGCGCCAATGAGTGTAATTTGCCTGTGTAATTTTCCCTCCATTCTCATTTCTTTTTAGTATTTTTTTTTTCTTTTAACCACAGACCTGTCGTCAAGGAGATTTATTATCTGTTGGCCGATTTCTACTTTAAAAACAAAGAGTTTTTGTGAGTATCATAATGTTTAGAATCAGAATGATTTAATTAACTTACACTCGTGTCGGAGTGTCGTGGCCGAGCGGTCTAGCTTGCCGGACTCAAGTTCTGGTGTTAGCAGCAGAATGTGGGTTCGAATCCCGGCCGTGACACTTGTGTCCTTGAGTAAGACACTTAACCATAATTGCTTCTCTCCACCCAGGGGTTAAATGGGTACCTGTGAGGGCAGAGTTGGTTGATTAAGCCCTATATGCACTGTAATGGCAGCAATTGAGCTGTATACTCCCCAGGGAGCTGAGATGGTTTCAGGAATGATTTATGAGCCTTATGAGCCTTATGAGCAGGGGTAATAATATAATGCGCCTTGAGCACCACTCAGTTGGTGGATATGTGCGCTATATAAGTCCACACATTATTATTATTATTATTACTCGTAGAGTGTATTAAATCCACAAGAAAAGTGTTTGTCGCAATTGACCTGGTGCGGCAGGGAATGCGTTTACGCAACTAATGAAACATTACCCAATCAGATCACTTCAAATGAAACACACAATGTGCGAAAAAAAACTACATCAAACAACTACTGCACAAACTTCCATATGTGTTGTTTTAGGGGCGTGGCTAAGTCACAGACAGTGAAAGGTCAATTGCATATAAATATACTATTTCCCCCACCCCCCCTTCAGTAAAGCCATCAAGTTCTACATGCAGGATGTATGTGTGTGTCCGGAGAGACTGGACAGCTGGGCTGGAATGGCTCTGGCCAGAAGTGGACGGTTGGAACTCAAGCTTAATATGGTGAGTCAATGTGTTCTGTTGGTTGAGTCATCAGAATGTGGGTTCTGAATGTGGGCCTGGCCAGGATTCGAACCCACATTCTGACGACTCATGTTTGTGTAAAAATGACTGCATTTGAGCTGTATACTTCCCCCAAGGAGCTAAGATGGTTTCAGGAATGATTTATGCGCCTGATGAGTAAATGGGTACCTGTGAGGGCAGAGTTGGTTGTTGTGTTTGATTAGCCCTATACATGCACCAATAAACGGCTTCAATTGAGCTGTATGCTCCCCAGGGAGCTGAGATGGTTTCAGGAATGATTTATGTGCCTGATGAGCAGGGGTAATAATGTAATGTGCCTTGAGCACCAGTTTGGTGGATACGTGCGCTATATAGTACATATGATTGTTATTATTAATGCATATCTTGATTCAAAGAGAGTAAACATACTCATAGAAGCAGTTTGGCCAACATTACCAATGCTGTACCTTCCCTTCAATGTATATCTTGATTCAAAGAGAGTAAGCATACTCATAGAAGCAGTTTGGCCAACATTACCAATGTTGTACCTTCCCTTCAATGTATGTCTTGATTCAAAGAGAGTAAGCATACTCATAGAAGCAGTTTGGCCAACATTACCAATGTTGAACCTTCCCTTCAATGTATATCTTTATGAAGTACACATTTTTATTTTTTGTATTATTATTATCACATCGTGATAGTTTCACGCTAACATTTCAAATAGAAATTCGTTTCTCTCTCCAGTGTGAATCCAAGACAGAAGGAACCATCTACAAACACTCCGTCGCTGCGCTGCGTTGCTTCAAAAGAGCCCTGGAAATCGACAGGACAAACCGTTCACTGTGGATTGAGTATGGCTCCATGGCGTACATGCTCCACTCACACGCATCCAGGCAACTTAAGCAAGTGAGTTTACCATCTGAAGATTTTCATTTTCCCTGGAAATAAATTGTTTATGAGAAGTGAAAAAGTTTCCAGTTTGAATTTAAGAAAGAGTGCTCTAAATTCCACGCAAGAATGGATACAAACTTTGTGTTTTTGTAAATGATACAGCGTATATGACACAACTAAACATCAGTTGTCCAAGCATGAAGCTGCCCTAACCCCCTTCAATAACTGGCTAGACACCCCGCTCAATGCAACAACATCCATCAGTTGTCCAAGTGTGAAGCTGCCCTAACCCCCTTCAATAACTGGCTAGACACCCTGCTCAATGCAACGACATCCATCAGTTGTCCAAGTGTGAAGCTGCCCTAACCCCCTTCAATAACTGGCTAGACACCCTGCTCAATGCAACGACATCCATCAGTTGTCCAAGTGTGAAGCTGCCCTAACCCCCTTCAATAACTGGCCAGACACCCTGCTCAATGCAACAACATCCATCAGTTGTCCAAGTGTGAAGCTGCCCTAACCCCCTTCAATAACTGGCTAGACAGCCTGCTCAATGCAACAACATCCATCAGTTGTGCAACAAGATCCATTAGCAAGAACAAATGATCTTTTGTTCTCTGCTCACTTCAATAAGATCAAACAGATTTTTAAAGAGGGGCTCTAAGGTCAAATTTAGTTTTGTGATTTTCCAATAAGTAGAGTCCTTATTAAAGTGTGAAAAAATTTCCAAAAAAAATAGTCTCTAACCTCACGTTAAAGTGATGTAAAATGTCATTTTATTTGATAACCTTCCTGTGTGAAATTTGTTAACATCCAAAGACAACAGTGACATCACATTTCAAATAAATGGATCTCTACATTTTTGTACGGTGAATTTGCAGTTCATTCCTGAATCTCCACAATATTTGATCAAATCGGCGTTGAAATTGACTTTTTGACAAACAAAAAATTCCTGTATGGAATGTTACAGACTCATTTACCGTAAGAAAATAGTGACGTCATGTTTCAAATATCGCTCTGAAAGGGTATCAAATAAAATGATATGTTACACCACTTTAAAGTGAAGTTAGAGCCTTGTAATTTTTTTCACACTTTAATAAGGACTCTATCTATTGGAAAATGAGTGCATCACAAAACTGAATTTGACCTCTTTAAGGTTAAGGTATTAAACAGGTTAAGGTATATCTTGATTTAAAGGGGGACTGACATGGATTTAAATCAAACAGTTAAATATGTGATAATTTTACTCTTTTATATCATTAAAAGATCAATACAATTTTTGTTTTGTGTTTTTATTGTTTTTGAGAGTGTTATTTTACCATTGTAAAAATGCCCCCCACTTTTACGCCCTGCACGGAGGAGCTGTTCGTGACGTCATGTCGGGAAGAGAAATTCGGCTCAAAACTGCTCAAAAATGATCGCTGTACAAAACTATGTGAGCCGATGGACTCAACCACTTTACTCTTGTCAGTCGAACTTTGCTCGTCCAAATACGGCGATTTTTGGGTCACTTGGGAACAGATGAAGGCTAACACTGCTTTGGTGGTGTTGCTGCATCCTGCAGAAACACATCTTCCGGCATTTTATTAGTTCCGAAACAAAATCACGGAAGAAATGAAATCGACGCCACGCAGGTGAAATGTTTGTATGTACATGTACATCATGTACACATCGGATCTTCCCGACCTTACGTCACATATCTTATGCAAATGAAGCTTCCACCATGGGGCGGGGTTGCCTCCCCCAAACACTTCAAACATTGTTTTAAAATACTTGTACTCATAAATCAATGATTAAATAGACACAGGTGGGTCTCAAAAACAATATTTTATTACAAAACGCCTTAAGTACACACACAATAAAGGATGTCAGTCCCCCTTTAAAGACAGTAAGCATTCTTTCCTGCTCATGCTGCAGAAGGAGCAGTTCTCCCTGACGGACGACATCATCGAGTTCCTCCATGAGAAGCAAAGCGAGTGTCTGTCCCTCGCTGAGCGGTGCTTCGAGGAGGCGAGCCGTTGCGAGGTGGACGGGGAGGAAGAGGAATGGCTGGTGCATTACATGCTGGGCAAGGTGGCCGAGAAACGACTGAAGAACCCTCAGGAGTTCCTGGAACACTACAAGAAGGTAAGGAATGACCTCATGGGGTCATTGGTCAAAGTTCACTAGCGTGACCTGGTTGGTGTCAGTTTGAGGTAGATGGATGAGTGGCCAGTGCACTACTTGCGGGGCAAGGTGACCAAGAAACGACTGAGGACCCTCGGGAGTTCCTGGAGCACTGCAAGAACGTAAGAAATGACCTTGCAGGGTCATTGGTCAAAGGTCACTAGCGTGACCTGATTGGGGTCAGTTTGAGGTACATGAAGGAAAAGCTGGTATAGTTCCTGGAGCACTACAAGAAGGTAGGGAATAACTTTGTGGGGTCATTGGTCAAAGGTCACATGTATGACCTGGTTGGGGGTCCAAAAAAACACTAACAATACCAGCGCAAAAATAACTAAAGCATCACTAGTTTTATTCAATTTTATTGCAAACATAAAATTGTTATTGTATTTTCAGGCGGCGTATTATCTCCACGAGGATGAGGCCAAATATCCTAAGAAGATAGCCTACCACAATCCCCCAGATCTCTCTCTGGAAGCCCTGGAGGTAAGGGAGGAGGGCCAAAGTCATGGGACAGCTAAGCCGTTGAGAAGCCCAGCCAGGCCCAGGCTTTGCCCAGGCCCAGAGGCCTATATAATCCCCTAGCTGAGCACAAAAGACCCTTTACTAATGAATAGATCTCAAATAGCTCTTATTGTTAACACAGACTTGACTGACACCTCAGCTGTCTTTTGTTCACAACTGCAGCCAGTATAATGAGATCTACTTGGCTGGGCTAGGCCCTCCAGAAGCCCAGGTTAGGTTGATTGGCAGGCAATGTATAAAACCAAAAGACAGATTAGGGAGGCCAGATAGCTTGGGCCTTGCCGGGCTTCTCAAAGGCTTGGCTGTACCACGACTTTGGTCAACAAATGAGGGCGCTGTAATGCCCAAGGTAGTTAGTAACTGATATATTTGATTAGATAAGACGTGATCACGTAGGGTGCATTAACGGCTGGTAAAGAACAGCTGCCTCTGCATTAACCCTAACTCCCTAGACAACAAAGGCAGTTGGAGGATTTTGAAGGATTTTTATTGTTCAGTAACAATGCTTAGGGAGTTAGGGTTAAACTGCGATACAGGCAGACCAGCAAATAATGAGTGTCACGCTATTGTTGGTTTGAATAAATGGTTCGGAAAAAAAATGACGTCGGAATATTATTGTCACATGCAAGTTTTATGATTTTGATGGCTGTCCTAGCTTTGTAAACGCATGGAAATTCCGTCATACATGTATGTAAAATAAAAACATGGATGAGATCCCACCCACTCTAATACCACGCACTCCTTCTACCAACCCAACCAAAATTACCTCATCCATTAGCACTACCCTAACCCCTTATTTTTTCACCGAGGCCTACAAACTGTTTTTTTTATTTTTATTTTTTTCAATCTTTACAGATGTTCTTCAGGCTCCACGCTTCAATCTTAAAACTTCTGGAGAAACCGGATGTGAGTTTCCACGGCGACTACGCTATGCTTCGGAAATATGTCCTGGATGCTGTCGACGAGCCCTTCGTTAGTGCCCAAGAGAAAACGGATACCAGTGAACCGTAGGTTCCTACTTCCTCTAGTTGTTAGACATTTCATTTCTAGACATTTCATTCCTTTGACAGTATCATTAATGCAAAAGAAATCTGAGTTTTTATCACCAAATTTTTCAATATCAGACCGTCCTCGGCCGAAAACGATCCCGAAACCAAGTCGCCGCTTCCCAGTGTCAAAGGTCAACTTGACGTCAAAGGTCAGGAGGTCAAGCTGCACAAGCGCAGGGTTCCCGGCAGTCCTTTGTTCATCGCCACGCCGACGGACCACGACTACGTGCGATCCAGAAACAGAAAAAGGCAATCGGCCCAGGAACCGACAGGTGAGGGCCGCTGTTTAGACGCTAATTTTTTTTTCTTATTCTGGGATCCGGGGACAATTTCAGAGAGCTTCTAAGCAGAAAAAAATTGCTTACCAGAAACATTTGCTAATAGCAGATTTCTTTGGTTTATCAGCCAAACTTTCATACAAAATGTGTGCATTTTGGCTGGTAGTCTGCAAAATTATCTCCTTAGCAAAATTCAGCAAAATTCTCTCCTTAGTCAAAATTCAGCAAAATTCTCTCCTTAGTCAAAATTCAGTAAAATTCTCTCCTTAGCAGCTCTCTATGAAATTGACTTCTGGTATCACTTCCATATCAGAATAATTTTTTATGCTAAGCAGTAACATTTGCTCGGTGAACAGTTTAGCTAAAGCACAAATTACAAGATTGCCAGATAAAATTTACCGCTTACAGACAAGCTCACAGCATGAGGAATGTGCGCAATTTGTACATGTGTTATAAAATGCACACGTACGTTGTCGTTGATGGAAAGATTTTCTTGTGCGAAACTGTTGATAGACCAATAGCACGGATCGGTAATGATGTCACAAACATTGTATCTGCCGTAACAACGGACAGAAAATTTGTCTGAGGTCGGTCTATTTTTGGAAATAAAACACATCAGCAAATAATGCAATTTGGTGGTTTTTTTTCTTTTTTTTTAGAAGCATCTTCTGAATTTGCTCTGCCATCCCATGATAACCAAGCCTTGAGTTCCACTGCCCTACTCTCTCACGGCAAAGATGCCGTCAGCCCAACCATGGCGGCAGAACTGCTCAAATCCCTCGCAAAGCTCCACAAAGACAGTCTCGCACTGTCCCCACCAGTGAAAAAGAGATACCTGGAGTTCCCTGTGGAACCCCGGTTGGTCCAACCACCACTGCCAGACCCGCAAACCAGTGTAGGACCGGCAGGGGACACTAAGATGACGACCAGACTGGAGACGGGAGATGCAACACAAAATGATGTGGTTACCGTGGACTTGACTGCTGTGGCAAGCCAAGAATCGGAGGCAGACACCTCGATAATAATCATCTCATCGGAGGACTCAGAAGATCAGATGGAGACTGCTGAGTCGTCAACATTGGAGAAGAAGACTGAAGAAAAACACGAAGACAGTTCAAAGACAGATGGAGACAAGACAAAAATTGATGAGAAACAAGAACAAGTGAAGAAGACGGACGAAGACGAGACGACAGTTGTTGAGAAACGAGATGGAGTGAAGACGTATGAAAACAAGACTAAAGCTGGTGAGAAACAAGATCGAGTGAAAGACGAGATGGAGGTCGATGAAACTCAAAAGACACAAAGTGACATGCCACAGGAGAAGGACACGGATGAGGCAGGGGCGGGAGGGAGCCCCGAGGAGCAGAGGATCTGGCTGATCGAGCGATGCCTGGAAGCGATGAAGCTCTGTCTGACTCGATTCCCTCAGCACTACAAGTCGCTGTACAGGATGGCCAATGCCTACTCAGTCGCACCAACTCACAAGGTTAGGAAAAACCAATTTAACAAATCTTTATTTAGGGATGAGGGCTAATGTCGTGGTACAGCCAAGCCTTTGAGAAGCCCGGCCAGGCCCAGGCTACCTGGCCTCCTAATCTGTCTTTTGTGAGTCCTAATCCTGTAACAATACAGTACCTGCCAATCAACATAACCTGGGCTTCTGGAGGGCCTAGCCCAGCCAAGTAGAGCTCATTATAATGGCTGCAGTTGTGAACAAAAGATAGCTGAGGTGTCAGTCAAGTCTGTGTTAATAATAAGAGCTATTTGAGATCTATTCATTAGTAAAGGGTCTTTTGTGCTCAGCTAGGGGATTATATAGGCCTCTGGGCCTGGGCAAAGCCTGGGCCTGGCCGGGCTTCTCAAAGGCTTGGCTGTACCATGACTTTGGCCTTCCTCCCTTAGGTGCAACATTGGTATTTGGTGACATACTTTCACATCAAACCTCTAGTTTTCAAGAAATATATCGTAAACTAACCAAATGCAAAAATTCCATCACAGTAGGTGCTGACGGAAAGCTATTGAATGTTTTTTTCTAGTTGTGTGATTTAAAAGAAGGTTCCTGGACAGCAATGTTGTGCCTCAGACCCGCGCGTCAGCATTTTTAGTTTTCTCCTTTTTTGTTGTTGCTATGAAACGATGTCCAATTGCAGCCAAAATTGCTGGATCGATTGGAATTCTGCCGTGCTGTGCTTTAAACGACTTTTTCACATAGGGGTATGAACGTTTGCCCGATTTGTGAGGCCTCTCTTAGCCACCATACTTTGTACATGGGAAATTTGGTCCCCACGTATACAATGTATCACGTATTTCCCTGTTGGCAAAAAAAAAAAGATGGCCGAAAAAAAGGAAAAAAAGCACGTCATCGCATCAATTTTGAAGCCGATCGATGACCAGAAACCGAAGACTTTTTTTGTTGGCCTAAGGAATTTAACAAATGTTTGGGAAAAACTACAATTTGGTTTGTGCTTTAAACAAAAATATCAGATTATATTATCTAAAGTGTGTACATAAATATCTAGAGTTAATTATAGGATAGATTATGTGACATGGGTTACGGCAATCAAAGTGTAATTTTCTGACTGAAATTTCCTTCTTTTGTTTTGTAAGTTTTATCTTACGCTCTTGGGAAAAAAACGGAATTTGAAAATAATTTTTGATGAGTTTAATAATAAAATGTTGAAATTGTGCATTCCAAATGTTCATTGATCACAGAACCTTCAATGGAGTCGAGACCTGTTGCTAGGCAGCCTGCAACCATGGCAACAGACGACCCACATGCCGTCCCCGGCCCTCTTTGCCGAGCACTGGAAGACCAAGAATCTGTTCCACGGTATCTGGAGAATCCCCATCAGCGAAATAGACCGGTAAGAATTTTGTTAAAAATTTATTCACAAAGGTTTTTTTGGTCAGCAGTGTTTTTCCATCAGCAATGTTTTTCCATGCTGAACTTTCGATAAAGCTAGGCTCAGCAGCGCAAAAAAAAAATATTGCGCAAAAACAATTTTCTTTTTTAATTTGAAGAAGGTTTTGTTGCTTACAAGTTAATTTTTCCAACAAAATGTTGCGTGATTGTATTTTGTCTATTTTACGTAGAAAATGCTTAGTAATTTTCTTTCAGGGAAAAAAATAAATTAATACAAAATAAATTAACTTCATGGGTGTACGAAGATGTGCCAGATTCCAGAACAAGTTGTGGTTATTTAAAATATTGGAATTGGTTTTGGGAAAAAACACTGCAAAATTCCTATATAACCCCCCAAACAAGCAAACAAGCAAACACCCCAACAAACAAGCAAACAAGCAAACACCCCAACAAACAAGCAAGCAAGCAAACACCCCAACAAACAAGCAAACACCCCAACAAGCAAGCAAGCAAGCAAACACCTCAACAAGCAAGCAAGCAAACACCTCAACAAGCAAGCAAGCAAGCAAACAAGCAAGCAAACACCCCAACAAACAAGCAAACACCCCAACAAACAAGCAAACAAGCAAACACCCCAACAAACAAGCAAACAAACACCCCAACACCCCAGCAAGCAAACAAACACCCCAACAAACAAACAAACAAACAAACACCCCCAACCCCCCCAACAAACAAACAAACAAACAAGCAAGAAAATTTCTTCAAGAAAAAACATTATTTTGAAAAATCAATTTATTAAAATTCAGAAAAAAAGACATGCCAGAATAGCGCCCTCTACTGAGAGGAAGTTTACTAAAAAAAATGAGTAGCATCAGTCTTTTTTTCTTTTCGTTTTTTCTTTCTTCTTTCTTTTTTTTTTTTTGGTAATAATTCCGACATCTTGCCCAATTATTTCTTAGATCTGGTAGTTTTTCCTGGCACATGTACCGCTCCGTCAGTCTACTGATCGACATCTTAAAGCATCTGAAGGATCACGCTATGTTGCTGCAGATTGCCGTCAAGCTGAACAGGACGCCGGAACTCGGAAAGTAAGTCATTTTTGCGTTGCTAAAATTCATGGAAAGAAGATGTGGCTTTGTTGTGTATCAGATCATTAACCCTAACCGTCCCAAATCCTCCAAAATCCTCTTTGCTAAAGTGAAGGATTTTGGAGGATTGAGGTTATTAGGCATACTTGCCTTTCCATGGTACATGTACATCCATGTTTGTTGTAGTGATTGCAAGGTCAGTGCTTGGGTGAGTGGACACTGTTTATTGCTCCATGCATGCAGGGAGGGTCCCTGGCCATGTACATGTATCACAGATTAGAAACACATGTGTGCATACATGTCGTGTGCTTGCTTTACTACTGAAGGATTTTGGAGAATTCAAGTTATGTGTAAGCAAATGGGCCTAGGGAATTAGGGTTCAAGGGACATAGAATCAACGGGTTTATGCTCCGTCTAGCCTATTGTAAACGTTCAGAGAGTGAAAACCAGCAAGAACCAGCCCCCCACCCCCCCCCCCAAAAAAAAAAAAAAATTCACAATAGTTTACCAACGAGACTCTGATGGAGACCCGTTTCAGAGAGGGCCAGTTTCCGATGTTTTGTCTGATGATCTCTGTGATATCTTCAAGTTGCCCCGGGACAAACAAAAAAACAAGTACTAACATTTTTTCTAACACCATGGTCATATAATGTTAAAGGGACACTATCATCACGATCAACAGGGCATGGAATCGGAGTGCTAGTTTTAGATTAACTCAGTGACTGAAAATAATACCCCACGTGATAAGGTCGTATTACCGTTGATGCTGCATAAATGAGCCAGTAATTTTCAGTCACTGTGTTCATCTTAAACTAGGACACTGATTCCATGCCCTGTTGAAAGTCTGCTCTGATCGGGTCGATAGTGTCCTTTTAAGTAAACCCAATAACATGCTGTGGCCATCTTTGTCCGGTTCCCTGTATACGCAATCTCATTACATAAAAAGTCACCAGACTTTTTCTTTCTTTCCAGACTCGGTTTGGATATATGTATTTTGTATGGAATAAAGACATGATGACCGCACCATGATAAGGTCTAAGAGAGAACAAAGAATATTTTAATAAAGTGCAGGGTTCTGCCCAGGAATTTGTTAGTGCTGGGGAAACAAATGAAAAGGGTGGGTGAAGAGAGGGTGTAGGCATGATAGTGGTTGCACACGGCGTTGTATGTCCAGACGTATTTGTGTCTCAGGACTGGCATCCTGTGCCACAGAGTGTTAGCCACCGTTAGCCACCGGGGTTTCCGGTGGCGACCACCGTGGTTTCCGGTGGCGACCACCGTGGTTTCCGGTGGCGACCACCGTGGTTTCCGGTGGCGACCACCGTGGTTTCCGGTGGCGACCACCGTGGTTTCCGGTGGCGACCACCGTGGGCAGAAATCCTGAACGTGGGATTTGAACCTGGTTCTAATCGTCTCATTATGGCCGACGATCCACAGGCGATTCTTACGCGATGTTGACCGTCAGTACCTGGCCAAGCACTGCTACAGGACGTGCCTGGAGGTTCTACAGGAAGCTGTGGTCGCTGCCAAGGAGGGAACCGAGGAACAACAGCTGCAGGTGAGTTTGCATCGTCGTGGCAGCGTCATTGTGACTTTTCAAAACAACATATTTTGTACCAGAATTCAGAAAGCCTTTTTAGCCGCTATTTGGAAGAACTTCTATCCCTGCCCCCAAGCAGTGTTCCCACAACTGTCTCATGGGAAACATCTGTCCTTATTTCAACAAGACAAAACATTTAAAAAAACATTCCGATTGATAAACAAACTCTAGAAATTGCCAGTAAATTTCAGGGAAGGTACATCATTGGTAATTACCAGATTATCAAATTGACAAATTAATATCTTAAAGGGACAGTATCTTCCCGATCAGAGCAGACTTTCAACAGGGCATGGAATCGGTGTCCTAGTTTAAGATGAACACAGTGTCTGTAAATCCTCCAAAAATTAAACGTCCAGGAGGTTCAGGGGCTTTGTCCTCTAGACCAAATGGAGACCCAGGCCCGCTACCCACAGGAGGTTCAGGGGGCTTTGTCCTCTAGACCAAAGGGAGACCCAGGCCCGCTACCCACAGGAGGTTCAGGGGGCTTTGTCCTCTAGACCAAAGGGAGACCCAGGCCCGCTACCCACAGGAGGTTCAGGGGGCTTTGTCCTCTAGACCAAAGGGAGACCCAGGCCCGCTACCCACAGGTGGTTCAGGAGGCTTTGTCATCTAGACCAAAGGGAGACCCAGGCCCGCTACCCACAGGAGGTTCAGGGGGCTTTGTCCTCTAGACCAAAGGGAGACCCAGGCCCGCTACCCACAGGTGGTTCAGGAGGCTTTGTCATCTAGACCAAAGGGAGACCCAGGCCCGCTACCCACAGGAGGTTCAGGGGGCTTTGTCCTCCAGATCAAAGGGAGACCCAGGCCCGCTACCCACAGGTGGTTCAGGAGGCTTTGTCATCTAGACCAAAGCGAGACCCAGGCCCGCTACCCACAGGTGGTTCAGGAGGCTTTGTCCTCTAGACCAAAGGGAGACCCAGGCCCGCTACCCACAGGTGGTTCAGGAGGCTTTGTCATCTAGACCAAAGGGAGACCCAGGCCCGCTACCCACAGGTGGTTCAGGAGGCTTTGTCCTCTAGACCAAAGGGAGACCCAGGCCCGCTACCCACAGGTGGTTCAGGGGGCTTTGTCATCTAGACCAAAGGGAGACCCAGGCCCGCTACCCACAGGAGGTTCAGGGGGCTTTGTCATGTAGACCAAAGGGAGACCCAGGCCCGCTACCCACAGGAGGTTCAGGGGGCTTTGTCACCTAGACCAAAGGGAGACCCAGGCCCGCTACCCACAGGAGGTTCAGGGGGCTTTGTCATGTAGACCAAAGCGAGACCCAGGCCCGCTACCCACAGGAGGTTCAGGGGGCTTTGTCATGTAGACCAAAGCGAGACCCAGGCCCGCTACCCACAGGAGGTTCAGGGGGCTTTGTCGTCTAGACCAAAGGGAGACCCAGGCCCGCTACCCACAGGAGGTTCAGGGGGCTTTGTCCTCTAGACCAAAGGGAGACCCAGGCCCGCTACCCACAGTAGGTTCAGGGGCTTTGTCGTCTAGACCAAAGGGAGACCCAGGCCCGCCACCACAGGAGGTTCAGGGGCTTTGTCCTCTAGACCAAAGGGAGACCCAGGCCCGCTACCCACAGGAGGTTCAGGGGCTTTGTCGCTCTAGACCAAAGGGAGACCCAGGCCCGCTACCCACAGGAGGTTCAGGGGCTTTGTCCTCTAGACCAAAGGGAGACCCAGGCCCGCTACCCACAGGAGGTTCAGGGGCTTTGTCCTCTAGACCAAAGGGAGACCCAGGCCCGCTACCCACAGGAGGTTCAGGGGCTTTGTCCTCTAGACCAAAGGGAGACCCAGGCCCGCTACCCACAGGAGGTTCAGGGGCTTTGTCGCTCTAGACCAAAGGAGACCCAGGCCCGCCACCCACAGCAGGGTCAGGGGCCTTTGTCCTCTAGACCAAAGGGAGACCCAGGCCCGCTACCCACAGGAGGTTCAGGGGGCTTTGTCCTCTAGACCAAAGGGAGACCCAGGCCCGCTACCCACAGGAGGTTCAGGGGGCTTTGTCCTCTAGACCAAAGGGAGACCCAGGCCCGCTACCCACAGGAGGTTCTGGGGGCTTTGTCCTCTAGACCAAAGGGAGACCCAGGCCCGCTACCCACAGGAGGTTCAGGGGGCTTTGTCCTCTAGACCAAAGGGAGACCCAGGCCCGCTACCCACAGGAGGTTCAGGGGGCTTTGTCCTCTAGACCAAAGGGAGACCCAGGCCCGCTACCCATTTTTCAGGGTATTTTTACTTTTGTCAAATCACACCCCTGATAAAACTAGCACTCCGATTCCATGCCCTGTTGATCGTGACGATACTGTTCCCTTTAAACTTACTCACTGTAAAGTTGGTACACATTTCAGTCATCAATCCTGAGAAATGATTGCATCTAAAGAGTGTTTTCATCTTAGAGAAACAAGGAATTGTAATGTTGAATTTACGTCTGGCAACGTTTTGTAAAGCATAAAAACAAGAAAACCTTAAACTGTTTTCTCCAAAACGGGAGCATCTACTGTGATGAAACTGTCACAGGTTATAGTTTTATGATATATTTCTTGAAAACTAGATAACATGAACGTACGTGACTAAATACCGATGCTGTACCTTCCCTTTAAAAAACTTCTTTTTTTTTTTTTAAGTTACGTTCAATCTCCGTCTCTTACAGGCTGTCCTGTCAGCATACCAATTGGTCCAGACGGCGCAGAACAAGTTGCAAACCGATCTACGAGTCCCGACAAGATTACTTGGGGACGTCTTCAGAACATATAAAAATATCAAGGTATGTGGATTTGATAAACCCACCCCAAGCCTCTCTGTTAAAATTTTATTCCATTTCTCCGTACAAATTTGTAACAATCTTTATATGCCAAATGTGACTATTATCGTTTCAGAACATTTCCGTGAAGTAATTTCCATAAATGAATTCCTCAGGGTTGCCAGTTTTCCCACTATTGCCGGAATTCCGGATTTTTCATAGTTTTCCCAAAGAAATCAGGTGCTCCATCTTTCATCCGGCCAGGAAAAAAATCTTCTTTACATCACATCACAACGGACATTGGTTTGGTTTCTATACATATCGCTTGATTCTTATGAAGTATGGATGCATTTACAGACATTGGTTGGTTTCTCTACGTATCTCTTGATTCTCATGAAGTATGGATGCATTTAGACATTGGTTGGTTTCTGTACATATCTCTTGATTCTTATAAAGTATGGATGCATTTACAGACATTGGTTGGTTTCTGTACATATCTCTTGATTCATATAAAGTATGGATGCATTTACAGACATTGGTTGGTTTCTCTACATATCTCTTGATTCTTATCAAGTATGGATGCATTTACAGACATTGGTTGGTTTCTCTACATATCTCTTGATTCTTATAAAGTGTGGATGCATTTACAGACATTGGTTGGTTGCTGTACATATCTCTTGATTCTTATAAAGTATGGATGCATTTACAGACATTGGTTGGTTTCTGTACATATCTCTTGATTCATATAAAGTATGGATGCATTTACAGACATTGGTTGGTTTCTGTACATATCTCTTGATTCTCATGAAGTATGGATGCATTTACAGACATTGGTTGGTTTCTCTACATATCTCTTGATTCTTATAAAGTATGGATGCATTTACAGACATTGGTTGGTTGCTGTATATATCTCTTGATTCTCATAAAGTATGGATGCATTTACAGACATTGGTTGGTTTCTGTACATATCTCTTGATTCTTATAAAGTATGGATGCATTTACAGACATTGGTTGGTTTCTGTACATATCTCTTGATTCTCATGAAGTATGGATGCATTTACAGACATTGGTTGGTTTCTGTACATATCTCTTGATTCTTATAAAGTATGGATGCATTTACAGACATTGGTTGGTTTCTGTACATATCTCTTGATTCATATAAAGTATGGATGCATTTACAGACATTGGTTGGTTTCTGTACATATCTCTTGATTCTCATGAAGTATGGATGCATTTACAGACATTGGTTGGTTTCTCTACATATCTCTTGATTCTTATAAAGTATGGATGCATTTACAGACATTGGTTGGTTGCTGTATATATCTCTTGATTCTCATAAAGTATGGATGCATTTACAGACATTGGTTGGTTTCTGTACATATCTCTTGATTCTTATAAAGTATGGATGCATTTACAGACATTGGTTGGTTTCTGTACATATCTCTTGATTCTCATGAAGTATGGATGCATTTACAGACGTTGGTTGGTTTCTGTACATATCTCTTGATTCTTATAAAGTATGGATGCATTTACAGACATTGGTTGGTTTCTGTACATATCTCTTGATTCATATAAAGTATGGATGCATTTACAGACATTGGTTGGTTTCTGTACATATCTCTTGATTCTCATGAAGTATGGATGCATTTACAGACGTTGGTTGGTTTCTGTACATATCTCTTGATTCTTATAAAGTATGGATGCATTTACAGACATTGGTTGGTTGCTGTACATATCTCTTGATTCTCATAAAGTATGGATGCATTTACAGACATTTTTACCAACATTGTACACAGGATTTTTATTTTTAATACCTTTCTTTGGGTGATTTCAGATGGAGTCAGACATGGCCATTCTTGAGCAGGCAAATCGCTTTTGTTTTCAGCGTCTTATATCCAGCAAGACACCCCAGGTAGGTCATCTAAGTCTGCTTGTTTTGGTGTCAATTGTAAACTGTCTGTCCGATGTCTGTCTTTTTGTTTGTTGATGTTTCATTTTGTCTGTCTGTTTGATTCTATCTACCTATCTGGGTTTTGTTTTTTATGATTTAACCCTCCTACTTTAATAGCCGACGTTTAGTGGCAAGTAGCTGTAGTCAAAATCAGTCAACTGCCTGTTTTGACTGTTGACCCAAATGTGCACACAGGGGCATTTTTGACTGGTTTTTTACTATCATTTTGACCACCCTGAACAATACCAGACAATGCTTTTACCAGTCAAAAACGGTCGCCTCATTTTGACCTGGAAATGTACTTACTACACGTAAGGTTTAACAGTGTTTGACTTTTAAGTGCACTAGATATACCTTGGCAAGTATGTCAACATTTTGAGTGATTTTGACCCTTACAGTCATAGGAGGGTTAATAAATCAGTAAAAAAAAAGATATCAGGTTTAATGTTTATATTCATTCAAGTTATCAATAATTAATAATATCGTATCAGTCAATCTGCATTTTTGGTCATCACACATGTATTTTTTTTTTTTTTTTTTTTTTTTTTTTAAGAAGGGGGTTCAAACTATGGCTAATTTAGTTTTTTCATTTTTTTTCCGACCTCCGTCTCTGGCCAGAACCTCACAGGAAGAGTCAGTATTCTTGTCGCTAGAAAACGGTTTCGAAGGAAGCTGTCTAGTGAGCATTTGTTTCCAGATATATGATTCAATTTTTGCCCTACACCGACGTGTGTATAGCACTGTGTCTGTGGAAAAACCCGAGTGTCTGTGGAAAAACCTTCACAGGCAACTGGGGGCGGGATTTGAACCCACGACCTCCTGCTTACTAGTGCAGATGTCTTAAGATATACCTGTTTCAAGATATACCTGTGTACAATGTTCTGTGGTTTAAAAAAGAATTATTTAAAAAATAAATTAACAATTATCACTCTTGAAATGCTTTTTACCACCAGACCCCGACCTCCCAGCCAGAGTCCATTTTCTCATCGCCCCAACCAAGCAAAGACAGACCCATCCTGATGCCCGACAGCAGACAGGGTGATACACCGACTAACACACCCAGTGCCGCACCCAGTGCCGCACAGTGACAGAGAAGTTGTGATAGACACGCAAGATGTTTTTGCGCTGGGGTAAGGACAGTACTTGTTGGACAAGTAGGCACTCCAATTCAACAAATCAGGGGTCAATGTCATAGAGCTGCTATACTCAGCAAATATTTTTGCTTAGGGAGGAAGGCCAAAGTCGTGGTACAGCCAAGCCTTTGAGAAGCCCGGCCAGGCCCCTGGTTAATACAGGCCTGGAATTTCACAGAGGCTATGGCCTCTGTTGCCCTGGTCTTGGCCTTGGTGCCCCTTACAAATGTTCCCATAGACATTCTAGTGGATGTGCTCTTTACTCATTAGGCCTGGAGTTTTACAGATTCCAGGGAAGCCATGGCCTCCGTTGCCCTGGTCTTGGCCTTGGTGCCCCTTACAAATGTTCCCATAGACATTCTAGTGGATGTTCTCTTTACTCATTAGGCCTGGAGTTTTACAGATTCCAGGGAGGCCATGGCCTCTGTTGCCCTGGTCTTGGCCTTTGTGCCCCTTGCAAATGTTCCCATAGACATTCTGATATTCTAGTGGATGTGCTCTTTACTCATTAGGCCTGGAGTTTTACAGATTCCTTATTGGACACAATTACAGGCTACTTCCGACTTTCCTTGGTGGCTACTTCTCTTCTTTCAAGAAAATTAGGAGGCAAAGGGAGATTTGTCAAATAACTTTCTTTTTTTTTAAATCCCGAAATGAGGAAAAACCACAGGTCTGTTATAAGGGATACAAAGGACTACGAAAAACTTAAAACTCAGTCGTATTATTCACTCGTGGTTACTTTTAGTTTATTACATATCACAGCAATGCATCAAGGAGGCTCGTCTTGTGTTAATTGTGTATTAAAATATTTGTAATTGCTAGGACAATATTGTATCTTTCCTTCAGTTTTTTCAGATGTTGTCTTGGTATGTTTAATTTTTTTACTTTGCAATCTATACTACTCAAAACAATTTAGGGAACACCGGATTTTTAACATCAAATAGGTTTGAAATGTTCCATGAACCGGGATTTGCAACCCCCTCTCTCTCTTTCAGTAGTCATGTCATGAAATGTGTAATCACTACATGCATCCTTTATCATCCGTTTCATTGTGCAGTTGTTTCTCATCAATTCTGTGAAACATTGTGTTTATCTGAAATAAATGATCTTGCTTTAACCCTTTCCTTACCATAGGCGACATTTGTCAACCAAGCTTTCACACACAAAAAACACTCGTTATAAAGCTGTAGTTTTGTCCATGTTCACCCTCCATAGCCAAGCTTACAATGGTTGTAAAGAGAAAGAAAGGATTTTTCCATTGATGGTGAAATAAAATAAGGTTGCTATTATGCAATCCCTTCAAATTGGAGTTGAAAGATCCGAAATGCCAAACACTTACGGAGTGCCATTTCTTTGTGTACAAAAAAGTGTTTGAGTTTACAGATCACACTGAGGAAACAAAGACCGAGAACTTGGACATTTATTGACCGATCTTAATGTTTTTTTGATTTTATGAAAGGGAATTCAATAAGTAAGATATTTTTTATTATTTATTTTGCTGTAAAACGATATCTTCAAGATGATAATACAGTTTGTAAAATTGGCCTTTGAACACAAGCTTTCTGTTGTGTAAGAATGTGTGCTTCACGCTTGAGTGGTCAAACAATGCGGTCACCAGAGGTTGTTTATGTCAAAACAGTTTGGTACTGAGAGGGTTAACTGAGATTATTCCGGTGTTCCCTAAATTGTTTTGAGTAGTATATAATGGTCAAATAAATAGTAATAATAACTCTTCTTTTTTCTTTTTTTTTTTACATAAGATTTACCCATTCTGAAAACTTCCCCTCCCTATTGTGTCTGCCAGACCTCAAAAAGGCCTGTGACTGGCCACGTTGTCTGGATGGTTAGGCAATAGAATAATTCTCTGCTAAACATTATTTAATAACGATGTGATCTTGTCGTGCTTTTTGTGAGGTTTTCAAGGTTCAGCCCACAACGTTGTGGGAGAGCCCCGGAAACTGCATTCTACATTCTCTGTGGTTGCGTGGTTACATGGTTTTTAAAGAAAAATTAATACACAATGTATTTATACAAATTTCTAAAATACTTTTGTCCTGTTTACATGTATATTATTTTTCTGAAATAAAAATCGTCCCTTGGACACAATTCACATGCATTGACCATGCTTGCTATAGTCTTTTTTTTTTAAGGCACTTTAAAATTCATGACATTTTTATAGAAAGGTTTATGTACATATGTGCAAGAAATGTGTTCAAAAATGTTGCATATCCAAAAATATTAGCTCTGAGTATGCAGTGCTATGCATATGTCGGTGTAGAGCACAATTTGACCAATTAAATAACCCTCCTACAATCAGTGAAATTTTTGAAACAACCCATCAGCTGTTGCCAGTGGCCTCCTGTGCACTGTCACACCACTGAGATTGTAAGGTGGTCCTCCCATCAATACATTGCAGGCCATACTAATATGTTCAAACATTTACAGTGGCCTTGGGTGGCACACAGTTGATTTTGTAAGATTACTTGGAAAGGACAGCAGGCTTGTATGTACTACAGGTTGGTGAAAGTTCAGTGGATCAGAGTGGCCTCCATGTGTAGGAGGGATAAATTATTAAAAGGCAAAAAAAATTCTACTGGTCAGTAAAACTACAAGTATAAAGATCTGAATATAACAATTTTTCCATGTGGATATATTATCACAAACTTTACACGATGCACAGATCAGGGGCCAATCTCACAGAGCTGCCAAGCACAGAATATTTCTGCTTAGCAAAAATAGGTTACCAGCCAAATTGTCATGTAACGTATATTGCTTCTGGCTGGTCCTCCGCCCAAATTTGCTAAGCAATATCTTCTGCTTAGCAGTAAGCTCTATGAAATAGGGTTCCAGACCTGTTGTTAAATATTCTTCAGTTCCTTTTTAATTAACCCTCCTACACATGGAGGCCACTCCGATCCACAAAATTCTGTTCTTGAGCAACCTTCAGTACATACATGTACAAGCCTGCTGTCCTACACATAGAGACCACTCAGATCCACTAAATTCTGTTCTTGAGCAACCTTCAGTACATACATGTACAAGCCTGCTGTCCTACACATAGAGACCACTCAGATCCACTAAATTCTGTTCTTGAGCAACCTTCAGTACATACATGTACAAGCCTGCTGTCCTACACATGGAGGCCACTCAGATCCACAAAATTCTGTTCTTGAGCAACCTTCAGTACATACATGTACAAGCCTGCTGTCCTACACATAGAGGCCACTCAGATCCACAAAATTCTGTTCTTGAGCAACCTTCAGTACATACATGTACAAGCCTGCTGTCCTACACATGGAGGCCACTCAGATCCACAAAATTCTGTTCTTGAGCAACCTTCAGTACATACATGTACAAGCCTGCTGTCCTACACATGGAGGCCACTCCGATCCACAAAATTCTGTTCTTTAGCAACCTTCAGTACATACATGTACAAGCCTGCTGTCCTACACATAGAGACCATTCCAATCCACTAAATTCTGTTCTTTAGCAACCTTCAGTACATACATGTACAAGCCTGCTGTCCTACACATAGAGACCACTCCGATCCACAAAATTCTGTTCTTGAGCAACCTTCAGTACATACATGTACAAGCCTGCTGTCCTACACATAGAGACCACTCCAATCCACTAAATTCTGTTCTTGAGCAACCTTCAGTACATACATGTACAAGCCTGCTGTCCTACACATAGAGACCACTCCAATCCACTAAATTCTGTTCTTGAGCAACCTTCAGTACATACATGTACAAGCCTGCTGTCCTACACAGAGACCACTCCAATCCACTAAATTCTGTTCTTTAGCAACCTTCAGTACATACATGTACAAGCCTGCTGTCCTACACATAGAGACCACTCCAATCCACAAAATTCTGTTCTTTAGCAACCTTCAGTACATACATGTACAAGCCTGCTGTCCTACACATGGAGGCCACTCCAATCCACTAAATTCTGTTCTTGAGCAACCTTCAGTACATACATGTACAAGCCTGCTGTCCTACACATGGAGGCCACTCCAATCCACAAAATTCTGCTCTTGAGCAACCTTCAGTACATACATGTACAAGCCTGCTGTCCTACACATAGAGACCACTCCAATCCACTAAATTCTGTTCTTGAGCAACCTTCAGTACATACATGTACAAGCCTGCTGTCCTACACATGGAGGCCACTCCAATCCACAAAATTCTGCTCTTGAGCAACCTTCAGTACATACATGTACAAGCCTGCTGTCCTACACATAGAGACCACTCCAATCCACTAAATTCTGTTCTTGAGCAACCTTCAGTACATACATGTACAAGCCTGCTGTCCTACACATAGAGACCACTCCAATCCACTAAATTCTGCTCTTGAGCAACCTTCAGTACATACATGTACAAGCCTGCTGTCCTACACATAGAGACCACTCCGATCCACAAAATTCTGCTCTTGAGCAACCTTCAGTACATGTACAAGCCTGCTGTCCTACACATGGAGGTCACTCCCAACCACTAAATTCTGCTCTTGAGCAACCTTCAGTACATACATGTACAAGCCTGCTGTCCTACACATGGAGGCCACTCCGATCCACAAAATTCTGCTCTTGAGCAACCTTCAGTACATGTACAAGCCTGCTGTCCTACACATGGAGGTCACTCCCAACCACTAAATTCTGCTCTTGAGCAACCTTCAGTACATACATGTACAAGCCTGCTGTCCTACACATGGAGGCCACTCCGATCCACAAAATTCTGTTCTCCTTTCCAAGTAATCTTACAAAATCAACTGTGTGCCACCCAAGGCCACTGTAAATGTTTGAACATATTAGTATGGCCTGCAATGTATCGATGGGAGACCACTTTACCCTGCAATCTCAGTGGTGTGACAGTGCACAGAAGGGTAACCATAGGAGGCCACTGGCAACAGCTAATGGCTTGGAGTGGCCTGAATGGGTTGTTTCAAAAATTGCACTGATTGTACGAGGGTTAATAAGTAGCCAATTTGTGTAATTTATAAAAGGAATTATGACTCAATTATTTGGCTTTCTACTGATGGTTCCAAAAATACATTTCAGAATTTTCCGAAGCTCTAAATGCAATTTTTTTTGTTTAAAAAAAAGGAATTTTTTTGTTTACATATTTTTACAGATTATACAACTCACAAGCATCAGTGTAAAACTGCAATATTTAAATTCATGTAATTTCTTGCAGGAAATTCAAGCTTCCTTTTTCCCGTTATCAATGGAAACCTATCACTGAAAATACTACCGTTTTTCCCCAATTTCCCTCAACAATGGACATTTTACACTGACTTTTCCAGGGTTTCCCTCACCGATGGAAACTTGTTGCTGACAATACTGCTGTTTTTCAGGTTTTCCCGGTTTTCCTAAATTTCCCTCACCAATGGAAAAATGCACCGACTTATCTACAAGTTAATACACACTTTTCCAGGTTTTCCTATATTTTCCTACATCAGTGGTAATCTTGCACTTACTCAACCTATACGGTCATTTATATTACATATTCGGCAAAGCTTTTTACAATTTAAACAAAAAGCATTTTTACATTGTTTCAGGAAAACAAAATCTTAATATTGTACATCGGTTAGTACTGTCAGAATGACTACAGGTACGTCAAAATAACAAACACTACTTTCTTCAATATGTGAAGAAGAAAAAACTCTGCAAAAATACAGGAAAATATTAGATTTTGTCTTGATTGGTTAGGGGGGGGGAAAAGCACATTTTGTAAAATAGAAAATGACCCATTTCAGCAAAATCTGAGTATGTTGCTCTCAAATACAGTTTTCAGGAATTAGAAAGAGAACCTTCCAACCACCAAATATTTTACAAAGAGTTCAGATTAAATTTACATATTTTTCAGAATTCAGACAAGTATATAGGACCTTAAGACTACAACACACACAGCAAAACATCACTTTAAGATAAGAGTTAAAGTTTTGAGAGCGAGGAATTTTCAAGACCAGAAATGGACTCGGCAAAATATTAGGGCGAGGAAACTGCTAGGACCTCATAAGATTTAAGGTTTTAGAAAGCAAATACAAAGAATTTTTTTTTAAAGTTTGAAGCACAATTTTAAAAAACAAGGTTATAAAGTTTGCGAGAAGCATAGTGTTAGCCAGAGGGGTGTCTGGGTGTATTTTGGACACCCTATTTCATCTGTCATTTACATGTAAAAGTCTTGTAAGTGAACAACTTGGACACCCTGTTCTGAATTTTCCAGCAAATTTGGACACCATAAATCCTAGCTAACACGTTGGTGAAAAATGTGAAATTTAGAAAGTTTGAAGGCGTAATGACCACCGCACTTCGATCAAATTTGAATTTTTGAAGAATGTTTTTGACGAACAAACTTCACATCAGGTCTTCTCATCAGGGAGGATACTTTGAAGTTTTCACGACTTACATCCCACAACCACTGCCCATTTCGTCACATTTGAAATAGCTGTGACGAAAGGCTGGTTTTGAAGAGTACTGGACGTCGGCAATAAACGACTTCAGAGGTTCAGGGAGCGGGGACAGCGTAGAATCTTGCGTGCCGCCTCGGTCATGAATATTTGGTCTTCTGATTTCCCGCATACTACTTTCTCCCATGCTTTATCCAACTAGAGAGAGAGAGTGAAAAAAAAAAATCTTAAAAACAGCTTAAGCCATTGACCAGTTTTATACCAAAAAAAAAAGTTCTCTGGTCACCTCCACAAGTGTCGCCTCAGACCTGTGCGTCAGCATGTTAAGTTTTCTTCTTTTTTTGCTATGAAACGATGTCCAATTGCAGCAAAAATTGCTGGATCGATTGGAATTCTGCCGTGCTGTATTTTAAATGACTTTTTCACATAGGGGTTTGGCCGATTTGCGAGGCCTCTCCTAGCCACCATACTTTATGAATGGAAAATTTGGTCTGGTTCCAATAACCGCGTATACATGTTTTAACCCTCTCAGTACCGAATTGTTTTGACATAAACAACCGCTGGTGGCCGCATTGTTTGACCACTCAAGCGTGAAGCACACATTCTTACACAACAGAAAGCTTGTGTTCAAAGGCCAATTTTACAAACTCTATTATCACCTTGAAGATATCGTTTTACCGCAAAATAAATTTAAAAAAATATCTTACTTATTGAATTCCCTTTCATAAAATCAAAAAAACATTAAGACCAATGACCAGAAACTGGACTTTTTTTTTTGACTAATAATAAGTAAAGACGGTTTGCGGTGACACCATGTGAAAATTCTCTTTTGCGCAGTAATTAGTTCTGAAAACCCGGCATTTCAACCAGTATGCTCTGATCGTCTTCAAGCAAATGAAGTGATCCGAGACACAGTTCTCTCACACGCCAGGTATTAGTCTCCCAGACTGCACTGCTTCTTTTTGAGACCTTGCGTCAGTTTGTGGAACAAAACGTCACGAATGGGTCAAATCTATTGTACTTGGAGTACTTTGCCATGGACTAGGTTAGTACACGAGTGGCACACTTCATGTAGGTAACAGACTTCTGGTACTGTGCCGTGGACTAGGTTAGTACACCAGCGGCACACTTCATGTAGGTGACAGACTTCTGGTACTGTGCCGTGGACTAGGTTAGTACACCAGCGGCACACTTCATGTAGGTGACAGACTTCTGGTACTGTGCCGTGGACTAGGTTAGTACACGAGTGGCACACTTCATATAGGTGACAGACTTCTGGTACTGTGCCGTGGACTAGGTTAGTACACGAGCGGCACACTTCATGTAGGTAACAGACTTCTGGTGCTGTGCCGTGGACTAGGTTAGTACACCAGCGGCACACTTCATGTAGGTGACAGACTTCTGGTACTGTGCCGTGGACCAGCGGCACACTTCATGTAGGTAACAGACTTCTGGTGCTGTGCCGTGGACTAGGTTAGTACACGAGCGGCACACTTCATGTAGGTAACAGACTTCTGGTGCTGTGCCGTGGACTAGGTTAGTACACCAGCGGCACACTTCATGTAGGTGACAGACTTCTGGTACTGTGCCGTGGACTAGGTTAGTACACGAGCGGCACACTTCATGTAGGTAACATACTGGTGCTGTGCCGTGGACTGGTTAGTATACCAGCGGCACACTTCATGTAGGTGACAGACTTCTGGTACTGTGCCGTGGACTAGGTTAGTGCCAGTGGCACCACTTCATGTAGGTAACAGACTTCTGGTACTGTGCCGTGGACTAGGTTAGTACACGGTGGCACACTTCATGTAGGTGACAGACTTCTGGTACTGTGCCGTGGACTAGGTGAGTGCACGAGTGGCACCCTTCATGTAGGTAACAGACTTCTGGTACTGTGCCGTGGACTAGGTTAGTACACGAGTGGCACACTTCATGTAGGTGACAGACTTCTGGTACTGTGCCGTGGACTAGGTTAGTGCACGAGTGGCACCCTTCATGTAGGTAACAGACTTCTGGTACTGTGCCGTGGACTAGGTTAGTACACGAGTGGCACACTTCATGTAGGTGACAGACTTCTGGTACTGTGCCGTGGACCTAGGTTAGTACACGAGTGGCACACTTCATGTAGGTGACAGACTTCTGGTACTGTGCCGTGGACTAGGTTAGTACACAGTGGCACACTTCATGTAGGTGACAGACTTCTGGTACTGTGCCGTGGCCTAGGTTAATACACGAGCTGGCACACTTCATGTAGGTGACAGACTTCTGGTACTGTGCCGTGGACTAGGTTAGTACAAGTGGCACACTTCATGTAGGTTACAGCCTCCTGGTACTGTGCCGAGGAATTGGCTAGTCCACGAGCTGCACAGTTCTTGTAGGTTACAGACTTCTGGTACTGTGCCGTGGACTAGGTTAGTACACGAGCTGCACACTTCATGTAGGTAACAGACTTCTGGTACTGTGCCGTGGACTAGGTTAGTACACCAGCGGCACACTTCATGTAGGTAACAGACTTCTGGTACTGTGCCGTGGACTAGGTTAGTACACGAGCGGCACACTTCATGTAGGTAACAGACTTCTGGTGCTGTGCCGTGGACTAGGTCAGTACACGAGTGGCACACTTCATGTAGGTAAGAGACTTCTGGTACTGTGCCGTGGACTAGGTTAGTACACCAGCGGCACACTTCATGTAGGTAACATACTTCTGGTGCTGTGCCGTGGACTAGGTTAGTATACCAGCGGCACACTTCATGTAGGTGACAGACTTCTGGTACTGTGCCGTGGACTAGGTTAGTGCACGAGTGGCACCCTTCATGTAGGTAACAGACTTCTGGTACTGTGCCGTGGACTAGGTTAGTACACGAGTGGCACACTTCATGTAGGTGACAGACTTCTGGTACTGTGCCGTGGACTAGGTTAGTGCACGAGTGGCACCCTTCATGTAGGTAACAGACTTCTGGTACTGTGCCGTGGACTAGGTTAGTACACGAGTGGCACACTTCATGTAGGTGACAGACTTCTGGTACTGTGCCGTGGACTAGGTTAGTGCACGAGTGGCACCCTTCATGTAGGTAACAAACTTCTGGTACTGTGCCGTGGACTAGGTTAGTACACCAGCGGCACACTTCATGTAGGTGACAGACTTCTGGTACTGTGCCGTGGACTAGGTTAGTACACGAGTGGCACACTTCATGTAGGTGACAGACTTCTGGTACTGTGCCGTGGACTAGGTTAGTACACGAGTGGCACACTTCCTGTAGGTGACAGACTTCTGGTACTGTGCCCTGGACTAGGTTAGTACACGAGCTGCACACTTCATGTAGGTAACAGACTTCTGGTACTGTGCCGTGGACTAGGTTAGTACACGAGTGGCACACTTCATGTAGGTGACAGACTTCTGGTACTGTGCCCTGGACTAGGTTAGTACACGAGCTGCACACTTCATGTAGGTAACAGACTTCTGGTACTGTGCCGTGGACTAGGTTAGTACACGAGTGGCACACTTCATGTAGGTAACAGACTTCTGGTACTGTGCCCTGGACTAGGTTAGTACACGAGCTGCACACTTCATGTAGGTAACAGACTTCTGGTACTGTGCCGTGGACTAGGTTAGTACACCAGCGGCACACTTCATGTAGGTGACAGACTTCTGGTACTGTGCCGTGGACTAGGTTAGTACACCAGCGGCACACTTCATGTAGGTAACAGACTTCTGGTACTGTGCCGTGGACTAGGTTAGTACACGAGTGGCACACTTCATGTAGGTAACAGACTTCTGGTACTGTGCCGTGGACTAGGTTAGTACACGAGTGGCACACTTCATGTAGGTGACAGACTTCTGGTACTGTGCCGTGGACTAGGTTAGTACACGAGTGGCACACTTCATGTAGGTAACAGACTTATAATATGTACTTACAAGAGGAGGTTTGAACGGTGTCTCGTGCGACTTGCGTTTACTCAGTCTGTTGGACATACAGTCGGACATCTTGACGGGGGATGAAGGCAGTAAGAACGCATTGTTGAAGGTGGTACCAGACTTGCCGGAGATTGATCCCATGGGAGGTGACATCAGGAGGGAGTCCGACAGAAGACTGTGACTTTGCTGGAGGGAGGGAAAACAAAAGCAAAAATTTTCATTCCCAGAAGCAAGCAGACTTGGGGAGATTGTGTCTTTTTTTCCATCGCTGCACACAGGATCTGGAACAATCTTCCTCACAACATCAGACAATCTCATTCAATATCTTACTGTTGGGGTTTGCCTCTAAAAACCCTAACCACCTAGGTATTCTGGGTACGAATCACCCCGAATCCTCCAAAATCCTCCAGTGCACTTTTGGAAACATGCCCTTATCTTCAAAATGCACCATGCATTTTTGTTGATCTTTCATATGCAGCACTTATGGCCCGTACTTCTTGCCAGGTTGTAATTTTGCCCCATTTGAAGAGGTGAAGGTACCAGGATTTTGGAGAATATGGTGTAGTTAGGGATAAAGGGATTGTATCTGTGAATGCATCCATACTATCTTGTTAAAAAACTTTCACCTTTGTGAAAAACGAACAAAATTTATAACTATTGTAACAAAAAAATTTTAAAAAAAGCATAGAGCCAATATACACATATCAAGAAATATGTACAGAAACCAACCAATGTCTGTAAATGCATCCATACTTTATAAGAATCAAGAGATATGTACAGAAACCAACCAATGTCTGTAAATGCATCCATACTTGATCATAAGAATCAAGAGATATGTACAGAAACCAACCAATGTCTGTAAATGCATCCATACTTTATAAGAA
Organism: Zoroaster sp. YZ-2022; assembly: GCA_029582265.1. Lineage (NCBI taxonomy): Eukaryota > Metazoa > Echinodermata > Asteroidea > Forcipulatida > Zoroasteridae > Zoroaster > Zoroaster sp. YZ-2022. The sequence goes on from CM055817.1 coordinate 52,905,901, forward strand.
TCAAGAGATATGTACAGAAACCAACCAATGTCTGTAAATGCATCCATACTTTATGAGAATCAAGAGATATGTACAGAAACCAACCAATGTCTGTAAATGCATCCATACTTTATAAGACTCAAGAGATATGTAGAGAAACCAACCGATGTCTGTAAATGCATCCATACTTTATAAGAATCAAGAGATATGTAGAGAAACCAACCAATGTCTGTAAATGCATCCATACTTTATAAGAATCAAGAGATATGTACAGAAACCAACCAATGTCTGTAAATGCATCCATACTTTATAAGACTCAAGAGATATGTAGAGAAACCAACCAATGTCTGTAAATGCATCCACTAAAGAGATATGTATAGAAACCAACCAATGTCTGTAAATGCATCCATACTTTATAAGAATCAAGAGATATGTACAGAAACCAACCGATGTCTGTAAATGCATCCATACTTTATAAGAATCAAGAGATATGTACAGAAACCAACCGATGTCTGTAAATGCATCCATACTTTATAAGAATCAAGAGATATGTACAGAAACCAACCGATGTCTGTAAATGCATCCATACTTCATAAGAATCAAGAGAGATGTACAGAAACCAACCAATGTCTGTAAATGCATCCATTCTTCATGAGAATCAAGAGATATGTACAGAAACCAACCAATGTCTGTAAATGCATCCATACTTGATAAGAATCAAGCGATATGTACAGAAACCAACCAATGTCTGTAAATGCATCCATACTTGATAAGAATCAAGAGATACGTACAGAAACCAACCAATGTCTGTAAATGCATCCATACTTGATAAGAATCAAGCGATATGTACAGAAACCAACCAATGTCTGTAAATGCATACTGTACATACTTGATAAGAATCAAGAGATATGTACAGAAACCAACCAATGTCTGTAAATGCATACATACTTGATAAGAATCGAGAGATATGTACAGAAACCAACCAACGTCTGTAAATGCATCCATACTTTATAAGAATCAAGAGATATGTACAGAAACCAACCAATGTCTGTAAATGCATCCATACTTGATAAGAATCAAGCGATATGTACAGAAACCAACCAATGTCTGTAAATGCATCCATACTTTATAAGAATCAAGAGATATGTACAGAAACCAACCAATGTCTGTAAATGCATCCATACTTTATGAGAATCAAGAGATATGTACAGAAACCAACCAATGTCTGTAAATGCATCCATACTTTATAAGAATCAAGAGATATGTACAGAAACCAACCAATGTCTGTAAATGCATCCATACTTTATATGAATCAAGAGATATGTACAGAAACCAACCAATGTCTGTAAATGCATCCATACTTCATAAGAATCAAGAGATATGTATAGAAACCAACCAATGTCTGTAAATGCATTTTCGAAACAACAGATTCTTACCTCATCATCAGCGAAGTGGCTCAGGTCGGTTTCCGAGGCGAGTTCTTGGGTGAGCGACTTGCGGACACGCTTGGCCGGTGAATCACTCTGAAGTTGACAAAATGAAACAAATAATATATTCATCTGTTCCATCCAACAAAATCTGCCCTGGGCCAAAATTCTTTAAGTCTTGCCATTTCTCAACGATCATAGTGTAAGCCTTGGTTTGGTCGTGTAGGTTTATATGGGAAAAAAGCAAGACGCCTAACAGGTAAAACTCATAGCTTTGCATGGTGAAGTAGATAAGTAAGACTAATTGCGGTGACACCATGTGAAATTCTCTATTGAGTAGTAATTAGTTCTGAAAAGAACTGGAGGTTACAACTCGACGTTTCGATCAGTATGCTCTGATCGTCCTCAGGTGAAGGCCGGACTCTGGGAAATGCTGCTGCTTAAGTAGGCTGCTGGAGGATCACGCGATGACTGGATGCTGGAGGATTAGTGCATTGTACCGTGCAGGCGGGAAACTTGTGGGGCCTAAAATCCTTGGAGTGGGGGGGGGGGAAAGAGAGGTGTGTGCTTCACTGAACTGAATCAGTTGTTAACAAGCACAGAGGGAGGGAGACCGTGATTAAGGTCTGTACTTACCAACGAGACTCTGACGGAGATCCGTTTCATAGAGGACCAGTTTCCAATGTCTTGTCTGATGATCTCTGAGATATCTTCAATTTGCCCCGGGGTGCAAGGCTTCAAAGAGAAACGAGAAACGAAAAAAACAAGGAAAAAAAACATCACAAACCAAAACGAAAAAGTACAAACATTTTTTCCCAACACCGTAAGTGAATTAAAGGGGCAATATCTTCACGATCTACAGGGCATGGAATCAAAGTGCTAGTTTAAGATTAATTCAGTGACCGAAAATTATATCCCACATGATAAGGTCATATTACCGTTGCTGCTGCATAAATGAGCCAGTAATTTTCAGTCACTGTGTTCATCTTAAACTAGGACACTGATTCCATGCCCTGTTGAAAGTCTGCTCTGATCGTGACGATAACGTCCCTTTAACTCTAACCCCCTAATGGTTCTGGCCAAGAACCTTCCTGAATCCACCAAAATCCAACACCATGCATGGGCTGTACAGTACCGAGTCCATCAAAATGCAACACAACCAGCTGTTGGAGTTTGATGGGTTTGGGGTGGTTAATTAAATGAAACGATTCAAAGAAACTGGTTGACACGACGTCGCTTCTCGTAGCCATTTCAACTACTTTACCATGTATCTGGTTGTTCCGCTTCTTTTCTCCAGTGCGGCCAGGGCGTCTTTGAGAGGCGTCGGTGTTCTTGGGGTCGACTCAAGCAGAGAACGCTTGGCGTTATTAGGCGTTCGGAAATATCTGAAAAAAATTTGATTTAAAATGTAGCAATATGTCTTTGTCATCAACGGTGACAAATACAGTTGTAAACACGCACTTTATTGGCAGATTTACTGCTCAGTACGTTTCAAACAGCGCGTAAAGTTGTTCTCGCGCATACCAGTAAAGTCACCGATGATACATTGCTTGGTTTTGAGACTTGCGCGTCAGTCTGTGGAACACAACATCCATTGTTCCAAATCCATTGTTCTTGGAGTACTATGCACATTTCGTGCAGGTTTATAGACTTCTGATAATGGTGATAGCAGTGACAGACACAGACACACTGACGGACACCGTGATAGACACATGGGTGTGATTTGACAAAAGTAAAAAATCCTTTGGTCTAGAGGACAAAGCCCCCATGAACCTCCTGGATGTTTAATTTTGGAGGATTTACAGACTCTCCACATCCCACAAACAAGAAACTAGAGGTGTGGCCACAATACAGGCTACTTCTTTCTTTCCTTGGTGGCTACTTCTCTTCTTTCAAGAAAATTTTGAGGCAAAGGGAGATTTGTAAAAAAAAATCAGAAATCAGGAAAAATCCTGAGAAATCACAGGCCTGCATAAACAGTGACATACACAGTGACAGACACAGTGACAGACACAGTGACAGACACAGTGACAAACAGTGACAGACACAGTGACAAACAGTGACATACACGGTGACAGACACAGTGACAAACAGTGACAGACACAGTGACAAACAGTGACAGACACAGTGACAAACAGTGACATACACGGTGACAGACACAGTGACACATACCTGTTAACCGGGGTACCAGCAGTGTGCATCGTTGGCGTTTCGTGATGGGTCTTGATGACCGGGGTGGAGGTCAACACCTGCTGGCTCATGTCCGATTGGTCAGCATTTTCCAAATTCAAGAACTGTGAACAAACATTGAGAAAAACAATCAAATATTGCGGGCGCAAAATAATGGTCATTGGCCTTACGTTTCGAATCTGGCAGCTTTCTATCTCACAGGCAAATTGGCACAGAATACAAACATGCATTCATACGTGAACACAAGACTGAGCAGAAGTTAGTCAGGTGTGAAATGAATGCAAAAGAAAAAAAGATATAAAAAGCAGTCAGGTAACAGAACAAACTTCAATTATGAAAAAAACTAACAAATATCTTGTTTTATTATGCAGAACACATTTTTTATAAAGAGCCATAATGGTTTTTATTTCTGTGATCCTTTAACAATAGGTTCCAAACAAATTTCAATTACTTTTTCCTTGACAACAAACATTATGGAGTGTCGTGTTAGCAGCAGAATGTGGGTTCGAATCCCGGCCGTGACACTTGTGTCCTTGAGCAAGACACTTAACCATAATTGCTTCTCTCCACCCAGGGGTTAAATGGGTACCTGTGAGGGCAGAGTTGGTTGATTAGCCCTATATGCGCTGTAATGGCAACAATTGAGCTGTATACTCCCCAGGGAGCTGAGATGGTTTCAGGAATGATTTATGAGCCTTATGAGCAGGGGTAATGATATAATGCGCCTTGAGCACCACTTAGTTGGTGGATACATGTGTTATATAAGTCCACACATTATTATTATTATTATTATTATTATTATTATTATTATTATTTTCTGAAACAAACTTATTTGAGAATGACTATCACATTGGAAAAAAATAAACATTTCTTCACATTTAAGCAAACGTTTTTTTCCTCCCTCGACTAATAAACACCTACCTGTGACGGTGAAAATGGTAGGCTCTTGATGGGCGTGCCGTTGGGCGTGGTCATAATGCTGCTTTCGAGAATTCGCCTCGAACGCTGAGTCAAATTAGTTAAGGAACAGAACTTTCTGTTTCGTGTCCAAGTTGAAAGTAGACTTGCGGTAGACTTGACGGAGGTATTTACGCCCGACTTGAGCAAAATATTCATCACGACAAACTGACTGCATGCCTCCCAGTGCCTCATCTACTAAATATAGGTTTTTTTAACCAGTTCGCGTCGGAGGCCGTGTATACACGCAATTTTTTTTGCACCACGGAGCGGAGAGCGTCTATACACACCAAAGGAAACTGCGGAATATTTGTATGCAAGCTCGGTTGACGTGGCAACGAGCCGAGTGTACAGTGACATGCTCGGTAGACGTGGCCACGCGCTGTGGAAACTTCCATTAACGTGTTTGTGTGGGGAAAAGAAACCCACACAGGGGCCCAGAAAAACTTTTTTATTCCCGACGCGAACTGGTTAAATAGGTTTTTCAAGCAAAATATAGATTATAGGTTTACCAAAATATAGGCTTTTATAGTTTATTTCCCGGGATTATACATAAATAAAGTAACAAGTTTTTGGTAAATAGCCTACCTTCCGAGTACTTTTTGCAACAAAATACATTACCCCATACCCTGTCCGGCAGAAAATCTAAGAGCGGTACACATGTTACAGTTTGGCTACTGTTTTGGCTTCATCTCTTTATACTCAGGAAGTCATTTTTCTTCAAAGCCATGAGGATTTTATGAGGAAGTTGACAAATGTGTTGCAGGAGATTAAAAATATAGGTTTTTATAGGTTAATTATTAACCATTAACCCTCCTATAGGTTTAACAATCAAAGACACTCAAAATTTGTATGTCTCTCTTAACCCATTGACTTTGTGCAGTGCACTCAAATACATGCAAACACATGTGGCTGTGATAGGAGGTCAAACCCAAAGACACTCAAAATTTGTATGTCTCTCTTAACCCATTGACTTTGTGCAGTGCACTCAAATACATGCAAACACATGTGGCTGTGATAGGAGGTCAAACCCAAAGACACTCAAAATTTGTATGTAACTCCCAACCCATTGACTTTGTGCAGTGCACTCAAATACATGCAAGCACATGTGGCTGTGTAATAGGAGGTCAAACCCAAAGACACTCAAAATTTGTATGTCTCTCTTAACCCATTGACTTTGTGCAGTGCACTCAAATACATGCAAGCACATGTGGCTGTGTAATAGGAGGTCAAACCCAAAGACACTCAAAATTTGTATGTCTCTCTTAACCCATTGACTTTGTGCAGTGCACTCAAATACATGCAAACACATGTGGCTGTGATAGGAGGTCAAACCCAAAGACACTCAAAATTTGTATGTCTCTCTTAACCCATTGACTTTGTGCAGTGCACTCAAATACATGCAAACACATGTGGCTGTGATAGGAGGTCAAACCCAAAGACACTCAAAATTTGTATGTCTCTCTTAACCCATTGACTTTGTGCAGTGCACTCAAATACATGCAAGCACATGTGGCTGTGATAGGAGGTCAAACCCAAAGACACTCAAAATTTGTATGTAACTCCCAACCCACTGACTTTGTGCAGTGCACTCAAATAAATGCAAGGACATGTGGCTAGGATAGGTCAAACCAAAACCACTCGACAGTACATACACAGCTCTGTGTGACTCTGTGGTTTGACCCATCAATTGGCAACGCAACCAAAAATACTCAAGTGATTGTCTGTGGGTGCCGTGCTGACTGGACCAAATTTCAGCATGGGCATAGGAGGGTTAAAAACCTATATTTTTAATATTTTTTTTGGGGGAAATAAAGGTTCCCATTTTGAAATATACAATGTAGGTTTTTATAGGTTTGTATAGGTTTTTATAGGTTTTATAGGTTTCGCTGGGAGGCCTGTATACTCCGAGGGATGTACGAAGCATGTTGTTACAACCTATTCATCTAAAAATTGTGATTTTTCCCTTACTCTGACGTGTGTATTTGTGTTGGTAGGCAGATGAACCAGACAAGTACAGACTCGGTATGACCAGACAGCAGGCCATCGTGGAGTGTCGTGGCCGAGCGGTCTAGCTTACCGGACTCAAGTTCTGGTGTTAGCAGCAGAATGTGGGTTCGAATCCCGGCCGTGACACTTGTGTCCTTGAGCAAGACACTTAACCATAATTGCTTCTCTCCACCCAGGGGTTAAATGGGTACCTGTGAGGGCAGAGTTGGTTGATTAGCCCTATATGCGCTGTAATGGCAGCAATTGAGCTGTATACTCCCCAGGGAGCTGAGATGGTTTCAGGAATGATTTATGAGCCTTATGAGCAGGGGTAATGATATAATGCGCCTTGAGCACCACTTAGTTGGTGGATACATGCGCTATATAAGTCCACACATTATTATTATTATTATTATCTTGATTTGTATAAGATCCTGAAATCATGAGAAATCACAGGGCTGTCTATGAGAGTCAAAAATGCACACAGCTCGAGTGAGCACAGTAACTTTCCCCATTCACTATTCACCGACCGGGAAATACGAGGCGATCGGAACACGGAAGGATACGAGTTTCGGCCTGCTCTTTCGCAGTATGGTCGGCGGCGTGCTGAACTTGGACGTGACCGGTGACGTGATTGGGATAAGGGTGCCGTAACTACTCCTGGACAACTCGGAAATGGCACGACTGTCAAAATGGTAACCTGCGGGGAAATATAAAAGGCAAATTTTGACACATACATCAGGGGTATGCTTAGACAATAAGCTTGGGCGATATCAATTTTTTTTCCATTCACGATATATCGGCAAACATATATCTCGATTTTCGATAAAATCACGATTATTTTTTTCATTCATACATGACTGCTTTCATTTGCATAAGTATGACGGTGCATGTACTTCTGAAGTACTTCGCTTTTGTCATAATTTTGTTTCCATGGAATTTCTGACTTGACTCACAATGGCAATTTTTTTAAATCGTGATTTGCAGACATCTTGATGACTTAAGAAGGTTCTCGATATCGTAATCGAATTAAAAAAAAAGGTATTGCGATATTCGATATTATCGTGTTATCGCCCAAGCTTATTGGAAAAAAAGGAAAAAATCCTGAAAAATGGTTTGCGTGCCTGGCTCTTCCTTTGGTCTAAAGGACAAAGCCCCCTGAACCTCCTGTGGGTAGCTGGCCTGGGTCTCCCTTTGGTCTAGAGGACAAAGCCCCCTGAACCTCCTGTGGGTAGCAGGCCTGGATCTCCCTTTGGTCTAGAGGACAAAGCCCCCCTGAACCTCCTGTGGGTAGCTGGCCTGGGTCTCCCTTTGGTCTAGAGGACAAAGCCCCCTGAACCTCCTGTGGGTAGCGGGCCTGGGTCTCCCTTTGGTCTAGAGGACAAAGCCCCCTGAACCTCCTGTGGGTAGCAGGCCTGGATCTCCCTTTGGTCTAGAGGACAAAGCCCCCCTGAACCTCCTGTGGGTAGCTGGCCTGGGTCTCCCTTTGGTCTAGAGGACAAAGCCCCCTGAACCTCCTGTGGGTAGCGGGCCTGGGTCTTCCTTTGGTCTAGAGGACAAAGCCCCCTGAACCTCCTGTGGGTAGCTGGCCTGGGTCACCCTTTGGTCTGGAGGACAAAGCCCCCTGAACCTCCTGTGGGTAGCAGGCCTGGGTCTCCCTTTGGTCTGGAGGACAAAGCCCCCTGAACCTCCTGTGGGTAGCAGGCCTGGGTCTCCCTTTGGTCTGGAGGACAAAGCCCCCTGAACCTCCTGTGGGTAGCGGGCCTGGGTCTCCCTTTGGTCTGGAGGACAAAGCCCCCTGAACCTCCTGTGGGTAGCGGGCCTGGGTCTCCCTTTGGTCTAGAGGACAAAGCCCCCTGAACCTCCTGTGGGTAGCGGGCCTGGGTCTCCCTTTGGTCTAGAGGACAAAGCCCCCTGAACCTCCTGTGGGTAGCGGGCCTGGGTCTCCCTTTGGTCTAGAGGACAAAGCCCCATGAACCTCCTGTGGGTAGCAGGCCTGGGTCTCCCTTTGGTCTAGAGGAAAAAGCCCCCTGAACCTCATGCGGGTAGCGGGCCTGGGTCTCCCTTTGGTCTAGAGGACAAAGCCCCCTGAACCTCCTGGATGTTTAATTTTGGAGGATTTACAGACTTTCTACATCCCCACAACTAAGAACCTAGAGGTTGGGACACAATACAGGCTACTTCTTTCTTTCCTTGGTGGCTACTTCTCTTCTTTCAAAAAGGTTTGAGGCAAAGGGAAATTTGTTAAAAATCCTGAAATCAGGAAAATATCCTGAGAAATCACAGGCCTGCTTCATGTTATAATAATAATTTCATTCTTATATAACGCATTTCACATAATAAGCCAATGCGCTCTACATTATTTCCCCTGGTCACTGGACCAATATCATTCCAGAAAACCTTAATCCTCCTACAATCAGTGCAATTTTTGAAACAACCCATTCAGGTCACTCCAAGCCATTAGCTGATTGCCAGTGGCCTCCTATGGTTACCCTTCTGTGCACTGTCACACCACTGAGATTGCAGGGTAAAGTGGTCTCCCATTGATACATTGCATGCCATACTAACCCTCCTGCAATCGGTGAAATTTTTGAAACAACCCATTCAGGCCACAAGCCATTAGCTGTTGCCAGTGGCCTCCTATGGTTACCCTTCTGTGCACTGTCACACCACTGAGATTGCAGGGTAAGGCGGTCTCCCATTGCAGGCCATACTAATGTGTTCAAACATTTACAGTGGCCTTGGGTGGCAACACAGTTGATTTTGTAAGATTACTTGGAAAGGACAGCAGGCTTGTACATGTATGTACTGAAGGTTGCTCAAGAACAGAATTTTGTGGATCAGAGTGGCCTCCATGTGTAGCCAAAAAAGGTTACCATGGTTACGTTACATGTTACATGGTTGAGGTTTTGGGCTCACTCCATAATATGTATTTCACTTATCATTTTTTTCACAGTAGTTACATTATACCCAGTCCTTACTCGGCACAAAATAAGAATTTCAGAAATGTGTTATATATATGCTATATAAGAGAAAAAGCAACTCATCTGAAAAAAAAATGTAACACGAGTAACCACGGATTTATCCATATTGCTTCTGGCTGGTTGTCGGCTAAAGTTTGCCGAGCAGATAAATTTGCTTTTACAATATTTTCTGCCGAGCAGCTCTATGGAAGTTGGACCCAGGGGAAGGGGGGGGGTCGTACCTGTGCTGCCCTTTTGGGACATCCTGCGTCCCCTGATCGGCGGCGGTTCGTTCTCGTCGTTGCCCAGCATCAAATCGAAATCCGTGTTGAGCTCCATGAGTCGTGACGGATCCGTGAAATCAGGAATGTCCCTGAAAATGGGGGGAAAACACACATATTAGTTGGCAAGGCACCATTCAATTTTGGACACGAGCCTCATTTTGGTTACCATAGACTCGTGTATTAGAAAATACACAAGTCTTCACACTGGGTCCATACGCGTTTTCGTGACACTAACCGGAAACTTGTTTCTGACGCCATATTCTTGACCACAAACAAGGCACCGTAGCTACGCGAAAACGCGAACGTAACCAGAAAATTGTTTTCAGTTTGCGACGTGTACAATCATCAACGTTTCTCAAAATATACGGTGCAATTTTTTGTAAAATAGAACTTACTCGTGAGTGCTAGTAATAAACTTGGAATATATGCTTGTATATGAACCATCATTCCATCATGTTTTAACAAATAATTAACAAAACTTTCATTACTTTTTACAATCCGCCATCTTGAAATCAAGCATAACCGATCGCAAACTTCGGTTCACGTTTGGTCAGAACAATGACGTCATCCTGAAAAATGGGTAGCGTGCCTGGGTTTCCCTTTGGTCTGGAGGACAAAGCCCCTTGAACCTCCTGGATGTTTGATTTTGGAGGATTTACAGACTCTCCACATCCCCACAAACAAGAAAGTAGAGGTTTGGACACAATACAGGCTACTTCTTTCTTTCCTTGGTGGCTACTTCTCTTCTTTCATGAAGACTTTGAGGCAAAGGGAGATTTGTCAAAAATCCTGAAATCAGGAAAAAAATCCTGAGAAATCACCGGCCCGATTTAATTAAAACGAAATGTAGGGCAGTAATTTGCATTTACAAACAAATGCGTACCTCAGCGGAGTCATGACTTCCTCATCGTGAACCATCCAGTACATCAGATTGTCTTCTGTGTTCCTACTGGACGACAACGGGTGAAGCGGCGACGTCCACTGGTTGTTTGCAGCATTCTGATTGGCCGAACTGTTGCCGTGGACTGGTTGCACCGTGTGGCTCATTCCGTGCGAAAGATCCCGGCTCCTCAAAGCGCCTGGTTAACGACGGTTACAAAAGGTTAAAATTGTCACTTTGAACCGACCCTATGCTTGATAATTTAATCGATAACTTTAATTATGAAGCACCTTCTTTTCAAAAGATTGCTACGGCACAATTCGCTGCCATTCCTGAGATACCATGCAGTGCCTAATCTACCAAATATAGGTTTTTTCTTAAATAGTTTTTTTAAAAGCAAAATATAGGTTATTATAGGTTTACCAAATGCCAAAATATAGGCTTTTAACCCTCCTATGCCCAGGCTGAAATTTGGCCCAGTAAGCACCGCACCCACAGACAGTCACTTGAGTATTTTTGGTTGCATTGCCAATTGTTCACACATGTGTATAAGAGTGCTGGAGATAGTGGCAAAGTCAAACACACTTGTGTATGTCTTACAAGTTATATGCAGAGTCACACAGAGCTGTGTATGTACTGCATAAGTTACTGTCGAGTGGTTTTGGTTTGACCTATCCTAGCCACATGTCCTTGCATTTATTTGAGTGCACTGCACAAAGTCAATGGGTTGGGAGTGACATACAAATTTTGAGTGTCTTTGATTGTTAAACCTATAGGAGGGTTATAGGTTATTTCCCGTGACTATGCAGTGTTAAGTAACAAGTTTTTGGTAAATAGCCTACCTTCCAAGTACTTTTTGCAACAAAGTACATTACCCCATACCCTGTCTGGCAGAAAATCTAAGATTGGTACACATGTTACAGTTTGGCTACTGTTTTGGCTTCATCTCTTTATACTTAGGAAGTCATTTTTCTTCAAAGCCATGATGATTTTATGAGGAAGTTGAAAAATGTGTTGCAGGAGATTAAAAATATAGGTTTTTATAGGTTAATATAGCTTTTTTGGGGGAAAATAAAGGTTCCCATTTTATAATATAGGTTTTTATAGGTTTTATAAGTTTCGCCGGGAGGCCTGACCCAGGTATAAAACTCCAGCTCTTTCAGAGACATTGCTGATTGCAAACAACGAGACTTTCAGAATTGATCAACTTTAGCCTTACCATGCAACGAGTCGGGCTCTACCATCGACGAAGTCGCAGTGTCGGGATACACTAAGGTGATCTGAAAGGAAACGGAAATCAAAATTGATCTTATTATACTCAAATAGAGAATTATGTAGCCATTGCAAACTGCTTACCAACCTAAAGTTCACACATTTGGTCACCCAACAAAATTTAGTTTTCAAAATGAAAAACAGCTCCAGCACTAAATGTCATTGTGTGCCCGGAAGAAGAACGTAACAAAAGTGTGACCGGCAAAAGGTTGTAAGGAAATAATGCGCAAAATTGTGTTTCAAGAAAACTGAGTGTGAAAGTTTAGTCGTTGTTCTGCCATTTATAAGTCATTGTAGGAAAGTTAAATTCCGCATGGGAATGGAAAAATGTGGAGTAATTCTAGCAACAAATATGTAACAGTTATGCTCTACTTTTTTTTCAAAGGAGCCATTTTATTGCTTGCGACGTTCTGCGGGGACAAAAAGTTGTACTGTGTGTGCCCGGAAGGTCGTAGAGCCTTACGACGTTTTTCCGGACACACAATGATGTACCCGTGGTTTTGTTTATGGTATCCACACAGCCAAACAAAGGAACTCCCCACACAGGTTCTAGACCTTTTATTAACAGCAAAAAATGTGGACAAGCACTGTTGTTTTCAAGCACATTTCATAACTGTGGAAATTTCGAGATATTCTCTCGGGAACGAGTCTCCCAATCTACCAGCAAGGACGTCTGTCTGGATACCAAGCTCCGCCAGGACGCTACGGCGCCCTCTGCTGGCAGATTGGCCCAGACGTTGCAGTCTAAAGATTTTTATTTTTTTAAATATGAGCTATTAACAAAATAAATTTTTGTGCCGAATGTTGCAAATATGTTTTTTTTTTTTTTTTTACCTGGCTGTTGAGAGGATGCTGTTTGATTGGCGTGTAGGGATTCTGTGCTTCTACTTTTCTCTTCATCGTCGAGTTCCAGTGATTCTTGATGGCGTTGTCCGTTCTGTTATTTTGACCAAAACACATCTTAAAACATTCTCACATACAATATTAACGAGCTTTAATCAGTCAATTCACTTTGAATACATGAAAAAGAGACCATTCCATCGATTCCATTTCAAAACAAGTATGTGAATGATAGGATGCCGGTAATACGGGTATCCGGATACCCGACCGAAACTGTCATTACCCGGTTTCATTTTTCGGTTCCAATTACCCGTAACTAACGACTTTTGAAAATTTCGACTGAAGATTTCAGCCACACACATACGGAAGTCTCTGATTTTTTTTGTTAAGAAAATGTGTGTGGGGAATGGGGATGCTACGAGTTGTTTTGAATATGAAGGTATGAAATTATTACACGAAGTCCACATTTATTATGACTGTAATAAAACAAGAGAAACTTGTGTTCATATTGGTTATTTTATACATTTGGGAGTATTTATGTGTTTTTTACAAATTGTTTACGGGTACCAGGGTAACCGAAGAGTTCTAATTTCGGGTAAGCCTGTAACGGTTACACGGTTACACGGTTAACCGACCGTTCAAACGGTTACACGGTTACGTTTTTCCGGTTCGGTTAACCTTAATCTATTTTTTTTAAATCGACGCTTCCATTTTTGGAGCGTAGTACGCGAAGAAGACATCAATCAAGTTGCGGGCAAGCAAAACAAATCCCGATCTTTTGAAGATTAGACCGAGGCCTGGTGACAAAGTACCAGACGCTTGCTTTGTCTAGAATGCCGCGTGTTTGTAATTGCCCTTTCTCCTTGAATGGCGTCTTTGTAGTTGCATTTCTTAGAAGAAACTGTAGCGCGAGTGGCATTTTGTTACCGCTTAATTTGTCTTCAAACATCAAAGGGTGGACGGCGGAACCGGCATTGAATACCGCTGACCTAGATATAAACAGTCCAGGTGTGCATAAATACTGTGCATGCGCTAGACATGTGCATTCTATAGACAGGTACTAGACAGTACTAGACCACGGGTCACGTGGACGGTATTTGTGAAATTTTCATTCCTGCTTTTGCAATTCCGTAATTTTAATTCATTCGATCTTCCGTGAGTTCCGTGTCAAGAAATTCATAGCGACTTAATCATTTGGGCGCGGGCTGTCAACGATGTTGGCTGCGAGCCAATGGGGCTGGGGCTGGGGCTGGGGCTGGGTAATCTCCATACACAATACTTCCCACGTTCTCGTCTGGGCATCATGATTGGTTCTTTTTGGGCGCGGGCTGTCAACGATGTTGGCTTCGAGCCAATGGGGCTGGGGCTGGGGCTGGGGCTGGGGCTGGGGCTGGGGCTGGGGCTGGGGCTGGGGCTGGGGCTGGGTAATCTCCGTACACAATACTTCCCACGTTCTCGTCTGGGCATCATGATTGGTTCTTTTTGGGCGCGGGCTGTCAACGATGTTGGCTGAGAGCCAATGGGGCAGGGGCTAGGTAATCTCCGTACACAATACTTCCCATACGCTCGTCTGTTACGTACACGTACGTACTTCAGTCTTCAAGAGTGAATTTTGGCATCGTTTGTCGGCGTTCTTCACCTGTTCTTGATACGTGTATACCATTTTTGTTTGCAATTACGATCTTTAAATTAGCGATGTTTGAACAACATCTGCCGTTCACGTGGTAACAAATAAGATTATGAACAAACTTCCCAAGACTTTTTTTTTCTTTGTTTTTCTTTGAACGTCGGTTACGGTTAACCGTAACCGCAAAACATACGGTTACACGGATAATTTTAAAACCGCAAACTTCCAGCTCTAATTTCGGGTGTCCGGTTCCAAAAATAACTGTAAACACACCTATACGAAACCACTAAAGACTGTGGTTTGTAATGGCCTTCAGTGTGTGTTGAGTATGGAATCGGAGATGGTCTTATTTACTGTGGCCTTGGGTGGCACTGGGTTGATTTTGTAAGATTACTTGGAAAGGACAGCATTGGCTTGTATGCTTTAAAGGTTGGTGAAGAGCATATTGGAAATTTAGTGGAGTGGCCTCCATGTGAAGTAGGGTTAATCTGAAACTTTTTCTTGTAAAAAGAATATAGTTTAAATTAAAATATCACTAAAAAAAACTCAAAAAGCAGGGTTTAACGGTAATGAATTGCCTAACTGACTTCATGGCAGCCCCCCCCCCCCCAATCATTCGACAAATATTTTTTTTAATTGTCATTTTTGAGTATGTTTTCCTTTCTATGTCCGGTAAAAAAAAAAAAACGTAAGATACGGGTGGAACATCTTTCAGTTTCTTTGTTCTCACCTTCCCGGTAACTGTTTGGCAATTTCCGCCCAGCGGTTGCCAATGCGTTTGTGAGCGTCGTAGATGATGCGATCCTCTTGTTGTGTCCATGCACTTTTCTTGATATCAGGGTTGAGGTGGTTGTGCCACCTGCGTGAACCAAAAAACAGAAAGTGATAATTTATATATTACAGGGATGATATTGTGAGAAAATGAAAAGGTAGAAAAAATGTTTGCCATTATCATTAGGCATATACTAGCCTATAGCGATTTACCTCGATAGCCATGTATAGCAAGGAAACTGTTTTTTTTATCTCGGTATTTACAATAAAATGATACACAAGGAAAGTTTCCATGGTCCGACGGTTTCATGGTAGGAGTTTCAAAATCAAACAGTAGGATTTCCTACGAAAGTAGGAAGAATATCATGCCTGATATTGTTATGATTTTTGGATAAGACCAAGAAGATCAGCGCTTTGAGGCTAGTGAAAGACACCAGATACCGGCCCTCTCGGTTCCATGGAGATTCAACTTTGACCTCGGTCGGTTGCTAAGCTAGCTCGCGATCCAATGAAATCCCTTGCATGGTACGCACGGCTCCTGTCTCTCTTTACTTGATAGAGTATAGACAGGGGACCAGTCCACTGACGGATACGCTCGGTTAACGCAAAGACGCAATGGTATCACGGCTAACCACACACGAAATTGGTTGGAGTCAAACACAAACTCTTCTCAATACAAAACAAGCAAAACACGAGTCAAGTTTATAAATCATCAAACTTACAAATTCTCCTTTGAAAACAAAGAGGACAGTAGCTTCATTCTGAACAAAAATATATGCCCCAAAAACCAAGCGTTTAGGACAGTTATGCCCCAAGTAGAACCCAACACATGGACAAACCATATATAATTTTTTGGGCTAATACAGATTAACCCTAACCCAAATCCTGCAAAATCCTCCAAAGGGCACTTTTTTGGGGGGAAAAATTCAGCACCGTTGTAAACTGGTACTTTCACCTCTTCAAATGGGACATGAAATTGGCACGTCTATGAAATTGGCACCAGGAAATAAAGTAATCTGAATTATTCACAAAAGACAAAATTACAATTACATGAAAATATTTAAACATTTGTCAAGAAAGACATTAACCCTAACCACCCCCAAATCCATCAAAAAGTGGCACTTATTTTGGAAACTGGTACTTTCACCTCTTCAAATGGGGCAAAATTACAACCTGGCAAGAAGTACAGGCCATAAGTGCTGAATATGAAAGATCAACGAAAATGCATGGTGCATTTTTAAGATAAGGGCATGTTTCCAAAAGTGCACCAATGGATTTTGGAGGATTCAGGAAGGTTCCTAGCCAGAAAACCTATAGGGGGTCAAGGTTCAGGAAGGTTTCTAGCCAGAGTACCTAGGGGGTTAGGGTTAAGCAAGTATCTGTCCATGCATGCATCATCTGCAGTTCCCCCTCCCCTTCCCCCACAAAAATGTTAGCCAAAATTGTTCTGAAACAATCATAGATTTACGTTTTTGAAGCGGGTATGTAAATAGGTTTGAACCTCACTCCCTTATTTAAAATGCATTTTGTCCACTTCTAACAACACGACAATAACAATATTACATGAATCTGTCAATCAACTTACCTTTCACGACACTGCTTTCCACTGCGACCAACCAGGTACTTGGAAATTAGGGACCAGCGTTTGGGACCGTACTGTTGGACTAGGTGGGTAACCTTATCGTCCTCCTACGAAAGAAAAATATTATGTTATTATTTTTCCGAGTTTCTCCGTGATGACCTCAAACACGGCTGCCAAACACATTAACCCTCCTACATTAACCAGTTCGCACCGGGAATAAAAAAGTTTTTCCGAACCCCAGTGGCGGGTTTATTTTTACCGCACAAACACGAGCAATGGTGCTCACCAGAGCGTGACCGGGGAGACCGCGTCTTCCACCGTATGCTTATGGCTCGTTGCCACGTCGACCGGGAATCTATACAAATATTCCCGAGAATCCTGTGGCGTGTTTAGATGCTCTCCGATCCGCTGTCCAAAAAAAAATGTGCGTGTATACAGAAATACACCAAGGGCTGTCATCAACTTTACATTAATGGTTTGACCACCATGTTCAGAAATGAAGGACATCCAATCACAGTGCCTATCACAACATCACATGACATTAATGTTCATGGGGTACCATGGCCGAGCGGTTATGTGCATTGGACTTGTGTTCTGATGGCTGTGTCGTCAGAATGTGGGTTCCAATCCTGGCCGCGACCATGGCACTTGTGTCCATGAGCAAGGCACTTTACTGTAATTGCTTCTCTTCACCCAGGAGTATAAATGGGTACCTGTGAGGGTAGAGATGGTTATTGTGTTTGATTAGCCCTGTAGTGTCAAAAGGTTGCACATAATGGGCTGTACACTCCCCAGGGAGCTGAGAGAGGTTATATATTGGCCCAGTGACCAGGGGGAAATAATGTAAAGCGCATTGGGACATTATGTGAAATGCGTTATATAAGAATGAAATATTATTATTATTATCAGCTGTGCATGTTCGTTCAACAACATGCAATACGCATCAGGTACAAAAAAAACGCAACACGCATTTTCATAAATGTATGCATTTACTGGTCTTTACGTTGTCTTCAGTTACCGATGCCTTCGTATAAAATGTGCATTGCATAACATATATGCCCCACGTGTTGTGTGTGCTCGAGTAGTCTTCGGGGCGTGGCCAGGTCGCCAACAGCGACAGGTCAATTTTAGACAGGGCGTACCTCCTTGGTCCACGGTCCTTTAACCAGGTCAGGGTTCAGAGCCTTCTGCCAGCGATGGTAGCATTGCATCTCCGAGCGGTCGGGGAAGAAACTCGCGATGTACTTCCAGTCTTCAGACCCGTACTTCTCTATGACTCGCCGAAGAGTTTCATCCTTGAAAATGTAAAAATTATCAGACCAAATTATAGTCAAAGTTTAATATTTGGACATCTCTTTTTTTCATCTAAGGCCAAGTAAAAAAAAATACAAGTTGATCGTCCTGGTTTTTTCAAAAAGAGGAGGATGAGGGCCTTTTTATTTTTTATTTTTTTCCAAGATGGCCGCCAAGCATTTAAATTCAAAATGGCCACCAATTTTTCAGTTTGAAATCACCGCCAACTTTTTTTTTATAGCTATTGAACAAGTAGTTGAGTAAAAATATTAATGTTAAACAATGTTTGATGTATTTTGTTAAACCCAAGTAAAAATACATGAAAATTTTGCTCTTTTTGTGGACAAGTATAAAAAATTTAAAAATAATTTAAAAAAAGGATGCAGCCTCAAAAAAGGATGCGGGCGGGGACGATCAACTGGTATTTTTTGGCCTAATTTGGAAACTTTATCCAGGAGAGTGATTTGGCAAAAAAATAAATAAATAAAAAATGAAAAATAGCTACCAGGCCTGTGTCTCTGTTTGGTCTAGAGGACAAAGCCCCCTGAACCTTGAAGCATTTACAGACTCTCCACATCCCCACAAACAAGAAACTAGAGGTTAGGACACAATATAGGCTACTTCTTTCTTTCCTTGGTGGCTACCTCTCTTCTTTCAAGAAAATGAAGATTTGTATTAAAAAAAAATTAAAATAAAAATTTAAACTTTAAAAAACCCTGAGAAATCACAGGTCTGTTTATCTTCAAATACTGGTTACTAACCCTAACTCCCTAAGCCCACACACAACCTCAATCCTCCAATATCCTTCAGTAGTAAAGCAAGCACAATGACCACTACCATTGGTATGCAAACTACATGTATGCACACATGTGTTTCTAATCTGTGATGTCTTTTCTTTTTAATTCTTTATTCTCTTTTAGCTTTGTACCGGTCCATCAAGATTACTTCTAGTATATTAGCTCACAATAAAATATAGAAGGAAAATTTTAAGCAGTCTCATATCATTCACATCTCTGCGCGCATGCGCTGTTCAATCCGTACAGCAACTGGCACAAAGGGCACATAGATTGCCAGAAGTGCCATTAACAACAACAACATAATCTGTGATGCATGTACATGGCCCAGGGCTGTGGACCCTCCCTGCATGCATGGAGCAATAAACAGTGTCCACTGACCCAAGCACTGCCCTTGCAATCACTACAACAAACCTGGATGTACATGTACCATGGAGGAAGGAAGGCAAGTATGCCTAATAACCTCAATCCTCCAGAATCATTTCTTTGGACAGAGCAACATGGTACAATGTAACCTCAATCCTTCATTTTCATCTGTCAAATATAACCCGATCACCTCAATCCTCTATTATCCACCAAGCAAATAATCACATTTGCCCTCAATCCTTCAAAATCCTTTAGTTATGCAAAGAGGATATTTGAGGATTTTGGGAAAGGTTAGGGTTAAACACTCAAAATTATTAACTGTTGAACAGAAAACAAAGCTTTCCACATCTGTATATTCTCCAACTCCAAGGAGGCACAAAGCTAACCTCGTCTTTAGTCCAGCGCCCTCTGTTGATTTGTTTCTTGCACGTGGGATCACTCTGGGAGAAGCTGTCATATTCCTGGTCAGTGCCGTCGTCATCGCTGGAGTCACTGTCATAACTACTACTGCAAAACAGTAATTAGAAATATTTAATCATTAAACATAAACAAAGATAATCACAAGGTGACAAATGGTGTTTTAAAAGATAGAGGTCTTCAATAGTAAAATTATTATATATTTCGTAAATTTTTACTTTAACCATAATACTAATATCGAGAAGAATATCGTATCCAACCGCAGCTTTTTCTCGTTCAATATAACCAATAATGTAATCTTACCTACCTAGTAAGGTGGAGAACATATGGATGATGATGGACACATACTTCAAATTATTCCAGGATATTTATTTCATGAAAAATCAGGCATTTTTGGGTCAACTCTCCCATTAGTGACCAACACGGTCATTGTACATGCGCAGTGGAAACTATAATAGGATCCTTCTATTTTCTGAAGTGGAGTTTTTAGAATGGAAATAAAGTTGATTTTAAAGATAGTTTTCTCTTTCTGTACCCCCAAAAATTGATAGAATAATTTTTTAACTGGTTAGCGGTTGCAAAAAAATTCCAAAAAACCTTAAAAAGTGGCAGTCGGATACAACATTCTTTCCAATACACAAATTATTATTAAATGATGAACGATATATCATGAATAAGGCTACAAAAATAGGTAATATTAATATTAATATTATTAGTAGGCATGTTAGACCCAAAATTCAAATTCCTTGCTTCTGTACAAAACTCATATTGATTAAAGGGGCAAAAAATAACAAACTTTAAAAAAAAAAAAATTTAGAATAATTGATGAAACGGTTCAAAAGTTACAGATTTTTGAATATTTAATTTCAGGGGTCCTTCCTGAAAAAATGCAATGGAACTTTACTGTATGAGCGTGGCACCATGAGTGAAATAAACTAAGTCCAAAGTGATTCTTGTGTACTTTGTGTCATTTTTTGTGTAATTTTTAATCTCCAAAACCATTCATAATACAACACTGAAATTTTAAATGTACAATATACAGGCAAGTCTTCTTTGAAATCCTGCGTGTGTGTGTACGTATCGCCGTGGTATTTCAGGATTTATTACTGCTTCCTGTGACATGCCTATTATTAGAAGGGTAAGATCTAGCCCCATTCTAGGGGCAATACACTGGACTCCCAACGTATCCTTGGCCCTAGCGCCACATGTACAAAAATAATCTGCTAATTATTACAAGCTAAAACTTAGTAATTAGGTAACCTTGCCAAAGCAGACACTTTTGGCATAAAGTCCATTATTCTAGGTCTTTACAGGTAGGCTAGGCCTATCTCACTTTCATGAATTTTTTGGGGAAAAAATAATAAAATAATAAAATATAAATTTGGAAAGAATGTCGTATCTGGCCGCCACTTTTTAAAGGCTTTTGGGGATTTTTTTTGCAACCACTAACCAGTTAAAAAATCATTCTATCAATTTTTGGTTGTACAGAAAGCGAAAACTATCTTTAAAATCCACTTTTATGATGTTTTCGGACTTGATTTCCCTTCTAAAAAAATCCTCCCCTTCAGAAAATAGAAGGATCCTATTATAGTTGCCACTACGCATGTACAATGACTGTGTTGGTCACTAATTGTGGAGTTTACAAGATCAGACTGACATAACTGAGGAAGTCATCGTATACCAAAAATGCCTGATTTTTCATGAAATAAATATCCTGGAATAATTTGAAGTAGGCTAGTAATATGTCCATCATCATCCATATGTTCTCCACCTTACCAGGTAGGTAAGATTACATTATTGGTTATATTTAATGAAAAATAGTGGCGGCCAGATACGACATTCTACCCATAAATTTCACCAAAATTACCGATTACAAAATGTTAGATCATAATAATTAACGTTAGCAGATCAAAAGTTGAAAAATCGCCTAGGGCTAGGCCTAGGGCCAAGGACATGAAGGATACGGAGGGAGTCCAGTGTATTGGGGCTAGGTAAGATCAGATGGTCTGAAAACTGAATTTCTAAAATCACATCATAACAATAACAGGTGTCAACAATGATTGAAAATTCTAAGCCATTTTTGTTGGGCAGTCACTGCGTCATTTCACCCATCATTCAGCAAAGCAGACAGTGCAAGCCATTGTCACTACGATGAGCGTGCACCGGCCGACAGCACAGCTGATCGACAATGGCGATCACTCACGTTAATTTATGACAACACAGCAAAATGATCTAGACAAAAAAACACCACTTTGCGGTCGCATACCTGTAAGATTTTCCAGCATTCATCTTGCTGATTCTTCCAGATTCCACTTGTCATAAAGATGAGACGATGTGATGTTCCTGAATGCCAACTTTTTAGGGGTAAAAATATGCCCCTTATAGTTATAGTATAACTTATACGTACACGAGCAGGGCATGGCATCACACAGTGCACTAAATTTACGCGGAAGTCTTTATTGGAATTGCGCGCGCCGGATAATAATATGCATAACGCTGCGACCTTATTGGCTAATGATGATGTAATACTTTGCCCGGCGTCGAATCGTTCACGTTCAACCTCGTCTGCAAAACTCTGCATACTAGTGATCGACTGTAATATAGTATACCAACTGTGTCTATTGGTGGGGGATATGGGGGCAAGGTCACTTCAATATGTAAATTGCTATTTTCCTTTTTTGCATTCAGTTTTTAAGGACATTTTGCCACGATTTCATTCACATCAGTGACTCAAGTGTAATACAAATTTCCAGGGGTTACTAAGAACTACCAACGAATGATTGTGATTAAGAACTTTTAATAATTATATGGGTCAAGCGAGGGCGCTAAACTACCTAAACAAGTTTCCTTCACAAACATCTTATACTGTATTTAATTAAGATGTATAAATTGATGAAAATTATTTGAGATGTCATGTCTGTACGAACAAATACTGAATAATAATAATAATAGACACTTATATTGCGCCGGTATTTGCCAAGTTTGATGCTCATGGTGCATGAACATTATTACCCCTGTCATTGGGCCAGTTACATTCCTAGAACCATCTGAACTCCCTGGGGAGTATGCAGCCCATGCTGCCAAATGTGTAGCGCAACAAGCTTAATCAAACACAATTACCATCTCTGCCCTCACAGGTCCCCATTTATACTCCTGGGTGGAGAGAAGCAATTATGGTAAAGTGTTTTGCTCAGGGACACAAGCACCACGGTCGCGGCCAGGATTCCACTCCCACATTCTGACAACTCGGCCATCAGAACACAGGTCCCATGCACTAACCGCTTGGCCATGGTAGTGGTACTCCATAATGAATGATTTGTTTACTTGAAGATTAAAAACATACTTATTTGCAGACTTAAAGGGACAGTATCGTCACGATCAGAACAGGCTTTCAACAGGGCATGGAATCAGTGTCCTAGCTTGAGATGCGAACACAGTGACTGAAAATTTCTGGCTCATTTATGCAGCAGCAATGGTACTAATATAACATTACCATGTGACAGTCACAGAGTTAATCTAAAACTAGTACTCCGATTCCATGCCCTGTTGATCGTGACGGTATATTGTCCCTTTAAAATGACAGTATCGTCACGATCAGAACAGGCTTCATCAATAACTTGTCAATACACAATTATATGTCATAACACATTTCTTTGACTAGCTTTGTTTATTTATTCGGTTAAAATCAACGATACAGCATTAAAACAAAACAAACAAAAAACAGTGGTGTGATTGGGCAGTTTTGAAAAATCCACGTAAATTTTGTTAGGGGTATTCGCACCGTGCATGAGCTGTTGAGGGCACATGTTGTTAGACCACTGTGGGTGAAAGGGCAGCGATAGTGCGTCGCGTTTAGCGTATTTTGCAGTTGATGTGCGTACGTGCGGAATATCTCCAGCGATCATTGGCTGGCAGAAGTACACGCACGTTTAGTACCATAACATACGCAAATAATTTGTACGCATCAGCTCTCACACGACGCAAAAGTGGCTATCATCAAGACACTGGGTGCAAATTTACCGCTGGACGGGGCTACGATGTGCACTGAGCGTATTGGGGCCACTGTTGTGAACAGTGCTGGGGTGAAATCTATAGTGCTGAGTGTTTCCTTTATTGCTTAAATCTTTAAAATCCGGAGGATCACAACATTGCCATTTGTAAAAATCCGAAAATCCGGACAAATCACACCACTGAAAGAAGCATAAAAACACAGGCATAGTAATCAGGGGACGTGATTTCATTGAGCTGCTCAGTAGACTACATTTTGCTTAGGAAATATTTTTGCTGTAAACATTTTTTTAAACAGACTACTAGCCAAAGCGTACAATATTTCTCATGAATGTTTGGCCGGTAATAACCACCACAACCTGCTAAGAAATGTACTCTACTTAGCAGCCCGTCTATGAAATCGGCACCAGTAAATAAAGCAATCTGAATTATTCACAAAAGACAAAATTACAATTACATGAAAATATTTTTAAAAATTTGTCAAGAAAGACATTAACCCTAACCACCCCCAAATCCATCAAAAAGTGGCACTTTTTTTTGAAAATGGTACTTTCACCTCTTCAAATGGGACAAAAATACAACCTGGCAAGAAGTACAGGCCATAAGTGCAGAATATGAAAGATCAACGAAAGTGCATGGTGCATTTTGAAGATAAGGGCATGTTTCCAAAAGTGCACTGATGGGTTTGGAGGATTCAGGAAGGTTCCTAGCCAGAATACTAAGGGGATTTGGGTTAAAAAAGGTTCCTAGCCAGAATACCTATAGGGGGTTAGGGTTAAAAAGGTTCACTAGCCAGAATACCTATAGGGGGTTAGGGTTAAAAAGGTTCACTAGCCAGAATACCTATAGGGGGTTAGGGTTAAAAAGGTTCACTAGCCAGAATACCTATAGGGGGTTAGGGTTAAAAAGGTTCACTAGCCAGAATACCTTTAGGGGCCCGGTTAGGGTTAAAAAGGTTCACTAGCCAGAATACCTATAGGGGGTTAGGGTTAAAAAGGTTCACTAGCCAGAATACCTTTAGGGGCCCGGTTAGGGTTAAAAAGGTTCACTAGCCAGAATACCTAAAGGGGGTTAGGGTTAAAAAGGTTCACTAGCCAGAATACCTAGAGGGGGTTAGGGTTAAAAAAGGTTCACTAGCCAAGTGATTAAAACCTTGCTATTCTCAAACCCATTCGTTTTTCATAGGGTTTTGAAGGAGCAAACTATACAAGGGAATTATTAACCCTCCTATAGGTTTAACAATCAAAGACACTCAAAATTTCCATGTACCTCCCAACCCATTGACTTTGTGCAGTGCACTCAAATAAATGCAAGGACATTGTGGGTATGGTAGGAGGTCAAACCAAAACCACTCAACTGTATATGCAGTACATACACAGCTCTGTGTGACATACACAGCTCTGTGTGACTCTGCATATAACTTATGTAGGACATACACACGTGTGGTTGACTGCCACTATCTCCAGCACTCTTAGAGAAAAATACACATGTGTGAACAATTGGCAATGCAACCAAAAATACTCAAGTGACTGTCTGTGGGTGCGGTGCTTATTGGGCCAAATTTCAGCCTGGGCACAGGAGGGTTAAACAAATCAAATATGTAAATAATAACTATTCCCTTTTGGTCTGCAGTCATTGAGTTGCCTCACAGGTTCTTCGCAGAAACGCAAAACTCAAGAGAGATTTATTACATGGTATGCAAACCTACTCTTATCACATTCCACTATGCAAACTTTTAATAAGTCTTTTAATGACATTTGAAAGCAAGGTTGCCCTGCAAATAAGGTTAACCCTCCTATGTACAGTGCAGTTTGCCATAGAATTGTCAGACCTTTCAAAACCTTTCAAGTTTGCTGTACTGAAGGGTTTTGAAAGGTGAGAAAACTGTCTGACAAAAGGGACCTATGAAAGGTTTCGAAATGTGAAACAACTCTCTGAACAAACTGGTGTTGAAATGTTTCAATACCTTTCAAAGGGTATTGAAAGGTGTGGTTGTTCAGTAGCAACAAATTCTGGAGGGTTTTAAAGGGTTCATACATTATTGATAGCCATTTTGCCAGTAAGCAGATTTTGAAAGGTTTTGAAAGGTCAAACCATAGGAGGGTTAATATAATGAGCATGTACAGGTTCACAACTTGAATGAAATGAATTGAATTTATTTCATTCATCTTGTGGCCAAAAAGCCAAATTGCAAGAATGTTACAATAATTATCATTAAAACCTACATATATTATTTAAAAACAATAAAATTGCGCATTTACAAAAACATTTGTAGAATTTTAAATCGGGGAGGAAAAATTGATAAAAACAATGAAATTTACTATATAGAAAGCAATCAATAAAAGAAAGTGCCAAATATTTAGACAAAGCACATACACAGAACTTCTTGTATTCAGGGAACAAGACAAAAGATGGTTAACTCATGTATAAGGTGAATTATAATTGTAAAGGCACTGATCTGTTTTGTTATTGGGCAAGATTTGGGGGGGGGGGGGAAATCACGGCAAATCAGTTTCCCCTCTCAGCCAAGAATAATTTTCAGGCATCCCCAATAATTCGAAAGCATAATCCTGGATCCTTCGTCTCTCACCGTCGTCCCTCAACGTGTAGATCCAGTAGTGGAGGCAACTCGTACGAGCGTTGGCCAGTGTCTTCTCCATGAGCACCTCAGGGAGGACGCTTGCCAAGAAGGGGAACTTGAGACGCTCCAGGCCGAGCTCCCCCAGCGACTTGAGCATTCGGGTTATCCGAAGGTAGTTGTGGGACGACCTGGTGGGGAGATGATAATGGATGAACATACAAATCACGTCTTTTCTGACTGTGTTATTACCTTTTTTTAGTGGCATAAATCCTGAAATGTCAAAATGGTATTTCCGTGGCCGTCAGGAAGTGAATTAAAGGGACACTATTGTCATTATCAGAGCAGACTTTCAACAGGGCATGGAATCGGTGACCTAGTTTAAGATGAACACAGTGACTGAAAATTACTGCCTCATTTATGCAGCAGCAACTGTAGTATGACCTTATCATGTGGGTATTATTTTCAGTCACCGAATTAATCTAAAACTAGCACTCCAATTCCATGCCCTGCATCTTGATTATGACGATATTGTCCATTTAAGGGTTCATCCCAGAACGACCTTAGGTTCAGGTGTGATTTGACAAAAGTAAAAAAAAATCCTGAAAATTGGGTAGCGGGCCTGGGTCTCCCTTTGGTATAGAGGACAAAGCCCCCTGAACCTCCTGGATGTTTAATTTTGGATAATTTAAAAATGAGAAACAAAGAGGTGTGGACACAATACAGGCTACTTCTTTCTTTCCTTGGTGGCTGCTTCTCTTCTTTCAAGAAAATTTTGAGGCAAAGAGAGATTTGTAAAAAATTCCTGAAATTAGGAAAAATCCTGAGAAAATCACAGACCTGTCATTTATATAATTTCACACCCTGCCTTACTTTTTGACCCTAACATAGTGATTCTCAACAGCAAAGTTGGACGCACACACAGAAATGTACAAATCAGGCCTGGAATTCCACAGAGGCCATGGCCTCTGTTGCCCTGGTCTTGGCCTTGGTTCCCCCTTACAAATGTTCCCATAGACATTCTGATATTCTAGTGGATGTTCTCTTGACTCATTAGGCCTGGAGTTTTAAAGATTCCAGGGAGGCCATGGCCTCTGTTGCCCTGGTCTTGGCCTTGGTTCCCCCTTACAAATGTTCCCATAGACATTCTGATATTCTAGTGGATGTTCTCTTGACTCATTAGGCCTGGAGTTTTAAAGATTCCAGGGAGGCCATGGCCTCTGTTGCCCTGGTCTTGGCCTTGGTTCCCCCTTACAAATGTTCCCATAGACATTCTGATATTCTAGTGGATGTTCTCTTGACTCATTAGGCCTGGAGTTTTAAAGATTCCAGGGAGGCCATGGCCTCTGTTGCCCTGGTCTTGGCCTTGGTTCCCCCTTACAAATGTTCCCATAGACATTCTGATATTCTAGTGGATGTTCTCATGACTCATTAAGCCTGGAGTTTTAAATATTCCAGGGAGGCCGTGGCCTCTGTTGACCTGGTCTTGTCCTTGGTGCCCCTTATAAGTGTACCCACAGTCATTTAAGATTTGCAGAGAGGAAAAAACTTCAGTGAAGTGGACTGACTCTTGCTACTCTAGGGTCTTCTGTGTTTAGACATTTTTAGGAATATCTAATAAAAACACTTAATTGGAGGGAAAAGTGGATTTAAAATGGAACGTTCACCCACCTATTAAGATGCTGGAATCTTTCCTCCCAGTAAAGTCCTCTTACGACCTGTCCAGTGACTCGGTCTGCAAGACGCATTCCCCAGAATTGAAGCATCATTTCATAGGATTTCAGAACACGTTCTCTGGTGTGGGGATTTTCACGAATCTTCTAACAATTGAGAAGATGGAAAAGAAAAGAAAAAAACGTAATGTCAGTCATCAAGTTCTTTTTCTAGCCAGCATCCCAAACAGTTGTAAAGGGAAGGTACAACAGAAGAACTGGAGGTTACAACAACTTGACATTTCGATCAGTATGCTCTGATTGTCATCAGGAGAATGATGACGATCAGAGCATACTGATGACGATCAGAGCATACTGATGACGAACAGAGCATACTGAACGAAACGTCGAGTTGAATTACGTCGAATTACCACTCAATGGAGAATTTCACATGGTGTCACCGCAATCTGTCTTACTTATTTTAAAAAGTCGTTTACGGGTAACTGGAACCGAAAAATGGAACCGGGTAATGACATTTTCAGCCTAACTTCAGACGGAATTTTTTCAAGATGATTGGTACCTTTTCCAACTTTGCAAGATAATGATTTTGGTAAATTTGTCATCAGGTAACTGTCAATGTTCTACCTTTCCTTTAAGATGTTCTGCGCACCGTAACAGTAACATAAATTGAAAATTCATACGGAAACGATTTAAAGGGGTGGAAAAATGAAGTACCTCTGCTTCATGTTGCTGAAGTTCTTGGCATTCCCAATTCATCCCCGGCTCTCTGATAGGAAACAACCTGAAAATAAGCGGAAAATACAGACAAATAATTAATTGATTATCACCCGATGCAAGAATTTCATCAACCTGTATATATCGCGGCACCTGCTGCTATATAGGATTCTAGCCGGCCAATCGTCATCGGGCAAGCTCGGTGGTCGAGAGATTAAGACGACTGCACTAGTAAGCAGGAGGTCGTGGATTCGAATTCCGCCCGAGTCGGCTAGGTGAAGTTTTTTCACATGCACTCAGAGTATGCAGTGCTATACACACGTCGATAAAAT
Source organism: Zoroaster sp. YZ-2022 (assembly GCA_029582265.1). Taxonomy (NCBI): domain Eukaryota; kingdom Metazoa; phylum Echinodermata; class Asteroidea; order Forcipulatida; family Zoroasteridae; genus Zoroaster; species Zoroaster sp. YZ-2022. The sequence goes on from CM055817.1 coordinate 52,934,837, forward strand.
TTATTTAATTTTTCACTGTATGTTTCATTTCCAACCACAACTATTCCTGGTGTTGGTGACATAAAATATCGTCACGATCAACAGGGCATGGAATCAGAGTGCTTGCTTTAGATTAACTCAGGATTGAGGTTACATTGTACAATGTTGGTCTGTACAAAAAATGATTCTGGAGAATTGAGGTTATTAGGCATAACTGCCTTTCCATGGTACATGTACATCCATGTTTGTTGTAGTGATTGCAAGGTCAGTGGACACTGTTCATTGCTCCATGCATGCAGGGAAGGTCCCCAGCCCTGGGCCATGCACATGTATCACAGATTAGAAACACATATGTGTGCATGTAGTCTGCACACCAATGGTAGTGGTCATTGTGCTTGCTTTACTAACTGAAGGATATTGGAGGATTGAGGTTGTGTGTGGACAAGTGGGCTTAGGGAGTTAGGGTTAATAATGATAATGATGATGATGATCATCATCATCATCATCATCATCAGTAATTCTGCCCGCAATCCAATTGGTGGATGGGTTTGGGGGGTGGGGGTTCATTGGTCACCCCCTATAATTATCCGAAGGGAACGTACACGCCTATCCCCCTTTGCTCCAACAAAAATATGTTTTTAAAAAATTAAACATACCACTGGATGTAACCATGGTGACCCTCCAGTAAACTATAATCCTTGGCCCAGTCCTGATGTATAATATCAATCAAATCGCCTACAGAAATAATGAGAAAAAAGGAATTTAAAACCAGTCAGTATTCTCAACAGCATTAATAAATGCCCAAGAAATTTAAAGGAACAATATCGTCACGACCAACAGGGCATGGAAACGGAGTGCTAGTTTTAGATTAACCCTAACCCTCGCAAATCCTCCAAAATCCTGTTTGCTAAAGTGAAGGATTTTGAAGGATTGAGGTGACATGCTACATGCTCTTTGCTATAAAAGTGAAGGGTTTTGGAGGATTGAGGTTATTAGGCATACTTGCCTTTCCATGGTACATGTACATCCATGTTTGTTGTAGTGATTGCAAGGTCAGTGCTTGGGTCAGTGGACACTGTTTATTGCTCCATGCATGCAGGGAGGCTCCCTGGCCATGTACATGTATCACAGATTAGAAACACATGTGTTATGTTCTTCCCCGCCAGTCTAAGTGACACTAATTTTGGTCTAGCGCCCTCTCGGGTTTTCCCGGGTTTCGCTACAGTCGTTTTTTCTAAAGTTCGTCCTTGTCGAACCGCTGCCTTAAAAAATGTGCCATTTTTTCCACTTTTGGAAACCTTTTGTTGATTTAACTACACGCCAGAAGAATACTGGTTGCTGAATTGACCTTTCCAGACAAGAAAAGCAGTTTTATTAGGTTGAGGACATCTTGAGCTATAGAGAGAACAGTTCTTTTTACCTCATGTGGCACACACACACGATGAAGAGGATAATAAAGCAGTTTAAAGTTATTCTCTGAGTCAATGGTTATCTGGCTGGAAAGAGGGCGCCCTGGCACCCCAAGTCCTTCACAGTAAAAAGAACTCTCCAAGACATGCTCAAGATGATTGAAGAAATCGACTCTGACGACGTAATTAGTGCAACTTCCCAGCGAACTGGGTCATCACGGCGAACCACTTCATCCCGCCGAACCAGTGGAAGTTTAAGGTCGACCACGAGCTCAGCAGCTATACTGGCTCGTGCAAAGGCTCAGTCCTTGAAAACCAAGATTGAGTTCACTCGAAAAGAAACAGATCTTCGTCGCCAAGAATCTGACCTGAGGCGCCGAGAGGAAGATATTGCCAATGCCTTGCTTCTTCTGGGTGCAGAGAAAGATTATGCTATGGCGGAGGCAGAAGCAGAAGTCCTGGAGTCGGCTGAGTTGAAAGAAAATTCCCCCATCGTTCAAGAAGATTTGCAGCTGCCTACGGCCGACTCCACCGGTCGCACCTATGATTTTGTCTCGGAGCATTTCCAAAGAAGTAATAAATTGGAAGAACTTGAGACAAAATGTGACCAGTCAAATGAAACGAGGTCACAAGAGAAAGAAAAATCAGTGGAGACTGATGAGAAACCTTTGTCAGAAGTTAAGTCACAGAGTGAAGACAAAAAGGCCGACAAAGAAGAGACGAAGACGACACAACCAATCCAATCACCCAGTAAAGTTGACCAGTCATCAGAATCCCCCAATCAACCAATGAAGGAGCAGCTTATCTCCATTAGCAACATGCTGGTCAAAAAAGAGCTTGTGAAAGGCGGACTGAGAAAGTTCCGTGGCAATGCAGGAGAATACAGACCTTGGAAAGGCAGTTTCCAGCAGGCTACTAAAGACCTTGATCTGAAATCCTTCCAAGAAATGAACCTCATCCTCGATTCCCTCGAAGGTGAAGCTAAGTCCCTTGTCCAGAAGATTTACGCCATCCATGTCGACAAGCCTGACCTGGGTCTTCGAAGGATATGGGCATACCTAGATGAGAAGCATGGCTCACCAGAAGCAATCGAACGGGATTTGATGAAGAGAGTGGAGCAGTTTCAAAAAATCCCACCAAGGGGCAGCACAAAACTTGAGGAGTTTGGGTATCTTCTTCTGGAAGTTCAATACATCAAGGAATCCAAACAGTATCCAGGTCTACTAGTTTTGGATTCTTCGAGGGGGTTGCAGCCTTTGGTCCAGAAACTCCCAGATTGGCTTCAAATGAAGTGGCGTGAGAAGGGTTCGCAGTACAAAGAAAAGCATTCTGTGATGTTTCCACCATTTGAGGTATTCGTCAAATTTGTACAGGGCCACGCTCGTGTACAGAACGACCCAAGCTTCCAGGTCTCAGATGTTGCCAAAGGTGCAGGCGACCGCACACCACAGAAATCGGCATTCACCGTAAGAAAGACTGGAGTGAATGACAGACCTTCAGCGAAAGAGTCACTTCGTTGTCCTATCCACAACACTGCACATGAATTGCAAGATTGTCGGGTCTTCAAGGAAAAATCTCCAGATGAGAAGATTACAACTCTGAAAGAGAACCGCTTGTGCTTCCGATGTCTTAAACCTAACCATCTCATCAAAAATTGCAAGACTGGAGTGAGATGTGATCTCTGTGGCAAGGCCCATGTCACGGTGATGCATAGACCAGTGCCGAGCCATGAAGTGCCATCGGCGCCGAACCAGACACCATCCGCTACTGGGGATAATGACAACCAACCTCGGAGAACCGTGACACCCAAATGCACCAGAGTATGTGGCCAAGGTAGAGAAGGCCGGTCATGTGCCAAGATATGTCTAGCAAAAGCTTACCTCCAAGAGAAGCCAGAGCGTGTGGTCACCACATATGTCATCATTGACGATCAAAGTGACGGTTCTCTCATCAACGAGAACCTACTAGACAGTTTGGAGGTCAAGCAAGAAAAATCAAGGTATGCTGTCAAGACGGTCAGTGGCCTCCAAGAAGTCCATGGAAGAAAACTTTCTGGCCTGATCATCGAGAGTCTAGACGGTACAGTCTGCACTCAAACTCCTACTCTGTTCGAGTGCAACAACATTCCCGGAGATGTGTCAGAGATCCCCACACCTGAGGTAGCAGCAGCCTTCGAACACCTGAGGCCGATCGCTCTGACGTTACCTCCCCTGAACAAAGATGCCGAGATAGCAATCCTACTTGGCAGAGATGCTCCCCAGTTCCATAAAGTAAGAGAAGTTATCAACGGCAAAGATGATCAGCCTTGGGCACATCGCTTAGATCTCGGATGGGTTGTAGTCGGAGAAGTCTGCTTGAGTGGTGCCCACGTCCGCACGGACATCACCCACCTCCGGAAAGACGTGGTCAGCACATACTTCACCCAAGTGTTGAGAAATGGGCGCAATTCTGCCAACTTCCAGCCGTGTGAAAATGCAATAGAAGTCATCCACTGCAGGCCAAAAGCAGCTGAATTGGGAGAAGATGTGTTTGTAAGCACCTGTTCTGATGAACGTCTGGGTCCTTCTTCCGATGACAAAGAGTTCATTGAGCTGATGAACTGCGAGATGAAAAAGGATCATGCTGGAAGTTGGTGTGCCCCATTGCCCTTCAGAAAGAACCGCCGAAGGCTGCCTAACAACAAACAACAAGCTGAATCCAGAATGAAGACCTTGGTAAACTCCTTGGCGAAAGACAAGAGAAAAAAGGAGCACTATCAATTCATGGGCAAAATCCTTGAGAAGAAACTTGCGAAACGGGTTCAAGATGAGTCAACCAACGTGGGTGAAGAAGCTTGGTACCTCCCGCATTTTGGCGTATACCACCCTCAGAAGCCCGACAAGTTGAGAGTGGTGTTTGACTCTAGTGCTGTCTTCTCGGGCGTTTCTTTGAATGATGTCTTGTTAAGCAGACCCGATCTGATGAACCAACTTCTGGGCGTACTGATCAGATTCCGAGAAGAGCCAGTGGCAGTCACTGCAGACGTTGAGCAGATGTTTTATGCCTTCAAAGTCAGAGACGACCACACAAGATATCTCCGTTTTCTGTGGTATGAGAACAACAATCCAGATGCAGCCATAGTCACCTACTGCATGACTGTGCATGTCTTTGGCAACAAGCCATCTCCGGCTGTGGCTATCAGTGGACTAAGAAAAACCGGTGAAGAAGGCGAGGCAGAGTTTGGCACCGATGTAAGGGAGCTGATCGAAAGAAACTTCTACATGGACGACTTATTGAAGTCCCTACCAACTGAGGAGGAGGCAGTTAATGTGCTCAAAAGAACCAGAGATCTTCTGTTGACTGCAAATATTCGTCTACACAAGTTCGCTTCGAGCAACACTGACGTCCTTGCAGCCTTCGAGTCAAGCGAGCTGGCGCCAAACTTAGTGGAAGCCGACCTCTCGACCAAACATGAGGGTACTATACGGCGAACATTAGGTGTATCCTGGGTCTTGAAGAAAGACTCCTTCACCTTCCAATTAGCAGAACCAAATGCCGACGCATGCAGCAAAAGGATGGTCTTGTCAGAAGTCAATGGAGTTTACGATCCAATAGGCTTAGCAGCGCCTGTGATCATCAAGGGGAAGATGCTGCTCCGAGAGATGACACAAGATGGCAATGGCTGGGATGATCCACTTCCAGCAGACCTGCTCCGTGACTGGGTAACGTGGAGAAAGTCCTTGAGTGCCTTGATGGATTTGCGGGTTCCTCGTTCATTCGCTCCTTTCCCAACCACTGAGGTAGTGAGAAGAGAACTTCATACCTTTGGGGATGCTTCAAACAAGGCCATAGGCGCAGTCTGCTACCTAAGAACGGTTGGCGTCAACGGTGAAGTCCATGTCCGCTTGGTGATGGGAAAAGCGAAGCTCTCACCCAAGGCAGCCACAACCATCCCACGCCTGGAGCTCTGTGCATCAGTTCTGGCAACGGAAATTGAAGACTACGTCACTCAGGAACTGCACGCGGAAGTTGACGTATCGAGGTTCTATACTGACAGCAAAGTGGTCTTAGGCTACATAAACAACAGAAACCGTCGTTTCCGCACTTATGTGTGCAACCGTGTGAACCAGATACTCAAAACCTCCAAGGTCGAGCAGTGGGTGTATGTTCCATCAGAGAGGAACCCATCTGATCAAGCTTCAAGATCCATTCCGGCAGTGGCGCTAAGTGACTCCATGTGGATTACTGGACCGGAGTTCCTGAGGCAAAAGAATCTGCCCACAGGCCATGACCAGACAGAGACAGAGGTAGAAATTCTTGAAGATGACCCAGAGGTGTCTCCAGAAAGGATCAACTGCAACAAGGTTGTCCGGGCTCCCGCATCCCTCGGCAGTGAGAGGTTCACCAGATTCTCAAGTTGGGATTCAGCAATGAGAGCTACGACAAACCTGGTGCACATTGCCAACTCATTCAGGGCAACATCCGACTGCAAGGGTTGGCATGTCTGTGAGAAGGCAAAATCTGTCAAAGAGCGTCTCAAGGCAGAGACCATCGTGATAAAGAGTGTGCAGGGTGAAGCCCTTGCTGCCGAGTTAGCTGAACTGAGGAGTGGGAAGTTGACCAAAAATAATAAACTGGCTGCGCTCAACCTCTACCTTGACAGCAACGGGATACTCAGAGTCGGTGGCAGATTGCAGCAAGCTCAACTGTCAGAGAGAGCAGTCCACCCAGCTGTACTTCCAAAGAACAACCACGTTACAAATCTTGTCATCAAACACTTCCATCAGCAGTGCAGCCACCAGGGCCGACATATCACCTTGGGTACACTGAGAAATGAGGGCTACTGGGTTCTTGGTGGCCAGAGGCAGATATCCATGGTAATCCGAGACTGTGTGACGTGTGAGAGACTTCGAAGAAAACGTCAAAACCAAATTATGGCCGACCTCCCAGAAGAGAGAGTGACAGAAGCACCACCGTTTACATTTGTTGGGGTAGACGTATTCGGCCCGTTCGAGGTCAACAGCCGTGAGACCAGAGGATGTACAAGTCGAGCAAAAAGTTGGGCGGCCCTGTTTACGTGTATGGTAACGCGGGGTGTCCACATCGAAGTCCTAGAATCGATGGACAGTTCATGCTTCATCAATGCCTTGAGACGATTCTTCTCTGTCAGAGGTCCAGCCAAGCAGATCCGTTCAGATTGCGGTACCAACTTCGTAGGGGCTTGTAATGAACTTGGACACCAGCTTGTGGACAAGGAACTTGTCAAGAGGTATCTACTTAGCCGTGGTTGTGAGTGGGTTTTCAACCCTCCCCATGCATCGAATATGGGCGGACCTTGGGAACGCATGATCGGTATCGCCCGCCGCATCCTAGAAGGCATTCTGAGAGATGTCAAGCCTAGCCAGCTCACCCATGAAGTCTTCACAACTCTCATGGCTGAAGTAGCTGCTATAATCAACTCCCGACCTTTACTGCCAGACAGCGACATCCCAGAGCTACCTTTGAACCTGTCACCGAATATGCTGCTCACAATGAAGTCATCGCAAGTCACAGCCCCTGAGGGACCATTTGATCAGAAAGATCTCATGAGGAGCCAGTGGAGGCGCGTTCAACACCTATCCGACATGTTCTGGAACAAGTGGCGGAAGGACTACCTACCCTTGCTACAGACAAGAGTGAAATGGCAACAGCCGAAACGAGACCTGGAGACAGGGGATGTCGTCCTCGTCAAATGCGACTCTAGGCGAAATGACTGGCCACTGGGTAAGGTTGCCGGTGTTGAGGCAAGTGGTGACGGACACATCAGAAAGGCCAGCGTAGAGATCATCGCTGCCGACCAAAAAAGCATGTTCCTCCGCCCAGTCAGCGAGTTGGCAAAGAAGACGTTGCTGCGGCCAATAAGCGACTAATTAGTGCTTCTGATACCGTCGGAGTGACTAATGACCTTGGTCCTGCAGGAGCAGTGAAGTTCCGGACACTACCATATGTAGTTTTTGCTCAAAGGTGTTGACACCCTATCGTGTTGAACCTGTTTTTCTAGCTACATTTTGCATGTTATTGACTGTTATATTGCAACCTTGTTACCCACATTGTTGTTATTCACATTGTGATGATGGCATCATCACGGGGGGAGTGTTATGTTCTTCCCCACCCGTCTAAGTGACACTAATTTTGGTCTAGCGCCCTCTCGGGTTTTCCCGGGTTTCGCTAGTCGTTTTTTCTAAAGTTCGTCCTTGTCGAACCGCTGCCTTAAAAAATGTGCCATTTTTTCCACTTTTGGAAACCTTTTGTTGATTTAACTACACGCCAGAAGAATACTGGTTGCTGAATTGACCTTTCCAGACAAGAAAAGCAGTTTTATTAGGTTGAGGACATCTTGAGCTATAGAGAGAACAGTTCTTTTTACCTCATGTGGCACACACACACGATGAAGAGGATAATAAAGCAGTTTAAAGTTATTCTCTGAGTCAATGGTTATCTGGCTGGAAAGAGGGCGCCCTGGCACCCCAAGTCCTTCACAACATGCGTGCCTACATGTCATGTGCTTGCTTTACTGCTGAAGGATTTTGGAGGATTCAGGTTATGTGTAAGAAAATGGGCCTAGGGAGTTAGGAAGGATTCAGGTTATGTGTAAGAAAATGGGCCTAGGGAGTTAGGAAGGATTCAGGTTATGTGTAAGAAAATGGGCCTAGGGAGTTAGGAAGGATTCAGGTTATGTGTAAGCAAATGGGCCCAGGGAGTTAGGAAGGATTCAGGTTGTGTAAGCAAATGGGCCCAGGGAGTTAGGAAGGATTCAGGTTATGTGTAAGCAAATGGGCCTAGGGAGTTAGGGTTAACTCAAGTGACTGAAAATTAAGCTTGGGTGATTACACGATAATATTGAATATCGCAATACCTTTTTTTATTCGATTACGATATCGAGAACCAAGTTACCGAGATATTGACAAATCGCGTTTAATAAAATATATCGTGATAAAAAAATATCGCCATTGTGAGTCAAGTAAGAAATTCCATGGAAACAAAATTAGGACAGTCTTTTCAGCTTTCGGAAGAAACAAACAAAAGCGAACTACTTCAGAAGTACATACACACTCTGCAAAACGAATTTGTGATTTATTGTGACGCTTGTAGAGGGGTACATACCTGTGGTTATCAGCTCTAAAGCAATCATGCATGAATAAAAAAATAATAATCGCGATACTATCGAAAATCGTGATATATGTTTGCCGATATATCGTGGATGAAAAAACATTTATATCGCCCCAAGCTTACTGAAAATAATACCCCCACATGATAAGGCCATAAAAATGTTTGAAAGGTTAATAGATTGATGATATTGTAACGGATACCTATGAGCCAGGCGAGTGGCTCAACCGCCAGTATTAGAGAGGAATCACTTGCTAAAATCAACAGACAAAATTAATTCTACTGTGTCACAGCTGGTTTAGCCAGTGTTTAGCGGATACATAATACAACTCATCATGTCTCGGTATGATTGATAGGGTCTGAGGGAGTGTCGGAGATCTCATGTCGAGGCGACTTATCGCTCTATAAACATTGTGTGTTCCCTTTTATACTGTTTTACTGTAAATGATGTGTTATTCCTTTTGTAGCCCTGCAAATGAAGTGGTGGCTTCCTTGTGATTTTTATTTATTTATTTATTTATTTGTTTTTTTAAATTAATTAATTTTTTTTTTATTACTGATTTGTTATTAAAGTCATAAAAAAAAGATACATAATACAAACATTGGGGGATCCGGGGAAGGGGGGGGGCTAAGGGGGGCTAAGGGGGGGGGCTAAGGGGGCTGTAGCCCCCCCTAAAATCGTTTAAAAAAATTATAATAAAAAATATAAAAAAAATTAAAAAAAGAGAGAGAGGGGGAGGGGTGGGGAGAACGCACTCTCATTTCCCCCTCACTGTGCTTTGTTTTTCTCTCCCTTTGATTATTTCATTGTAATTTTTGTGGTACTGAAAAATAATTGTTTTTGATTCTCAGCCCCCCCCCCTAAAAATGTTCTGGATCCGCCCATGACAAATTCATTACAATATATTTCTCGAAAACTGGAGGGTTGAAATGACCGTACATTTATACCAAGTGCCAATGGACATACCTTCACTTAAAATAAAACTCAAACACACTTACCATCCGGTCTGGAACAAATCTCGTTGTTGTAGAATCTCCAGTTATCCTCATCAAGTCTCAAGTCGTCTCGCTTGCCCTGAAGTGACCAAGTAAATTTAATATCAACAAATTTGAGGGGAAAAAATAATCAATCAATCAAATTTTGTGCTGTGGCATAACTTGGGTCCAATTTTCAGGGGGAACGAGGAGGTGCACCACTTTTTCTAGGGGGGCATGTCAATACATTTTTTATCCTGCAGCCTCAAAAGGGGACCTATTTTTTCAAAATTCTGAATTGGGGGCAACCGGGGGGCACAGACCTTGGCTGGGGGGGCATGTTCCCCCGTGCCCCCCCCACGTGTCCCGCCCCCATAGTTACAACACTGATTTTGTGTATTGATAGACACGCCCTAGGCCGAGTCACACTTACTGGATAGCCCCGACGGTACCTCACCATGTCTTGTACACTGCGAGCCGATGGATGTGTCGGCACTCGGTCTGCGCTTGGTTCGACCTCATTACCGTCACTGAACAAGAAGATTAGGAGCCATCGCCACAGACGCTTCAAGTGTGCCAAGGACCAGCTCAAAGGACGACACAGCCATCTACACATGAGGGAACACATGTAAAGAAATGCTGTGGTTGCCACTTCACATAGAAATATCACAATGTGCAGAAACGCTAACGCCGTTCGACGACACATACATGTGCAGTGACCATCTAGATTCTAGTTTTATTTCCTCAGTTTTGCTTCTGAACTGTTTTTTTTTTCAAGATGTGTTGATGAATTGATTCAAAACAGCGATCTTGTAAAGGCTGAAAAAATACAGGCTTCAAAAATTATTCAAAAAAGTGATCTTGTATTGCTGAAAAAATGCAGGCTTCAAAAATGCAATTTTTTTTTTAGAAACCATCTCCATGGCAATACTAATATTATTGAATAATAATATTTGTAGCGTGCACACATCCACCATTATCTACTGACATTCAACATGCCACTCCTTTTCTGGAAAAACCCTGGTACATGCAATTTTCTGCGAACAATAGCCCAACAATTCTCTGGCACCGAGGAAATGCGGGGATTTTCCCCCGTTTCTAAGGCAACCATTATTCAATGAGAATACTCCATTTAAAATGGCAGGGGTATATTACTTGCCAGCAAATTGGAAATGTTTAATGTTAACAATAAAAACTTAACGTTTTTACAACCGGCCCCCACCTCCCAAAATATAGTAACTGTTATTGTTAACGTTACTGTCCCAAGCATGATTCGTTAATCACTAACAGTAACAGTATCCTCAATTTACCCTAAATGACGCACCTAAGGTTATATAATCAACTGGACAGTAACTTACAAATGAAATTAGCAGTTTGGTGTGTCAGTTTGTTTCAGTGAAGGATTCTCTTGTAAAATGCTCAATTTCAATGCATGATCATATGCGTGGACGTCTTGAGCGCCGTTTTTTGAGACACACAGAATTGTGGTCGTAAAAAAATTGATGTTGGTATAATGACTCACCCCCAAACTGTTAAAGTTGATGGGGGCACAGAAAATGTACCCAAGAAGAAAAACAGTTGAATCATGTTTCATCTTATTCCAGATGGTTGTAAAATTGTTTTTAATCTTGAAAATAAAAACATTGTTCTAGATTTTAAAAATAAAAATGGTATAATTTGGAGAAGCTCTCAAAACTTTTAATCAATATTCTTGAAAGACCAATAAAATAGAAGGTGGTTAAAATTTTTGCAAAAAGTACTTTAAAACTTTAAAATGTTTAAAAATTATGTTAACATATTGTCAAATAAAAGATTTCTTTTCATAACCATGATAGTGGATTGTCGTGGCCGAGCGGTCTAGCGCACCGAACTCAAGTTCTGGTGTTGCCAGCAGCAGGGTGTGGGTTCGAGCCCCAGTCGTGACACTTGTGTCCTTGAGCAAGGTACTTAACCATAATTGCTTCGTCCTTCGGATGGGACGTAAAGCCGTAGGTCCCGTGTGTTGTGTAATGCACGTAAAAAACAATGCGCCTTGAGCACCACTTAGTTGGTGGATACGTGCGCTATATAAGTCCACACATTATTATTATTATTATTATATTAATGTTTCATTTTCTCAATAATTTTCCACTGCCGATGAAATAAACACCAACGAATTAAGTAGTCTTCGTTCACTTCTTCTATAAGGAATGTGTCCATTTTGAGGATCAGTATTTCTTTAAAAAATTATTGCAAATGCAAAGCATTCGTATCTTTTGGTTTCCACAGACAATAGCTCGTTGACGGCATAGAACAATAAAATCACAGATGTTCGTGAAAAAAAATTGAGGTCATGTAAATCCCTTAGGCCAAGAGAATGAAAGTCATAGATTTGCGTCCGGGAAATTTCAAAAACACATGAGGCTTTTTTTCATTATTCATTATTCATTATTTCCATTGATCATTAATAACAGCGCAATCACAAGATGTTTCTTCTAATTTGACGTGTCGCCGTATGTATGGTTGCCTGTGTACGTACGTGCATCATTATACGTGCGGGCCGCACACACAGGCATAAGATACAAAGGCTCAACAGCGAACGTGTTGTGCATGTGAAGGCGGTACAGTTGCAGGTGCGGATCGGACGGAGTACAGTTTTAGCGCGATGTGACCTTTTTTGTGAACGACGTACGCGGGACTAAGACTGTAAGAGAACATGTGCTAATGATTTATAGCGCACATATGACATACTGGTGGAAATTTGGTAAAAACTTTGTTTTACTGATGTGGATGATTTGGAACTAAATTTGTTTGGTGGAAATACCTTTTTTGTGCAAATAATGATTTTTTGGGCAAATAATGAAAAATTTAGGCGGTAGCTTTCGGGACATGCGGGCGGTGGACGCAAATCTATGACTTTCATTCTCATGGCCTTACTATTTGTATCTAGTAAAATCAGTGGTTAAACAACTTTTTCCACTTTCACAAGCACTAACTTTCCAGTAAATCATACAATTTCACTGTGATTTTTATTTGTGTAACAAGTATGACTTAGATAAGTTTATGCAACCATTAATACGCCATAGTTTTGTAAGTTTTCCGAGAAATGCTAAGCCAAAGGTAAGTGCGTCATTTCACTAGTGCGGCGAATTACGTACATGGACGATAACATATCCCGAACATATTGGAGAAAATTTGAAAACAGCAAACAGGATTTAATCAAAATTCAAGTACAAGTGATTGTGATAAAACTGCTAGAAAATAATGTGTTCATAAAATAACTAACGTTACGTTACTTGAGCCATGGAGGAAGGAAATACATGCTTGAGCTGAGCCTGAGGCAGTGAGGGCCTAACGTTACCTTTCCTTTGGCTTTGCCTTGCCCTTGCCCTTGGCCTTGCCCATTGCCTGGCCCTTGGCTTTGTAATTTCACGGTGTTGGTCTTTCCGTGTACCTGCACGTATTGCCCCATAAATGTGGCACGGACACGCCCCCCCCCGCGTAAGGATACGCGGGGGGGGCGTGTCCGTGCCACATTTATGGGGCTACTGCACGTAATGAAAATCATTTCCCAGAAATCGAAAAACAGCTTCCAAACACAGAATGTGCGACTGAATTGTCAAATGGTTGATTTTTTAAGGATCATGCAAGTTTTATAAGTTACAACACTCATGACAATCGGCATCAAGCTAGTAAGAGTAAGACTAATTAAGTTACCTATCACCACATTTTACTTTACCATTCATTCGAGCGTCGTCAAGTGCACACCACCACATTCAACGCCAGATTCGGATTTTACCACATTCGTGATTAGGATTTCATTCCTGATCAGCCCAGATTTTGTATTCTACGGTACCCCATAACAGACAAACCACTGTTTCCTTTTAAATATATGAATCAGCTGTTGTAATTGCAAACTGCTTACCCGAAAGGACCCGAAATGCAAAATAATTGTTATTGGCCTTTAAACCTACAGCAGGCAAAATGAGCATTTTTGAGTATTTTGTATTTTTGTTTCTTTTTTAAATATATTTTGGGACCTGGTAGTTTCAAATCTGAGTCAAATCTGTACATTTTAAACGCTATATTTTTTTCTATGTAATAATAATAATAATAATGTGTGGGCTTATATAGCGCACGAATCCACCAACTGAGTGGTGCTCAAGGCGCATTATATTATTACCCCTGCTCATAAGGCTCATAAATCATTCCTGAAACCATCTCAGCTCCCTGGGGAGTATACAGCTCAATTGCTGCCATTACAGCGCATAATAGGGCTAATCAACCAACTCTGCCCTCACAGGTACCCATTTAACCCCTGGTGGAGAGAAGCAATTATGGTAAAGTGTCTTGCTCAAGGACACAAGCACCACGGTCACGGCTGGGATTTGAACCCACAGTACATTCTGACGACTCAGCCATCAGAACACAAATCCGATGTACTAACCGCTCGACCATGCATGGCACATACGTGTGTAATTTTTCAATAGCAAATCAAAATTACACATAGAAAATAGCTTTTAAATTATATATAAAATGTCCAGATATGACTTAGATCATTTTCATATGTAAAGCAGTAGTAGTCTTGGCCTGTACGTTTCGAACCTAGCAGTTTCTTTCTCAAAGGCAGTGAAATGGAAGATAAACATACAAGCACACGTACATCACTGATCTCTGGTAAGAGAGTACGGTGCGGTGACGTACAAACATCGAGCGAGCTGCTGAAGTTAGTCAGGTGTGTGAAAGGAACACAATAAGAAGGTACAAAAATCAGACCCATGTACTGACTCCTGGGACCAGACCACTGCCGATCTCTATACTAATACTAACTAAGACTAATTGCGGTGACATCATGTGAAATTCCGTGAGTAGTAATTAATTCAGTTGTACCTCTGAACGCGGAAGATGGCGAACAACGAGCTTCAGTCATTAATTGGCGCAATCTCCTAGCAGTTAGTATAGAGATCAGTGTACCAGACAAAGAAGGGATTAAACGTAAATGGATGGAGGTGCAGGGGATCCCGGGAGGGCAGGAGATTAGCACCATAATTATACCAGCTATTTTTAGCCATGGAGCTGGAGTCGGTGTCCGTGATAATTATATAACATTGAATGTTAATAATAATCGTTTGTCTTTTATGGGGTACCGTAAAATATACAATCAGGGCTGATCAGGAATGAATTTCCCGATCAAGAATATGGATATATCCGAATCTCTGCCGGTGGTGCATTTAGTGCTGTAACTTATGACGCAGATAATGTATTAAACGTTTACCCGGAATTATTTACCCGGAATTTTTTTTGGAGAAAACCGTATGAGGGAAGTAAAAATTAGGCAAGTGAGGTGTGACTCTGAGGTAATCTTTATAGCAGTTGCTATAATCGTAATACATGGCATAGTATGACTGAAATGACATCAAAAAAGGGAGTTTCCCTTATTGCAAAAGGGCCAGGGGAGTTTTCTGTGAGAAATCTGTGTTAAAGGTTACATGTAGTTGGCAGAATTCATTTGATTAATAGGGGTGAACAGTCCTGAAAACTTCCTGGGCTTGGAAATTGAAACATTTTTGCGATAAAAAGGGGTCTCCAACTTGTGGGCGGGGTGAGGAAGGGTTAGGAGGGGGTATTCAAGTGAAAGGGGATGATCATTCAAAATATTTTTTAACTAGATAATTCTTTATTTATTATTGGAGACACCCACTGCCAATAATGAATACTCTGGCACCAGTAGAAGGGGCTTTTTTGTGAGGCAATAATTTTCATTGAAGTTTCTGTTATCAAAGGAATTGTGTGATTAACTTAGTATTATGCTAGTTTGTATAAAAGAAATGATATGCGTGTGGATTTTATTTTGTGAGGGACAAGAAACATGTTTTCAAGATAAGCATTAGTTTTTTTCCAAGACGCAGGAACTTCATTGCGTTTTAATTTAAATGAGTCAAAAATGACCAATTTGATTCTTATGCGCTTCTGTCTGATTCTGGTTTATCCTTACAAACTTTTGTTGACGTGTATCACAGCTTTGACGTCCCGGTTGTTTGACGACGACGAGGACGACACTTCGGTCGATTCCAGCCACACCGGACGCCGTCGTAGCCGAGGCAAAGGTCGTCGCAAGTCCAAAAAAGCGATGTCATTAAAGCGAAAGCGTGAAGCCAAGCAGACAATGACAAGCAACAAGAAGATTAAAGAACCGTTAACTTTCAAATCAAAGTGCCAAAACAAATTCAACGACATTAGAGATTACTTCTCCAAAGGTGGAGACAAAAATGCCTCATCTAAGGGTGAAAAATCACCAAGCGGGGACAAGGATGCATCCGTGTCCAAGAAATCTATTTGGAAAGAGCCAAATAGCAGTTTAAAGATGACGAGGTCAGGCCCCAGTAGCGGAGGAGCGGGCGCGTCGACTAGTCGTCTACCACCGAACTCAAACATCGGAGCCCAAGAGGATGACGTTTCATTGACATCAACTGCCAAGTTTCCAAATCATGATCGGGAGGGGTCAAATCAAAACGGCCACAGAGGGAACCAAGTGCGACCCACAAAGTATGGAGCAGAATCCCCAAGAAAATTTACTAAGACCAAGGAGCAGGTCCATGCCGCCGGTCCACACGAAACTCTCAGAAACGGATCAACTCAGAATGATGATCATAGAGGTCGCCAAGAGCTATCAAAACCTTGGATGGCATCCCCGACCAAAACCGCTGATATTTCACCCAGAAGGAAGCAAGACCAACGGAGTAACACTGGTCAACAGAAGCCCGGTCCGAGGGCAAACTCAAGGAAGGTTACGGACAGGGCAGATGTTGGAGAGCAACCAATGAACCGACAGGGAAGGAATGACCATCCGATCAGTGACTCAGATGACAGTCAGGATTCTGTACATGCCCATCTGGTAAGTTTCAGTTACATGTCGATTCAGACCTTAAGGGGCCAACGATACGGAGGGAGTCCTAGAAGGGGTTATCGCCAGGCCTGGAATTTCACAGAGGCCATGGTCTCCGTTGCCCTGGTCTTGGCCTTGGTGCCCCTTACAAATGTTCCCATAGACATTCTGATATTCTAGTGGATGTTCTCTTTACTCATTAGGCCTGGAGTTTTACAGATTCCAGGGAGGCCATGGCCTCTGTTGCCCTGGTCTTGGCCTTGGTGCCCCTTGCAAATGTTCCCATAGACATTCTGAGGGTAGAATGTCATATCCAACTGCCACTTTTTCTCATTTAATATAACCAATATGTAATCTTACCTACCTATAAGGTGGAGAACATATGGATGATGATGGCATTTTTGGTATACGATGACTTCCTTAGTCATGTCGGTCTGATCTTGTCAATTCCCCTGTTAGTGACCAACACAGTCATTGTACTTTAGGGTTTTTTTAGAAGGGAAATAAAGTCCAAAAAATATCATAAAAGTGGATTTTTTCGCTTTCTGTACCCCCAAAAATTGATAAAATCGTTTTTTAACTGGTTAGTGGTTGCAAAAAAATTCCAAAAACCCCTTAAAAATTGGCCTCTGTTGCCCTGGTCTTGGCCTTGGTTCCCCTTACAAATGTTCCCATAGACATTCTGATATTCTAGTGGATGTGCTCTTGACTCATTAGGCCTGGAGTTTTACAGATTCCAGGGAGGCCATGGCCTCTGTTGCCCTGGTCTTGGCCTTGGCCTAATTGGTTCCCCTTACAAATGTTCCCATAGACATTCTGATATTCTAGTGGATGTGCTCTTTACTCATTAGGCCTGGAGTTTTACAGATTCCAGGGAGGCCATAGCCTCTGTTGCCCTGGTCTTAGCCTTGGTGCCCCTTACAAATGTTCCCATAGACATTCTGATATTCTAATACTCAGGAAAAGTGGGCTTGTCCCTACAAGAATGAAATTTCAGGCCTGTTGACTCACAATTTTTGTAGTAGTGTCCAGAATTGTATTGCTTGTAACTCAAACTCGAGTCAAGTTTTTATGTGTGTCAGATTCGAGTCAGTGTTCATATGGATGCATTAATACAGACATAAATTACTGCTCAGATTCGAGTCACAGTTTTTGTCGACTCATAGCAAAAAGCTACACAAAATTCTAAATTTTCAACACAAAATTCAGGAATTGCTCATTTCAATTTAACCCTCCTACTGTAGCTGCACTTTAGTGGGAAGTTGCTATAGAGGTCAAAATCAATCAGCTGCCCGTTAATTTTTTTTTTTTTTTTATGAATTAACCCTCCTACTTTAAAAGCTGACGTTTAGTGGCAAGTAGCTGTAGTCAAAATCAGTCAACTGCCTGTTTTGACTGTTGACCCAAATGTGCACACAGGGGCATTTTTGACTGGTTTTTACTGTCATTTTGACCACCCTGAACAATACCAGACAATGCTTTTACCAGACAAAAACGGTCGACTCATTTTGACCTGTAAATGTACTTACTACACGTAATGTTTGACAGTAGTGTTTGACGTTTAAGTGCACTAAATATACCTTGGCAAGTATATCAACATTTTGACTGATTTTGACCCCCTTGTAGTAGTAGGAGGGTTAAAGTAATAGTATGGACGCATTGACACAGACATTTTACTAAGAGTATTCTGCCATTATGTGACAATTCAATATCGTCACGATCAACAGGGCATGGAATCAGAGTGCTAGTTTTAGATAAAAACTCAGTGACTGAAAATAATACCTCACACCCACACGATAAGGTCATGTTACCGTTGCTGCTGCATACATGTAAATGAGCCAATAATTTTCACTCACTGTGTTCATCTTAAACTAGGACACCGATTCCATGCCCTGTTGAAAGTCTGCAACAGTCGTGATGATATTCTCCCATTAATTTAGCCTGCAGATCCGTCCCCGAGAAGGAAACAACCAAGTCCAATCTCTCCATCAGCTTGGAGTGCACGAGACACAGAGGCTTATCGCAAAGGCTATCCGGTGAGTGAAAGTTTTCATTTTAAAGGGACGCTATCGTCACGATCAGAGCAGACTTTCAGCTGGGCATGGAATCGGTGTCCTAGTTTAACCCTAACCCCTTGGGTATTTTTACTAGAAAGTATCCTGAATCCACCAAAATCCACCAGTTTTGTCACACACAAAATGCTGGTGTCCTGAATCCATCAGAATCCGCCAGTGCAGATATTGGACATATCCTGAATCCGCCAAAATCCACCACTAAATTTTTGGTGGATTTTGGCGGATTCAGGATACCATGCTCACATGAAAATTTGTATAGTATGTTGCTGCATAGAATCCATCAAAATCTAACATATACAAGTGTTGGCTGGTTTGGGGTTCAACCAACATGACCAAGCAGTTAAAAAACTATTGAAATCCTGAATCCATCGAAATCCGCCACAAGCTCAATGTGGAGGTATCCTGAATCCGCCAAAATCTTCCAATACAGGGGGATGGATTTTGATGGATTCAGGGTGGTTAGGGTTAAGATGAACACAGTGACTGAAAATTACTGGCTCATTTATGCAGTGCTCAGCAATTCTAATATGACATTATCATGTGGGGTATTATTTTCAATCACTGAGTTAATCTAAAACTAGCACTCCGATTCCATGCCCTGTTCATAGTGACAATTATGCCCCTTTAAACCTTCAGACTTATATTGATAACCACTGTTAAACTCCCAGGCTAAGATTTTGCATGATTTTGTCAAAGTATATATCTCAAAACATGATTTAAATCTTCATTATGTTTTTATCCGATAACTAAAAGTCAGCCCTGTGATTTCTCAGGATTTTTCCTGATTTAAGGAAAATACAAATCTCCCTTTGCCTCAATTTTGTCTTGAAAGAAGAGAAGTAAAACTTGTAGCTTTGCATGGTGAAGAGGATAAGTAAAGACTATTTTCGGTGACACCATGTGAAATTCTCAATTGAGTAGTAATTAGTTCTGAAAAGAACTGGAGCTGGGAAGAGAAGTAATAATAATAATAATAATAATAATAAAGATTTGTACGTAGCGCGTACATATCCACCCTGCTGGGCGCTCAAGGCGCGGAAACAAAGAAAAAACATGAATACAAACAATATACAATGATAGCACAGGAGAAAAAAAAACATATGTACTGAGATACATGTACCTACAATGCAATTACAAATATACATCATCTTTGAAGAATTGTGACATAAGTTTTAAGCAGCAACTAGCTACCAAGGAAAGAAAGAAGTAGCCTGTATTGTGCCCAAACCTCTAGTTTCTTGTTTGTAGGGATGGATGTGGAGACTCTGTAAATCCTACAAAATTAAATCTTCTTGTTAACAAAACAAATTTTCTTGTCTCGTCAGGGCAAGCTGGAAAATGAAAGTCTCAACGACAACTGGAGATTCTACAACAATCAGATGGAATGCAGGCCGAGAGGTATGTCAGTTATGGAATGTTTATTGTCTGAACCAGAGTGTGAAATGAAACTTCCTTCTAGGAAATCAAACATTTTAGAATCTGGCTGGACATCTGATACTCCATATATCCACATTCCATGGTCTCCATATATCCACATTCCATGGTCTCCATATATCCACATTCTGTGGTCTCCATATATCCACATTCCATGGTCTCCCTATATCCACGTTCCGTGGTCTCCCTATATCTACCTTCTGTGGTCTCCATATCCACCTTCCGTGGTCTCCATATATATATATATATATATATATTCCATGGTCTCCCCTATATCCACGTTCCGTGGTCTCCATATATCCACGTTCTGTGGTCTCCATATATCTACATTCCGTGGTCTCCATATATCCACGTTTCGTATGTCAGTTATGGAATGTTTATTGTCTGAACCAGAGTGTGAAATAAAACTTCCTTCTAGGAAATCAAACGTTTTAGAATTTGGCTGGACATCTGATACTCCATATATCCACATTCCGCGGTCTCCATATCCACATTCCGTGGTCTCCCTATATCCACATTCCGTGATCTCCATATATCCACATTCCACTTTCTCCATATATCCACATTCCGTGGTCTCCCTATATCCACATTCCGTGGTCTCCCTATATCCACATTCCATGGTCTCCCTAAATCCACATTCCATGGTCTCCATATCAGTGGTCTCCATATATATCCACGTTCCGTGGTCTCCATATATCCACATTCCGTGGTCTCCATATATCCACATTCCGTGGTCTCCATATATCCACATTCCGTGGTCTCCCTATATCCACGTTCGGTGGTCTCCATATATCCACATTCCGTGGTCTCCATATATCCACGTTTCGTGGTCTCCATATATCCACATTCCGTGGTCTCCATATATCAACCTTCCGTGGACTCCATATATCCACATTCCATGGTCTCCCTAAATCCACATTCAGTGGTCCCCATATATATCCACGTTCCGTGGTCTCCATATATCCACATTCCGTGGTCTCCATATATCCACATTCCGTGGTCTCCCTATATCCAAGTTCGGTGGTCTCCATATATCCACATTCCGTGGTCTCCATATATCCACGTTTCGTGGTCTCCATATATCCACATTCCGTGGTCTCCATGTATCCACATTCCGTGGTCTCCATATATCCACATTCCGTGGTCTCCATATCCACATTCCGTGGTCTCCATATCCAAATTCCGTGGTCTTCATATATCAACCTTCCTTGGTCTCCCTATATCCACATTCTGTGGTCTCCATATATCCACTTCCTTGGTCTCCATATATCCACATTCTGTGGTCTCCATATATCCACATTCTGTGGTCTCCATATATCCACGTTCCAGTCCATATATCCACATTCTGTGGTCTCCCTATATCCACATTCCGTGGTCTATTGAGGTTCCAGTGACCCCTCTACAATGCCAGGTCACTTTATAGCATGTTGCAGTATTGTGCATAGTGTATATTTCAAGTTGCCACCATACTTTGTGTATGGGAAATTCGGTCTGGTTCTCATAACTGTGTATACATGTATCACGTATTTCATTAAAAAAAATAAATAAATAAATACCTCAAAAAATTACATTTTGAAGCCGACCTACGACCAGAAACCAGAAACCTTTTTTTTGTTGGCCTTATGGGAGTTTTATTATTCACGGTCAAATGTATGTGTTGTTATTTTAGGTGCATTTATTGACACCATACATAAACATTGGTACAGAGATTACAGCTTATTGGAGGATCACCATGGATATATTCAATGGTATGTCATATATGTATGTCAAGAGTTGGTTGTTGTGTTTGATTTGCCCTATATATGCGCTGTAATGGCAGCAATTGAGCTGTAAACTCCCCAGGGAGCTGAGATGGTTTCAGGAATGATTTATGTGCCTGATGAGCAGGGGTAATAATATAATGCGCCTTGAGCACCAGTTTGGTGGATACGTGCGCTATATAAGTCCACATTATTATTATTATTATTATTATTATTATTATTATTATTATTATTATTATGTCATTATATGCATGTGTGTACCGATTTGAAGCGTGGCATGGTGGAAGAACAGTAAGGGAGGAGAGCCAAAGTCGTGGTACAGCCAATCCTTTGAGAAGCATAGTATTAGCCAGAGGGGTGTCTGGGTGTCTTTTGAACACCCCTATTTCATCTGTCATTTACATGTAAATGTGAACAATTTGGACACCCTGTTTTGAAATTTCCAGCAAATTTGGACAACTTATTTCTAAATCCTGGCTAACACCAGTTGTTGAGAAGCCCAGCCAGGCTTGGGCTACCTGACCTTCTAACTGTCTTTTTGTGAGTCCTAATCCTGTATCAATACAGTACCTGCCAATGGACATAACCTGGGCTTCTGGAGGGCCTAGCCCAGCCAAGTAGAGCTCATTATAATGGCTGCATTTGTGAACAAAAGACATCTGCGGTGTCAGTCAAGTTAAAAATCAGAGCTATTTGAGATCTATTCATTAGTAAAGGGTCATTTGTGCTCAGCTAGTGGATTATATAGGCCAGTATAGGCCTGGGCAAAGCCAGGGCCAGGCCAGGCTTCTCACAGGCTTGGCTGTACCATGACTTTAAGCCCTCCTCCCGAAAGAGGAAGTTTGTGGTAGCATGAACCGGTGGCTTGACAACTTGACGTTTCGATCAGTATACTGTGATCGTCTTTTGGAGTATACTGATTGAAATGTTGAGTTGTCAAACCGCCGGTTCTTCTCAGGAACCGACACAATGAAGATCTTTACAGTGAAAAATGCCGCGAACAGGTCCCAACCAAGCTGTGAAAGTTTCAGCTCATTGCAGAGTCCGAGTCTTGAGAAAAATTTTCACATTTCCAATTTTTATCAGAAAACACTTTTTTTCAATCCCTTTTCACAATATTTTGATATTTTCAGGTTGTTTCCTATAAGAGAGAAGGGGATGAATGTACAATCCCAAGAACTTCAACTTCATGAAGCCAAGGTAAAGACAAAGAGACAAATAATTGTTTTTTTACTCATTTTATAAAAGGGCGATTCCATGGTTACTCGCGTTACATTTTTGAGGTATTGGGCCCACCCATAATTTCCGTACTTCCATATGTTCCACTCGTCAGTTTTTTTAAAAGAAGTTGCATTATATCCCAACTGTATGCAGCACCAAAAAAAATTTTTTCAGAAACTTGTTATATGTACGCTATGTAAGAGAAAAATGCTGGTTACAAACGTTACATTTTTCGAGTATGTTGCGTTTAAAAAAAAAATGTCACAAGGTCTGGGTACAATGCAACTACTGTAAAAAAAAAAAAAAATTAATTTTTTTTTTTTTTTAAATGATGAGTGAAGTCACTGGCTCCGGCAAAACCCTAAACTTGGACCCAATTTTCACGAGTGAGATTTTGGTATAGTTTGATTCTCTAGATTTTCCTCTTTCATTTGATACCAGATTTGTAGAAATCAGAAAAAAATAATTTGTATTCAGTGAGACACCGATTCCACGCCCTGTCGAAAGTCTGCTCTGATCATGACGACATCGCCCCTTTTAATTGTATTGACATTTTATTCTCGTTTTCTGTCATTGCACTCATCAGAAGATTCGTGAGAGTCCCGAGGCCAGCAAGCGTGTCTTGACCTCCTTTAAAATGATGCTTGATTTCTGGGGGATGCGTCTTGCGAGCGAGGATACTGAATCGTCTCTAAGGATCGAACGGGAAATCAACTGGAAAGAGAGATTTAGACATCTTAACAGGTGCGTGGACGTTCCTTTGTCAAAAGGCCCATCTTCAGTCTTGGGTTTCTTCCATCCTTCTATCTGTACCGCCTTTTGGAGTCAATTAACCCTCCTACTATAGCTGCACTTTAGTGGCAAGAGAGGTCAAAATAAGTCTGCTGCCTGTTTTGACTGTTGACCCAAATGTGCACACAGGGGCATTTTTGACTGGTTTTTACTGTCATTTTGACCACCCTGAACGATACCAGACAATGCTTTTACCAGTCAAAAACAGTCGACTCATTTTATCCTGCATTAACCCTCCTACACATAGAGTCCACTCCGATCCACTAAAATTCTGTTCTTCAGCAACCTTCAGTGCATACATGTACAAGGCCTCCTTTCCAAGTAATCTTACAAAATCAACTGTGTGCCACCCAAGGCCACTGTAAATGTTTGAACATATTAGTATGGCCTGCAATGTATCAATGGGAGACCACCTTACCCTGCAATCTCAGTGGTGTGACAGTGCACAGAAGGGTAACCATAGGAGGCCACTGGCAACAGCTAATGGCTTGGAGTGCCGTGAATGGGTTGTTTCAAAAATTGCACTGATTGTAGGAGGGTTAAATGTACTTATTACACGTAAGGTTTGACAGTGTTTGACTTTTAAGTGCACTAGATATACCTTGGCAAGTATATCAACATTTTGCAGTACTGACATTTTGGCTGATTTTGACCCTTGCAAGTCACAGAAGGGTTATCTTTTTTTAATCATTTTTTTTTTCAACCAGTGAAATACGTGATACATGTGTACATGGTTATTGGAACCAGAACAAATTTCCCATATACAAAGTATGGTGGCTTAGAGAGGCCTCACAAATCGGGCACACGTTCATACCCCTATGTGAAAAAGTAGTTCAAAACACAGCACGGCAGAATTCCAATCGATCCAGCAGTTTTGGCTGCAATTGGACATCGTTTCATAGCCCCCCACAAAAAAAAAATGCTGATGCCCGGCTTAAGCAATCTTTCCAAATGTTGTTGTCATTGACAGGTCGTCCCACAACTACCTTCGGATAACCCGAATGCTCAAGTCGCTGGGGGAACTCGGTCTGGAGCATCTGAAGTACCCCTTCCTGGAGTTTGTCCTCAACGAGGCGATCGCGAAGCAGACCTTGTCTAACGCCCGGAACAGCTGTCTCCAGTATTGGATCCACACATTAGTCGATGGCGACGAGCGCAATAAGATCATGGAATATGCCAACGAGTTACTGGAAGAGACTGGGAACTAAATCTGTCGAAGGTTAAAGCCAGTCTAATCGTCCGTCAAAACTGATTGAATGCGCAATTTTCTCTGACAGCTTGGTCTTGGTTCCGATCGGTACCGCAGCTGATCATTTTGATGAGGATGCTGGTTTTTGCAACAGGACATTATATCCCATGGCCTATTTCTCTGACCAAAAAAGGAAATTCATCTAGATATTCTAGATCCTGAGGACGATCAGAGAATACTGATCGAAACGTCGAGTTGTAACCTCCAGTTCTTTTCAGAACTACTACTCAATAGAGAATTTCACATGGTGTCACCGCAATTCGTCTTACTAAGAATTCTTTCGGGCAATAGTCTATCATTCCGTTGTTCTGTGAATAAATCATTAATTATTCCAATGGGACACTATTGGCGTTAAGCCTGATGTCTCATTTGTCCCACAAAATTAAAATAATTTTAGAAATTCATATGGTTTATCGGCTGACAGTTCCTTTAATTTGGCGTAATTCACGAGACTCAAAGCGTGACATCACATCTTCAGGCTGGCCCTGTTGTACATGTAAATAACAGCAATTACAGAATTTACTCAATTAATGAGTCTGTGGTTTGGTCAAAAAAAAAAGTCTCCGATTTCTCGGTCATAGGTCGACTTCAAATTCTTATAAAGTGTGGATGTATTTACAGACATTTTACCAATGATGTACAGTTTCTTTAAAGGGGCAGTGTCATCAAGATCAGAGAAGACTTTCAACAGGGCATGGAATCAGTGTCCTAGTTTAAGATGAACACAGTGACTGAAAATGACTGGCTCATTTATGCAGCAGCAACGGTAATATGACCTTATCATGTGGGATATTATTTTCAGTCACTTAGTTAATCTAAAACTAGCACTCTGATTCCATGCCCTGTTGATCAAGACGATATTGTCTGTTTAAATAAATGTTGATTTAATTTAATTTTTAATTAATGTTAATTATTGTGGCAGTAAACTGAGTGCTCATTTATCATTTTTAAGGAAGATGCGCAGTAAGAATTTAAAGATACATCACCTGTGTTTGAATTTTTCTTGGGTTAACCCTGACTACCTAGGTATTCTGTCTAGGAACCTTAATGAACCCTAACCCCCTATAGGTATTCTGGCTAGGAACCTTCCTGAACCCTAACCCCCTATAGGTATTCTGACTAGGAACCTTCCTGAATCCTAACCCCCTATAGGTATTCTGGCTAGGAACCTTTCTGAACCCTAACACCCTAGGTATTCTGGCTAGGAACCTTCCTGAACCCTAACACCCTAGGTATTCTGGCTAGGAACCTTCCTGAACCCTAACACCCTAGGTATTCTGGCTAGGAACCTTCCTGAACCCTAATACCCTAGATATTCTGGCTAGGAACCTTCCTGAACCCTAACACCCTAGGTATTCTGGCTAGGAACCTTCCTGAACCCTAACCCCCGTAGGTATTCTTGCTAGGAACCTTCCTTAACCCTAACCCCCTATAGGTATTCTGGCTAGGAACCTTCCTGAATCCTAACCCCCTATAGGTATTCTGGCTAGGAACCTTCCTTTACCCTAACACCCTAGGTATTCTGGCTAGGAACCTTCCCGAATCCTCCAAAATCCATCAGTGCACTTTTGGAAACATGCCCTTATCTTCAAAATGCACCATGCATTTTCGTTGATCTTTCATATTCAGCACTTACGGCCGGTACTTCTTGCCAGGTAGTAATTTTGTTCCCATTTGAAGAGGTGAAAGTACCAGTTTCCAACAGTGCTGAATTTTTCCCAAAAAGTGCCCCTTGAAGGACTTTGTAGGATTTGGAGGTGGTTAGGGTTAAAGAAGTTACAAGCTTTCATTTGAGACATTGAACGAACAAATCCGTCGAGGATTAGTACCAGTAAAATAAAAAAAATCATTAATAAAATTCTGGCCAACTGATTTAATCATCAGCTTGCATGTGACCACACAATTT
Source organism: Zoroaster sp. YZ-2022 (assembly GCA_029582265.1). Classification (NCBI taxonomy): domain Eukaryota; kingdom Metazoa; phylum Echinodermata; class Asteroidea; order Forcipulatida; family Zoroasteridae; genus Zoroaster; species Zoroaster sp. YZ-2022. The sequence continues at coordinate 52,961,627 of CM055817.1, forward strand.
CTTGTATTTAACAGGCCGAGGGCTTGGGCAGTGTTCTGATTGGCCAGCCCGGCTGTCAATCAGAATCAAGCGCATTTAAAATATCGCTTTTATTTACAGTTTCCGACATCTGAATTACACAATTTTGTTCGTTTAATAACGATATAATCTTTCAAAATTTGTTTGCTTTTTAAATCCTTTTTTGGGGGGTCTCTTGAGCCAAACAGGGTGATATATCTTTAACCAAAAGAAATTATGTTTTTAACTTTTTTCATTTATGGAAAATATTGCCAAAGGTAGACAAGAATAGGTACATTTGCTGGGATTTTTGTAAATAAATAAGACTGATATATATATATATAAAACAGCTTTAAAAATAATTTTGTGTTTTTATTGACACAAAATATACGCCAATCTTGGAGGAAGATATTATAGTCAATTTTATATAATTATCAATAAATTTGTTATTTTTATTGGTTTCCCCCTTTAACAGCTGATAATAAAGTTTGTATACTGTTTTACCTGAAAACGATTTTTGGTCTTTTCTTTTCTTTTCTTTTCTTTTCTTTTCTTTTCTTTTCTTTTCTTTTCTTTTCTTTTCTTTTCTTTTCTTTTCTTTTCTTTTCTTTTCTTTTCTTTTCTTTTCTTTTCTTTTCTTTTCTTTTCTTTTCTTTTCTTTTTTATTTTTATAAAAGGTGTAGAAATTATTCCAAGTTCCAAAGACAACCCCTGAGTGTTTTCCCTTGGATTTTACTTTGTGAGAAATTGGGGGGGCCACATATTTTAGAGAAAAGTTTCGAACTTGCTGGGAAATGTTCGATGTTCAGATGAAAAAAATAGCGGGAAACATTGGCGATATATATTTTTATGGCACATCGACACCTCGATGTACCTCTAAACAACATCTGTTCAATATATCCAATCTTGCTTTAAAAAAAACAGTGTTCCTGTGAGAAGAGGTTGTTTGTTCGAGCGCAAAGAAGCCCCTGGGTCCGGGCTTACATCCCTTTTGCCATGCCTCCCACTTGTTGAGCCAAAATGAATCCGCCCCCTATGTTTCCCCTTCAAACAGTCAACAACAGCCGCAGGGCACAAAACTGATGTGTTTACTGGAGTTGACGTTGTTCACACGGGAGCTCATTTGCATAACAATTGTTGCTTAGTATCCGTCGTGCACACACCGCAAGTCGCTTCTTGTTGTTCATTCAACTAGTTCAACGGAAGGCTTTTGTTATCAAGTTCACCATTAACTATTTCATGTGGCATGATCCAATAAATAAAGTATAGCTGTTGCTATAACCACTAACACCAAAATGACATGTAAATAAATGCAAAACAGAAGTTAGTGGCCTTACGTTTCAAACCTAGGATGATGTTTATCAAAGAGTTTTATCCAGTTAGGAGCAAATATCGCACGTGAACCCCGATACAGTCATCGTCACGATCAACAGGACATGTTGCTGCTGCATAAATGAGCCAGTAATTTGCAGTCACTGTGTTCATCCCTCCATGGTTCATCTTAAACTAGATCATCGATTCAATGCCCTGTTGAAAGTCTGCTCTGATCGTGACGATATGCCCCTTTAATTGAGTGTCACTTACATAGAACGTTGGTGTGACGTTAAACAGCCGTGAGGACTTTATTGAATCTGTGAAAACGTGGACAATTAAATATAAGTGTAAATACACGAAGGGCTTACATGGTTGCATGTAAACTCTTCAAAACAGTTGTACCCACGGAAGGTTTAGAAATTTAGAAAAAATATCTGTTTTGGCCAGTTGTACGTGGCTATTTTAGGTGAGATTTATCTTCATAAGTAGCCTGCTTCCAGGTCTTTTGGTGAGTGTACAGTTATTTCTGATCTAATTTGTTTTCATTATGACCCCCTGTCCCCTTTGATATTTGCCGCTACAATCTGTTAGCTTGTGCTTTCGTGTTCTGGGCCTTAATTCGCTGCATTAGCACCGCATCGCCGTATACCTGTAGCTGCCTTGATAGGACCTAGCCCAAATATGCACTCCTTCTCTGTATACACTGAAGGCGGGTGACTGGCCTACCGTGATGACATGATGTAGTATCCGATATTCCTGTTTTCGTTTATAGAAGGGTATTTTCCCCTCCCCTCCCCTCCCCCAGGGGCAAATCCATGACAAAAAAGGACACACTGCCACGGCGATAAAAAAAAGGGGGGAACGTGTCCCCTTTTCCCGCCTCCCTTCCCCCCAGATGATCCAGCAAATTATTTTCCCCCAACAGATGCATAATTCGTCCATAATTTGCCATAGTGACCAATCCGACTTTTTTCAATTGTTTTCCCGCCCATTAGTTACATTCAGGAAGAGACCTACCATTGTATCTAATCCACATACATGTATTCCTTATAGTTTTGGAGACAGAGCATGCATTCAAATGACGAATGCTCCAACTGGCTATTTTTGTAATTTGGCAAAGTGGCCAATACTATGGCAAATTAGGCCGGGGACGAATTGTTGGGTCCAAAATTGTTGTATGCTATAAATTCCTCATTAACCCTCCCTTCCCAAATCCTCCAAAATCCTCTTTGCCAAAGTGAAGGATTGTAATAAATTATAAAATACAGGATTTGAAGCTTTGCATGGTGGAAGTACAGTAGAACTAAGGTTTGTGAGAGCTGCATGTCATTTCTCTGTAATTAATTCGCGCCTCGTCGAGCTAATCACCTTCTCAGGATCCTCCACCTAGCCACTTAAGCAGTCCCTGCACCTAGAGTGTAGAATACCATCCGATTATACTGATTGAAACGTCAAGTTTCTCACTAACGGTTCTTCTCAGAACCACTATTTATTCCATCTCTTAAAAGATGATTTTTTTTTTACATGGTGGTACCGTGAACCTTTCTTCTATTGTAATAAATTGTTTTAGTAACAGGTCACGATTAAACCAACATGGGGAGTTGTTCTTCGTCGTCATCAACGACTGCAGTAGCGGCTAACGGGAAACCACCCAAGGGGCGAACCGGCAATGTGACAAACACGGACACGGACACAGGGAGAAACGGACGGACACAAGTAGTGAGGCAGATGTACGCTCCCCCAGGGGCACCTGTAAGTAGAGCTAATTTTGATTTTGTTTTTAAAATGATTAATTAATGCTCTTTTGGGGCAAAGTATAGTGCCCATTTAGCAGAAAGAGCTAGTTTTATTACCTCTACACACGCATCTTGAAATTTTGTGAGGTTTGTATTTTTCCCTCTGGTTTGATGATTTTTCGTATTTAGTAAGTTTATAATAAGTTTTCTACTCAATATTCAATTAAAAATAATCTCAAAGAATCTATTTCTAGATTTGCAAAATTTTACGTATTTTATATAACTTATGCCATTTAATTTTATTAATAATGTGCTGTTTTTAGAGCATTATTGTTCACAATATTTCCTCTGGGACGCAGTAAGCATGAATTGTTAATGGACATTGTACCGCTGCAGCATAAACAATTGGGGCCTACAATATATTTCTTAAAACTTTTATAATACATCTCTTAAGAGAGTGTTACATGTGCTACTGCAAACCTTATAGGCCAAAAGAAGACTCCGGTTTCCGTTCTCCGCGAGTGTCGCCTCAGACCCGCGCATCAGCATTTTTATTTATTTATTTACTTTATTTATTTATTTGAGTGTGTGTGTTTTGTGTTTTGCTATGAAACGGCGATGTCCAGTTGCTGGATCGATTGGAATTCTGCCGTGCTGTGTTTTAAACGACTTTTTCACATAGGGGTATAAACGTTTGCCCGATTTGTGTGGTCTGGTTCTAATAAACGCGTATCATGTATATCAGGTATTCACTTCAATTACGCCCAAACCCCCCCCAAAAAAAAAAACAACAACAACAACAAACAAACAAACAAACAAACAAACACCCCAACACCCCAACAAACACCCCAACACCCCAACACCCCAACAAATAAACAAACACTCCAACACCCCAACAAACAAACAAACAAACACCCCCAACACCCCAACAAACAAACACAACAACAACAACAATGCGATTTTGAAGCCGACCTATGACCAGAAACCGGAGACACTTTGTTGGCCTTACCAGTGGCGTAGCCAAAGGGGGCGACCGCCTACCCCCCCCCCCTCCCCCACCCCAACTTGTTGGCAGAAATAGTGTCTTTCAGTAAATTCACAAACTTGTTATTTCCATATAGTACCTCTGTTGACATAATTTGTCGGTTCATCTGAAAATGCTGGCTACGTCACTGAACCTTACTCCTGTATTGTACTTCCACTATGAAAGCTTCAAAACGTAAATACATTTTTTTTGTAATCGTACTCGTACGCATGAAAAAATTACCCGACAACAAGTCTGCTTTCTTCTATAAAAAAAAACAGGCAATTTATCACGGCACCGTCCGTCCAAGACCGAACTTTGACGCCTCGAAAGACGCCGAGAATCTCCACATAGCAATGGAGGGAACAGGTATTAAGGCAAAAATACGGTTTTTTTTCAATGGTACAATTTTAAAAGAGTGTGCCAAACATGGTGGGTTTTCTCTTCACTGTTTACAAAATCTTGGAGAAATTGCTAATATATACACAAATGTTTTAAAATAAAAATAAAAATGTTTTAATAAAAAAAACAATTCTGTATTAAATGTGAAACACCTAGAGAGAATTAATTTATTATTATTTTTAAATAAATCATAAATAAATTATTTTTAATAATAATTTTGCGCATTTCCTCAGTATACAAATATTTTTTTCTTTTTTCAGACAACATGGAACATTTATGTTTTACTGAACCTTTCTAATTAATTCCAGGAACAAAGGACAATCTGTTGATTGACGTGTTGACGTCATGTGACAGAAATCAGAGACAACTCATTGCGCAGGCGTACGAGCAGAAATACAGCAAGGTGAATGTTTAATTTATGCAATTATTTTTTAGCGACATCTAACAATTGACCTTATTTTATTCTTGGCTATATTAATGTTAACACGGACGTTCCAACCAAAAAGACTTTTCTTTAGAATTTCGCTTGTGGGGTACCGTACCATAATACATAGAAAAACTATGTGAGTACTCCACAAGTGGTTCCTACATGTACGACCAAACTGTCAACCACTGTGGCGAGTTTCAAGAATTTGGCAAACAGACGAAGTAACATGAAGTAACCCGAAGTAACCCGAATTAATCCGAAGTAACCCGAAGTAACCCGAAGTAACCCGATCCAAAACAAGAACAGCGAAACAAGTGTTGAAATACGAGTCGATCAAGCGTCGATAATATTTAGTCAAGCTCGATGATCGTAACATATTTCTTTATAAAAAAAACACCAAATTATTCTGCAGCCTCTCCTTAAAGATTTGAAGGCCGAATTGAGCGGTGATTACTGTGAAGTAGTCGAGAAACTGATGGAGAGTCACGCCCAGTATGACGCATGGCTTCTTCACGAAACACTGGACGTGAGTGACTTTATATTAACTGGAATCGTTTGGAAAACTATAAAAAATATTTAGTTAGTTGGTTAGTTAGTTAGTTAGTTTTTTGTGTATGCCCTGTAAACTTCTGAGGAATAAAACAATATATCTTTATGCAAGTATTTGTGTATATTGTTTACTGAAATTTACTGAAAGTATTAATTTTGTACGATCTTGAAATCATATATGTGTAAAGAGTTTGCTCTTTTATTGTGTCTTAATATTTTGTATTTCAAACTGTTTTAACGCTAAGCATTGTTTTGACCAGTATGTCGCTGAAGTTCCCTCTAAACTTTCACTTGATTTCAGGGAATTGGGACTGACGATGATGGATTGATAGAAATTCTGAGTTTCAGAAACCAAGAACAACTGCAGGCGATTCAGACTGAATATCTCAATAGTAAGCCCCCAAAACAAACAAACAAACAAAAACAAATAAACAACAATAACAACAACAAACCAAAAAACAAAAATTTAAAACCATAAATAAAAACTAAACAAACACACATACACTCCAACAAAGAAACACAATAATAATACAAATAATAAATAAACTGAAAATTATTGCCAGTCTCTGTAGGAAACAAAAACCTTAGAATAAAAAGAAGAATGTATGAAAAAATGTGAACGTCTCCAGACTTGTTTCAACACCTGCGACATCCGTTAAATAATCTATTTTTGTCAAAATCTTATACAAAATATAACTCAGCCTTTTGGGCTCTGTGTATAAAATGGGTTCTGTTATTACTCATAAAACCTTCATTTCTAAAATAAATAAATAAATAAATAAATAAATAAATAAATAAATAAATAAATAAATAAATAAATAAATAAATAAATAAATAAATAAATAAATAAATAAAAAATCTAATTATGTCTTTCTGTTTTTTTGACAGGATTTGGGAGACATTTATCAGAAGATATCAAGGGCGACACCAGCGGCAATTATGAGAAACTCTGCCTCAAAATAATGGAGGTATTTCTTTACTGTTAATAGGTCTGACAGATGCTTGGAAGTACTTCTGACCAATCACATGCAGCCTTATAGCTGAAATAATATATGTACATTAAGAAAGTGAAACAATTTGACCAATCACAGCCAGAGTTTAAACAACTTCAGACCAATCACATGCAGCCTTATAGCTAAAATATGTACATTAAGAATGCGAAACAATTTGACCAATCACAGCCTGATTTTAAACAACTTCAGACCAATCACAGGCAGCCTTTTAGCTGAAATATGTACACTCTGAAACTAAAGTTAAATAAACATTTAAAGAGTTCGGTCAGTGACAACTCTTTGTAAAGTTGGATTTAATTTGTAAAAATGTTAAATTAACATTGATAAAGGTAGACTTAACTTGACTTTGTGTTAATTCAACACTTTCTTTGAGTTGAATATAACTTTATAAAGTGCTGTCACTCACCGAACTCTTAAAAGGTTGACTCAACACTTTAGTTTTAAGAGGGTACCTTAAGAATACGAAGCAGTTTGACCAATCACAGCCAGAGCTGAAACAATTTTGACCAATCAGAGTTCGGATTGGCATCTTGAGTGAATTTGTCACTGATTTTCTTCTTTTTGATTTTAATGGACTTGTTTATTTTTTTTTCAGGGCCGCAGGGATGAACCTCACATTATGGTGCCATCGTTCGCAGAGGCCGATGCGAAGACGCTTTATCAGGTAATTCACAAATTGACAGGACCAGCACTCCAGCAGTGACGGCGATTTCTTGTTACGGTTTGAGGACGGTAGGGAGTTAGACCCGTGACCATCCCCAAACTGATAAATTGCCGAAAAAATCAAGGTTGATTAGAAACTAAAGCGGCAACGCTTAACACTTTGATGATTAAACAAGGACAGAAGATCAACGCGACGGACAGAGCACACTGTTCGAAACGTCAAGAACTATTCCCATAACCGGTTCTTGTCACTTCTTCCAAGAAGAGATTATTACACATGGTATTACCCGCAAACATACGTGCAGTCGAGTACGAGTACGAGGTCGAGTACGAGTACGAGTACGGAAAATTGCATTCGAGTACGGGTACGAGTACTCCAAATGTATAGTTAGTGTAGTCGAGTACTCTTTTATGAGTTTGAGTCACAGTACAGGAAAATGTACTCGAGTACGAGTTAGAGTACTGCAACTGTACCCGTAACTTACGGGTAAAGCCTGATCTTTCTCATCCAATCCACCATGCAAAGCTTCAAAACACTTTAACCTTCAATGCCTGTTTCTTTTTGTAGGAAGGGGAGGACAGGATTGGAACCTGGGACGATCTATTTATAGACGTCTTCACCACGAGAAGTTGGGATCAGTTGGGGGCGCTCTGTGATGCTTACAAAAAGGTACCAATTCTTGCAATATATCGAGTGTTTTTTTTGTTTCATTTTTCAGTCAACTTGTAATTTTTAATGGATGCCAAATAAAACGTTTGCCTTGTACGTCACTTGCTAATTATACTGCTTGAGAAGCGAATGTTGTAACCCAGCTGGGATCTAATTTCAGCTTGCTGTATAACACAAAATATTTGTGACAAATTTTCTTTCATCTTCTTTTCTTGTCTTCCCAACTCGGTTCATGGGCCTTGCCTGACATGGATAACTCGTTGTCATGGTTAAGAGATTAGGCCTAGTTGTTGAAAAAATTGTTTCAATACTTTTGAGACAGGACGATGGTCATAAATATCTTATGTTTTACAGCTTTATGGGAAAACTATTGAAGAAGCGCTGGAGAACGAATTCTCGGGTGATATCCTCTTTGGACTCAAGAAACTTGGTAAGTTATCTATTGTCTATTTCTCATTGCCTGATTATAGGATACATTTGGTCGTCTTTGTTCTAGACAATGCATGTTGTTCATCAGATGTAAGGCTCAATGGGTCAAGTGGCCGGACAGGCATGTGGCTTCCAACACTGAGGCTTAACAGCTCACTGTCCAGCCAAAAACTGTGTTATTAAAAAAACAAAAAAACAAGTGGTGTCAACTTCATTATCCCAGCATTCATATTGGACAAGCTAACCTTTTATTGGTTACCATCGTAAATTCAATACAAAAAGTGTATAATTTTGGCTGGTATAGTCCGTTTTATAATGCTTAGCGGAAGAAAAATGCTCAGCAACATGTTTCTGTTCAGCTGCTCTACGAAATTATTCCAGGGGCCAATATCATATTCCAGGGGCCAATATCATAGAGCTGCTAAGCGGAGAATTTTACTAAGCAAATATTTCCGTTAAGCATGATAAAACAGACTACCGGCCAAAGTACATTCATTTTACGTGCAAGTTTGGCTGGTAACCAAGAAAATCTGCGAAGCAAATATACTACTCAAAACAATTTAGGGAACACCGAAATAATCTCAGTTAAAGCAAGATCATTTATTTCAGATAAACACAATGTTTCACAGAATTGATGAGAAACAACTGCACAATGAAACAGATGATAAAGGATCCATGTAATGATTACACATTTCATGACATGACTACTGAAAGAGAGAGGGGGTTGCAAATGAAAATCCCGGTTCATGAAGCATTTCAAACCTATTTGATGTTAAAAATCCGGTGTTCCCTAAATTGTTTTGAGTAGTATATTTCTGGTAAGCATTTTTTTCCCTGCTTATTAGAAGCCCTATGAAATTGACACCTGGTTCGCAGATTTTCTTGGTTACCAGACAACCTTCCACGTAAAATGAATGCACTTTGGCTGGCAGTCAGTTTTGTAATGCTCAGAGAAAAAAAATTGCTGAGCAAAATTCTCCACTTAGCAGCTCTATGAAATTTATCCCTGGTTATAACAGGCATGCAGGCATGGACAGAGAACATTCAGATTTGGGACTAAACCCTGTGACTATATGTGTGTTATGTTTTTTTCTCTCTCTCCCTCTCTGCTGTAGTTGCCTTTGCGAGGGACAGAGCCGAGTATTTTGCAACCAAGCTGTACGGCTGTCTCAGTGGGCTAGGGACGGACGATGAGAACCTTCAGAGAATAATCATTAGTCACTGTGAGGTAGGTTGTCTGACCAGGATGGCATTTTTTCTGCACACAAAAATTATGGTCACCTTTAACCCTCCTAAGACTGCAAGGGTCAAATCAGTCAAAATGTTGACATATTTGCCAAGGTATATCTGGTGCACTTAAGAGTCGAACAATGTCAAACCTTAGGCCTACGTGTAGTAAGTACATTTGGGTTGAGGGTTGGGGTTGAGGGTTGGGGGAGGGTTAGGGAACTGCCACCCGAAATCGCAGCTCGACAAATCATCAGTGCGTAGAAACACGATACAGTTGCAGTTGGAAAACCCATAGCTCTAGGTTTGCAGACTGCAAATTTATTCTGGACCAACCCTTGTTCTAGTACCTTTGATGCTTCATTTGCCGACTGAGGCTCTAAATGCGGACTGAGAAAAAGTATTGGGGGTATCACATCCTCCCCCTCCCCCCCTGCTCTGATGCCAACATAAAATGTAAACAAACATTCTGAGGTTTCGTACTTTGATTAGGTGCCACCTCCCCCTTTTGATATCTGAATCCGCCCATGACATTCTCAACTTCCTTCTACTGCAAACAATAAACTGTTAAAACAGGGGTGTGATTGGGCAGTTTTGAAAAATCCACATAAATTTTGCTAGGGTTATTGGGGCCGCTGTTGTGAACAGCGCTGTGGGGTGAAATCTATAGTTCTGAGCGTTTGCTTTGCTTTTCTTTATTGCTTTAAATCTTTAAAATCTGGAGGATGACAACATTACGATTTGTAAAAATCTGACAATCCGGAAAAATCCAGAAAAATCTGACAAAAATCCAGACAAGTCACACCCCTGAAAATGATAATCCAACATCCTATTCCTTCTTGCTCTCAGACCGACATGCTCGAGATTAAAGAGGCTTTCAAGAACAAGTTTGGAAAGACTCTGGGCAACATGATCCGAGACGACTGCTCTGGAAACTACAAGACAGTACTCCTCGCCCTCATCAACTAAACTTCATCATCTCCGCTGTAAAGCACATTAAACTCCAGGGTCTGAAATCGGCCCCAGTGCGACAGTTCACCTTTTCATAAGTTAGCCATCTTATGTCCTATTTTTCTTAATAATATGCACCCTCTAGAGGTAGTTTCCATGGCAACCAATGACATCATCTTGACGAAATATGAATGAACATTTACTGTGCCAAGTCTGGTTAATGTAGGTCAAAGCATGTTCGAGAAATAAAGGATTCTTTGATATGTAGTGCCATGGATGTCCAACAAAGCTTAATACCATGGAGGCAAAAAAAAAGTGCCCCAAGAGATAGAAAATCCACAAAAAAAGTTAAAACATGTTTGTGATTACATTAGACATAGAAAAACCCATTTAAGGCATAAATTAATTAATTTTTTGTTCTTGGTGGCAACTATAAAACTAAATGACTTATGAGATAATTTTATGAAAATTCCAATAGTTAAAATATACGTGCAATTATAGCGCCCTCTAGCGGTCGTTTTCATGACAACTGATGTCATCATGACAACATCTGACTAACGTTAATTGTACCAAGTTACATTATAATAGGTCAAAGCATGATGGAGTAATGGCGAGATGTTGGATCTTCTTTCACCCATATTGCTAAGAATTATCAGCTCGGCTCCCAAACATTTCACTGTTAACATCTTTTTATTCGTATTTAGGACCCCTCCAGCCCACAGACTAAAGAGGTTGTGTATATGCTCATAGTAACCAGCCTAATTTTGTCTGTTTGCAGGGGCAACCTTGCTTTCAAATGTCATTAAATTTTTAAGTAAATACATTATAATAATTATAAGTTGTTTTACCTACTTTTGTGTACGTTAATGTATTTGAAGTGTTTTTTTTGTTTTGGTATAAACCTAATGCATTGGATATATTACAAAATTAATGTTTTTTAAAAAGACGAAATCTATTATACTTCGTTCATGTAAATATTACTGTATTTACTGCAAAATTCTTGGACTGTACATTTATATTTTAGTCTTAAAACATCTCTTTTATATATTGCAATTGTATATTTCCTGCTTTTGTTTTTCATTCCACTGTGCCATTATTTATTGGTGATTGTACTGGACCGATATAATTAAAGGGAAGGTACACCGTTGGTAATTAACAGATTATAAAAATTATCTAAAAAACTTATTTTGTGAAAAGTTGGTACAGGCGAGAGTCATCCTGAGAAATTATTTTGCGTCTGAAGTGGTTTCATCTTCGAGAAACAGGGTACTAAACAGTTATCGGGAAAACTTAAACTAATATTTAACAGTTGATTTAATTTTGCCCTACACCGACGTGTGTATAGCACTGTATGCTCAGTGCTTTCCGAGTGTCTGTGAAAAAACTACACAGGCGACTCGGGCGGGATTCGAACCCACGACCTCCTGCTTACTAGTGCTGACGTCTTAACCTCTCGACCACCGAGCTTGCCCGATGACAATTGGCCGGCTAGAATCCCATATAGCAGCGGGTTCCGCGATATATATAGGTTGGTGAGCATACAGTGCTATACACACGTCGGTGTAGGGCAAAATTAAATCAATTGTTTATCTCCCGACGCAAGAATTTCACCAACCTAAATACTTAACAGGGTTTTTTTTTTTTTTGTCGTTTTCTACAAAATCTGAGCACCAGTATTGTGATGAAACTTTTGCAGGTTAGTTTTAGTCTCTGGTTTCTGGTTCCCGCGCGCTTCGCCTCATCAGACCCACGCATCAGCAATTTTTAGCTTTCGCTACGACATAAAATACTATGGGTCCCCGAAGCGGTGATCTGCGTGACGTCACATTATTTTGTGCTTAGAACAACATCTGTGCCAAGTTATCATGGCCAATGGATGAAAATCCATGAAATAAATATAAAGTTACAGAAAATCATGAAATAACCTAGCTTCACTATTTGTAGGTAATTAGTTTAGGCCAAAACCAGACCCATTTTTAGTTTTCGCTACGACATAAAATATTATGGGTCCTCAGAAGCCGTGATCTGTGTGATGTCACATTATTTTCTTTATTTTCTTTATTCTGGATCAACCCTTGTTCTAGTACCTCTGATGCTTCATTTGCCGACTGATGCTCTAAATGCTGACTGAGAAAAATTATTGGGGGGGGGTGTCACCCCCCCTGCTCACTACAGCCCTGAGAACACGTGAAATATTTTCCCCATTTCAAATGGGTCATGGATGTGATCCATTTTTACCCATACACGTTAAATATATTTGAATAAAAGAAAAAAAATGCTGTGCTTTCCAAAAAGGAATTATAGCCTAATCACATGATAAAGATAAAAAGCATATACCGAGAGTGTTTCAGCGAACCTTTACAGGGACAGTATCGTTACGATCAACAGGGCATAGAATCCAAGCGCTAGTTTTAGATTAACTCGGTGACTGAAAATAATACCTCACATGCATTGGCGGATCCAGGGGGGCTAAGGGGGCTGTAACCCCCCCCCCCCCAAAATCGTTTTTAAAAAAATTAAAAAAATTAAAATAAATAAATTGAAAGAGAGAGAGAGGAGGGGAGAACGCACTCCCATTCCCACAGTGTGGTTTGTTTTTCTCTCTCTTTGATTATTTCATTGTAATTTTTGTAGTACTGAAAAATAATTGTTTTTTATTCTCAGTCCCCCCCCCTAAAAAATGTTCTGGATCCGCCCATGACATGACAAGGTCATATTACAGTTGCTGCTGTGTAAATGAATCAGTAATTTTCGGTCGGTGTGTTCATCTTAAACTAGGACACCGATTCCATGGCCTGTTGAAAACATTTGCTCTGATCGTGAGGATATTTGCCCCTTTAATATAAACTTTACTTTCGTCTTTTCTATATCTTTTTAACCTAACCACATGAGCAGAGTGTTTTAGCGAACCTTTAAAGGGGTAGTACCATCACGATTAACAGGGCATGGAATCCAAACGCTAGTTTCAGATTAACTCGGTGACTGAAAATAATACCCCACATGACAAGGTCATATTACCGGTGCTGCTGCATAAATGAGTCAGTAATATTCGGTCACTGTGTTCATCTTAAACTAGGACACCGATTCATGCCCTGTTGAAAACATTTGCTCTGATCGTGAGGATATTTGCCCCTTTAATAGAAACTTTACTTTCGTCTTTTGTATATCTTTTTGGCGTAAGCAATGAACATTTCTCTCGGTAGCTGCCCGCTGTGTTTGTCGATGAGCTTCAGGAGGTCGTTGTAGCTTTGCTCCTCGTAGTTCCTGTAAACCGTATCCATGTTGAGCTCTTTGTACAAACTCTTGACCATGGCAACCTTGGCTGGATTATCAATCCCGTAGTTTTCCTGGGAAAAAAATACACAAAAATGACGTAAAAAAATTGTATAATTGTGACCCGCTTCATCGAAATGAGGAATGTCCCCCAAATTTCACATTTTGAGATATGGATATCAACTCTAAAGAGAATTTAATGGGCTTTCTGATCATGCCAAACATTCATTTTAGGTTCATTTCATTCCTGTGTTTAGGATGTGATAAATTGATAATGTAACAATGCAGTCATGCACGTTTTGTGAACTTAGGAAATCCATAACACGGAAACATGTGTTGGGGGACATTCCTCATTTCAATGGAGCAGGTCACATATTTGTTACCTGTTGTTCCTGACAGGGGTAGCTGGGAAAGCGCTGTTGATATCTGCTCCGTCCTTCAGCCAAAATGGTTACAAGAAAAAATTTGCTAAGCAGATATGTTTTGGTTTACCAGCCAAACTTTCATACAAAATGTGTGTACTTTTTTAGCTGGTAGTCCATTTTATAATGCTTAGGAAAAATATTTGCTTTATTAGTAGTTTTATGAAATTGAACCCTGAATAGAAGTTTATTCAGGGGGAAATAAAGCAAATATTTGGGGTTTTACCCCCTTACCTCTAAGATTTCTCGTTGTTCTGGCGTAACCACCTTGAGGGCCTGCACAACCAGCCAGCTACACTTGTTCTCTTCGATGTCGGTTCCTATCTTGCCGATCACCTCCGGGTTGCCGTAGCAATCAAGAAAGTCGTCCTGGCAACAATGAAAACAACTGTCAAAATATCAACATCACAAATGATCGCACGAAGGTGTGAAGGCACAACGTCTGAACTAGGAGGGACTCTTTTTGTCTTGTGACGGATAAGGTTCAACATTTGTAGATGTTTGATACCATCTCCAACTTTGACACCAAATTCGCTTTCAGGTACAACTGAGAACATTGTTGTTACAGTTACAGTGTGATTTGTAAAAAATCCTGGTAAATGGGTATCTGGCCTGGGTTTCCCTTTGGTCTAGAGGACAAAGCCCCCTGAACCTCCTGTGGGTAGCAGGCCTGGGTCTCCCTTTGGTCTAGAGGACAAAGCCCCCTGAACCTCCTGTGGGTAGCGGGCCTGGGTCTCTCTTTAGTCTAGAGGACAAAGCCCCCTGAACCTCCTGTGGGTAGCGGGCCTGGGTCTCCCTTTGGTCTCGAGGACAAAGCCCCATGAACCTCCTGTGGGTAGCGGGCCTGGGTCTCCCTTTGGCCTAGAGGACAAAGCCCCCTGAACCTCCTGTGGGTAGCGGGCCTGGGTGTCCCTTTGGCCTAGAGGACAAAGCCTCCTGTGGGTAGCGGGCCTGGGTCTCCCTTTGGTCTAGAGGACAAAGCCCCCTGAACCTCCTGTGGGTAGCGGGCCTGGGTCTCCCTTTGGTCTCGAGGACAAAGCCCCATGAACCTCCTGTGGGTAGCGGGCCTGGGTCTCCCTTTGGCCTAGAGGACAAAGCCCCCTGAACCTCCTGTGGGTAGCGGGCCTGGGTGTCCCTTTGGCCTAGAGGACAAAGCCTCCTGTGGGTAGCGGGCCTGGGTCTCCCTTTGGTCTAGAGGACAAAGCCCCCTGAACCTCCTGTGGGTAGCGGGCCTGGGTCTCCCTTTGGTCTCGTGACAAAGCCCCATGAACCTCCTGTGGGTAGCGGGCCTGGGTCTCCCTTTGGCCTAGAGGACAAAGCCCCCTGAACCTCCTGTGGGTAGCGGGCCTGGGTCTCCCTTTGGCCTAGAGGACAAAGCCTCCTGTGGGTAGCGGGCCTAGATCTCCCTTTGGTCTAGAGGACAAAGCCCCCTGAACCTCCTGTGGGTAGCGGGCCTGGGTCTCCCTTTGGTCTAGAGGACAAAGCCCCCTGAACCTCCTGTGGGTAGCGGGCCTGGGTCTCCCTTTGGTCTAGAGGACAAAGCCCCCCTGAACCTCCTGTGGGTAGCGGGCCTGGGTCTCCCTTTGGTCTAGAGGACAAAGCCCCCTGAACCTCCTGCATGTTTTGGAGGATTTACTGACTCTCCACATCCCCACAAACAAGAAACTAGAGGTTTGGACACAATACAGGCTACTTCTTTCTGTTCTTGGTGGCTACTTCTCTGTCTTTCAAGGAAATTTTGAGGCCAAGGGAGATTTGTATAAAACATCATGAAATCAGGAAAAAATCCTGAGAAATGACAGTCCTGCAGTTAACAGGGGCACTGTTGAAAAATGGTAATCATTACCTGGACTTGGAAGAAGTGTCCCATCTGCAGCAAAATAACTTTGGCGTTCTTGTGCGACTCTGCATCTGATATTCCCACCTGTAATAAAGACAGTGAGAAGGGGTCTATTGTATCCTCATTGGGAGAATAGGGTATCAATCAGGATAAAGGTATCTCCCAATCAAGATAGTATAAAAAGTGTTGTCACCCAAGGGTTCTCCGATTGGGGTCTATTGTATCCTCATTGGGAGAATAGGGTATCAATCAGTATAAAGGTATCTCCCAATCAAGATAGTATAGAAAGTGTCTTCCAATCGGGATAATATAGTTGAAAATAACCCTGTGAACAACAATCGAGCACGTGTTGTTGTCACCGAAAGGTTTCCTGACAGGGGTCTATAGGAATCCTCATTGGGAGAATAGAGTTTCAATAATAATAATAATAATAATAATAATAATAATAATAATAATAATAATAATAATTTAGACTTTAATATAGCGCACGTATCCACCAAACTGGTCCTCAAGGCGCTGTACATTATTACCCCTGCTCATCAGGCTCATAAATCATTCCTGAAACCATCTCAGCTCCCTGGGGAGTATACAGCTCAATTGCTGCCATTACAACGCATATAGGGCTAATCAAACACAACAACCAATTCTGCCCTCACAGGTACCCATTTACCCCTGGGTGGAGAGAAACAATTATGGTGAAGTGACTTGCTCAAGGACATCAGCCGCCGCGGTCACAGTCGGGGGTTCGAACCCACTTTCTGACAACTCAGCCATCAGAACACAAATCCGATGCACTGCACCGCTCGGCCATGGCACTCCACTCCAATTAGGACAAAAGTATCTCCCAATCGAGATAGTATATGTTTATGTTTATGTTTATACAATTTAGTATAGCGCTCAATACTGCAGTTGAAAAGCATTCACTGGCGCTTTACAAAAAAAGAATAGAAATACAAATTATACAAATATACAAATACACACAAGCATATGAAACATAATACTCAAGAAAATGCTCGTGCAAACAGGAAGGTTTTTAGTTTTGATTTGAAGCATTCAAGCGTATCGCAGTTCTTCACATTGTTCGGCAGATCGCTCCAAAATTTGGGCCCAGCGACACTGAAAGATCTGTCACGGAATGTGGCATTTCTCGTGAACGGAACATGTAATACACAGTCACTGGCAGAACGTGTAGAATAATGGCTTTCACGTGGCGAATTAAATTCGCAAGATATGGGGTGCCAGGTGGTGAAGACACTTGTACACGAGAACGACCAATTTGTACTCAGCGCGGACATGTATGGGAAGAATGTGCAATTTCTTGAGAGCGTCTGTGGAACTTGAGAACTTCGATCTGCCAAGGATAATTTTAGCAGTTTGGTTCTGTATGCGTTGTAGTGGCCATAATGATGATTTAGGCAAATTAATGAAAAGTGAATTAGCATAATCCATGTGAGAAAATATAAGGCTATTAGCTATTTTGAGAGATGAGGTTATGTCCAGATATTTGCGTAATTTTTTGAGGTTGTGCATTCCATATGCAGCAACACGAGCTTTAGAAGATATATGTTTTTTTAGAGTGAGGTGTTGGTCTAGTTGAACTCCGAGTAGTTTAATAGTATCTGATCGGGCGCATCTGAGCATTCATCAATGATGATTTCATCAAGATGACATTTTGGTAACAATGCTTTGCTTCCGAATACTATGAGTTCGGACTTAGAATCGTTCATTTTAAGCCGATTTTGACACATCCATTGTTTAATATCATACATTGTAGATGACAATGATGATGTCATACTATGCTCGGAATGATTGTCACCGGGATTATATAAAGTGTTGTCGTCACCCAAAGGTTCCACGATTGGGATCTATTGGTATCCTCATCGGGATAATATGGTTTCAATCAGGATAAAAGTATCTCTCAATCTATACTCGTTGACACTGACACTTTGTTGATTTGACGCATGTATGAAGCACTGCACGATCAGTGCTTTCCGAGTGTCTGTGAAAAAAATTCCACAGGCAACTTGGGCGGGATTTGAACCCACGACCTCCTGCTTGCTAGTGCAGACGTCTTAACCTCTCGACCACCGAGCTTGCCCAATGACGATTGGCCGGTGACAATCCTATTAGCAGTGGGTTCCGTGATATATACATAACAGCAAAAGAAACGTCACCCCTAAAAATATTTATTATTTTCATTTTATAATTAATATAATTTGTTTAATGAAGAATATTATGAGTATGGAGTGTAACACGAACACAATGTGGCAAATTTGGTTGACCTCAAAATTCGTCATGCATGACGTCTGAGGACACATAAGCTAAACACGTTCTCAGACTTATCAAAATTTAGGGGGTGACGTTTCTTTTGCTGTTATGTATATATAGACTGATGAAATTCATACATGCATCAGTGTAAGGACACAATCAAATCAATTGTTTATCACCCGACGCAAGAATTTCGTCAGTCTACTGATGACAGTTTGATTGACGTACCATATGCATCGCCAACGCTACTGGCAGGTAGAATGAATAGAACGCCGTTTTCCACTTCACTATCGCATCGTACCTGAAAATAGAAACAAATAACAAATCAATCGGGGGTGTGATTTGACAAAAGTAAAAAAAAAATCCTGAAAAATGGGTACCAGGCCTGGGTCTCCCTTTGGTCTAGAGGACAAAGACCCCCTGAACCTCCTGTGGGTAGTGGGCCTGGGTCTCCCTTTGGTCTAGAGGACAAAGCCCCCTGAACCTCCTGTGGGTAGCGGGCCTGGGTCTCCCTTTGGTCTAGAGGACAAAGCCCCCTGAACCTCCTGTGGGTAGTGGGCCTGGGTCTCCCTTTGGTCTAGAGGACAAAGCCCCCTGAACCTCCTGTGGGTAGCGGACCTGGGTCTCCCTTTGGTCTAGAGGACAAAGCCCCCTGAACCTCCTGTGGGTAGTGGGCCTGGGTCTCCCGTTGGTCCAGAGGACAAAGCCCCCCTGAAACTCCTGGATGTTTAATTTTGGAGGATTTACAGACTCTCCACATCCCCACAAACAAGAAACTAGAGGCTTGGACACAATACAGGCTACTTCTTTCTTTCCTTGGTGGCTACTTCTCTTCTTTCAAGAAAACTTTTTGAGGCAAAGCGGGGAGATTTGTAAAAAATCCTGAAATGAGGGAAAATCCGGAGAAATCACAGGCTTGGTCAATAATAAGGGACATTTCCATGTATACGTATATGGCCGACAGTTAAGTTACATAATGGAGTGCCATGGTCGAGCGGTTTAGTGCATCGGATTTGTGCGCTGATGGCCGAGTCATCAGAATGTGGGTTTGAATCCCAGCCGTGACCGGGGTGCTTGTGTCCTTGAGCAAGACACTTTGCCATAATTGCTTCTCTCCACCCAGGGGTAAATGGGTACATACCTGTGAGGGCAGAGTTGGTTGTTGTGTTTGATTAGCCCAAATGCACTGAAATGGCAGCAATTGAGCTGTATACTCCCCAGGGAGTTGAGATGGTTTCAGGAATGATTTATGCGCCTGATGAGCAGGGGTAATAATGTAATTGTGCCTTGAGCACCAGTTTGGTGCTATAGAAGTCCACATTATTATTATTATTATTATTATTATTATTATTATAAGGTGTAGGCCAAGCACGGAAAGTCAAAATACAACTACTGTGGCTTTCATACAAAACATATGCATTTTGGCTGCTAGCCTGTTTTATATTGCTTAGCAAAAATAGTTGCTTAGCATAATTTTCTGCAGAGCAGCTCTGTGAAATTGGCCCATGAAAGAAGCTGAAATCTTTTAACCCTAACTCCCTAGGCCCATTTGCTTAGACATAACCTGAATCCTTCCTAACTCCCTAGGCCCATTTGCTTACACATAACCTGAATCCTCCCTAACTCCCTTGGCCCACTTGCTTACATATAACCTGAATCCTTCCTAACTCCCTAGGCCCATTTGCTTACACATAACCTGAATCCTCCCTAACTCCCTTGGCCCACTTGCTTACACATAACCTGAATCCTTCCTAACTCCCTAGGCCCATTTGCTTACACATAACCTGAATCCTTCCTAACTCCCTAGGCCCATTTGCTTACACATAACCTGAATCCTCCCTAACTCCCTTGGCCCACTTGCTTACATATAACCTGAATCCTTCCTAACTCCCTAGGCCCATTTGCTTACACATAACCTGAATCCTTCCTAACTCCCTAAGCCCATTTGCTTAGACATAACCTGAATCCTTCCTAACTCCCTAGGCCCATTTGCTTACACATAACCTGAATCCTTCCTAACTCCCTAGGCCCATTTGCTTACACATAACCTGAATCCTTCCTAACTCCCTAGGCCCATTTGCTTACACATAACCTGAATCCTTCCTAACTCCCTAGGCCCATTTGCTTACACAACCTGAATCCTTCCTAACTCCCTGGGCCCATTTGCTTACACATAACCTGAATCCTTCCTAACTCCCTAGGCCCATTTGCTTACACATAACCTGAATCCTTCCTAACTCCCTAGGCCCATTTGCTTACACATAACCTGAATCCTTCCTAACTCCCTAGGCCCATTTGCTTAGACATAACCTGAATCCTTCCTAACTCCCTAGGCCCATTTGCTTACACATAACCTGAATCCTTCCTAACTCCCTAGGCCCATTTGCTTACACATAACCTGAATCCTTCCTAACTCCCTAGGCCCATTTGCTTAGACATAACCTGAATCCTTCCTAACTCCCTAGGCCCATTTGCTTAGACATAACCTGAATCCTTCCTAACTCCCTAGGCCCATTTGCTTACACATAACCTGAATCCTTCCTAACTCCCTAGGCCCATTTGCTTACACATAACCTGAATCCTTCCTAACTCCCTAGGCCCATTTGCTTACACATAACCTGAATCCTTCCTAACTCCCTAGGCCCATTTGCTTAGACATAACCTGAATCCTTCCTAACTCCCTAGGCCCATTTGCTTACACATAACCTGAATCCTTCCTAACTCCCTAGGCCCATTTGCTTAACATAACCTGAATCCTTCCTAACTCCCTAGGCCCATTTGCTTACACATAACCTGAATCCTTCCTAACTCCCTAGGCCCATTTGCTTACACATAACCTGAATCCTTCCTAACTCCCTAGGCCCATTTGCTTACACATAACCTGAATCCTTCCTAACTCCCTAGGCCCATTTGCTTAGACATAACCTGAATCCTTCCTAACTCCCTAGGCCCATTTGCTTACACATAACCTGAATCCTTCCTAACTCCCTAGGCCCATTTGCTTACACATAACCTGAATCCTTCCTAACTCCCTAGGCCCATTTGCTTACACATAACCTGAATCCTTCCTAACTCCCTAGGCCCATTTGCTTAGACATAACCTGAATCCTTCCTAACTCCCTAGGCCCATTTGCTTAGACATAACCTGAATCCTTCCTAACTCCCTAGGCCCATTTGCTTACACATAACCTGAATCCTTCCTAACTCCCTAGGCCCATTTGCTTACACATAACCTGAATCCTTCCTAACTCCCTAGGCCCATTTGCTTACACATAACCTGAATCCTTCCTAACTCCCTAGGCCCATTTGCTTACACATAACCTGAATCCTTCCTAACTCCCTAGGCCCATTTGCTTACACATAACCTGAATCCTTCCTAACTCCCTAGGCCCATTTGCTTACACATAACCTGAATCCTTCCTAACTCCCTAGGCCCATTTGCTTACACATAACCTGAATCCTTCCTATCTCCCTAGGCCCATTTGCTTACACATAACCTGAATCCTTCCTAACTCCCTAGGCCCATTTGCTTACACATAACCTGAATCCTTCCTAACTCCCTAGGCCCATTTGCTTACACATAACCTGAATCCTTCCAAACTCCCTAGGCCATTTGCTTACACATAACCTGAATCCTTCCTAACTCCCTAGGCCCATTTGCTTACACATAACCTGAATCCTTCCTAACTCCCTAGGCCCATTTGCTAATACACATAACCTGAATCCTTCCTAATTCCCTAGGCCCATTTGCTTACACATAACCTGAATCCTTCCTAACTCCCTAGGCCCATTTGCTCACACATAACCTAAATCCTTCATATCTCCCTAGGCCCATTTGCTTACACATAACCTGAATCCTTCCTAACTCCCTAGGCCCATTTGCTTACACATAACCTGAATCCTTCCTAATTCCCTAGGCCCATTTGCTTACACATAACCTGAATCCTTCCTAACTCCCTAGGCCCATTTGCTTACACATAACCTGAATCCTTCCTAATTCCCTAGGCCCATTTGCTTACACATAACCTGAATCCTTCCTAACTCCCTAGGCCCATTTGCTTACACATAACCTGAATCCTTCCTAACTCCCTAGGCCCATTTGCTCACACATAACCTGAATCCTTCATATCTCCCTAGGCCCATTTGCTTACACATAACCTGAATCCTTCCTAATTCCCTAGGCCCATTTGCTTACACATAACCTGAATCCTTCCTAATTCCCTAGGCCCATTTGCTTACACATAACCTGAATTCTTCCTAACTCCCTAGGCCCATTTGCTTACACATAACCTGAATCCTTCCAAACTCCCTAGGCCATTTGCTTACACATAACCTGAATCCTTCCTAACTCCCTAGGCCCATTTGCTAATACACATAACCTGAATCCTTCCTAATTCCCTAGGCCCATTTGCTTACACATAACCTGAATCCTTCCTAACTCCCTAGGCCCATTTGCTTACACATAACCTGAATCCTCCAAATTCCTTCAGTAGTAAAGCAAGCACATGACATGTATGCACACATGTGTTTCTAATCTGTGATACATGTACATGGCCAGGGACCCTCCCTGCATGCATGGAGCAATAAACAGTGTCCACTGACCCAAGCACTGACCTTGCAATCACTACAACAAACATGGATGTACACGTACCATGGAAAGGCAAGTATGCCTAATAACCCCAATCCTCCAAAATCCTTCATTTTAGCAAAGATCATGTAGCGTGTAACCTCAATCCTTCAAAATCCTTCGCTTTGGCAAAGAGGATTTTGGAGGATTTGGTAAGGTTAGGGTTAAAGAACTGATACCTTTGTTGTGTGAATCTGTTGAGATCTTTGTTTCCTTCAGGGGACGTGATCAGGTCCAAGGACTGACCAACCACGGTCTGGTATGTGGTCTGAGGGTAGAAAACAAAGAATATACGGTCAACACCAGAGATGTGTACTCGGAATCGGTGAGAAGCCACGTTTTTTTAATTTATTTTTTTTTACTTGCAACTTGAGTTTACTTGACTTGGACAGAAATATAACTTTAGACTTGTCTTGACGAAGACAAAAACAGCAACAATTGGGCGTCATATTTCTGGCAACAAAACTGGGTTTTATTTTTCTTGTACTTCTCAAACTATGCTGCAACAAAACGGGGCCATTTTTGTGGAATATATACTACCGTAATTTCCTGCGTATAAGACGCTCGGTGTATAAGGCGCATTACCCCAGAATCGGGGGAATGTGATTAAAGTGTCAACGTACAAGGCGCACCGCCGTATAAGGCGCACCATGACCGCTGACACAGAGGCCAGCTGGGTGCCACTCATTGTCGGGTATCGCCACAAAGGGGTCATTGTGTTGCGCCACTCCCTGAACTGATGGTCTGTGTGCCACAATAAAAACTATTCAATTGAACGAAGGCCGAGTTTAGTGTTTAGTGAAAATGTTCCCAGAAAAATGTAGCCCTGTCGATCCAATTGTATTGATTTTTAATCGGTTAGCTAACGTGCGTGGGGCTAGAGATCGGATTGGTTTCAGAAGTATAATTCTCAATATAGTTTGTTTCAAATGAACTATAGCCATCAACAAACACAAATTCGTATAATTATCGTGTCATGTGCAATGCATCGAAACTGATGTTATTGGTATACGTTAAATTATTTGCTTACCTCCATGCTTGCATAAACAAGCCATTTTCACGACGTGATCCGCGATTCGCATCCCGCTCATTTCATTCATAAAAGTGGCAACCATAAATTGTCCAATAAGCATGCAATACGTGCGTGCACGTGCTTCTCTCCATTGCTCAGCCGATTTCCCTTAATATGCAACTTTCCCAACAAACCTTGTTCAACGTTTACCTGAAGGTCTCGAATGTGGATTCAAGACCCATGGGGACGAGCTTGGTCATGACCTGCAGGGACACGTGGACGATGATGACATCATAATTCCAGTGCGGTCCAATCAGGTGCCGGAAAGACTGGCCACACACTGCCCGATGGCTTATTTTTTCCGTACCACCACGCTGGCTATGGAGTCAACAGTAAAAGGATAGGAAGAACTCTCTATCCCTTAACTGTTGACTCCATAGCCAGCGTGTACAAAATAAGTGCGTCCTGCTGCCCGATGTGATGGCACTTTCCGAATTAAAACACACTGAACAGATCTCGAAGACATCGTGAATTTGTATTCACGGTTTGGGTATTAAATTGTTTTTCAACTATTTTGCTGTTGTTTGAAAATGAATAAAACATGGCTTCTTCCTTTTCCCCATATATTAAAATCAATTTATTTTCATTCCCGGTTTAAAAAGTTTTTGTTTAGATATCGCTTGTGCTTTTTTGATTTTTTTTTGTTTTAAGATTATTACTTAATAAAAAATTTTAAAATTGAAGTATGAAAACGGACTAGGAATAAAGTACTTTAAAAGTAACTGGTATAAATATAATTGTCTTGAGCTTTACAAAAAAATAACAATAAAACACACATTTTGGTGTTAGGAAGGTTTCGTGATTGACGGGAAATGTGACCTATGAGATGAATTGAATGCATGATAAGCATGTGCCAACAACGGTTGTGATACGGCTTTGTCGGTAAGCACGGCCACACAGTAAGGTGAGTTGAATGCATGATAAGTGTGTGCCAACAACAGTTGTGGTACGCCTTTAGCCGGTAAGCACGGCCACGCAGTAAGGTGAATTGTATGCATGATTGGCATGTGCCAACAACAGTTGTGGTACGGCTTTGTCGGAAAGCAAGGCAACGCAATAAGGTGAATTGAATGCATGATACATGTGCGCCAACAAAGGTTGTTATGGGCATTGTCGGAAACCACAGCACGGCCGTAAAGGTGAATGAATGCATGAAAATCTTGCGCTAACGACCTTCATTGGAAAACACGACCGCTTTGTTAGGTTGAGGTCCACCGAAAGTTACACAAGCAGTAATCATCACTTTGATCTCAAGCGACACCAGATAAGGCGCACCGTTAGATAAGACGCAGTGACGTTTTCGTACCTTTGAAAGTCAGATAAGCCGCGTCTTATACGCAGGAAATTACGGTACTCAAAACAATTTAAGGAACAAAACAATTTAGGGAACACCGGATTTACTGCAAGAGGTGGTCATACCCGTTATTGAAATGTTCCATGAACCGGGATTTTCATTTGCAACCCCCCTCTCTCTTTCAGTAGTCATGTCATGAAATGTGTAATCACTACATGCATCCTTTATCATCCGTTTCATTATGCAGTTGTTTCTCATCAATTCTGTGAAACATTGTGTTTATCTGAAATAAATGATCTTGCTTTAACTGAGATTATTCCGGTGTTCCCTAAATTGTTTTGTTCCCTAAATTAT
Source organism: Zoroaster sp. YZ-2022 (assembly GCA_029582265.1). NCBI lineage: Eukaryota > Metazoa > Echinodermata > Asteroidea > Forcipulatida > Zoroasteridae > Zoroaster > Zoroaster sp. YZ-2022. The sequence goes on from CM055817.1 coordinate 52,987,179, forward strand.
TTTGAGTAGTATATATGAAAAAAAGGAATGAAAAAAGGAAAAGAAAATAAGAACAATTGAAAAGCAGGAAGAAAGACAACAACAAAATATTTCAAAAAATGTTCACCTCATGAAAAAGCTCCATTACACTGACGTAGTATGGTTCACGCGCTGTGTGTTTCTTTAACAACTTGTAGATTGCGGCCTCGACGAAGAAAGAATCATTGACGGCGTCCATGCCAACATCGGCCTGCAAGTTATAAACACACAACAGAAAAAAACTCTTATAGAAATCAGTCATTTCTTGATATTCACCAACTGTCAAGAACAAACGCGGGCTCTGGCTGCACCAATCATAGTATCAGCCAGAGGGGTGTCTGGCTGCACCAATCATAGTATCAGCCAGAGGGGCGTCTGGGTGTCTTTTGGAGGCATAGTATTAGCCAGAGGGGCGTCTGGGTGTCTTTTGGAGGCATAGTATTAGCCAGTGGGGTGTCTGGGTGTCTTTTGGAGGCATAGTATTAGCCAGAGGGGCGTATGGGTGTCTTTTGGAGGCATAGTATTAGCCAGTGGGGCATCTGGGTGTCTTTTGGAGGCATAGTATTAGCCAGAGGGGCGTCTGGGTGTCTTTTGGAGGCATAGTATTAGCCAGAGGGGCGTATGGGTGTCTTTTGGAGGCATAGTATTAGCCAGAGTGGCGTCTGGGTGTCTTTTGGAGGCATAGTATTAGCCAGAGGGGCGTCTGGGTGTCTTTTGGAGGCATAGTATTAGCCAGTGGGGCGTCTGGGTGTCTTTTGGAGGCATAGTATTAGCCAGAGGGGTGTCTGGGTGTCTTTTGGAGGCATAGTATTAGCCAGAAGGGTGTCTGGGTGTCTTTTGGAGGCATAGTATTAGCCAGAGGGGTGTCTGGGTGTCTTTTGGAGGCATAGTATTAGCCAGAGGGGCGTATGGGTGTCTTTTGGAGGCATAGTATTAGCCAGAGGGGCGTCTGGGTGTCTTTTGGAGGCATAGTATCAGCCAGTGGGGTGTCTGGGTGTCTTTTGGAGGCATAGTATTAGCCAGAGGGGCGTCTGGGTGTCTTTGGAGGCATAGTATCAGCCAGTGGGGCGTCTGGGTGTCTTTTGGAGGCATAGTATCAGCCAGTGGGGCGTCTGGGTGTCTTTTGGAGGCATAGTATTAGCCAGAGGGGCGTCTGGGTGTCTTTGGAGGCATAGTATCAGCCAGTGGGGCGTCTGGGTGTCTTTTGGAGGCATAGTATCAGCCAGTGGGGCGTCTGGGTGTCTTTTGGAGGCATAGTATTAGCCAGAGGGGCGTCTGGGTGTCTTTTGGAGGCATAGTATCAGCCAGTGGGGCGTCTGGGTGTCTTTTGGAGTGTCGTGGCCGAGCGGTCTAGCGCACCGAACTCAAGTTCTGGTGTTGCCAGCAGCAGGGTGTGGGTTCGAGCCCCGGTCGTGACACTTGTGTCCTTGAGCAAGGTACTTAACCATAATTGCTTCGTCCTTCGGATGGGACGTAAAGCCGTAGGTCCCGTGTGTTGTGTAATGCACGTAAAAGAATGCGCCTTGAGCACCACTTAGTTGGTGGATACGTGCGCTATATAAGTCCACACATTATTATTATTATTATTATTATTATAGTATTAGCCAGAGGGGCGTATGGGTGTCTTTTGGAGGCACAGTATTAGCCAGAGGGGCGTCTGGGTGTCTTTTGGAGGCATAGTATTAGCCATCTGGGTGTCTTTTGGACACCCTGTTTCAATTTTGGACACCCTATTTCATCTGTCATTTTACATGTAGAAATATTGTAAGTCAACAAATCGGACACCCTGCTGTGAAATTTCCAGCAAATTTGGAAACCCTATTTATAAATCATCGTGTCAGTGCAACAACGTCATATGTTCACAATGCAATAAGGTCGTATGTACAGCGCGTCGTCAATCTGCATAAATTTACATACGTTAAAAAATGTTTGTGCAACAACGTCGTATCTCAGCCATTGCTTTTGTGCATTCATCCGGGAACTTGTTACATACGACCTTTTTGGTACTGACACAAACTGGTTTTGCGCAAAAACGTCGTAACTCGGAGATACGACGTTTTTGCACTGACACGACGAAATGCGGGCTAACACCTTGGCACCAATCAAGGGATTTCATTGGATACGTGAAGATCCTACGTCACGTTTCGAGGCTCCTGAGCTAGCTACCAGCCAAGGTCAAAGATGAATCTCCCCAAAACTGATGTGGCTGTGATAAGCCAACCTTTGCAGATAAATTCGCTAAGCAAAATGTTCAGCTTAGTGGCTCTAGTAGCCACAAACCTTCCTTAAAACCCTAACCTTCCCAAATCCTTCAAAATCCTCTTTGCCAAAGTGAAGGATTTTGAAGGATTGAGGTTGTGTGGAAATTGCAGTGGTGAAGGATTTTGAAAGATTGAGGGCAGATGTGATTATTTGCTTGGTGGATTATGGAGGATTGAGGTTATCAGGCTATATTTGACACTGGATGAAAATGGAGGATTGAGGTTACATGGTACATGTTGGTCTGTCCCAAAAATGATTTTGGAGGATTGAGGTTATTAGGCATACTTGCCTTCCTTCCTCCATGGTACATGTCAGTGGACACTGTTTATTGCTCTATGCATGCAGGGAGGGTCCCTGGCCCTGGGCCATGTACATGTATCACAGATAAGCAACACATGTGTGCATACATGTCATCTGCATACAATGGTAGTGGTCATTATGTTTGCTTTACTACTGAAGGATTTTGGAGGATTCAGGTTATGTGTAAGCAAATGGGCCTAGGGAGTTAGGGTTAATAATAAATTATCAAACTATAGTAGATTATGAGTTACTTTTGAGAAGAAAAAGAAAAGGGAAAAAAAAATGGGGAAAAAATGGAAAATCCTTACTTTGCGGAACCAGCATGGCTGACCCCTCCTTGTTTTTGATTGGTCCATGATGTCGTCGGCGATCAAGAAGTACGCTTGAAGCTGAAAACGACAAATTTAAAGGGAAGGTACAACATTGGTAATAACCCGATTAAGAAGTAACAACATTTCTAGCCGAAAGCTCATAAACTTGATGTGAAGTTGGAAGATGGCCATGACCATGTCCTTGAGTAAAAACACTTATACCGTATTTGCTTCTCTCCACCCAGGAGTTAAAACAGGTACCTGTGAGGGTAGAGACGGTTGTCGTGTTTGATAGCCACTGTAGTACCAAGTACAGCAGCACAGAGCTCTATACTCCTCAGGGAGCTGAGAAAGTTTAAAGGGACAATATCATCATGATTAGAGCCGACTTTCAACAGGGCATGGAATCGGTGTCCTAAGATGAACACAGTGACTGAAAATTACTGGCTCATTTATGCAGCAGCAACGGTAATATGACCTTATCATGCGGGGTATTATGGCAGTCACTGAGTTAATCTAAAACTAGCACTCCGATTCCATGCCCTGTTGATCGTGACGGCATCGCCCCTTTCGATCAACAGGGCATGGAATCGGAGTGCTCCTTTTAGATTAACTCAGTGACTTGAAATAACAGCCCACAAACCCCTTGAAAGTCTGCTCCGATTGTGACAATACTACCCCTTTAAGGATCATTCATAAATGCCCAAGACAGTTCAGACAATCTTGAGATGTACGAATTGCTTCGTCGGATGGGACGTAGGTCCCGTGTGGTGTGTAATGCACGTAAAAAAGAATGCGCCTTGAGCACCACTTAGTTGGTGGATACGTGGGCTATATAAGTCCACACGTTATTATTATTATTATTATTATTCATAAATGCCCAAGACAGTTCAGACAATCTGACTGGACAAAACGTAATCCCGTGGGGGTGTATTAACAGATAGTATAGACTGGCTTATCCAAATCAAAACAGCGCGTATGCGCCAGCTGTTCGCCAGCTGTTTTGTGCGACGTGCGACGCGGATTTCAACCAATCAGAGTGACGAAGATTGGCATCACGCGTCTGACTCGTGTACTTCGTGTGTCCCCAAAAACGTGAATTTGCCCATTTCTATTTGGCTGTGTTCAACAACAACAATTTTTTTTTTTTTTTTTTTTACATTTTGAAAACGAAATCAATACGGGCATTTATGAGTGAGAATAACAGTTTGACGCGTGGTCTTTACCGCAGGTTAACAATCGTTAACCTGCGGTAAAGACTGCGCGATACACTGTTATTCCCTTAATTTTGGCCCTTTGACCAGGGTGTAATAATGTAAAGCACTGATAGCGTGTCAACGAAAACCAGGCAGGCCCAAAACCACCTGGCGTAGGACTGTGATGGCCGAGCTGCAGGAGATGGGACTGACATGGGGCGAGGCACAAAAGGTTGCCCAGGACAAAGTCAGAAGGAGAGAGGTTGATGCGGCGTTATGTCCATCCAAGAATGAAGAGGATTAATTGATTGATTGACTTTGTGTATCACTCCAAAATTGTTATTATTATTATTAACCCTTGTGAGGGTCAAAATCAGTCAAAATCTTGATATACTTGCCAAGGCTAGTGCACTTAAAAAGTCAAACACTGTCAAACCTTTCGTGTAATAAGTACATTTACAGGTCAAAATGAGTCGACTGTTTTTGACTGGTAAAAGAGTTGTCTGGTTATTGTTCAGAATGGTCAAAATGACAGTAAAAACCAGTCAAAAAATTGCCTCCGTGTGCACATTTGGGTCAACAGACTGGTTTTGACCGGTCCACTTGCCACTAAACTGTGAAGGCAGAGTTGGTTTGCTCTATATGCGCTAGAAATGGCAGCAATTGAGCTGTATACTCCCCAGGGAGCTGAGATGGTTTCAGGAATGATTTATGAGCCTTATGAGCCTTATGAGCAGGGATAATAATATAATGCGCCTTGAGCACCACTTAGTTGGTGGATACGTGCGCTATATAAATCCACACATTATTATTATTATTATTAAACTTCAGCTAAAGTAGGAGGGTTAAGATGGAGCAATTTGCAAAAATCAGTATATGAATGAAGCTCTTTACCCATTCCACGCACCATCCGAGCACCATTGCTTTGTGCACGTTCTCATTGGTCATCTGGGTTGATTCTGCGAGATGCCTGAATGACGCGACGGTGGTCAGCCCGCGATTACGCTTCCCGTGTGGAACATTGTATGCAAACATCTGTTGAGAGAGGAAAAAGGATAAAAGTCGTCATCACATCGAGTTATAAATCAAAATTTTCCATTTTAATTTTTAAACCTTGCCCAGCAGAACAAGAAGCATGAGGGATGCCCGAAGCTTAAGTGGCAGAGCAGGTGGCAGATTAACCCTAACCTTCCCAAATCGTCCAAAATCCTCTTTGCTAAAATGAAGGATTTTGAAGGATTGAGGTTACATTCTACATGCTCTTTGCTAAAGTGAAGGATTTTGGAGGATTGAGGTTATTAGGCATACTTGCCTTTCCATGGTACATGTACATGTACATCCATGTTTCTTGTAGTGATTGCAAGGTCAGTGCTTGGGTCAGTGGACACTGTTTATTGCTCCATGCATGCAGGGAGGGTCCCTGGCCATGTACATGTATCACAGATTAGAGACACATGTGTGCATACATGTCATGTGCTTGCTTTACTACTGAAGGATTTTGGAGGATTCAGGTTATGTGTAAGCAAATGGGCCTAGGGAGTTAGGGAGGATTCAGGTTATGTGTAAGCAAGTGGGCCTAGGGAGTTAGGAAGGATTCAGGTTATGTGTAAGCAAGTGGGCCTAGAGAGTTAGGGTTAAGGCCAAAAAAAAGAAAAGAAAAAAGTCTCTGGTTTCTGGTCAAAGATCGGCTTCTAAACCTTTTGTTTTTGCCAACCACTGAAATCTGTGGTACATGTATACGCGGGTATTGGAACCAGACCAAATATCTCATACACAAAGTATGGTGGCTAAGAGAGGCCTCGCAAATCGGGCAAACGTTCATACCCCTATGTGTAAAAGTCATTTAGAACACAGCGCGGCAGAATTCCAATCAATCCAACAATTTTGGCTGCAATTGGACATCGTTTGATAGCAAAAAAAAGAAAACTAAAATGCAGACACGTGGGTCTGACCAGAAACCTTTTTATTTTGGCCTAAAACAAATGATGAATATTTAGATTTGAAGGACTGATTCAGCATTTTTATCACCATTGTCATTATCATCATCATCATTGTCATTATCATCATCATCATTGTCATCATCATTGTCATTGTCGTCATCATCATTGTCATCATCATTGTCATCATCATTGTCATCATCATTGTCATCATTGTCATCGCCATCATCATTATCATTGTCATTGTCATCATCATTGTCATCGTCGTCATCATCAGCACCACCAACCTTCCCCTTCCATTCTCATCTTCATTATCATTATCATCCTCCTTATTTCCTCCTCGGCATTCCAACTCCTCATCGGAACAAATTGTCTTCCTCACCTTCTCAAACCTAAGCGCTGCATCCCTGACTTCGGGATTGGTTGCGTCGTCCTCGACGATGTCTTGGACGAGCTCACTGAAGACGTCGCCGAACCTCTCGGCGTCAGCTTTCGTGTTACCTGCCATCGTGAAGCTGCAGACAAAGGGAATGTTGTGATGGATTATTAAAAAACATAAACCCTCTCCTAAGGCCCCCCCCCAAAAAAAAAAATTTCCGGTCATTTGGCTATAGAAAGGATCGGCTTTTATTATGTCCGATTTCTATAATAACAACCTGTAGTTTTGCCTACACCATCAGAGAGATCCGAAATAATAATAATAATAATAATGTGGACTTATATAGCGCACGTATCCACCAAACTGGTGCTCAAGGCGCATTACATTATTACCCCTGCTCATCAGGCGCATAAATCATTCCCGAAACCATCTCAGCTCCCTGGGGAGTATACAGCTCAATTGCCGCCATTACAGCGCATATAGGGCTAATCAAACACAACAACCAACTCTACACTCACAGGTACCCATTTACCCCTGGGTGGAGAGAAGCAATTATGGTAAAGTGTCTTGCTCAAGGACACAAGCACCATGGTCGCGGTTGGGATTCGAACCCACATTCTGATGACTCGGCCATCAAAACACAAATCTGATGCACTAAATCGCTCGACCATGGCACTCCCTCTTTCCAACCGTGTGTAGCTTTTTCCCACCAGGGTTTACTGGGAGGAGGTTGATTCTTTCCTACTTTCTGTCCTAACCAGCAAGATCATGAAATTCTTTAAAAAATATATTACACTTACATTGTACATACACGTACATCACTACCAGCATATATTTTGAACAAATACACTGGTACACATGTAGATCCATTAATGATGAATAGGGCTGTGCGTTTTCGAATATTTTTGGAACCGGATACCCAAAATCAGGAAACTTCGGATACCCGGATACCCGTTTCCATTTTTGTAGAAAACATGCCTCCGATAGTGCACAAATGGTAACAAAATTGACTTTTATAATACAGAGGATACCATACTTAAATCGATCTTTTCTTTACTGTGTCGTTTTTATTAAAGTAAAACAATTAGGCAAACATTCCCATCCTGTGCTGCTGGTTTGATAAGTTGTTTGAAGCAGCGGCTGCCAGGCCCTTTGCAGTCTTAACGATTCGATACAATGTATCACAAACAGTTGGAGAAAAGTGTATGGAAAATTCCCGTAAAATACTACAAAGGCTTTATTGGAGTGTAATCTCTTGAATTTAAAGATAATTGTCTGATAAAAGTGTAAACATTACATTGTTCAAGAGTCACAGATTTTTGTTCGCACAGCTCAAATGTTAAGTCCGAATTTTAAAAAGTCGTTTACGGGTAATTGGAACCGAAAAATGGAACTAGGTAACGACAGTTTCTTCGGATACCCCGCACAGCCCTAATGGTTAATTTGTTATCATTGTGTGTAGATCATGCACAATTTATGATATGATGCAGGTGTCCATTTCCTCAAGTGATAATGATCCAGATTGCACTCCATTTATCTAATTAGCCCCATTTTAGGGCCAATACACTGGACTCCCTCTGTATGCTCTGGCCGTCGACGGCCAGAGCATACTTGCCGAAACGTTGAGAACAAAACCGGCTCTTCTCAGAGCCAACACCTCTACTTTAGAGATTTGTTACATGGTGCTTCCAAAAACTTTCCTAATTACCATTTCCCACCATGCAAAGCCTTAAATCCTATATCAAGTTTTAGGTTGTAAGAATTAGCAGATCAAAAGTTGAAAATAAAGAAAAATTGTTTCTTTTTTGTGGGGTTAGGGCCAAGGATACCGAGGGAGTCCAGTGCACTGGCCCTAAGAATGGGGTTACATATATCTTTGCTTGGACTACTCTCTCCAAAAGAATTCCAGAGTTTGTGTAGGATTGGAAGGAAACAAGTCTGGGCTAATGACAATTATATCCCAGACTGGTATTCAAGTCCTATGATCAAACCTAGTCAAAATACAAGACCTCAGTGTAGAGTTTGAGTCTGAATCTGGAGTCTGTTGGTAATGCTGATTTGTTACCCCGGTGATCATCGTCTCCTGCATTGCCTGCTGGGACGATAAAATGGCGACGTACCCGAAGTGACATGAATAAAAGTAATGTGTGAACTAAAACAGTAATTGTACTCGTCATCCTGGGATGTATGCTCTGTCATTTAAACAACAGAGTCAAGAATCACAAAGTCTGAATCACAAAGTCTGAGCCCAGTGTTGAGTCATTTTAAAAATGAAAATTTACCAAGAATACCAAATACTGAATGTGGATGCAACTCAAAATTTACAAAAAAATTTGGAAAGAATGTCGTATCCGACCGCCACTTTTTAAAGGTTTTTTGGGAATTTTTTTTTACAACCACTAACCAGTTAAAAAATGATTCCATCGATTTTTGGGGGTACAGAAAGTAAAAACTATCTTTAAAATCCACTTTTATGATGGTTTTCGGACTTGATTTCCCTTCTAAAAAAATCTTCCCCTTCAGAAAATAGAAGGATCCTATTATAGTTGCCACTGCGCATGTACAATGACTGTGTTGGTCACTTATGGTGAAGTTGACAAGATCTGACATGACTGAGGAAGTCATCGTACACCAAAAATGCCTGATTTTTCATGAAATAAATATCCTGGAATAATTTGAAGTATATGTCCATCATCATCCATATGTTCTCCACCTTACTATACTAGGTAGCAGTGAACGATTTCCCCTGTATCGCATTGCAAAATGCGACGTAATTTGGACAATCTGTGATGCAATTTCAAACAATGCATCGCAGATTTTGCGATACAAATTTCGACAGATTTATAAACATTTATAAACATCGAAATAACGTTTACAAATTACATGTATATTTCCGACCCAAAAATATCAAGCTATCCGTCCCGACTGAGTTTGTTTCCGTGTGTCCATACCACGCCGGGAGGTACGTCCGTGCGGACGTACGTACATGTATGTGGTCAACGATGACTTCACAATGCGACTGTGTTAATTGATGCAACAGTAAACACGCGCACTTGTTAATACCTATGTACATCCGTACATGCAACTTTATTTTCCAGCAATCCGTAAAGGTTTTACTGTCCGCAATGCCTAAAATTCTATGTGCATGCAATATTTTTCTGCTGATGAATTAACTACGGACGAAATTCCCGAAATGGAAAACACACAACCACCCATTTTTTTCGCATGTGTTTATTTTTTCTTCTCCTGAGTTTAATTGGGGGTTGGAACATTGAGCAATTGAGCCACCCCTTATACACAGTAGTACCGTGTTCAGTTCACATGTGCGCTTTCATACGATCACTACGGCCGTGTTCAACAAACTCTTAGAAACGTTACTAACTTCGTTTTATAATAAACGTTTTTGAAAATTAACAAAATGAGCATTCATTTATATATGTAGTGGTGAGATTTAGAATCATTTCGGCACACAATATGATCGCGCTTTCAACCACTCAATTTCCTGACGAATTTTAATAATCGAAATCAAGCTTGATCATACCACATAGTAATGTTACACTCGGCGAAATTCACTTTGAAAAGCACCCGAACATGTCGCAGTCGGTAATTTGTTTTCGTGATATTGCCTCTGTTTTAGCGATCGATATAATAATGTAAACAAAAAAGAAAATGGATAGAGGACGGCTTTCATGAATGACTGCAATTTGGCGATAATAGTTACACGTGAGTTTTTTACCACCTGTGGCTCAATTACCGGACACTAAAAATGATTATTTCTGGTAAAATTTTGACATTCATATTGAACCAAACCACAGCAAAGCCTTAAAAAACAACACCATTACCTATGCACACTAATACTGTAATTTTAAGCATTTTTAAATTTGCTACACAAAATTCACAGATTGCTATACAAAAAAAATATTTTGCTATGCAAATTCAATTTTTGCATCGCAGTTTTGCTATGCAAATTTTTGAACGAAATCGTTCCCTGGGTAGGTAAGATTACATTATTGGTTGTATTTAACCCTAACCTCACTGAATACTACAAAATACTACTTGAGTAAACTGCAGTATGGAGTACTTTTACTACACTGGTCTATGATAATTGAGTAGTATTTTGTAGTACAGTGTACTTTTACTACACTGGTCTATGAGAATTGAGTAGTATTTTGTAGTGCAGTGTACTTTTACTACACTGGTCTATGAGAATTGAGTAGTATTTTGTAGTGCAGTGTACTTTTACTACACTGGTCTATGAGAATTGAGTAGTATTTTGTAGTACAGAGTACTTTTACTACACTGGTCTATGAGAATTGAGTAGTATTTTGTAGTACAGTGTACTTTTACTACACTGGTCTATGAGAATTGAGTAGTATTTTGTAGTACAGTGTACTTTTACTACACTGGTCTATGAGAATTGAGTAGTATTTTGTAGTACAGTGTACTTTACTACACTGGTCTATGAGAATTGAGTAGTAGTGTACAGTGTGCTTTACTACACTGGTCTATGAGAATTGAGTAGTATTTTGTAGTACAGTGTACTTTTACTACACTGGTCTATGAGAATTGAGTAGTATTTTGTAGTACAGTGTACTTTTACTACACTGGTCTATGAGAATTGAGTAGTATTTTGTAGTACAGTGTACTTTTACTACACTGGTCTATGAGAATTGAGTAGTATTTTGTAGTACAGTGTACAACTGTACTTTTACTACACTGGTCTACTATGAGAATTGAGTAGTATTTTGTAGTACAGTGTACTTTTACTACACTGGTCTATGAGAATTGAGTAGTATTTTGTAGTACAGTGTACTTTTACTACACTGGTCTATGAGAATTGAGCAGTATTTTGTAGTATGGAGTACTTTTACTACACTGGTCTATGAGAATTGAGTAGTATTTTGTAGTACAGTGTACTTTTACTACACTGGTCTATGAGAATTGAGTAGTATTTTGTAGTACAGTGTACTTTTACTACACTGGTCTATGAGAATTGAGTAGTATTTTGTAGTACAGTGTACTGGACCCCAAATGAATGCCTAGGACGTTAGGGTTAATGAGAAAAAGTGGCGGTCGGATACGACATTCTACCCAAAAATTGTAAACATTTTTAACCCTCCTATAGGTTTAACAATCAAATGTAACTCCCAACCCATTGACTTTGTGCAGTGCACTCAAATAAATGCAAGGACATGTGGTTATGGTAGGAGGTCAAACCAAAACCACTCAACTGTATATGAGCTCTGTGTGACTCTGCATATAACTTATGTAAGAAGACATACACAAGTGTGTTTGACTTTGCCACTAACTCCAGCACAAAAATACACATGTGTGAACCAAAAATATTCACGTGACTGTCTGTGGGTGCGGTGCGGGCCAAATTTCATCCTGGGCATAGGAGGGTTAATTACATACCAATAAAAAAAAAAATCACATCACCATCAACCTGTGTAGTGTTCTCTAATTTTTCCTCCATGGGTTAAATACTCACCAGCCAATTTGTGAATTGTTAATCCTTTGGAACTATACTCTAATTATCGTCTATAGCTGTAAGTTGAATCAGCTAGCTACAGCATGAACTGGGATGATGTGCTGTGCACCTGTTCGCCGCCGCACCTGTCTCCCAGACAGAGACTTAATGTACTGTACTCTGTAGTGGGCTTGAGAAGGTCAGTAATCTACACAATTTTCTACAGCAAAAGTCCTCGCACACCTTACCACTTGGACCATAGGTGAACACACACAGTGCTTTAAGACAAAATGATCACCAAATGTTGCCTGCTCGATCCCGCTTGGTAGACTTGCTCAACCGTGAATAATATTATTAATCTTGCATTGATACCGTTTGTGTAAGAGCGCTATATAAATGCCTTCATTGTATTGTATTATTTGTATTGTTGTATTGTATTGACACTATCATTGGCCTTCGGAGAAAATTTTCACTTACCAGCATCTTTTATTGACATTTCCTAGTCTACAAATATTCATTCCGAGTAGGTCATGATGATTGATAACCGACAGCCTTTGACCCAGCGTCCTGATTGGGTGTACCGTCCATGGTGTGATGATCCCAACGTCGAGACACGACCGTAAGAAAACACCCGATCCTTGGCCTCCCCCGCCGGCAAAAACCCGCCCCGTTGTCGATAATCCCGGGTACAAAATCAACCTCAAATTGCGACCCAGCATTAAAATAGCTCGGGTAATCGGCAGATCAGGGTACAACCTACATGTAATTGTTCTCTGCCGTCTAATCAAACAATCTTATCAACATTGAAGCTATTTTGGGGGTATTTCAAGAGGCAAAATGTGGACGTTTCTAGACTGCCGTCCAAAGGAGGCATCCATCTTACTCTTCGACTTGATTTCAAGTCTAGTCTGAGATCGCGGTTATTTTTGTGCAACAGCGGCCACGCAAAACGCCCCTACCATGTACCGCTATCAAAGCCCTAACTCGCGATCTCAGACTTGATCGGCCCTCTTGTGTTTGTGGGATATTCATGTTTCATAGCTAAATTTTACATAATAATACGGATGCTAGAGAGATGGCCAATCAGGAGGCCACAAAAACCTTGTAGGCCGCGTCTATTACTAACAGGTTACACTCGCTTAAAATTATTTCTGTAATATTCATTCGATATTAAATTTGTATAGTGCTTGGTACGTAAATAGTATTTGAAATGATAGGTAAATTTAATGAGATCTTAGAGTTGTAAAAAAAGCACAAAATAAAATACATAATTCCTTCTCTACAAAAAATGTCTTACCTACAGTTTAAATGGAATCGTTGAGTACATCTCCTCGTTGTTGTTGTTGTTTCTGGCAATCTATGTGCTGTACGGATTGAACAGCGCATGCGCGCAGAGATGCGAATGAAATGAGACTGCTTAAAATTTTCCTTCTCTATTTTATTGGGAGCAAAAGAACAAGAAGTAATCTTGATGGACCGGTACAAAGCAAAAAGAGAATAAAAGAATTAAAATGAAAAAGATAAACCCAAACCCAAAAGTCAAACCCAGGTTACTATAGCATGATCTAGAAAATTGAGGGGCTGCATGGGTGCCGGTGATCCTCCAGACATAGAGCGCCGCATGTGTTTCTGCAAGCCGGTCCATTTCCCTTGCAGTTTAAGAGCCCGTGCTCCGGCGCTAGGTATTTGCAGGACGGGGCCGCGACACTTCAGATGATGATAAGGCGGCATCCTGTCCAGCCAATCACCAAATCACCCAGTCCTCTGAAAAAATGTAGCTTGTGTATAGAAGAACTATGTATTATTTTAATATTTTCCTAAACTCTCTTTAATAAATTGCAGTATATAGGTTATGTTATTTTTGGATCCAAATATGTCATGTATTGTCATTTGATTATCAGTATATTTTTAGAGCCCTTTGTAATTTATGTCTATTATTGGTATGTATTATACATGAAGTAAACAGGTGATTTACATTATCATAAACGTTACACGTATCACACATTCCGTTAGGATGATGTCCTATTTTATGTTTAAAGTTGTTAAGTTGATTGTACATGTCCAGTCTAAGTCTATGGATGATAGTTTCCTGCCAGCGTGGAAGATTCCAATTGTTCATGTGAATTGAAACAGAAGGTTGGATCATTTGAAGTCCTGAAGATTTAGATTCCTTCCATTCTAATTGCCATTGATCTTTAAGATTATTTTTAAGCTCGTGTTTAATTTCTGTGGTAGTAAGTGGTAATTTAATGTCAATGCTACATTTTTGTGTAGCTTTTTTTGCGATTTGGTCAGCTTTTTCATTGCCTTTTATTCCGCAGTGACCAGGAATCCATTCAAATATAACATTATTATTTTGATTTTTAATACTGATGATAGTGTGGCGAATATCACATGTAATTTTATTGTTAGGAAAAGGTTGCGAAATTGCCTGTATTGCACTAAGGCAATCAGAAAAAATACAAGTGTGAATAGGTTGGACTTCTTCAATCCATTCTACTGCTATTAGAAGAGCAAATAGCTCAGCCGTGAAGATAGAAATTTCATTGTTTAATCTAAAGAGTACATGTACATCTCCTCCAACCAACAGCATGTATATGTAGAAGGCTTAGTTTGAATATTCATGTTATGGAAGGCTTTCCGACCAATCAGATTGTTCCGTCCACTTTTGGACTAATTCGCAATAGGGTGTTACAAACCGACGAACAACATTCCCAAGTCTGTGATCGAAGGTTAATGTTGGAGGTTAATACACAAGAGGCGCTATTTAATGCGATACTGTATTGTCTTTAGGCAGACAAAAAACCATGATCACAGACTTTGAACCAAGTCTACATCCATCTTGAAACAAAATGTAAAAATTATGAATAGTCAAGTTACGTCATTGTGGGCGGTACCGATATGCAAATTGTACCGGCTGGTAAACTCGTCAGACAGAGATCAGAACCTAGAATTAGTAACTATAGTATGATTTCATTATGGCATATTAAAATTTTATTGATATGATTTTCAAAAAAAAATTATTCCAATATTATAATTTACCATAATAAATAAATCATTGGCTCGCTGGTCCAGTGCCGCCGGCAGGCACTGCAATACAAATGTATTTGTCCATATTTTTTGTTGTTGAATAATTTCATTCCATTCCGATCCTACGAGAAAAAACATTACAATTTACTCTAATCTACTTATATAATGGCTGGTTTCCCATACATCGAGGGCTGAGCGCAACACAGCCTCATCTCCATTTCGGCCATTTTGAGAAAATCGCATTTAAAGAATTTTGGCAATCTGAAATGGCTCATAACAAAAGTAAAGAATTAATAATTAAGCTAAATCTTACTTTTGTATTTTCTTTTAGTCATATATTTGGTAAAATTGCATAAATTTATCTTCACAAGTAGCTTAATTACTAAATAATAATGAAAAATGGCAACATGATGGAGACGCGTCTTTGTTGCGCTGACACAAAGTCAGTAATATTGGAGTTAAGGCCTTTGAAATACTATTGCATCTCAGTAATGCTTGTTAACCCTGCGACTCTAATGGGGGTCAGTTTTTAATTGAACATAAAAATTGCCATGTTTTATCCAATTTAATGATTAGAAACTAACAAGTTATTCTGATTGTTTAATCTTAATATAAAAAGTTAAAAACACTAGCATAAAACATTGTTAGTACTGAGTCACCTTTTTATAAACTAATCCATGATAATGTCAAGAAACGTATGGTTTTAAGACGACTAAAGAGGTTCTATCATGTAGAGTACACCCAACTGTTAATTATGAATAGCATAAGATAATGATATCTAAATGTTAACATCAATAATAAACTTTTACATACTTCTGGTAACAGTGTGACACAAAGCCTCAACTCCAATTATTGCTTAATTTTCTCCTAAATGATCAGTGCAACAAAGCCTCATGTCCCACTTGAGTCTGTGTCGCACTATAGGCCTTTTAGAGATAAGGCTCATGTTTCACTGGTCTGTAGCTGCATCGTGGTTGGAGATGGAGATAAGGCTTTGTTGTTACTGGAAAGCTGACATTTTCCTGAAAAATTTGATACCCAAATCTCATTTTGGCCAAAAATGGAGATGAGGCAGTGTTGTGCTGAGCCCTCGACATTTGGCCAATTCTAATTTACCGTATGTCAATTTGTTGCATCTTCATTTATTGTGACCGAACACGCAAGTGATCACCCATTTTCAACCAACCAGAATTTTGAATATTGTCGAGCCGGCCGCTTTTTCTCAATCTACTCAGAAAGTGAGAAATAGCTGATTTCAAATGATTAGTTTTGCATTAAAACATAACAAATTGATTTTTAAAAAATCAGACAAAAAATTAAGGTTTGCAGTTTGACTCTCAAATTTTTTATTTTTTTTATTTGTTCTAAAATGTTAATTGAAATTGGAATTACACCCCCCCCCCCCCGCAAGGCATAACACTTGAGAGGCCGACTGCAAACCTCAATTCTTTGTCTGATTTTATTAATTTGTTATAATTATTTTAACTTGATGTAATTTCATGTGTGCAATATATCCCGCACAGGGTACAACTATCGGTTGAGGGCGAGAGACTGTTTGCTAGTCTAGTCAGGTGTGCTGGCGATCGAATGAGGGCGCTATGTTACTTGTACTGTCAATTTGCTGTGTGATAATTATATGGAGTACAAGTTCTAAATCATGTAATAATTATTGAAGTCTCGATTTACTTCGGAATTTGTCACTGAATATTCGTGTTTGTAGAGTCGGGTACTCCCTGATAAGTAGTTGAGATGAGTGTCAAGGCATTCGAGCTTGTTCCTGCCATAGAAAGGCTCAAATTATTGGGAGAGAAGGCCAAGACTGCAGTAAGTTATTCCAGTTTGGTTAGGCCTACCGGTTAACTTTTGCCCGATATTTATAATTTGATAGGACAAATTTTTGGTTCACAAATTTTCCGTGAAAGACTCAGTTAATTAGCTTCGTAAACATCATATTACAGATCTGCTTTAGCTAAGTAAGTAACTATTTTATATATATTAAGGTTAGAGTTTCTTGTGTTTTTTCTCTTTGTTGTGGGGGTGGGAGGGGACAAGACATGCACCCAAGAGAAATCTTAACTGTTATAATACTGTGATAATTATTAAGTCTTTTCTTTATAATCTGGAGTTCTCACTTGAGGGGGGGAGGGGATGGGGAGGGATAGGAGTCAACAATAAACCTTTTCATGGTAATACTTTAGGCTATGAATAATTATGATGATGCGTAATCTGGTTTCATAGGGTGAAAACTGTTTAGAAAATCATGTTGTGTGTAACTTAATCTGATTATCTACATGTAATTCACGCATGCTCATTGTTTAAAAACAACTTTAACGTAATTAATTTTAACAAGACAGCACATCACCATGATGAATCGTGTTTTATTATGTTTGTAATACTATTATAGTCAATGACTATGTGGAGTGTCGTGGCCGAGCGGTCTAGCTTACCGGACTCAAGTTCTGGTGTTAGCAGCAGAATGTGGGTTCGAATCCCGGCCGTGACACTTGTGTCCTTGAGCAAGACACTTAACCATAATTGCTTCTCTCCACCCAGGGGTTAAATGGGTACCTGTGAGGGCAGAGTTGGTTGATTAGCCCTATATGCGCTGTAATGGCAGCAATTGAGCTGTGTACTCCCCAGGGAGCTGAGATGGTTTCAGGAATGATTTATGAGCCTTATGAGCAGGGGTAATAATATAATGCATGTGAGCACCACTCTGTTGGTGGATCGTGTGCTATATAAGTCCACATTATTATTATTATTATTATTATTATTATTATTATTATTATTATTATTATTATTATTATTATTATTATTATTATTAACCCTCCTATGCCCAGGCTGAAATTTGGCCCAGTAAGCACCGCACCCACAGACAGTCACTTGAGTATTTTTGGTTGCATTGCCAATTGTTCACACATGTGTATTTTTGTGCTGGAATTAGTGGCAAAGTCAAACACACTTGTGTATGCAGAGTCACACAGAGCTGTGTATGTACTGCATATACAGTTGAGTGGTTTTGGTTTGACCTCCTACCATAGCCACATGTCCTTGCATTTATTTGAGTGCACTGCACTGCACAAAGTCAATGGGTTGGGAGTAACATACAAATTTTGAGTGTCTTTGATTGTTAAACCTGTAGGAGGGTTATACGTTAGTCAATGAAGTTAGAGACAAGACACTTGGATGTTTATAACTATATCAATCGGTCATGTTCAACTCTGCACATGTAATAATGGCTGTCCACATGGTAGACTGGTCCCCTGTCTATATCCTATCGAGGATATAGACAGGCTGCAGGCGTACCACTCAAAGGATTTCATTGGACACGTTAACGCGTTGTGCTGAAGATCTGACGTCACGCTTCGAGACTTGCGTGCTAGCTACCAACCAAGGTCAAAGTTGAGCATCGGGAAAAATATGGCGGCTGCACGGCCAGGATCTGGGGTAATTCACATGCCTCTAGCTCAAAATGTGACGTCAGGATCTTCAGGCTACCCACATGGCAACTAACATGACAGTCACAAGAGGGTGGTATAGCTTATTACACTGGTCAACAATTTTTTTAAAGTTGTCTGCTTCGGAGATAAAATGTGCTATTTATTATGGATTTTGTGCTAAAATGTGCTATTTATTATGTGCTGAATTCAAATATGACAATTAAAATTGCTGATTGGCTACTGTTTCCAAGATATTTAAGTTTTTACATTTTACGTACTATGTATATGGTGTACATAGCAGATTTTTAATCATGAATTATCATACGCTATTCCCTTACGTGTACACATGTACATGTACATGTAGATCTTGAAAACGAGAGCCAATCAACAATTTTAAGCATCATTTCCATTCTCAGTGACCCATAATTAGTCAAGTTTGACTTCATTTGTTTCGGAAGCATTTTGGCTGTAGACCAGTGAATTATCATAACAAATCGGCCTTTGGTTTGGTCAGCAAGGCCAACCATTAGCCCTTGTATACATGCAGTCTCCAAAATGCTGCAAAAACAAAAAATTCTAAGTACACAATGCATTTTGTATGCATGCCTCAAAATATTGCATACTGTACAGAAGAATGGTACATGGATACCCCAAAATGCCCCTCGGGTCTGGGACATAAACAAACTGTTTTGACCTTCACACAGTACATGTATACCCCAAGTTACTGCACTGGTTTATTTCAAGTTAGCCTTGCAATGAAACAAAGCAGGTGGCTGCTTCAGTTTACCTCATCTCTCTGAAGAGCCTTGGGCTATGCCATTAATCATTAGATAAGAAGGTGTGTACCACAATATGTCCCAGTACTAGTTGTGACATTTTGAAGTATGGGTCCACTTTGTAAAGAACTACACTGATAATAGGAGGGTTAGTTGGTAGGTTCATTCAAGTTTGATACATTTGACGTATGTTTTCTTTTCAACAGATTGAATGCATTGAGTGCTGTGGGAAAAACTTATACATTGGCACAAGTGACTGGTGAGAAAATTTGCATATTGGTTCTCATTTGCATATATTTCTTATGAATATTCATAGTGTCTGGAAATTGTTTTTAAAACAGTTTGGTAAGCCTTACCATGCATTTTTTTCAGTTCATTTATTTAAAAAGGAAGTTGTTTTTTACACATAAGTCTCATCAAAATATAAGATTTTTGAGGAGAGCATTTGCGGTCTTTAACCCTCCTACTTCTGGTACCTTTTTCATAGAAGTTGATGCACCATTTGAAACCATTCGCTTTTGTGGTTTTGAATGGTGAAATAACTGTACAGTATTGATTTCCCCCAAATGGTTTTGAATGGTAGGTCAGCTAATACAAAACCTTGTTTGGATCTTTCCAAATGGTAGTACAGCTAATACAAAACCTTGTTTGGATACTTCTAAGTGGTGAATCAATGGACCCTCTATGCATTTGAATGGATTTGAATGGTAGTAAAGCTTGCTACCAACACTGTTCAAATGGTATCACCATGCGTGTACAAAACCAATGGGCATTTTGGTAAGTGGAAATTTTGAATGGTTTCAAATGGTTAAACAGTAGGAGGGTTAATACTGTACCTTCTGTTTTGCCTGTACATTCATTGTTCTGCCAAACTTTCCCGAACTGTTATTTGAGTATTTTAAACTTGGCTTTTGGTAAATCTTAACTTTTTAAAAATTAATCTTGATGGGTTTCTATCTGTTTTTTCTTTGATGTCTCATTTGAAATTTTTTTACTTTAGTGATCCTGGCCGTAAGAAAAATAGCAATTAAAAATTAGAATCAATTTTTTCAAAGTGAAATTGGTCATGAGCACAGAGTATATCTTTTATCTTTTCTTAACTCTGTCATGATCTTATTCCAGTCTTTTGTTCTTGTTTCAGTTTTGTGATCCATTTCTTACTAGAAGAGAAGACATTACCTAATGGGAAGATAACATATACCAGTGAAAAACAGTCGCATAAATATCTGGCTGTGGTAAGATATGATCCTGGCAAATTAACCCTAACCATCCCCAAACCATTCAAACTCCCAACAGCAGGGGATTTTGATGGACTCAGTACTGTATAGCCCAGACAGGGATACTTTACATGGGGCTGGGTGTCCCAATTCCAGCTAAGTCCAACAGTTGGGTGGTAGTGTTACTACATGGTGTTGTATTTTGATGGACTCGGTATAGCCCAGACAGGGATACTTTGCATGGGGCCAGGTGTCCTAATTCCAGCTAAGTCCAACAGTTGGGTGGTAGTGTTACTGCATGGTGTTGTATTTTGATGGACTCAGTACTGTATAGCCCAGACAGGGATACTTTACATGGGAGCCGGGTGTCCCAGTTCCAGCTCCAGCTAACTCCAACAGTTGGGTTGTAGTGTTACTGCATGGTGTTGTAATTTGATGGACTCAGTACTGTATAGCCCAGACAGGCATACTTTACATGGGGCCGGGTGTCCCAATTCCAGCAAAGTCCAACAGTTGGGTGGTAGTGTTACTGCATGGTGTTGTATTTTGATGGACTCAGGAAGGTTCTTAGCCAAAATAGCTAGGGGGGGTTAGGTATCGTTAAGAGTCAGGACGTTTACACGTGTACATGAAAGAAAATTCATTAAACATTTTCAAATTCCCGAAACATGTAAACGAATTAAATTATATAAGTTATATTCAATTTTTGTTGCTTATTTTGCCCGTTTCTATGATTTATTGCAGAAAAAACCCATACAGCAGTTGAAGGCAGCATCGGCACTGACGAGAATCCTTGTGCTGTGTGACAATGTCTTGACGCTACTTAACATGTTTAATCTTGAGGTCAGTCATCAAATTGGCATATCAAAACCACGCCCCCTCTGGAAAAAAAAAATCTGTGGCAAATCCACAGCCTAAGGTGCATGTTAAAAAAAAAAAACATGTTATACGTAAATTTTTACATATGTGGCCCCTCAACAAACCTGATTTGATTTTACTCTTTCTCCGACTTATGTATTAAGTATTGTACTGGAGTGTCATGGCCGAGCGGTCTAGCTTACCGGACTCAAGTTCTGGTGTTAGCAGCAGAATGTGGGTTCGAATCCCTGCCGTGACACTTGTGTCCTTGAGCAAGACACTTAACCATAGTTGCTTCTCCACCCAGGAGTTAAATGGGTACCTGTGAGGGCAGAGTTGGTTGATTAGCCCTATATGCGCTGTAATGGCAGCAATTGAGCTGTATACTCCCCAGGGAGCTGAGATGGTTTCAGGAATGATTTATGAGCCTTATGAGCCTTATGAGCAGGGGTAATAATATAATGCGCCTTGAGCACCACTCAGTTGGTGGATACGTGCGCTATATAAGTCCACACATTATTATTATTACATTATTATTATTATGCTTGGTGCTTTCTCGGGTAAGCTCGGTGGTCGAGAGGGTTGCACTAGTAAACAGGAGGTCGTGGGTTCGAATCCCGCCCGAGTCGCCTGTGAAGTTTTTTCCACAGACACTCAGAAAGCACTGAGTATACAGTGCTATACACACGTCGGTGTAGGGCAAAATTAAATCAATTGTTTATCACCCGACGCAAGAATTTCATCAATCTATTCTTAAAACTGTAATCCATCGCGGAACTATAAATATCGCGGCACCCGCTACTATATAGGATTCTAGCCAGCAAATCGACATCGGGCAAACTCGGTTGTCGAGAGGTTAAGACGCCTGCACTAGTAAGCAGGAGGTCGTGGGTTCGAATCCCGCCCGAGTCGCCTGTGAAGTTTTTTTTTCCACAGACACTCGGAAAGCACTGAGTATACAGTGCTATACACATGTCAGTGTAGTGCAAAAATTAAATCAGTTGTTTATCACCCGATGCAAGAATTTCATCAAAACTATAAATATCACGGAACCTGCTGCTATATAGGATTCTAGCCAGCCAATCGTCATCGGGCAAGCTCGGTGGTCGAGAGGTTAAGACGTCTGCACTAGTAAGCAGGAGGTCGTGGGTTCGAATCTTGCCCAAGTCACCTGTGTATTTTATTTCACAGACACTCAGAAAGCACTAAGTATACGGTGCTTCATACATACTTAAGTATAAGGGTGAATATCAAATTGATAAATTACAGATTTCTTGACCTTGTAAAAAAATAATTGTCTTCTCCAAAATAAAAATCTTGATGGGAGGGAGTTTTTTATTTTATTTTATTGTTGTTTTATTTTCCAAGATCCTATCACTGTAATAACCTTTGGGAAGGAAAATGATGGTCTAAGGATTTCTGTTATGAACCACTTGGGGAAAACAATGTATTTTTTTGACAAAAACGTAATTTTGTTTTTAACTTCATTTATTCACTTGCAGCCCATTCTAAGTGGAGCTAAAATCAAAGGGGTGAGTGTTTCAAATAAATTTGTTTTGATTTTATTCGTAAATATTATTAAAGGGACACTATCATCACGATCAACAGGGCATGGAATCAGAATGCTAGTTTTAGATTAACTCAGTGACTGAAAACAATACCACACATGATAAGGTCATATTACCATTCCTGCTGCATAAATGAGCCAGTAATTTTCAGTCACTGTGTTCATCTTAAACTAGGACATCGATTCCATGCCCTGTTGAAAGTCTGCTCTAATCGTGACGTTACTGTCCCTTTAACCCTCCTACCATTGGCGGATCCAGGGGGGGGGCTAAGGGGGCTGTAGCCCCCCACCTAAAATCGTAAAAAAAAATTATTTAAAAAAATTAAACAAAATAACAAAAAGGGAGAGAAAAAGAGAGAGAGGGGGGAGGGAGGGAGGGAGGGAGGGAGGGAGGGAGGGATGGAGGGAGGGATGGAGGGAGGGAGGGAGGGAGGGAGGGATGGAGGGAGGGATGGATGGAGGGAGGGAGGGAAGGATGGATGGAGGGAGGGATGGAGGGAGGGAGGGAGGGAGGGAGGGAGGGAGGGAGGGAGGGAGGAGGGAGAACACTCCCATTCCCACAGTGTGCTTTGTTTTTCTCTCCCTTTGATTATTTCATTGTAATTTTTGTAGTACTGAAAAATAATTGTTTTTGATTCTCAGCCCCCCCTAAAAAATGTTCTGGATCCGCCCATGCCTACTATAGCTGAACTTTAGTGGCAGGTAGCTACATTGGTCAAAACCAGTCAACTGCCTGTTTTGACTGTTGACCCAAATGTGCACAAAGGGGCATTTTTGACTGGTTGTTTTTACTGTCATTTTGACCACCCTGAACAATACCAGACAATGCTTTTACCAGTCAAAAACGGTTGACTCATTTTGACCTGTAAATGTACTTACTACACGTAAGGTTTGACAGTGTTTGACTTTTAAGTGCACTAGATATACCTTGGTAAGTATACTACTCAAAACAATTTAGGGAACACCGGATTTTTAACATCAAATAGGTTTGAAATGTTCCATGAACCGGGATTTTCATTTGCAACCCCCTCTCTCTTTCAGTAGTCATGTCATGAAATGTGTAATCACTACATGCATCCTTTATGATTTCTGATTTCTGATTTCTGATTTCTGATTTCTGTTTTCTGTTTTCTGATTTCTGTTTTCTGATTTCTGATTTCTGTTTTCTGTTTTCTGTTTTCTGATTTCTGATTTCTGATTTCTGATTTCTGTTTTCTGTTTTCTGTTTTCTGTTTTCTGTTTTCTGTTTTCTGATTTCTGATTTCTGATTTCTGTTTTCTGATTTCTGTTTTCTGATTTCTGATTTCTGATTTCTGATTTCTGTTTTCTGTTTTCTGTTTTCTGATTTCTGATTTCTGTTTTCTGTTTTCTGTTTTCTGTTTTCTGATTTCTGTTTTCTGATTTCTGTTTTCTGTTTTCTGATTTCTGTTTTCTGTTTTCTGATTTCTGATTTCTGTTTTCTGTTTTCTGATTTCTGATTTCTGATTTCTGATTTCTGATTTCTGTTTTCTGATTTCTGATTTCTGTTTTCTGATTTCTGTTTTCTGATTTCTGTTTTCTGTTTTCTGTTTTCTGTTTTCTGATTTCTGTTTTCTGTTTTCTGATTTCTGATTTCTGATTTCTGTTTTCTGATTTCTGATTTCTGATTTCTGTTTTCCGTTTTCCGTTTTCCGTTTTCCGTTTTCCGATTTCCGATTTCCGATTTCCGATTTCCGATTTCTGATTTCTGTCAAAATCTTTCAGTCTGAGGTGCTATCATTTAAGTAAAATTTGAAGGAAAAAAAATCCCAACTGAACAATTTTACTTAAAATTCAACATAAGAATCAATATGAAACACTGGGGGTCAATTTCATCGAGCTGCTCAGCACACAAAGTTACTTAGCAAAAGTCTGTCACCATCCATATTGCCACGTAATTGTTTATATACTACTCAAAACAATTTAGGGAACACCGGATTTTTAACATCAAATAGGTTTGATAAAACTTGTAGCTTTGCATGGTGAGGATGATAAGTAAGACTAATTGCGGTGACACCATGTGGAATCTCAATTGAGTAGTAATTAGTTCTGAAAAGAACTGGGGTACAACTCGACGTTTCGATCAGTATGCTCTGATCGTCCTCAGGAGAATGCCGGACTCTGGAAAATGCTGCTGCTTAAGTAGGCTGCTGGAGGATCATCCCATGAATGGATGCTGGAGGATTAGTTAGTTGAGGCGCGAGGCGGAAACTGTGAGACTATGAGACTAGGATCCTAGGGGGTTGGGGAGAGGAGTGTGCTCACTGAACTGAATCAGTTGTTAACAAGCACAGGGAAGGAGGGTGGTTGACTTAGGATATAGGGGATCCCTCAGTCTGGGGTGGGTTATGGACTGGATATAGAAGATCCTTCAGTCTGTAGTATAGGTCGCCAAATGTCGCTGATGAAGAAAGCGTGTCCTGTGGCACAGTGTCGGTGTTTGACGATCTCGATGGCCTCTCTGATGCGCCTGGGGTGCCATGCGTCGATGGGTGTGATGAGTTGGGCTGCCTGCCAGTCGATTTGGTGGTCCTTGATGTGCGAGTGCTTGACTTATGGCGGACTTCTCAAAATCTCCTCTCTTGCGGTCAGGTGCTCGGTGTTCCTTCAATCTGATGGGAGTTGCGTTTTGTTTCGCCGATGTACACCTTACCGCACTCACAGGGGATCCCACTCCCGCTCTGTTGTTTGGGTCCGGTTTGTCCTTGTGGGTATGTAGAAGTCCTTGGAGTTTGCTGGGGCTGAGTGGAACACATCGATGCCTGCTTGTCGGAGGATGCGTTGTAGTTTGTGAGACGTCGAACCTGATAGGGAGACAAGCAGAAGGGTTAGATCACTTACCTTGCTTTTTGGAGTTTGGAACTGGCTTCGCTGTGCTGATCTTGTTGTGATTGTAACCGTTGCGTTTGAGGGTAGTTCGGATGTGCTGTAGTTCCTTGGGAAGGCTGTCCTTGTCACAAATGTTGTAGGCGCGTTATGCGGCTGCACGGTTGACCGATGACTTGATGCTTGGATGATGGAAGGAGCGCTGGTTCAGGTACCGATCTGTGTGCGTGGGCTTTCTGTAGACGTTGTGGTGTAGGGAGCCGTCTGGGTTTCTGGAAATGCCAACATCAAGGAACGCGATCTTGTCATCTTCTTCCGTTTCCATGGTGAACTTGATGCTCGGGTGTTGCTGGTTTAGATGTTGTAGAAAATCCTGGAGTGTGTCAAATAGGTTTGAAATGTTCCATGAACCGGGATTTTCATTTGCAACCCCCTCTCTCTTTCAGTAGTCATGTCATTGAAATGTGTAATCACTACATGAATCCTTTATCATCTGTTTCATTGTGCAGTTGTTTCTCATCAATTCTGTGAAACATTGCGTTTATCTGAAATAAATGATCTTGCTTTAACTGAGATTATTCTGGTGTTCCCTAAATTGTTTTGAGTAGTATATTTGCTTCTGGCAGGTTCTCCGCAAAATTTTGCCCAGCTGCTAAGCAGCTCTATGAAATTGGGCTGTAAATATTGATTACCCAATTTTTTCTTCTTCTCAATTTGTTGTCCAGGTAACCACTTTCTGCGTGAACCACAATCCAAGGTCAAGTAACCCGTTCAGTCTTGAGGTAAGAATAATCAATAAACAATGATCAATAACTAGGGCTGTGCGTTTTAGGATATTTTTGGAACTGGATACCCGAAATCAGGAAACTTCGGATACCCGTTTTCATTTTTGTTGAAAACATGCCTCAGGTGGTGTACAAATACATGTACTGTGAATGGTAACAAATTGACTTTTATAATACAGAGGATACCATACTTAAATCGATCTTTTCTTTATTGGAGTGCAATCTCTTGAATTTAAAGATAATTGTCTGTAAAAGTGTAAACATTACATTGTTCAAGAGTCACAGATTTTTGTTCGCACCGCTCAAATGTTAAGTCTGAATTTTAAAAAGTCGTTTACGGGTAATTGGAACCGAAAAATGGAACTGGGTAATGACCGTGTCGGTCGGGTATCCGGATACCCAGATAGATAGATAGATAGATATATTTATTCAGGCAATGTTAAAAATATACAATGGAAATCGAGCAATCACAAGAGCTCTAAAATATTACAAAACTAAATATATGGTACAAAAATATACCCGGCACAGCCCTATCAATAACCAGTAATCAATAGTCAGGAAGTCGGTAACCAATAGTTGATAATTAGTATCTAATTAATCAATAATAAATAACCAATAATCAACCAGTAATCAATCATCAGGAAGTCAGTGATCAAAAGTTGATAATCAATACTCAATATTTTGATTGATCTATAATCAATTGGCAGTTTAAATGGTCAATTGATGGTTGATTAAAAGTTTTTTAATGAAATTAGAGCATTTTAATAAAAAACAAAAAAATCCAGTTGGTGCTTGTGGAATATAGAACGAAATTAAGTTAAAGGGACACTATTGTCACGTTCGGAGCAGACTTCCAACAGGGCATGGAATTGGTGTCCTAGTTTAAGATGAACACAGTGACTGAAATGTAATGGCTCATTTATGCAGCAGCAACGGTAATACAAACTTATCATTATTTTCAATCACTGAGTTCATCTGAAACTTGCACTCTGATTCCATGCCCTTTAAAACAACCTTAAAACCGCTTTGACTAAAATCCCCTCTTGAGTATTCTGGCATCAGTTACAAGTAAAATAGAACACATTTTGTATGATCAGTCATCAGTATTAACCTTCGTACTTTTGGTACCTTTTTCATACAAGTTGATGCGCCATTTGAAACCATTCGCTTTTGTGGTTTTGAATGGTGAAATAACTGTGTACAGTATTGATTCCCCCAAATGGTTTTGAATGGTAGGTCAGCTAATACAAAACCTTGTTTGGATCTTTCCAAATGGTAGTACAGCTAATACAAAACCTTGTTTGGATACTTCTAAGTGGTGAATCAATGGACCCTCTATGCATTTGAATGGATTTGAATGGTAGTAAAGCTTGCTACCAACACTGTTCAAATGGTATCGCCATGTGTGTACAAAACCAATGGGCATTTTGGTAAGTGGAAATTTTGAATGGTTTCAAATGGTCAAACAGTAGGAAGGTTAATCATAATTTTGTGTGTAAATTCATGGTCGAAGTTCTAAACATGTCTGTTTAACCTGAAAACTTCCTTCAATTTTTTTTCCAGATTGCTGTTACCTCAAAACGGAGGCAGGTGCAAGTGTACATGGTCACAGAAGATAAGTGTGTCCTCATCAGAGAAGTCACCATCAGTGACATCCCGGTCAATTTGGTAAGATGTGATTAGCAAACATTTCGATGTTACTTTGGTATTCTCAACTTATCTCTGATTTTGATGTTAAAGCGGATCACATCTTTTTTCTTCTTCACCGAATACAGAATATGGACGCCTATTTCATTTGCAAAACCTAACTTTGCCGAAGACATTTTCATCAGTGCCACGGTGCACACGTGCAAGTCGATTTGCGTAATGCATGCTGGTCTAACTAACGACAGAATACTGCAAGTCTGAGCTTACCTCCACAGATATTGTCTATCAATGTTACAACCATACTGAACAACAGCTGACCATGCTTTTCCTTGATTGGTTGTGTTCATTTCAATAACGCAAATATCTAGATTCTTCGAGTATAAACTACAGAGCAACGTACTGGGAATTGTGAATGGTGGTCTAGCTATAACGACAAAATACTGCAAATCTGACCTTACCTCCACAGATATTGTCTTATCAATGTTACAACCATACTGAACAACAGCTGACCATGCTTTTCCTCGATTGGTTGTGTTCATTTCAATAATGCAAATATCTAGATTGTTCGAGTATAAACTACAGAGCAACGTACTGGGAATTGTGAATGGTGGTCTAGCTATAACGACAAAATACTGCAAATCTGACCTTACCTCCACAGATATTGTCTTATCAATGTTACAACTTACAATGTAGATTGTTAGCTTATAAACTACACAGTTATGTACAGGGAAATATGAACAGTGACCAAGATGTATGTGTGTGCGTATATTTTAGAAGTAGTCTATTATCCCCAACCTTCCCAAATCCTCCCAAATCCTCTTTGCCAAAGTGAAGGATTTTGAAGGATTGAGGTTACATGCTACATGCTCTTTGCTGAAGTGAAGGATTTTGGAGGATTGAGGTTATTAGGCATACTTGCCTTTCCATGGTACATGTACATCCATGTTTGTTGTAGTGGTTGCAAGGTCAGTGCTTGGGTCAGTGGACACTGTTTATTGCTCCATGCATGCAGGGAGGGTCCCTGGCCATGTACATGTATCACAGATTAGAGACACATGTGTGCATACATGTCATGTGCTTGCTTTACTACTGAAGGATTTTGGAGGATTCAGGTTATGTGTAAGAAAATGGGTCTAGGGAGTTAGGGTTAAACAGCTACATAATTTTTCTCAATTGTCAGTGATCTTTTTGGAATCCCCGACCTATAAAATAGTGCTAAAAATACTCAAATGTAAGCCAGATATACTTCTGGAGTTATGGACATAAGTATATATTTTCCCGCCGTTTTCAAAATGGCCGCCAAAGGGGGGAGGGTGTTAACTCAAAAAGATTTTTTTGTAAACATGTACATCCTTAATGTAGACCCTCTAAGGATTCCAAAACAGGTTTCAGATTGCTTCTAGGTCTTAGAAAACACCTGACCCTGTTTTTGAACATAAAGACCCCGTACTATGGCTATCGTAACTTGAAATAGGTAAAACTTGTAGCTTTGCATGGTGAGGAGGATAAGTAAGACTAATAATTGCGGTGACACCATGTGAAATGCTCAATTGAGTAGTAATTAGTTCTGAAAAGAACTGGAGGTACAACTCGACGTTTCGATCAGTATGCTCTAAGGACGATTAGTCTTACGTAACTTGAAATGTGGGTTTCAACCTTATTTCTGACAATACAGAGTATGGATGCATATTGCATCTGCATAGCCTTGACCAACCAGTACATCCTAGTGAATTACAACACCGGTGAAATCACGGACTTGTTCCCCTACGATGCGGATCAGACGTCCCCGGTCGTCAAAAGAGTCGGCAAGGCAAGTATATGGTGTGCCCAGAGAGTTAAATGCTGTTTAGAACTATGGAAGGTTGTGGGGGGAGGAGGTGGGGGGGAGGAGGGGAGGAGGAGGGGGAGGGAGGGGGGAGGAGGAGGGGGTGAGGAGGGGGTGAGGAGGGGGTAAGGAGGGGGAGGAGGGGGAGGAGGGGGAGGAGGGGAGGAGGAGGAGGGGGAGGGGGTGGAGGAGGGGGTGAGGAGGGGGAGGAGGGGGAAGGGGGAGGGGGGGAAGGGGTGTTCTAAGAAACAATTACATAAAAAAGAGGAATTTTAATAAACAAGCAGTCTTAAATAGTTTTGGGTTATTCATGTTATTCTCAGGAAGAGTTCCTATTGGCTGGTCCAAGTGTTCTTTGAATGGTTGTAACATTTGCATGTATTTCACAGAGACCACCTGTAATGAATATTCATGTATTTTCTTTATAGGAAGAGTTCCTGTTGGCTGGTCCAAGTGCTCTTTGATTGGTTGTAACATCTGGAGGCATCTCACATGCAGAGACTGCCCCTAATGAATATTCATAATTTATTCACAGGAAGAGTTCCTCTTGGCCGGACCAAGTGCTCTGGGAATGTTTGTAACATCGGCTGGGATTTCACAGAGACCGCCGCTGAAATGGTCCGAATCCATCCGTGGCGTCAGTTATTTGTTTCCGTACGTGGTTGCCATGGACGACGAGTTTCTTATGGTTCACAGGTTTGTCTTGTTGTCTGTAATTTTGCCTCGGGAATTTTTTTTTCTTCATAATTAGACATTGTATTTGTAACATATACGTACATGTAGGTTTATAATAATGCCCCTCTGTATTGTACCCAACCCCCTATTTTGGTAATGAATTTTCCCGCCTTTTTCTCCGCCAGTGTGTTAGACCAGCAACAGAAGCAGACCATACCATTCCAAGGAGGGAGGATTCTTGGTGACTTTGAGGGGAGGATCTTTGTGGCGTCCAGCAAAGAAGTGTATGCCTTAGTGCCTCTGCCGGTTGAAAAACAAGTGAGACATTTTTTTTGTTGGTCATAAATGGGAACTGCTTTTTAGAAGTGTGATGTAGTGATGGGAGTTACTGGTTTTCTAACCATTTGACCAAATCTTTCACGGTCGGCTAACCAGTTAACGGAAAGTCGGCACCTGACGGCCACACAAACACTATGAATAACTTTACCGTGAAAATGCCCTGAAAATCCGTTTTACCATGAAATAAATAGTTCACGGCAATTTCACGACGACACAACTCCGTGAAAATGCCATGAAATACTCTTGGGATTCCTTCGCCGTGAAAACGCTGTGAAAATGCCATGAACTTCTTGTAGCAGTTTTGGGGCAGCTCATTAATTCTCGAGAGCACAGTGAATTTGCCGTGAAATCACTGTGAACATTATTGCCAATATCTGAGAGGAAGAGACACTGTGAAATTGCAGTGAAATTACGGTCAACTGTTATTTCAAATCAAAACTGATTTTCAGGGTATTTTCAGGGTGAAGTTGTTCATAGTGAAACTAGATCATCGCCAAATGGCACAATGTATATGACATAAAACACAATAAAGGGGGCCACTTTCCTACCGTCACGTTAGCAGTTTTTCTAATGGTTGTAATTTTTTTTAAAATATCTGAAACCACCCAAAAAGAATTTCAACATTTGAATAGACATGCATGCTTATCCTAAAGATAATTTGAGTTGATTATTACTATTATTTTTTTAATTACCCTAAAATTTCCATCAACAAATGGACGGAAAAGTGAGGTAACTTTTTCCGTCCAATTTTTATGGAAATTTGAGGGTGAAAAAATTTAAAAAAAATAAAAAAAATTAAATAAATCAACTGAAATTAGTTCTAGTATAAGCCTGCATGTCCATTCACATGTTGAAATACTTTTTGGTCGGTTTCAGGTACTTAAAAATAAATAACAACCATTGGTAAAACTGCTAACGTGACGGATGCAAAGTGGCCCCCTTTATTGTGTTTTATGTCGTATACATTTTCAATAAAAAAACATCAATAAACTTCCCGCAATGATTGTTTCATAACCATTGTGGCAAAAAAAGAAAGTCTAGAAGAACCAAATGGGTGGCAAATTCTTCCAAAATTGTTGGTCGTATTTTTGAATAATGGCTTCAATTAGCTGGTTACAGGCCTGTGATTTCTCAGGATTTTTCCTGATTTTCGGGATTTTTACAAATTTCCCTTTGCCTCAAAAATTTTTTGAAAGAAGAGAAGTAGCCACCAAGGAAAGAAAGAAGTAGCATGTATTGTGTCCAAACCTCTAGTTTCTTGTTTGTGGGGATGCGGAGAGTCTGTAAATCCACCAAAAATTAAACATCCAGGAGGTTCGGGGGGGGCTTTGTCCTCTAGACCAAATGGAGACCCATATGCCTGCTACTCATTTTTTAAAGGATTTTTTTTACCTTTGTCAAATCACACCCCTGTGGTAAGCAAATTTATAAACAGTGCAGTTTCAGGCGGTTAACGCTTTCATTACTGATTTGTTTCAACAGGATGTCCCACTGCTTACAGAATTGTTTGCCCAGTCATGCATGAATTCACACATTATTGCACAACAGTATGCATCCATTTACAGGCACTTTTTCTAAACTCATTTTTCATCATCAAGAATTTGTTGGAGAAAGATATATTCAATGAACAGATTGTTGCTTACGAAATTCCCTTTCATATGATACCAAAATCATTGGCATTGCGTATAAAATGATCGGGTTATTTATTTTACTTCCCCTGACTTTGTTTCACAAACACAGAGAGCATTTTGTACACATGTGTATGGCGTTCCATAGCACAAATGGCCATTGAAAGGATTGACTTGTATTATGTCTGATTTCTATAATAGCAACATGTAGGTTGGGCTATACCATTAGAAAGATAAGGAATCAGTCTTTCCAACCATATATAGCATGGGTATGGACTGCGAAGAAGGGAAAAAATACAGCTGTTTTAAAAGCTGGTCATGATACTCCCAATTAAGTGCTGTGTGTGTGGTGACCTTGGTTGACTAAAGTCGCCAATGGTAAGCAACAGGGGGTATGTGTGTTGTCGACTAAAGTCGCCAATGGTAGTGAAAGGGTTAACCGTCCCAGCACTAGTGTGAGATGAAAACATGATAAATAACATGATGGGGATGTTTGTGACTCGGACTCGGAATAAATATTTGACAAAAATAAACTTTCTTAATAATTAATCATTCAAATAAAAAGAGTTACCACAGACACATCATAAAATCGTAATGGGGACAAAATTGCCGTGGTAAAATATTGGGTCATCTGGATCCAAATTTGCTTTTCTTCATGACTCAAAACTTGGATTTTTTATCATATGCAAATTTCAAAATGCTTCTTGCAAACTCCTGGTGTAAAATGACATTTTCTTGGAAGTAAACAAATATCCTTGTGCATTTGTACAATTCCGAACTTTTTCCTTTTTTTATTTTTTTATTTTTTTATTTTAAATTTCAGATCCAAGCTTTATTGAACGACAAGAGGGTGGAGGAAGCCTTGACCCTAGCCAAGAACGCCAAGAAGTTAGGACTAGCCAAGGATAAGTTCCACAAGGTAGATAGTTTAATGGGACAATATCGTCACTATCAATGGGGCATGGAATCGGAGGGCTAATTTTTAGATTAACCCAGTGACTGAAAATAATACCCCACATGATAAGGTCATATTACCGTTGCTGCTGCATAAATGAGCCAGTAATGTTCAGTCACTGTGTTCATGTTAAACACCGATTCCATATATGCCTTGTGCAGGTGTATTCAAACTGTTTTCCTTACCAAACGCCTTAGAACACAAGATTGTACCCAATTAACCCTAACTCCATAGGCCTGTTTGCTTTACATAACCTGAATCCTCCAAAATCCTTCAGTAGTAAAGCAAGCACATGACATGTATGCACACATGTATTTCTAATCTGTGATACATGTACATGGCCAGGGACCCTTCCTGCATGCATGGAGCAATAAACAGTGTCCACTGACCCAAGCACTGACCTTGCAATCACTACAACAAACATGGATGTACATGTACCATGGAAAGGCAAGTATGCCTAATAACCTCAATCCTCCAAAATCCTTCACTTTAGCAAAGAGCATGTAGCATGTAACCCCAATCCTTCACTTTGGCAAAGAGGATTTGGGAAGGTTAGGGTTAATAGCTGTTCACCAGTTCTATTTATCTGTTTGTCCTTAAGGTTAGGGTTAATGAAGTTAGATTTTTATGAATATCTAAATTTGTATGGGTTTTGTTTCTTTCAGCTTTACCACAGAATTCAGCAACAAGCCGGCTTTATTGAGCTTTCCCAGTTCCACTTTGAAGAGGCCAGACAATTATTTAAAGACGGTCAACTCGACGTCAGGGAGGTAAGTTTGCCTCTCTCTTCATGAACCCTTGAGGGCGCTATTCTCACATCCCACAGAAGGCTTCCTGCCATCCTTGTCATGTCCCCTTGACTGCCAATCATAAATCACCATTTAAAAAAAATCACAGTTTGAACGGCACCAGTCTATTTTAGACACAAGCCTCATTTTGACACCCATAGACTTGTGTATAAAAAACCCAAGATGTCAAAAAACAAGCGGTGTTAACATCTTGAGGTTTTCATCCTCTCCACAGCTCATCAGCATCTTCCCCAACCTCCTCCCGTCGATGTCCAACTTCAACCGCTCCATCCCGCTCCTTCATCAGTTTGCCGACATCTCCTCCGTCGTCAGGGGAAGCCACGAGAAGCTGCAAGAGTGCAAGATGTTCCTCACTGACTACCTGGACAGCATTAGAGGGAGTGACCTCAGTCTTGGGTTCAGAGAGGTAGGTCAAAGGTCAAAGGCGCTTTTGGTGAGAGTTCACGCCCTGCCCCATTTGCACAATCTGAACTAGCCTGAAGAGCTGACGTTACGCTTTGAAGCTCGTGAATTACGTCAGATACTGGCCGCGGCTGCCATTTTATTTTCCTCCGAGATTCAACTTTGACCTTGCGCGTGATGATGGGCGTCCACGCGCAGCAATATTTGAATGGGAGAAGTAAGTGCGCGCGTAGTGCAGCGTTCATTCGCACGTGATTTCCGTTTCCCGAAATAACCAAAAATTCACAGCCTTAGAATCGACACTGACTTGAAATCAGGTTCACGATTTCAGGACTCAAATACAAGTATTGAGGGTAGACACCAACTTTGACAACTCTTTCTAGAAAAGCAACATCGTATCAATTCCTCCACAGGAAATAGACACAGCATTACTGAAGCTGTACGCAGAGAGCAACCCCAAGTCGCTCATAAATCTCGTCTCCTCGGAGAACACTTGCTCCTTACAAGACGCCGTCGAGATCCTCCAGAGATTTAGCAGACACCATGCCTTGGGTCTCTTGTATCGATACCACATTGACAATGAAAAGGCTCTCCATGTATGGGCAAGGTAAGCCGGAAAACCCGGATTGTTCAGGAATATTAGTAGAAATGTTCATATGCCTTTTGGAAAACCTGGAAACTCTGGGAAAACTGAAAGACACTGTTTCATAGCAGACACCAAGCCTTGAGTCTCTTGTAGCGATACCACATTGACAATGAAAAGGCTCTCCATGTATGGGCAAGGTAAGTCGGAAAACCCGGATTGTTCAGGAATATTAGTAGAAATGTTCATATGCCTTTTGGAAAACCTGGAAACTCTGGGAAAACTGAAAGACACTGTTTCATAGCAGACACCAAGCCTTGGGTCTCCTGTTGCGATACCACATTGACAATGAAAAGGCTCTCCATGTATGGGCAAGGTAAGCTGGAAAACCCGGATTGTTCAGGAATATTAGTAGAAATGTTCATATGCCTTCTGGAAAACCCGGAAACTCTGGGAATGTCCAGGAATTTGAATGCAAAGGTTTATATGCCTTCTGGAAAACCAGGAAATTTCAAAGTTTATTAATTTGTATAAAAAAAATCTTTTTTCTTGTCTTTATTTGTTTAGAATATGTGACGGAGAGTTGAAGGATGACTCATTTCCTGGTCTTGAGTTTGTAGTGGATTTTTTGTCAAGGTAGGATTTAAGAAATTTTATCAAAATCAATATTCTGTTCATTCATCATATCGTCATGTGCCCGGAAGAAGGACGTATAAACAAAAGTGTGACCGGCAAAAGGTCGTAAACAATTAATGTGTAAAATTGTGTTTCAAGAAAACTGAGGGTGAAAGTTTGGTCATTTTTCTGCCATTTATACGTCATTGTAGGAAAGTTAAATTCCGCATGGGAATGGAAAAACGTGTCTTGGGAGTAATTCTAGCAACAAATATGTAACAGTTATGCCCTACTTTTTTTTCCAAAGGAGCCATTTTATTGCTTAATACGACCTTCTTCCGGGCACATGACAATATATCTTCTTCATCATTCCTTTCTTTTCACA
Source organism: Zoroaster sp. YZ-2022 (assembly GCA_029582265.1). NCBI lineage: Eukaryota > Metazoa > Echinodermata > Asteroidea > Forcipulatida > Zoroasteridae > Zoroaster > Zoroaster sp. YZ-2022. The sequence goes on from CM055817.1 coordinate 53,023,432, forward strand.
ATGAAACAAGATGATTTGATTTTGGCGTTTGGGGGGGGGGGGGGGGATGATCATCATCAGCAGGAGGTAATTTTGGAAGATCATCCAAAATTATATCTTGATGCTTGATCCCAAAACAGGATTGCTTGCCCATTGATTAACCCTAAACCCCTAGGTATTCTGGCTAGGAACCTTCCTGAAATCCTCCAAAATCCATCAGTGCACTTTTGGAAACATTGTCCTTATCTTCAAAATGCACCATGCATTTTCGCTGATCTTTCATATTCAGCACTGATAGCTTGTACTTCTTGCCAGGTAGTAATTTTGCCCCATTTGAAGAGGTGAAAAAAAAAAGTGCCCCTCTGGAGGATTTTGGAGGATATGGCGTGGTTAGGGTTAATTAGTTCATTTTTGTGGTTTATTCTAATTTATGTTTGAAGCTTTTAAAATGTATGAATATTTCTTCCCGGACAATGTTTGATTCCACTTTTTCCAGAAAAAAATCTACTTTCTCTAAAACGATTTTTACCTGATTTTTGGTTTATTTACATGTAATTTATCTAATTTCAGGAATTTCTTTTTTTTGTTTAAATGTGCGAGACTTGAGTCAAGTCTGATGACAAAATCTGAGAAGTTACAAGAAAGTGAAGAAAAAATTAGCAATACTTGTGTCAACAACTTACATCGTATAAAACTTCAAGGTTTGCACGGCTAACCGAAACCAATATTTTGAAGAAAAAAAACCCCCAAAAACGCCAAACAATTTTGGAAGAATTTGCCACCCATTTTGTTGCTCTAGAAGAAATCAGTTCCCATACACAAAGTAACATGTATGGTGGCTAAGAGAGGCCTCACAAATCGGGCAGACGTTCATAACTGCTATGTGAAAAAGTCATTTCAAACACAGCCATATTATTAGCCAGTGGGGCATCTGGGTGTCTTTTGGAGGCACAGTATTAGCCAGAGGGGTGTCTGGGTGTCTTTTGGAGGCATAGTATTAGCCAGAGGGGTGTCTGGGTGTCTTTTGGAGGCATAGTATCAGCCAGAGGGGTGTCTGGGTGTCTTTTGGAGGCATAGTATTAGCCAGAGGGGTGTCTGGGTGTCTTTTGGACACTCTGTTTCAATTTTGGACGCCCTATGATAAATAGAGTAGGTTTGCGGTAGCACTGTGTAATAATCTCTCTTCAGTTGTGTGGTTCTGTGGTTCTAACTCGACGTTTCGGTCAGTGTGCTCTGACCTTCGTTGTATTTTTCACACATACAAATGGTTGGATTCTCTTCAAACAGACTCGGCGATCATGAGCTAGTTTGGCGATACGTGGATTGGGCGTTGCAGAAAAACTCGGAGCTGGGTGTCAGGGTAAGCTCATTGATATCTTTGATGATGAGTTCAGATAATGATTGAGTTCATAGAAAAATTCTCACTTGATGTCACACCATGCAAAATTGGCCATCATTACGGGCAATAATAAATTTGCAGATAAATTTACTAAGCAAAATTTTCAGCTTAGTAGCTCTATGAAATTTGGGCCCCAAACCTTCCTTAAAACCCTAACTCCCTAGGCCCACTTGCTTATACACATAACCTGAATCCTTCCTAACTCCCTAGGCCCACTTGCTTATACACATAACTTGAATCCTTCCTAACCCCCTAGGCCCATTTGCTTACACATAACCTGAATCCTTCCTAACTCCCTAGGCCCATTTGCTTACACATAACCTGAATCCTTCCTAACTCCCTAGGCCCATTTGCTTACACATAACCTGAATCCTTTCTAACTCCTAGGCCCATTAGTGCTTACACATAACCTGAATCCTTCCTAACTCCCTAGGCCCATTTGCTTACACATAACCTGAATCCTTCCTAACTCCTAGGCCCATTTGCATACACATAACCTGGATCCTTCCTAACTCCCTAGGCCCATTTACTTGCACATAACCTGAATCCTTCCTAACTCCTAGGCCCATTTGCTTACACATAACCTGAATCCTTCCTAGGTCCCTAGGCCCATTTGCTTTACTGAATCCCCCAAAATCCTTCAGTAGTAAAGCAAGCACATGACATGTATGCACACATGTGTTTCTAATACATGTACATGGCCAGGGACCCTCCGTGCATGCATGGAGCAATAAACAGTGTCCACTGACCCAAGCACTGACCTTGCAATCACTACAACAAACATGGATGTACATGTACCATGGAAAGGCAAGTATGCCTAATAACCTCAATCCTCCAAAATCCTTCACTTTAGCATAGAGCATGTAGCATGTAACCTCAATCCTTCAAAATCCTTCACTTTAGCAAAGAGGATTTTGGAGGATTTGGGAAAGTTAGGGTGAAATAATATCTTGAAATCCCTGTGAATCCTGTGGGATTTGGACCAGGGCCACTAGAAGGCGAGTGAATTACCTTAAGGCCAACTGGATCTTCTGTGATCTGTTTGAACCTTGTCTTTGTTCTTCTTCAGATCTTCACAGATAGATCGGAGTTGGAGCCCCTGACGGAGAGAATGAGACCGGACACGGTGATCGACTATCTCCATGCTTACCCCAAGGCAGTCACGAGGTACCTGGAGCATCTCGTCTTCACCAAAAAGCTAGAGGTAAGTTTTTACTGGTGGCGGTAGGATGAGGATAGAGGTAAGGGGTAATGGGTTTGTTCAATCCGGTTAATTTAGCAAGACACGGTTATCGACTACCTCAATGTTGAGCCTTAGGCCAACAAAAAAAGTCTCCAGTTTCTGGTCATAGGTCAGCTCTAAAATCAGTGTGGTGATGCGTTTTTTTTTTTTTTTTTTTTTTTTTGGGGGGTAATCTTTTGTTGTTGTTACCAACCATTGAAATACGTGATGCATGTATATGCGGTTTATATTCAGCACGGCAGAATTCCAATCGATCCAGCAATTTTGGCTGCAATTGGACATTATTTCATAGCAAAAAAAAAAGAAAATTAAAAATGTCAACGCACTGGTCTGAGGCGACGCTCATGAAGGCCAGAAACCGGAAACCTTTTTTTTTTTTTTTGGCCTAAGGCCAACATTTTTCCTGATTTCAGGATTTTTTACAAAGATTCTTGTGCCGCGATTATTTTCTTGAAAGAAGAGAAGTAGCCACCAAGGAAAGAAAGAAGTAGCCTGTATTGTGTCCAGACCTCTAGTTTCTTGTTTGTGGGGATGTGGAGAGTCTGTAAATCCTCCAAAATTAAACATCCAGGAGGTACAGGGTAAGCTTGGACGATATCGATTTTTTTTATTCATCCATGATATATCGGCAAACATGTATCCCGATTTTCGATAATATTGCGATTATTTTTTTCATTCACGCATGATTGCTTTAGAGCCAATAACCACAGGTATGTACCCTTCTACAAGCGTCACAATAAATCACAAATTCGTTTGCAGAGCGCGTATGTACTTCTGAAGTAGTTAGCCTTTGTTTCTCACGTCCAAAAGCTGAAAAGACTGTTCTAATTTTGTTAGAACAATGGCGATATATATATTTTTAATCACAATTTGCCGATATCTCGGTAACTTAAAAAGGTTCTCGATATCGCATTCGAAAAAAAAAAAAAGGTATCGCAATATTCGATATTATCTTGTTATCGTTCAAGCTTAGTTCAGGGGGCTTTGTCCTCTAGACCAAAGGGAGACCCAGGCCTGCTACCCAGTTTTCAGGATTATTTTACTTTTGTCAAATCACATCCCTGAAGGCAAGGCGGGATCCGTGCATGTGTACTAGAACTAAGAACATGTATTGTCAAAAGAGTACAGGTCTACGCCAGTGTTTCTGGGTCGGGTGAAACAGATGGCCGAATCTATTTAAAAAAAAAGCTCTTTGTACTGTCATCATTGTTGGCAATTGTTAAAGGGACAGTGTCATCACGTTCAACAGGGCATGGAATCGAAATGCTAGTTTTTAGATTAACTCAGTGACTGCCAAAATACGCCCCACATGATCAGGTCACCATTACCGTTGCTGCTGCATAAACGAGCCGGTGATTTTCAGTCCCTGTGTTCACTGTGGACACCGATTCCATGCCCCGTTGAAAGTCAGCTCTGGTCGTGACGATACTGCCCCTTTAATGTGGACATAAACATATGTTTGACCATACGTGGGAAATTAGGCCAAGTAAAAAAAATACCAGTTGATCGTTCCCGCCCGCATCCTTTTTTTAAGGCCGCATCCTTTTTTTAAATATTTTTTATTTTTTATACTTGTCCACAAAAAGAGTACATTTTTCATGTATTTTTACTTCGTCTTGGCACCATTCTTTCGACTTTTGATTTAAACTTACCGATTTTAGACTTCTAAGTTCTACAAAATCCATTAAACATTGTTTAACATGAATATTTTTACTCAACTACTTGTTCGATAGCTATAAAAAAAAGTTGGCAGTGATTTCAAACTTAAAAAATTGGTGGCCATTTTGAATTTAAATGCTTGGCGGCCATCTTGGGAAAAAAATAAAAAATAAAAAATAAAAAGGCCCTCATCCTCCTCTTTTTGAAAAAAAACCAGGACGATCAACTGGTATTTTTTTTTACTTGGCCTTACAGGCATGCAGCTTTTCAGCAGATCAGCTGATTTCCTCTTTTTTTGGTTTTTCAGCTGTGCCATTGAAAACTGAAAAACTGTATAAATTCTTGCTGTGCCTGGCATTTTCCACTTTTTTTTGGACAAACTGCAGTTGCATGCCTGTAATTAGTATTCCAGTATTTTCTTTTCCCCCCTGCTGTCTGCCAACGTAATGTAAGAATTATACAAATTTATTCAAATTGTATACAGAAATGTATTCATTTCTCTGTCCGAGATTATTCTATTATGCATTTTTTTTTTTTTTTTCAATTTCCCATTTGCAAGTAAAATAACATCTTTGACCATGGAAATATTGACTTCATGGATTTTGTGAACAGCTGAATAAACTCAAAAGTCCATGTATCGTTACTAATGCCACTATACACTATAATAATAATAATAATAATAATGTGGACTTATATAGCGCGCGTTTCCACCATACTGGTGCTCAAGGCACAATTACATTTACCCCTGCTCATCAGGCGCATAAATCATTCCTGAAACCATCTCAGCTCCCTGGGGAGTATACAGCTCAATTGCTGCCATTACAGCGCATATAGGGCTAATCAAACACAACAACCAACTCTGCCTCTCACAGGTACCCATTTACCCCTGGGTGGAGAGAAGCAATTATGGTAAAGTGTCTTGCTCAAGGACACAAGCAGCCAGGATTTGAACTCACATTCTGACGACTCGGCCATCAGAACACCAATCCGATGCACTAAACCGCTCGACCATGGCACACCACTATTGGTAATAGGTTCGAATCCCGTCCATGTCGCCTGTGGAGTTTTTTTTTTCACAGACCCTCTGAAAGGACTGAGTATGCAGTGCTTGCTATACACACGTTGATGTAGGTCAAAATTAAATCAATTGTTTATCACCCGATGCAAGAATTTCATCATCTATTCTTAAAACTGTAATCCATCGCGGAACCCGCTGCTATATAGGATCCTAGCCGGCCAATCGTCATCGGGCAAGCTCGGTGGTCATGAGATTAAGACGTCTGCACGAGTAAGCAGGAGGTCGTAGGTTCGAGTCCCGCCCGAGTCACCTGTGAAGTTTTTTTCACAGACACTCGGAAAGCACTGAGTACGCAGTGCTATACACACGTCGGTGTAGGGCAAAATTAAATTAATTGGTTATCACCCGATGCAAGAATTTCACCAACCTATATAAAACTGAAATTTTCACCAACCTATTAAACGTTGTGTAAAAGTACAAATGTTTGGTTTCATTTCCATACAAAAAGTTCTGTTACAATGAAAAATATTTTACACTGGCAAGTTCTGCTTTTGAAACAGAAGAATAATATAAAAAAAATAATAAAATAAATATTAATTAAAATACGATGACTAAAGGGTGAGCCCATTTCAGTTTTGATTTCAAAATCTTTATATTAAAGAGAAAATACACCATAAACATTTGTTCATTTCAACCCTCTCGTTTATAAGAAATGCATCATAAACCTAACCTGTGAAAGTTTTGTTACAAAAGGTGATCACGTTTTATAGAAAATGATGAAAAACTCTTTTTTACAAAAGCCAGACAAGGTCTGTTGGATAAAACTAGTTGTCACTCTTTGTAAGCCCCGCCTCTTGGTAAGCCCCGCCCCCCTCTTGGTAAGCCCCGCCTCTCTTGGTAGGTAAGCCCCGCCACTCTTGGTAAGCCCGGCCTCTGAGGTATCATGCCACCAGGTATTGACCAATAGGTTGGACCGCAGTGCTGTCAATCACCTGCGATGCCCTCCCTATTGGACTGCACCTGATATTCAAATTCAGTTGCCCTCTGCAGTCCTCCAGATGAAAAAGTTGTAGAACGATTCCATCCATAAATGTGAAGTTCCATACAGCTTTTCTTCTTAAGAAACCTTGCTTTCCTTTCGCAAAAGTTATAAGTATCATAACCTAATGTTAAAGCCAAGAGCAAGGCTAGTTAAACCTTCAGATGTTAAGCTGTAGGTCCCTTGTACTAGTTAAAGTAAGGCACATTAACCCTCACCCCGAGGTATTCTGGCTAGGAACCTTCCTGAATCCTCCAAAATCCATCAGTGCACTTTTGGAAACATGCCCTTATCTTCAAATTGCACCATGCATTTTCTTTGATCTTTCATATTGAGTACTTATGGCCTGTACTTCTTACCAGGTAGTAATTTTGAAGAAGTGAAAGTACCAGCATCCAACAGTGCTGAATTTTCCCCCAAAAAGTGCCCCTTGGAGGATTTTGCACGATTTTGGGTATTTAGGGTTAATAAAGAACCCAGAACACTGGTTCAAGACTGTATGTATTTTTCGATACATGATCCATCACCGTACGCTGCAGGAGGACGCTATCTCTACACAAACAGCTATCACACATGAACCGCTATCAAACACAGTCTTGGGAAACTTGTTGAATCTCACCCCCCGCCCCCGCCCCCGCCCACCCCTTCCCCAATAACAGGGGGATACCACTACGCATGCGTCAATTTCATATGCTAGCATGGCCCACATTTTTGGGAAACAAATTAAATGGTTGTTTATAAGCGTGTGCACCAAAAATGTGATGTTCCGATTGTTCATTCCTTCTTTGGATTTTTTTCTCCTCATATTTTACGAAAAACGATTGACCAATCACATGTGTCGATGCAAAGTCCCTGCCCCAGTCATGACCAATAGAAGCCAGCGTAGTGACCTAATAACCTTACCCACGCTGCCCCCTTTATTGGACTGGACTGTTGGGGGATAAAATATGATCAGCGGCTTGGTGTCCACGTGCCTTTTATTACCGTGGCATGGGTTCGAATCCCTGCTCAGTTCAAAATGTGGTCAAATTTGATGTGCTTTCTTCGGCCTTTCCACAATGATGGCCGTGGTTCGAATCCTACTGAGGTCATATGTGGTCAGGTTTTGATGACTTGTTGAAGTAAAGGGTACTTCTCTTGCCTTTGCCGCGGCCTGGGTTCGAACCCTGCTTAGGTCAAACTGTGGTCAAGTTTATGTAATTGTACTTTCCTCGGCATTTCCATGGCGATGGCCATGGTTCGAATCCTCCTGTGGTCATGCATGTACATGTACATGGTCAGGTTTGATGACTTGTTGAAGTAAGGGTTTTTCTCTTGCCTTTGCATTGGCTTGGGTTCGAACCCTGCTCAGGTCAAGTTGTAGTCAAGCTAGTGTTGTTTGTTGTCAACTCCTGTTAAAGTTGGTATATGAGGGTCGGATTTGAGTGTATTTTCTCTGACTGCTGTGTCCTTGGTTTGAATCCCCCTTCGAGCCAATGTGGACTTGGCTCACCTTTGGCACACATCATGTTGTCGAAAGAGTTCCTACGGTCCCTTCGACATCTGGTTACGTTGATTTGAGTCAGAATATTATAAAATCAATTGTCACAGTTGCCCCAGCGATATCAGCTGAAATTTTCACAGTTTGGATTTAAAATTTATCTTCTGCGTCTCATCTAGTACGTGGACATTTAGTCACAGTTTACCGCAAGTTTCATTTTTATTGTAATGTTTAAAAAAAAAAAATGTTTCTTAAAAAAAAAAAAAAAAACGTCAAATAATAACCCCCCCCCAATTTTTTTTTAGGATAAATCAATTTATTTATTTCAAATAAGGTGTCACTCTGTTAAAATTCCACATAGGTGAAAAACGCACCTATGGTGATCAATCAGAATTATCAGTATTTAATCAAAATCAAATCAAAATCGAATCAAATCAATATTAAATGCATTTTTTTTTTTTAAACCTCAATATGTATATAATAGTAATAATAATACCTATACAAGTAATTTGTACATTGTAGTTCCTACATACTTGATGTGAAGAATTTCTATTCACTAAAGTACAGCTCACCTCGACTGCTTTCAACTCTGCTCTGACGTCTCGTTTATCAATATTAATGGCCAGGTTTGGGAGAAAAACTTGTTTTTCGTTTCTTTGTTGTTAATTTTCATTCAGATGGTTTAAATTTGTATGTGTATGTGAGTGTGATAGAGGGAAGGTACAGCATTGGTAATGTTGGCCAAACTGCTTCTATGAGTATGCTTACTCTCTTTGAATCAAGATATACATTGAAGGGAAGGTACAACATTGGTAATGTTGGCCAAACTGCTTCTATGAGTATGCTTACTCTCTTTGAATCAAGATATACATTGAAGGGAAGGTACAACATTGGTAATGTTGGCAAAACTGCTTCTATGAGTATGCTTACTCTCTTTGAATCAAGATATACATTGAAGGGAAGGTACAGCATTGGTAATGTTGGCTCAAACTGCTTCTATGAGTATGCTTACTCTCTTTGAATCAAGATATACATTGAATGGAAGGTACAACATTGGTAATGTTGGCCAAACTGCTTCTATGAGTATGCTTACTCTCTTTGAATCAAGATATACATTGAAGGGAAGGTACAGCATTGGTGATGTTGGCAAAACTGCTTCTATGAGTATGCTTACTCTCTTTGCATCAAGATATACATTGAAGGGAAGGTACAACATTGGTAATGTTGGCTCAAACTGCTTCTATGAGTATGCTTACTCTCTTTGAATCAAGATATACATTGAAGGGAAGGTACAACATTGGTAATGTTGGCCAAACTGCTTCTATGAGTATGCTTACTCTCTTTGAATCAAGATATACATTGAAGGGAAGGTACAGCATTGGTAATGTTGGCCAAACTGCTTCTATGAGTATGCATACTCTCTTTGAATCAAGATATACATTGAGGGGAAGGTACAGCATTGGTGATGTTGGCCAAACTGCTTCTATGAGTATGCTTACTCTCTTTGGATCAAGATATACATTGAAGGGAAGGTACAACATTGGTCATGTTGGCCAAACTGCTTCTATGAGTATGCTTACTCTCTTTGAATCGAGATATACATTGAAGGGAAGGTACAACATTGGTAATGTTGGCCAAACTGCTTCTATGAGTATGCTTACTCTATTTGAATCGAGATATACATTGAAGGGAAGGTACAACATTGGTAATGTTGGCCAAACTGCTTCTATGAGTATGCTTACTCTCTTTGAATCGAGATATACATTGAAGGGAAGGTACAACATTGGTAATGTTGGCCAAACTGCTTCTATGAGTATGCATACTCTCTTTGAATCGAGATATACATTGAAGGGAAGGTACAACATTGGTAATGTTGGCAAAACTGCTTCTATGAGTATGCTTACTCTCTTTAGATCAAGATATACATTGAAGGGAAGGTACAGCATTGGTAATGTTGGCCAAACTGCTTCTATGAGTATGCTTACTCTCTTTAACCTTAAATCCCCACCCCCCCCCCCCCCCCAAAAAAAATAAAAAAAAAAAAATTAAATTTAAATAAAAAAATAGATAATAAACAACATGAAAAATAAACATATAATATTTAATAAACAAGCATCAAAACAAATTAAGAAACAAACAAAATGAAAAACGTAAATAGATAAAGATGACACGATAAACAACACATTTTCCTTCCATGGCTGAATGAATTTTTCTGCCCTGTAAATGCGCTTGCATTGCCTCCTCAAAACCAAGGTCGCTCAATAATGAAATGCCAACAGTGATACTGAAAACGTGAAAAACTACACTTTCAGATGATGCGCAGACATTGTTAACATGACGGATTGACCTTTTCATGGCTGATAGTTTCTGGCATTCTCCCCCTCCCAGACTAGACACCGATTAATTTTGTATACAACCCTTTTCCCCTTTGCCATGTAAATTTATATCTTGACCCACAGAAATGAAATATTCTGTAATAGCATTAAGCGATGATACATACATCAGCCCAGCGCTAATCACATGCTAGTTTACTGCGCAACACACTCATATTATTTCGCTGTCCGAGAGCTATATAAAATTATATAGTCGGTTACAGGGAAACTACAACATTGGTAATGTCGGCAAAACTGCTTCTATGAGTATGCTTACTCTCTTTGAATCAAGATATACATTGAAGGGATGGTACAACATTGGTAATGTTGGCCAAACTGCTTCTATGAGTATGCTTACTCTCTTTGAATCAAGATATACATTGAAGGGAAGGTACAACATTGGTAATGTTGGCCAAACTGCTTCTATGAGTATGCTTACTCTCTTTGAATCAAGATATACATTGAAGGGAAGGTACAACATTGGTAATGTTGGCCAAACTGCTTCTATGAGTATACTTACTCTCTTTGAATCAAGATATACATTGAAGGGAAGGTACAACAGTGGTAATGTTGGCAAAACTGCTTCTATGAGTATGCTTACTCTCTTTGAATCAAGATATACATTGAAGGGAAGGTACAGCATTGGTAATGTTGGCCAAACTGCTTCTATGAGTATGCTTACTCTCTTTGAATCAAGATATACATTGAAGGGAAGGTACAGCATTGGTAATGTTGGCCAAACTGCTTCTATGAGTATACTTACTCTCTTTGAATCAAGATATATATTGAAGGGAAGGTGCAACAGTGGTAATGTTGGCAAAACTGCTTCTATGAGTATACTTACTCTCTTTGAATCAAGATATACATTGAAGGGAAGGTACAACAGTGGTAATGTTGGCAAAACTGCTTCTATGAGTATGCATACTCTCTTTGAATCAAGATATACATTGAAGGGAAGTTACAACATTGGTAATGTCGGCAAAAACTGCTTCCATGAGTATGCTTACTCTCTTTGAATCAAGATATACATTGAATGGAAGGTACAACATTGGTAATGTTGGCAAAACTGCTTCTATGAGTATGCTTACTCTCTTTGAATCAAGATATACATTGAAGGGAAAAACACATAAATACTCCTGAATGTATAAAATAACCAATCTGAACACAAATTTCTCTTGTTTAATTTGAGTCATAATAAATGGGGACTTAATGTAATAATTTTCCCGCATCTGATATTAAAAATGACTCGTAGAATCCCCATTCTCCACACAAAAAACGTTAACAAAAAATAGGAGACTTCCATTTGTGTGGCTTAAATTCGTTTACGGGTAATTGGAACTGAAAAATGGAACCGGGTAATGACAGTTTCAGTCGGGTATAGCCTTAAAATTATTAAGTGTGTGTATCTTGCTCCTTAACCCTAACCTTCCCAAATCCTCCAAAATCCTCTTTGCTAAAGTGAAGGATCTTGAAGGATTGAGGTTACATGCTACATGCTCTTTGCTAAAGTGAAGGATTTTGGAGGATTGAGGTTACATGCTACATGCTCTTTGTTAAAGTGAAGGATTTTGAAGGATTGAGGTTACATGCTACATGCTCTTTGCTAAAGTGAAGGATTTTGGAGGATTGAGGTTACATGCTACATGCTCTTTGCTAAAGTGAAGGATTTTGAAGGATTGAGGTTACATGCTACATGCTCTTTGCTAAAGTGAAGGATTTTGGAGGATTGAGGTTATTAGGCATACTTGCCTTTCCATAGTACATGTACATCCATGTTTGTTGTAGTGATTGCAAGGTCAGTGCTTGGGTCAGTGGACACTGTTTATTACTCCATGCATGCAGGGAGGGTCCCTGGCCATGTACATGTATCACAGATTAGAAACACATGTGTGCATACATGTCATGTGCTTGCTTTACTACTGAAGGATTTTGGAGGATTCAGGTTATGTGTAAGCAAATGGGCCTAGGGAGTTAGGAAGGATTCAGGTTATGTGTAAGCAAATGGGCCTAGGGAGTTAGGAAGGATTCAGGTTATGTGTAAGCAAATGGGCCTAGGGAGTTAGGAAGGATTCAGGTTATGTGTAAGCAAATGGGCCTAGGGAGTTAGGGTTAATAAAAACTCATTCATTCACAGATCATCCACAGACCACCCCCCCCCCCCCCACGGGTGTTAAATAAGCCTTTCATTAAATGTCAGCACCGCAATTTGTAAAACCTGAAGAAAAAAAAAGTTAACTGTCAAGGCTTGCTCGGTAGAGCGAAACTTGCCAAACAATTCTGGAGTTGTCAAAACAGGAACTACGGTACACGCATGACTAGAGAGGAAGTCATTATTGCATGTCCCCAAAAACCTGTCTTCCAAAGAGAAGGTTCAGCGTTGGTAATGTCGGCAAATTATTGGAAATCATTGATGTTCCAATCCCCAATGGAAAAAGAAAATGCCGAAAATTGCTGGTAAAATAGCATAAAACTATATAAATACTACAATACCATGGAAAAATATATAAAGATCGAAAAATATGTACAGAAATTTACCTGTGAAGATTTCAGCTGAAGTCATTTTGTTTAATAATTAAAAAAAAAAAATCAAATTCAGTTTTTGATGTCAAATCAAGCGCTTGACTGACTGAGCAAATCGCTTGCCTCACCTGCGATTATTTAAAAAGTTGGGTATTTTTTAAAATTTTTCTCTCAAACGAAAACAACACTAATATATTAATTTGTCCAGATAATTGGTTTATTTACCAGCTTTTGGGCATTTCCATGGTTACTCATGTTACATTTTTGAGGTATTGGGTCCAGTCTTAACCCTAACCACCCCAAATCCTCCCAAATCCTTCTCCTGGTTTTGCCTGATTTTGATGGATTCAGTACTCCACTGTATAGCTCAGTGAATAGAGCATGTAGCCATGTGTACCAAATCCATCAAACTCCACCGGCTGCTTTTTGTTGGATTCAGTGACTGTGTATAGCCAAGCCATGGATGCTTTGCATTTGCTACTGTACAATTCCATCAAACTCCACCGGCTGCTTTTTGTTGGATTCAGGACTGTGTATAGCCAAGCCATGGATGCTTTGCATTTACTACTGTACCAAATCCATCAAACTCCACCAGCTGCTTTTTGTTGGATTCAGGACTGTGTATAGCCAAGCCATGGTTGCTTTGCATTTGCTACTGTACAAATCCATCAAACTCCACCGGCTGCTTTTGTTAGATTCAGGACTGTGTATAGCCAAGCCATGGATGCTTTGCATTTGCTACTGTACCAATTCCATCAAACTCCACCGGCTGCTTTTGTTGGATTCAGGACTGTGTATAGCCAAGCCATGGATGCTTTGCATTTGCTACTGTACCAATTCCATCAAACTCCACCGGCTGCTTTTGTTGGATTCAGGACTGTGTATCTAGCCAAGCCATGGATGCTTTGCACTTGCTACTGTACCAAATCCATCAAACTCCACCGGCTGCTTTTGTTGGATTCAGGACTGTGTATAGCCAAGCCATGGATGCTTTGCACTTGCTACTGTACCAAATCCATCAAACTCCACTGGCTGCTTTTTGTTGGATTCAGTGACTGTGTCTAGCCAAGCCATGGATGCTTTGCATTTGCTACTGTACCAAATCCATCAAACTCCACCGGCTGCTTTTGTTGGATTCAGGACTGTGTATCTAGCCAAGCCATGGATGCTTTGCACTGTACCAAATCCATCAAAGTCCAAAAAATGTTTACTGCATGTTGATGAATTTTGGAGGATTTGGGATGTTTCTAGCCAAAATGCCTCTGAGGGGGTTAGGGTTAATGCCATAATTTCCTTACTTTTATATTTCACTCATCATTTTTTTTTTCCAAAGTAGTTGTATTATACCTTATTCAGTACAACAACAATAAATTCAGGACTTTGTTATATGTATGCTATATAAGAGATAATTTATGGCTACTCACGTTAAATGCATGCATATTGCATAAATTGTTGCTTTTATTCTTATATTGCGTACATACATGTATAACAATTTTCTGAAATTATTATTAAAACTGCTTCTATGAGTATGCTTACTCTCTTTGAATCGAGATATACATTGAGGGGAAGGTACAACATTGGTAATGTTGGCCAAACTGCTTCTATGAGTATGCTTACTCTCTTTGAATCAAGATATACATTGAAGGGAAGGTACAGCATTGGTAATGTTGGCCAAACTGTTTCTATGAGTATGCTTACTCTCTTTGAATCAAGATATACATTGAAGGGAAGGTACAGCATTGGTGATGTTGGCCAAACTGCTTCTATGAGTATGCTTACTCTCTTTGAATCAAGATATACATTGAAGGGAAGGTACAGCATTGGTAATGTTGGCCAAACTGCTTCTATGAGTATGCTTACTCTCTTTGAATCAAGATATACATTGAAGGGAAGGTACAACATTGGTAATGTTGGCCAAACTGCTTCTATGAGTATGCTTATTACTCTCTTTGAATCAAGATATTGAAGGGAAGGTACAACATTGGTAATGTTGGCCAAACTGCTTCTATGAGTATGCTTACTCTCTTTGAATCAAGATATACATTGAAGGGAAGGTACAACATTGGTAATGTTGGCCAAACTGCTTCTATGAGTATGCTTACTCTCTTTGACTCAAGATATACATTGAAGGAAGGTACAACATTGGTAATGTGGGCCAAACTGCTTCTATGAGTATGCTTATTACTCTCTTTGAATCAAGATATACATTGAAGGGAAGGTACAGCATTGGTAATGTTGGCCAAACTGCTTCTATGAGTATGCTTATTACTCTCTTTGAATCAAGATATACATTGAAGGGAAGGTACAACATTGGTAATGTTGGTGAAATATATATTACGGCATTAAGAGTCGACTGAAAACCTAAAAAATGAGTAACCATGGATACCCTTTTGGATAATTTGGTACATTTGTAATTGGTACATCTTCTAGGATAAGATTACGAAATTCAAGTGAATTAAACTGGTTTTTTTTTTTTTCAGAGGGTCAAAACTACTAAGTTTCCCAATTTTGGTAATATTATTAAATTGTTTCTCATTCATTTACCAATAAATTCAGTGATACGATGATGTCTAGTTTTTCCAGGTTTTTTTTTCAAACAGTTCCAATGCATGAACATCTGATTTCAAAACAAAACCGAGTAAAAAAGTTGTCTACCATAGAAATGTAAATTATGTAAATTAAATACCTAAAATAGAAATATAACATACCCAAAAAAAGTCGGCTGAATAATACGCACAGCAACACCTGTTGACCATCAAACAGAACAACCTGGATTCGACTGACTGTACACAGGAGATAAACGAACTCCTTATATATATATATTGCCCTGGTGGCTGTTTACTACTTGTTACACCTCAGCTACCACATATACAACCCCCACATCTCAAGCAATGGACCATGACCGATGATTCTGCATTCACTACAATGACCTTGGCTATTCCATTATATTTAGGGATGGTTATGGTCGGCGAAGAGGGGGAAAAAAATGAAGAGATCATAATTAAAAAATGTTGATGGTTGGGTTTGGTATTTTGATGAGTCTGGGGCTGGAGAATGCAGCCGCCACCGTGTACGCTGGTGTCTGGTCTGCTAAGGCCAAAACAAAAAAGTCTCCGGTTTCTGGTCTCCGCTCTTGTCGCATCAGACCCACGCCTCGGCATTTTTAGTTTTTTTTCCGTTCTATGAAACGATGTCCAATTGCAGCCAAAATTGCTGGATCGATTGGAACTCCGCTGCGCTGTGTTTTAAACGACTTTTTCACATAGGGGTATAAACGTTTGCCCGATTTGTGAGGCCTCTCTTAGCCACCGTACTTTGTATATGAGAAGTTTGGTCTGGTTCCAATAAATGCATTTATCATCTATTTCACAAGTTAGCAACAACAAAAAATTAATTTTTTTTTTTTTTTTTAAATGCATCACTGCACCGATTTTGAAGCCAACCTATGATCAGAAACTGGATTTTTAATTTTTTTTTGCCTAATGGAAAGAATTGTGTTTTGAATCTGGTTATACATGTATATCTGGTTCATATGTGGGGGGGGGGGGTGTTTCCGAACCAAGATATTTTCAAAATAGGGAGATTGCCAACATAGGGTTAGATGGCTCACTTGGTAGAGTACTGGCACATTAAACCAGAGGTCACAGGTTCAAATCCCACTCTAATAAGGGAGACCGCCAACATAGGATAGATGGCTCAGTTGACAGAGTACCAGCACATAAGCCAAGAGGTCGCAGGTTCAAATCCCACTCTAATAAGGGAGACCGCCAACATAGGGTTAGATGGCTCAGTTGGTAGAGCACCGGCACGTCAACCAAGAGGTCACAGGTTCAAATCCCACTCTAATAAGGGAGACCGCCAACATAGGATAGATGGCTCAGTTGGTAGAGCACCGGCACGTCAACCAAGAGGTCACAGGTTCAAATCCCACTCTAATAAGGGAGACCGCCAACATGGGGATAGATGGCTCAGTTGGCAGAGCACCGCCACGTCAACCAAGAGGTCACAGGTTCAAATCCCACTCTAATAAGGGAGACCGCCAACATGGGGCTAGATGGCTCAATTGGTAGAGTGCTGCCACGTCAACCCAGACGTCGCAGGTTCAAATCCCACTCTAAAAATGGAGACCGCCAACATACATGTAGGGCTAGATGGCTCAGTTAGAGCGCCGCCACATCAACCCAGAGGTTGCAGGTTCAAATCCCACTCAAGTCAATTTTTCTGCTCACTCCAAACAGTGGTCTGATCCTGGCTTTATCTATTTTTTTAATTTTTTTTATTTATTCCTAAATTTATCCTGGGTAGCTTGATCAGTGATTATCACCAGTCTCCCATCAGGGCCCAGCTTTGAACTCTTAGAGACGGATATAGGTGAAGCAGAAACACCAAGGGAAAACCTCTACCCTTTCAGGATACACCCCACTCCTCCCTCCCTAAACACAGCCTTGTGATTTCTCAGGATTTTCTTTCCTGATTTCAGGATTTTTTTTTTTACAAAACACCCTTTGCCTTCAGAATTTTCTTGCAAGAAGAGAAGTAGCCACCAAGGAAAGAAAGAAGTAGCCTGTATTGTGTCCAAACCTCTAGTTTCTTGTTTATGGGGATGTGGAGAGTCTGTAAATCCTCCAAAATTAAACATCCAGGAGGTTCAGGGGGCTTTGTCCTCTAGACCAAAGGGAGACCCAGGCCTGCTACCCATTTTTCAGGATTTTTTACTTTTGTCGAACCACACTCCTGTTAGCCACAAGCTTGGGCATTTTGAGTACGCCTCCAAAGCGTGTGCCAATTACAAATGTGGCCCGCTCTGGCAAAACCCGAAACTTCTCGGCATTTACCATAATGCGTGACAGCCATGAAAAGGTAAAAAAACTGACCCCAGGGACCAGTTTGAGGGACCAGTTTGAGGGACCAGTTTTCTTGTCACCATATAGAGCATTTTCTCTTGAATTTGATGGAATAAGAAAAATCCTGAAACGTTGTTGGAAACATTGTTAATTTACACAATAAATTTGGGAGGTCACTTTTGAAAATTGGGTCCCAGTTTAGGGTTTTGCCAGAGCCAGTCACAAATATCAGTTCTTTTGAACATTATTTATGTAATTCAAAAGTTTCGTACAGTTTATGGAAATAAATAAGAAACAAATATAAACTGAAAAGTTTGACCCGGCCTATTAGTTTTACCTCCGACCCTGTCCCCATTTCTTCGCCACCAACACCGATCCCACGCGAATTCTCTGCTACCAACCTTGGCGTGCCTGTGACTGTCGGGCTGTGACCACCTTACACTTGTAAACAGGTTTATTGTCAACAGAATCCGTATGATTCAAGGATGAATTCCCATAAAAGACTGCACTTTTTTGTTAAAGGGAAATTACAACTAATCTTGGGCAATATAATTTTTTTTTCATCCACGATATATCGGCAAACATATACTGCGATTTTCGATAGTATTATGATAATTTTTTTCATTCATACATGATTGCTTTAGAGCTGATAACCACAGGTATGTACCCCTTTACAAGCATCACAATAAATCGCAAATTCGTTTGCATAGTTCGCTTTTGTTTCACACTTCCAAAAGCTGAAAAGACTCATAATTTTGTTTTCATGGAATTTCTGACTTGACTCACAATGGCGATTTTTTTTTTTTTTAATCGCGATATATTTTTTTTAATTTTCCGATATCTCGATAACTTAAGAAGGTTCTCGATATCGTAATCGAATAAAAAAGTTATCGCCACATTCGATATTATCGTGTTATCGCCCAAGTTTAGGTACAACATTGGTAATTACCCGATTACAAATTAGCCAAATTATCGTCCAAACGCTTACTTAATGCGAAGTTGTTAAAGAGATACTACTGATTATCCTGACAAAATTCATCTGAATAGCTCATTTTAGAGAAAACACCAAATGAATTTGTACATTTTTAAAAAGTTGGCAACTTTTTCACCAAATGTTTTTTGAATTGTTTTTTCACACTTTTCTCATGACTAAGTACCTGTATTTAGCTGAAATTTGTATAGGTTGGTTTACCTTAAGTATATCTCGATTCAAAGAGCATACTCCTAGAAGCAGTTTTGTCAACATTACCAATGTTGTACCTTCCCTTCAATGTATATCTTGATTCAAAGAGAGTAAGCATACTCATAGAAGCAGTTTGGCCAACATTACCAATGTTGTATCTTCCCTTCAATGGGTCTTCAAATGATAAATTGGCTGATAACCATAATATGTACAATGTATGAAGCAAATTGTTCTATATTTTCGGTTCTGAGACACATTTCGCCAAGATGGCAGGCATGTGATTTCTCAGGATTTTTCAGGATTTCAGGATTTGTTTTACAAATTTCCCTTTGCCTCAAAAGAAGAGAAGTAGCCACCAAAGAAAGAAAGAAGTAGCCTGTATTGTGTCCAAACCTCTAGGTTGGTAAAACTTGTAACTTTGCATGGTGAGGATAGAGGATAAGTAAGACTACGGTGACACCATGTGAAATTCTCAATTGAGTAGTAATTAGTTCTGAAAAGAACCTCTAGGTTCTTATTTGTGGGGATGTGGAATGTCTGTTATTTATAACGCAGACAATTATTCTGTTCCACTTTCATGGCTGTTTGTCTGTGAGTTAACCCTAACTCCCTAGGCCCATTTGCTTACACATAACCTGAATCCTTCCTAACTCCCTAGGCCCATTTGCTTACACATAACCTGAATCCTTCCTAACTCCCTAGGCCCATTTGCTTACACATAACCTGAATCCTTCCTAACTCCCTAGGCCCATTTGCTTACACATAACCTGAATCCTCCCTAACTCCCTAGGCCCATTTGCTTACACATAACCTGAATCCTCCAAAATCCTTCAGTAGTAAAGCAAGCACATGACATGTATGCACACATGTGTTTCTAATCTGTGATACATGTACATGGCCAGGGACCCTCCCTGCATGCATGGAGCAATAAAACAGTGTCCACTGATCCAAGCACTGACCTTGAAATCACTACAACAAACATGGATGTACATGTACCATGGAAAGGCAAGTATGCCTAATAACCTCAATCCTCCAAAATCCTTCACTTTAGCAAAGAGCATGTAGCATGTAACCTCAATCCTTCAAAATCCTTCACTTTAGCAAAGAGGTTAGGTTAGGGTTAATAGCTGTTTGTCCTATGCCTGTAGGGTTCAGTAATACACATATGTAGAAGTAGTTTTGTCAACATAACCAATGTTGTAATTTATCTTAATAATAGTCCTGGAGTCTTATAATAATAATAATAATAATAATAATAATAATGTGGACTTATATAGCGCACGTATCCACCAAACTGGTGCTCAAGGCGCATTACATTATTACCCCTGTTCATCAGGCTCATAAATCATTCCTGAAAACCATCTCAGCTCCCTGGGGAGTATACAGCTCAATTGCTGCCGTTTCGGCGCATATAGGGCTAATCAAACACAACAACCAACTCTGCTTTCACAGGTACCCATTTACCCCCTGGTTGGAGAGAAGCAATTATGGGAAAGTGTCTTGCTCAAGGACACAAGCACCATGGTCACGGTTGGGATTCGAACTCACATTCTGACGACTCAGCCATCAGAACATCAATCCGATGACACTAAACCGCTCGGCCATGGCACTCCACAGTTTCAAAACCTCAAATTCAGATTCAAGTTTTGGTTTTCCTTGCAAAACCTTAATTTTGGATTTGTGTAACAATTTCCCAATCGTTTGTTCTGCAAGGTCACATCTAAAAAAAGGATGTTATAATTTACAGATTTTCAAATTATTAACACTTTGATGTTTTTTTTTGTCCTGTAAATTTCATCCCCGGTTTTGCATGACTTCACTCACGGTGTCACAAGTTTCAGTTCCATTCAGTGGTCACCGACCAAACCTTTTTTAGCTGAAAATAACCAAACAACGTCCCCGCAGATCTCATTGTATGTCCCACGGAGTGCGGAGTACCATTGCACTTTTCAAAGCGCTAGTCCTTGACGTCACGCAACACAAGCACGGCCCCCGAAAACAGAAGTTGACAATATCTTGCACAATTAGCAATCGCTTGGAACAAAATTAAAGGCTTTTTTTATTACTGCCTGCCAAGGGCACACTGGCTATTAAAAAAAAGTGGTTTACAGAATTAGTCATTGCTCACCCCGGACAAAATAGGGATTTTCATTTAAAGCCAACATACCAATATGTATATTTTAGCAGGTAGAAATTCTCTTTTAAAGTGGTAAATGGTTCTAAAAACAACCAGTTGGTTACAACTCGATGTTTCGATCAGCATGCTCTGGTCGTCTTCATCAGGAGAGACTTTTTGTAAAAGTGGTGAAAAGGATAAGTAAAGATCTGTCTGATGTGGTGACACCATCTTGAAATTCTCTTTTCAATCAAGATATGCGTTTAAAGGGAAGGTACAACATTGGTAATGTTGGCCAAACTGAGTATGCTTACTCTCTTTGAATCAAGATATACATTGAAGGGAAGGTACAGCATTGGTAATGTTGGCAATACTGCTTCTACGAGTATGCTTACTCTCTTTGAATCAAGATATACATTGAATGGAAGGTACAGCATTGGTAATGTTGGCAATACTGCTTCTATGAGTATGCTTACTCTCTTTGAATCAAGATATACATTGAAGGGAAGGTACAACATTGGTAATGTTGGCCAAACTGCTTCTATGAGTATGCTTACTCTCTTTGAATCAAGATATACATTGAAGGGAAGGTACAGCATTGGTAATGTTGGCCAAACTGGTTCTATGAGTATGCTTACTCTCTTTGAATCAAGATATACATTGAAGGGAAGGTACAACATTGGTAATGTTGGCCAGACTTCTTCTATGAGTATGCTTACTCTCTTTGAATCAAGATATACATTGAAGGGAAGGTACAGCATTGGTAATGTTGGCCAAACTGCTTCTATGAGTATGCTTACTCTCTTTGAATCAAGATATACATTGAAGGGAAGGTACAGCATTGGTAATGTTGGCCAAACTGCTTCTATGAGTATGCTTACTCTCTTTGAATCAAGATATACATTGAATGGAAGGTACAACATTGGTAATGTTGGCAAAACTGCTTCTATGAGTATGCTTACTCTCTTTGAATCAAGATATACATTGAAGGGAAGGTACAGCATTGGTAATGCTGGCCAAACTGCTTCTATGAGTATGCTTACTCTCTTTGAATCAAGATATACATTGAAGGGAAGGTGCAACATTGGTAATGTTGGCCAAACTGCTTCTATGAGTATGCTTTACTCTCTTTGAATCAAGATATACATTGAAGGGAAGGTACAACATTGGTAATGTTGGCAAAACTGCTTCTATGAGTATGCTTACTCTCTTTGAATCAAGATATACATTGAAGGGAAGGTACAACATTGGTAATGTTGGCCAAACTGTTTCTATGAGTATGCTTACTCTCTTTGAATCAAGATATAAATTGAACAACCGACCTGTGAAAGTTTCAGCTTATTACAAATTTTGAAAGTATATTTAAATTTATTAATTTCGTTCTAATGTGGAATTTTCATCTCGGTGTGTCAAAAAAGTCATTGTTTTGTTAAAAAGAGACAGAAATATCTCAAGGGATGTTTGAGACCATCATCCACTGTACACAAAAGTAGGTTTTATGTGCAAAACCATGTGACCATTGATTTCTTTTGATAGGCTATTTGATGCCCCCATATTTGGTATGTGTTTTTGTTATGGTGTAGTGGTTCTGGAAGTCAAAAATATATTTGCTTTTAAAAGTGCAACAACAACAAAATCATGGAGTAAATATTTGTGCACTTCCTGTGGGGGAAGGAAATAAATTAAACAACAAAAAGTATGTGGATAAATATTTGATGGAGCGTGTGAAGTGTTGCTGGGCAGGAATTTGATGACAATTTGATGACAACTCGAAGAGTGATTAGACTAATAAATATGCTGGCACTGTTGTTGTTTTTTTTTAAATATTTTTTATTTGTTTTTTTAAAGAAAAATATGTGAAATACTTTGCAAAAGGATTTTTTGTCTTCCGAGGACATTCATCCCCGATGTGAAAAAGTCGTTTAAAGCACAGCACGGCAGAATTTCAATCGATACAGGAATTTTTGGCTGCAGTTGGACATTGTTTCATAGCAACAAAAAAAAAATAATAAAACAAATAAAAATGCTGACGCGCGTGACTGAGACGACCAGAACCGGAGATTCTTTTTTTATTTATTTATTTTTTTTGGCCTAAGGGAAATCCTCATTGATTCCATGGTGCAAAGAGTTTCGAATTGCTACTCTTTTCATATCATTCATGATAGTCCGTCACTCCCAGCTGAAAAAAAAAAAAAAAAATTCTTTTGCGATGCCATCATGCACACAATTGAGAACCAAAACAGATTTGCTTTCCCAACATTAAAAAAAAAAAAAAAAAAAAAAAAACAGAAACTAATTGTAAACAAAACCATGTTTTTCCATGGATGGTTGTGTTTATTAGCCATGACGCGGTGTTTTTTAGCCAGAACAATTATAGCAACTACAATAATAATAAAAAATCCTTTTTTGGTTTAATCACCGGCCAAGCATTACCCTCTACACAACCTCGAGGGCCAATTCCATAGAGCTTCTAAGCAGATCGAATCACTTAGCAGTTTTAGATGGTTACCAGCAAATTTTACGTAGAAAATGTACAGACCTTGACTGGTAGCTAGTCTGTTTCAAATTGCTTATCAAAAATGTTTGCAGTTTTGCCAACATTACCAATGTTGTACCTTCCCTTGAATGTATATATTGATTCAAAGAGAGTAAGCATTCTCATAGAAGCAGAATGTATATCTTGATTCAAAGAGGGTAAGCGCACTCATAGAAGCAGTTTGGCCAACATTACCAATGCTGTACCTTCCCTTCAATGTATATCTTGATTCAAAGAGAGTAAGCATACTCATCATAGAAGCAGTTTTGCCCACATTACCAATGTTGTACCTTCCCTTCAATGTGATCTTGATTCAAAGAGAGTAAGCATACTCATAGAAGCAGTTTGGCCAACATTACCAATGTTGTACCTTCCCTTGAATGTATATATTGATTCAAAGAGAGTAAGCATACTCATAGAAGCAGTTTTGCCAACATTACCAATGTTGTGCCTTCCCTTCAATGTATATCTTGATTCAAAGAGAGTAAGCGTACTCATAGAAGCAGTTTGGCCAACATTACCAATGCTGTCCATGTGCCTTCCAATCGAATCGCTTAGCAGTTTTTCAAATTGCTAATCAAATATTTTCTGCTAAGAAGCTGTATGAGATTAAGCTAAAGCTGAAATGTCATTATCTTCTCAAGCTATTTCAAACTGTGATAATCATCTCTGTAAATAATTTACTTCTTATCTCAAATTTTATTTTTGTTTTGTTTTCAAAACTTCCAAAAGAATTTCTTAAAATTCTATTTTATGATTCAACTTCCTTTTTTTTCATCTCCATTGACAGAAAGAGAAATACCACACCCATTTAGCCGTTCTGTACTTAGACGACGTCTTAAAGAAAGATCCGGGGACCCCCAAGTCGGAGCTTGACCTGTCCCGCTCCAAGCTTCGTCACATGCTCCAGGAATCCTCCCTCTATCGGGTGCAACTCATTCTGGGAAAAGTTCGAGAGACGGAAATGTTTGCTGAGACGGCCATCTTGTACGGAAAGGTAAGCGTCCGAGCGAAGAAAACAATCCAGATCAGGGGGGGGCCAATTTCATAGAGCTGCTAAGCGGAGAATTTTGCTAAGCAGATATTAAACAGACTACCAGCCAAAATGGATACATTATGTTTGAAAGTTTGGCTGGTACCCAAAGAAAACCGCTAAGCAAATATTTTTTGCTAAGCAAATATTAAACAGACTGCCAGCCACAATGGATACATTATGTCTGAAAGTTTGGATGGTAACTAAAGAAAACTTATCAGCAAATTTTTCTGGTGAGCATTTTTTCTGCTTAGTTACTCGACGAAATATTGTGCTTAGCAATATAAAACAGACTTCCAGCCAAAATGCATACATTTTATATTAAAAATTTGGCTGGTACCCTGAGAAATCTTATAAGCAAACTTTTCTGGTGAGCAATTTTTTTTCTTTCTGGCAATGCACATGGCTTTTAGATGATGTTAAACCGCTAAAAGTCAAAGTTACTAACCCTTAAGAGGCCAATCTTTTCTTGATAACCAGGCTACCGGAGGTTTTTGCTACTGTTTTTCGTCCAAGTGAAAATATGTCAAAACATTTTACAGGCATGATATTCTTCCTACTTTTGGAGGAAATCCTACCTTTTGATTTTGAAACTCCTACCATGAAACCGGGTTCTGACTAACTTCAGACCATGGAAACTTTCCTTGTGTATCATTTTATTGTAAATACCGAGATAAAAACCAGTTTCCTTGCTATACATGGCTATAGAGGTAAACCGCTATAGGCTAGTATATGCCTAATGATAATGGCAAACATTTTTCCTACCTTTTCATTTTCTCACAATATCATCCCTGATTTTATAAATCTGTGTATGTTTTTATCTCAGTCATATCTTGAAAGAGTACAATTTGAGGGAAATTTTAAATATCTTGTTGTATGCATAGCAAGGGCACAGCACACAGGAGGGTGATGAAATCTGTGGGTGCTTGCACCGCTGTAGGCGCTGGTTGTGGTCGCTTCCGGCCACTTTGGTCTCTAATAAGAGTCAAGGTCAGACGGTGAACTATTTCTACAGATAAACATATATTTAAGCACCCTCACAAATAGGCCACATTGTTAGCACTTTTCTGTTTTTAGTGACTGGAACCTTTCCTTTTTTTTCCCCCAAAGCCAAAAAAAAGAACAACAAATATGCGTTGCATTGAAAAAATTTAACCACAATCCCCCTTTACAAGAAGTCTGATCAATGAAAAAGAGGTGACCTTTCACATTGAGTTCTTTAACGGAAATCAATTTATCAAAATTGTTAGTGTAATTTTTGTTGGATAAAGGAATGGCAATTTTGGCTTCATGCTACGCCGCCCACAGTTATGCCAACAGTAGTGTGGCTTTGAATGGTACGTGGCTTTGTGTGTGAGAATGAAGAGTATTGCTGATAAAATTTCCGAGTCAAGGGAAAGTATCAACAGCGCCCTCTTGTGGGCACTTGTTACAGCACAATGAGATTCAGCCTGAAGATCTATGATGTCATGCATTGTCAGAGGCTCGTGAATTATGTCAGATGCGGGCCGCTGTTTCATTTTCCTGGAGATTCAACTTTGACCTTGCGTGCGATGATGGGCGTCCTCATAGAGTATCTCCAGCGATATTTGGATGGCAGAAGTACGCGCCCGTAGTAGCGTTCATTCGTACGCGAGCCTCGAAGCGTGACGGAAGATCTTTGACACGATGTACATGCATCCGATGAAATCTCTTGAATGGTATGCCCAGAGCCTGTCTCTATCCTTGATAGGATAAATGACGACAGGGGACCAGTCTAAATTAGACTGGTCCCCTGTCTTTATCCTATCATGGGGTGTCGTGGCCGAGCGGTCTAGCTTACCGGATTCAAGTTCTGGTGTTAGCAACATAATGTGGGTTCGAATCACGGCCGTGACACTTGTGTCCTTGAGCAAGACACTTAATCATAATTGCTTCTCTCCACCCAGGGGTTAAATGGGTACCTGTGAGGGCAGAGTTGGTTGATTAGCCCTATATGCGCTAGAAATGGCAGCAATTGAGCTGTATACTCCCCAGGGAGCTGAGATGGTTTCAGGAATGATTTATGAGCCTTATGAGCAGGGATAATAATATAATGCGCCTTGAGCACCACTTAGTTGGTGGATACGTGCGCTATATAAATCCACACATTATTATTATTATTATTACATTATTATTATTATCAAGGGATTTCATTGGATATGTTGTGCTGAAGATCTGACGTCACGCTTCAAGGCTCACGAGCTTAGCTACCAACCAAGTTCAAAGTTAAATCTCCCCAGAACTGAGAGGCTGGTGTCTGGTATCTGTCATCATGAGCCTCGAAGCGTGACGTCATATGTTTAGGCTACATCCAGCACAATTTGTTTTGGGTGATGGAATGGCAGAATACAATAGCCCCCTCTATTGGTCTGTATAGACCACTATATGATCGATGCCCTGGCCAGTAAGCAACAAATGTTCAGTAATATTGGGTTGGGGGCTGGTGGGGGAGGGTGGGGGATGGTGGCGGATGGTGGCGGATGGTGGCGGATGGTGGCAGAGGGAGGAGGATGGTGGCGGAGGGAGGGGGATGGTGGCGGAGGGAGGGGGATGGTGGCGGAGGGAGGGGGATGGTGGCGGAGGGAGGGGAATGGTGGCGGAGGGAGGGGACTGGTGGCGGAGGGAGGGGACTGGTGGCGGAGGGAGGGGGATGGTGGCGGAGGGAGGGGACTGGTAGCGGAGGGAGGGGACTGGTGGCGGAGGGAGGGGGATGGTGGCGGAGGGAGGGGGCTGGTGGCGGAGGAGGGACTGGTGGCGGAGGAGGGACTGGTGGCGGAGGGAGGGGGATGGTGGCGGAGGGAGGGATGGTGGCGGAGGGAGGGGGATGGTGGCGGAGGGAGGGGGATGGTGGCGGAGGGAGGGGCATGGTGGCGGAGGGAGGGGCATGGTGGCGGAGGGAGGGGGATGGTGGCGGAGGGAGGGGCATGGTGGCGGAGGGAGGGATGGTGGCGGAGGGAGGGATGGTGGCGGAGGGAGGGACTGGTGGCGGAGGAGGGACTGGTGGCGGAGGGAGGGATGGTGGCGGAGGAGGACTGGTGGCGGAGGAGGGGATGGTGGCGGAGGGAGGGGGATGGTGGCGGAGGGAGGGGGATGGTGGCGGAGGAGGGATGGTGGCGGCGGAGGGAGGGGGATGGAGGCGGAGGGAGGTACATTGTGGCGGAGGGAGGGGGATGGTGGCGGAGGGAGGGGATGGTGGCGGAGGGAGGGGACTGGTGGCGGAGGGAGGGGGATGGTGGCGGAGGGAGGGGGATGGTGGCGGAGGGAGGGGGATGGTGGCGGAGGGAGGGGGATGGTGGCGGAGGGAGGGGGATGGTGGCGGAGGGAGGGGGATGGTGGCGGAGGGAGGGGGATGGTGGCGGAGGGAGGGGGATGGTGGCGGAGGGAGGGGGTGGAGAAACTTAAATTGAGTTTGTTTTGAATTTACTGAACAAAAATCAAAATTTGTTTCACATATGAATACATACAGCCATTTTACCCATGGTGTACAAGATAGTTTCCTTTATTATGAATTTAAAAAAATGTTTTTCAGATAATT
This sequence comes from Zoroaster sp. YZ-2022, assembly GCA_029582265.1. Classification (NCBI taxonomy): domain Eukaryota; kingdom Metazoa; phylum Echinodermata; class Asteroidea; order Forcipulatida; family Zoroasteridae; genus Zoroaster; species Zoroaster sp. YZ-2022. The sequence continues at coordinate 53,051,409 of CM055817.1, forward strand.
TTATTGCATTTTTTTAAAAATAATTTTTTACGTAGGTTGATTGCACTGTATTTAGGTAAAATTATTGCATAATTTTTTATTTTTTTTTAGCTTGAAGAACACGACAAAGCGTTACGCATTCTGGTTCACAAGCTTCAAGACTACGGAGCGGCCGAGCGTTACTGCTGTATCAACTCTAGAGGGCGGGATAAAGCGTACAGACGGAGGCTGTTCCAGATCCTTCTGGGGGTCTACTTGGATCCACTTGAAGGGTAAGAACCAACGAAAATAGAAATGAGGGGGTGAAGGGGAATTATCGGATCCAGGGCGGGGGAGGGGGAAAGAGCATTGTCCCATTTTTTTCATCACTGTGCATGTAAGGCCAAAAAAAAAGTCTGTTTTCTGGTCTCTGCACGTGTTGTCTCAGTGCATCGGCATGTTTTTTTAAATTTATTTATTTATTTTTTGCTATGAAATAATGTCCAATTGCAGCCAAAATTGCTGGATCGATTGGACTTCTGCGATGCTGTGTTCAAGGTATGAGCCAGGATTTAGAACTAGGGTGTCAAAATTTGCTGGAAATTTCAAAACAAGGCGTTCCAAATTGTTCACTTACAATATTGTTCACATGTAAATGGACAGATGAAATAGGGTGTCCAAAATTGGAACAGGGTGTCCAATAGACACCCAGACACCCCTCTGGCTGATACTATGCCTCCAAAAGACACCCAGACGCCCCTCTGGCCGATACTATGCCTCCAAAAGACACCCAGACGCCCCACTGGCTAATAATATGGCTGTGTTTGAAATGACTTTTTCACATAGCGGTTATGAACGTCTGCCCGATTTGTGAGGCCTCTCTTAGCCACCATACATGTTACTTTGTGTATGGGAACTGATTTCTTCTAGAGCAACAAAATGGGTGGCATATTCTTCCAAAATTGTTTGGTGGTTTTTTTTTTTTTTTTTTTTTTTCAAAATATTGGTTTCGGTTAGCCAGTTAGGAAATTTCTAAACGGTTAGTGCAGTTTCAGTCGGTTTACTGGTTAGCTGGTTAACCATCCCAGCACTACTTGACATCCACATCAGTGGGAGACGTTTGAGACACTAGAGGGCAGCAGATGGTTCTTTTCCATTGTTTCAATATCGTGCAGATGCTCACTTCTATGATAACAGTGGGAAAAGGACTCAAGTTTGCATTAATTATTCCAGGCCTGTGATTTCTCAGGATTTTTCCGATTTCAGGATTTTTTTTATTTTTATGTATATACAAATCTCCGTTTGCCTCAAAATGTTCTTGAAAGAAAAGAAGTAGCCACCAAGAAAAGAAAGAAATAGCCTGTATTGTGTCCAAACCTCTAGTTTCTTGTTTGTGGGGATGTGGAGAGTCTGTAAATCCTCCAAAATTAAACATCCAGGAGGTTCAGGGGGGCTTTGTCCTCTAGACCAAAGGGAGACCCAGGCCCACTACCCATTTTTCATGATTTTTTTTTTATTTTGTCAAATCTCACCCCTGTTATTCGCAGTAAGAAGGACTCCCTCATAGCGCCAGCCGTTGCCCTCCTCAACAGTGAAGACGCAGATTTTGACGCATCAAGGGTAAATATTTTGTAAATGTAATGTACCTGTTGTGGTTTTCATTGGAACATCGATAATTTCCTTTGAGAAAGGAATAGAGAGTTAGCCGATTGCAAACTGCTTCCCGACCTAAAGGACCTGTAGTATAAATAGAGAATTAGCTGTTTGCAAACTGCTTACCGACCTAAAGGACCTGTAGTATAAATAGAGAATTAGCTGTTTGCAAACTGCTGACCAACCTAAAAGACCTGTAGTATAAATAGAGAATTAGCTGTTGCAAACTGCTTACCAACCTAAAGGACCTGTAGTATAAATAGAGAATTAGCTGTTGCAAACTGCTTACCAACCTAAAGGACCTGTAGTATAAATAGAGAATTAGCTGTTGCAAACTGCTTACCAACCTAAAGGACCTGTAGTATAAATAGAGAATTAGCTGTTGCAAACTGCTTACCGACCTAAAGGACCTGTAGTATAAATAGAGAGTTAGCCGATTGCAAACTGCTTACCAACCTAAAGGACCTGTAGTATAAATAGAGAGTTAGCTGTTTGCAAACTGCTTACCAACCTAAAGGACCTGTAGTATAAATAGAGAATTAGCCGATTGCAAACTGCTTACCAACCTAAAGGACCTGTAGTATAAATAGAGAATTAGCTGTTGCAAACTGCTTACCAACCTAAAGGACCTGTAGTATAAATAGAGAATTAGCTGTTGCAAACTGCTTACCAACCTGAAGGACCTGTAGTATAAATAGAGAATTAGCTGTTTGCAAACTGCTTACCGACCTAAAGGACCTGTAGTATAAATAGAGAATTAGCTGTTTGCAAACTGCTTACCAACCTAAAGGAACTGTAGTATAAATAGAGAATTAGCTGTTTGCAAACTGCTTACCAACCTAAAGGACCTGTAGTATAAATAGAGAATTAGCTGTTTGCAAACTGCTTACCAACCTAAAGGACCTGTAGTATAAATAGAGAGTTAGCCGATTGCAAACTGCTTACCAACCTAAAGTACCTGTAGTATAAATAGAGAGTTAGCCGATTGCAAACTGCTTACCAACCTAAAGGAACTGTAGTATAAATAGAGAATTAGCTGATTGCAAACTGCTTACCAACCTAAAGGATCTGTAGTATAAATAGAGAATTAGCTGTTGCAAACTGCTTACCAACCTCAAGGACCTGTAGTATAAATAGAGAGTTAGCTGTTTGCAAACTGCTTACCAACCTAAAGGACCTGTAGTATAAATAGAGAATTAGCTGTTTGCAAACTGCTTACCAACCTAAAGGACCTGTAGTATAAATAGAGAATTAGCTGTTGCAAACTGCTTACCAACCTAAAGGACCTGTAGTATAAATAGAGAATTAGCTGTTTGCAAACTGCTTACCAACCTAAAGGAACTGTAGTATAAATAGAGAATTAGCTGTTTGCAAACTGCTTACCAACCTAAAGGACCTGTAGTATAAATAGAGAATTAGCTGTTTGCAAACTGCTTACCAACCTAAAGGACCTGTAGTATAAATAGAGAATTAGCTGTTGCAAACTGCTTACCAACCTAAAGGACCTGTAGTATAAATAGAGAATTAGCTGTTTGCAAACTGCTTACCAACCTAAAGGACCTGTAGTATAAATAGAGAATTAGCTGTTGCAAACTGCTTACCAACCTAAAGGACCTGTAGTATAAATAGAGAATTAGCTGTTTGCAAACTGCTTACCAACCTAAAGGAACTGTAGTATAAATAGAGAATTAGCTGTTTACAAACTGCTTACCAACCTAAAGGACCTGTAGTATAAATAGAGAATTAGCTGTTGCAAACTGCTTACCAACCTAAAGGACCTGTAGTATAAATAGAGAATTAGCTGTTTGCAAACTGCTTACCAACCTAAAGGACCTGTAGTATAAATAGAGAATTAGCTGTTGCAAACTGCTTACCAACCTAAAGGACCTGTAGTATAAATAGAGAATTAGCTGTTTGCAAACTGCTTACCAACCTAAAGGAACTGTAGTATAAATAGAGAATTAGCTGTTTGCAAACTGCTTACCAACCTAAAGGACCTGTAGTATAAATAGAGAATTAGCTGTTTGCAAACTGCTTACCAACCTAAAGGACCTGTAGTATAAATAGAGAGTTAGCCGATTGCAAACTGCTTACCAACCTAAAGTACCTGTAGTATAAATAGAGAGTTAGCCGATTGCAAACTGCTTACCAACCTAAAGGAACTGTAGTATAAATAGAGAATTAGCTGTTGCAAACTGCTTACCAACCTAAAGGACCTGTAGTATAAATAGAGAATTAGCTGTTTGCAAACTGCTTACCAACCTAAAGGACCTGTAGTATAAATAGAGAGTTAGCCGATTGCAAACTGCTTACCAACCTAAAGTACCTGTAGTATAAATAGAGAGTTAGCCGATTGCAAACTGCTTACCAACCTAAAGGACCTGTAGTATAAATAGAGAGTTAGCCGATTGCAAACTGCTTACCAACCTAAAGGACCTGTAGTATAAATAGAGAGTTAGCCGATTGCAAACTGCTTACCAACCTAAAGGACCTGTAGTATAAATAGAGAGTTGGCCGATTGCAAACTGCTTACCAACCTAAAGGACATGTAGTATAAATAGAGAGTTAGCCGATTGCAAACTGCTTACCAACCTAAAGGACCTGTAGTATAAATAGAGAGTTAGCCGATTGCAAACTGCTTACCAACCTAAAGGACCTGTAGTATAAATAGAGAGTTAGCCGATTGCAAACTGCTTACCAACCTAAAGGACCTGTAGTATAAATAGAGAATTAGCTGATTGCAAACTGCTTCCCGACCTAAAGGACCTGTAGTATAAATAGAGAATTAGCTGTTGCAAACTGCTTACCAACCTAAAGGACCTGTAGTATAAATAGAGAATTAGCTGTTTGCAAACTGCTTACCAACCTAAAGGACCTGTAGTATAAATAGAGAATTAGCTGTTTGCAAACTGCTTACCAACCTAAAGGACCTGTAGTATAAATAGAGAATTAGCTGTTGCAAACTGCTGACCAACCTAAAAGACCTGTAGTATAAATAGAGAATTAGCTGTTTGCAAACTGCTTACCGACCTAAAGGACCTGTAGTATAAATAGAGAATTAGCTGTTGCAAACTGCTTACCAACCTAAAGGACCTGTAGTATAAATAGAGAATTAGCTGTTGCAAACTGCTTACCAACCTAAAGGACCTGTAGTATAAATAGAGAATTAGCTGTTGCAAACTGCTTACCAACCTAAAGGACCTGTAGTATAAATAGAGAATTAGCTGTTGCAAACTGCTTACCAACCTAAAGGACCTGTAGTATAAATAGAGAATTAGCTGATTACAAACTGGTTACCAACCTAAAGGACCTGTAGTATAAATAGAGAATTAGCTGTTGCAAACTGCTTACCAACCTAAAGGACCTGTAGTATAAATAGAGAGTTAGCCGATTGCAAACTGCTTACCAACCTAAAGGACCTGCAGTATAAATAGAGAATTAGCTGTTGCAAACTGCTTACCAACCTAAAGGACCTGTAGTATAAATAGAGAGTTAGCCGATTGCAAACTGCTTACCAACCTAAAGGACCTGTAGTATAAATAGAGAATTAGCTGTTGCAAACTGCATACCGACCTAAAGGACCTGTAGTATAAATAGAGAATTACCTGTTTGCAAACTGCTTACCATCCTAAAGGACCTGTAGTATCAATAGAGAATTACCTGTTTGTAAACTGCTTACCAACCTAAAGGACCTGTAGTATAAATAGAGAATTAGCTGTTGCAAACTGCTTACCAACCTAAAGGACCTGTAGTATAAATGCAAAAAATAATGGTTATTGGCCTTATGTTTCAAACCTAACAGGGCCTTTGTGAAAGAACGGGCTAGGTTTGAAACAATAAGAATTATTTTGCATTTAGAAAGGAAAACAAACGATAATATTTCACAAACTAGTTGTCAGAAGCTTGGTTTAACAGTAACAGATTTACAAATTAATTTCAATATATATTGACTGTAAAGCCAGGCATCTCGTGATTGTTTTGTTTTTAATCCTAATCCCCTCCCTAGCTATTTTGGCTCAGAACCTTCCAACTGTTGGACTTAGCTGGAATTGGAACACCCAGCCCCATGCAAAGTATCCCTGTCTGGGCTATACAGTACTGAGTCCATCAAAATACAACACCATGCAGTAACACTACCACCCAACCGTTGGACTTAGCTGGAATTGGGACACCCGGCACCATGCAAAGTATCCCTGTCTGGGCTATGCAGTACTGAGTCCATCAAAATACAACACCATGCAGTAACACTACCACCCAACTGTTGGACTTAGCTGGAATTGGGACACCCGGCACCATGTAAAGTATCCCTGTCTGGGCTATGCAGTACTGAGTCCATCAAAATACAACACCATGCAGTAACACTACCACCCAACTGTTGGACTTAGCTGGAATTGGGACACCCGGCCCCATGTAAAGTATCCCTGTCTGGGCTATACAGTACTGAGTCCATCAAAATACAACACCATGCAGTAACACTACCACCCAACTGTTGGACTTAGCTGGAATTGGGACACCCGCCCCATGTAAAGTATCCCTGTCTGGGCTATACAGTACTGAGTCCATCAAAATACAACACCATGCAGTAACACTACCACCCAACTGTTGGACTTAGCTGGAATTGGGACACCCGGCCCCATGTAAAGTATCCCTGTCTGGGCTATACAGTACTGAGTCCATCAAAATACAACACCATGCAGTAACACTACCACCCAACTGTTGGACTTAGCTGGAATTGGGACACCCTGCCCCATGTAAAGTATCCCTGTCAGGGTTATACAGTACTGAGTCCATCAAAATACAACACCATGCAGTAACACTACCACCCAACTGTTGGACTTAGGACACCCAGCCCCATGTAACTTATCCCTGTCTGGGCTATACAGTACTGAGTCCATCAAAATACAACACGAGCTGCTGCTGGAGTTTGAATGGTTTGTGGGTGGTTAGGTTAATACTATGTCATTTTAGAGCATTTGTTTCCTCAAGTAAAACATCGATGTTTCAATGAAAAATAACATTTTCAATGAAAAAGTTAAATGAAAATAGTGAAAAACACCGACGATCGATACAATCTTTAATATAAATGAATTTAAAACAGATTTCATGTATTAACTAAATTCTTCAGGTCCTGTGGAAATTGGCGTTAAAATAATGAAAAGCATATTTGAAACATATATTCTCCTGAGGACGATCAGAGCACACTGATCGAAACGTCGAGTTGTACCTCCAGTTCTTTTCAGAACTAATTACTACTCAATTGAGCATTTCACATGGTGTCACCGCAATAAGTCTTACTTATCCTCCTCACCATGCAAAGCTATAAGTTTTACATACTTGCTGCCACCACTGAAATTCAATGAAAATTTCATTTTGATTAAAATCTCATTTTTTTTTTTTAGGTCCTGCAGCTTATCCCCGAGAATTGGTCCACAGCGCTCCTCTCCCACTTCCTGACCAACACCGTCCGCAGAAGCCTGCACACGTGCCGTACCACCAAGCTCCAGCGTATGCTGACGCGGACGGAGAATCTGAACCTGAAGGTCTCGCAGATATCCCAGCAGCGGGATCCCATCTACGTCGCCGACGATCGCCTCTGCCAGGTCTGCAACCGGCCGTTCCTGGAGCCCACGTTCGTCAGGTACCCGAACGGCGTGATTGTACACACGCAGTGCGCGTGGAACAAGGCGGTGTGCCCCGTGACGGGGAGACTGTTTAGTACAAAGGTTAGCAGTACCAAGAGATAGGCGATAGAGCAGCTAAGCAGAGAATTTTGCTAAGCAAATATTTTTGCTAAGCAATATAAAACAGACTACCAGCCAAAATGCAGACATTTTGTATGAAAGATTGGCTTGTAACCACTGAAATCTGCTAAGCAAATTTTGATGGGAAGCAATTTTTTTGTTGCTATGCAGCCCCTAGGCCCCAATTTCATATAGAGCTGCTGAGCAGAAAATTCTGCTAAGCAAATATTTTTGCTAAGCAGTAGAAAACAGACTACCAACCAAAATGCATGCATTTTGCATGCATTTTGGCTGGTAACCAATGAAACCTGCTAAGCAAATTTTGATGGTAAGCAATTTTTTTTTTACTATCCACATCTATGAAATTGGCACACAAATTTGCTGAGCATCGGAAATTTCTGCTTAGCAAAAATAGGTTACCAGCCAAATTACCATGTAATGTAGATTGCTTCTGGCTGGTTCTCAGCCCAATTTTGCTGACCTGGGCCCAATTTCATAGAGCTTGCTAACCAGTCGATTTTTTTTGCTTACTGTACGTTTTTCAATTGATTTTAATTTTGCCCTACACCGACGTGTGTATAGCACTGTATACTCGGTGCTTTCCGAGTGTCTGTGGAAAAAAACCTTCACAGGCGACTCTTCACGACCTCCTGCTTACTAGTGCAGACGTAGTAACCTCTCGACCACCGAGCTTGCCCGATGTCGATTGGCTGGCTAGAATCCTATATAGCAGCGGGTGCCGCGATATTTATAGTTTGATGAAATTCTTGCGTCGGGTGATAAGCAATTGATTTAATTTTGCCCTACACCGACGTGTGTATAGCACTGTATACTCAGTGCTTTCCGAGTGTCTGTGGAAAAAAACCTTCACAGGCGACTCTTCACGACCTCCTGCTTACTAGTGCAGACGTAGTAACCTCTCGACCACCGAGCTTGCCCGATGTCGATTGGCTGGCTAGAATCCTGTATAGCAGCGGGTGCCGCGATATTTATAGTTTGATGAAATTCTTGCGTCGGGTGATAAACAATTGATTTAATTTTGCCCTACACCGACGTGTGTATAGCACTGTATACTCAGTGCTTTCCGAGTGTCTGTGGAAAAAAACCTTCACAGGCGACTCTTCACGACCTCCTGCTTACTAGTGCAGACGTAGTAACCTCTCGACCACCGAGCTTGCCTGATGTCGATTGGCTGGCTAGAATCCTATATAGCAGCGGGTGCCGCGATATTTATAGTTTGATGAAATTCTTGCGTCGGGTGATAAACAATTGATTTAATTTTGCCCTACACCGACGTGTGTATAGCACTGTATACTCAGTGCTTTCCGAGTGTCTGTGAAAAAAACTATACAGGTGATTCAGGCGGGATTCGAACCCACGAATTTCACCAACCTATATATATCGCGGAACCCACTGCTATATGGGATTCTAAGTCGGCCAATTGTCATCGGGCAAGCTCGGTGGTCGAGAGGTTAAGACGTCTGCACTAGTAAGCAGGAGGTCGTGGGTTCGAATCCCGCTCGGGTCGCCTGCGTAGTTTTTTCACAGACACTCGGAAAGCACTGAGTATACAGTGCTATACACACGTTGGTGTAGGGCAAAATTAAAATCAATTGTTTATCTCCCGACGCAAGAATTTCACCAACCTATGTACATTTTTTCATTTCATAGTGCTGCTAACCGTTAAGCATAGAGAAAGGCACGCTAACTTGCCGGCCATTATTGCTAAGCAAATGAGTGACGCAACAATACAAATCCATGGTGAACGCGCCGCTCTGAATTTTCTTGCGAACCTGTGAAGTACACTTACATGTATGCTTAAGCAAATATTTCTGCTATAGTTAGCACGATAATTTGCTTACCGGTAAGCAGCGCTATGAAATTGGGGCCAGATCAATTTGCTTAACCAGTTCGTTTCGGAGGCCGTGTATACACGCAATTTTTTTTTGGACAACGGATCGGAGAGCGTCTAAACACGCAATCCGATTTTTGTGTGTGTCACCGGGAGACTTGTCAACACGCCACATGTGGTGTGCAGTCGTGGCGGCTGACTTGTATACACGCAATCGTTTCTCGGAGTCCATGGGGTCACGGTTCGGTGGCCCCGGACAAAATGCACTGCCAAATACTGAACGAGTTCACTCTTTTCGTTGATTTGCGTAAGATCTATGGAAGGAAATCGTAGCCTTTTGATTGTGTGCAATTGGATGATAAAAAAGCGGCAATACTTAATTTCATGAAATGAAAAACTGACAGTCATTTCATTGTCGAAATTAAACGAATTTGAAGGGATTGAAAGGCTGTGTATACCTTTGAATATTTTCTTTTTCAAAATGGCAGTGTTGGCCGACCTTTCAGTGGTCAATATTGAACATGCCAGAATACCCAGGGGGTTAGGGTTAATTCTTTTTTGCAGAATGATTGATCATGTACCAACTAATAATACATAAAGTTGTTTTAGTATAATAATTTGTACATTAACCCTCCTACTTTTGGTACCTTTTTCATACAAGTTGATGCACCATTTGAAACCATTCGCTTTTGTGGTTTTGAATGGTGAAATAACTGTGTACAGTATTGATTCCCCCAAATGGTTTTGAATGTTAGGTCAGCTATTAAATACAAAACCTTGTTTGGATCTTTCCAAATGGTAGTACAGCTAATACAAAACCTTGTTTGGATACTTCTAAGTGGTGAATCAATGGACCCTCTATGCATTTGAATGGATTTGAATGGTAGTAAAGCTTGCTACCAACACTGTTCAAATGGTATCACCATGTGTGTACAAAACCAATGGGCATTTTGGTCAGTGGAAATTTTGAATGGTTTCACATGGTCTAACAGTAAGAGGGTTAAAGGGACAGTAACGTCATGATCAACAGGGCATGGAATCAGATAAACTGGTAATTACCAATGTTGTACCTTTTCATAAGTGTAACTTTTGACTGAAGTCCCACAAAATGCATTAAAACCCTAGCTCCCTAGGTATTCTGACTAGGAACCTTCTTTAACCCTAACCCCCTATAGGTATTCTGGCTAGGAACCTTCCTGAACCCTAACCCCCTAGGTATTCTGACTAGGAACCTTCCTGAATCCTCCAAAATCCATCAGTGCACTTTTGGAAACATGCCCTTATCTTCAAAATGCACCGTGCATATTGTCGTTGATCTTTCATATTCAGCACTTACGGCCTGTACTTCTTGGCCAGGTAGTAATTTTGCCCCATTTGAAGAGCTGAAAGCACCAGTTTCCAACAGTGCTGATTTTTTCCCAAAAAGTGCCCCTTGGAGGATTTTGGAGGATATGGGGTCGTGAGGGTTAGAGGGACAGTATCGTCATGGAGAGAGCAGACTTTCAACAGGGCATGGAATCGGTGTACTAGTGACTGGAAATTACTGGCTCATTTTAATATGCAGCGATATTATGACCTTATCATGTGGGGTATTATTTTCAGTCACTGAGTTAATCAAAAACTAGCACTCCGATTCCATGCCCCGTTGATCGTGACGATATTGTCCCTTTCAAGGTAATTTATATTTGTAGCTTTGCATTGTGAAAAGGATGAAGTAAAGACTCCTGAAGACCATCAGAGCATACTGATCGAAACGTCGTGTTGTAACCAACCGGTTCTTTTAAGAATCACGTAATACCCCAAAGAATTTTACACGGTGTCACCGCAAACAGTCTTTACTTATCCTTTTCACCATGCAAAGCTACAAATCTTACTACACGGTGTCACCGCAAACAGTCTTTACTTATCCTTTTCACCGTGCAAAGCTACAAATCTTACTACACGGTGTCACCGCAAACAGTCTTTACTTATCCTTTTCACCGTGCAAAGCTACAAATCTTACTACACGGTGTCACCGCAAACAGTCTTTACTTATCCTTTTCACCGTGCAAAGCTACAAATCTTACTACACGGTGTCACCGCAAACAGTCTTTACTTATCCTTTTCACCGTGCAAAGCTACAAATCTTACTACACGGTGTCACCGCAAACAGTCTTTACTTATCCTTTTCATCATGCAAAGCTACAAATCTTACTACACGGTGTCACCGCAAACAGTCTTTACTTATCCTTTTCACCGTGCAAAGCTACAAATCTTACTACACGGTGTCACCGCAAACAGTCTTTACTTATCCTTTTCACCGTGCAAAGCTACAAATCTTACTACACGGTGTCACCGCAAACAGTCTTTACTTATCCTTTTCACCGTGCAAAGCTACAAATCTTACTACACGGTGTCACCGCAAACAGTCTTTACTTATCCTTTTCACCGTGCAAAGCTACAAATCTTACTACACGGTGTCACCGCAAACAGTCTTTACTTATCCTTTTCACCGTGCAAAGCTACAAATCTTACTACACGGTGTCACCGCAAACAGTCTTTACTTATCCTTTTCACCGTGCAAAGCTACAAATCTTACACGGTGTCACCGCAAACAGTCTTTACTTATCCTTTTCACCGTGCAAAGCTACAAATCTTACTACACGGTGTCACCGCAAACAGTCTTTACTTATCCTTTTCACCGTGCAAAGCTACAAATCTTACTACACGGTGTCACCGCAAACAGTCTTTACTTATCCTTTTCACCGTGCAAAGCTACAAATCTTACTACACGGTGTCACCGCAAACAGTCTTTACTTATCCTTTTCACCGTGCAAAGCTACAAATCTTACTACACGGTGTCACCGCAAACAGTCTTTACTTATCCTTTTCACCGCAAAGCTACAAATCTTACTACACGGTGTCACCGCAAACAGTCTTTACTTATCCTTTTCACCGTGCAAAGCTACAAATCTTACTACACGGTGTCACCGCAAACAGTCTTTACTTATCCTTTTCACCGTGCAAAGCTACAAATCTTACTGCATGGTGTCACCGCAAACAGTCTTTACTTATCCTTTTCACCGTGCAAAGCTACAAATCTTACTGCATGGTGTCACCGTAAACAGTCTTTACTTATCCTTTTCACCGTGCAAAGCTACAAATCTTACTGCATGGTGTCACCGCAAACAGTCTTTACTTATCCTCTTCACCGTGCAAAGCTACAAATCTTACTACATGGTGTCACCGCAAACAGTCTTTACTTATCCTCTTCACCGTGCAAAGCTACAAATCTTACTACATGGTGTCACCGCAAACAGTCTTTACTTATCCTCTTCACCGTGCAAAGCTACAAATCTTACTACATGGTGTCACCGCAAACAGTCTTTACTTATCCTTTTCACCGTGCAAAGCTACAAATCTTACTACATGGTGTCACCGCAAACAGTCTGTACAAGAAATGGTACAAATTTGTTAATTTTTAAGATAATAAGACCCATTTGTTTAAATATTGAGAAAAAAATCCCATATTCCATTTGTATTTCATAAGCGGTTAGTTCCATATATGTAATTTTTAATTTTCTTTCCTAATTGGTCACCACCCTTCACTTGACACTTTTCTGGCTACGTGCCCGACATCTACCATTTTTCCACATTTTTCCTGATTTCAGGATTTTTTTACAAATCTCCCTTTGCCTCAAAATTTACTTGAAAGAAGAGAAGTAGCCACCAAGGAAAGAAAGAAGTAGCCTGTATTGTGTCCAAACCTCTAGTTTCTTGTTTGTGGGGATGTGGAGAGTCTGTAAATCATCCAAAATTAAACATCCAGGAGGTTCAGGGGGCTTTGTCCTCTAGACCAAAGGGAGACCGAGGCCCGCTTCCAATTTTTCAGGAATTTTTTACTTATGACAAATCACAAAAACTGCAATTCTGTAGTTGGGCCAGGCCTAACTGTAGTTGGGCCAATACCATGGTTGGTCCAATACCACAGTGGGGCCAGTACCACAGTGGGGCCAGTACATGCAGTACCACAGTAGGCACACTACCACAGTGGGGCCATTACCACAGTGGGGCCACTACCACAGTGGGGCCATTACCACAGTGGGGCCATTACCACAGTGGGGCCAGTACCACAGTTGGGACATGTTTTGGGCAAGCTTTAAGGTCCTATACACATGTACATTGATTGAATATTTGTATAAATAAAGATACGTGTACCTATTAAGAATGTAACCTCAAGTTGTTTGCTGTTTTCTTTCTCTTACCCTCTCTCCTCCCCAACAACCCTATTGAAATTACACAAAATGCAAGGCTAATTACATCTTGACTTTTTTCAATTTTTAGCCTTGGATCTTTTTGGGGTACAAGGAACAAGTATGGTCATGCAAAGCCTGAAATCCTACATTCGGCCAACAAAAAAAAAGTCCAGTTTCTGGTCTCCGTGCGCGTCGGCATTTTAATTGTTTTTATTATTATTTTTTGTGTGCTATGAAACGATGTCCAATTGCAGCGAAAATTGCTGGATCGATTGGAATTCTACCGTGCTGTGCTTTAACGACCTTTTCACCTAGGGGTATGAACGTTTGCCTGATTTGTGAGGCCTCTCTTAGCCACCATACATTGTATATGGGAAATTTGGTGCCCGCGTATATAATGTATCATGTATTTCCCTGTTGGCAAAAAAATAATAATAATAAATAAAATGGGTCACCGCACTGATTTTGAAGCAGACCAATAACCAGACTTTTTTTGGCCTTACAAGTATTACAAATATGACAAATTTTCCCCAAAATAAATCAAAATGCAAGGCTATAACACCTTGAATTTGTTCCGTTTTTAGACTAGGAGTACAACTATGATTACAACTAGAGACAAGTGTTTGTTGAGTAACAAACACACGGTGTTCGTGTGAACTTCCGGTTTAATCATCATTGATGTCACAATCATATTTTGCAAAGGTCTATCATCTTTTATTATAAGAATATCAATTTCATATTCAAAAGACCGGAAGTAAAGGTTAGGTCAGGTCAGTTGAAGGTTATATATATGACACAAAACTTCCTCACCTTCATGACAAAATAACGTTAGTACCTGATTTGGTTCAATTTCTGAGATTGGAAAATATTCCCTTTTTAAAAATGCCGCTAGGGGGTGCTCTGATCTGTGTTGACGTCATCAAACATAGCTTTTGAAAAGGTAACATATCCCTAGTCACGTTATTCACAGAAGTCATATTCAAATTTCCTGTTGTGTTTTAAACAACCTTTTTCACATATATAGGGGTATGAACTTTTGCACGAGCTGCGCGGCCTCTCTAGCCACCATACTTGTAACACGTATTTCACTGGTTGGCCGAAAAAAAAAGATGACCATAAAAGAAAAATAAGCGCTTCGCCGCACCGATAATGTCACTAATTTTTGCGCAATCACGATTTATTTAAGCAGTTTAAAAACTAGCTCTAACTATCAACAGGATTGGTGGCGCATCCAGTTAGTTCATTGGTGTGTTTAATTGCGGGCGACCTGGGTTCGAATCCCAGCAGGGACGCTTTTCTTTTTCGCTTATATGGTGATCTCACCATGGTTTATTTAAGTAGTTTAAAAATTCAACTCCAAATACCAACAGGACTGGTGGCGCAAGCCGTTAGTCCACTGGTCTGTCAATTGTAGGCAGCTCCAGGCTGGTACGTCCGGGTTCGAATCCTGCTCCTGACACATAGAGACATGACAGCTGCTGGCTGCGGCAATGGCTTGGGGGGCCGTCATGTCTCTCCCCCGAAGGTTGAGCGTGGAGGAAATGTACGGACGGGGGAGAAAAGGAGGGACCGGGAGGGTAGCGACCTCCCAGAAGGGTGCTAAGGTGATCACCATGCCGGTTCGCCCGGACTTTGAGTCTCCCGAATACCTGGTCGACACTCTGACTAACTCTCCGCACTTTTTACAATATTTTTATTATTATTATTTGTTTAATATCTGATTTTTCTGGCGTTTCTTTGAGGGCTAAGTAAAGTAATTTGTCATCCTCTTCCTCTTATGGGTCAAATATGTATTTTGCTGACAAAGAGTCAGAATCATTTGAAAGTTGGAAATATAGGCGACTCAAATTAATAAAAGTGTGACCCGCTATGGCAAAACCCGAAACTTCTCGGCATTTACCATAATGCGTAACAGCCATGAAAAGGTCAAAAACTGTTTGAGATTTTCATGTCACCATATAGATTTTGATGGAAAAAGAAAAATCCTGAAACGTTGTTGGGAACATTGTTTATTTTCACGATAAATTTGGGAGGTCACTCCGAAAATGTTGGGTCCAAGTTTAGGGTTTTGTCAGAGCCAGTCACAAATGAGATCCAGGCACTCGATTGCGTCTCTCCAACAAGTATCAGGCATTTGAACCAACAAAACATCGTTTTTAGGCCAGAGTTTGAAAAAACGTCAAGGGGGTACGGCCTACCCCTTGTCGTTTTTTCATCTCGAAAAAAGTTTTTAATTTGAAAAAAAAATTCATTTTTAGGGCAAATTTTGAAAAAACGTCAAGGTGTACCCCTTGTCATTTTTTTCGCCTCGAAAGATTGTTGTCTCCTATTCGCTTCAAAATTACACAGAAGGTAGCCCTTGGTGTGTAGAAGACAGCCACCGAGTTATAGCCTTCTTGGGCAAGTTTTTAATTTCACTATTTCACCCATATTTCGTGAGGAAAATAACAATTTTCTGAGAAAAAAAATTGAAAGATAGGCGACTCAATTGTTTTTTAATTGGAAATATAGGCGACTCAAATTAAGAAAAATGAGATCCAGGCACTCTATTGCGTTTCTCCAACAAGTATCGGGCATTTGTATGAATTAAAATAAATTTTAGGTCAAACTTTGAAAACGCGTCAAGGGGTACATTTGTCGTTTTTTCATCTCGAAAACACGTTTTCTCTGATTTGCTTCAGAATTACGCAGAAGGTACGTCTGGGTTTGTAGAAGACAACCACCGAGTTCTATAGCCTTCTTGGACAAGGTTTTAATTTCACTATTTCACCCATTATTTAGTAAGGAAAATATTTATTTTCTGAGAAAAAACAAATGGAAAGATGAGCCAGTAATTTTGAGTCCGTGTTCATCTTAAACTAGGACACCGATTTCATGCCCTGTTGGAAGTCTGCTCTGATCGTGACAATACTGTCCCTTTAATTAATATCAAGTAATAAATATAAGAACAATTCTCAAAGAGGGAATAATAGACTTGACATTACAAAGTGAGTTTATAATTTGCAAAGCACCTCATTCAATGATTTAATTGTTCAATATTAACATCCAATCTTTATATCTATAACATTTTAATTGGTTCTACATGTACAATATTACTAGTATAGAAAATATGGATAGATACAGTATTATGCAATACGTTGAATTTCAATTATTGTTTCTGAATTTTCTGTACAATATAATCTAAAATCGCTTTTAAGTATTACTCAAGATTTTTATTTCATCAAAAACTTTTTTATTTTTATATAATCATGTTTTATAATCATTTAAATGTTAAGAAATATCGTTCAGGTTTCTTGTCTTCAAACCATCATCCTTGAATCAAAAAGTGCAATCTGGCAAATAGTTTTAACTGGTATAGCCATTCATAACTCTTATCCACAGTTTAGACCCAGTCTGCGCACTTCTGCATTGAAACTGAGGCTCTCTGTGTCAAGTCACAACATCGATGCGAGGTAGACAATAGAACGACTCATGCTCCCATCATACAGCGCATGAGTCAACACAGAGCTTCGTTATCAAACCCGGAAGTGCGCAGATCAACGTTAATTTCGTCATCTTGGGATTTGTCTATAAAACTGCAATTTGTATTGCTTGCTTGGCTTTACATGTTTGCCGTTACCATGGCAATATTTCAATGATTTATGCAATAGGTCCCATGTTACCAGTGATGAAGACACATTTGAACTGGTGTGCAAAAACTTCGTAGGCTTCCTCATGATACCTGTGCAGAATACCAGTAAAGTCTTGTTTGGTAACCAATCTGTTACTACAGCCAATAGCGCTAGTCATGGTTACTATTTAAAGTTTGTCGCATAGCAACAATTGTCATTGCAAAACTCTGCACATGTGTTTACGTAAGTGATTGCGCGCGGGTACCGATTGACTGGTATACTTTCTCTAGAGTGATGTCATCATCAGTGACAAGCGTATTTGAAAATATTTCATTAATACCACACTTTCTGCCATCTCAACCCAACTCGACTTCCCATGTACCAAAAAACTTTTTTTTCAAGTTGTGAGACTCGA
This sequence comes from Zoroaster sp. YZ-2022, assembly GCA_029582265.1. Classification (NCBI taxonomy): domain Eukaryota; kingdom Metazoa; phylum Echinodermata; class Asteroidea; order Forcipulatida; family Zoroasteridae; genus Zoroaster; species Zoroaster sp. YZ-2022. The sequence goes on from CM055817.1 coordinate 53,068,874, forward strand.
CTGAAATACTTCTAAACGAGTTAGATTGAGATGTCATTTCTCCAAGGAATACCACTATTACATGACCAATAACATCGCATAAATCGTTCAGTAAATTCTAATAGAAAAATACATTCAAAATGACAGTTATACATTGTTGTAGTTTATACACAAAAAATGTCAATGTTCACAAACCAACAAAATCTGGTTTGTTTAATCCGTGTTTTCACAAACTAGCAAAATGAGATTAAGTTATTAAACTTTAATTTTTACTTTATTAAAACGCGAAGCATATTAAACGTACTTGTATTAAAGTTGATTTCTACGTGCAACATAAATGGAAGAAACATGGAGGCAAAAGTTGTGGAAGTGCCGAGAAAAACTATATGCTTGGCAATTACACAGTAATAAACAGACAACCAGTTATTAAAAGTAACTGCACGATATAGTATATAGCTGTTATTAAACCAACAAAATATGCTAAGGTATAGGGTGTGATTTGACAAAAATAAAAAAAAAATCCTGAAAAATGGGTAGCAGGCCTGGGTCTCCCTTTGGTCTAGAGAGGACAAATCCCCCAAACATCCTAGATGTTTAATTTTGGAAGATTTACAGACTCTCCACAAGAAGTGTGGACACAATACAGGCTACTTCTTTCTTTCCTTGGTGGTTTCAAGAATATTCTGAAGCAAAGGGAGATTTGGGGGGAAAAATACTTAAATCTGGAAAAATCCTGAGAAATCAGAGGCCTGCAAGCTAATTTGAAAATGTTGGGTTGATTCGCAAGTTGGATGTCATCAGATAAGGGAAGGTTAGAATTTCAGGATTTCTTCCAATTTTCTTTCAGTGATTTTTTTCAGTGACTTCTTTCAGTGACAAGTACAGAGAGGCACTATAATCAGCATTTTAATTGAATGAAAGTCTGTAATATCAATTAAAGGGGCAGTATCGTCATGATCAACAGGACATGGAATTGGAGTGCTTGTTTTAGTAACCTTAGTAATCAGTGACTGACAATAATTTCTGACATGATAACGCCACATTACTGTTGCTGCTGCATAAATGAACCAGTAATTTTCAGTCACTGTGTTCATCTTAAACCAGGACACCGATTCCATGCCCTGTTGAAAGTCTGCTCTGATCGTGACGACACTGCCCCTTTAATGAAAAGGTAACAAAGCAATGGTTGAAATTTCTTTCCAAATCAAAAACATCTTACTCCTGGACTTCATGTGATACTGTAAGAATTGCAACCAGGAATAGGAACATGACTACTAGACTGGCTTCATGCCATACCAGCAACCACAATTTAAGATTGGATCCAATTGCATTATTTTAGTCATAAGATTTTCTTTGTATAAATTTCGGATGCCAGGCATATTTTGTTGTCTAATAAAAATTGATATCATAAATGGCTCACAATGTTTCATCACAAAACTGTTTTTTGGACAAATAGTTTTGAAGATGATCAAAGGGTTTTTTAATTAATGTTTTCTTTTGGAGTTCTTCATTAAACCATTTTCATCTCTTTCTTCTAAAGAAAAGGCCGTCTTTAGTTTAATCATCTTTTGTTCTATTAGAAAAAATCTGTAACTATAATCGTTTTACATAAACTCCCTAAATGAAAAGGTTTTGCTAATTAAAATGAAATACAATTAATCGATAACAAAAATCTAAGAAAAATATGGTCCCATTTTGCAATTAATGAATATTTATGCTAATGAATATTCATGCATTAACTTCTAGTACTATTAACACCACACATTTTTTTCTAATTTTTTCTTGCGGCATGCATCTTCTAGATTAATAATAATATAAAAAAACATGTATTATATATAACAGTGTCATGCAAATATATTCAGATCAACAAAAATAAATCAAAAAGCTGGCAGAAATGAAACAAAAAATCAGGAACTACAGAAAATCGAAGCCTGGTAGAATGTGGACTTTTTCCCAAAAAAACTAAGTTGATTAGGACCGCGTTCATATACTACTCAAAACAATTTAGGGAACACCGGAATAATCTCAGTTAAAGCAAGATCATTTATTTCAGATAAACACAATGTTTCACAGAATTGATGAGAAACAACTGCACAATGAAACAGATGATAAAGGATGCATGTAGTGATTACACATTTCATGACATGACTACTGAAAGAGAGAGGGGGTTGCAAATGAAAATCCCGGTTCATGGAACATTTCAAACCTATTTGGTGTTAAAAATCCGGTGTTCCCTAAATTGTTTTGAGTAGTATATAATTACAAAGAGGGAATGTACAACATTAGTAAATACATGATTACAAAATTACCAAGTTATTACCTGAAAGATAACTTGATGTAAACTTGGTAAGAGTCATCCTGAAAAAACACATTATTAGTCTTAAGTTCTCTCATTCCCAGAGAAAAAAGAAAGAAAAAATTGTTTGATTTACAAACAATTAAATCTTATCAGTATTAAAAACTTGTGGAAGCTTTTTCTCACTGACTTAAATGATTGTTTAATGCATCTGAATACTAAAAAAGTAACAAAACTCATAAGCAGTTTTGCCAACATTACCAATGTTGTACCTTCCCTTCAATGTGTGTCTTGATTCAAAGAGAGTAAGCATACTCATAGAAGCAGTTTTGCCAACATTACCAATGTTGTACCTTCCCTTCAATGCGTATCTTGATTCAAAGAGAGTAAGCATACTCATAGAAGCAGTTTTGCCAACATTACCAATGTTGTACCTCACCTTCAATGTATATCTTGATTCAAAGAGAGTAAGCATACTCATAGAAGCAGTTTTGCCAATATTACCAATGTTGTACCTCACCTTCAATGTATATCTTGATTCAAAGAGAGTAAGCATACTCATAGAAGCAGTTTGGCCAACATTACCAATGTTGCACCTTCCCTTCAATGTATATCTTGATTCAAAGAGAGTAAGCATACTCATAGAAGCAGTTTGGCCAACATATGATTCAAAGAGAGTAAGCATACTCATAGAAGCAGTTTGGCCAACATATGATTCAAAGAGAGTAAGCATACTCATAGAAGCAGTTTTGCCAACATTACCAATGTTGTACCTTCCCTTTAATGTATATCTTGATTCAAAGAGAGTAAGCATACTCATAGAAGCAGTTTGGTCAACATTACCAATGTCATACCTTCCCCCATACTGGTGAATAGCCACTTGTAGCCATCACTTAATAAAACCTGTGTATAGTGGCCACCTTTGTGTTTCAACAAGAAAGATTATAACGACAGCTGGCCACAATATGCAGGTTTCATCTGGACCTAACAAAGGCTGGCCCACACTGGAGAGGTAGCCTGGTAGCTGCTGGTTTAAATGTACCAACACGAATGCATTATTGTAAACCGTTCTTAGGTAGCCTCTTTGTCAAGCAGGCCAGTAGGGCTCCATTAATATGGTAAACTGTGTGGTTTCATCAGGCTACAAACTCTCATACACAATATCAAAAGTGGGAGGATCCAAATGGGGGGGGAAAGGGTAATTTGGAGGGGAAGATTACACCCTCTTTTCACAACTCTGTACCCACCCCTGCCTAACTAATGAAACAGTCCTAAAAATATAACAATGCAATTAGACAACATAATTATCAACCAAAATGTAATTCTAAACTTCAAGGAAATATTTGTTTAATCAGCTGTTTGCTTATTTTTCGATTCAGGAAGTGTCTACATAAGGCAGTATAATTGCATAATATTTGGTTTAAAATTACAACAAAATATTTAATATCTTCTTTCTTTATAGCAAAAAATAGTTTATACATTCATCGATTTGAAGTGAAACTTTAACTCCATTGAGCTACAACGAGCCAATAGAAACAAAGATGCTAATTAGGTTCATGCATATTCATCTGGCCACCGAGTGCAAGGCATGACTTGACAACAAGTCTAATTTATATTTAAACAAGTTACATGTCAACTAAAAGATCTTTTCAGCTCACAAAAAGTGCTAAAATTACTTAATTATTTCTCATACATATTGAAACAAAATTAACACGAAAATTGTAACAAAAATTAATACAATAACATTTTTAAGGAGTAATTGATTCTGACTAACAAAATAAATGGTTGGGAAATGGTTAATTTCAGATCATTCAAACTTAACTTTCCTTGTGACATGTTTGTAATGATACTGTTTATTTATATTTTTTAATTGTTGAAATGTTTACTTTACGCCAAAAAAAGGTCTCCAGTTTCTGGTCGTAGGTCGGTTCAAAATCATCTTTTGTTTTGCAAATTAGTGATATACATAATACATGTATACATGTACACATGGTTAATGGAACCAGATTAAATTTCCCATGCAACAAAGTATAAGAGGCCAAACGTACATACCTCTATGTGAAAAAGTCTTTTAAAACAACACGGCAGAATTCCAATCGATCCAGCAATTTTGGCGGCAATTGGACATTGTTTCATATAAAAAAAATTAAAAAACTAAAAATACCGATGCGCGGGTCTGAGGTGCCGCGCACGGACCACCAGAAACCAGACACTTTTTTGTGGCCTTATTCAAAATTAAGAACAAATTAACAGAAATTTAAGATTTGCATCTGTTCACCAAAGGAATTTTTTACGACAAAACCTTGGTTTTTGAACCTAAGCATTACAATACACCAAAATGGATACATAATTAAATGAAAGATTAAAATACTATTTCAAGATTACTTGGCTTTTGTGTGGGCATGGATGATGGTTTCTATAGTAACCAAATCATGGATGAAAAATAAAAGTGCAAAATTCTAAAATTTCTAAGGCAATTCAAGGACTTATGAATGGAGAAATGGATGAGAGTACTATGCATGTAGCTAAATGAAATTATGAGATTTTAATCATGAGTTTGATATCAAGAATTTAATCATATTATATGTGTATATATGTACATGTTTATATCCTTCGTATTTTGGTTTTATTTAATAAGTGTATTTTGGAAAATGTGCATGTTACAAACAATTTTTTATAATTTTTATAATTTTTTTTAATTTTGAGAATAGAGAAATGATTACAAATGGATGGATGTTATGAGGAAAATGCACTGTGTAATCTGCATGTATGTTTGCTGTGAAACTGTAACTGTATATATAACATAAAACACAATAAAGGGGGCCACTTTCCTACCGTCACGTTAGCAGTTTTTCTTATGGTTGTAAAAAATATCTGAAACCACCCAAAAAGAATTTCAACATTTGAATAGACATGCATGCTTATCCTAAAGATAATTTGAGTTGATTATTACTATTATTTTTTTAATTATCCTAAAATTTCCATCAACAAATGGACGGAAAAGTGAGGTAACTTTTTCCGTCCAATTTTTATGGAAATTTGAGGGTAAAAAATAAATAAAAAATTTAAAAATTAAAATAAATCAACTCAAATTAGTTCTAGAATAAGCCTGCATGTCCATTCACATGTTGAAACACTTTTTGGTCGGTTTCGGGTACTTAAAAATAAATAACCATTGGAAAAACTGCTAACGTGACGGATGCAAAGTGGCCCCCTTTATTGTGTTTTATGTCATATCATGTAATATGCAATGACCGTTTTTTTTTAAATTTTTTATTTTATGAATCTACCAATGATGAAATCTTGGCTTGCTGTTCGTGAGCTTACATAGTACATTTTTAACCAGTATTTGTGAAACACTGCTTGCTTGTAATCATCAATGGCGCTTTGGATCCTACCCCGAGATTCTCTGACCATCAGAGTTTTGCGGTCACGCCTGCAGTGTTTAGTACAAGGGTCAAATATCAGTTAACCCTTCTGTGACTGCAAGGGTCAAAATCAGTCAAAATGTTGACATACTTGCCAAGGTATATCGAGTGCACTTAAAAGTCAAACACTGTCAAACCTTACGTGTCATAAGTACATTTACAGATTAAAATGAATCTACCGTTTTTGACTGGTAAAAGCATTGTCTTGTATTGTTTAGGGTGGTCAAAATGACAGTAAAACCAGTCAAAAATGACCCTGTGTGCTCATTTGGGTCAACAGTAAAAAAGAAAAGAAAAGTCAGTTGACTGATTTTTAACCTCTAATGTACTGTGTATATTAAAAGTGACGGACAACAAGATGATATTGCAACTTCAATGCATTGTGAGCGAGCATAAACCACTTGATGGGAAATTGGAAGTGAAATTGAAAGTGAGGTGGGAGACATCACGGGAACATTTCCCACAGAAAAAAAAAAAGGCTTCCAGAATTTGTTGATGGAAATGACAAATAAATGTTACAATACTAATGGCAGTGATAATGCCATATGAGTTGTAAGTTACTGTAATTTCTAACTATGGTCAGGGAAATTGTTTTTTGAAAAATCAGTCGAGGACACAAGACCAGAAAATCTTACTGGTATCCCTCCGAGTTAAAAACATTACCATTGAGGTATAAACGGTTACCAGGCAAAGAAATAGTCTGACCACAACTGATACAGTTATCAACAACACAACATGCAGGATAAAAGCAGGCCAGGATTAAAAACGGACGGTTCAAAAATCGACAACAGACAGTAAACACCTTCAAAATATTAGGCAACATTCATCAAAATGGGTCAACATTTTTTTTTGGAGGCAACCAACGACAAAATACACTACTTAAAACAATTTAGGGAACACCGGAATAATCAGTTACAGCAAGATCATTTATTTCAGATAAACACAATGTTTCACAGAATTGATGAGAAACAACTGCACAATGAAACAGATGATAAAGGATGCATGTAGTGATTACACATTTCATGACATGACTAATGAAAGAGAGAGGGGGTTGCAAATGAAAATCCCGGTTCATGGAACAATTCAAACCTATTTGATGTTAAAAATCCGGTGTTCCCTAAATTGTTTTGAGTAGTATACAAACGGAATAGAATGATACACCACTTTTTTTTTTTTTTTCAAATCAGCCAGCAGAGTCGAAGAACCGTGACCAATTTCATAGAGCTGCTTAGCAGAAATAAATCGCTTACAAGAAATACTCGCTTAGCAGATTTTGTTGGCTACCAGCCAAACTTCCATACAAAATGTGTGTATTTTGGCTGGTAAGTCTGTTCAATATTGCTTAGCGAAAATATTTGCTTAGCGTAATTCTCTGCTCGGCAGCTCTGTAATATTGGCCTCTGGTATTAAGCACACCCAGGCAGTTGTAATCGGGAGAATTACAATTGTACACACTGCATGCAGTGATGTATACAACATTATTATCCCATTAACCCTCCTACTTCTAGTACCTTTTTCATACAAGTTGATCCACCATTTGAAACCATTCGCTTTTGTGGTTTTGAATGGTGAAATAACTGTACAGTATTGATTCCCCCAAATGGTTTTGAATGGTAGGTCAGCTAATACAAAACCTTGTTTGGATCTTTCCAAATGGTAGTACAGCTAATACAAAACCTTGTTTGGATACTTCTAAGTGGTGAATCAATGGACCCTCTATGCATTTGAATGGATTTGAATGGTAGTAAAGCTTGCTACCAACACTGTTCAAATGGTATCACCATGTGTGTACAAAACCAGTGGGCATTTTTGAAAGTGGAAATTTTGAATGGTTTCAAATCAGTAGGAGTGTTAATAAGCTCTGCAATACCACATCATTACTTGCACTTACAAAATGAGTCTCAAACCTGGAATTCCACAGAGGCCATGGCCTTGGTGCCCCTTGCAAATTTTCCCATAGACATTCTGATATTCCAGTGGATGTGCTCTTTACTCATTAGGCCTGGAGTTTTACAGATTCCAGGGAGGCCATGGCCTCTGTTGCCCTGGTCTTGGCCTAGGTGCCCCTTACAAATGTTCCCATAGACATTCTGATATTCTAGTGGATGTTCTCTTGACTCATTAGGCCTGGAGTTTTACAGATATCAGGGAGGCCATGGCCTCTGTTGCCCTGGTCTTGGCGCCCCTTAAAAATGTTCCCATAGACATTCTAATATTCTAGTGGATGTTCTCTTTACTCAGGAAAAGTGGTCTTCCCCTTACAATAATAAAATTCAAGACCTGGAGTCTTCAGGAATTTTTTTTCACTTTTTGATTTTTTTTCAATTCGGTAAAAGAACATGTTAGTATGTTTTCAAAGATGGTTGAGTTATTGCCTCTTGAAGGTGGCTAATTGTTGCATGGTGTGATGTCAAGTAATAACCAGGTGTTGCGACCCCTCAATGGTATGCTAATTTTACCCCTTTATTTGACCTTTTCTGTTAATACCAATTTTTCTGTTAATTACTTATTTCCCCACCGATTTTCCTCTCTTTTCTTCATATCAGATAATCTAGTTGTTGCTTTTTATTACCAAATAATACAAAGGCAAATGCTTCGAAATCCTTTACTTTTTTATAACAGATGAATCAAGCACTGTGAAATTGCTTTTTTCATTTTTTTTTTAAAAAGCAAATACCCTTTTTCTCTTCAATGGTACAAATTATTGGAATTAGTGGCACTTTCCTAGCCCTGTTTTATCAGTTATCATATTGATCAGTTACCAGATTAATCAGTTATCAAAATAATCAGTTATCAGATTAATCAGTTATCATAGATGAAGCAAGGCAAAAATCAGAGCTGAAAAGGAATGTGACCAAAACGGAAGCAAACTAAAATGACAACGATGACAAAAATAATGGATTACCCAAAAAAAAATTAAAATAAAAAGATTTTGTGAAAATACGTTACAAGTCCGTCAACGTTGTAGGTGTGTACGTTTGGTGTAAGCACACATTCATTCTATTTCCTGAATAAAGAGAAACAGAAAATAGTTAGTATACAACCTATTTTAGGCCCAAAAAAAAAAAAAAGTCCAGTTTCTGGTCCTTGCATGCATCACCTAAGACCTGTGCATCAGCATTTTTTAGTTCTTTTTTTTTTCTGTGAAATGATATCCAATTGCAGCCAAAATAAATTGCTGGATCAATTGGAATTCTGCCGTGCTGTGTTTTAAAACGACTTTTGTTACAGAGGGGTATGGACCTTTGCCCGATTTGTGAGGCCTCTCTTAGCCACCATACTTTGTGTATGGGAAATTTGGTCTGGTTCCAATGCATGTATCACTTTAAAAAAACAAAACACATTAAAAATCTTTTTTGACGTCTCACCGTACCAATTTTTTTTAGCGACCTAGGACCAGAAACTGGGACTCTTTTCTTTTTGTCCTCGGCTATTCCTTTTTTCACTTCCAAATGGCTTTTTTCAGTAATGAACAAAACAAAAAAAAGTGGTGAGTTGTGGGTCCCTTACTTAATAGGGGTATTGCCATTTGAGAGGAGATTACAAAAGGGCTATGGGAATTTCTGTGTGTGAGTGGTGCGTTTCCCAAGTAGATGCTCTATAAAAATCGATGCATTATTAAAAAAAAAAATGTTGCACTTCATTTGCATAAAGCTGACTTGCGCAAAGCTGACTTGCGCAAAGCTCACTTGTGCAAAGCTCATTTGCGTAAATTCATTTGCGTAAATCCATTTGCGTGTTGTCATTTGCATAAAGCTCATTTGCATACAAATTCTTGGCAAATGACACAATGGAATTAGTTTTCCTGCTTCTGTTTGGTATTGTTTGCAATTTTCAAAGAAAACTACAGTGTATGTCCATGGAAGAACACGTGGTCAGGTAATCTCATATTCATGTGATGAAAAAATACATCTTTATTGCTTGTGTGAACCAATTTCAGAGTCATAATATATTCATTTCAAGCAGATTTAACGGTTAAATTACGAACATCGTGAGAGAATGTATCCGATTGGTTCATGTGTGGTTGATGTATTCCAAGGTTTCATCTGATTGGTTTATTTATTATCTGATATAAAACCCTCCCTGAAAAAGAAATAAAGCCAGCCAAATTATATAGTTTGTCTCAACTAACACAAAAAAATGAATACTTTATCAATAATACCACATGTTAAAAAATATCTTCAGTAATTCCTGGACTCATTGGATTAAACATGAATAAAACAATTACAAATTCTATGATCCTTGGAATGTCTACATGTTAGTATTGCCCAAATTCAATTCAATAGATTTAAAAAAAAGAATAACATCAAATGTGCTCATATTTTTTTTTACACAATTTTACAATCATTAGAAAAATATGTTGTAAAAGATTTCGCCATTAGTAATTTAGTAAGATATTTTACCAGTGGAATTTTCATGCATAATATGTCATAAGAATATTTGTTTGTATAATTTAACCCTCCTACAATCAGTGCAATTTTTGAAACAACCCATTCAGGCCACTCCAAGCCATTAGCTGTTGCCAGTGGCCTCCTGTGGTTACCCTTCTGTGCACTGTCACACCACTGAGATTGCAGGGTAAGGTGGTCTCCCACTGATACACTGCAGGCCATACTAATATGTTCAAACATTTACAGTGGCCTTGGGTGGCACACAGTTGATTTTGTAAGATTATTTGGAAAAGACAGCAGGCTTGTACATGTATGTACTGAAGGTTGCTCAAGAACAGAATTCAGTGGTTGGGAGTGGCTTCAATGTGTAGGAGGATTATAATGTACAACTGTTATCATAAAGGGAAGGTACACCTTCGGTATTTAGTCATGTACATGTAGTTTCATTTTAAGCTTCTAGTTTTCAAATGTATATCATAAAACTAACCTGTGAAAGCTTCCTCACAATAGGAAAAAAAAAAAAAAATTATAGGTAAAACTTGTAGCTTTGCATGGTGAGGATAAGTAAGGATGATAAGTAAGGATGATAAGTAAGACTAATTGCGGTGACACCATGTGGAATCTCAATTGAGTAGTAATTAGTTCTGAAAAGAACTGGGGGTACAACTCGACGTTTCATGGGATGATCCTCCAGCAGCCTACTTAAGCAGCAGCATTTTCCAGAGTCCGGCATTCTCCTGAGGACGATCAGAGCATACTGATCGAAACATCGAGTTGTACCTCCAGGTCTTTTCAGAACTAATTACTACTCAATTGAGATTCCACATGGTGTCACCGCAATTATTCTTACTTAATAAAATTATACATGTTTTGTTTTTGATCTTTTACAAAAAGTTTACAAAAACATTTTGTAAAGCAGGGGTGTGATTTGACAAGTGAAAAATCCTGAACAATTGGTAGCAGGCCTGGTTCCCCTGGTTTCCCCGAACCTCCTGGATGTTTAATTTTTGGAGGATTTACAGATTCTCAACATTCCTACAAACAAGAAACTAGAGGTTTGGACACAATACAGGCTACTTCTTTCTTTCCTTGGTGGCTACTTCTCTTCTTTCAAGAACATTTTGAGGCAAAGAGAGATTTGTATAAAAAAAATCCTGAAATCAGGAAAAATCACAGGCCTGATAAATTCAACATAACAGATCCTGATTTCTCTAAGATGAAAGCACTTCAGAAAGAAATGATTTCTCAGGAGGACTGATATGTATATCAACTTTACATCAAGTTAGGTTAAAACTGTTTGCAGCGACACCACGTTGAAATTCTCTTTTGAGTAGTACATTTATGGAGTGTCGTGGCCGAGCGGTCTAGCTTACCGGACTCAAGTTCTGGTGTTAGCAGCAGAATGTGGGTTCGAATCCCGGCCGTGACACTTGTGTCCTTGAGCAAGACACTTAACCATAATTGCTTCTCTCCACCCAGGGGTTAAATGGGTACCTGTGAGGGCAGAGTTGGTTGATTAGCCCTATATGCGCTGTAATGGCAGCAATTGAGCTGTATACTCCCCAGGGAGCTGAGATGGTTTCAGGAATGATTTATGAGCCTTATGAGCAGGGGTAATAATATAATGCGCCTTGAGCACCACTCAGTTGGTGGATACGTGCACTATATAAGTCCACACATTATTATTATTATAATCTTTGAATGATTGTGCACCATTGTATATATCTGACTTGTTGAAATGTTATGCCCCCTCTCGCAAGTTACGTTCCAGTGCAACATTTCTGCTGGCTGAACAAAAGTCTAAACATTCTTGGGGTAGACAGATCTTTTGAAGTTGTGGCTCCACGCCTTTGGAATGATTTACCTCTGTACATTCATGAATCTCAATCTGTTGACTCCAAGAAAAACTTAAAACTCGAGTATTATATTGCATCTGCTATTGTATTGTTATGCTATTGTATGATTTCTTGTTTACTGTAAAGCGCCTTGAGCACTTCTTGGTGGATATGTGCGCATTATAAATCTTCTGTGTTATTATTATTATAAATAGTTCTGAAAAGAACCGGTTGGTTATAACTCAACGTTTCGATCAGTATGCTCTGATCATCTTCAGGGGAATTTGTAGATGGTGTCACCGCAAACAGTCTTTACTTATCATTTTCACCATGCAAAGCTACAAATCTTACGACATGGTGTCACCACAAACAGTCTTTACTTATCATTTTCACCATGCAAAGCTACAAATCTTACGACATGGTGTCACCGCAAACAGTCTTTACTTATCCTCTTCACCACGCAAAGCTACAAGTCCTACTAAGCAAGTTTTGAGATAATTTGTTAATTTGATAAAGTGGGGTTACCAGCCAAAGTTGTACCTTCCCTTTAATGTCAAGAAGTTGGCTTTTACTTGTTGTAATTTGATCGTTATTTGTAACCAAGTATGGAATGCTGTACACATTTTACTTTATACACTAAAACTGAAAATTTAAACAATGTTTTCCATTTTCAATGTTTTACAGTTGAATGATTTCTGACTTTTTGGAAAAAATGTTTGTATGTTTCAAACGAGCAAAATGTACACAGAGGAATTAACCAGTTCGCGTCGGGAATAAAAAGTTTTTCTGGGCTCCTGTGCGGGTTTCTTTTTCCCACACACACGTTAATGGAAGCTTCCACAGCTCGTGGCCACGTCTTCCGAGCATGTCACCGTACACACGTGGCTCAACCGAGCATGCATACAAATATATCGGAGTTTCCTATGGCGTGTTTAGACGCTCTCCGATCCGTGGTGCAAAAAATAATTGCGTGTATACACGGCCTCCGACGCGAACTGGTGAATGAAATGAAAATCCGGTGCATACTACAGGGTGTGAATTTAAGGGTTACCAATGGCAACCTGATAAATCACTGTGGCAACCTGATAAATCACTGTGGCAACCTGATAAATCACTATGGCAACCTTATGAACTGATAACAGTTGCTCGTCGGTAAACTTCACTTTTTTTTTATCAACTCAAATACCAGTTTTTAAGAGCAAGTAGCACCAACTTCTCTATGATTCTAAAGTAAAAGACTGTTTGCGGTGACACCATGCGAACTAATTCTCTTTTGAGTAGTACTTGGTTCTCAAAAGAACAGGCGGTTACAACTCAACGTTTTGTTTTTTTCATATGGTGTCACCGCCAACAGTCTTTACTTTATCCTTTCCACCACGCAAAGCTACAAATCCGACTGATTTATGATTCTACATAAACCATCTTCTTGTCCATGGGTGTACGATGCATGAAGCCAACATGAGGTAGCAAAATTGACTATTTATGGAAATCGAAGCCAGATAATGTCAAGTTGGCGTTACTTGTTGCAATTTGATCATTATTTGTAACCAAGTATGGAATGCAATAAACATTTTATTTTATACACCAAAACTAAAAAAATGCTTTCCTTTTTCAATGTTTTACAAAGCTACAAATCTCACTTACATGTACATGTATGATTCTAAACTTTTTACAAAAAGATTTTTCAAAAATCTAAATTGACTATTTATGGAAATCAAAGCACGAGGCCAGATACTGAAGGTTTTGTAGGAAACCAATTTGTCCGTGGAGACAACTTTAACTCCGGTGTATGGTCGCCCTAGGGGCAAAACAAGCCAATCTTCTTAATTTCACACCCTCTACAATGACAGAAAAATTTGCTTATAAATGCATAAACGTAATTCATGGCTACGTAAGGAATTTCTGCTCCGGGGCACATGCATACTTTGCATAACCAACGATTCGGCGCTTACACGGCCAGAGATCAAAGTCTACGCTAGCCATGTCTGTACAAAATGTAAAGTGTAGAATTCTGTGTAGCAGTGACATAAAACCGAGCGCTGGATAACATTATAGGGACTTCATCCATAAACAGAACAAAAACTGGATTGTCAAGCCTTAATCCAACCAACAGTCCTCCCTAGTAGTTACAAATCCACATACACATACATCTTAAGTTTGATGACCTTGAATATATTCAAAAAAAAAATACAAAATACAAAAATGGGGAAGTTCTCTTCTCATAAAAGAAACGTAAACCGAAACAAATCATGAAAACAAAAAGTAATTTGAAAATACAATGAGGGAAAATGGGACTAATTGGTCGTTAATTCTTACAAGTTCTGGAAAGCATTGTATTTTGTTTTCCAGTCAGCGCTAGATGCTGCCTTCTTCTTCTTCTTGCCGGCCGCTAGGGCTCTCGCCTTTGACATGTCCGACAAGTCCAGCCCGGCCGACTGTGTAAACAGAACAAAACAAAACAAAACAGAAACATAAACAAATATGTAAGTAAACAACTGAGGGATGGTTATGTTTAGATGGAAGAAAGCCTTTAATCCCAACCACCTAGGTATTCTGGCTAGGAATCTTGCCGAATCCTCCAAAAATCCATCAGTGCACTTTTGGAAACATGCCCTTATCTTCAAAATGCACCATGCATTTTTGTTGATCTTTCATATTCAGCAGAGTTTCCAACAGTGCTGAATTTTTCCCAAAAAAAGTGCCCCACGGTCGGTTAACTGGTTATAAACCGAACGTTGGCATCCGACGGCCACACAAACTAGATAGTCAGCAAATGTGTATACATTTTCAATCAAAAAGCATCAAAAAACTTCCCACAATGATTATTTAATAACTCCAGCAGTCTACTTAAGCAGCAGCATTTTCCAGAGTCCGGCATTCTCCTGAGGACGATCAGAGCATACTGATCAAAACGTCAAGTTGTACCTCCAGTTCTTTTCAGAACTAATTACTACTCAATTGAGATTCCACATGGTGTCACCGCAATTAGTCTTACTTATTTAATAACCAATACGACAAAAAAGAATAATAAAATGAGTGGCAAATTCTTCCAAATTTTTTTTATTTTTATTCAGTTTTTTTTTTTTAAATATTGGTTTCGGTTTAGCCGGTTAGCAAACTTCTAAAAGTGTTAGTGCAGTTTTGGGCGGTTAACTGGTTAAACATCCCAGCACTAACGTTTACCCCGGTGTTTCTGGTTCACCTAGCAGTCTCTAACAGTTCAAAGCTGGGACCCAAGGGAGACCAGTGATAATCAGTGATCAGTCTACCCAAAATAAATAAGAAATAATAAGGCCAACAAAAAAAAGGTCTTCAGTTTCTGGTCATAGGTCGGCTTCAAAATCAGTGCGGAGACACTTTTTTGGGGGGGAGTATTTATTTATTTATTTTTTTGCCACCAGTGAAACACGGGCTACGTGATTATTGGAACCAGACCAAATTTCCCATACACAAAGTATGGTGGTTAAGAGAGGCCTCACAAATCGGACAAACATTCATACCCCTATGTGAAAAAGTAGTTTAAAGCACAGCACGGCAGAATTCCAATCGATCCAGCAATTTTGGCTGCAATTGGACATCGTTTCATACCAAAGACAAAAAACAAAAACTAAAAATGCTGGCATGCGGGTCTGAGGCAAATGATGCTCGATACGCGGCAGACTGCACCCCCTTCCATTGTGTCTTCATTGTGTTCCAGGAATCTCAGGAATTCTTTAGAGGATTTCGGGGGGGGGGGGAGGGGGGGAGAGGTCCGTTAACAATAGAACAAGTGTGTTAGTGTATAGGGACATTTGGGGGGTGGCACTCTGCCGCATATCGAGCATGTTATAGGCTGAGAAGAAGCGCGTGGACACCAGAAACCAGCGACTTTTCTTATTTTTCTTTGGCCTAATATTCTGTAAAATAACATACCTCATTTGGTGCGGGTGCAGCCTGTTCTTGCGCTGCTTTTTGAGGTTTGACAGGTTCCTCCGGCCTGGGGGGAGCGGGTGCCCGGCTCTTGGCGTGGTCGGGTTCGTCAGCGGGCTTAGGTTCTGGTTCGGAGATGGGTTCTGGCTCTGGCTCTGGCTCCTGTGGAAAGGAAAAAAAGTAAACATTTCCAAAGATTAGAATCTTTGTAACAGAATCATAGAGCCGCCAAGCAGCTGATTTTTGTTTGCTTACTGTACGTTTTTTCATTTCATAGCGCTGCTAACCGTTAAGCATAGAGAAAGACACGCTAACTTGCCGGCTGTTATTGCTAGCAAATGAGTGACGCAACAACACAAATCCATGAGTGACGCACACGCGCCGCTCTTAATTTTTTTGCTAACCTGTGAAATACGCTTATGCTTAAGCAATTTTTTCCCGTTATATTTAGCACAAAAAATTTGCTAAACGGTAAGCAGCGCTATGAAATTGGGCCCTGTTGAGATGTTGGAATTCTTACTGCCACTGAAGGGGGTTGTATGTCACCTACGGTACTCCACTATGGTAACCCAGGCAATCTCAATCTATGAGAATAAGCATTTTCAAAGAAGCAGTTTTTGCCAACCCTACCAATGTTGTATCTTCCCTTCAATGTATATCTTGATTCAAAGAGAGTAAGCATACTCATAGAAGCAGTTTGGCCAGCATTACCAATGTTGTACCTTCCATTCAATGTATATCTTGATTCAAAGAGAGTAAGCATACTCATAGAAGCAGTTTTTGCCAACATTACCAATGTTGTACCTTCCCTTCAATGTATATCTTGATTCATTCAAAGAGAGTAAGCATACTCATAGAAGCAGTTTGGCCAGCATTACCAATGTTGTACCTTCCATTCAATGTATATCTTGATTCAAAGAGAGTAAGCGTACTCATAGAAGCAGTTTGGCCAACATTACCAATGTTGTACCTTCCCTTCAATGTATATCTTGATTCAAAGAGAGTAAGCGTACTCATAGAAGCAGTTTTTGCCAACATTACCAATGTTGTACCTTCCATTCAATGTATATCTTGATTCAAAGACAGTAAGCATACTCGTAGAAGCAGTTTTTGCCAACATTACCAATGTTGTACCTTCCCTTCAATGTATATCTTGATTCAAAGAGAGTAAGCATACTCATAGAAGCAGTTTGGCCGACATTACCAATGTTGAACCTTCCCTTCAATGTATATCTTGATTCAAAGAGTATTAGCATACTCGTAGAAGCAGTTTGGCCAGCATTACCAATGTTGTACCTTTCCTTGAAACAAAAGTACTGAACGGTGGGTCGCCCACTCTCCATACTGCTCATTTAGGCATTATTTTTAAAATATTTTTTTCAAGAGCAACCAATCAGCAGTGACAAACTTTGTAGGTTCAATGAAAGTGGCTGCTTTTATATATTTTAACCGAGAGGAAGCACCACCAAAGGTTGGAGAAAGCATTGACGAGCAAGGTGATGCCGATACACATGTACATACACACATTTGTGTTTTAGCAAAGTTGAGACATCATGTTGGAAAATGATTCATGAAATACTTGTATGAATTCCCTACTCTACCCATGATTCAGGTCAAGAGCATTGAAGAAGATTTTCAAGGATAAAGGAGAAAACTCAAAGAAATGTCCAGAAAATATTTAGAAGACATATGAAGCTCAAAGGAGGCAACCGAAAGGAGCTGGAAAAACAGATTTTTCGGATTAATGACACAACGAAATGATATGAAACTTTACCAGGCTAGTTTTTATACTTATCTCTTGATGCATTTACAGACATCTTACAAGAGGTCAGGTATAATATCAGTTATTTAACCCTTTCTGTGACTGCAAGGGTCAAAAATCAGTCAAAATGTTGACATACTTGCCAAGGTACATTGTATACATATCTAGTGCACTTAAGTCAAACATTGTCAAACCTTTCGTGTAGTAAGTACATTTACGGGTCAAAATGAGTCGACCGTTTTTGACTGGTCAAAGTATTGTCTTGTATTGTTGAGGGTGGTCAAAACGACAGTCAAAACCAGTCAAAAATGCCCCCGTGTGCACATTTGGGTCAACATTCAAAACCAGGCAGTTGACTGGTTTTGACCACTACAGCTACTTGCCACTCAAGTTCAGCTATAGTAGGACTCGGTCGGATCATGGAATCTTTAAATAGTTGGATCTTTAAATAGTTGGATCTTCAAATCGTAAGGTGCACAGTGACTACAGACAGGTAAAGGTCTCAAGTACAAGAGGTGCAGCAAGTACAGAAGGGGGGAAGAAATAAGGAATAAGAGGTGAAAGAGAATCAAACCAGGGTAAATATTTCACAGAGCTGCCGTTAAGTAGGTACAAAACTGCTTAGCATAACGCTAATTAAGCGGTTTAGTTGTTTACCAGCCAGTTTTCAATACACAACGTACAGACTCTGGTTGGTTGTTCGTTTCGTAACGCTTAGCCAAAAGCGTAGTATGTATGTTGCTTAGCAACATTTCCTGCTTAGCTCAATGAAATTTTCCCCCTGCTTCCCATCCAAGTTGGGATCAACCTCTGCTTATTTCATAGAGCAGCTTAAGCAGGAAAAAATGCTTAATTAGCAAAACACTTTGCTAGGGTTGTTTACCAGCGGATATTTCATGCAAAATATGTTCACTTTGGCTGGTTGTCTGCTTAATTTTGCTTAGCAAAAATGCTCAGCATAAAAACGTTGCTAAGCCGACTTTGTTGGTTACCAGCCAAACTTGGATGCAAACTATATGGAATGTGGCTGGTTGTCCGTTTTATTTGTGCTCAGCAGATGTATTTGCTAAGCGAAATTGTCCGCTTAGCAGATCTATGAAATAAATCCCCGTTCTCTTTGAACGACAATCAGTGCACAGTGATTCAGTATATTACCTGTTCCAGAGAAATGGAATTGATTCCACACAGTGCTACCATATAATACACTCAATTAAAGGGGCAGTGTCGTCACGATCAGAGCAGACTTTCACCAGGGCATGGAATCGATGTCGTAGTTTAAGGTGAACACAGTGACTGAAAATTACCGGCTCATTTATGCAGCAGCAACGGTTATAATGACCTTATCACGCGGGGCATTATGGTAGTCACCGAGTTAATCTCAAACTCGTCTTCCGATTCCATGCCCTGTTGATCGTGACGATACCGTCCCTTTAATTTGTTCATTAAAATGCAAAGCTTAAAATCTTCACACAAGCTGGAAAGTCTCACCTCTGCGTCGTCTTCAAGAAAGTGACAGTTTACCATTTGATTTGAGCAGAGCGTGACAAACCTTTTGTGCTGACAGCCAATGGTGCAGAAAAACACACTTTAGACAAACACCTCCAATAGGTAAAGCCAAAAAAAGTATTTGATTTCTG
This sequence comes from Zoroaster sp. YZ-2022, assembly GCA_029582265.1. Lineage (NCBI taxonomy): Eukaryota > Metazoa > Echinodermata > Asteroidea > Forcipulatida > Zoroasteridae > Zoroaster > Zoroaster sp. YZ-2022. The sequence goes on from CM055817.1 coordinate 53,088,111, forward strand.
GTCTCCATGCACTCTGCATTTTTTTCCCCCTTTTTTTCTTTCCAAAAATTGCTATAAAAAGTTTTTTTTATTTACTCAGTTCACTATCTAGCTGTTTTTCTCTAGGTTTTGGTTCAAACCATTATTTTTGTTTGCAATTTAATCGAGTCACATTAGAATTTTGAGACAAACCTTGCTTATTTTTGTGTCAACAAGATTAGATCAAATTCACATACAAGTTGTGTTTGTTATAAACTTGGGTCCAAAAACGGAATCTGAAACCAAATTCTGCATCAGTGCACCACTTGTGAAGTCAAGCTACCACCAGAAACCATAGACTTATTTTGTTTGACCTTAGACAAAGTAGGTAGAACTTGATGAAATACTGGTCAGCAACCACCACCATTTCCCATTTTCACCTTTTAGGCAGAACAGCGATGCTGCTTTTTTTTTTTTCAGAGGTCGGGGAGGTGGGATTTATCTTACCAGTTCTGGCGTGGGTTCCCTGACGGGTTCTGGAGTGGATTCTCTCATGGGTTCAAGTTCAGGTTCTATTTCTAGGTCTTGTTCTGGTTCTGACTCTAATTCTGGTTCTGGTTCTGACTCTAATTCTGGTTCTGGTTCTGACTCTAATTCTGGTTCTGACTCCTATGGAAGTGTTACACAATTATGTTCTTGCATTTTTGTATTTCTTGTTGGTGTACAATGTATAATGTAAATTCATGTTAACTGTGTCTTGTAGATAATAAAATCCATTGCCGTACTGTACAGTGGACTAGGTTAACCCTAACCACCCCAAATCCTGCAAAATCTGCCAAGGGGCACTTTTTGGGAAAAATTCAGCACTGTTGGAAACTGGTACTTTCACCTCTTCAAATGGGGCAAAATTACTACCTGGCAAGAAGTACAGGCCATAAGTGCTGAATATGAAAGATCAACGAAAATGCACGGTGCATTTTGAAGATAAAGGCATGTGTCCAAAAGTGCACCGATGGATTTTGGAGGATTCAGGAAGGTTCCTAGCCAGAATGCCGAGGGGGTTAGGGTTAATATATGACTGGCACACTTTGTGTAGAAATTTTATTTTCAAAATATGTTAATTATTATTTACATGTAGTAAGACTGTGATAAAGGAAACAATTTTAATAAATTACTAAACAAGAAACATCTCTTTCAACATTTCTTTGAAATGATAAATAATCGGCACAAACAATGCAATGCTTTGTGTTGGGTTTATATTATGAGTGAATTTGTTATTAATATCGTTGTCATGTCAACACTGACAATTTTGTTTGAATCGACTCGCGAATAAACATGACCAAAAAGGACATAAATTATACCTAAATGAATGTTTAATGAATGACTTTGTATAACTAATTATTCAGAGTGGTGCCACGTGAACAAAAATTGAATTCATTAAATATGAAAATATGTCTCTGTCACCTATTGTGACTTTCACATGTATATTTTAGATATACAAGTATTTTTCAAAACTAGAGGGTCAAAATGAACGTACCATATTGAATCTTCCCTTTAAAGTCTGGAGAATACAAAGTAACTATAACAAATATAAAGCTGTATTAAGTGTAATGAAAACAGCAATTAAATTTTCCTGAGGACGATCAGAGCATACTGATCGAAACGTCGAGTTGTAACCTCCAGTTCTTTTCAGAACTAAGTACTACTCAATAGAGAATTTCACATGGTGTCACTGTAATTAGTCTTACTTATCCTCTTCACCATGCAAAGCTACAAGTTTTACCTACTCAATAGAGAATTTCACATGGTGTCATCGCAATTAGTCTTACTTTTCCTCTTCACCTTGCAAAGCTATAAGTTTTAGCAATTCAATTTGTTCTTTATGTGAGAATTGTGTTTATTTAAATAAATGTGACCGGCTCTGGCAAAATCCGAATCTTCTTGGTATTTACCATAATGCGTAACAGCCATGAAAAGGTCAAAAACTGACCCCAGGGACCAGTTTGAGCGACCAGTTTTCATGTCACCATATAGAGCATTTTCTCTAGATTTTGATGGAAAAAGAAAAATCCTGAAACGTTGTTGGGAACATTGTTAATTTTCACAATAAATTTGGGAGGTCACTTTTGAAAACTGGGTCCAAGTTTAGGGTTTTGCCAGAGCCAGTCACAAATACATGAAGATAATAATAGTGATCAATACGTTTGAAAATGTTTAAACATTTGTTAAAGATGTTGTGATGTTGGTAGAAATGTTGCAATTTTTATGGAAAAAAAAAATCAGTCAAAATGTTGATATACTTGCTGAGGTGTATCTAGCGCATGTAAAAATCCAACACTGTTAAACCTTACGTGTGGTAACTACATTTTCAGGTCAAAATAAGTCAACTGTTTTGCGACTGGTAAAAGCATTGTCTGGTTGAGGGTGGTCAAAATGACAGTCAAAAATACCTCTGTGTACGCATTTTGACCCTTGTAGTATTAGGAAAGTTTAATGTGGAGGTTATGTAGTGTTTTTCTGGATTTGTTCAGAGAATATGGAGTGATGTACTGTACGTGTACATGTAGTTTCAGCCTGTATGCTGGTTTGTAAAGAAGGAGGGGTACATTTTGGAGAAGGAATCTTGAAAAAAGGCAGGAAGATATAATCAATTTTTGTTTTGGTCATTTCATGGAATAGATCTTATGCATATGATGTCAAACTGAATATCGCCCTCATTCAGCGGCTAGAGAAGGTCACTCATTGGTTCATGTATGCGCGCTGTGCGTGCGTTATATGCACAGCGCGCATACATGAACCATTGAATGACCTTCTTTTGCCTCTGAACGAGGGCGCCTTTCAGTTTGTGATATCATACGCATAAGGTCTATTACATGCAAGTCTTGGGCCGGAACAGTTTTTTGCAGAGCTGTGTCTCGTTTCGGAATCATTCATGGCAGGTCTATCATTTATGCGAAATGGTGTCCTGTTCTGACTGTGTTATCTGGTCAGTGTGTGTCAAGTGCATGGAAAGAACGGAGGGGAAAGGGGGGGGGGTGTCTTACCGGCTCTGGGGCAGCTTCTACGACAGGTTCGGGTTCTGGTTCCACTTCTGGTTCCAGTTCTGGTTCCGATTCCAGTTCTGGTTCCTACAGAGTTGTCATGCATTATTTAAAAATTTATATTCTACATGTACCTACACGTACATTCAAACCTTGTATTGGAACTGCAAGACATTCCATCTGTTGGTATTGAGAAGCTATGAACTAAATTTTACCATCTGTTCCCTGCATAGATCCAGGGTCTTGAAAATGGGCGGGGCACGAGGGCAAAAAGGGGAGGCATGTAAAATCGTATGGTAAATTTTTTCCCATATGACAGCACATACTGTACACATGAGTCATGCTTCAAGAAGCTGGTCTTGGTTCAAGACTGTTTTTGATACACGATCCGTCGCCGCACGAGGGCGCTACACGAACTGCAGGTTTGATAGCGGTTCGTGGGCGATAGCAGTTCGTGTAGAGATAGCGCCCTCCTATGGTGACAGATCGTGTACATCAAAAACATACAAAACAGTCTTGAACCAAGACTAGTTTGTATCGGGCCAATGTGATATGATTACACATGGTGGTGCTTATGGTGAGATAAGTACAGTATACATTACTATACACAAACATGGAGTGCCTTAGAGTACAATGGTAACTACATGTATATATGACATAAAACACAATAAAGGGGGCCACTTTGCATCCGTCACTAGTTATCAGTTTTTCCAATTGTTGTTATTTATTTTTAAGTACCTGAAACCGACCAAAAAGTGTTTCAACATGTGAATGGACATGCAGGCTTATACTAGAACTAATTTGAGTTGATTTATTTTATTTATTTTATTTTTTAATTTATTTTTTCACCCTCAAATTTCCATAAAAATTGGACGGAAAAAGTTACCTCACTTTTCCGTCCATTTGTTGATGGAAATTTTAGGTTAATTAAAAAAAATAATAGTAATAATCAACTCAAATTATCTTTAGGATAAGCATGCATGTCTATTCAAATGTTGAAATTCTTTTTTGGTGGTTTCAGATATTAAAAAAAAAATTACAACCATAAGAAAAACTGCTAACGCGACGGTAGGAAAGTGGCCCCCTTTATTGTGTCTTATGTCATATGTAATTCATGTGGTGACATCACTTTGCAACAATGTTGTACATGATCTATAGATTGAACTGTGTCTAATCCCATCAGACTTCTATTCAGGCGATAGCAGTGCTGCCAATGAGTACAACACAACAAAACCATGATTGCTTCTCTCCACCCAGGAGAACACTTAATGGGCACCTGTAAGGGTAAGAGCTGCTAAGCATATACATGGAGTGTCGTGGCTAAGCGGTCTAGCTTACCAGACTCAAGTTCTGGTGTTAGCAGCAGAATGTGGGTTCGAATCCCGGCCGTGATACTTGTGTCCTTGAGCAAGACACTTAACCATAATTGCTTCTCTCCACCCAGGGGTTAAATGGGTACCTGTGAGGGCAGAGTTGGTTGATTAGCCCTATATGCGCTGTAATGGCAGCAATTGAGCTGTATACTCCCCAGGGAGCCGAGATGGTTTCAGGAATGATTTATGAGCCTTATGAGCAGGGGTAATAATATAATGCGCCTTGAGCACCACTCAGTTGGTGGATACGTGCGCTATATAAGTCCACACATTATTATTATTATTATTAATATTATGGAGTTGTCGAGTGCCACGAGTGCTCAAAGGCCTTCTACTTCCCAGGGAGCCGATATTTTTCCCCTGGAACTGCTGTATCTACATGTAAGTTGTCACAATGACAAGAAGTAATAAATGAATCTTCTAAAACTTGTAAAAACTCGGTGACACTACATGAAAAAGGTGCTAAATATATGCGTTAGAATGATGAACTTCAGTGAACCATGACCTGTAATCTATGACCAGTGAACTACGACCTGTGATCTTCGACATGTGATCTATGACATGTGATCTATGACATGTGATCTATGACATGTGATCTACATGTATGACCTGTGAACACCGTAAAGGAGGATGACTTCTTACCGGTACTGGTTCTGGTTCCACCACGGGCTCCGGTTCTGGTTCCTGTTCCGGTTCCGGTTCCGGTTCCGGTTCCAGTTCCTACAGAATTATCATGCAATTTAGGAATTTTTCTTTTTCATTTTGTTGTTCAAACCTTGAATGCGTTCTACATGCACATGTACATGTAAAAATACACAGGGGAAAATACACAGGGAAAAGACACACATATACATACAGAAATAATAAAGTTTCTTATAAGGCCAAACTACAAACATTTAACAGAGGCAAATGTGCTTGAATAATTTGGGTAGCCTCTTTGTCATAGCCTGGGGCAACCCCAGCATAGTGTTAGCCAGAGGGGTGTCTGGGTGTCTTTTGGACACCCTGTCTCAATTTTGGACACCCTATTTCATCTGTCATTTACATGTAAAAGTATTGTAAGTGAACAATTTGGACACTCTGTTTTGAAATTTCCAGCAAATTTGGACATCCTACATTGTATTTCTAAATCCTAGATAACACCATGAACCCCAGGAAAGGTCCATAGCCCCTCCATCAAAAAAATAAAGTAAAAATAATAATAAAATACCAATAAATTAAACAATCATGATAATAAATTAATAACAAAATAATACAAAAACTAAAATAAAATAATAACTCCCTTGACCTTTAAACATGTACTTCCTCAAAATGATTAATTTCATGAGCTGCTGTGTGGTTTGCCATCTGGCCGTATCGGGCTTCTGATTTCTCCGAAAACATTATTATTGTCGAAATTAAACTGTTGGCTATTAATCCAGACAAAAACAGCATCTGAGCAATCCCATGGTTACTCACGTTACATTACTGAGGTATTGGGGCCCACTCTTCATGCCATAATTTCTTTACTTATACATGTTATATTTTACTCATCATTTCTTTCACAGTAAATGCATTATTTCCAGACCTTATTCAGCACACACAAAAATAAAACTAGAGCTCAATTGTATTCGTGAACGAATACCCAGCTGTTTCGCTATTTTTTATCATATTAACTTCCACTTTGAGCCGTGAGGACTTTTGAAATGTTATGACATCATTGAATGGATTGTGATACAAATAATTAGCTACAAGATGACACAAAGATTGTTAGTTAATGTCATATTGTTCATGAGATATGATTGTTTTAACAGAAAAAACTTCAAACTAATGTAATAATGGCTTCTGTTGCAATTTGTTTTGGGTTGACCCCTTTTTATCATATTATTTTGATTGGACTATGTATTTAGGTCCAAATTAAGCAAAAATGTGCAAAATATTCAAACACTCATAAAACATTTTCCACAAACAGGATTTTTTCGGATTTGAGATACTTGTATGTTGTTCTATGGCATATTGCTCATCTGGTGTAAAAATCATCTTACCATTTTTTCCCCAGTCAAAATGTCCAACGACCAGACTAGTTTGTTTACCTCGTAACATAAGAATGGGAACCCGTGGTGTGTGTAGACCATGGTCTGCACAACTGTCTGAAATGCAGTACCCTTTGGGGAGGGGGTCGGGGAACTTAAGCAATGCGGTTAACCAGCGACGTCATCAGGATTTGGGTCTATTGTAAACACATAAACTGCATGTCACATCTTCGAGTAAATGGCACACAAATGAGTTTTGTAAACCTTTTGACTTTCAACAAAGAAAGGGGCTCGTTGAAGCAGTCTATTTTATCAAACTGCCATTATTTTTCATACCAAACGGAACAGAACAAAACAAAAATAATGTTTTTGAGAAATATTTTGGAAATTTCAACTTCTGGTTTGGACCTGAAATAAATGTCAATTTTAGGTCATACCTGCGTCACCAATACACTTACTTCTGATGATGTACATTTTGTAAAAATCAAAAGTGTAACTGAGTTATGATATTTTTAAATATAAAATTTAAATCTAAACCAACAAGAAAGATATTACAAAGTCGTTGAACATAGCTCCTTGATTTATTGAAACTTAGCAATTAAATGGGTATTCGAAAGGGGTTTTAAAGGAAAGAACAAACACTATTAAAAGGAGGTGGCTTGAGTGTAATTACATGACCAAAAAATTGTTGTAACCAATACAATGACGAACACCATTAGAACTCGATCTTCAACCAGAAGAGGGCGCTATTTCATGCAAAACTCGGAGCCAGCCGTGTGTAATTGTTTTCTCTCTGCAGCACACGGTATCTGTAGAGCTCGAACAACATTGCTATATTTGAACTTCTGGTTTCGACCGGAAGCAAACGTCACAATAAGGTCATATTTGCACGAATTGTCAAGTGGGTAACGACCTACAATATGGCTCAAAGATCATAATTATAGCTATTGTGGTTCAAAAGTTATCAATTTTTTAATAGTTTTTCAATATTAATCTTTAACTTAGTGTAACTTGACACCTGATGACGTCATAATGACGTAATTTGTTTTGATATTTAAGTTGATTCATCAGCTACAATATGACATATCATTTGTGGTAATGTGACATTGGCAAGTGTACAAGTGAAAATAACGTCTTTTTAAACCTGTCGCTAGAGGGCGCTCTTGCATATGATGACGTCATCAAACGTACTATCCAAAAGAGTACACCCTACTGATGATTACATACACAGATATCATAGCATTATTTGTTATCATATTGGCTGTAGAGCTCTTTAAACTTGAACTTCCGATTTGGACCGGAAGCTAAGGTCAAAATGGGGTCATATCTGTGCACGAAATACGGAGTGGGTAACGACCTACAATATGCCACATAGATGAAATTGATAGCATATGTGGTTCAGGAGTTATTAATTTTTTAATGTTTTTCATTATTAATCTTTGATTTAGTGTAACTTGACACCTGATGACGTAATTATGACGTCATTGCAATATGCACACTATTGCACTATTGCCTTTGGTCCCCTTAAGTTTCATTGCAATCGCATTTATGGAACACTGCAAAAAGGCGTTCAGAATGAAACATGTGTTATTGCAATGCACTTCCGGTACGGAAAGCGCTGAAAAATACAAAAAAGAAAAAAAAAAACTTTAACAAAAACTAAAGCTGTTTCGCTGCGCTTCGCTGCGAAACAGCTAAAAATAAAAAAATTCATATGTACATATGTATGCTACATAAGAAAAAAATTCTGGTTACTCACGTTATCTTTTTCAGACATGCATAATTTTTTGCTTTTTCTCTTATATTGCGTACACGTATACATGTACATAAACAAAATTCTGAACTTATTACATGTATTTTTGCCGAGTAAGATCTGGGTATAATACAACTACTGTGAAAACCTTGATTAGTGAAATACATACACGTATATTAACCCTCCTACACATGGAGGCCACTCCGATCCACAAAATTCTGTTCTTGAGCAACCTTCAGTACATACATGTACCGGTACAAGTCTGCTGTCCTTTCCAAGTAATCTTACAAAAATCAACTGTGTGCCACCCAAGGCCACTGTAAATGTTTGAACATATTAGTATGGCCTGCAATCTCAGTGGTGTGAAATACATACACGTACATATTAAGGTAATCCAACCACCTCAAACCATTCAAACTCCAACATGAGGGTTTGTTGCATTTTGATGGACTCAGTACTGTATAGCCCAGACAGGGATACTTTGCATGGGGCTGGGTGTCCCAATTCCAGCTAAGTCCAACAGTTGGGTGGTAGTGTTACTGCATGGTGTTGTATTTTGATGGACTCGGTACTTTATAGCCCAGACAGGGATACTTTGCATGGGGCCGGGTGTCCTAATTCCAGCTATGTCCAACAGTTGGGTGGTAGTGTTACTGCATGGTATTGTATTTTGATGGACTCGGTACTGTATAGCCCTGACAGGGATACTTTGCATGGGGCCAGGTGTCCTAATTCCAGCTAAGTCCAACAGTTGGGTGGTAGTGTTACTGCATGGTGTTGTATTTTGATGGACTCAGTACTGTATAGCCCAGACAGGGATACTTTGCATGGGGTTGGGTGTCTCAATTCCAGCTACAAAAGTCCAACAGTTGGGTGGTAGTGTTACTGCATGGTGTTGTATTTTGATGGACTCAGTACTGTGTAGCCCAGACAGGGATGGATAGTTTACATGGGGCCGGGTGTTCAAATTCCAACAGTTGGGTGGTAGTGTTACTGCATGGTGTTGGATTTGGGCAGATTCAGGAAGGTTCTAAGCCAAAATAGCTAGGGGACTAGGGTTAAGAGTGGACACAAAACCTCAAAAATGTAACGTGAGTAACCATGGAATTGACCTTCGGAACAAATTTCTAGTTGGATTCCACAAGACGACAGATAAAATATTTGTGCAATATAGATCTTTCAGTAAACGCACTCTTCATGTGCAAATTGGATTTTGCACTGGGTTCATATTTTTTGGCATTGTGAACAAAAGACAGCTGAGCTGTCAGTCAAGTCTGTTGTCTCTGATCTATACAGTGCCAACGTCACGGCAGGTCCACAGGGAAACAAATGAAAAGTCAGATGGTAATTTGAGCAAATCAACAGGAAACGTCTTCGTACCGAAATTCCCATATATCCTGTATCCTGATTCAGGAAAGTCATACATCAATTTTAACAAAAACATCATGCTTCACTTATTTTCCCCACATGTTCACAAACAATAATATTCATGGATTTCCTTTTCAACACCTAACATAAATAGCTGTATTGTTATGTATGTGAACATGTACTGTCACCATGAGATAAATGTTTCAGCGGGGCAAGGAATCGGAGTGCTAGTTTTAGATTAACTCGGTGTCCAAAAATAATACCCCACATGATAAGGTCATATTACCGTTGCTGCTTGCATAAATGAACCAGTAATTTTCAGTCACTATACAATACAATACAATACAATGAAGGCATTTATATAGCGCTCTTACACAAACGGTATCACAGCGCTTTACAGTGAGATACAAGTACAATTTAAAAATACAGTGCCTAAAATCACTGTGTTCATCTTAAACTAGGACACCGATTCCATGCCCTGTTGTCTGCTCTGATCGCGACGATAGTGTCCCTTTAACCCTCCTACACATGGAGGCCACTCAGATCCACAAAATTATGTTTTTAAGCAACCTTCAGTACATACATGTACAAGCCTGCTGTCCTTTCAAACTAATCTTACAAAATCAACTGTGTGCCACCCAAGGCCACTGTAAATGTTTGAACATATTAGTATGGCCTGCAATGTATCAATGGGAGACCACTTTACCCTGCAATCTCAGTGGTGTGACAGTGCACAGAAGGGTAACCATAGGAGGCCACTGGCAACAGCTAATGGCTTGGAGTGGCCTGAATCGGTTGTTTCAAAAATTGCACTGATTGTAGGAGGGTTTTAATGTGCTGAAACTTGAGGTCAACAAATATTTTTGTTTAATTTATTGTGTGCAAATTATTGCAATTTCTATTTCAATCCTGTATTCTGACCAGGGAAAGTCGTACATAAAAATTCAACATCTTTTTTTCAGAAGGACTTACGGACTTTTTTCAAGATCTTTCAGTCAGAAGGTTTTTTTTTCTCATGAATCAAGGAGGGGGCCTATCGGCAACCGGGTGTAAAGCAATTTTTATGGACAAATCATCAGGACCAAAAAGCCAATAAAAGTATCCTTGTGAAACATACCGGTTCTGGTGTTGGTTCCCTTTCTGGTTCTGGTTCCGGTGAAGGTTCCTAAAAAAAAAAAAAAAGTGGAGAGGAAATTTACGTGTTTATTAAAGAAAAAATGTTAACAAATTTCTGGTTGTTGGTGATGAATGAAATCCCACCTTGTGTTCATAAAAAAGTGTAAGTTCATCTAAAATGAAAGGGCAATGTTATTGATTTAATCCCAAACCAAACAAAACTGATCCATAAAAATAACAAAATAGTCACCATTTGTGAGAATATTTTCAGTGTCCAAAACAATGGGCCCTTCCCACGAAATATGCTAATTACATTCACGCGTGCGCTCAAGCCACCACTGGTTGGCAAACTCAAAAGCGGGATCGTCACACAACGCCCAGCGTACGTTATAAGCTTGCACTTAGCCATTGGTCTCCATATATATTGACTGAATTTAGCGTGCGCTAGGCGCTATAGCGCGCGAATGGCATTGCGCGACGATCCCGCATTCGAGTTTGCCAACCAGTGGTGTTTGAGCGCATGTGCAAATGCAATTAGCATATTTCATGGGAAGGGTCTATTGATTTAAATGTGTTTTGGAGAAAAAAAAGTTGTTGAAATACTGTAATATTGTAATACTTCAACAAATTATTTTGCAGTTTTTGATGATCGGAACAAAAACAAAATCATGAAAAAACAGCAGATCGTTTAGTGAATAAGAACAATTCCACCTGTGTGTTTAAAAAAAAATTAAAAAAATTAAAAAATAACTAAAAGACTGATGTTTTTTGAAAAGGTCAGTCTAATTTTTACCTGAAGGAAAAGGTCACAGAATGTCAATCAATTTAAAAAGCAATATTTCAATTAAATTTAAGTATCGGATCATCGTTTGTCTGTTGACAAAGATTAATTAGATTTAGCTCGTTCCGAAAAAACACACATTCAAAACACCTGTGTGTATTGCCGTGGATATACATGTGCATGTTAATTTATCACATGTTATATACAAACAGAGTTATTATGTCAAGGTGAATAAACACACATACAATAGAGTATTTGCAGGGAATAATGCATGATACATAGAGGTTGTCTAGATTATTTATCTAATTGCAATGACGGAATGTCAGATTCTTCAATGGGACATCCGCCACAGCTCTCAGGGGGGAGGGGGGAGGGATTATAATTTATGAGCAATTCTTCTACGGGCCAGTAAACACACTTGATAAAATGTCTGTAAATATACTGAACAGCAAAAGAAACGCAAGTCCGAGGACAGCAAAAGAAACGCAAGTCCGAGGTCTTGTCAATTTTTCAAACAGAAGACAAACCATTTTGTTTCTAATCACTCATTTAATGAAAAATGCTTTCAATTTGTGAGCTGAAAGTGACTGTTGAAATTGCATTGCAAATTTTCACATTCAACAGTCACTTTCAGTTCACAAATTGAAAGCATTTTTCATTAAATGAGTGATTAGAATCAAAATGGTTTGTCTTCTGTTTGAAAACTTGACAAGACCTGGACTTGCGTTTCTTTTGCTGTCCTCGGACTTGCGTTTCTTTTGCTGTTCAGTATACATTCATATTTAAGTAAAGACTATTTGCGGCATAGTATCAGCCAGCCATACCTGTGGGTGTCTTTTGGACGCCCAGTTTGCTAAATGGACACCCGGTTTTATTTGTAAAACACATGCAAAAGTGTTAAGTTAAGTTAAACATTTGGACACCCAGTTTGCGAAATGGACACCCTGTTTTATTTGTAAAACACATGCAAAAGTATTGGAAGTTAAACATTTGGACGCCCAGTTTGCGAAATGGACACCCGGTTTTATTTGTAAAACACATGCAAAAGTATTGGAAGTTAAACATTTGGACGCCCAGTTTGCGAAATGGACACCCGGTTTTATTTGTAAAACACTTGCAAAAGTATTGGAAGTTAAACATTTGGACACCCTGTTTACTAAATGGACACCCTGTTCCATTTGTAAAACACATGCAAAAATATTGGAAGTTAAACATTTGGACACCCTGTTTACTAAATGGACACCCGGTTTTATTTGTAAAACACATGCGAAAGTATTGGATGTTAAACATTTGGACGCCCTGTTTGCTAAATGGACGCCCTGTTTACTAAATGGAAACCCTGTTTTATTTGTAAAATACATGCAAAAGTATTGGAAGTTAAACATTTGGAAACCCAGTTTTACAAAGAATAACAAATTTGGACGCCCTATTTTCAAATCCTGGCTCATAACACTGGTGTGTGGTGACACCATGTAGACTTTCTCTTTTTGAGCAGTAATGAATTCTGAAAAGACCCGGTTTGGTTACAACTCGACGTTTTTTCAATCAGTATGCCCTGATCGTCTTCAGGAGAATTTCTACATGGTGTCACCGCAAACAGTCTTTACTTATCCTTTTAAAAAATGATTATTTAACTCTTTCTGGATGGCAAGCCTTTTAACAGGCTCGCGTGTGCCATGTTTTAAAACGCTTGAACAGCATCACCCGACAAAGGATCTTGTTTTGACTCGTTTTGACAACTGAACGAACAACTGACCAATACAAATCATAACCTTTATTTTGATACCTTACTCTCTTCAATAGTCCAAAGATAAACAAATTATTAATAATTTCCACAGTTGACCTTGATTGTTTACAGTATCAAATGACAAATAACGAAAAAATTCATTGCGGAGAGAAAGAGTTAATATAACCAATGCGGCAAACGGGCAGAAAATTCTTCCAAAATTCTTCCAATATTGGTTTTGGTTAGCCGGTTAGCAAATGTATACACAGTTAGTGCAGTTTTGATCGGTTTACTGTCCCAACACTATTTATAAACGGTTAGTGCAGTTTTGATCGGTTTACTGTCCCAACACTATTTATAAACGGTTAGCGCAGTTTTGATCGGTTTACTGTTCCAACACTATTTATAAACGGTTAGCGCAGTTTTGATCGGTTTACTGTCCCAACACTATTTATAAACGGTTAGCGCAGTTTTGATCGGTTTACTGTTCCAACACTATTTATAAACGGTTAGCGCAGTTTTGATCGGTTTACTGCCCCAACACTATTTATAAACGGTTAGCGCAGTTTTGATCGGTTTACTGCCCCAACACTATTTATAAACGGTTAGCGCAGTTTTGATCGGTTTACTGTCCCAACACTATTTATAAACGGTTAGCGCAGTTTTGATCGGTTTACTGTCCCAACACTATTTATAAACGGTTAGCGCAGTTTTGATCGGTTTACTGTCCCAACACTATTTATAAACGGTTAGCGCAGTTTTGATCGGTTTACTGTCCCAACACTATTTATAAACGGTTAGCGCAGTTTTGATCGGTTTACTGTCCCAACACTATTTATAAACGGTTAGTGCAGTTTTGATCGGTTTACTGTCCCAACACTATTTATAAACGGTTAGTGCAGTTTTGATCGGTTTACTGTCCCAGCACTATTTATAAACGGTTAGTGCAGTTTTGATCGGTTTACTGTCCCAACACTATTTATAAACGGTTAGCGCAGTTTTGATCGGTTTACTGTTCCAACACTAAAACGGTTAGTGCAGTTTGATCAGTTTACTGTCCCAACACTATTTATGAACGGTTAGTGCAGTTTTGATCGGTTTACTGTCCCAACACTATTTATAAACGGTTAGTGCAGTTTTGATCGGTTTACTGTTCCAACACTATTGTCTAGTGGGCACTATGTATTTCGAGCCCTGTTAATGTCAATCATATAGTTAAAGGAAAGGTACAACATTGGTAATTACCCGATAACAAAATTACCGAATTATCATCTGAAAGCTTACATGTACATGATGTAAAGTTTTTTGTTAACAAGTAAAATACATGTACATGTACGTATACATGGTTATTGGAGCCAGACCAAATTTCCCATACATTGTACATAAAGTACGGTAGCTAAGAGAAGCCTCACAAATCAGGCAAACGTTCATACCCCCTATGTGTAATTGGACATTATTTCATAGCAAAAAAAAAAAAAAATAATAATAATAATAATAATACAATAAAATAAAATAAAAAAATGCTGATGCACAGGTCTGAGGTGACGTGTGCGTAGACCAGAAACCAATATTTTGTTTTGGGGGGGGAGGGCCCTAAAAGTACATGTACCAATCATCCTTGATAAATTATTCTGCCTAAAGTGCTCTCGTTTCAGAGGAAACACAGACAAAAAAACATTGACAAAAACATTTGCCGTACAACAACTGTTTGACTCCACGTGTTTTCTGTCAAGACTATGAATGGTTTTGGGTTTTTTCACATTTTTTCTCATGACTCAGACTCTGCATTACGTTGAAACCTTTCATGGGTTGTTTGTTTAAAACCCTCCTACTACTACTACAAGGGTCAAAATCAGTCAAAATGTTGAAATACTTCCCAAGGTATATCTAGTGCACTTAAAAGTCAAACACTGTCAAACCTTACGTGTAGTAAGTACATTTACAGGTCAAAATGAGTTGACCGTTTTTGACTGGTAAAAAGCATTGTCTGGTACTGTTCAGGGTGGTCAAAATGACAGTAAAAACCAGTCAAAATTGCCCCTGTGTGCACATTTGGGTCAACAGTCAAAACAGGCAGTTGACTGGTTGACTGGTTTTTACAGCAACTTTCCACTAAAGTGCATCAATAGTACATGTAGGATGGTTAACATATGTAGGATTCAAAGAAAGTAAGCATACATACACGTCTTGCCATCATTACCATTGTTTAGGCTTGGGCGATATCGATTGTTTTCATCCACGATATATTGGTAAACATACATTGCGATTTTCGATAGTATCGCGATTATTGTTCCATTCATGTATGGTTGCTTTAGAGCCGATAACCACACGTATACACCACTCTACAAGAATCACAATAAATCCTAAATCCCAAGCTGAAAAGACTGTTCTAATTTTGTTTCCATGGAATTTCTGACTTGACTCACAATGGCGATTTGTTTTTAATCGCAATATATATTTTTAATCACGATTTTCCGATATCTCGATAACTTAAAAAGGTTCTGGATATCGCAATCGAATAAAAAAAAGGTATCGCGATATTCAATATTATCGTGTTATGACCCAAAGCTTACCATTGTTGTTTGTACCTTCCCTGTTAACAAAATACTATACTGTCAAAAAGGAAAGGAGGAATATTAGTATGGACGAGGGAGCCGTGAATTCATGCAGTGTGGATCTCGTCCTGCACTCAGGAAATATCAAGAAGAATTGTGTTGGGTTAAAAGGAGTTAATTGGTGAAGAGAATGCAGCATTTTCCCAAGACCTAAGATGGAAAGATTGACGATCTCTGGGATAAGATGAGATGAGATGATGTCCAAGAAACAATGAGTGAGAAGAAAACGAGAGGACACCGACTGTGAATGATTTCAATTGTATCGCAGAGAAAAAATATTTTATTTAAAATTCACAATTTTCTTATCAACATTCACAATTTGCTGAGCAAAATTTTGAGATTTTCTATCAGAAATTTGTGTTGCACACACACCAACAATGTTCTGTCAACACAAAATTCACAATTTGCTAAGTAAAATTTAGGGATTTTCTATCAGAAATTTGTGTCACATACACACCAACAATATAATAATAATAATGTGTGGACTTATATAGCGCACGTATCCACCAACTAAGTGGTGCTCAAGGCGCATTATATCATTACCCCTGCTCATAAGGCTCATAAATCATTCCTGAAACCATCTCAGCTCCCTGGGGAGTATACAGCTCAATTGCTGCCATTACAGCGCATATAGGGCTAATCAACCAACTCTGCCCTCACAGGTACCCATTTAACCCCTGGGTGGAGAGAAGCAATTATGGTTAATTGTCTTGCTCAAGGACACAAGTGTCACGGCCGGGATTCGAACCCACATTCTGCTGCTAACACCAGAACTTGAGTCCGGTAAGCTAGACCGCTCGGCCACGACACTCCATGTTCTATCAACACAAAATTTGCTAAACAAAATTCAAGACGACTGTTGCATACATACATGTATAAAAAGATTTTAAGTCAACAAATTCTATTATTAAAATTCACAATTTGCTGTAAAAACATAAAGATTTTCTATCCAAAATTTGTGTTGTATAGACAACAAAAACATTTCTGTCAACACAAATTCCGCAAGTTGCTATTCAAAATTCAAGATTTTCTATCCAAAATTAGTGTTGCATGAAACAATAACATGCTAAGTCAAAACATTTTGCTATGGAAATTTGAAATCGTCCACTGTTGATGTATTTGGTATCCTGATTAGCAATTGTTTCAAATGTGTTTTGTTGTTTTAATCCTCCCCCCAAAAAAATAAATGAATAAATAAATAAATAACCAGAACTTTTCAAAGCGAAAGCTATCGATATTTGTGACCTGCTCTGGCTAAACCCAAAACTTCTCAGCATTTACCAAAATGCGTAACAGCCATGAAAAGGTTAAAAACTGACCCTAGGGACCAGTTTTCATGTCACCATACAGAGCATTTTCTCTAGATTTTGATGGAAAAAGAAAAATCCTGAAACGTTGCTGGGAACATTGTTAATTTTCACAATAAATTTGGGAGGTCACTTTTGAAAATTGGGTCCAAGTTTAGGGTTTTGCCAGAGCCAGTCACATTTTTTTGTCCAAAAATGTCCAAGTATCAAATAGAGAGGAAGTAGGATTGGAAGCTTACAGAGGAATTTGTTGCTGATTGACTGCGGTGTTTTTGCATTGGAAACCTTGATACACAGTATACCGGTTCTTTTCAGAACCACATCACTTCTTCCAAGTATGAGTTTACTATAAGCTTGGGCGATAACACGATAATATCGAATATCGTGATACCTTTTTTTATTCGATTACGATATCGAGAACCTTTTTAAGTTAGAGATATCGGCAAATCGCGATTAAAAAAAAAAAATCATTGTGAGTCAAGTCAGAAATTCCATGGAAACAAAATTAGAAGTCTTTTCAGCTTTTGGAAGTGAGAAACAAAAGCAAACTACTTCAGAAGAACATACATGTACACTCTGCAAACGAATTTGTGATTTATTGTGAACTTGTGATTTATTGCTTGTAGAGGGGGTACATACCTGTGGTTATCGGCTCTAAAGCAATCATGCATGAATGAAAAAATAATCGCGATATTATCGAAAATCGCGATATATGCTTGGAGGAAATAAATCAATATCGCCCAAGCTCAATTTACTACACATGGTGTTACCTGTAAGACCTGATCTTATCTAATCCACCATGCTTTTCAAATGTCAATCCAACGTCGTAAACTAGGGACAAGATCCTTAGGGGAAATGGTAGAAATGTTGACCTATTTTACCTTTTTGTGACAACTGATTCTCTAGGATTTCAACGACTTCAGGAGGTACACAGTTTGCTGATGAAAACATCACAAACTATATGTGCATATATGTAGTAAGGCTATATCCGGATACCCGACCGAAACTGTCATTACCCGTTTCCATTTTCTTGACTGAACATTTTGACTGCACATTTAAGCCACACAAATGAAGTCTCTGATTTTTTTGGTGACAAAAATGTTTGTGGGGAAAGGGGATGCTTAAGTCGTTTTTAATATAGAGGCGGGAAATTATTACAGTAAGTCCACATTTATTATGACTAATAAAACAAGAGAAACTTGTGTTCATATTGGTTATTTTATACATTCAGGAGTATTTACATGTATGTGTTTCTACAAAATTATTTACAGGTACCCGAAGATTTCCAATTTTGGGTATCCGGTTCCTGAAATAACCGAAAACGCTCAGCCTTATAAACCAGGATTGATGTCAATCCACCATACCAATCCAACATTCTTTTCAGAAGATTTCCATTTTTGGGTATCCGGTTCCTGAAATAACCGAAAACACTCAGCCTTATAAACCAGGATTGATGTCAATCCACCATACCAATCCAACATTCTTTTCAGAAGATTTCCAATTTTGGGTATCCAGTTCCTGAAATAACCAAAAACGCTCAGCCTTATCAACCAGGATCGATGTCAATCCACCATACCAATCCACATTCTTTTCAGAACCACATTATTTCTTCCAAGAAGAGGTTAGTACACACGGTGTTACCAGTAAAACCTAATCTGTCCTATCCAATCCACTGTACGAAGCTTCAAATCACATAGACTACGGCTCCACAATAGCATGTGTACATGTGTCTTTAACACATCTGAGTCTTTGCATGCATGATTAAACAGAGTATGCATGTTTGGGTGCACACAAGAAACCTTCTAAAGACCCGGTGCTAGGATCGATGACTTGCTTTCAGGGAAATCTTTTCAGGGAAATCTTTTTAGGGAATCTGACAGAGGTACCCAGGTAAAAAAAACAACACTAAATCAATTGAGACCTTTCGCTGTCCTGGAAAATCGAATAGAAATTTCCTGACTTGTCTTGAATTTCAAAGACTGCATGATGAAAACAACTGATGAAGACAACTGATGAAAACATCTGAAACTAGATGTACACACTGTAGCATCACAAATTTGCAGTTTTGAGGAATCAATAGCCTGCTTTACTTTCTTGTGAACCTTGATTTACTACAGTTTCAAATTCTACGAGATGAGTATCGCTGCTGATGAAAACATTGTAAACGAGGGACAATATCTTGAGGTGATTTGTGGAAATGCTGGCCTATTCTACTGTTTATGGGACTGCTGATTCTCAACGATTTCAAAGACCACAGGAGGAGCACGGTTGCTGATGAAAACATCATGAAAACTAGGATCAAGATTTATGTGGCAATTATCGTAAATTCCACCTTTTGGGGACACAAAGGAAGAGCAGCGATTAGAGTTGCAGTTGAGTACATTTTCATGAGTATGAGTACAGAAAAATGTACTCGAGTGCAAGTACTCCAACTCTATCAGGTGTGTGATTTGTCCAAAGTAAAAAAAATCCTGAAAAATGGGTAGCGGGCCTGGGTCTCCCTTTGGTCTAGAGGACAAAGCCCCCTGAACCTCATGTGGGTAGCGGGCCTGGGTCTCCCTTTGGTCTAGAGGACAAAGCCCCCTGAACCTCCTGGATGTTTAATTTTGGAGGATTTACAGACTTTCCACATCCCCAAGAAACTAGAGGTTTGGACACAATGCAGGGTACTTCTTTCCTTGGTGGCTAGGGAGATTTGTCAAAAATCATGAAATCAGGAAAATTCCTGAGAAATCACGGGCCTCCTCTTTTCATGTAGTTGTAATCAACATCTTTTTCATGAGAACTAGTACGAGTACGACAAAAATCATGTACAAGTATGAGGACGAGTATTACAACTCTGGCAGGAAAGTAACTAAGTGGTTAAAGGGACAATATTGTCACGATCAACAGGGCATGGAATCGGAGTGGTAGTTTTAGATTAACTCAGTGACTGAAAATAATACCCCACATAACAAGGTCATATTACCGTTGATGCTGCATAAATGAGCCAGTAATATTCAGTCACTGTGTTTATCTTAACCAGTTCGCTTCGGATGCCGTGTATACACGCAATTTTTTTTTGTACAGCGGATCGGAGAGCGTCTAAACACGCATTCCGATTTTTGTGTGTGTCACCGGGAGACTTGTCAACATGCCACACGTGGCGTGCCGTTGTGGCGGCTGACGTGTATACACGCAATCGTTTCTCGGAGTCCATGGGGTCACGGTTCGGTGGCCCCGGACAAAATGCACTGCAAATACTGAACGAGTTCACTCTTTTTGTTGATTTTTGCCTAATCCCTTTATCCAAGACCTGTTCCTTTGACATACCAGCCAAGCATTTGTAAAGACGGATTTATATCCATTGTTTACGAGGCATTCAATCTCTCTCCAGGTATGCCGTCTTTTCGACCGGGCGCTGGTTGCTAATAGGCCGTTGCATCGGAGCTTGCCAACGGTCTAATTGTGCTGAACAAACACAACCGTAATTAAAAAACTAGCCATTTAATTCTCGAAATGTCAATGAGTAAAGGTGTTTATTTGGTTGTCCGAACTTAGTTTCATTGACCAAAAAAATTATTAATGGCTAGAAATTTTTTCAGATTTTTCACTGAAAATAAACCCGCACGGCGGACCGGGAAAAAAATATATATATTCCCGACGTCAACTGGTTAAACTAGGACACCAATTCCATGCCCTGTTGATAGTCTGCTCTGATCGTGACGATAACGTCCCTTTAAGTGCAGTAGATCAAAAAGAATTAACATTTAAAAAAAACCAGAGAGAAGAGAAAGAAATGTTTTCCTTGCAGATGTGAAAAAATCTGAATTCAGCCATTTAAATTCTCATTCTCGGTCAAGCACATACAAATGAAAAACAACAGAGTTGATAAACTGTGAGTGTAGGGGGTGGGGTGGGGGGGGGAGTTTAACCATGCCACATGGGTGATATTGTGAAGGATTGTTAATTCACGATATTGATTAAGACAGCACAAGGGTGTGTTAACACCTCGTTAGTACATGTAGTAACAACTGGGGGAAAAAACCTACGTCAGCGACCACAGCAGGTTCGGTAACAGGGTCTGCCGGGGGTGCAGGTTCCTGTTCTCCTGGGGTCTCTGGTTCTGGTTCTTTTTCAGGAATGGGTTCTGGTTCTGGTTCTGCAGGGGGTCCTTGTGCAGGTTCGGTCTCTGGAATGGGTTCTGGTCCCAGAGCAGGTTCTGGTTCTGGTTCTGATTTGGGTTTGGGTTCTTCGGGGGTACTGATTTCGGGTTCTTTAGTGGGTTCTACAGGGGTCTCGGCCTCACTGTTTTGATCCGTTAGGGTATCTGGCTCTGGGACTGTCTCAGGGACTGGCAGGGGTTCTGTAAGGGGTTCTAGCTCCTCCACCTGGGTTCATGAGGGATTGAAAACACCTTTTAGGATTAATAAGGGGTACATTTAAACCCTGAGGAAATTCTCAAGTTAGTATGATCACTCTTACATGTAAATAGGAATTTTGAAATTAAGTATGGGTAAATATTTTTAAGTTGTAACATTATAAGCAAGAAGAAGATAAGCTCCCCTCCCCCTGCCCTCAAGCCCACACCCATCCCTTCTGTAACACCATCAATAGCCTTGCATAAAAAATTAAAAAAATCACTGTGGGCTGAGAAAGAAATCCATGTTAGATGTCCAATGTACATGTAAGTAGCCAGAAAGGCTAGCAAAGAAACTGGCGGCTAGTGGAAAATTAACTTTGTATTAATTACATGTACCAAGCAGGCTAGTTAAAACGAAAAGGTTACAGGGAAGGTACAATACTGGTATTTAGAAACCTACATGTATGTTCTTTACAACCAATACATGTAAAAGGTGTCAGCAATAATCGGTGCTATTATTGTAGAATACAATAATGTTTTAATCTGGACCTCTTGGGAGACCAGTACTTTGTATTGAAAGAGATATCCAGAATAAAGATAGAATAAACAAACAAACAACAACAAAGGTGCATAGTTTTTTGGCGTTTTCTCTGAAATGAGAACATTTAACTTCAGACAGAATCATTTCTCAGGATGATTGGTACATGTACCTTTACCGACTTCACATCGAGTTACAGGTCTTGAATTTCATTCTTGTAGGGGCAAGGCTACTTTTCCCGAGTAAAGGGCACTTCCATTAGAATATCAGAATGTCTATGGGAACATTTGTAAGGGGCACCATGGCCAAGACCAGGGTAATGGAGGCCGTGGCCTCCCTGGAATATGTAAAACTCCAGGCCTAATGAGTAAAGAGCTCATCCACTAGAATATCAGAATGTCTGTGGGAAAATTTGCAAGGGGCACCAAGGCTAAGACCAGGGCAACAGAGGCCATGGCCTCCCTGGAATCTGTAAAACTCCAGGCCTAATGAGTAAAGAGCTTATCCACTAGAATATCAGAATGTCTATGGGAAAATTTGCAAGGGGCACCAAGGCTAAGACCAGGGCAACGGAGGCCATGGCCTCTGTGGCCACTGTGAAATTCCAGGCCTGAAGTAATTGGATAATTATTTTGTAATTCTGTAATCATGTTGTTACCAGTTTTGTACCTTCCCTTCAAAATATTGCTAAGCAAATTTATCTGCTGAGCAAAATTGGACTGAGAACCAGCTAGAAGCAATATACATTACATGGTAATTTGGCTGGTGACCTATTTTTGCTAAGCACAAATATTCTGTGCTTAGCAAATTTGTGTGCTTAGCAGTTATCGTTGAAACTGGGCCCTGGTAAGAACCCCAACCATGCCCACGAAGGGGATTAGCACCGATACGATAGCTGAAACTACAGTTCTTACCCTCTCTGGCTCCGGTGACGGTTCCCTCTCGGGGCTGGGTTCCCTGATGGGTTCGGGTGTTGATTCAACCTCCTCGGCTGCCACGGCAACCACTATTTCCGGTTCAGCTGCTTCTTCTTCGGGTTGTGTAGCCGCCTCTGCGTCCTCCTCGGTGATCTTAAAATGATCGAAGACAAATGGAAAACATTGTTATCTTACAGGGACAATATCATAACAATCAGAGCAGACTTGATGGACAGCGAGGACAAATGCATTTCATAATTTGACACCGATACAAAACGTGTACGGTGAATTGCAGATGGGGCACCTGAGTTAAAGAGACAATATCGTCATGATCAGAGCAGACTTTCATCAGGGCATGGAATCAGTGTCCTAGTTTAAGATGAACACAGTGACTGAAAATTACTGGCTCATTTATGCAGCAGCAACGGTAATATGACCTTGGGGTATTATTTTCAGTCACTGAGTTAATCTAAAACTAGCACTCCGATTCCGTGCCCTGTTGATCCTGACGATACTGCCCCTTTAAGTAGTCATGATAAACAGTCATAGCCGATTGGTTTTCTTATGAGGTGATCACCAAAATGGCCATGATGCAAGCGATATTGCCCCTTTAACCCTCCTACAATCAGTGAAATTTTTGAAACAACCCATTCGGGCCACTCCCAAGCCATTGCTATGGTAGGCAGTGGCTCCTCATAGCTATACTGCATAGTAATATAATGCCTCATATGTCTGTTGATTTTAGTGGTTTGTGATTGACATATTGCAGGGCATATTACTTTGTTCCAGACTCAGTGGCTGGTGGTACATGTATGTTACTATGGAGAGTCTGTGTTTACAAAATAACTGCTGAAAATCCCAATGGATGATGGAGGCTTGGTATGGTTTATTGGTCTCAGTGGCTGATGGTGATTTATTATTGGGAGTTTGTTTACAGTATAACCTGCTGAAAATAAGGTCAACTGTGGTATACATGTGTCTCTGTATGCATGTATGTACATTGGAGATTACTTCAAAGGGTCAGTGTGGCTTATATGCACAAACAATGTGTGTACAACACATTGGACATTTAGTGGTTTACAGTGGCCTCTATAGCCCTTTTCACACTACAGAGCCAATTCCCGGGAAAAACATTCCCGGGAGTTTTTAACCCCACCAACACCCCAGCGACCGTTCACACTGTACCTATCTGGTCGCTCCCGGGAATATGCACGGTCGTTTCACACTCGCGATCAAATCCCGGGAAATGCGCTATCTGAATCGGCCCACACGGAAGTTGAAAATGTTGTGGGCGGAAGTCCAATCCCAGAATGCCACACGCTCAAGCACCCGCCGACGCGATGACGGCCGGGTTGTTGTGACTGTTTCCCATGCATCGCGTCGTGACCAAAATGGCTCCTTCAAACGTGTCATCATATCATTTTCGCATGCTATTATTATACCAATATTTGATATACCAATATCTGGTACCTAACCATGCGGACATTATAAATACACGTAAATGATACGGATGCTTAACATGGCCTTGTCCGCGACAATTCTTTTATTCAATTCTAAAACCATTTATTTGGTCACATTCTAGAAACTGAATATATTGTGTTATTTACAGATGTAGACATTTATATTTTAAGAAGGCAAGTTTCAAAAGTACTGAAATACAACACTGGATATTAGCGCGCGAACTATTTGGCGCGCTATTTGTGACCTCGCTGACCTTTCAAGACATTATACGTCCCAACATCCGCGACGAAGTGGGGTAAGTTAAACCCGCTTCGTTTCACACTAGTTGCTATTTCCGGAAAACACTATTCCCGGGAAAAACTCGCTTACCCCTACTCCCGAGAAGGGTAATTATTTCCCGGGAATAAGCTACTTCCCGGGAATTTCCTGGGGTTAACTTTTAAAGTGTGAACAGATTTCCCGGGAAATACGTCTAGTGTGAAAGGGGCTTATGTGTAGGAGGGTTAAAGGGAAGGCATTGGATTGGTAATTCAAAAATAACAAACGGTCACAATTACAATGTGAAACTTACTCTGTGTATTAACCCTCCTACACATAGAGGCCACTGTAAACCACTCAATGTCCAATGTGTTGTACACATCCTTAACCCTCCTACACATAGAGGCCACTGTAAACCACTCAATGTCCAATGTGTTGTACACATCCTTAACCCTCCTGCACATAGAGGCCACTGTAAACCACTCAATGTCCACTGTTGTACACATCCTTAACCCTCCTGCACATAGAGGCCACTGTAAACCACTTCAATGTCCAATGTGTTGTACACATCCTTAACCCTCCCTGCACATAGAGGCCACTGTAAACCACTCAATGTCCAATGTGTTGTACACATCCTTAACCCTCCTGCACATAGAGGCCACTGTAAACCACTCAATGTCCAATGTGTTGTACACATCCTTAACCCTCCTGCACATAGAGGCCACTGTAAACCACTCAATGTCCAATGTGTTGTACACATCCTTAACCCTCCTACACATAGAGGCCACTGTAAACCACTCAATGTCCAATGTGTTGTACACATCCTTAACCCTCCTGCACATAGAGGCCACTGTAAACCACTCAATGTCCAATGTGTTGTACACATCCTTAACCCTCCTGCACATAGAGGCCACTGTAAACCACGAAATGTCCAATGTGTTGTACACATCCTTAACCCTCCTGCACATAGAGGCCACTGTAAACCACTCAATGTCCAATGTGTTGTACACATCCTTAACCCTCCTACACATAGAAGCCACTGTAAACCACGAAATGTCCAATGTGTTGTACACATCCTTAACCCTCCTGCACATAGAGGCCACTGTAAACCACTCAATGTCCAATGTGTTGTACACATCCTTAACCCTCCTGCACATAGAGGCCACTGTAAACCACTCAATGTCCAATGTGTTGTACACATCCTTAACCCTCCTGCACAGGTAGGCCACTAGTGTAAACCACTCAATGTCCAATGTGTTGTACACATCCTTAACCCTCCTGCACATAGAAGCCACTGTAAACCACTCAATGTCCAATGTGTTGTACACATCCTTAACCCTCCTACACATAGAGGCCACTGTAAACCACGAAATGTCCAATGTGTTGTACACATCCTTAACCCTCCTACACATACATGTAGAAGCCACTGTAAACCACTCAATGTCCAATGTGTTGTACACATCCTTAACCCTCCTACACATAGAAGCCACTGTAAACCACTCAATGTCCAATGTGTTGTACACATCCTTAACCCTCCTGCACATAGAGGCCACTGTAAACCACTCAATGTCCAATGTGTTGTACACATCCTTAACCCTCCTACTTCTGGTACCTTTTTCATACAAGTTGATCCACCATTTGAAACCATTCGCTTTTGTGGTTTTGAATGGTGAAATAACTATGTTCAGTATTGATTCCCCCAAATGGTTTTGAATGGTAGGTCAGCTAATACAAAACCTTGTTTGGATCTTTCCAAATGGTAGTACAGCTAATACAAAACCTTGTTTGGATACTTCTAAGTGGTGAATCAATGGACCCTCTATGCATTTGAATGGATTTGAATGGTAGTAAAGCTTGCTACCAACACTGTTCAAATGGTATCACCATGTGTGTGCAAAACCAATGGGCATTTTGGTAAGTAGAAATTTTGAATGGTTTCAAATGGTCAAACAGTAGGAGGGTTAAAAGCTGATGTTGACATCAATCTTCCCTAGAAATGATTTTATAAAGTGCTGTCACTTTTGAGAAAAGTGAAATAATTGAAATTAAGGAAAGAGTAATCTTTCCTAAATTCCACATTTAAGAATGAAATACGAAAAAAAATCAGAATCTTTCCACAGGTTGGTTTAACACAAAATAATCCAACAAATTTATAACACAAAGTGGAATTAAAAACAAATGGAAAAAATATAAACTCAAAAGATAATCTGTCTGTATACAAAGTTGTTTTGTAATTTTTTTTCGCACAGGAAATTGTAAAGCTCTTGGGAATACTACTATGTTTTATGACTATTAATTATATGCTAACCTACAATCGCCAGGGATGGGGGGGGGGGGGGGGCTTGTACACTGTACATCGCACCTAGAAATTAGTTCGCTCCCAAAATCAGCAAACAACAAGAAGGCCCAATTTCATGCTGCTGAATAACTGAGAGGTTTGCCAGGCAATTGTTTTTCTGCAATTCCCGACCAGCTTAAGGGACGAGGACAATAGAAGGCCACCAGCCAGGCCCGGGGATCCTGTGTGGGGGAAAGGAGGCAGCCTGGGCCTGCTGGGCTTCTCAAAGGCTTGGCTTTACAGCCAAGCCTTTGGCCCTCCTCCCTAAGTCTGTATGTTCTGTATAAAAAAGTGGCAGGCAAATAAAACCTGCTTTATAGCAAAATGTTCTACTCAGAAAACGTAATTATTTTTGCAACTTCATGATCTCACCTCTACTGCCTCTGGCATATCATTCGGCACAGACTCGACGGGTACAGACTCCTCCACTGAGATCACAGCCTCCTCCACCGGTTCCTCTATTCTCTCCGGCTCCTCGTCTTCCACGGGGTCCGTGGCTACCTCTGCCATCACCACGGGAGTCAGGCTGACGCCATTCTCCTCCGGTAACGCGTCCCCATTTATTTTGGGCACATCGTCTAAGTTCCCTTTTGCATCGGCCGTGTTGGCGTCCACCGTGAAGGCATATTTTTTGTTGTGGAGGTCCAGCTCGTGGTCTACCACGAGCAGGATCGTCTGATCCCCGCCGCTTTTTATCCGGGTGACCACCTGGGCGTGTGTCTCCCGCTCGATGTTGACCCCGTTCACCTCGATGACGCGGTCTCCCTTCCTGAGATCGGCTCTCTCCGCCGGGGATCCTGTGTGGGGAAACAAACCAGCGTTAATACCATGATATGTGACGCCACTCTTAGCCACCATACTTTATGTGTGGGAAATTTGGTCTGGTTCCAATAACTGCATATACATGTATCACATATTTCACTGGTTGGGAAAAAAAAAAAAAAAGCACGTCACCACACTGATTTTGAAGTGGACCTATGACCAGAAACCGGAGACTTTTTGTTTTGGCCTAATTTCTCTGCTGGATCTTTTCTAGTAAACCAGGGAGCAATTTCATAGAGCTTCCATGTAGAAATAAATTGCTTATTAGTCAAATTTGCTAAGCAGACTTCTTTGGTTACCAGCCAAACTTTCATACAAAATATGAGTAGCCATCTTGGTTTTTCTGATGCATTATACACAAGTCTATGAAGTTCAAAATGAGGCTCATGTCTCAAATATGCAGGGGCCAATTTCACAGAGCTGCTAAGCCAAAAATTACGCTAAGCAATATAAAACAGACTACCAGCCAAAATGTGAAATTGGCCCCAGTTTTTTTTTAACAATGAACAAAACAGAGTTTAACAACCATTTCTTAACCCATATCCGCCTAACCATGTAAACACACAAAAGACTATGTGCCTAAGCCCCCACACAGAGATACATTGTTTTTGCACACAATCAGAAAGATCCCTTATTTAGAGAATATTACAATCACTGACACAGACACATTATATACTGATGGAAAGAGGAGAACATGCACTTTATTATGATGTCAGACTTGCCTAATTTCATATCTATAATCATGAAATACAGTCATCGGAAAAACGTAGTAAATTGGAATTGGACAAAAACACGGTACGGAAAATCACGTAGGTCGGCGTTTGTAGCGTTTTACATATCTACGGGTTATCACGTAGATCGGCGGATATGGGTTAAGATATCTGGAACCTATACCTGTATGTATATTGACAGAAGCAGAGGTGGGAATCCCAGGGGGGCTGATGTGTATGCCCCCGTAATATTTATGACAGGGGGGCCTGTCCCGGGACAGTAGTGGCAATGTCCCCTCCAATAATTATTGCTAGCATCCCAGAGGGATGGGAAGACATATCCAACAATATTTATGACACTACAGGAGGGGGACAGAAATAGCAATGTCCCCTACAATCATTATTGCTAGCATCCCAGAGGGATGGGAGGACACATCCCAAAAATATTTATGACACTACAAGAGGGGGGGGGGGGAAGAGAGAGAAACAGCAATTTCACCTACATGTACAATCATTATTCCTGGCATCCTTGGGGAATGAGGGACATGTCCCAAAATATTTATGACACTAGAGGGGGTTGGGGAAAGATAGCAATGCCCCCCCCCCCCCCCCAATCATTTTTCCAGCATTCCCGAGGGATGGAAGGACATGTTCTCCAACATTTATGACAATGTTTTAAGCATACTGGGGGTTGGGGTGTTTTTGAAATTCCGTTTGGTTAACCGAGTAACCTGATTACTAAACACTCGACTTGCTGCACTATAAGTGTAAACAATTTTGATAAATTCTAAATAATTTTTTTTATAAATTTAGTATTCCTATAGATACACATTTAAACTCATAGATGTAGATCGTAAACAATTAGCATTCCATGTCTATGTTGAAACCCATTAAATATTCCTTCCGATAAATTACCCCGATAAGCTCCTAACGAAAATCAAAAGACAATCCTAGAATAGATGTTTTCAGAAACCGAATCAATTAGTTCTGAATCCCCTGTGCACCGTTTGTCTATTTGAACAGATCAATCATGTATCAAAGGTCAAAGAGTGTAGGTTCGTGTGTACATAGTTCACACCCTCGCTAACCTAATAGCATTGAATAGAGACTGTATACTGTACATACATGCACATGTATACACCTGTGTGTACAATGCACTTGAAAAGCTCATGTGTCTCTGCCTTCTATGTGTACATAATGATTGGAACGATTCCGGTTTGGAATAGAATTGAATCAAATGCAAAGTGAGAAACGGAACTGCACCAAATTTCACTTTTTTGAAGAATCAAATAAACCGCAATAGACGGGTTGGAATAGATACACGTATGTATCTTGATTCAAAGAGAGTAAGCATACTCATAGAAGCAGTTTTGCCAACATTACCAATGTTGTACCTTCCGTTCAATGTATATCTTGATTCAAAGAGAGTAAGCATACTCATAGAAGCAGTTTTGCCAACATTACCAATGTTGTACCTTCCCTTTAATGTACATTGATTCAAAGAGAGTAAGCATACTCATAGAAGCAGTTTGGCCAACATTACCAATGTTGTACCTTCCCTTCAATGTATATCTTGATTCAAAGAGAGTAAGCATACTCATAGAAGCAGTTTGTCCAACATTACCAATGTTGTACCTTCCCTTCAATGTACATTGATTCAAAGAGAGTAAGCATACTCATAGAAGCAGTTTGGCCAACATTACCAATGTTGTACCTTCCCTTCAATGTATATCATGATTCAAAGAGAGTAAGCATACTCATAGAAGCAGTTTGGCCGACATTACCAATGTTGTACCTTCCCTTCAATGTATATCTTGATTCAAAGAGAGTAAGCATACTCATAGAAGCAGTTTTGCCAACATTACCAATGTTGTACCTTCCCTTTAATGTATCATATCTTGATTCAAAGAGAGTAAGCATACTCATAGAAGCAGTTTGGCCAACATCACCAATGTTGTACCTTCCCTTCAATGTATATCTAGATTCAAA
The DNA here is from genome assembly GCA_029582265.1 of Zoroaster sp. YZ-2022. Classification (NCBI taxonomy): domain Eukaryota; kingdom Metazoa; phylum Echinodermata; class Asteroidea; order Forcipulatida; family Zoroasteridae; genus Zoroaster; species Zoroaster sp. YZ-2022. The sequence continues at coordinate 53,118,536 of CM055817.1, forward strand.
GAGAGTAAGCATACTCATAGAAGCAGTTTGGCCAACATTACCAATGTTGTACCTTCCCTTCAATGTATATCTTGATTCAAAGAGAGTAAGCATACTCATAGAAGTTGTTGTGCCGACATTACCAATGTTGTACCTTCCCTTCAATGTATATCATGATTCAAAGAGAGCAAGCATACTCATAGAAGCAGTTTGGCCAACATCACCAATGTTGTACCTTCCCTTCAATGTACAGTGTATATCTAGATTCAAAGAGAGTAAGCATACTCATAGAAGCAGTTTGGCCAACATTACCAATGTTGTACCTTCCCTTCAATGTATATCTTGATTCAAAGAGAGTAAGCATACTCATAGAAGTTGTTGTGCCGACATTACCAATGTTGTACCTTCCCTTCAATGTATATCATGATTCAAAGAGAGTAAGCATACTCATAGAAGTTGTTTTGCCAACATTACCAATGTTGTACCTTCCCTTCAATGTATATCTTGATTCAAAGAGAGTAAGCATACTCATAGAAGCAGTTTGGCCAACATTACCAGTGTTGTACCTTCCCTTCAATGTATATCATGATTCAAAGAGAGTAAGCATACTCATAGAAGCAGTTTGGCCGACATTACCAATGTTGTACCTTCCCTTCAATGTATATCTTGATACAAAGAGAGTAAGCATACTCATACAAGCAGTTTGGCCAACATTACCAATGTTGTACTTTCCCTTCAATGTATATCTTGATTCAAAGAGAGTAAGCATACTCATAGAAGCAGTTTGGCCAACATTACCAATGCTGTACCTTCCCTTCAATGTATATCTTGATTCAAAGAGAGTAAGCATACCCATAGAAGCAGTTTGGCCAACATTACCAATGCTGTACCTTCCCTTCAATGTATATCATGATTCAAAGAGAGTAAGCATACTCATAGAAGCAGTTTGGCCGACATTACCAATGTTGTACCTTCCCTTCAATGTATATCTTGATTCAAAGAGAGTAAGCATACTCATAGAAGCAGTTTTGCCAACATTACCAATGTTGTACCTTCCCTTCAATGTATATCATGATTCAAAGAGAGTAAGCATACTCATAGAAGTTGTTTTGCCGACATTACCAATGTTGTACCTTCCCTTCAATGTATATCATGATTCAAAGAGAGTAAGCATACTCATAGAAGCAGTTTGGCCGACATTACCAATGTTGTACCTTCCCTTCAACGTATATATCATGATTCAAAGAGAGTAAGCATACTCATAGAAGCAGTTTGGCCAACATTACCAATGTTGTACCTTCCCTTCAATGTATATCTTGATTCAAAGAGAGTAAGCATACTCATAGAAGCAGTTTGGCCGACATTACCAATGTTGTACCTTCCCTTCAACGTATATATCATGATTCAAAGAGAGTAAGCATACTCATAGAAGCAGTTTGGCCAACATTACCAATGTTGTACCTTCCCTTCAATGTATATCTTGATTCAAAGAGAGTAAGCATACTCATAGAAGCAGTTTGGCCGACATTACCAATGTTGTACCTTCCCTTCAATGTATATCATGATTCAAAGAGAGTAAGCATGTAGAAGCAGTTTGGCCAACATTACCAATGTTGTACCTTCCCTTCAATGTATATCTTGATTCAAAGAGAATAAGCTTACTTACTTACAAAGAAGTTGTTTTGCCGACATTACCAATGTTGTACCTTCCCTTCAATGTATATCATGATTCAAAGAGAGTAAGCATACTCATAGAAGCAGTTTGGCCGACATTACCAATGTTGTACCTTCCCTTCAACGTATATATCATGATTCAAAGAGAGTAAGCATACTCATAGAAGCAGTTTGGCCAACATTACCAATGTTGTACCTTCCCTTCAATGTATATCTTGATTCAAAGAGAGTAAGCATACTCATAGAAGCAGTTTGGCCGACATTACCAATGTTGTACCTTCCCTTCAATGTATATCATGATTCAAAGAGAGTAAGCATGTAGAAGCAGTTTGGCCAACATTACCAATGTTGTACCTTCCCTTCAATGTATATCTTGATTCAAAGAGAATAAGCTTACTTACTTACAAAGAAGTTGTTTTGCCGACATTACCAATGTTGTACCTTCCCTTCAATGTATATCATGATTCAAAGAGAGTAAGCATACTCATAGAAGCAGTTTGGCCGACATTACCAATGTTGTACCTTCCCTTCAATGTATATCTTGATTCAAAGAGAGTAAGCATACTCATAGAAGTTGTTGTGCCGACATTACCAATGTTGTACCTTCCCTTCAATGTGTATCTTGATTCAAAGAGAGTAAGCATACTCATAGAAGCAGTTTGGCCAACATTACCAATGTTGTACCTTCCCTTCAATGTATATCTTGATTCAAAGAGAGTAAGCATACTCATAGAAGTTGTTGTGCCGACATTACCAATGCTGTACATACATACATGTACATGTACCGTCACTTTAAAGGCACCTGGCAATAGGTTTTTTATTGATTTAAACAATAAAGTATATGTGTATTAACAATAAACAAATTGTTTGAGTGATTATTTGTCAGGATTTATATGTTTAAAAACAATATGAAGTTGTTTGGAGGGTGACTCCGCCCATCCCTTTTTGTGACGTCATTCGAGGAAGGATTCGCCGCTGATGGAACATCGACCCCCCTCGACGCCCTCGAGAATTGCCTGTGTTTACACACGTGTGGTTTGGTTTGTTATAAAAAAAGGCATTTTTCCGGCATTTTCCCAGCAATGCCGACCAGGTGTATTGCTGCTGGATGCAACAAAACAACTAAAGATGGGGTCAGCCTGCATCTGTTTCCAGCTGATCCCAAATATAGGCGGTTATGGGCAGCGAAAGTCAGGATAACGAGGGCAAAGTGGTCCTGTCCGGCGTCGTTTTCAGCGCTATGCAGTGACGCTATGCAGGTTTCGTAGCACTAGCGGCATTGCTGCACCTATATCGTGAAAACTTGCATGCTTCCCCTTGGGCCTTGTTTTACGTTGTCGTTTCATCTGAAACTAGGTTACAGGTTAGGCATACATTTTGTAAGTATGTGTGCTGGCAGTTCATGACAGACTTGACAGTTGTGTATAGACTATAGTGCAATGACCAATGTGTCATTCTGTCAGGTTTGTCAGAGATTAATTACATAATTAATTGATTCGCTTTCTTTGCACTAGCATGACTAGTAGTAGTACAGTAGTCATATATATAATTCTTCATATTGCTTTTTTATTCATTTAAAATATGGAAATGGTTTGAGGCTTGATTGAGGTTTCTCATTGTCGCACTCTCGGATTCGGTGACGATCGCACCGATCAGGTACCCAGGACGTAATGTATGGGGCCAGACTACACATTTTCTCTTCAAATATCCCCGCCTCGAATGACGTCACGAACAGCGCCACCATGTGTCAATGTAAAGGGGTGGCCTATTCTAAAGTCGTAAATACAATAAAACCACTATTTCTGTAACCTTAGTTACTTGTTTATTCACATTCCACTCATAAAAATGTATATATTTATGACAAAAGCTACATTTGGACAAAATACCAGTGCCAGGTGCCTTTAAAGGGATTATATACAATGGGTAAAATGTCTGATATGCATCTATACTTTATCAGAATGAAAAGATACTTAATTAGTATAAAAAGCAACATTGAAGGCAAAACAAGTCTCCAGTTTTAGGTCTCCGTGTGCGCTGCATCAGACCAGCACGTCTGCATTTTTAATTTGCAGCCAAAATTGCTGGATCGATTTGAATTCTGGATCGATTTGATCAAAGAGAAAAAAAAAAAAAAACGTGTCATCACACCGATTTTGAATCGATCCTATGACCAGAAACTGGAGAGTTTTTTTTGTGGCCATTTTAGTGAAAATGTATTCAGATTTGTTTGTATTTAATGTGGTTATGGATCTCTAGGACATGATCCATTTGTAATTTATATTGAACCGTTTTCTTAAAAATGACAACATGTCAGACGGAATAACTTCTCGGGACGTTTGGTAACATTACTATTTCACAACCAAATTTTACGCTTTTACTACATGTAGTTCTAGATAATAACTCCTGTTTGTTTTCGAGTTATTACCAATAATATACTCCCATTAAAAAGCCAATTTGGCAATATGCGTGCACTGTTAATTGAATGTCCTGTGTGTTGTGTGTATTCTAAACTGCTATAAAATGTATTATAATACATGCAAGTACACGTACGACCTGTCAACTGATAGCATACTGCAAATAGCATACTGCGTATTATCTACTCCGACCGAATCTTAATCTGTTATAATGCCCCGAGGGCCACTAATTAATATGGACACACATGTAAGATACATAGTATGTACGATCATGACAGTGGGTAATTCTGCTGGGCACGACCGTAGGGCCCTTTCGTGATAATGGACTCTTCGGTTCTCGATTCCCTTGGGGGGGGAAACGGCCGGCCGGAGATTGGCCATCTGACCCGATGTATTAACTTGCCGACTTGTAATATGTGACGGATACAGGAGGAGGGGTTGTGTAGAGGGTCAGTGGCTAAAATAAGGCATTACACAGTATCTAAATTGATTTGTTGTCCTTTTTTTTAAGGGGGGGGGGGGCAGAGTATTAGCCAGGATTTGGAGATAGAGCGTCCAAATTTGTTATTCTTTGAAAAACTGGGTGCCCAAAACTTTAACTTACAATACTTTTGCATGTGTATTACGAATAAAACATTATTTCCATTTAGCAAACTGGGCGTCCAAAAGACACCCAAACGTATTGCTGGCTAATACTATTTTGGGGGAGGGGGGGGGCGGTATCTGCCAATCATTTGATAAAGTACATAGATATGTATTATGGGGGGGGGGGGCGGTATCTGCCAATCATTTGATAAAGTACATAGATATGTATTATGGGGGGGGGGGCACATGCCCTCCACAAATTTCCAGTGTGCCCCCCCATATAAAAAAATCCTGCTAGTGCCCCCCTACAAAAAATCCTGCTAGTGCCCCAAAAAAAGAAAAGAAAAAGAAAAGGGAAAAAAACCCATACCCCCTGGGTCACCCACTGAAAAGCAATGGCCCCCCCCCTGGGGCTACGCCGCTGTTCTACAGCGGTTTTCTTCTTCTCAAATTTTCTGAATCGATTTGTTTCAACAAGAGTATAATGTGGATGATTTGATTTGAATAGTAAATTACATTGTAACAATACAATGTACATTTACGTAGGTAAGAATAGAATGTGAACACAGCGTACATATGTGTACATGTACATGTACATGTACGTGTGTATGCTTGAATGACCTGCTCTTACTTGCACATGTGCAAGCATATGGTGACACACTGTTATTATGGCATTATGGCAGATTTTACAAATTAGAATGCTTTATGAATTTCTCAAGCAGTGACAGCTTATAATAACACACATGGGTAATAATAATTTAACCCTAACCTTCCCAAATTCTCTTTGTCAAAGTGAAGGATTGAGGTTACATGCTACATGCTCTTTGCCCCTTGTATACATGCAGTCTCCAAAATGCCACAAAAACAAAAACTGCTAAGTACATAATGCTTTTTCTATGCATGCCTTAAAATATTGCATACTGTACACAAGAATGGTACATGGATACCCCAAAATGCCCCTGGGTCTGGGACAAAAACAAAGTGTTCTGACCTTCACACAGTATGTGTATACCCCAAGTTACTGCACTGGTTTATTTCAAGTTAACCTTGCAATGAAACAAAGCAGGTGGCTACTTCAGTTTACCTCATCTCTCTGAAGAGCCTTGAGGTATGCCATTAATCTTTAGATAAGAAAGTGTGTACCTCAAAATGTCACGGTTGTGACATTTTGAAGTATGGGTCCACTTTGTAAAGAACAACACTGATAATAGGAGGGTTAAGTGAAAGATTTTGGAGGATTGAGGCTATTAGGCATACTTGCCTTTCCATGGTACATGTACATCCATGTTTGTTGTAGTGACTGCAAGGTCAGTGGTTGGGTCAGTGGACACTGTTTATTGCTCCATGCATGCAGGGAGGGTCCCTGGCCATGTACATGTATCACAGATTAGAAACACATGTGTGCATACATGTACATGTCATGTGCTTGCTTTACTACTGAAGGATTTTGGAGGAATCAGGTTATGTGTAAGCAAATGGGCCTAGGGAGTTAGGGTTAAAGATGTAATGCCTGTGATATTTGCTATTTTTGGGGGTAATTTATGGAAAATTTTCTTTATCATCAGAACATTGCTTTTTTTACTCGAAGAAGGGAAAACAAATTCTGCTTTAAAATGAGAAGCATGGTTTTACAGTAAATATGTACCAAAATTAATTTATCATGATGGGTCATAAATTTACTTGGCACTTAAAATAAACTGTTAAACTATTTTATAAAATATATCTCATTTCAAAGTATTTGTATTCCTTCAGAAAGGAAATTACATGTATCAATGTTCCAATTAAAAAAAAATAAATAAATAAAATATTTAAAAAAAAACATAATTTTAGTCACTCCATGTCAAAATTAAATAAGCTTATCCCTCCTATGGTTTGACCTTTCAAAACCTTTCAAAATCTGCTTACTGGCAAAATGGCTATCAATAATTATGAACCCTTTAAAACACTCCAGAATTTGTTGCTACTGAACCACACCTTTCAATACCCTTTGAAAGGTATTGAAACATTTCAACACCAGTTTGTTCAGAGAGTTGTTTCACCTTTCGAAACCTTTCATACATGTACATGTAGGTCCCTTTTGTCAGACAGTTTTCTCACCTTTCAAAACCCTTCAGAACAGCAAACTTGAAAGGTTTTGAAAGGTCTGACAATTCTATGGCAACTGCACTGTACATAGGAGGGTTAACGCTTTCACACGTAACTTTACATGTAGGTTGTTATTTATGTATAATACAAACATTTCAAGTGTACATAAACACATACGACATAAAACACAATAAAGGGGGGCCACTTTCCTACCGTCACGTTAGCAGTTTTTCTAATGGTTGTAATTTTTTTTTTTAATATCTGAAACCACCCAAAAAGAATTTCAACATTTGAATAGACATGCATGCTTATCCTAAAGATAATTTGAGTTGATTATTACTATTATTTTTTTAATTAGCGTAAAATTTCCATCAACAAATGGACGGAAAAGTGAGTTAACTTTTTCCGTCCAATTTTTATGGAAATTTGAGTGTAAAAAAATAAAAAATAAATAAATAAAATAAATCAACTCAAATTAGTTCTAGTATAACTAGCCTGCATGTCCATTCACATGTTGAAACACTTTTTGGTCGGTTTCAGGTACTTAAAAATAAATTACAACCATTGGAAAAACTGCTAACGTGACGGATGCAAAGTGGCCCCCTTTATTATGTTTTATGTCATATACATACATGTACACATACCGGCTTTAAAGTTAAACACAATGGCCCTGAAAAATGCCCTCAATATAATTCGAACAGCTGGGCATTTCATAATTTGACCTTGATACTAAAGTGAACATTGAATTATGGATGGTGCATGAGTGAATGTATGTTATGTAGTTTGCATATGGTTCGGCCGGAGTGTGCACCAAGTATGTTCATTTATGAAATCTACAGACATTTCACCAAAGGTTAACCCTCCTATAGGTTTAACACTCAAAGACACTCAAAATTTGTATGTCTCTCTTAACCCATTGACTTTGTGAAGTGCACTCAAATACGTGCAAACACATGTGGCTGTGATAAGAGGTCAAACCCAAAGACACTCAAAATTTGTATGTAACTCCCAACCCATGGACTTTGTGCAGTGCACTCAAGGAGGTCAAACCAAAACCAAGTACATACACAGCTCTGTGTGACTCTGTGGTTTGACCTATTGGCAATGCAATCAAAAATACTCAAGTGAGTGTCTGTGGGTGCCGTGCTGACTGGGCCAAATTTCAGCCTGGGCATAGGAGGGTTTTAATTAAATGACTGCAACGGTCAAAATCAGTCAAAAGTTTTATATGCATGCCAATGTGTAGTAGTAATAATAATAATAATAATAATAATAATAATAATAATGTGGACTTATATAGTGCACGTATCCACCAAACTGGTGCTCAAGACTGCCCCTGCTCATCAGGCTCATAAATCATTCCTGAAACCATCTCAGCTCCCTGGGGAGTATACAGCTCAATTGCTGCCATTTCGGCGCATATAAAGGTCAAACACAACAACCAACTCTGCCCTCACAGGTACCCATTTACGCCTGGGTGGAGAGAAGCAATTATGGTAAAGTGTCTTGCTCAAGGACACAAGTACCCCGGTCGCGGTTGGGATTCGAACCCACATTCTGACGACTCGGCCATCAGAACACAAATCCGATGCACTAAACCGCTCGACCATTCTTGTGTACAGTATGCAATATTTTGAGGCATGCACACAAAAAGCATTGTGTACTTAGCAGTTCTTTTTTTTGCAGAAAACTGCATGTATACAAGGGTTAAATAAGCTTAACGCTTTCACATGTAACTTTACATGTAGGTTGTTATTTATGCATAATACAGACATTTCAAGTATACATTAACATATAAACGTACTGGCTTTAAAGTTAAACACAATGCCCTGAAAAAATGCCCTCAATATAATTCGAACAGCTGGGCATTTCATAATTTGATATTGATACAAAAGTGAACATTGATTTATGGATGGTGCAAGAGTGAATGTACATTATGTAGTTTGCATTCGGCCGGAGTGTGCACCAAGTACGTTCATTTATGAAATCTACAGACATTTCACCATAATGTACATGTACCCTTCTATGACTGCAACAGTCAAAATCAGTCATAAGTTTGATATGCATGCCAATGTGTAGTAGTAATAATAATAATAATAATAATGTGGACTTATATAGAGCACGTATCCACCAAACTGGTGCTCAAGGCACAATTACATTATTACCCCCTGCTCATCAGGCGTATAAATCATTCCTGAAACTATCTCAGCTCCCTGGGGGAGTATACAGCTCAATTGCTGCCATTACAGCGCATTATACATGCAGGGCTAATCAAAGACAACAACCAACTCTGCCCTCACAGGTACCCATTTACCCCTGGGTGGAGAGAAGCAATTATGGTAAAGTGTCTTGCTCAAGGACACAAGTACCCCAGTCGCGGTTGGGATTCGAACCCACATTCTGACGACTCGGCCATCAGAACACAAATCCGATGCACTAAACCGCTCGACCATGGCACTCCATAGTAATCACATTTACAGGTCAAAATGAGTCGACTGTTTTTGACTGGTAAAAAGCATTGTCTTGTATTGTTGTGGTGGTCAAAATAGTGGTGGTCAAAATGAGTCAAAACCAGTCCAAGATGCCCCTGTGTGCACATTTGGGTCAACAGTCAAAAACAGTCAAAAACAGTCAGTTGACTGATTTTGACTATTATATATACACATGTGTAGCTACTTCCCACAAAATTTCACCTAAAGTAGGGGGGTAAAGCTTTAAACAGTGTCACATTGATGGACAGTGTGAACGAATGAATTTCATAATTTGACACCAATACAAATGTGAATTGCAGAGCATGGAATCGGAATGCTAGTTTTAGATTAACTCAGTGACTGCCATAATACCCCCACATGATAAGGTCATATAACCGTTGCTGCTGCATAAATGAGCCAGTAATTTTCAGTCACTGTGTTCATCTTAAACTAGGACACCGATTCCATGCCCTGTTGAAAGGCTGCTCTGATCGTGACGATACTGCCCCTTCAAAAAATGTTCCCACAGACAATCTGATATTCTAATGGAAGTGCCCTTTACTCAGGAACAGTGGCCTTGCCATGGAATGAAATTCCAGGCAGGCTGTAGAATCTAAAAAAAATTCCCGAAGCATGATATTATTGTGCATTATAAGTGTACATATGCGGACCCATCAACAAAAGAAAAGGATTTTAAACCCCATCTTGAGTATCCCAGACAGCAGACACCGATCACAGCTTAATAACTGCGGCGTTCTGAATACGCGCAGTAATTCAACCCAAGATTGAATAATCACACTACATGCATGATCACTCACACACACAGTAATGTACATTGCCATCAATATCAATGTCTCTGTGCAATTCAGTAGGGTGCCTTGTGTGTCACACCTGGAATTTCATTCTTGTAGGGGCAAGGTGACTTTTCCTGAGTAAAGGGCACTGGATCTCCCACTTGGGGGGGGGGGAGGTGTCGTCCTCCTTGGGGAGAGGGGGCTCCTTCAGTAGTAGGGCTGGCTTCAAAAGGGGGGAGGGGTCACTTCATGAGGTGGACAGGCAGAGTCACATGTTAATGGGCAATGGAAACAGTTAAATTTCAATGTCGATTTTAACATGGATTTAAAGTTGATACATGTGTAGCATGTAAAAGCCCTTTTCACACGAGGGAAATAAGCAGGGGGTCCATGGTCCTAACAACACAATGTTGTCAAATACACTTCGTGTGAAATGTACCTCTGCTCTGCACAAACACAGGTCCGTAGTCTTTTCCTGACCACGGTCGAGACCAGCAACAAAAAAAAACACCGTTGTTAAAGTTCACCACGATAGGCCGTGTGAATGAACAAACCGCACAGAGACCAAGGACCATTGTTTCGCGAGAGCTACCACGCATGCGCGCAAGAAAATTTCCCAGGATGCCTTTAAATCAAGATGGCGATGCCCGAACAGTTAATGAGTGTGTCATTCCCATTTCCCCCGCCACGTCTTTCCACACTTTGTGGTTGTGGACGAGACCATCCAGCTTTTTTTGGACTTCAGTGGAGCCTACCACCGTAATCAGCTGGATGGTCTCGTCGTACGTCCATGTGCTCCGCTTTTGGTTTTTTTTCTTCGATGAAGTTTTGGACATTTGCTCAAAAATTACCGATTCTATATCGTTTTTCGCCATGTTTTGCACTGAGCTGTGAGAGTGGTAGAGAGAGAGAGGACGGACGCTAATTAACAATAAACATACAATACAAATCAATAGCGCGGGAAAATGAATGGTAATCAACACATGCAATAGCGATTCCACGCTAGCTGTGCGAATACCAGTTAACTGCACTATAAACAATGTTGACATTTGACACCCCAAAAGACGAAGGCTATGTGACACGGGACGTTGGTTTCTTCGCCGTGTGAAAGGTCGTATCCGAGTTTGACCAACGTCCGTGGTCAATACAACTGGCGCCCGAGACCAAGGACCCTAGTTTGCGTTTGTCATGTGAAAAGGGCTAAAGTCTACCCTCTGAGTTACATGTACATGTACATGTAGTAGATCAACAGGGCATAATGGAATCGGTGTCCTAGTTTAAGATGAACACAGTGACTGAAAATTACTGGCTCATTTATGCAGCGGCAATGGTACTGTGACCTTATGTGGTGTATTATTTTCAGTCAGAGTACATCTAAAATTAGCACTGTGAGCCGATTCCATGCCCTGTTGATCATGACGATACATGTATACTGTCCCTTTAAGACTATATTGGTAATATATTGTACATCGTTTCTTGCTGTGCACATATGTAAATGTGTTGTGCATATCCTGCTGTGAATCACACAAGCACAGGGTTCAAATTTGGCAACAACAAAAACCAGGAAAGCATGTCTGTACAGTATAACTTTCAACATTAGCTGAACTGTACGTGTACATGACTACATGAACATAAACACATCACTGTCATAAAAGAGGGAAATGTCACCAGACTGCTAAATCGGTAACAATTATATGTATTGTTGGAGATTTAGCGCAATGAATTTGTGCAAACCTTTGAAGTTGGCCATCTTGTCGTCTGCTACATAAAACTACATGCATACTTGTATTAACCCTGCTACACAAAATATCACCATTTTCAGGTAAAATTTTACGTAATGAAGGGTTCATCGTGAGATAATATAGAAACAAAGTATTCTTTAACCCTGCTACACATGGAGGCCACTCCCAACCGCTAAATGTCCAATATGTTGTACACATACATAATTTCTGCATACAAGCCACACTAACCCTTTTAAGTAATCTTGTATGTAAAACTCCGAGGCCACTGGAGACCACTGTTAATGAACCCCTATGCATGTATGTATTCTGGCTAGGAACCTTCCTGAACCCTAAACCCCTATACATGTACATGTATGTATTCTGGCTAGGAACCTTCCTGAACCCTAACCCCCTATAGGTTTTCTGGCTAGGAACCTTCCTGAATCCTCCAAAATCCATCAGTGCACTTTTGGAAACATGCCCTTATCTTCAAAATGCACCATGCATTTTCGTTGATCTTTCATATTCAGCACTTATGGCCTGTACTTCTTGCCAGGTAGTAATTTTGCCCCATTTGAAGAGGTGAAAGTACCAGTTTCCAACACTGCTGAATTTTCCCCAAAAAAGTGCCCCTTGGAGGATTTTGCAGGATTTGGGGCGGTTAGGGTTAATGTGGAAATAGATTACAAGCCACTGGTTTTGAATTGTTAAACTTTGGCGTGTGAACATTTGTGTACATTTCCCACACAAGCAATGATGCATGTACAGCCATGTACAAGTAATTAAATCACAATAATAGAATCACTGGACTTTGGAATTTATTCTATGGGTGTGTGCACACAGGGTTTCTTTCAGCATTCGGGGGATAATAATAATGCAGACCTGATACTATACGGAGGCAATGGAGGCAATTGCCTTGGTGCACCCTGGTCATTGCTTTGGTGCCCCTTGAAGTGTTCCAATAGAAATTTACATTTTCCTCATAGAGGTGCCCTTAACCTAGCTTAAATTGCCTTGCCCCTACCAATAGATAGTATCAGGCCTGATAATAATTTCATTATTATATAGCACATTTCACATAATGTTGCCAATGCACTTTACATTATTTCCCCCTGGTCACTGGGCCAATATCATTCATATAATCTTTCTCAGCTCCCTGGGGAGTATACACCCCATTATGTGCAACCTTTTGGCATTACAGGGCTAATCAAACACAATAACCATCTCTACCCTCACAGATACCCATTTATACTCCTTGGTGAAGAGAAGCAATTACAGTAAAGTGCCTTGCTCAAGGACACAAGTGCCACGGTCGCGGCCAGGATTCGAACCCACATTCTGACGACTCGGCCATCAGAACACAAGTCCAATGCACATAACTGCTCGGCCATGGTACCCCAATAAACCACATGTTGTCACAACTGAATATTCACAACAAAGGCCCCATTTGCCATTAAAAAAACACTGACAATAGGATTTTCAATTTGATTAACCCTTGTATACATGAAGTCTCCAAAATGCTGCAAAAAAAGAACTGCTAAGTACACAATGCTTTTTGTGTGCATGCCTCAAAATATTGCATACTGTACAGAAGAATGGTACATGAATACCCCAAAATGCCCCTGGGTATGGGACAAAAACCAAACTGTTCTGATCCTCACACAGTACGTGTATACCGCAAGTTACTGCACTGGTTTATTTCAAGTTAGCCTTGCAATGAAACAAAGCAGGTGGCTGCTTCAGTTTACCTCATCTCTCTGAAGAGCCTTGGGCTATGCCATTAATCATTAGATAAGAAAGTGCGTACCACAATATGTCCCAGTTGAGACATTTTGAAGTATGGGTCCACTTTGTGAAGAACTACACTGATAATAGGAGGGTTAATTGAAATTTACATTATTAAACCCCTAACCATCCTAAATCAGTCAAAATGAACCGGAGGATTTGAATGATTTTGTAGGATTAATAATAATAATAATAATAATAATAATGTGTGGACTTATATAGCGCACGTTCCCACCAACTGAGTGGTGCTCAAGGCGCATTATATTATTACCCCTGCTCATAAGGCTCATAAGGCTCATAAATCATTCCTGAAACCATCTCAGCTCCCTGGGGAGTATACAGCTCAATTGCTGCCATTACAGCGCATATAGGGCTAATCAACCAACTCTGCGCTCACAGGTACCCATTTAACCCCTGGGTGGAGAGAAGCAATTATGGTTAAGTGTCTTGCTCAAGGACACAAGTGTCACGGCCGGGATTCGAATCCACATTCTGCTGCTAACACCAGAACTTGAGTCCGGTAGGCTAGACAGCTCGGCCACGACACTCCATATTGAGGTAGGATTTGAAATTCCATTGACTTAGCCTACCAAAAATCAATGATGTATCAGTTAAAGGACTGGAAATAGTACGGATCCTGCATAAAATCACATGGGTTGATTTTGAAGGATGGAGGTAGCAGGGATCCTCCATAAAACTCATATCAGTTGAATTTGAAGGATTGCGGCCGTTACCAGTGATTAGTATCAATGGGATAAAAGGTCAACCATGGTTTAAAAAATGTTGACTGGACATGTGATTTAATTCACATAGCCCCATTCCGTATCCTTGGCCCTAACCCCACATGTACAAAAATAGAACCATATTTCTATTTTTGTAACTTTTGATGTGTTAATTATTACAACTTTAAACTTAGTGATTAGGTAACCTTGCCCAAGCAGACACTTTTGGCATAAAATTATTTATTATCATATTAATTATTATTATAAAATCTGATTGGCATAAAATTAAACACATTTGGCATCAATTTAAAATTTCAAACTTTATGCTAATGATGTCTGCTTGGGCAAGCATAAAATTTAGCTAAGCTTGGGCGATATCGATTTTTTTTTCATCCACGATATATCGGCAAACATATATATCGCAATTTTCGATAATATCGCGATTACTTGTTTTTCATACACGCACGAATACTTTCGAGCCGATAACATCAGGTATGTACCCTTTTACAAGCGTCACAATAAATTAATTTTCGTAGTGCGTACATGTATGTACTTCTGTAGTTCGCTTTTGTTTCTCACTTCCGAAAGCTGAAAAGACTGTTCTAATTTCATTTCCATGGAATTTCCGACTTGACTCGGAATGGCGTTTTCTTTTTATAGTGATATATTTTTTTAATCGCGATGTTCCCGATATCTCGATAACTTGAAAAGGTTCTCAATATCGTAATCGAATACAAAAAGGTATTGCGATATTCGATATTATCATGTTATCGCCCAAACTTATATAATTAGCAGATTAAAAGTTGTAAAATATGTGGTATTAGGGCCATGGATACAGAGGGAGTCCAGCGTTTCTGCTCAGTCCACATCGTAGCCCTCTAGCGGTGAATTTGCACCCAGTGTCGTGATGATAGCCACTTTTGCATTGTGTGAGCATTGTGCGTACACTTTATATGCGTATGCTATGGTATTACGCGTGCCAGGCAATGATTATTGGAAATATTCCGCGCGTACGCACAGCAACTGGAAAATACGCCAAACGCGACGCACTATCGCTGCCCTTTCGCCCACAGTGGTCTAAAACATGTGCCCTCAACGACAACGGCTCACGAATGGTGCAAATTGGCCCTAAAATGGGGCAAGTAAACCATATATGTTATCACAACTGAATATTCACAACGTCATAAGGACCCCTTTGCCATCATAAAATGATTGACATTGTTATTTTATCATTTTTAATTTGATAAATGGAAATTTAACATTAACACTATAACAGTTCCATTAAGTGATTAACCATGGTTGATATATGACATTCATAATCATAACAACAGTGTTGGAGTGTTTATTACAAATTATTTCATTATTCATGTTTTTTATTACTTTAAAGTTAAACGTCAGTTTATTCATAAACAAAGTTTCCAGAGAGACAAAACTGACAAATGAGTACAACCCTTCTCACCTTCGTCTATTCCCCGAATATACTGGCCATGTTGTCCCTGTTTACTGTGAAGATTGAAACCGTAGCCGGTCGGTCCTTTGACCATCTTACATAGCCTGGCATTGCTCGGTGCGTCCGGCACGGGGGGCGTCTTTGCAGAAGTCCCCGAACTCGACTTTCTCTTGCCACTTTTCGAACTCATCTTTCTGCTCCGGTTTTCGCCAAGACGACAGCAATGTCAGTAGCCGAAACTGAGCTGGCTAGAAAGAGGGGCAACTTGTTGGCCCTATGACACACCTGTTGCGTGGGCTGTGGGGCGTTAACAGTGTGCTTTTGGAGAGTTTTGTGGCGATAATGACTAAATTGGTTACTCACTTCTAATAAGAATCAGTGACCCGTGAACACTAGGCGTTCACACAGTACGCAAACTAAAAAGATGTCGGCGGCTCTTCCAGTTAATTCCAACCGAGTTTACATCACGTGACCAACATCGGGGCAAATTGACGGTTTCTAATCCCCCATTTTTTGCAGGGATTCCCTAGCCTGCATACTGACCTTGAATTTTCACTGTTAACGATTTATAATAGAACTCATTCTTTTTTTTCAGGTATTTTTTTCATAGTTTCATGGTCGTATTGGACGTACAAATTAAATTCTTCTGTACCGTGTGTCTTTGCCAATATTCAATAACCCTAGGCTAAGAAGAATCAATCAATTATATTCATTTCCGTATGCTTACCTATGGCCTCCGGGCATATGCCACTTATGTTATCACTTTTAATAAAATAAAAAAATAAAAATATTATTATAAGGTTTCATATAGTATAAATTATAAATTATGAAAGCTTATATCAAAGCGCATATTTAAAGGGGAAGCCAATCGTCACGATCAGAGCAGACTTTCGACAGGACATGGAATCGATGGCCTATAGTTTATGATTAACACAGTGACTGAGGATTACTGGCTCATTTATGCAGCAGCAACGGTAATATGACCCTATCATGTGGGGGTATTATGGTATGTATAGTCACTTTGTTAACTAGCATTCCGGTTTAGTGCATCGGATTTGTGTTCTGATGGATGAGCCGTCAGAATGTGGGTTCGCCGGAATCCCAGCCGCGACCGAGGTACTTGTGTCTTTGAGCAAGACACTTTACCATAATTGCTTCTCTCCACCCAGGGGTAAATGGGTACCTGTGAGGGCAGAGTTGGTTGTTGTGTTTGATTAGCCCATTTGCGCTGTAATGGCAGCAAGTGAGCTGTATACTCCCCAGGGAGCTGATATGGTTTCAGGAATGATTTATGAGCCTGATGAGCAGGGGTAATAATATAATGCGCCTTGAGCACCAGTTTGGTGGATACGTGCGCTATATAAGTCTACATTATTAGTATTATTATTATGCCCTGTTGATGGTGACGACGCACTCTAAAAAACGAAGTGCTGAATATAGCACCTCGAGTGCAGTCACTATTTAAGCTCCTAAAAAGTGCTAAAATTAACACTTGAGGTGCTATATTCAGCACTTCGAGTGTACTTTGTATATGCACTCTAGAAACGAAGTGCTGAATATAGCACCTCAAGTGCAGTCACTATACAAGCTCCTAAAAAGTGCTAAAATTAGCACTTGAGGTGCTATATTCAACACTTCGAGTGTACTTTGTATATGCACTCTAGAAACGAAGTGCTGAATATAGCACCTCAAGTGCAGTCACTATACAAGCTCCTAAAAAGTGCTAAAATTAGCACTCGAGGTGCTATATTCAGCACTTCGAGTGTACTTTGTATATGCACTCTAGAAACGAAGTGCTGAATATAGCACCTCAAGTGCAGTCACTATACAAGCTCCTAAAAAGTGCTAAAATTAGCACTCGAGGTGCTATATTCAGCACTTCGAGTGTACTTTGTATATGCACTCTAGAAACGAAGTGCTGAATATAGCACCTCGAGTGCTAATTTTAGCACTTTTTAGGAGCTTGTATAGTGACTGCACTCGAGGTGCTATATTCAGCACTTCGCTTTTTTAGAGTGTAGGCCTACTGTCCCTTTAAACAACCATTTGAGATACCCACATTTTTTTACTGGTCAAAATCGGATTTGTTTTCATGGGAATATTCGAGTTCATAAAAGAAACGGTGAATTTGCGCCCAAATTAATTTATAAAACGATCCACCGTAAAGTAACATCGGGACATGATTATTGTAAAATCACTCTTCTCACGATTACTTTGAGAATGGTGTCACTGTTGTTTTCCTCTCCCCTATTAAAATGCCTTCCTTGTAGCTTAAAGGGACAATTATCGTCACGGTCAGAACAGACATTCAACACTGAGGGCATGGACTCGGTGTCCTAAGATGAAGTGACTGGAAATTACTGGCTCATTTATTTCATTCACTGAGTTAAAAGGCACGTCTGGATCTCCCACGGGGTCTCGGCCATCGCTGGGGGGGGGGGGGGCTCCTTCAGTAGTAGGGCTGGCTTCAAAAGGGGGGAGGGGTCGCTTCATGAGGTGGACAGGCAGAGTCACATGTTAATTGGCAATGGAAACAGTTTTCAACGTCGATTTTAACGAAAGTTGATAACGTGTAAAGCCTACTCTCTGAGTTCAGTAGAGGGTAGGGACAGTCTTGTCACGATCAGAGCAAACTGTCAACAGGGCATGGAATCAGTTTCCTCGTTTATGATTGTAACCGGGTGAATGTACAACCATGTCGGTTATATTATGGACGAAACGTTAAAAGGAATTTCCTTATTGTAATTGTACGTTTTGTATCTTGTTTGCTTAATATTAGTTATAGTGTTATTGCCTTCTCATGTTACCTTTAGGAATGTTCAGTCCGAGTTATAAAACGCGGTAAAGCTAGGGGGTCTTGCCACCACTGAGGGCTATAGCACCTACGTCCTTGTCTAGCCCCGTGGAAATTTTGGGGGGTTGCAGCAGCGGGTACGGCGATTTAGAGCCTGGCTGGCACTTGCCAACGCGCTGCTGGTGACGGCGGTTGCGAAGGCGAACGTCTGTCCAGTGAGCCTTAATTGTAGCATGGAGGAAGGATTCCTTCCTCCATGATTGTAGTTTCGTCTTTAATTGTGTCAGGATGTTCTTCGACTATTACAGTACATGTCTGATACAGGTAAATGATACATTTTTACTTATTTTTTAATTTTATTTTCACTGGAAATTATCTTTGTAATTTTTTGAGTTTAGTAGGGGAAAGATAAGTTTAAGTAAAGAAACATTTTCTTTTTGGTGTCGAGACAAATTCTATAAGTATAAGCATGGAGGAAGGAATCCTTCCTCCATGGTATAAGTGTTCGGTGAGCTTTGGGAATCGACGTCAAGTCGACCACAGTACCGGCTAGTTCATTAATTTAGCGGTGGGAAAAGTTACGATAACTTGGTATACGTCTCGGTGACGTGGCTGCGAAGATTAATGGAGAAAATAACTTCCATTCAGAGTGAAGCATAACTCGAAATAATTTCGTAAGGGGCTAGCTTTGTTTGGGATTATTGGTTATCTGACAGGTGTATTGGAATGAATCCTTTACAGGAGGCCGTCAGTATTTGTCACTTTGTATAGTGATGGCAGACTTTTATAATTTGTCGCCGTTGATGTCAATAAGTAAATTGTTGGGATGTTGGGAGAATTTAAACAAATAATATTTTTGGAAGACGGGAGAGGCATATAGACTAATTATAGATTAATCGAGTACTGTATATGTTTTTATGTATTTTAAAGATATTTTAAAGAAGTGCGATGAAGTTGGTTTGGGTTGGAGAGTGATAGAGATTTCTTTTCGGCTGTAATTCGAAGTCAATTCATACAGTCCGATTTGAGTAATCTGGTCCTCCCATGGGGATTGTAGTTTACAAATGTTTTTTTTATTTTTTTTTTTATGAACGATGGAAGTTCTACCGTTTTGTAGAGGCATTGCATGCGAGTCCGTCATGGACATCGGCATATTTGTTGTCATTACATGCATAGTGACCGCAGAACTCGAGCGTACTGTGTAAGATTGCATGGTTTTTGGTTGTGTTTTAGCATATTGTAATTCACTTCATTTTAGACCATCGTCCACCTGCTGATGACAGCTGAAGGTTGTTTTAGCCAGTGACCGGATTTTATCATGGTGCCGAAATGGTGGGTCCGTGATCTGTAGACCCATTGTCGCTGGTTGGGCTATGTTTATGGTCCATGATTGGTTATTCCGTTTATTGGTTTATGGGTTCTTGCAAAGGGATCGGGGATCGGGGATCGCTCTTAACGTAAATGGCTGTTGGGTCTGGTATGATGTTTTTGTCGGAAAGCGCTATTATTGTTTATCATAATTATTGTTAATTGCGCCTTAATTCTTCCATTTCATTTTTATTATGTATACCATTTTGTATTAAAGAAACTTGTGGTTAACTGAATAATTCAATTAGATTGATATAGAACATGAGGTGAACCGTATTTTGTGCTGATTTGAAGTTGTTATTTTTCTGTTTGTTTTAACAGGTTTTTTTTGTGTGTGTGTTTGGTTTCGGGTTTACGTTTTCATTTTGGTTGTAGTTCTCTAGATTTGTGATTTCATTAAAGTTCATTGGTCCACGGTATCCTTACTTGCATTCTGTGTATTATTCCTGGGTGTGCAAAAGCTCCGGTTACATGATGAACACATTAACTGAAAATTACTGGCTCATTTATGCAGCAACAACGGTAATATGACCTTATCATGTGGGGTATTATTATTTCATTCACCAAGTTAATCTAAAACTCAGAGAACTCTGATTCCATGCCCTGTTGATTGTGACGACATTGTTCCTTTAAAGGGAAGATACAGCATTTGGTAATGTTGTCAAAACTCCTTTTACTCTTTCACGAGAAAATAGTGAAAATGCATTCAGATTTCGGTTGAAGTTATTTACGTGAAATTTAGGAAAGAATACTCTTTTCAAAAAATTTGAAATTATTTTACTTTTCTTTGAAAATAACAGTACCTTAGACAAAATTATTTGTATGGAAACTTTAACTAAGTAAGTTAACATTAATATTGGATCACTTTTTAATTTTTAATTTCCACTTAAAAATAAAGGATTACAAAAAATATATAAGTACAGATAAGTAACGACTATTTGCGGTCACACCATGTGAAATTCTCAATTGAGTGGTAATTCGTTCTGAAAAAAAGAACTGGGGGTTACAACTCACAGAACTAAGTACTATTAATAATAACAATGATAAATTATTGGCACAATGTCATGTTAGATCGAGACGATTTTCTGGAATATTGCCCGGACGGATCGATCAATCATCACTGGGGTGGAACCGTCACGGTGGACGACGAACCAGTGGCGCATCAGATGGCAATAAGAGCCTCGCAAATTATTCATTAGTAAATTTTATTTTTCAAAAAGGCTAAATAAATAATTCTTATAAATGAATGAAATCTTCCGAATGCCATCTTAATACAAAAACAAATCCTTCCGATTGTTGGTTTGAGTCCTGATATTTACTTCATGACTTTGGACACTACGTGTAAAATATGGAGGGCTGTCGATTTAGTTGAGCTAGGAACACTTAGGAATTACAGTACAGAATCTGGGACACGTTTATCACAGTAAGAAACAACAGGGATGCCACAGATGGATGTGACCTTTATTAACCTTTGAGATAGAGGGCGCTAGACAACAGCAACTAATTTACAACTGATCAGAGTCACTGATCTCTATACTACTACTACTACTACTACTACTACTACTACTACTACTACTACTACTACTACTACTACTACTACTACTACTACTACTACTACTACTACTACTACTACTACTACTACTACTACTGCTACTACTGCTACTACTTACTACTGCTACTACTTACTACTGCTACTACTACTACTACTACTACTACTACTACTACTACTACTACTACTACTACTACTACTACTACTACTACTACTACTACTACTACTACTACTACTACTACTACTACTACTACTACGGACTTATATGGCGCACGTATCCACCAAACTGTTGCTCAAGGCGCATTACATTATTACCACTGTTCATCAGGCTCATAAATCATTCCTGAATCCATCTCAGTTCCCTGGGGAGTATACAGCACAATTGCTGCCATTACAGCGCATATAGTGCTAGTAATCAAACACAACAACCAACTCTGCCCTCACAGGTACCCATTTACCCCTGGGTGGAGAGAAGCAATTATGGTAAAGCGTCTTGCTCAAGGACACAAGAACCATGGTCGCGGTTGGGATTCGAACCCACATTCTGACGACTCAGCCATCAGACACAAATCCGATGCACTAAACAGCTCGAGCATGCTCTGATCATCACGTTGTAAATTTGATGTTGTGCCTAGCGCCCTCTATCTCAGTTGTCAAATCAATGATTTTTGTAACAAATCATTAGAGATTAGACATAATTATTACGGTGCTACAACAAATTTTCCTGTTTATGCTCTCTTTGTAAACTTCAATTAGAGTTGTTGACTCCAGTCGATCAGTGACATGACTTAAATCTGACATTAGGTCACATTTTGTTGTACTTGAAACTTGACTTGACTTGGAAAAAATTACTTTAGACTTGACTTCGACAAAAATTACTTGTGACTTGACTTGACTTACAAAGAAATTACTTGTAGCTTGACTTGACTTACAAAGATGACTTGTAGCTTGACTTGACTTACAGAGAAAAATGACTTTGTGAGTTGTCTTACAAAGAACTAGAAATGACTTGTGACTTGACCTGACTTGACTTGACTTGACTTGCAAAGAAGTGACTTGTGTCTTTTGGCTTTGACAAAAATGACTTGGTTCACAACTCTGCTTCAAATCCTATTTGTTTTCCCTTGCATGAGTTTTTCCTGTGCCCAACCTGCACCCACCCCAAAGACCGCACAGCGCGCCCCCAACGATAGTCATAAATCCACCCGCTCCTGGAGTCCAACAACCACAACTATGTTGTCTGCCACAAAATGATATCAAGAACACAGAAGGAGAATATTGTGTCCAACTTGTTTACGAATTGTGGCTCAAATAATTAATTTTCCAATCAAAGTTTATTATTTTTTCCCCATTGGATTGAGACTATACTCTCATTCACGTTCAATTATGCCAATCCGTAATATTGGGGTAAAAGAAACCATCAGTGCATTGGGCGTGGTGGGTACAATCACAGGTAGGTAACGTACCGCCACGGTTATGAGGGGAACACAAAACCTTATTCCCACGGTCTAGTTCGTTCCCCCGTGGTATGGTTAATTCCCATTACAGAGAGATGTGGGATCGCTTATTATGAGAACGAGGTCGGAACCGTTCCCACCGCCCCATCAACGAGGCGTCCCGTACGAGCAGCAAGCAGGTAAGGGCAAAATGCAGACGGACTGGACGACCCACTTCCATCAGCTCTCTTTTTTGTGGTCAGAATCATAACTGTAGGTAGTTGTGGCCGAGTTTGGCGATTTGTCTACGGTTGTGGCTATTTGTGGCAGGCATGATAATCATTGAATCAAGGTCATTTAAGGTTCAACAGCTTATAGATTGATACCCTGACACGTTTCACTATCAACGCCTATTTGATTCGTCTAGGCGCCATAATAATCAACCTCGTACACAACACTGTAGACGGGCAAGGTTTTAACCCCCTGTATACGGATCTGATTACGCAATGCAAGATGGCAGCCTCCATGAATGAATTTTCAGCAGTCGTCGTTCACACCAAAAATGCTCAGAAAATGAGGTAAATTTAATTTTTTTAAATTTAAATATTTTTTTTGGGGGGGGGGTTAGGAAAATATTTAACTAACATGCCTGCACTGTACACAAATGATATGGACAGAATTGAAGACTGAACTGAAGCAACGACAAGTCAACGTTATTATAAGTCGTTAGCAATAGCAGACGACAAACATGACAAACTGACTGCCAACCTTTCATGTCACCATGCCAACAGTTCAACCACTGACACTGTCAAACAGTTTACAAATAACATGCCAACATTTTCTGAAAATAAATCAGTGTCCATGAAGTCAAATATGGGAAAGAATGTCAAACCCAACCACCACTTCACTTGTGCCATGGTCGAGCGGGACTTTAGTGCATCGGGTTTGTGTTCTGATGGCTGAGTCAGTAAATGGGTACCTGTGAGGGCAGAGTTGGTTGTTGTGTTTGATTAGCCCATGGCGACCGGGGTAGCCTACTTGTGTCCTTAAGCAAGACACTTTACCATAATTGCTTCTCTCCACCCAGGCATAAATGGGTACCTGTGAGGGCAGAGTTGGTTGTTGTGTTTGACCTTTATATGCGCCGAAATGGCAGCAATTGAGCTGTATACTCCCCAGGGAGCTGAGATGGTTTCAGAAATGATTTATGCGCTTGATGAGCAGGGGTAATTAAAAATGTAATGCGCCAGTTTGGTGGAAACGCGCGCTATATACATGTAAGTCCACATTATTTAATAATTATTAGACTAAGCATGTGTTTTTAACAAATGAAAAAATGGGCAATATCTCACAAAATATCATTTCCAATCCTCACTCGACTAAAATTTCCTCTCATTTAGTGTGTCCTCTGTCATCTTTTAAAGGAAAATCTGTGATATTTTGTCATATTTTGACAGAAAATTGGCGGTTGTATTCTACATTCTTTTCAAAATATGAGCATTTGCCACGTGATATCCTTTGCAGGCGATTGTACAGTATTTTACAGATCCAGATCCTCTTCCATAATAAGTGAGGTTTTTGTCAAAGGCTAATAATATAGTTTTTTAAGTGTAGATAAATTATTGTGAAATCTTTCCAAAATGTAATGTTATTTAACATTCAGTTTCATAAATCATGTCAATAGACCTTATGCATATGACGTCGCAAATGGCTAGAGAAGGTCACTCATTGGTTCATGTATGCGCGCTGTGCGTGCGTATACGCACAGCGCGCATACATGAACCAATGAATGACGTTCTCTAGCCT
The DNA here is from genome assembly GCA_029582265.1 of Zoroaster sp. YZ-2022. Lineage (NCBI taxonomy): Eukaryota > Metazoa > Echinodermata > Asteroidea > Forcipulatida > Zoroasteridae > Zoroaster > Zoroaster sp. YZ-2022. The sequence continues at coordinate 53,143,169 of CM055817.1, forward strand.
CTGATAGAGGGCGATATTCAGGTCAATTGTGTCAGGTGTCATTGGAATTTTGTTTTTGGCAGGTGTGTTTTGGAAAAAGATGGCTACTGGGATGGTTCTCGACGACTCAAAAGACTCGAGGGAAACCTTGTCGCTATTCCTGTGATGACAAATATCTTATCTGAAGTTGGGGAAGGTTGTTTTATCAAAGATGGCAAAGGTATGACATCTGTGTGTTGATGTCAATTATACTACCCCAATTGGAACCCTAATCTCCCAATGAGGATGAAAATTGGCACCAATCGGGAAACCTTTGGTGATAATTTACAGTCTGCTGAACGTCAAGACGGGTTTCCCGATTGGAGTCCATTGGTATATCCTCATTGGGAGAACTGATTTCAATCGGAATCACAGAAACATCCTGAAAAATGGGTAGCGGGCCTGGGTCTCCCTTGAGTCTACAGGACAAAGTCCCCTGAACCTCCTGGATGTTTGATTTTGGAGGATTTACAGACTCTCCACATCCCCACAAACAAGAAACTAGAGGTTTGAACACAATACAGGCTACTTCTTTCTTTCCTTGGTGGCTATTTCTCCTCTTTCAAGAAAATTTTAAGACAAAAGGAGATTTGTAAAAAAATTCTGAAATCAGGAAAAATCCTGAGAAATCAAAGGCCTGCTTCATGTTATAATAATATTTCTTTCTTATAAAGTGCATTTCACATGTCCCAATGCACTTTACATTATTTCAGTCAATTAATATGTTTGTTCATACTGTATTTTTGTACCTTTTTAAGTCATGTTTGATTGTGTTCAGTGCATTTGCGCATGCATTGTATGATTAGGACGCTTGTAATATTACAAACTGTATGGGTGGAGGCAGTTGTCTAGACCGTACATGATCAATTCCTGACTCCATTACATGCAGACTGGCAAAAGCAACACCAACTTTCATTTTTGTGTTGCATTCTTGCTTTTCCTTCTCTGAAGAATCACCGAATGAAACATGGTCTCCAGAATGCAATATTCCATCAGATCAGGATGTCCTTGTGTCAGGATATTATCACGATTTACCATGCCACCTCGTCGCGATTGCCCTCCCCCCGTCAAAGAAACAGCTCGTGCTCTCCCCACATCAAACACTAGTCCAAGAGCTGAGAAAAACATTCAGAGAGTCGGACATTCCATTTCCAGAGGAGTTGGAGAAGGAGATTCCCGATGTGTGGGAGAAACATGGAGATCTTATTTTACTTCCACAGGTTTGTAAAAATGATCGAAATGAAAATTAAGAAATACGTTACCAGCCAATGTAATGTATATGTATTCTGGCTGGTTCTCAGCTAAATTCTGCTTACAAGATAAATTTGCTACTTAACCAGTTCGCGTCGGAGGCCATGTATACACGCAAAAAAAAATTTGGACAGCGGATCGGAGAGCGTCTAAACACGCCACAGGATTCTCGGTTGACGTGGCAACGAGCCATAAGCATACGGTGGAAGACGCGGTCTCCCCGGTCACGCTCTGGTGAGCACCATTGTTTGTGTTTGTGTGGTAAAAAAAAACCCGCCACGGGGGTTCGGAAAAACTTTTTTATTCCCGGTGCGAACTGGTTAAGCAGTGTTTTCTGCTACAATGTAAGCATGGAGCAATAAACAGTGTCCACTGACCCAAGCACTGACCTTGCAATCACTACAACAAACATGGATGTACATGTACCATGGAAAGGCAAGTCTGCCTAATAACCTCAATCCTCCAAAAGCCTTCACTTTGGCAAAGAGGATTTTGGAGGATTTGGGAAGGTTAGGGTTTTAATCAATGTTCAGTTTCACAATGAGGCAGTACTTAATTTTTCACTTTTCAGTCTAGAAGAATGAGTTGTGTTCAATTATAAACAATTTTTTATATTATTCTTAATCTCTTCATTCCTGAGTCAACAAAAAAAAACTATTCCAGTACAGAAATGAAACTATGCACAAGAGATTTACAAAAATTATTGTAAAAAACTAAAACAGAATAATGTTGAACTTGTTAGGTATTGTTTCTTTCATTAACCCTCCTATGCCCAGGCTGAAATTTGGCCCAGTCAGCACGGTACTCACAGACAGTCACTTGAGTATTTTTGGGTGCATTTCCGAGTCACACACAGCTGTGTATGAGTGCACTGCACAAAGTCAATGGGTTGGGAGTTACATACAATTTTGAGTGTCTTTGGGTTTGACCTCCTATCACACAGCCACATGTGCTTGCATGTATTTGAGTGCACTGCACAAAGTCAATGGGTTATTAGAGACATACAAATTGAGTGTCTTTGAGTGTTAAACCTATAGGAGGGTTAACCCTCCTATAATCAGTGCAATTTTTGAAACAACCCATTCAGGCCACACTAATATGTTCAAACATTTACAGTGGCCTTCGGTGGCACACAGTTGATTTTGTAAGATTACTTGGAAAGGACAGCAGGCTTGTACATGTACATGTACATGTACATACTGAAGGTTGCTCAAGAACAGAATTTTGTGGATCGGAGTGGCCTCCATGTGTAGGAGGGTTGATGGTTTTGGAAACTATTCATCTCTTCATTCCCGAATCAACAAAAAGAACTATTGTTCAAGTACAGAAATAAAACTATCCACCAGAGATTTATGATTTCATTTCAAAAGGCACTGAATAAAGTTAGGGGACATAGCTATATGTTTTACAACTTTTCATGAGAAGATTGAAATGATCTTTCATTTTCAATTTCAGTTTTTATTGTCAGTTGAATGAGTCGTGTTCAATAATACAAACATTTATTTGATATTTTTAACCCTAACCCCCTAGGTATTCTGGCTAGGAACCTTCCTGAATCCTCCAAAATCCATCAGTTCACTTTTGGAAACATGCCCTTCATGCATTTTTGTTGATCTTTCATATTCAGCACTTATGGCCTGTACTCCTTGCCAGGTAGTAATTTTGCCCCATTTGAAGAGGTGAAAGTACCAGTTTCCAACAGTGCTGAATTTTTCCCAAAAATTCCCATTTGGAGGATTTTGATGGATTTGGAGTGGTTAGGGTTAATATCTTCATCCCTGAATCAACAAAAACAACTACTCTTTCAGTACCGAAATAAACTATCCACAAGAGAGTTACGATTCCATTTCAAAAACTAGAAAACTAAAACAGAATAATGTTAGGTGTCATTACTATTTCTTTTACTACTTTTCAGGTAGTATTTCAGAAAAGGATTTGATAATTACCATGCCTTTAAACATTTTATCTTTTTAATGTCCTTCAGTCTAGTTTTAATTCCAACGTTTGGGATTCCTGTGATAACCTGTGGGATACAGTAGCTCGGGTGCTGGGAGGTCATCGGGTCGCTAGAAAAGGTCGGGTCAAGCAAGATGGATTCAGAAGTCCACGGGTGGAGCTGTTGCTTGGCAACGATGGATGGGTGGTGCATAAGGACAATGGTGTCAGGTAGGAAGCCTGGTTCCCTGCAAAAGGAATTGCTATGCAGGGTTTTTATTTTGGTTACCATCCAAACTTTCAAAAATTTTTCATTTTGGCTGGTTGTCTGGTTAATTTTGCTTAGCAAAATGTTTGGATAAGGCCAAAACAAAAAAGTCTCTGGTTTCTGGTCTCTGCGCACGTCACCTCAGACCCACGTGTCAGCATTTTTAATTTTCTTTTTTTGTGTGCTATGAAACGATGTCCAATCGCAGCCAAAATTGCTGGATTGATTGGAATTCTGCCGTGCTGTGCTTTAAATGACTTTTTCACATATGTTTGCCCGATTTGTGAGGCCTCTCTTAGCCACCATACTTTGTATGTGGGAAATTTGGTCTCCGCATATACAATGTGTCACGTATTTGCCTGTTGGCAACAAAAAGAAAGGTGGCTGAAAAAAAAATAAAAATAAAAAAAACGCATCACCACACTGATTTTGAAGCCGACCGATGACCAGAAACTGGAGACTTTTTTCTTTGAAATTAGCCCATTCATAAATGTTACATAATTTATAGTTTGACCATATGTGACCTGTCACCACAAAATTGAGCTTAAAGTCGGAAATTTAAACAATTGAGTTATTGGTATTTCTGGATTTAGGAGAACAAGAGCTTTCCAATGATATATAACACTTGGGGTTACAGCGATCCCCCAGACCATCAGATGGGGATTTGCAGCTTTGTTTCCGTCTTTGTTTCAAGTTGTTTGTCAGAACACGATAAAAGCTACTAACGAAATTGGCCTGAAATTGAGGTTTTTAATTTGTCTGATCGAACTGAAAAATTGGAATTCGAGATAAGGAGATTATCAAATATAATAAGAAAACAAATTAGACCTCCCCTCCTATTTTTCACTTTTCCCACTGTACTGTGAAATGGTATAGTGCGACTTTACGCTCATTTTGTTGTAATAGGTCACATATGTATGTAAATTTTCTCACATTTTTGACAGACACTCGATTGTCTGATTTTTCTACAGATATGTCTATGACGTAAGACACTGCATGTTTTCCATTGGAAACATCACCGAGAAAATGAGAGTGGCTGGTTTTGACTGCGCCGGTGAGACCGTGGTTGACCTTTATGCAGGTAGGTCAAAGGTCATTGTACTTCAAGGAACTTTTAGGTTTGACAAAAAAAGGAAAAAGAACCGGTTTGCTGCCGCCAGCATCTCAAAAAGGACAACATAGCCCAAAAACCGAACCAATGATTTTTCAAATCCTTGTGACATTTAAAAAAAAAAAAAAAAGTACATTGCAATGTACACAGTAAACAAACAAAATAAATTATTTTAAAAGCTATGCATGTCTGTTCCAGAAAAGCTCCTGATAATTTCAAGTCAATTTCTTCATTTGAACAGGAATTGGTTACTTCACCTTGCCGTATCTGGTCCACGCACACGCTGCCATGGTCCATGCGTGCGAGTGGAACCCCCACGCTGTCGCCGCTCTCATGAGGGGTCTGGCTGTCAACAACGTGCAGGACAGATGTGTAGTACACTCTGGTGACAACAGAAAAGTAAAGTCGGCAATGTCCCATTCTCCTCCTCAATTTTCTCTCGTCTGTCTGTGGCCATTTCTGAATTAAAAAATACTTGACTACGGCTGTGGCTATCAGGGCTGGAATTTCACGGTCTTGGCCTTGCTGCCCCTTGAAAATGTTCCCATAGATATTCTAATGGAAGTGCCCTTTACTCAGGAAAAGTGCCCTTTCCCCTACAAGAATGAAATTCCAGACCTGTATTATGATGACAAGTACATGGACATTAAACCCTAACCCCCTATAGGTATTCTGGCTAGGAACCTTCCTGAATCCTCCAAAATCCATCAGTACACTTGGGTCCCCTTGCATATGTTCCCATAGACATTCTGATATTCTAGTGGATGTGCTCTTGACTCATTAAGCCTGGAGTTTTACAGATTCCAGGGAGGCCGTTGCCTTGGCCTTGGTGCCCCTTACAAATGTTCCCATAGACATTCTGATATTCTAATGGAAGTGGCCTTACCCCTGTATGGATGTAATACCAGGCTTGAGCTATTAGCTGTAACGGCAATGTTGAAGTATACTCAGATGCAGTAATCTAGCTATAGCTGTAGTCAAAGTTGTAGTTTGGAAATTGCTTGTGGCCCTCTGTCTGTCTATCAGTTTCACATGTCTACTCATCTTCATTCTCTTCAATTTGCCTTTCTCCTACAGGTCTGTCCAAGAGGCGTAGCAGACCGCGTCAACCTCGGGCTGATCCCGAGCTCCGAAGAGGGATGGCCGGTCGCCTGCGCCGCCCTCAAACCACACAGTGGAGGGATTCTGCATATCCATGGCAATGTGACATCACCGCCTCGGACCAAGAAAGGAGACACAGCGTCCTGTGGAACGAAACATCTTAAACAGGGTGATGCGACTTTGTCCTCTGGGGAAAAAACACGTGATGACGTGTCAATAATGAAGCACAGTGTGTGTACGGCGAACTCCTGTACCGAGTGTAAACCCAAGGCAATGACTTTGCCCACTGGGATTAGAAGAGCAGAAGTAAGTCAGCCCTTTGAACTAACAGCCGATCAGAGGGCAAGATCAAAAGAGCCAAGCAAATTGTTAATTCAACTCAACACGGACACTTTGAGATCTAATAAGCTAGTCCAGTTACATTCTTTAACAAATTCAGGAACGGAACGTAAAGGAAACGATTTCCAGCAACAAGAAGTCAGGGCAGCTAACCCTGCGCAGGATGAAGATGGAAATTCATCAGGATGTTCAGCTGAAAGAAACGACGCAAGTCAAGATGAGTTGCTACGGGATGTCATGGTTAATACTCAAACATTACAAGAGGACAAGGTAGAAAAACTGTCTGAATTCACAGCTGATGGATATACGGAACCCACTGCCAATGACTGCTGGAGGACTTGGGCCGACGCTACCGCGCGGCAAATACGGGAAATATTAGTCCACGTTCATGGGGGCCGGTGGAGTACGGTCGTGATTCATATTGAGCATGTGAAGTCATACGCCCCTCACGTGGATCACATCGTCGCTGACATAAGATGCATACCAGTGAAATAGTGATCGAGAAGAATTCCTTGTCCTTAGTTTTAGTAAAAAAAAAAAAAAAAACGACTGCGAGGGTACATTCGACTGGGAACTTCTAGGGAGATAAATTCTGACCAGGAGGGGATGTTCATCGCTTTCATAAAAAAAATAGGCCTAACAACTGCTCATCATGCACAGAGTGGAATTCTAATATTACAACAGTCTAATTAGGCCAAAAAATGTCTCCAGTTTCTGGTCATCGGCCGGCTTCAAAATCGGTGTAGTGACAGGTTTTTTTTTTTTTTTTTTTTTTTCACTTACAGGGAAATACATGATACATTGTATATGGGACCAAAGTATGGTGACTAAGAGGGGCCTCACAAATCGGACAAACGTTCATACCCCTATGTGAAAAAGTCGTTTAAAGCACAGCACGGCAGAATTCCAATTGATTCACCAATTTTGACTGCAATTGGACATCGTTTCATAGAAAAGAAAATTAAAAATGCTGACGCACGCGGAGACCAGAAATAGGAGACTTTTTTTGGAGCCTTACAAAGTCTTGTAATAACCAAACATAAACGTCAATCATTTTGTGAAATATGATTGTTGTTTTATACTTTTTTATCATACACACAAATTTAATGACATTCCTTAATAGTGCAATTATTGTCTGAATAATTTCTAGGTTTCTATGAAATAAATGTTTAATTTGAATGACACAGAATTATCAGAATAAATTGGTTGAAGACCGTACACCATTGATAACTTGTACCGATTTTTTTTATCCCGATTGGGAGATGTTTGTATCCTGAATGAAAACCTTCAGTCCCAATGAGGATAACAGCATCAATACCTTCCACCATACTACCCCGATTGGATCCCTTTAGTCTCAATGAAGATAACTCAAAAGATTCTCCATTGGGAGGATAAAAAGTATCTCCAAATCAAGATAGGATGTTTTCGAAACATCTGGCTTCGTCTTGGCTCCATTCGTGCGGTTTTTCAATGACAACCTGGAGACGAAGCCAGTGCTTTCGAAAACACCCATAGTTTTGACATCAACCCCATCAAGATATGGCCACCTTTAGTAATTCTGAAAATTTAGTCACGTCATCTGCTTAAAAGCCAAGCGCTTGACCGACAGTGTAACAATTGTAGTGGAAAAGCTCCATATTGGTAATAATCAGTGCTGTTTGAGTGACAGGCTAGATTGGTGTATTTAGCCAATACGTGACTTTTGAGATACTAGAGGGCAGTAGTATTAACGATTCTCAATATCGTGCACAGAATTACGTAAGGACACAGATTCCATGCCCTGTTGAAAGTCTGCTCTGATCGTGACGATACTGCCCCTTTAACCCTCCTACTGTTTGACCATTTGAAACCATTCAAAATTTCCACTTACCAAAATGGCCATTGGTTTTGTACACACATGGTGATACCATTTGAAAAGTGTTGGTAGCAAGCTTTACTACCATTCAAATCCATTCAAATCCATTCAAATGGTTTTTGAATGGTGGATACACTACACCTTGGTGTGTTTCCATAGCCGAATGATTTCAAATGGTGAATGTACTACACTGTGGCTTATAAATCATTTGAATGGTTTCAAATGGTGCATCAACTTGTCTGAAAAAGGCACCAGAACTAAGAGGGTTAATCAGAATTGGTTGTAGCTTAGTGCTATAGTTTACATAAGCAAAGTAACACAATAACTGAATAGAAATTCAACATTATTTTTCCAACTTAAATTAATTTAGTAAGACCGAAAAAACAAAATGTCTCCGTTTTCTGGTCTCTGCGCGCGTCTCCTCAGACCCACACATCTGCATTTTTTGCATTTTTTACATTTTTTTTTTTTTTTACTATGAAACGATGTCCAATTGCAGCCAAAATTGCTGGATCAATTGGAATTTTGCCGTGCTGTGCTTTGAACGACTTTTCACATAGGGGTATAAACGTTTGCCCGATTTGTGAGGCCTCTCTTAGCCACCATACTTTGTATCAGGGAAATTTGGTTTGGTTTCAATAACCGTGTATACATGTATCATGCATTTCACTGGTTGGAAAAAAAACAACACGTCACCACACTGATTTTGAAGCCGACCTATGACCAGAAACTGGAGACTTTTTTTTTTTTTGGAGGGGGAGGGGCGCGTATTTGGTAAAAAAATTTACAGTTCATTATTGCTCCTATAATCTACATAATGACTTTCGTCTAGATCTACATATACAACCATAAGCAAAAGCTTGCTGGTAGCCAGCAGGGATAAATCGCTTTAGCAAACAAATATGCTTAGCAGATATCACTTGTATAAGTTTTGAGGCTCTGCATGGTGGAATATCGATATCGTTTCGGTTTGCGGTAACACCATGTGTTTATCTCAACTAACGTGAAGCTGAGGTACAGGTTCTGAAAAGAACACTTCCCATTCTACACATAATCCCAGCAAATACTACTTAAGGAGCTGCATCGGCAAACCTCTTCATTCTCCTGACGAAGATTAGAGCAGGCTAATCGAAACGTTGAGAATAACCCGTGAAGTCCCCATGGTTCTCCCTGAACCATATTGCTCACTTAGTGACAGTAGAGAAAAACGAGTTGCCCGAAATTGGTTCTCCCTTGAACCTTTCTCACTTAACGAAGGTTGAGATACGAGTTGTGCGATAAGGTTCTTTTCAGAACCTGTACCTCAGCTTCGCGTTAGTTGAGATATCACTTGGTTACCGGCTAAACTTTCATACAAAATGTATGCATTTTGGCTGGTAGTCTGTTCAATATTTTTTAGCAGCTCTGTGAAATTAAGCATGTTGGATGTGATTTCCTGGGACAGGTTAAGAGTCTGTCTGCAAAGATCAGAGGCCAATTTAAATACCCCTAGCTTTTACAGAAAACTTTGTTAAGCAGAATTTATTTGACAAGCATGGTTTATTGGTTACCAGCCAAAATTGAGTACAATGTGCATCGGCTTTGGCTGGTTGTCAATTTTAAAATGCTTAACTGAAGTACTTACTGAGCAAAAACATTGTCGCTTATCAGCTCGACAAAATTGGCCTCGCTTTGGGGGCATACAAGTTACGAGACTATCAGCACCCCATAGTGTTCTTTATCAAAAGGCGGCCATCTTTGTTTTGTTTTTTAAATACACGAGTCTATGGGGATCAAAGTGAGGCTTGTATCTTAAATAGACTGGTGCCGTCTTGACTTTGATTGATTTCTGTGTGATTTGTTATCGGTAGCCGGGGAACAAGACTTAATACACAAATGCAGCCTAGGGGAGGATAAGAAAGAAAGTAAGGCACTTGTCCTCTCCTCACCAAACTTTCAAACCGTGATAGCTCAGAATGATCCGTGCTTTTTACCAGGGCAGTTTTCAAGCAATTTCCTCCCTGCCCCACCTTGACTCCTCAACCAGATTTCCCGACTGATATGACCTTTTAAACCTAACCCCCTCAGAGGCATTTTGGCTAGAAACCATCCCAAATCCTCCAAAATCCATCCTCAACATGCAGTACAAAGGTACCCCAATTGTTGGACTTTGATGAAATTGGTACAGTAGCAAATGCAAAGCAACCATGGCTTGGCTATACACAGTCCTGAATCCAACAAAAAGCAGCCGGTGGAGTTTGATGGATTTGGTACACATGGCTACATGCTCTATTCACTGGGCTATATTGTGGAGTACTGAATCCAACAAAATCAGGCAAAACCAGAAGGATTTTTGAGGATTTGGGGGTAGTAAGGGTTAATACCCCCGACCACACCATATGGCCAGCACTCTGCCCAAAGACAATACGTTGTCCTCCGGGCCCCCCCCCCCCCCCCCCACCTAGCCCCCACTTCTCTTAACCCCGCCCTGCATGAAAACCATATGCAAATTAAGACAAAAAAACTAAATTTATGAATACATAATATACACAAAATTGCTCTACAATTGCTTTAGTATCAGTACTTAATATATATAAAGAAGTCTACAAATTTATCCATTTCAATGATTGCTATGGAGACCAATTGAGGATGTCACTCCTACTTTTGATCAATTCAAACAATACAATTATAATAACATAAGAAAACAAACCGGGGTACCAATTAAAAAAATACTGCAGTATACATGTTTATCTGTAGCCCAAAAAATGGACACCGTCTCTGTATACACGCAGCAGGTGAAAGTCCAACCTGGGCTAGTGACCTACCACAAAATGGATAAAAAGTCAAATTTGAGATAATGGTATCACTGGATTGGCGAAGTGAGTAACCATGGAATTACCCTCATCAGGATTTCGGGAGGAGGGCCAAAGTCATGGTACAGCCTAGCCTTTGAGAAGCCCGCCCAGGCCCAGGCTACCTGGCCTCCTAATCTGTCTTTTGTGAGTCCTAATCCTGTAACAATACAGTAACTGCCAATCAACATAACCTAGGCTTCTGGACGGCCTCGCCCAGCCAAGTAGAACTCATTATAATGGCTGCAGTTGTGAACAAAAGACAGCTGAGGTGTCAGTCAAGTCTGTGTTAACAATAAGAGCTATTTGAGATCTATTCATTAGTAAAGGGTCTTTTGTGCTCAGCTAGGGGATTATATAGGCCTCTAGGCCTGGGCAAAGCCTGGGTCTGACCGGGCTTCTCAAAGGCTTGGCTGTACCATGACTTTGGCCCTCCTCCCTTAGAGAGTCACAGGCAAAGCCTGGGCCTGGCCGGGCTTCTCAAAGGCTTAGCTGTACCATGACTTTGGTCCTCCTCCCTTAGGGAGTCACAGGCAAAGCCTGGGCCTGGCCGGGCTTCTCAAAGGCTTGGCTGTACCATGACTTTGGCCCTCCTCCCTTGGAGAGTCACAGGCAAAGCCTGGGCCTGGCTGGGCTTCTCAAAGGCTTGGCTGTACCATGACTTTGGCCCTCCTCCCTTGGAGAGTCACAGGCAAAGCCTGGGCCTGGCCGGGCTTCTCAAAGGCTTGGCTGTACCATGACTTTGGCCCTCCTCCCTTGGAGAGTCACAGGCAAAGCCTGGGCCTGGCCGGGCTTCTCAAAGGCTTGGCTGTACCATGACTTTGGACTTCCTCCCTTGGAGAGTCACAGGCAAAGCCTGGGCCTGGCCGGGCTTCTCAAAGGCTCGGCTGTACCATGACTTTGGCCCTCCTCCCTTGGAGAGTCACAGGCAAAGCCTGGGCCTGGCCGGGCTTCTCAAAGGCTTGGCTGTACCATGACTTTGGCCCTCCTCCCAACTCCCTAGACAACAAAGCCAGTTGGAGGATTTTGAAGGATTTTTATTGTTTTAATACAATGCCTAGGGAGTTAGGGTTAGGTGTGACAACCATTCTCCAAATGTCCATTCCTCTTAAGACAATAAATTACCTCATTTTAAATCTTGTTTAAATACACACTTATTTGAAACTACTGTAAAAGTTTACGTTGAAAGGTTATTAGTACTTGTTTAATTTAAATTGTCGAATTGACATCTGTCAAGTGAAATTAATACATATATATATATATAAGGAAGGACATCTTCCCCCAACCGCAAATTATCTCTAGTTTCTGGCCAGGTCCTGCCAGGTATTATAATGAGCTTATTATTTACGGGTCAATGCACGTTGCTGGACGAAGTCAGAAGAATATGCAGGAGTTCTATTGTCCGCTGCGTAATCACTTCTTGGCCTTAATCTCCTCATATGCCACGGACGATACTTAATGAGCCAGTGGGCCCATGCTTCACCTCTCGCATATTGGGATATTCATGACGTCAGTGTAGTCTATTGTAAACGTTCAGAGAGTGTAAACCCGGCGGGACCCGGCCACAAACGGGGGGATGATTTGCAGTTGGCGTGGAAGATCTCCTCCCTAATTTTAAATGACACTTTAATCCGACATCTTTCAAATTTATTTAAATTTATTTGTTATTGTACAATAATACCAGTCACAGGATTGATGAGTTGGTTATCTCCTGAAACTACCGTCAATTACCCCCAAAAAGAAACCTAATTATCTCAAAGCTTAAAAGTAATTCTCATCCGACGTGTCGTCATTGTTGAGAAAACATGATTTGGCGTGTGTGAGAACTGTGCATTTCATGGATACTGAACTGCAAAAATCCAGGCCTGGAATTTCATTCTTGTAGGGGCAAGGCCACTTTTCCTGAGTAAAGGGCACTTCCATCAGAATGCCACAATGTCTATGATCCCTTGGGCACTTCCATTTAAAAATAATAATAATAATAATGTGTGGACTTATATAGCGCACGTATCCACCAACTAAGTGGTGCTCAAGGCGCATTATATCATTACCCCTGCTCATAAGGCTCATAAATCATTCCTGAAACCATCTCAGCTCCCTGGTGAGTATACAGCTCAATTGCTGCCATTACAGCGCATATAGGGCTAATCAACCAACTCTGCCCTCACAGTTACCCATTTAACCCCTGGCTGGAGAGAAGCAATTATGGTTAAGTGTCTTGCTCAAGGACACAAGTGTCACGGCCGGGATTCGAACCCACATTCTGCTGCTAACACCAGAACTTGAGTCCGGTAAGCTAGACCGCTCGGCCACGACACTCCATTTAATGTCAGAATGTCTATGGGAACATTTTTAACGGGCGCCAAGGCCAAGACCAGGGCAACGGAGGCCATGGCCTCTCGGTGAAATTCCAGGCCTGAAACTCACCAAATACAGTGCGTGTTGTGCAACTCTCTGGTAGCCCAGTCATATCTGGTACGTGTCCCGTTTAGTTTTGGGACTAGGAAGCTGTGTCGAGCGCTTAACCCATGATGCTCTCAAGCAAATTTGCCAAATCGTAATACCTAGACTGGGCCCCTGTCTTTATCCTATCAAGGATAGAGACAGGCTCCGCCCGTTATATGTTATGCGTTGTCCCTCAAGGATCCGTTCTTGGCCCTTCTACTATTAAGTAATAGACTTCTGGTGTTATGTTATGCGTTGTCCCTCAAGGATCCGTTCTTGGCCCTTCTACTATTAAGTAATAGACTTCTGGTGTTATGTTATGCGTTGTCCCTCAAGGATCCGTTCTTGGCCCTTCTACTATTAAGTAATAGACTTCTGGTGTTATGTTATGCGTTGTCCCTCAAGGATCTGTTCTTGGCCCTTCTACTATTAATAGACTTCTGGTGTTAGTTATACAAAGGCACAGGGGGCCAAGACATTCGTATTTGCATCAAAGACAAGGAACAAATAAGGTACAAATGTATTAAGCCTAGTATAAAAAGGCATAAAATGTGTACAAATCAGTTCACAAGTTTGAAATGCTGAGGAACACAAGGGTACAAGTAGGTACAAAAGTGTTAAAAACACCTTGAAACTTAAATGTTTGATCAGGGTATGGGGGTACAGAGGCACTGAAGTCTGAGACTGATCTGGGGCGCGTTTTCGCGACTGTAACCAGAAACATGTTTGGGCTTTGCTCAGGCGTTTTTGCGAGTTCGGTTGTGCTGCGATGACGTCATTGTTCTGACCAAACATGAACCGAAGTTTGTGATCGGTTACGCTTGGTTTCAAGATGGCAGATTGTAAAAACTAACAAAAGTTTTGTTAATTATTTGTTAAAACATGATGAAATGATTGTTCGTATACCAGTATATCTTTCAAGTTTATTACTAGCACTCACGAGTAAGTTCTATTTTGCAAAAAATTGAATTACATCGTATATTTTGAGAAACGTTGATGATTGAACACGTCGCAAACTGAAAACAATTTTCTGGTTACGTTCGCGTTTTCACGTAGCTATGCCGTCTTGTTTCTGGTCAAGAATATGACGTCAGAAACAAGTTTCTGGTCAGGGTCGCGAAAACACGCCCCAGATATTTTGGCTTATCACTGGTTAATGTGATCAGGGATGTAATATAAGTGACACTGTAACGAAAAATCCTTGTCCTATATAAAGATACCTCTTTAAGGCATGACTTGGCAGGGAACCATTTGATAGATCTGCTAAGCAGAACATACATTGGCTCAGCAGATTGCTTCGATTCCCAGCCAAACTGTCATACAAACTATATGCATTTTAAATAATAATAATAATAATGTGGACTTATATAGCGCACATATCCACCAAACTGGTGCTCAAGGCGCATTACATTATTACCCCTGCTCATCAGGCTCATAAATCATTCCTGAAACCATCTCAGCTCCCTAGGGAGTATACAGCTCAATTGCTGCCATTTTGGCGCATATAGGGCTAATCAAACACAACAACCAACTCTGCCCTCACAGGTACCCATTTACCCCTGGGTGGAGAGAAGCAATTATGGTAAAGTGTCTTGCTCAAGGACACAAGCACCACGGTCGTGGTCGGGATTCGAACCCACATTCTGACGACTCGGCCATCAGAACACAAATCCGATGCACTAAACCGCTCGACCATGGCACTCCGTTTTGGCTGGTAGTCTGTTCAATATTGCTTAGCAAAAATATTTGCTTATGAGCAGCTCTATGAAACATGGCCGCTGGAGCAGACAATGTTTTTTTACGCAATTTCACCATTGTGGCCGCAAGAGGAATGAATGCAAGTCAGAGATACTTCAGGAAATACTCATTCTAGATTGAAACACCTTTAGCACTTCTTGGTGACAGGAAATTCAACAAATCGTTGTGTGCCCGGCAGAAGGACGTAACGAAAGTGTGACCGGCAAAAGGTCATAAAGCAATTAATGTGCAAAATTGTGTTTCAAGAAAACTGAGTGTGAAAGTTTGGTCGTTTTTCTGCCATTTATAAGTCATTGTAGGAAAGTTAAAATCCGCATGGGAATGGAAAAACCTGTCTTGGGAGTAATTCTAGCAACAAATATATAACAGTTACGCCCTACTTTTTTCATAGGAGCCATTTTATTGCTTACGACCTTCTACTGCGACAAAAAGTTGTACTTTGTGTGCCCGGAAGAAGGTCTGAGAGCCTTACAACCTTCTTCCGGGCACACAAAGAAATGTTGTTGTTTTTTTAATTTTTTAATTTTTTTTTTTTTTTTTGTTCAAGACAAAATCTCAACTCACTCACTTTCATTGAAATAGATGTGTCTGATTAAAACACCAACAATTTTGTTTCGAATTGCATGGTTACAGTAGGTCACAAAAAAGATTACAATGGCATATAAACAAGTCACATTAAGGGGGGAAACAGTCAGGGAACTAGACCAGACTGGTGAATGGACAGGCTGAACAAAATGGCAGTTTCATTCAACCTTCAGGGGTGAGTTTGGTGTCAGTGGATCATCGGAGGGAGGGAATAGGTACATGTATGTACCTATTCCCTCCCATCAGTGCAATAAGGTCGTATCCCTAGATACGATCTAGGTCGTATCACAAGATACGACCTTGTTGGGAATCTGCTTTTATGGCAGAACTAGAAATGGTGTTTCTTCCAAAAAGTTCTTGGATGTATACGCACAAAACCTACCATGTAGCAGTAAATGCAATAGTGTTGTACTCAATTTATGCAAATTTATGCAAATTTATGCACTGTTGAAGATACAACCTTTTTAGCATTTAGCGATACGAACTTATACTGACTTTTCTCCTCTTACCATTGTTTAGCATACACCCATCAAATTGAGAGACCAAACCCCAACCCCCTTCCACACTACCCGCCATGGGGTGGACACACCCCATGGCCCCTTTTCCCTGCCCAGATGATGTCCAACAAGGAGGGTCAAAGATGGCTACCTCACCACCCCTTCTATACACCTATGTACACAAGACCAAATCACCTACCACGTAACGACCAACAAGGAAGTGTTGATCAACTCCAGTCCCCTTAAATCCTAAAATATACCCACCACGGGGGGTAGACAAATCCCCGTTCGCTATCCCTTACCCCCACCCACTTAACACCCACCAAAGAAGGAAGACCACAAAAAGCCCGCCCCTTTGCCCAACCCACCACACCCCCCACGAGTACACCCCTAGTAGTACACCCCCCTCACCAAGCCAGGGGGAAGATTTCACATAGCCGTTACAAGCAAGAACAAAAAAGCTTACCATAACTATTTGCTTAGCACGTTTTGCCGGCTACCAGCCAATTTTTCATACAAAATGTACAGACTTATAGCTGGTATTCTTATTGCTTAACAAAAAAATAGTTACTTAGCAAGATTGTCTGCTTAGCAGTTATCAGGCCTCCCAATGCCTAATCTGCCAAATATAGGTTTTTTAAACAGGTTTTTAAAGCAAAATATAGGTTATTATAGGTTATTTCACGTGATTGTGCAGTGTTAAGTAACAAGTTTTTGGTAAATTGCCTACCTTCTGAGTACTTTTTGCAACAAAGTACATTACTCCATACCCTGTCCGGCAGAAAATCTAAGAGCAGTATACATGTTACAGTTTGGCTACTGTTTTGGCTTCATCTCTTTATACTTCAAGGAAGTAATTTTTCTTCAAAGCCATGAGGATTTTATGATGAAATGTGTTGCAGGAGATTTAAAAATATAGCTGTTTATTGGTTAATATAGGTTTTTTGGGTTCAAAAGGTTCCCATTTTGAAATATAGGTTTTTATAGGTTTCGCTGGGAGGCCTGAGCTCTATTAAATTTCACAGAGCTTTTCAATGCAAGAAGAAAAGCTTACCATAATCATTTGCTAAGCAGGTTTAGTCGGCTACCAGCCAATTTTTTTATACAAAATGTACAGACTTTTAGCTGGTATTCTTATTGCTTAACAACAAAAATTAGTAAGAATTTCTGCTTTGCAGCCTGATGAAATTTGGCGAAATTTGGCCCCTTTTGGTGGGTCCACAGTGTTGGACGCTATTCCCTCTCGACGGTGTAGCTTGTGTTCAGTACCTCGGCCGACTTGAGACCGGTCTTCTCCGTGACGTCTGGGGGCGCCGGCATCGGTATTGCATGGTGTGGGGGTGGAACATCTTTCACATTTGTACTCGTATTTTGGGCGGACTCGTCGGCGCCGGGCTGCACCGTGACCGGAACATCGCAGTCCTTCAGTGCCTCCGCCTCGTCGTCCTCCTGCGCGCCCCGTAAGATCTCCTCAAAGTCTTCCTCGCTGTACTCCTCCTCCTTCGGGGAGCACTTGCCGCAGCAGCAACAGCAGCACAGACAACAGCAGAAGCAGAAACAGTAACACGTCAGGAAGAAACAGACGCCGCTACATATCTGAAAAAGAAAAAACATTTATACAACATTCATGAATGTCTGAGACAGTTTAATAGGCAATCTGACTGGACAAAACCTCAATCACGTAAGGGTGTATGAACCCTCCTACTATAGCTAAACGTTAAAACCCTGAAACAACCCATTCAGGGCACTCCAAGCCATTAGCTGTTGCCAGTGGCCTCCTATGGTTACCTTTCTGTGTACTGTCACACCACTCCTACAATCAGTGCAATTTTTGAAACAACCCATTAAGGCCACTCCAAGCCATTAGCTGTTGCCAGTGGCCTCCTATGGTTACCCTTCTGTGCACTGTCACACCACTGAGATTACAGGGTAAGGTGGTCTCTCATTGATACATTGCAGGCCATACTAATATGTTCAAACATTTACAGTGGCCTTGGGTGGCACACAGTTGATTTTGTAAGATTACTTGGAAAGGACAGCAGGCTTGTATGTACTAAAGATCGGTGAAGAATATATTAAAAATTTAGTCGATCGGAGTGGCCTCCATGTGCAGGAGGGTTAAACAGTCAACTGCCTGTTTTTGACTGTTGACCCAAATGTGCACACAGGGGTATTTTTTTGACTGGTTTTTACTGTCATTTTGACCACCCTGAACAATACAAGACAATGCTTTTACCAGTCAAAAAACGGTCAACTCAATTAGAGTTTAAAAAAAAAAAAAAAAAAAAAAATAAATAAAAATCACAGCAGGGCAGAATTCCAATCGACTAAGCAATTTTGGCTGCAATTGGACATCGTTTCATAGCAAAAAAAGAAAGAAACCTAAAAATGCTGATGCATGGGTCTGAGGCGACGCCCATGGAGACCAGAAACCGGAGACTTTTTTTTGGGGGGGGGGGGAGGGGCCTAAAGGTTGGATAATAATCAAATAAGCTCTAAATCTGGCACTCAACGTGTTGAAAATAGATGCCAAATCACAAACACCATTTGACTACCCCTATTTTGTATGACTACCAGTAAACTTGATTTATAGGCTTACGGAGGTTATCGAGCACTTTGTAGATCCAGGGGCCAAATCCTACATGTAGGTCATTTAATTCCATACCATCAATCAAACACAGCAAACACAATATGGCCAAAAGAAAAAAATCTCTGGTTTCTGGTCATAAGTCGGCTTCAAAATCATTGCATTATTATTATTATTTTTTTTTTTTTTGGGGGGGGTAATCTTTTTTTTTTTTTTTAAGTGATACATGGTCATATGTTTACAAGGTTATTGTAACCAGGCCAAATTTCAGCGTAAATCGGGCAAACGTTCATACCCCTATGTGAAAAAGTCATTTAAAACAAAGCACCTCAAAATTTCAATTGATCCAGCAATTTTGGCTGCCATTGAACATCGTTTCATTGCAAAATAAAAATTAAATTAAAAATTCTGTGACGATGCGCACGGGAAGAGCAGAAACTGAAGACATTTGACCTAACAGATGAGTAAACTAGAAAAGCATTCTTAGAGCGCATACTTCCGCCAAGTAGAGCCTTTTCAGAGAAAAAAAAAATCCTAGAAGTCATCAATTACTGTATCTTATTTTAGGGCTGTGCCGGGTATTCAGGTATCCGGATACCCGACCGAAACGGTCATTACCCAGTTCCATTTTTCGGTTCCAATTACCCGTAAACGACTTTTTTAAATTCGGACTTAACATTTGAGCGGTGCAAACAGAAATCTGTGACTCTTGAACAATGCACTTGTACAGACAACTCAAGAGATTACACTCCAATAAAGAAAAGATCGATAGTATGGTATCCTCGGTATTATAAAAGTCAATTTGTTACCGTTTACAGTACATGTATTTGTACACCACCGGAGGCATGTTTTCAACAAAAATGAAAACGGGTATCCGGGTATCCGAATTTTCCGGTTCCAAAAGTATCCGAAAACGCACAGCCCTATCTTATTTGATTATGCTGTACACACGTAGATAAATTTTGTAAAAATCCCCAGGATTAGAAACCATGGTCTACAACGTGACAGCCGTACGTCTAACCCTCTGAGCCACCAACAATTCTTGAAACGTGATGAAAACATTAGGTTATAAGTAAATAGGTCACTGATCCACGATAACGTTAACGTTAGAAACGTGAGATATGGTCCTAAAAATACACTTTCCTGAAATCAGATCTTCGTCAAAATCTAATCGATTGGTCCGTGAAGCAAACAGGGGTGAAAACATTACCTCCGCCGTGACTTACGTCGGCGGATGTAATGTCAGAGTGATGTAAAGCGCCCTCTTGTGATCATAATCCTTACCCTGAAGCACTTGCTGTTTACGAGGAAGTACAAATCGACGTTATCCTCTCCGATCTGTTCCGCGATGTAGAGACCCAACGAGCCGTAGTCGTCGTATATTTGTCGCTTCTTCTCGTCGCCAAGGACTTTGTTGGCTTTGTTGATCTCTTTGAACTGCAAGTGGAAAGAACACATAGGATCACTATGCTGCAAGGGGTTAGCCAGGATTTAGAAACAGGGTGTCCAAATTTGCTGAAAATTTCAAAAACGGGGTGTCCAAATTGTTCACTTCCAATAAAGACTCTTCCATTAAGAGTTACGACTGTTACAACCATGGCATTTGTGACAGTATGAAGTCTTACATCGATCTGAAAACGTGTATTCAGCCAAATAATCTTGATTTTATCATTAAAACCCTCCTATAGGTTTAACAATCAAAGACACTCAAAATTTGTATGTCACTCCCAACCCATTGACTTTGTGCAGTGCACTCAAATAAATGCAAGGACATGTGGCTCTGGTAGGAGGTCAAACCAAAACCACTCGACTGTAACTTATGCAGTACGTACACAGCTCTGTGTGACTCTGCATATAACTTGTAAGACATACACAAGTGTGTTTGACTTTGCCACTATCTCCAGCACTCTTATACACATATGTGTGAACAATTGGCAATGCAACCAAAAATACTCAAGTGACTGTCTGTGGGTGCGGTGCTTACTGGGCCAAATTTCAGCCTGAGCATAGGAGGGTTAAGTTCACCAAACCATTTTAAATCATTATTTTCTATCGTAATGTACATGTATGCAAGCCAGTACTTCGGTAGTATTTTATTTCCAATAGTTATTACATATGTAAATTTATAAGTGTTATATTTGTATATTGTATATTTACTTCCCCATCTCGGGGTTTTTATTTGAATGAATAAATAAATAAATAAATAAATACTTTTACATGTAAATGACAGATGAAATAGGGTGTCCAAAATTGAAACAGGGTGTCCAAAAGACACCCAGACACCCCTCTGGCTAATACTATGCCTCCAAAAGACACCCAGACGCCCCTCTGGCTAATACTATGCCTCCAAAAGACACCCAGACGCCCCTCTGGCTAATACTATGCCTCCAAAAGACACCCAGACACCCCTCTGGCTGATACTATGCCTCCAAAAGACACCCAGACGCCCCTCTGGCTAATACTATGCCTCCAACAGACACCCAGACACCCCATGGCTGATACTATGCCTCCAAAAGACACCCAGACGCCCCTCTGGCTAATACTATGCCTCCAACAGACACCCAGACACCCTATGGCTAATACTATGCCTCCAAAAGACACCCAGACGCCCCTCTGGCTAATACTATGCCTCCAAAAGACACCCAGACACCCTATGGCTAATACTATGCCTCCAAAAGACACCCAGACGCCCCTCTGGCTAATACTATGCCTCCAAAAGACACCCAGACACCCCTCTGGCTAATATATGCCTCCAAAAGACACCCAGACACCCCTCTGGCAATTAACACTATGCTGAGCTGCCATCTTGGATTTTCTAATACACAAGTCTATGTGATCCAAAATGAGACTCTAATCCCAAAATAGACTGGTGCCTTTCAAGAAGCTGTGATTACTGAATGGTAAAAGCAGTCGTCATGGAATCAGACAATTCAGTTCCGATCTCACAGAACTACCGTGGAAAGAACAGGACAGGATCACTGAGAATAGGGTAACTGTGATGCCATTTTGAATTCTCAAATACACAAGTCTATGTGATCCAAAATGAGGCTCAAGTCCGAAACAGACTGGTACATCATAAAACAGACTAATGGAATCAGATTCAATTCTGACCTCTTTGAACTGCAAAGGCAAGCATAGGATCACTGAGATGCCATTTTGAATTCTCTAATACACAAGTCTATGTGATCCAAAATGAGGCTCAAGTCCGAAACAGACTGGTATATCATAAAACAGACTAATGGAATCAGATTCAATTCTGACCTCTTTGAACTGCAAAGGCAAGCATAGGATGACTGAGATGTCATTTTGAATTCTCTAATACACAAGTCTATGTGATCCAAAATGAGGCTCAAGTCCGAAACAGACTGGTGTATCTTAAAACAGACAAATGGAATCAGATTCAATTCTGATCTCTTTGAACTGCAAAGGCAAGCACAGTATCACTGAGATGCCATTTGTCCAACCACTAATCTGTAGTCGAACTTACCCCACGTTTTCAGTAAATATAGTGTTTATCAGAATCATTCTATCAGGGGTGTGTGATTGGGCAGTTTTGAAAAATACACGTAAATTTTGCTAGGGGTATTGGGGCCACTGTTGTGAACAGCACGGTGGTGCAGCATTGGCGGATCCAGAGGGGGGCTAAGAGGGCTGTATTCCCCCCCCCCCCCCCAAAATCGTTTAAAAAAAAAAAATTTTAATATTTAAAAAAAAAATTTTAAAAAGAGAGAAAAAAGAAGAGAAAAAGAGAGAGAGGGGGAGGGGAGAACGCACTCCCATTCCCTCACTGTGCTTTGTTTTTCTGTTTTTCTCTCCCGTTGATTATTTCATTGTAATTTTTATAGTACTGAAAAATAATTGTTTTTGATTCTCAGCCCCCCTTAAAAAATGTTCTGGATCCGCCAATGGTGCAGTCTATAGTTCTGAGCATTTGCTTTGCTTTGCTTTCCTTTATTGCTTAAATCTTTAAAATCTGGAGGATCACAACATTGCGATTTGTAAAAATCTGAAAATCCAAAAATAGCAAAAAAAGTCTAGATCTGAATAATTTACTGACCTTTTCCTCTGCTGAAGGGTCATCTCTGTTCTTGTCGGGGTGATATCGTAACGCTAACTGCAAGGCAATCAAATGACACAGACTTGTCATTTAATAACATTTTATTTTAAAGGTTAATCCTAACCCCTTGGGTATTTTTACTAGAAAGTATCCTGAATCCACCAAAATCCACCAATTTTGTCACACACAAAATGCTGGTGTCCTGAATCCATCAGAATCCGCCAGTGTAGATATTGGACATATCCTGAATCCGCCAAAATCCACCACTAAATTTTTGGTGGATTTTGGCGGATTCAGGATACCATGCTCACATGAAAATTTGTATAGTATGTTGCTGCATAGAATCCATCAAAATCTAACATATACAGTACATGTAACTATAATCCATCAACCAACATGACCAAGCAGTTAAAAACTATTGAAATCCTGAATCCATCAAAATCCGCCACATGCTCAATGTGGAGGTATCCTGAATCCACCAAAATCTTCCAATACAGGGGGATGGATTTTGATGGATTCAGGGTGGTTAGGGTTAAAGCACATGACTGGTAATTAAAAATTAACAAAATGGTCAAATTTAAAAGCTGTTATCGCCTGTGTTTCATTGTTATTGAATTACCTGATTAACAAATTAACCCTCCTACTGTTTGACCATTTGAAACCATTCAAAATTTCCACTTACCAAAATGCCCATTGGTTTTGTACACACATGGTGATACCATTTGAACAGTGTTGGTAGCAAGCTTTACTACCATTCAAATGCATAGAGGGTCCATTGATTCACCACTTAGAAGTATCCAAACAAGGTTTTGTATTAGCTGTACTACCATTTGGAAAGATCCAAACAAGGTTTTGTATTAGCTGACCTACCATTCAAAACCATTTGGGGGAATCAATACTGTACACAGTTATTTCACCATTCAAAACCACAAAAGCGAATGGTTTCAAATGGTGGATCAACTTGTATGAAAAAGGTACCAGAAGTAGGAGGATAACAAATTAAATTAACAAATCGTTATCATTTGAAAAAAATTTCATCTGAAGTGCTTTCATCTTCGAGAAAAACAGAAATTGGTTTGTCATCTGGCAACTTTTTGTAAAACATAAAAACATCGAAAAAATGTGTGAAAGTTTTTTGTTGTTTTATCTCAAATATGAGCACCTACTGAGATGAAATTTCCACAGGATAATTTGATATGATACATGGAGTGCCATGGTCGAGCGGTTTAGTGCATCGGATTTGTATTCTGATGGCTGAGTCGTCAGAGTGCGGGTTCGAATCCCAACCGCGACCATGGTGCTTGTGTCCTTGTGAGCAAGACACTTTACCATAATTGCTTCTCTCCACCCAGGGGTAAATGGGTACCTGTGAGGGGCAGAGTTGGTTGTTGTGTTTGATTAGCCCGATATGCGCCAAAATGGCAGCAATTGAGCTGTATACTCCCAGGGAGCTCAGATGGTTTCAGGAATGATTTATGAGCCTGATGAGCAGGGGTAATAATATAATGCGCCTTGAGCACCAGTCTGGTGGATACGTGCACTATATAAGTCCACATTATTATTATTATTAGGTGTTCGGGTACCCGGTACCCGAAACACCTATTGTTTTTGTTCGGTTTTTTTTTTCTTTTTTTTTTTCTTCTCCTTCTTTTCCGGATAGACTGTCTACAAAAAATACATACTTGCAAACTTCACATGAACTTCAAACTTGGCATATACTTAGAACATAACACGTAGATGAAACTAGAGTTGTAACGTCATGATTAGGTCATCAGATATCGATTTTCGATGGATCAAACTAATATCTAAAACGTTTCACTTACGTTTCACCTCTGTTGGTGAATCTAAATCAGCTCTGGTCGTGCTCATTATGTATGCATGTTTAAGGAATTGAACATTTACGCTTGAAATGCAATTGACTCGACTATCGTGACCCTGAAAAATTGTGTTTCTGATCAATTTGTTTAGCATAATGTATTATGTGATTGACTAAAATCCTTTTAGGTTTTTAAGCTTTTTTTTTATGTCAGCATAATCTATTTATTCTGAAAAGGTCACTTTATTAATAGCCTTTTTTGAGGTCGTTGAATCGATTAACTGCCACATGTTTCAACAGTTGGGTGCATGCAGACCTGCGGTAAAAACCTTCCACAAAAGCGAGTTTTTCACTATTTTCTGAATTTTTCCTATCACCAGTGGATGTTTCATCGTTGAAAACAGACATTATTATGCACACTTAATTGGAGGTAAGTCTGGGCAATGACAAATTTACGAGAATCTTTGATTTAAAATAAGCATTTTAACCGGCTTCAGACATGTCAGATGTGTTGTAACGTTGAATGCATACAGCATTGCATAGGTTGATGACAGTCAGTCAGTAATGTGTATGCGGTATGGGCGCCAGTGAATGGTACTAGTACTTTACGTTGGTACTAATTTAGCGGTGCGGCGGTTTTATGTAAATAATGTATGCTTAAAATTATTACGTGGGTTAGGTTAGACTAGTGTGGTAAATAAATGGTGTAAGTGTAACGTTAGGAGAGTGAAGCCTAGGCATGAGTACAATTAGTTGAATTTAAAAAAAACATATGCTAACGTTAGATGTGTTATCAATAGGATGTACTCAGTGTAATAATATCTAATGAATGTTAGCTCTGTGAAATTAAATAATTGATTAATTTAAACAAACAAATAAATAGTCTGAACAGTGAACAACAATGTTTAATGGCTGAAAACATTAAAAACATTAGTACAGCTGGACATGTCTACCAATGTCATGCATGTATTAATACATTGCAGGTACTTTGTAAATTATGTATGTCGCAATATTCTCAGACAAGTCAGAGTTTATTAGCAAAGGTACATTTTAAATAATTTTGGTTGACACTAATAATATTTACAACAACAATCATGACATTTAGGGAAAACTTGTAGCTTTGCATGGTGAAGAAGATAAGTAAGACTAATTGCAGTGACACCATGTGGAATACGCTAGTGAGTAGTAATTAGTTCTGAAAAGAGGTTACAACTTGACATTTTGATCAGTATGCTCTGATCTTCCTCAGGATTTGCTACTCAATAGAGAATTTCACATGGTGTCACCGTAATTAGTCTTGCTTAATCATGAAATTTAACAAGTATCATTTATGATACTTTTCAGAATTTGTGATCACATGAAATCATGAAATGGTTTTGAATACAACAAAATAAAACATGCTTATTTTGAGTTTAATTTTCTTTTCACAGCTAATCTTCCTAGATGGAACTCCCTCAATTCTGGTGTGGCGATGGTTTGATCACTGTATGGGAACTTTGCAAACAGTAGGATTAGCTGCAAAGGTAAGAGTTATGTCATATCAGGAAACAGTCCGGCAATGGGTTAGAAATGAACAGACTTTACAGATACTTTTACTGTTTTAAGTAGCAAACTCTTTGTGTATGTGTAAAACCGTACCATGAAATTGCTGTAGGGAAGGGAAGTTACAACAACGGTAAATCTAAAAACCTATAAATCAATCATCCTGAGAAATGATTTGGTTTTCATGTAACTAGAGAAAAGAGGAATCGTTGTCAAAAACGGAAAAAACATGTAACAGTTTTTGTTTATATTTTTTACAAGGATGTGTTAACTACCATATAAAATACCAATGTTGTACATTCCCTTTATTTTTATATTGCATTTTTAGATACATGGACCCCAAAATGTAAGTAAATAAGGCCCTGAACTATTTGACCGATGAAAGATTTTCTAGAGATTTGATGTAACAATGAAAACCACAAATAATACACGAGGTAGTGCATCCCATGTGTATGTATACATACATGTACATATGTGTAAACACAATGTTTTTTCTTATTTTGACAGATCTTTATGTATGCCCTTATTCCTGGTATTGTGGTGGTGTGATGGCACTGCATGATGCTTAACAACTTTTGCAGAGGATCTTTCATTCCGTGAACTTCACGTCCTGCCATGTTGAATTCAGTATGTACCAGCTTGCCACCTTATGGCACCTCCAGTAGACCAATTTCTACTTTATACATACATGTAAATGTAGCTTTGGGCCAATGTTGATTCCAGAGAAACTTCAGTAAATTCAGTAAATTCAGTAAATCAGGAGTACAATGTCTGTGTCAAAACAGCATGGAGTCAAGGAGTTGAACAATTGTAATATCTTGAGTGTAGGAAAAACTGAACAATATCCGTACTATTGCGCGGGATTTCTGTAAAAAGAGGATGTGGATGATAAATCTGATGTCGCGTACATCTGCAAACATTTGAACTAAACCTGTCCTAAATCAGTGCACTATGACATTCAAGTTAATCGTCCTTTTGGAGCTAAACACCGTTCATCAGTACATCATTGTTATGATTCAAAATATTCTTGAAAATATTTTTCTGTGTACTCACCTAGGCCCAATATCAGTGCTGCTTAGTTTATAGTTATACCCATGAACTTGTTTTGTGTGGGTTGGGTGAAACAACTTTTGTTATCAAAAACGTAAGCACTTAATGTGATTAAACTTGCATAGCCAGGTTAATTTATGATGTATTATTTGAAAATAAAGGGTATTATGCACTGTTCAGTACCTGAAAGTTATGTTCCCATAAAGACTGCAGACTAGACTGACGTAAACAAAGACAGATATGACATGTGAATATAAAGATTGTACCAAACATTTCAAAATTAACATGTGACAATATTGCCAGAGAAATTATTATAGGGCTGTGATTCCTTTTTAAAAATTACTGTTTTTATGACAGTCAAAACAAAACAACTGAAAGCTAGGAAAAGAAAATTGAAATAAATGTAAGAAGATGCATGAATCCAAAGTACTCCCATGACTTATTTATTGTATGTGTAAAACTGTACCATGAAATTGCTGTAAAGGGAAGTTACAACAATGGTCAATCTAAAACCTATAAATCAATCATGGACCCCAAAGTGTAAGTAAATAGGCCCTGCTACTTGACCAATGAAAGATTTTCTAGATATTTCATGGAACAATGAAGAACTGTTCATTAACGTGAATGTATTTAAGCACCCATACAACTCTTTGATTATTTCAATGTCTAACAATTTATGTACAAAAATCATGTGTACAACCTTGAAAATGTAAAAATCAATGTAGAATTTGTTTTCAAATTTTATGAATTATTTTTTAATTATTTGCAGTATAGGTGAAAACAAAGACAGTTTATAAGCATGTCACAATAAGGAGATGCTTGATTACCTTTACTCCTCCCGAACACCTAGTGTTTGTTCAAACAAACACTTAAGCTCTAGTTATTATTATTATTATTATTATTATTATTATTATTATTATTATTATTATTATTATTATTATTATTATTATTATTATTATTATTATTATTATTATTATTATTATTATTATTATTATTATTATTATTATTATTATTATTATTATTATTATTATTATTATTATTATTATTATTATTATTATTATTATTATTATTATTATTATTATTATTATTATTATTATTATTATTATTATTATTATTATTATTATTATTATTATTATTATTATTATTATTATTATTATTATTATTATTATTATTATTATTATTATTATTATTATTATTATTATTATTATTATTATTATTATTATTATTATATTGAAATGAATGGAAGGTACCAAATTTGACTGGCTCTGGCAAAACCCTAAACTCGGTCCCAACTTTTCGGAGTGACCTCCCAAATTTATCGTGAAAATTAACAATGTTCCCAACAACGTTTCAGGATTTTTCTTTTTCCATCAAAATCTAGAGAAAATGCTCTATATGGTGACATGAAAATGTCAAACTGGTACATGGTCCCTGGGGTCAGTTTTTGACCTTTTCATGGCTGTTATGCATTATGGTAAATGCCGAGAAGTTTCGGGTTTTGCCAGAGCGGGTCACATACCAATGTTGTACAATCCCATTAACCCTCCTAATTCTGGTACCTTTTTCATACAAGTTGATGCACCATTTGAAACCATTCGCTTTTGTGGTTTTGAATGGTGAAATAACTGTGTACAGTATTGATTCCCCCAAATGGTTTTGAATGGTAGGTCAGCTAATACAAAACCTTGTTTGGATCTTTCCAAATGGTAGTACAGCTAATACAAAACCTTGTTTGGATCTTTCCAAATGGTAGTACGGCTAATACAAAACCTTGTTTGGATACTTCTAAGCGGTGAATCAATGGACCCTCTATGCATTTGAATGGATTTGAATGGTAGTAAAGCTTGCTACCAACACTGTTCAAATGGTATCACCATGTGTGTACAAAACCAATGGGCATTTTTGAAAGTGGAAATTTTGAATGGTTTCAAATGGTCTATCAGTAGGAGGGTTAAATGTCTGTGATCAATCCTCCAGGGGGTGATCTACAAACATTGAGTATGCTATAACCATCTTGTTTTTTTCCCCCATACAAATCCACACAACCAAACCGAGGCTGAAAGGAAAATAGTCTGGCGCCGTTTTGTGTACTTAAGAATTAGCATTTACGATTGTGCACGCGAACAGGGTGTCTGACAGAGATCAAAGCACAAACCTTCCTGTAGGCTTTCTTTATTGCGTCGCCGTCGGCACCTTTTTCAATTCCGAGAATTGCATATAACGATTCACCTGATGTGCTGCAAAAAGGAAAGAACACAAAGATTTACATGTAGAATGCTATTAAATCAAATCTTCGCTCCCACTTAGGCCAACAAAAAAGAGGTCTCCAGTTTGTGGTCTCAGGTTGGCTACAAAATCGGTGATGCGCTTTTTTTGTGACTTTTTTTTTTTTGGTAATTTTTTTTATTTTGCCAAGCAAAAACCTGACCAAATTGCATGTACACAAAGTATGGTGGCTAAGAGAGGCCACACAAATCGGGCAAACGTTCATACCCCACGGCTGTTTCCTTTAAAAAAAAGTACCCCCTCTGTTGTCGAAAGCTAAACAGTATGCAAATGAGGTGTTTGATCCGTCATTCATACATCTCGCGCGTAGGGGTGACGCGTGTGGTTCAAATCTATATTTGGTTTGTTTACATTTTGCTTTCTTGTGATTGGTTTTCAAGTTAAATATGCAATTTTTTTATGAATATACTAAGTTTATTTAATAAACAGTCACATGATAGCTTTTCCCGCGAAATTGAGGCTGTTTACATTGTGGAATTGCCGGTGAAGTCTATGTAGTGGAAGGCAGCCATTTAAATGTCGTCTTTGCCTTGAACATTTGAAGACGGTTTTTCTAGCTGTCGTCATGGATACGTCCGAATTTTTGATAAGCACAATCGACCTAGTAAATCAACGATGATGGCATCTACTTTTATTTTATCCACAAAGTAAGTCTGGGACAAGGTTATTTCCTTTAAAAAACTTTCCCCCAAAAATCAGTTTATGCGGTTGGTTTTAACATTATTGTGTACAAAGTAATGGCGTTTAACGTACATACATGTTTAGTGCATCCATCGTAACGTTACGTGTTTACGTACACCGTGCACGGTTAACTCGTTTTGATCGTGTGTATTCTGAATGCATAGAAAGGATAGCCATTTTTACAGAAACAGTTGTGTACGGTTACTGTGAATTCTTGCAAAAAGACATGTACTGCATCAAATGAACATTCAGCCTGATCCCTGACAATGAATACATTTGGCCTCGCAGTCTTTAAGTTTATTAAAACACACAGTGGCGTTAAATTAATAAATGATAGGCAAACTTTTTCGTTGTTAATAAAGTGAAACTTGTTTCAACAATGTTTGTTTTTACATGTATTGAATTCAGTAGTTCAATCGATAGGCCTAACGTTATGAACGTGAATGTAACTTCACACTGTACATTATTGTACATTTACGGTATACTGCATTTTCATCTGCATGTCAACTTTGCACTATATTTACATGCTTGCAAATATAATGGTGTTGAAGATATCCAAGAGAACGGTCTGGATGAGTAGTGTTATTTTTTAATGTTTTCATAGAACTATGGAAGCCTTACTATTATTTTATTATCATTTCTTTCAACCAGGAATTGAAAACAGTTTACAACATTGGCAGTTGGCTCCTATTAATTTAGGACATCTACGACAACAGGTAATTTAACTAGAAATAGTATTCAGTCTAATTCTTATTTACATGTAGGCTACTTGTTAACAGACGATTTCTGCTTTTTCAATTTATTTGTATTTCCTCCATTTGTCCTTCATGTCCTCTGTTGTTATTCTCCTATGATAGTTCAAGGCAACTTGTCCATTCTCATTTTCGTCATTTCAATTTTGTTTGTTACATAAAGGCCTTTGTACATTATTTATAAATTATATACATTGTAAATGCTCTGCTTCCAGTTTTCTCTAAAGTTCTTTTGAGTATTCACCACAGGTCCTTTTAAATGATAAGTGCAAAACTTATTTAAAAAAATATTTTTCTTGTGTTTCAGGCTCTGTATAGCTTGTTCAATGGCAACTGAAATTGGATCTCCAGGTTACTGCTTTTTGAGAAGGTTGGCAGCTTTCAAGATGTTGTCACTAGACTTGCTTCATCAAAAGTTGTACTAGGCCTACATATAGGTCTGTCTGGAGATGTTTTCTTCGAGCATACATGGGCAGATAGTTGATGTACTTTTCCAAGTGGAAGACACGATGCCCAGACAACCACCACATTTTTTAAGTTGAACATGCAGTATTCTAGGACTTTTTGGAGATTTTATTTTCAATTTCTTTGGTCGTCCTGGTTGTGCCTGTTTATTGAACTGTTCACAAACTTGGTAGTTGTATACCCTCTCATGTTTATACCAGTTAGGCGTGACTGATTGTCAGTGCCTTAATTTCCTCGCGCAAGTATACATTTACCTATATCATATTTTGATTTATATGGATGTCACATAGTTTTGATTTATGCAATTATATACACAATTATTAATCATATTGCATATAAATTTATATTTATTACTTTTATAATCACTTCAAATGATTAACTGTGTCATCAGCTTTCATGTTCCATTTTTAAGATTCAATTAATAAGTTTTCGAGTCTCAACATAATAAATTCACTTTTATCAATCTTGACCATCTTAGAATGGTTGTTTTTTGTCTATATCCATCTGGTTGTTGTCTACATTGCCTTTATTTGTGACTTACTATTTATTATTCCTTGGTTATAAAAAAAATTATTTTATGTTACACACCCCCTTCTCTCCTGACCCAATCCCTTTGTTCAACTTGTATACCCTGTTATGTTTACATTCATATAAAATTACAATGTTCATTTCTCTTGTAGTGTTTGTAAGATTGTTGCATTTTTGGCCAAATAAATAATGACAATAAAATAATTCATGGATGTTGATCAGAAATGTCGTTCCATATACTCCAACCAAACACATCTTTTGAAAAAAGGCCTTCCTGCGATCTGAATAGTTAAAATATTGTGCTGCTTATCTTGGCCCTGTCAAGTTTAACGTTTATATATAATTACAATGTTCATTTCTCATTTATTCTTTGTATGATTGTTGTATTTTGACCGAATAAATAATAATAATAATAGAATATTTGATGGTGTTGCTTAGAATTGTGGTCCCATGTTCTCCCACCAAATAATTATAGAAAATGCCTTTCTGAAGTCTGAACACCTGCTCATCTTAGCCATTTTCATGTAGCTATAATCAGTCTATTACCATAATTCTTCATAACTTTGTCAGAGCATTTTTTTAAATGAAAATCAAAACTCATCTCCAGATAAACAGGAATGTGGAAAACAAGGTAACATACTCGGTGATTTCCCATAACTTTTCACAATGTCCACTGCCGCTCACATGCACACATACAAATGGCTGACGGCGTGCATAGACGATCCGTGTATTACACGTGATAATCCCACACGCTGTATGTAAATTCCTATTTGTTTGTGCACGTCACAAAGACTTCAAACCCCGCGTAAACACCGACACTCAACTTAAACAAAACCTTATAAAAACTTGTAAAAAGTTTTGTCCCAGGAATAATATTTGGAAAAATACTTGTAAAAACATTTAATCTCACTAATGGAAATGTAGAAGTATGAATGAAAAATTCTGCTGATGTTATAAAAGAGCATATTTGAAGGGTATAATTTCAACATGAACGTTAAGTAGGCAGACAATGAAAATCGTTCTTTTTTTAAAAGTGTATTTCTTTTATTCCCAACAAATACAACATTTGAAAGAAAATTTCATATAAGTGAGAAAACATGTTTCATTTTACTTCAAATACAATCATAACATTTTCAAAGCGGGTCAATTCATGATTCATTCATGTAAACTTTATGGACTATAGAGGCTGACATGTTTATGCATGACGTCATGATATTCCACTGGAGTAATGAAAAACAAACGCGCGTTTGTTGGAACTTTATTACGCACAACGCACGTAAACGAAACAGCCGTGACCCCAATGTGGAAAAAGTCATAAGTCAAATATATGAAAAAAGCCATAATATGTATACATGTATGTACATGTACATGTACATGTTTAAAAAAAAAATGAAACATAAGGTTGAGGACATGTACATGAAAACGGAGAACATGTAACGTATGAAACTGGTGGATGATTTCCTTTCAAACATCCAATTCTAATATATTTTTGCAATTTAGAAACTGGATATTGCAATTTCGGTCAGATATCTCCAGATAGCCCAGTGAACGATTTCCCCTGTATTGCATCACAAAGTGCGACGTAATTTGGACAATCTGTGATGGAATTTCAAACAATACATCACAGATTTTGCGATACAAATTGCAACAGATTTTATCACTATTGTGGTTTAAATAATAAACATTTTTGAAATCATATTCACAAACCTTTCCCGAAATAACGTTTACATGTACATGTATATTTCCGACCAAAAAATATCAAGGGATCCGTCCCGACTGGGTTTGTTTCCGTGTGTCCAGACCACACCGGGGGTACGTCTGTGTGACGTACATGGTCAACGATGACTTCACGACGTGACGGTGTTGATGCAACAGTGAACACGTGCACTGATTTTACCTATGGCCAATTCCAGCGTGACTCACGGGACAAAAGATAGCAAATTTGAATCTTTTAACTGACTGACAAAAATATAGAAGCAGAGTAACTACTGAAACTTCATTCAATTATAAAGTACTAATGATGATATTAACATACATGTAGTAGAAAGTATTCAGAAATTCATCCATATATTTTGTGTGGAACTAAGGAAAAGGTTAGCGTGACTCACGGGACAAAAAAGGGCAGTGATTTCCATGTTCTAAATAAAGTTCGCAAAATTTTATCTGTTCTGATACCCTTAATATTCATTACTATATTGAAATATTTGCACGACTGTATCCTTTACAATATACAATAGCAAAACAACAAAAAATCTTCCGCCATATCCAAGTTTTGCTAAATGAAGTAACGTGACTCACGGGACATGGGAGCGTGACTCACGGGACATTATCTATGAGCAGATACACATATATATGTGTTGAGAGTTTTGTTGCAATTTTTGAGCTTAGAATTAGTTAATACACTTTGCTGTGCTGCTCCTGTGCACCTTGACATTGGTTTAACCCCTTGATGAATAAAATATCTCATAAAACTATAAAATTCAAGGGTTAGAGAAATTGATAATTGCAGGGTTAGGGTTAATGTTGTAAAAACAAGAAATTAACAAGAATTAAAAAGATTATTATTTTTATACAGTTCAAAGTTGCCCTCTGTTTTGAGTCTTTCTCTCCTATTACGTTGTCTCTCAGTATTAGTCTTAGCCATACTGTCACAAACTTCATTAGCAAACACACTGATCAGTCATACCTCCACATACTATTGTTGTTAGAACACATACTCCCACACAGTACATCTACTAAAGAGATAACAATTCAGAATGAGATCTCCAAATCCAATCAGTGCATGTATGCAGTTCATTGACCTTTGCACCTTATAAATCCCATGAACCACATGGAAAATTCCATGAAATGTTTTGATTGTTTACAGTGGTTAGCTTGTCTGGCTCATGAATGTTTGGGATTTTAAAAGCTCAAAGGCCCTTTTCTCCCACCCCAATTATGTCAGAAATCTGCATTACTGGTCAGCTGAATGGATTATGTATGGAGCATTGACAAATACAGAATTAGGTATCCTGAGACGTGGAATTCTCTTGTGCACAAGAGATACATGTATGGGTCTTTAATGAAAACAGTACAGTAGAAAGAAATTGTAATTGATTGAAATTAAGCATCATTATATCTTGTCAGAAAATCCATGAGAAAAAAAATCCATCAAACTTCCTGGACTATTCAGGATTTCCATGGCGTTAAATAGGGGAAGGGTGAGGGAGGGGGAGCGTTATAGACCATTTAGCTTGAGTACATGTTGCTTCAATAGCTGTTTTATGTGAAGACAAATTTCCATTGAAGTGACCATTTCAAATAACAGAGATTGGCCTGATATTGTGAATCATGCAACATTGTGACTCACGGGACATCGTGACTCACAGGACATATTTTATCCACAATGCCTAAAATTCTATGTGCATGCAATATTTTTCTGCTGATGTATTACCTACGGGCGAAATTCCCGAAATGGAAAACCCGCAACAACCGCATAGTTTTTTTAAATAGTTTTGCACGTGTTTATTTTTTCTTCTCCCGAGTTTGGAGGTTGGAACATTGAGCAATTGAACCACCCCCTATACACAATAGTACCGTGTTCAGTTCACATATGCGCTTTCATACCATCACTCCGGCCATAATCAAAGAAACGTTACTAACTTCGTTTTATAATAAGTTTTTGAAAATTAACAAAATGAGAATTCATTTATATATGACGTGGTGGTGAGGTTTAGAATCATATGATCACACTTTCAACCACGGTGAGCCACTCATTTTCCTGACGAATTTTTAATAATCAAAATCAAGCTTTGATCATACCATAGAGATCATACCACAAAGTAACGTTACACTCGGCGAAATTCACTTTGAAAAGCACCCGAATATGTCGCAGTCGGTATTTTGTTTTGGTGATATTACAGTGATGATTAAAGGTAAGTACCCATTCGAGGAACGGGTACCCGCGTGTCACTCGCTCGAACTCGAAATCACCCGAAAAAAAATTCGAGCGAGGACGGCTTCGAGTTCGAGCGAGATAGGGGTCTTGCAGACCAATTTGTCAGAGTTGAAGGAGGGCTTGCGAGGAGCGCCCATGCGTAACGAATGACCTGAAACCCACTGAAAAGAAATCTGATAGTTGACGTCTCACTGGACGCCGAGTCAGCGGATTTTGTTGAACAAAAGACTGCCTTCAGTTACCGACCGGCTGGCAGGCCTAACCGCACGAGTTTTACGTCACTGGCATGAATATCAATACATGTAGCTTCTTTCATATGCTAATCGCAACCGGTCCGCTGAGTCTGCGGACTCCGCTGAGTCAGTGAACCCCCCGCAAAGGATCGCCAAGATAACTTCAATCATTGTTTAGCTCAATGAAATAAGGAACGATAATTTTCAGCTCCCGCAAGGACGACTAGATGATCAGGCAATTGTTATTTTCCCCTATGGTTGAAATCCATGATATTGCCATGACGGCACTGTTACCAGGGTTGCACCAAAACAATAAGTGCCTCGTTAGATAACTTAACGATGCCGACCGAGTATTTGAAGAATTTAAATATATTTATTGGGCTCATACATGTACATCACCGAATGAGAAAAATGTCCAATCAATTAACAAGATAGTAGATCGGCGAGTATCTGTAAATATGATTGGTTGTTCCATGAGTCAAAGTCCTCATAATACACCCACTTTTTTCAGGTGTCCAAATTTTCCCAGTTTTTGTCCCAGGTGCGGTGCCGACATTTCCAGAAATCAGAACATCCAGGTCTTTGGAACACTGCCAAGAAGAGTTGACACTACTGAAACTCATTGACTATTTACTGCTGTACACATTTTATATGGAAATGGAAACCCTGGGTACTGGTCACCCCGAAAATAATAAATACATGTACATAGTGTCCTCAATTTGTGTGTATGTGCAAGCAGAAGTGGTCAGACCTATAACAAATTAAAAGGAAGGATTTTGAAGCATTTTATGTTCAGACACATAATTCTACCCAAATAGTTTTTGACACACTTTAGGAATATTCCTTTTCTCAGACAGACGGAATGATTGACGATTTCTTTGTAGTTAAATATTTATCTTCAAACTTATTCCTCCTCCAAGCTGCTGGAAATGTAGTAACTAGTTGTAATATGATACGTTCATGATACTCAATAAAGTCAAGGAGGCCCAGGGATTTACCAATCGTGGGACAACAACTATGTTTTAAAAATTAAAATTACATGTACCCATTATTAAATATATTCTGATGGACGGGGGACAAAAATAATAATAATAAAGCATTATCATTAGCGTCCCCAACAAAAACATTATTCAGGTTTCACTTTTATACTTGCAGACTGGGGCTTTTACCCCGCACCAGATAAATTTCCTATCCCTGTTGCCTGAAAAAAAACTGCAAAAAACAGACAAATATGAGCTTTTATTGGCGTAGTGCTTCTTCAGATTTGTCTAAAATCCAAAAGAAATATTTTTTGTGTTCTTTTAAATATACCCGGTGTATATTCCCCCTACACAATAAATTCTTGCCGGCAGAGAAATAAAAGTTTCTTAAATTTAAAATAAATTGCCCGTCAGAAGAAATGATTGACAGTTCCATTGTTCCAGAATGTTGGCTTGTCGATGCAGCCCTTTGAGGTTCCGGAAATTGCCGCACAGGGAGCTAAACATCAATGAACTCTATGAAGTGGGCGTTTGCTATTAGACTGTGTTGGTAAAAACAGAAACACTCAGATTTAAACGTGACTGGGAATCATTCCCGGCAGAAAAGAAATGTGTAATCATTTCTGCACTGTTTTATAGGTGACAATAAATCTAAGGAGACATTGCCTTACTCCCCGTCCTACCCCGGCCCCATGCGTATTTAGTGTTTAAAAATGTTCCCGTTTAAACAAAATAAATACAATCTTTTAAAACTATTGACCTCGGAATGACAAGGCTGGATAACGCCACTGGTATATTTTCCTTAACAAGTGATTGCAACTTAAAAGTTAGAATCAAAAATAATTAAACATCGCCCCCAAAAATTTTGTTTTTATATTTTACTCACAATTTTTATGCCCAAAAAAGTCTCTGGTTTCTGGTCTCCGCGCGCGTCGCCTCAAACTCGCGAGTCGGCATTTTTAATTTTCTTTTTTTTGTGCTATGAAACGATGTCCAAATAAATAGCCAAACGGGAGACTTTTTTGGGCCACCAGCGAAACAATCATAAATGCTCTACATTATTTCTACAGTGTTATTACCTGCATGACGCAACCCCTGCACCATCGGTGTCATTGCTGATCCATTAACAACCTCACTCATTTTATTTCATACATTCACGTAATGTGCTTAAGTTTTCATATTTAGTTTATTAAACCAACAATTTGTTTTTTATTCAGTAAAATATGTTGTAAATATTTGTTAAATATTTGATTGTTAGAATTTCCATTGGCTTTAAAACATGCCTGGAGAATAAATACATTGACAGCTCTACTGTTAATTTATGCCGAGTTCATAAACCATCAAAAGGATTCTTGCTGGAAACCGCCATACCAAAATTGTTGAGGAAAATAATGTGGTAATTATGCTGAAGATATCTGTGGACAGAAATTTTGTAGAAAAACTGTTTAAAATGAATACAGGAATGAGAGGACAGCACAGTTCTTTATAACCGTTTAGCATCATAAATGTAAGTAGTGCTAGCGATTTAAGTAATGTTAGGAACAAACAGACGCAATCTGGGGGAAAATGCAGACAGCGGGCAAGGAACGTTATTATGGTTTCGGCAAGCGGCTGCCAATCGCACACCAGAGATTGGACTTGAAAATTCCCCTGGTTAATTCCAGCCAGCGGCGTAGCCACGGGGGGGCCTGGGGGCACGTGCCCCCACAAATTCAGTGCCCCCCAGGTGCCCCCCACGAAAAATCCTCATAGTGCCCCAAAAAACAGAAAAGATAAAGAAAAGGGAAAAAACCCATACCCCCAGGCCCCCCACTGAAAAGCAATGCCCCCCCCACTGAAAAAGTCCTGGCTACGCCGCTGATTCCAGCCGTCGTGATCGGCTGAAAAATCAGAAGTGGCAGGCCATGGCGGGATGTCGCATTTTAAAACATCCAGGACATTTGAAGCCACAAAAACCACCGATAATCAGGAAAAGAAAATAGGGTCGATTTGTTAACAAGTTTGGCGAAGATACTATGAAGATAATGGCCGTTGAATGGATGAAAATAATAACGGAAGTTGATTGAACTTTTTGCGTGCGCGCTCGAGTAAACCTCGAGTAAACCCCCCCTTTTATCTGGTGGCCCTTTGTTGCTTTGTACGCCGACAGCATAGAATTTCACAAAAGAATCTATTTAATACATGTACATTGTAAGACAAGCCTTCAGATGTTTAGTCAAGAACCAATTGAATTTGGCAGTGTAGCGGTGTC
This sequence comes from Zoroaster sp. YZ-2022, assembly GCA_029582265.1. Classification (NCBI taxonomy): domain Eukaryota; kingdom Metazoa; phylum Echinodermata; class Asteroidea; order Forcipulatida; family Zoroasteridae; genus Zoroaster; species Zoroaster sp. YZ-2022. The sequence continues at coordinate 53,182,328 of CM055817.1, forward strand.
TTCAGAGGTTTTAAATTGCAAAAGATCGTACATTCTGGGGAGGTTTAGAAGAAAAAAAGACATATTGTGGCTAGTTTCGTTTTTTTCCCCTTAACAAATAGCCCAACATTAATCGTCAATAACAATTTTGTGATGATCTATCACTAGACAAAATTATTCTTGCAGCTTCTTTAGTTTTGCGTCTCTGGATTTATTTCTGTAAACATGGACCAGTGTGGTGCTTTTGCGGTTAGTGTCAGCTCTTATCTTCTGTTTGTTTAATTTTGACGGGTCAGTGAGCCTTAGGAGAGCCGGGCGCTGCCCTCGAACAACGGACGTTCGAGGACAATTTTTCAAACAAGCGGGTTGCGAGCGAGTTCGAGCGAGTATTAGGGTGATTTCGAGGGCCCCCGAACTCGCTCTTTTAAACACGTTCTCGCTCGTCTCGCTCGAACATTTTAGGGGTACTTACATGTAACTTTGATCATCACTGTACCTCTGTTTTAGCGATCGATATATTTATGTAAACAAAAAAGAAAATGGACGGAGGACTAACTTTCATGAATGACTGCAATTTGGAGAAAATAAATAAGAAATTGGCCTAGAAGAAAGAAACACGTGATTTTTTTTTACCACCTGTGGCTCAATTTCCGGACACTAAAGATTATTATTTCTGGGAAAATTTTAACATTCACATTATGAACCAAACGACAGTAACGCCTCAAAAAAACAACACCTTTACCTATGCACACTACATACTGTAACTTTAATCATATTTAAATTTGCTACACAAAATTCACAGATTGCTATACAAAAAAATTATTTTGCTATGCAAATTCATTTTTTGTATCGCAGTTTTGTGTAGGAGGGATTTATTTGACTGAAGGTTAGGCTTCTTAACACCACACAATTTATTCACTACTTTTCACAGGTTCAGTGATATATGTACATGATGTATGCGTGGGTGACACTTGCATCTGGAACAGACATTGTAACAGGTGTGCGTTTTCGATTATTTCGGAGATTGGAAATTTCCGATACCCGGGTACCCATACAATTTTTTTTGTAAAAAACACATAAATTCTGTATAAAATAACAAATTATGAACACAGGTTTCTCTTGTTTTATTAGAGTTATTTACGGGTAATTTGAACTGAAAAATGGAACCGGGTAATGACAGTTTCGGTCGGGTATCCGGTAGGGCTGTGCCGGGTGTCCGGATACCCGACCGAAACGGTCATTACCCGGTTCCATTTTACGGCTCCAATTACCCGTAAACGACTTTTTAAAATTCAGACTTAACATTCGAGCGGTGCGAACAGAAATCTGTCTCTTGAAAAATGTACTGTTTACACTTTTACAGACAGTTATCTTTAAATTCAAGAGATTGCACTCCAATAAAGAAAAGATCGATTTAAGTATGGTATCCTCTGTATTATAAAAGTCAATTTGTTACCATTTACAGTACATGTATTTGTACACCACCGAAGGCATGTTTTCAATAAAAATGAAACCGGGTATCCGAAGTTTTCCTAATTTCGGGTATCCGGTTCCAAAAATATCCGAAAACGCACAGCCTAAGCCGGGTACCCATACACAATTTTGTAAAAACACATAAATACTGTATAAAATAACAAATTATGAACACAAGTTTCTCTTGTTTTATTCGAGTCACAATAAATATGGACCTTACTGTAATAATTTCCCGCCTTTATATCAAAAACGACTCATAGCATCCCCATTCATTCACACACATTCAGAGACTTCCATTATTTTGTGTGGCTTCAAATGTTCAGTCAGAATTTTACAAAGTTGTTTACGGGTAATTGGAACCAAAAAATGGAACCGGGTAATGACCGTTTCGGTCGGGTATCTGGATACCCAGCACTGCCTTAACATGTATGTGTAACTGTGATAATTTACATTACACATTCATGTACACTGTAGGCTTGGGCGGTTCCGGCGGGTACCCGGTTCTACCCGATTCCAAATTGAGAATCGGAACCGCGATTCCACTCTTTTAAAAGAACCGTACTTTAAGAGTCGGTTCGGAACAGAGTCCTTCAAATACCCGGTTCCCAGAGCCGAGTCCCAGAGCGGCTGGGAGCCGAGTCCCCAGTCAGAGCCGGCTCCAGCAAAATGCCCGACTCTGAGGACCAACCCGGCTCCAATTGAAATACGCAGTTGTCTGAGCTCCAACTCTAGAGCCTAGAACCGGCTCCAGTCAAAATACCAGATTCTCTTTGATGAGTGACCGACAAAATGTAACTCTAGACTACAGCTAACTTGTGAAGGTGCCACACATGCAACTGATGCAAACCGCAATGTCTGTGCGTTAGTAGTATCATTGTGCCTCACTGAGTTGTTTATAAATTGGCCCCATAACATGGATACTTTGGTTATGGAGATGTTGTTAAAAATGATGACAACACGTGTCTTGAGAAGTGGAGTGATCAAGGTGGCCCCGTAATATGGATAAACTTGTGACGAAGTTAACAGTCATGTTGCTAGTGTTCTTTATGTACTTTCAATACGGCATGGACGGTAGTACGGTACCTTGTAGGGGGTGGTGCAATTGCTTAATTGCTCCAACCCCTGTTTATAAATTTGCCCCATAATATGGATACTTTGGTTATAATGGACATGTTGTTAAAAATGCTTTACAGCACATGTCTTGTGAAGTGGAATGATCAAGGTGGCCCCGTAATATGGATAATCTTGTGACGAATTAGTCATGTTGCTAGTGTTCTTTATGTACTTTCAATACGGCATGGATGGTAGTACGGTACCTTGTGCACAGGCTAGGGGGTGGTATTGCTCCAACCCCTGAAGCATGTGCAACGCCATGGCATGTACATGTACAGAATGGCATGTACATGTACAGAACGGCTTGTAACGTTGTTTGCTAACGGTAGGATAATGGAAACAAATCTCTTAATACTTAGCTTAACGTTTCCAAAACATTTCCTTAAAGTTTTGGAAACATATTTTAAATTAACCCTCCTACTGTTTGACCATTTGAAACCATTCAAAATTTCCACTTACCAAAATGCCCATTGGTTTTGTACACACCTGGTGATACCATTTGAACAGTGTTGGTAGCAAGCATCCATTCAAATGGTTTTGAATGGTTGTTACACTACACCTTGGTGTGTTCCCATAGCCGAATGGATTCAAATGGTGAATGTACTTCACAGTGGCTTATCATTCAAATGGTGGATACATTACACCTTGGTGTGGTTTCACATAGCCGAAAAACAAAACCTGCATTATGTAGATAAAGTGGACTATCCATCATCTCAGTACCCTATGGAGTTTTAACACATGGTGGTCAGTGTACAAGTAATTGATCTAGGTACTTAAAAATGGCACTAGGGTCTTTAGGGTATAGCAGACCTGTCATTCAAAACCATTTACTCATGTCACTGGCATAGAGGGTCCATTAATTCACCACTTAGAAGTATCCAAACAAGGTTTTGTATTAGCTGACCTACCATTCCAATCCATTTGGGAATCAATACTGTACACAGTTATTTCACCATTCAAAACCACAAAAGCGAATGGTTTCAAATGGTGGGCCAACTTGTATGAAAAAGGCACCAGAAGTAAGAGGATTAAACAACATTATCATCACTGCATTTGCGGTTGAAAATTGAAACTCCTTCGTTTCGTATCAGGGACACAACGAAGTTTGAATAGACCGTATGTTTGATTATTTTCTGTAATCCTTATGTTTTTCTTTGAATCTCTTGGAACCGGTTCCGACTCGGAACCGAGTCTTTTTTGGACCCGAACCGGTTCCAGAAATTGTGGAACTGCCCAAGCCTAGTACACTGTACATATGTTGTTTCCTAACTACGTGTGTACAGTAGGCATGACGCAGTATATCAAACAAATTGTGTTTTTTAATGTCCCTGCTTCAGTTGAAGATAGTGCAAAGTTTGTTTGCTTTTGTGATAATCTCTTTGCACGATTTTAACTTGTATCATGTGCATAGCAAACTACGGTAAAACGTTCACTATCAGTCAATATCAGTACTAGATTAAGTAATGCACGTAAAAGAAGCCAGAACACTTATCGTGGAAGAGTAGGGGTTTACCCCGGTGTTTCTGGTTCACATAACAAGCGCCCTTGTTTACAGGTTTCCTCAGGTTTCCAAGCTATAGTGCTTAAGTGTGCTTTGGAGGCATCTTTGGTTTCATGACCAGAAATGTATAATAATAATAATAATAATAATCAAAATTCAAGATTTGCTGAACATTCAAAACAAGCATTGTTATACACACACACACACAAATACATCTACCTACGTCATTGGTTATAAAATGCACATTTTGTTAACCCTATTCTGGCTAGTAACCTTCCTGAACCCTAACCCCCTATAGTGATTCTGGCTCGGAACCTTCTTTAACCCTAACCCCCGAGGTATTCTGGCTAGGAACTGTCCTGAATCCCCCAAAATCCATCAGTGCACTTATGGAAACATGCCCTTTATCTTTAACCAGTTCGCTTCGGATGCCGTGTATAAACGCAATTTTTGTTTGTACAGCTGATCGGAGAGCGTCTAAACACGCATTCCGATTTTTGTGTGTGTCACCGGGAGACTTGTCAACACGCCACACATGGCGCGCCGTCATGGCGGCTGACATGTATACACACAATCGTTTCTCGGAGTCTATGGGGTCACAGTTCGATGGCCCCGGACAAAATGCACTGCAAATACTGAACGAGTTCACTCTTTTTGTTGATTTTTGCCTAATCCCTTTATCCAAGACCTGTTCCTTTGACGTACCAGCCAAGCATTTGTAAAGACGGATTTATATCCATTGTTTACGAGGCATTCGATCTCTCTCCAGGTATGCCGTCTTTTCGACCGAACGCTGGTCGCTAATAGGCGTTGCATTGGAGCTTGCCAATGGTCTAATTGTGCTGAACAAACACAACCGTAATTAAAAAACTAGCCATTTAATTCTCGAAATGTCAATGAGTAAAGGTGTTCATTTGGTTGTCCGAACTTAGTTTCATTGACAACAAAAATTATTAATGGCTAGAAATTTTTTCAGATTTTTCACTGAAAATAAACCCGCACGGGGGACCGGAAAAAAATTAATATTCCCGACGTCAACTGGTTAAAATGCACCAAGCATTTTCGTTGATCATTCATATTCAGCACTAGGGATGGACGATATCACGATTATATCGTAACGATACGATATTCCAAAAAAATTATCGGCTAAATCGGTTATAGTTTTGAAGATATTGAAATATCGCCATAATGACGATATTCCAAAAATATCACTGATATTCCAAAAATTATTAGTGACAAATTGTTTCCCAATTTCATGTCATTATACGGTAAAATCAACAAAGTTACGGTACCGTGAAGAGCTAATAAAACAGTTCGAAATCACGATCGTACCATTATGAAAATGCCATCATTTGAATGGGGAAACATTATGAGTGGGTCAATCAAAAGTCGGCCGAGAATTGCAGACACAGCACCAACCAAGTACTCGGCTCATTTTAGAGTGATTCAATTGAATTTTTGGTAATTATCAAAACTGTTTATTACCTATGCAACTTCCCTGTAGAACTTGCATGTAAAAGTAGTTCATATTTCGGTGTCCAATGTCGTTAACCCTCCTACAATCAGTGCAATTATTGGAACAACCCATTCAGGCCACTCCAAGCCATTGCTATGGTAGGCAGTGGCTCCTCATAGCTATACTGCATAGTAACATAATGCCTCAAATGTGTGTTGGTTTTAGTGGTTTGTGATTGACATATTGCAGGGCATATTACTTTGTTTCAGACTCAGTGGCTGGTGGTAGGTTACTACCATGTGCAAACGTGGTGGATGTGTGTCCCATATCAAGGAGGAGCTGACAAACACGGACTTGAATTCCGTTGGCGCTATAGTTGTGCATGTAGGAACTAATAATTGTTCTTCTAATGAGCGGCTATCAGAAGGACTTTTACAGTACCGTGAACTAATTGAGGAACTAAATATTCGCGCTCCTTCTACTAAGAAGATTGTCTCCACTATTTGCCCACGGACGGACAGCATCAGCAACCAAGCACGCGTACAGAAATTTAACGATGGAATAAGGCGCATCGCTGCAGATAATTCTTGCTTGCTCGTCGACAACGGCATTTAAACTTTCCTCCTGCACAACGGTAAATCTGACCGGCTAACCTTGATGGAGAGGTCTATATTTGTCAAAGACTGGCACTCGGACGCTTGATTATGAATATCAACGACATGCACAACATCGTCTAACGCGATCACTGAATTCTCAATCTGACAGAGTTGATGGCGGCCTACCACGGAGAGTTACCCGCACCGCCGCCGTGGATTGGAACATAAAACCCGCCGCGAACTGATTCGTTGTAATTTCTGCGGACTTTCCAACCACAGCACCAGAGATTGTAGACACCGTCGCCCTGTGCAATGTCATTCTTGTCAAGAATTTGGCCACAAGTCATTTGTACCGGGAAGAACACCCTACTTCTGCCATGGACCGCCAAATCGACAGCAGTATTCCCGCGATGAGCGCCGGAGGCTATCCTGCTCAGGACCATGGTAGGATTTAGCCAGCAACGTTGAATGTAAGAATCCATTTTCTATTCTGGATGATGAACTTAAATCTGACTCTGAACTGAATGCTATAAATAGTACTCATCTAAATTGCTCTAATGATACAAATATTAATAATGTGCACGTAATTGTTAAGAGAAAGAGCAACAAACGCCATAGGCGTGGGGGGAGAAAAACTAACCGTGTCACTGTCAGAGCTAAGAAATATCATAGTATTAAAATTGCGTTTAACAATGTTAATAGGTTAAGGCCAAAGATCCACCAATTAGCCAAGTTGTTGAATGATGAAAGTATTGATGTATTTGGGGTTGCAGAGACTTTCTTAAAGGGTATTGATAGTATTGATGTTTATGGTTATAGATGGGTAGGCAAAACAGGTCTAAAAGGGTGGTGGCGGTATAGGCCTCCTTCTTTCAAACTCGGTTAATGTTGTCGATGATGATTTATTTCATTCAGGCGCTGATAATTATGAAAGACTATGGGTTAAAGTTCGCATTGATAACGATCAACCATTACATATTGCTATTGCATATTTCCGGTTGAGGGCTCTGATAATGACACTACTGAAGAAATGTACGGACAACTTTTGTCTGAAGTTATGCTTCTTTGAGAACGAAGATTGACCCTCGATCTTAATCATGGGCGACATGAATGCGAATTGGCCGGAAATAAGCAATGGTGATCCTGTTTTGAATTCAAATGGTGTGCGGCTCCTTAATTTCTGTGATGATGCAAATTTATCAATCTTAAACCGTCACAGAAATTGCCACGGCAAAATTACTTGGTTTAGAGGTAGTCTACAAAGTACTATCGATTACATGATATGTTCTAATAACCTTGTTAATTGTGTTCATGAATTGATTGTTGATGAAGACCGTAAATTTAGGCTTAGGGAGTGATCACAATGTTTTGTCTCTAACAATGCGCTTGCAAAATAATTTCACTGCCAAACAAAATGACAATGTTGTCAAAAGGATTTATTGGGATGTTAAGGAAGACCAAGATTTCACACTTTATTGTGATCGTTTGCAGATTAATCTCGACAATTGGGATATTGATTCTTTTGACGATCCTGATACTCTGTGGGACTCTTGGAAAAACCACATCCTGGCGGCAGCGACTGTAGGATTAGGGGTAAAAGAGTCGAGGATTAAGTGCAATTCATGGTTTGATGATAGTATTGATGCGGGTATCAAGGGTCGTAGAAGTGCCGCTAGATTGCACAGACAATGGGCGCGGGGTGACAGATCTGACAAAGACTTAGGAGATTTACTTTGGCAAGATTATCAGGAAAAGCGTACTCGTGTAAAACAACTAATTAGGAATAAAATCACTGAGATGCGGGTTAATAGATCCATTAACCCTCCTATAGGTTTAACACTCAAAGACACTCAAAATGTTTATGTCTCTCTTAACCCATTGACTTTGTGCAGTGCACTCAAATACACTCAAAATTTGTATGTAACTCCCAACCCATTGACTTTGTGCAGTGCACTCAAATAAATGCAAGGACATGTGGCTAGGAGGTCAAACCAAAACCACTCAACAGTACATACACAGCTCTGTGTGACTCTGTGGTTTGACCTACTAATTGGCAATGCACCCAAAAATACTCAAGTGACTGTCTGTGAGTGCCGTGCTGACTGGGCCAAATTTCAGCCTGGGCATAGGAGGGTTAATATCGCTAATAAGGGTGGACCATCGTGTAGGGATTTTTGGAAAGTTTGAAGGGAAGCAGTAATAATCGCGATAACCCCAGTATTAATTGCATAAAAACTCCTAACTCTAACGAAATCATTTCTGATAAGGCAAAAATGAACCAGACGGTTCTTCAATACTGGCGTACTCTGGGTAAAATGCATTTAAATCTAAATGATGATGATAATGAGCGCACTCGGAGTTGTAGAGCTAAGAGTTTTGTTAACAATCTCAGAGGTAAGACAGACAGTGCTAATGAGGGTAGGGATAATAGTAATTGTATTTATGACGTTGATATTAACATGGATATTCTAATCAAAGCCTTGAAGGTAGCCAAAAACAACAAATCTCCAGGTATTGACGGCATTGCGAACGAGCTCTTAAAAAACGGGGTAGTGTTTAAATCGGGTCGCTTTTGGATATGTTTAGAAAGTTTATTTTGTTTGGAAAGATCCCGAGGAATGGAATCGTATCATTGTACCCATATTTAAGAAAGGTGACCGTAAGGATTTGAACAACTACAGGGGATTCTGACCTCATGTGTTGCAAAAATATTTAACAGAATTATTGCAATGAATATCTCCGATTTCCTTGAAAGTACAAATACTCTTTCGGAAGTTCAGGAGGGTTCCGTTAGTCTTATCGATGTGATCATATTTTTACCCTTAAAAGCATAGCCATGTCGTCTGGCAGAGGGTAAAACTTTTATGGCCTTCCTGGATTTCCAAAGCTTTTGACAGTTTGAGAGATGGTCTTCTTATGGCGTGGAATACAGGGTTAAGGGGTAGAATTTTGAGATTAATCGATGCACTCTACGATAATGTTCAGGCTGGGTTAAAATTTTGGGGGATACACGGAATTTTTCAAAGTGACTGAAGGGGTAAAACAGGGCTGTGTCCTGTCTCCGGTTTATTTTCTATTTTATCAACGAATTCACTAAATTACTCAAGGCTCATGATTTAGGTAAGAATTCACGATGTTTGTGTGGGAAGCCTCTTTGGGCAGACGATGTTGTCTCACTGGCTAATGACGAGAATGAACTTAACAGTATGTTAAACCCTAGCTGCCGATTTTGCAAATGAGTGGAGACTGAGTTTTAATGACGATAAGTCCAATGTCTTAATTACAGGTCAAAGGGTTAACAAAGACAAATTATGGAAACTTGGTGATAGATTGATTTCGAAGTCGATTCTTATAAGTACTTGGGTGTTAATATATCTCGCAATCTATCGGATCATGCACATATTGATGAAGTTGTTAAAAAAGGGGAGTAGACTGATTGCTTACATAAATTCTATTATCGCCAACTTTGACGACTATAATCGCGTTTATTATGGGGGTATACTATGGAGGACGATTGCGCTACCGTCGATCAATTATGCATGTGCTGTATGGTCCTGTAGCCAGTCAGATCTTGACAGAATTGAAAACTTGCAATCGCAAATGGCGCGACATATTCTGAAGGCTCCACGCAATACGCCGCGTGTTGCACTCTACGGCGATCTCGGCTGGTCGCCTCTTTCCACATTTCATAATATCGCGAGGGCGAAATACCTCTCTAGAGTTACATGTGTATTAATATGGAAATGCATCGCTGGCCCAAGCTCCTCTTACTTACTATGCTTAGCCTTGGCTGCGAATTTAATCAGTTGCGCTTCAAATTTTTAAATAGCGCTCAAAATATCCTTACCAGCTGTGACTTGAATACAATTTTTGACTGTGCGAAAACTGGGGAGCCCTTTTCGATCCGCACTTACAAATCGATTAAGCGCATACTTATGGATATTTCAGATAATGATTGGTTGGAAGAAGCGTGCTCCAAATCTTCACTAACTGATTAAGTAACCATCAAAGATAGCCCATGTTTAGAAAGTTATCTTTTGGATAAAACCGACTTCCATGGCGTCAGTCTCAAATTTAAACTCCGCTCCAACACTCTTCCACTCAATCGCAGAATTAGAAATTGGACGGCAGATAATGACGGTACATGCAACCTATGTAACTCAGGTATTGAAGATGTTAGACACTTCTTGTTTACATGTCATGCTCTTAATAATATTAGATCCGAAGAATATACAAAGTTAGAAAACTATCTTATGTCAAATGAATATTATGATATATGGGATCTTTTTATATCCGGCAGCTTAGATGTTAAATATCATCTCACACTTGGGAGCACCTCAAGTATATTCTGTAATATAGAAAATGCCGATATAATTTATTCATTATTTGATACTTTCTGTAAATCATATGTTAAGCGTGCGTGGAAATTGAGATCCGATATTATTCGGACTACAATGTAAATAATCTCTTCTTGCATACTTCGTTGCTGTAATTTTGTTTATATATGTTTTATATTTTTACTATATTTTCTAGAACTCATTTTAAATCAACTTGGGTTCCAATGGTCATTGATAGCTATATGATTGATGGTACACCCTCAGATTTGGTGTCGCTGCATCCCTTGTTCTGGACAACACCTACGACGTCAAAGCTGAGAGTGTATCATCACACATTTTTGTATCTTGTTAATTTGCTTTTAAATGTGTTTTGTATTATTTATGTGTATGTGTGTCGGACGCACCGCCTTTTGGCCGAGTGCCACTGTTGTAAAAGTGTAAGTCCAAATAAATAAATAAAATAAAATATTGGGAGTTTGTTTACAGTATAACCTGCTGAAAATAAGGTCCACTGTGGTATACATGTACATGTGTCTTTGTATGCATTGGAGATTACTTCTAAGGGACAGTGTGGCTAAGTTATATGCACAAACAATGTGTGTACAACACGTTGGACATTTAGTGGTTTACAGTGGCCTCTATGTGTAGGAGGGTTAATGTGCGATACATACATTGTTCATGTATTTTTTTTAAATCTGTATATTGAGACAATAATATCATATCTCGCCGATATCATGGCCGTCGATAATCGACTATAAAAAAAATTCAATATCGTCACCCCTATTCAGCACTTATGGCCTGTACTTCTTGCCAGGTAGTAATTTGTCCCATTTGAAGAGGTGAAAGTACCAGTTTCCAATAGTGCTGAATTTTTCCCAAAAAGTGCCACCTTGGAGGATTTTGCGTAAAGTATCCCTGTCTGGGCTATACAGTACTGAGTCCATCAAAATACAACACCATGCAGTAACACTACCACCCAACTGTTGGACTTAGCTGGAATTGGGACACCCAGCCCCATGCAAAGTATCCCTGTCTGGGCTATACAGTACTGAGTCCATCAAAATACAACACCATGCAGTAACACTACCACCCAACTGTTGGACTTAGCTGGAATTGGGACACCCGGACCCATGTAAAGTATCCCTGTCTGGGCTATACAGTACTGAGTCCCTCAAAATCCAACACCATGCAGTAACACTACCACCCAACTGTTGGACTTAGCTGGAATTGGGACACCCAGCCCCATGCAAAGTATCCCTGTCTGGGCTATACAGTACTGAGTCCATCAAAATCCAACACCATGCATTAACACTACCACCCAACTGTTGGACTGAGCTGGAATTGGGACACCCGGACCCATGTAAAGTATCCCTGTCTGGGCTATACAGTACTGAGTCCCTCAAAATCCAACACCATGCAGTAACACTACCACCCAACTGTTGGACTTAGCTGGAATTGGGACACCCAGCCCCATGCAAAGTATCCCTGTCTGGGCTATACAGTACTGAGTCCATCAAAATCCAACACCATGCAGTAACACTACCACCCAACTGTTGGACTGAGCTGGAATTGGGACACCCGGACCCATGTAAAGTATCCCTGTCTGGGCTATACAGTACTGAGTCCCTCAAAATCCAACACCATGCAGTAACACTACCACCGAACTGTTGAACTTAGGGGTCATTCCGTGTCAGACCACCCAATGGGTTAAACCCTACCCCCTTCAAATTGGTTCATATTTGGTGTATGGGATCATTTTGGCTCAAAAAGCTGAAATTTCAAGTTTTAGCCCCATTGGTCCAATGGTTTTCGAGCTACGGCTGGCTATTTTTTGGTGATTTTGGCCAAAATGGGTATGACCGCCCATTTTCAAATGACCATATCTCCTTAACCGGTGGGCACAAATTTGTTGAAATTGATGTCTTTAGAAATACAGTACCGGCTGCAAGTAATTCCAAATCCCCGCGAGTACGAAACGGGGCCCCGCGAGTAAACTGCGTGGCGGGTACGGGGCCCCACGCGTCCCCGCGGGGATTTTGCGTGGACACAGCGAGGGCCTCGCACGCGGCGTACGTGTCGTGGACAAGCTTTGCGGGGCCCCACGAAGGCCCCGCAACAGAACCAAGCACAACTTTACGCTTGGGTGAACATGAATACCTTCTATGATCACTTGGCGATCCCGAGTAAAAGAACGGCAGACTTCGTTCATGCTTTTGTTGAGGTTTTCTTGAGCGTGCCCGCAAAACGTTTGATCAACTTCCTGTATTATTTTCGCATTCGATGGCCATTTATACCTTGGTAATACTTACCGAACTTTTAACAAATCCAAACTTTTTCATTACGTGATTATCGGTGCTCTTTGAGACTTCAAACGTCCAGGTTCGTCTGAAAATGCAACTTCCCGCCATGACCCACTGCGACTGATTTTTCGTCCGATCACGGTGGCTGTAATTAACTTTAGGGAATTAACTCCGCGACGATTGGCAGCTGCTTGCTTGCCCGCATTCCGCATTTTCCCCCAAATTGAGTCTGTGTTTGTTTTTAGATCACGGACCGGCCATTACTTAAGTTCGCTAGCACAACTTACATTGACGATGCTAAACCGTTAATGAACTGTGTTGTCCTCTATTTCTGTATTAAACTGTTTTTCTATTTAAGTTCTGTCCACAGATATCTTCAGTGTCATTATCACATTATTTTCATCAACAATTCTGGCGGTTTTCAGCAAGAATCCTTTTGATGGTTTATGAACTAGGCGAAAGTTAATGTACTATCAGTAGAACTGTCAATCATTCTCCTTGGAATGAACTTATTTATTCTCCAGGCATATTGAAGGTTTAGGGCATATTGAAGGTTTAAGGCCAATGGAAATTATAGTGGCTAACAATCAAAATATAATTTAACAAAAATATCTACAACATATTTTACTGAATAAAAATAAATTGTTGGTTTAATAAACTAAATATTAAAACTTAAGCACATGATGTGAATGTACTAAATAAATGACTGAGGTTGTTAATGGATCAGCCATGATGCCGGTGATGCAGAGGATTCGTCATGCAGGTAAATTTTAATACACGTTAACAACAATGTTAAATGCATCAGGCCAAAAAACAAAATCTCCCGTTTCTGGTCATCGGTTGGCTTCAAAATCGGTGCGGGACGGTGACGCAAGGAAATACGTGTATACTCGAGAATTTATATGCAAGAATTTATTGTAGGGGGAATATACACCGGGTATATTTAAAAGAATACAAAAAATATTTCTTTTGGATTTTAGACAAATCTGAAGAAGCACTACGCCAATAAAAGCTCATATTTGTCTGTTCTTTGCAGGGTTTTTTTCTTCAGGCAACAGGGATAGGGAATTTATCTGGTGCGGGGGGAAAGCCCCAGTCTGCAAGTATAAAAGTGAAACCTGAATAATGTTTTTGTTGGGGACGCTAATGATAATGCTTTATTATTATTTGTCCCCCGTCCATCAGAATATATTTAATAATGGGTACATGTAATTTTAGTTTTTAAAACATAGTTGTTGTCCCACGATTGGTAAATCCCTGGGCCTCCTTTACTTTATTGAGTATCATGAACGTATCATATTACAACTACATTTCCAGCAGCTTGGAGGAGGAGGAATTCGTTTGAAGATAAATATTTAACTACTCTGAGAAAAGGAGTATTCCTAAAGTGTGTCAAAAACTATTTGGGTGGAATTATGTGTCTGAACATAAAATGCTTCAAAATCCTTCCTTTTAATTTGTTATAGGTCTGACCACTTCTGCTTGTACATCAGCGGCGTAGCCACGGGGGCCTGGGGGCACGTTTCCCCCACAAATTTCCAGTTCCCCCCCCCCCCCCCCTAGGTGCCCCCCACGAAAAATCCTCATAGTGCCCCAAAAACAGAAACAAGAAAGGAAAACCCATACCCCCTAGGCCCCCCACTGAAAAGCAATGCCCCCTGTCCCCCCCCCCCCCCACTGAAAAAGTCCTGGCTACGCCGCTGTTGTACATACACACAAATTGAGGACACTATGTGTACATGTATTTATTATTTTCGGGGTGACCAGTACCCATGGTTTCCATTTCCATATAAAATGTGTACAGCAGTAAATAGTCAATGAGTTTCAGTAGCGTCAACTCTTCTTGGCAGTGTTCCAAAGACCTGGATGTTCTGATTTCTGGAAATGTCGGCACCGCACCTGGGACAACAAAACTGGGAAAATTTGGACACCTGAAAAAAGTGGGCGTATTATGAGGACTTTGACTCATGGAACAACCAATCATATTTACAGATACTCGCCCATCTACTATCTTGTTAACTGATTGGACATTTTTCTCATTCGGTGATGTATGAGCCCGATAAATATATTTAAATTCTTCAAATACTCGGTCGGCATTGTTAACTTATCTAACGAGGCACTTATTGTTTTGGTGCAACCCTGGTAACATTGCCGTCATGGCAATATCATGGATTTCAACCATAGGGGAAAATAACAATTGCCTGATCATCTAGTCGTCCTTGCGGGAGCTGAAAATTATCGTTCCTTATTTCATTGAGCCCTTTGCGGGGGTTCACTGACTCAGCGGAGTCCGCAGACTCATCTTTCTAAATTTTTAAAACGTGAACAATTTCCCCTGTATCGCATCGTAACATGCGATGTAATTTGGGCAATTCTGCGATGGAATTTCAAACAATGCATCGCAGATTTTATGATACAAATTTCGACAGATTTATAAACATTTTTGAAATCATATTCACAAACCTTTCCGAAATAACGCTTACATGTATATTTCCGACCAAAAATATCAAGCTATCCGTCCCGACTGGGTTTGTTTCCGCGTGTCCAGACGACGCACATACTGTGTTCAACGATGACTTCACCGACGCGACGGTGTTGATGCAACAGTAAACACAACTTTATTTTCCAGCAATCCAGAAGGTTTTTTCCGCAATGCCTAAAATTCTATGTGCATGCATATATTTTTCTGCTGATTAATTAACTATGAGCGAAATTCGAAATGGAAAACACGCAACAACCGCCTAGTTTTGTTTTAGCCGCACGTGTTTATGTTGTCTTCTCCTGAGTTTGGGGTTGGAACATTGAGCAATTGAGCCACCCCTATACACAATAGTACCGTGTTCAGTTGACATGTGCACTTTCATACGATCACTACGGCCGTATTCAACAAACTCTAGAAACGTTATCTGTAACTTCGCTTTTATAACAAAAGTTTTGAAAATTAACAAAATGTGCATTCATTTATATATGTAGTGGTGAGATTTAGAATCATTTCGGCACACAATATGATTGCGTTTTCAACCACTCATTTTCCTGACGAATTTTTAATAATCAAAATCAAGCTTGATCATACCACAAAGTAACGTTACACTCGGCGAAATTCACTTTGAAAAGCACCCGAACATGTCGCAGTCGGTAATTTGTTTTCGTGATATTGCCTCTGTTTTAGCGATCGATAATAATGTAAACAAAAAAAGAAAATGGACGAAGGACTAACTTTCATGAATGACTGCAATTTGGCAAAATAACAGTTACACGTGAGTTTTTTTTTACCACCTGTGGCTCAATTTCCAGACACTAAAAATTATTATTTCTGGTAAAATTTGGACATTCATAATTATGAACCAAACGACAGTAAAGCCTGAAAAAAAAAACACCTTTACCTATGCACACTACATACTGTAATTTTAAGCATTTTAAAACTCAACAAGCCAGTTTTACGCCTCAATGATTGACAACAAAGCCCCCCGTAACAGCCCACGGCTAACGTGCAGATTGTGCGGGGCATTTGCGGGCCCGCAAGTCTTCTTCCCGCACGGTACTTTCTCGTGGCTCCCGACACTGCATGGTATTTTGCGGGATCCCCGCACGCATTGAAGCCCCTCAAGGGTTACCCGCAGGGATTTGGAATTACTTCCAGCCGGTACTGTAGGTAATATCATAATGAATCCACATTGGCCATTATTTTTTATGTAGGAGCAATTTAAAGTTTGATGACCTTTTGACCTTTACTTTGACCTTAAATTTAACCTTGTGGATCACGTGACCTTGAGATGAACTTGGGTGAAAATTATACCCCAACATGTTTTCTACAAAACATAAATAAAATTGGAGGTATAATATTTTTTGTTTGCTTTCCAGCTCTTCTCAAAGTTGGCGTACACCATGTGCTGCGAACATGGGACATTCCTATGCAATGTACTATTTTATACACATGTACATGTACATGTACAATGTACATCTATGTATGAGATCCAACCATAGCCCTTGTTGCAGCCTGATTGAGAATGAATTAACTACGTGTACTCTGAAAGTAACAATAACAATCTTCATTAATAACCCTCCTATGCCCAGGCTGAAATTTGGCCCAGTCAGCACGGCACCCACAGACAGTCACTTGAGTATTTTTGGTTGCATTGCCAATTGGTAGGTCAAACCATGGAGGAAGAAAACAGAAGGAGTCACAACGAAGGCATATCAAAGGTTCAATGTCTTTTGCCGCGGTCGTAAAATTTCTAAGCCAGCGCTAATCGTTTAATCCGATTATCGAGGAGAACTACAGCCAGGCTTTCTTTGCACATGCGCATTGCGCGCATTGCTGACGCGTTGTCCTATTGCACTACACGGAAGGCTGGCTCCCGATCCAACTCGACCTACGAATCCAACACTGCAATATCTTCAGTGTACAGCATCGTACATATATGAGGATTGAAATGATAAAAAGCTAAACAACACGTCTTTGAATTTGACAGTTGGTTGGCTTCCGGAGATAACCGGAAATATCCTTTAAATAAGTTGCTAAAAAGACACTTTATTGTAACATCTGAATGTTATATTTAGCGTAAGTCAGCTTCGGATTCGCCAAATTCGACGATCAAAACACCAAAATACTCGTGGAAAAATTGCTATTGAAGACAATGCATTGCGCAATATAAAAAGCCCGCAAAGTAGTGCGCACGTTTTGTGTTTATTCGTTTGCTTCAGATTTCTACCTCCAATTATGTCTCCTGGTCGCCAGCAAGCTGAGCGGCAAAAGACATTGAACACAACGGGATTAACGCGGTCGATAAACAAGTAACCGCAGCGGGTGGCCGTAACGTATTTCCAATGGGCCACTCCGAAGTGCTAATTGGTTATGAGATAAGAGGCTGGGCGATGTGACTCCTTCTGTTTTCTTCCTCCATGGTCAAACCACAGAGTCACACAGAGAGCTGTATGAGTGCACTGCACAAAGTCAATGGGTTGGGAGTTACATACAAATTTTGAGTGTCTTTGGGTTTGACCTCCTGTCACAGCCACATGTGCTTGCATGTATTTGAGTGCACTGCACAAAGTCAATGGGTTAAGAGAGACATACAAATTTTGAGTGTCTTTGAGTGTTAAACCTACAGGAGGGTTAATGATCCTTCAATCTAAAGATTAACCCTAAACTTTTGGAAGATTGAGGTTATTAGGCATACTTGCCTTTCCATGGTACATGCACATCTATGTTTGTTGTAGTGATTGCAAGGTCAGTGCTTGGGTCAGTGGACACTGTTTATTGCTTCATGCATGTAGGGCAGGGCAGGGAAGGTCCCTAGCCAGGGTTGTTCTTAAACCCCCTCGACCCACGACCCCCACGACGTACGCGCGCTCAGAATCATATCGTATCCCAAATCGGAATCTGTGTTCGAATACGGCCCTAATTAGAATGCCCGCTCACTCCCGTACTACTAAACGTGAACAAACGGAGCTCCGGAGGATCGAATGGACAGCAAGAGTCACATATTCTGTGACAATTATTCTTCAATAACTATGTTTTGCTAAAATGTTGACAGACAAAATAGTTGGATTTTTTTTCCACGTCCATCAAGTAAAATGTACATTCGGGGCTGTGCGCGCATGCCAGTTTGTGATGTAATGCTTATTGACCAATCAGGGTGCCGGAAAGCCATGCGGCTGTCTTGGAAGCGATATCTTTCTACTACGACCGTAATGAGTTGTAGGAATTCTAAGAACGTTGCCAAAAACTGCGCCCTCACCCAACTAGCAAAAATCCGACATAAGTATGCAATTTCTTTGATAGAATATGAAATTATCTACTCGGGAATGGTATAATTTGGCTTGTGGCAGCATTATAAATTTGTACATGTATCACAGATTAGAAACACATGTGTGCATACATGTCGTGTGCTTGCTTATGTGTGCATACATGTCGTGTGCTTGCTTTACTACTGAAGGATTTTGGCGGATTCAGGTTATGTGTAAGCAAGTGGGCCTGGGGAGTTAAGGTTAATCATTTACCATGTTTTCAATTATCGATTTGATTGATAGCTGAGAGCCACATCTTCATTTGTAAAGTTGGTCCTTCCTGCTCATGAGAATTTCATTTCCCCATTTCATCTCCCCATTCTGATTTTCAACCTTAATATATGCCATACAATTGATTAAAACCGTTCAAATTAGCGATGATTCGGAAACGAGTCTCTTCATAACTTCGGTTGTAGAGTAACTGTGGAGATCGAGCAAACATGGGTATGTAAAGGAGCCCTTTGACTTTATAGGGAAACCCGTTTTCATGTCAATCACAATGTACTCGGGCGCGGAGACAGCTCCGAAGTGGATGCCCTCAGATGAGCGCGGCAAATTTTACGGGCCGAATGCACCCGATCTCGGAACACTTCGCGAAAGGCTGGGCGGGACGAGTGGTTCATTCATAAAAACCTAGTCTTTCGCACGTACTTCCGATTGCTATTTTATATACATTGTTGGATAGCTGAGACTATAAGCTTTCCAATGAGCTATTACATGTAAGATTTCGACAGGTAAAAGTAATAGAATTTTTTGATTTAAAATTTTGATGTTTTTTGTTGCGGGCGATGCGCTGTGCATGTGGAGGGCTTCGGTCAAGCACGTACAAACTGAAAACCCAACCTATATGTTCTCCACCTTACTGGGTAGGTAAGATTAGGTACAACTATAGAATGCAGGGCCACACCGAAGGTTACTTCTTATAAATTTACATAATCCAACTTAAAAATACACAACTGCGGTTCCTAACGTTAGGTCAAATTAAGAAAATGGGAAAAATTTGGCCCTGCATTCTATCATGGAGGAAGGAAAAGAGTTCTTTTCCTTCCTCCATGATTCTATCATGTGTATATTGTTTACATTGAATGAGAAAAAGTGGTGGTCGGATACGACATTCTACCCGTGGCAACTATAATAGGATTCTTCTATTTTCTGAAGGGGAGGACTTTTTTAGAAGGGAAATAAAGTCTGAAAATCATCATAAAAAAATTAAAAGTGGCTTTTTATAGGTATGTGCGTATCCCACGCATTGTCGCAAATCTTTTTGGCCGCGGCCTCAATCTCGGGTTGAATCGCCGTGGCGAAGACACCGTGGAGATAGCGCTTTGTAACGTTTCGCTGTGGCCGTTCTTTTTAACGTACCCAGGAGCTTTCTTTTGTTTTTCCTTATAAAATAATCGCCATTTACGGGCCTAAAATTGCCGGATTCAACGTGTCATAACTTCCTTATTTTTGGTCACAGGAAGATGATCCTTATATCATTGTAATCGTCTATTCAAGACCTTGACAATGATACCAGTTGTATTGGAATCTGTTGATTATGAAAATTTTTGTCACATAGCTACTTTTTAAGAATAAGATAGTTTTCACTTTCTGTATAGACTATAGGCCCTACTCAAAAATCGATAAAAATCACATTTTAACTGGTTTGTGGTTGCAAAAAAATGTCAAAAAACCCCTTAAAAAGTAGCGGTTGGATATAACCATGGAGGAAGGAACCTCCATGATATGACATTCTTTCCCTTTCCTCCAGCCCCATGTCAGATGTCGGTCAGCGCGGGCGGTGGTGGGGGACGGGATAACCTTAACCAAAATTGGCTGACTTACCTCATCGATCTCTCCCGTCCGGATCCGGTGTGTCCTGCTGGACCAGCGCCGTGGCTGTGGGCATGGCCAGTTTCTGTCATGTTTCTGTCCACTCTCGCACTGCTACTAGACTTTTAAAAATATATATCTTACAAAAAACCCAATAACTAGTCTATTAAACAATCCAATACAATCATCAAAGCCTACTTGTACGTTTAAATTGCAGAGAAAATTCAGTCATTTCGGCAGCCAACGTATTACGATTTCATTTTCTCCAGTGAATTTCGCACGAGACTTCGATCCGGTGCCGAATTAGACTGGATCTTCCACTCCCTTATATGAATATACAGCGAAAATAAATTGGCACGTCTGGGTACCGGACTAGGCGGTATCCGATTTTTCTGATTTTACCGGATCGATCGGTCGCCGGAGTATTTATCAGTGTAAATTATTCGAAACCTACGATCAACGCGGGCTGCACAATAATGTAGTTCTACATACGGATACTTTTAACAAATTTCCCACATATATTTAGGGATTTAATAAACCACGGTAATTCTAATTGCTCTTTAAATTTTCATTGTCTTTGGAACCAACCATATTATATTTAACTGAGAGCGATCGTTGCACTGTTTAAACTGAGGTTTTGTTCTTCATACTTCTATTTATAAGTAAATTTTAAAATGTTCAAGCCAAAAACTGTAGCCTTCCATGTTTATTTTTATGTTACGACAGGAGCCTGATTTTCTGTACAATTACTTGAGGGCGCTGTCGGCAGTCGCCAATGAATTCGTCTAAAAATCCGCATGGCGTTCCTTGGGTGGGAAATCCGATTTGAAATGGGTTGGGAAATTGGGGGAGTTAAAAGGAGCGGGAGAGTGGGGCCGCACCCTCCAATATCGAGCCTCAGGCGGCAAGTAAACGGGGGGAAGGAGGGGATCGGTCAGTGACAACTCTTTATAAAGTTGGATTTAACTTTTAAAAGCGTTCAATTGACATTAATAAAGTTAGACTTAACTTAACTCCGTTGAATTTAACTTTATATTATTATAAAGTGTTGTCACTCACCGAACTCAGCGGCGTACCCAGGACTTTTTCAGTGGGGGGAGGGGGACACAGGGGGAATTGCTTTTCAGTTGGGGGGGGGGCCCAGGGGTATGGTTTTTTACCTTTTCTTTTTCTTTTCTTTTTTTGAGGCACTATCAGGATTTTTCGTAGGGGCACCTGGGGGGGGGGGCGTGGCTACGCCGCTGACCGAACTCATAAAAGGTTGATTCAACACTTTAGTATTAATAGTGTAGACGTGTCAATTATACATAGGTTGGGATAATTCCAACCCCCAACCCCCAACCCCCACTAAACAAAATAAAAATGGTAGGCCCATGGGGGTGGGTTAAAGGGGCAGTACCGTTACGATCAACAGGGCATGGAATTGAAGTGCTTGTTTTTAGATTAACTCAGTGACTAAAAATAATTCCCCACCGTAGGATAAGGCAGCGGCGTAGCCAGGACTTTTTCAGTGGGGGGGGGGGGCACAGGGGGGCATTGCTTTTCAGTGGGGGGGCCCAGGGGTATGGTTTGTTTTCCCTTTTCTTTTTCTTTTCTGTTTTTTGGGGCACTATGAGGATTTTTCGTGGGTGGCACCTGGGGGGGGGCACTGGAAATTTGTGGGGGGCACGTGCCCCCCCAGGCCCCCCGTGGCTACGCCGCTGGGATAAGGTCATATTAATGTTTCTGCTGCATACATATGAGCCAGTAATTTTCAGTCACTGTGTTCATCTTAAGCTAGGACATCGATTCCATGCCCTATTGAAAGTCTACTCTGATCGTGACGATACTGCCCCTTTAAACCTATCTCCTGAATGAAACCAACGAAGCAAACATTTACTTTTTGAGGTGATTTATTTATTTTGGGGGGTTTCTAATGCCTACTCACCCCCTCGTTTGGCGTTTTGTTTGTTTGTTTGTTTGTTTTTTGGGGGAATTGTTCAGGCCTACTCCCACCCTCAAAATTTCTCACGCCTAACCCCTAATTTCACACCTTCCCCTCCCCCTTATCCAGCGATTTTAAAGGTTTGAAGGCAAATTGGCTTCCCGTCCACACCCAGTACCCCGACCCACCGTCCCTCCCAAAGATTACCCCCTTAGTTCTCTACGGCTCTGAGAGAGGATGGTGTAATGAGATGCCGTGAGGAATTAAAATGATGGACAATTGAATGGGGGGAGGCTGATGTAGGCCAGGGTGGGAGGGGTAAAAGTGGGACTAGAAGGGTGGATGCAATCAAAGTAGCATTTCAGGGGAGTGGACGGGGTGGGAGATGACAACCTTCACGCGGTCCACCCTGTTTCAACTAATGTCATCAAACCGATGTACGCAGCTACTAGCACTCTAAGCTGCTCATCATCATACGAAAGACTAGAAGAAGAAGGGGAGTGGACTGAACTTGATGGCCGGTGCAACACCATAAAAACTGTCCTTCATGGTCATAGGACATCTCGACCCTTGTGACAACTAGACACGGACAACTCGACCCACGAGACAACTCGAGTTGTCTCGTGGGTCGAGGTTTTGTTTAGGTCGAGTTGGCACAAAGGTCGAGTTGTCTCGTGGGTCGAGTTGTCACAAGGGTCGGGTTGTCTTAAGCCCGTCCTGCATAGCCCCATATCCACAGACCGATAAGATAAGCCGTTCTGTACCAACAAAGTTTCATAGACAGATAAGTCAACATACACAATAATGTTTTTCTTTTTTTCATCACATTGAGCGAATTTATTCTTATTTTGACATCAACTGCTGATTTACATGCACACACATATCTGGGGGCATTCCTAGGGTTGGGGTGGGGGTTATGGAAACAGTACAATGGGGACAAATTGTCATAACATACAGTCTACAGCGCTGGGCGATTAGTGAAATTCACTACTCGAGTAATCGCACAGCAATTACTCGCGAGTACTCGATTAATCGCGAGTACTTGACCACATTTTTAACACGAGTACGAATTATCAGTTACTACTGGAGTACTCGAGTAATCGCACTACTCGCCAGCACTAATTACAAGCACAGTTCTAGTATTGATTTTTTTTAAATATATTAAAGGGACAATATCGTCACAATCAAAGCAGACATTCAACAGGGCATGGAATTAGTGTCCTAGTTTTAGATGAACGCAGTGACTGAAAAAAATATCATGGTTGTATGATCTTATTGCGCCCTGTTATCTAGGCCAGCGCGCGCTTGTGGGGGTATTATTTCAGTCACTGATTCATCTAAAACTAGGACACCGATTGGGTTGTCACATACAGGCCTGACCAGTCACGTATGTAACTATAGGGTTGGTTCACTGGGGGAGTGGCCTGCCTTTTGGGCACCAGAATTTTCGAGGGGGTATTTGATACACTTTTGGTTACATACCCTTGTGTTTTTCTTAGGGATCCAAATTCTTAACAATGAATTAATGTTAACATTATTATCAATTTGTTTTCAGGGAGGTGTTGTGTATGAATGAACACTGTTTTTTTCTTGAACTCTGACCTCTGCAATTGAACTCTAACCTTGGAATGCCCTTGTGTGTATTTAAAGCTTGATAACATGATAATATAATTATAAGATATTTATTACACATCGATAACACATTTTACATTAACTAATTCCATTATTAAAGGCAGTTCAAACCAATTAAAGATTTAAGAAGATACCCAATTAGTACTAATGAGCGCGTCATGGAGAACCAATAGAGATGTACAGAACCAATTGGGGGAGAGTTTCATTGTGATATCGTTGCGATCACAGAGCAGACTTTCAACAGGGCATGGAATCGTTGTCCTGGTTTTAAGATGAACACAGTGACTGAAAATTACTGGCTCATTTATGCAGCAGCAACGGTAATATGACCTTATCATGTGGGGTATTATTTTCAGTCACCGAGTTAATCTTAAATTTTATGCCTGGCTTGCTCAAATTGTGTCATAGAAACATTTTGCAAAACGTAAGTGGCTGAAAACATTTTTTTAAAATTATTTTTCACGCGACCAGAAAATATTGCCGCTTAGTTTTGACCTAAACTGCCGTTAATAATTATGTACATTAATATATTAATAAAGAAATGTGTAAATATTTAAAATATTATGGTGCAATTATTACAAATAACTACGCATATTGATAAATTTTTAAATACATCGATAAAATGGTAATATGGTACAGCTATCACAAATTCATCCGATCTTAGCTGATTTACTTATGAATTGACATGTTACGCTGATACTTCAATGTGAATGCAAGGGACTCGAATAATTATAATAAATAAATAGATAATTAGTTGTTGCAAACTGCTTACCAACCTAAAGGACCTGTAGTATAAATGCAAAATAGTATAGTTATTGGCCTTACGTTTCAAACCTAGCAAAATGGCCGATTATATCGTCCAAAATGGACGATGTATATCATCCATTTTGCATTTGAGACGGAAGGTTCGAAACATTATTGAGGCCATTAACTACTATTTTGCAGTTATAATAATTTTTCTTTTTGAAATATTCCTTTTCGTAAAAAAAAAAAAAAAAAATGCACCAATAATGAACATTATTATTATCATGCTATGTTCTGTGAAACTGCCATCAGATATGGTTCGCTGGTTTAGACATCAATGGCAAATTTGCAGCAATAAAATTAATTATATACTGCTAATTCAACCGTTCCAAGGTTGACATGAATTTGTTTGAAGCACGGTGTGGTATGGTGGTACGGTGTAAATGAGACACAAATGGCACGTGACGATGAACGCCCCCCCCCCAAAAAAAAAAATTAAAACGCAAATAGCATTTTCTAATGTGCTTGTGCGTTTGCCTCTGTTTTCAAAATCAGGCAATCAAATCCAACATACATTGTCACAGAACCTAGACAAATAATCGGGTATCAAGTATTTAGACAAATAACTTGAAATAATACTGAAGTGTTTAAAGGCACCTGGCACTGGTATTTTGTCCAAATGTAGCTTTTGTCATAAATATATACATTTTTATGAGTGGAATGTGAATAAACAAGTAACTAAGGTTACAGAAATAGTGGTTTTATTGTATTTACGACTTTAGAATAGGCCACCCCTTTACATTGACACATGGTGGCGCTGTTCGTGACGTCATTCGAGGCGGGGATATTTGAAGAGAAAATGTGTAGTCTGGCCCCATACATTACGTCTGGGTACCTGATCGGTACGATGCGTCACCGAATCCGAGTAACCGAATCCGAGAGTACGACAATGAGAAACCTCAATCAAGCCTCAAACCATTTCCATATTTTAAATGAATAAAAAAGCAATATGAAGAATTATATATATGACTACTGTACTACTACTAGTCATGCTAGTGCAAAGAAAGCGAATCAATTAATTATGTAATTAATCTCTGACAAACCTGACAGAATGACACATTGGTCATTGCACTATAGTCTATACACAACTGTCAAGTCTGTCATGAACTGCCAGCACACATACTTACAAAATGTATGCCTAACCTGTAACCTAGTTTCAGATGAAACGACAACGTAAAACAAGGCCCAAGGGAAAGCATGCAAGTTTTCACGATATAGGTGCAGCAATGCCGCTAGTGCTACGAAAACTGCATAGCGTCACTGCATAGCGCTGAAAACGACGTCGGACAGGACCACTTTGCCCTCGTTATCCTGACTTTCGCTGCCCATAACCGCCTATATTTGGGATCAGCTGGAAACAGATGCAGGCTGACCCCATCTTTAGTTGTTTTGTTGCATCCAGCAGCAATACACCTGGTCGGCATTGCTGGGAAAATGCCGGAAAATGCCTTTTTATAACAAACCAAACCACACGTGTGTAAACACAGGCAATTCTCGAGGGCGTCGAGGGGGGTCGATGTTCCATCAGCGGCGAATCCTTCCTCGAATGACGTCACAAAAAGGGATGGGCGGAGTCACCCTCCAAACAACTTCATATTGTTTTTAAACATATAAATCCTGACAAATAATCACTCAAACAATTTGTTTATTGTTAATACACATATACTTTATTGTTTAAATCAAAAAAAAACCTATTGCCAGGTGCCTTTAAGTTATTGGGACACCATTTCATGTGGTTTGAAAATTCAAAAATGCCAGCTACCATTGACCTGAAAATTTAACATTTTGTTTCTGGAAAAAAATTCAGTAAATTTTTATAGATACATTATTTTTTTTGGCAATGACAATTTTGTTGAAGGCTTGTAGCCCTGTAAGAACTAATACCTTAATCTTTAACAACACGTGTCGAGTATTAAGTGGATCCACAATGTTCTTTCCCCTTCTAAAACACAACTTAGCTTGGTGGAAGTGCAGTAGGAGTAAGGTTTGCGGTAGTATCATGGAACCATCTCTTAAGAGTTGTTGGTTCTGAGAAGAACAAGTGGTGATGAGATAACTCTATGATGAGTAATCACACCACCGGTTCTTCTTAGAATCAACAGTTATTATATCTCTTAAGCAGTGGAGCAGCCAGGGGGGGGGGGAGGAGACAGGGTTGGCAAAATAGTATCTGTCGGTAAATTCACTTGTTGGTATTTCTGAACTGAGTTTTGCGTCAGTGAATCTACCCCCAAACAAGGTTTGTCCCCCCACTGCTCTCAAGAGATTGTTACATGGTGCCATCACCGCAAACATTATACTCCTGTGTACTCTAAATGATATTCTTTTCAAACCATTCTATCTATGTTATGTGAGAGAACAAACCAAACGGCTCTTCTCAGAGCCATCACTTCTTCCAAGAAGAGATTATTACCGTACACGGTGTAACCCGAAAAGAAAATCAATAACATCTATCTCCACAATGCAAAAAAGCCTCAAATCCTACATCATTATTATACTGTAATCAGCTTTTCACAAAACACATTAATCACCAATTTGTTTCACAATTTCACAATTCTGAACTAAAATTATTAAAAGTTTATAATGCAACCCAAAAGTAACTCGTTTCTGGTCCCAGCCTGCATCAAATCGAAGAAGCCGTTCTATATTCTTTTACCCCTAACTGAACTTAAATTGTGTTTATATATATTAAGTTCAGAATTTAGCTCATGTTATCCACGTATCTATGTTTTTCAACAATTTGTTTAAAAAAAATATTCTTCTCAGTTGTAAATACTGGAGACTTTTTGTGTCGTCCTAGATTTGATTTTAATTTTGCCGTAAACCGACGTGTATAGCACTGTATACTTAGTGCTTTCCGAGTGTCTGTGGAAAAAAACCTTCACAGTTGACTCTTCACGACCTCCTGCTCACTAGTGCAGACGTAGTAATCTCTCGACCACCGAGCTTGCCCGATGTCGATTGACTGGCTAGAATCCTATATAGCAGTGGGTGCCGCGATATATATAGTTTGAAGAAATTCTTGCGTCGGGAGATAAACAATTGATTTAATTTTGCCCTACACCGACGTGTGTATAGCACTGCATACTCAGTGCTTTCCAAGTGTCTGTGAAAAAAACACACAGGCGACTCGGGCGGGATTCGAACCCACGACCTCCTGCTTACTAGTGCAGAGACGTCTTAACCTCTCGACCACCGAGCTTGCCTGATGTCGATTGGCTGGCTAGAATCCTATATAACAGCGGGTGCCGCGATATTTATAGTTTTTAGTCCAAGTTTGCCCCTTGCTCATTGGGAAAACAGAAAAAAAGTCGTATAATATAAAAAATTAATAAAAAGCACCAGTTTTGAAATAGAGCTTCAACCAGAAACAAGATACTTTTGGAACAATTATACAATAGACATTAGTTAAAATTACAGCATTAGGCCATACAAAAATACATTTCTGTTTTACGGGCCCTAAACCAAGCTTTGTTTTGTGTTTCTTGCGATACGGTATGGTTTCGATAACGACAACAACGGAGGAGGTATCGGGGAGGCCACTTCACATGGCTTAGCTATAAATTATTAAAACTATATATGAACAATATATGGACTATATCTCAAAGTTCATATCATCTAATGTAGATTAGAATGAAGCGTTTTAAAATCTAGAAAAGTTCCTTTCTTACACAAACCGTTGTATACAGGCCCGTAAAACAGAATATTTTATTTGTAAGGCCATTACCTCATTAATATATCACGTTTTACAGCGCATAATTACAGCACATAATTCGCATGCACAAAAACATTTGTAAAGATATATCGCCCATGTTTTTAGTTTACAAAATAAATAAAAACATAATAATAGTCATTAGTAGACTGAATAATTGTCAGAATAAAAAAAATAATAAAATAAAAATAAAAAATATTTAAAAAAATAAATAAAAATAATAAAAATAAACAAATAAATAAAATAAAAATAAACAATTAAATCCACATAGATTGTTAAAAACATTTTTTGGGTGAACAAAGAAATTTACTGAAGCGGGATTTGAAAGTGCCAACAAATTCCCAAAAATTCTGGTGCCATTAATACAATGTGTTCATACTTCGTTGACAATAATGTTTTTTGTATTTATTTGTATTTATTTTTTAAATTTGAACAATTATTATAATTAATTAAACTCTCAATATCTGATAAAGATACATACACACAGGACTACATTACATACACAATATTTGCCGACATGATATTTTGTAAATGAAACTGTGTTGAAAATCCATGCCCTATATTAGGTACAAGAAAAGACCAAAAAAAAATTTAATTTTAAAATTTAAACACAAATAGCCCCACAGCGAAATCTTTGACCCTACTTGTACCCTTAAGGGGGGTAGTGGTTCTGTGACCTTAATCAAAATATTTTCCAAGCGAAAAGTTTCAGGGGCTACATTTAAAAAATAATATTGTCCGCCGCCCCCTCCCCAAAAATTCTGGCTACGCCCCTGCAAATGCCCCCTAACATTTTGACAAGTAATTCGGTTTTAGAATGCTTGAATAACAATCACAGGTGGCAGATTGAAAAAAAGTAATCATAATTGCTGAAAATCACCAGTGAAAAGCAAGCAACCCCGGCAAAGCATCGTTCAATATAAAACCCTTCCCTCATACGCGGGATTATGTGTACTCGTACCTTAAAACAGGTATTTCTATTACCACGACTTGACAACATTTTTGTTCTAAATTAATTACACTGGTGCGTCAATTAAGTACATCAAGTGATACACTCAAAATATGAACTACACAATACATGTACACGCTGTTACTGAAACGAAAAAGTCGTTTAAAATACAGCGCGGCAGCAATCGATCCAGAAACTTTGACTGCAATTGTGGACATCATGTCATATAAAATAGCAAAAAAATAATAATAAATAAATCAATAAATAAATAAAAAGAAATAAATATAAAAAAATAAAATAAAAAAATGCCGACGCGCGTGGAGTCTAGCAATCATTTTTGGCCTAGATAACAGGAATTGTCATGTCGAATTTACACAACATTGCCGTCCGGAAATTGTTTGTAAAACGTACAAAGCATGTAACAGTTTTTCGTCAATTTCTCAAACAATCAGATGTTAGTTTGATGATGTATTTCTTGAAAACTAGACGGTTGAAATAAACGTGTACGTTACCAAATACAAGTGTTGTACCTTCCCTTTAAACGAAGTGCCGGGTGACATTCAGAAAAAAAAATTATATACGGATCATTATAGGCCTAGGCCTACATCAAGTGATTTACACAATATCCTAAAAATGGTAATTGCTAATGGAGGACATAATTAATTCCCCCAAGCTCCATTTATCTCCCGTTTTTGGCTGGTTCCCGCCGGCAATTTTGTTTCTGCAAAAAAGAATTGCCATCCCACGATATTTCAGCCAATCAGATGTCTTACACATATTCGTCATCTTAAATAACGTGCCATGTGATTGGCTAAAATATTGTGGGATGGCAACTCTTGTTTGCGGGAAAAAAAATCGCTTCCCGCGGGGTTTACACTCTCTGAACGCTACACTAGAAGAATCCAGCTGTCCAGAGCTATAGTTATTGTCAAGGGATTATAGGATTTAGATAAGTTGTGGTTGCTGTTTCTTTGTGTATCCGTGAGATCTTTGTGGATTATGGGGGGATTAACTCCTGAGTTCAGTGATCTCTTTGTTTGGCTACTAGGATCTGGAAGATAATGAGCTCATTATAATACCGGCAGGGAACAGGCAAAAAATTGGAGGCTTTTGGAGGTTGGGGGAAAGATGTCATGCCTAACACAACACCATACACAAGTAATATTTTAACAGAAGTGTCAGTAAATTTAGATCAAAATAATATAGACGATGTGATCAATGACATCATTATGTTTACAAAAGAGCCCCAAAGGTCAAGCTTCGCTGGGCACAAAATGTACCCTGGTCTGTGAAAAGATATCATAAGATCTGATATTTTGAGATATCAGCAGAAAAATTCTTAATTCGATATCATTTTAATAAGGCACTAACATTACATCTCAAATCGTATTCATCTGAAATTCTTGGTGTTATGTGGAGAAGTACAAAATGTACAAACTCTGCATACAAATACACACACTTTTGCCCGACGGGAAATCACCCTGGTACTCTAAAGGTCACGCAAAGTGTAAACAAGTCACATGATCTATACATCAAGCGATTCAAACACACAAAAAATAAAACGGCATTTGCTACCATTAATAACAAAACACCTTACATGTTTAAAGAGAAGTGCAAGTAAATTTAGATCATATAATAAACCGAGTGATTGTTCATCCTGTGCTGGATTCACTCAAAATCTTAAATTGTTAATCCATTAATTTTGATTGACAGAACAGACAGGTGTACTGCTATTAAATCAATAAAACTCACCACGAGGCAATCAAGATTAAAGAGAGGTTGTACGGAGCACTAGATGTGCCATCACATCTGTCGAGATAGCGATAACTTATCTTTGGGATAGAACTACATGCCCCAACGATATTGAACAACACTGAGAACTGTCAGTCACGCCACCCGAGCCCACACTGCATGCA
Organism: Zoroaster sp. YZ-2022; assembly: GCA_029582265.1. NCBI lineage: Eukaryota > Metazoa > Echinodermata > Asteroidea > Forcipulatida > Zoroasteridae > Zoroaster > Zoroaster sp. YZ-2022. The sequence goes on from CM055817.1 coordinate 53,213,625, forward strand.
CGTTGCAAAGCGCCTGACCGACTTAGCAAATTAACAGTCGTCATGGAAACGCGTTAATATGTCGTTCAATGCGCCATATTTGATTGACAGCCGGATCGGTTATTTTTAAGGATGTTTTCACTCCAACATTCAAGAAGTTGTCTTCTTGATGAACTATCTTGGTATCTCGACAAGTTGGATTGCACTCCTAGAGCTCCGTATGAGTCACAGAGACAGGAAGAACAAAGAGACGATGGATATATATATGAAGCAGGACGAAAAGAAAAATGAGACAAAAGAAGACAACAAAGATAGAGAAGGGAAGTTGAAAGAAAAGGAAAATGCGAAACTTAAACAGATAAGATGAAATGCGCTCTACAGGTTTTCCTGGCCCTGGACCCAATTTCATAGCGCTGATAACGGTAAGCAAATTTTCGTGCTAACTATAGCAGACAAGTTTGATTAAGCACAAGTGTATTTCACAGATTAGCAAGAAAATTCAGAGCGGCGCGTGCGCGTTCACCATGGATTTGTATTGTTGCGTCACTCATTTGCTTAGCAATAATGGCCGACAAGTTAGCGTGCCTTTCTCTGTACTTAACGGTTAGCAGCGCTATGAAATGAAAAACCTACAGTAAGCAAAATATCGGCTGCTTAGCGGCTCTTTGGAATTGGGCCCAGATCTTGGGGTCAATTTTATTTCTCGCAACCTTGAGCTGCTCTGAGTGCTCTAACGGGTACCCGTTTATGCTCCTGGGTGGAGAGAAGCAATTATGATAAAGTATAACTGTAAGATTGGAATGAAAGTGTCTTGCTCAAGGACACAAACACCAGGATTCGAACCAATATTCTGAAGAGTCATCCATCAGGACACAAGTCTGATCTGCTAATAGAATTAGTGCTCCTATGAATCATGACATGGACATGACTTTCTGCAATATTTATACATCGCTGTGTACTAGACTTACATTCGGTTTCATGGATTTAAAGGTTAGAGATTAAAACGCTTACCTTATGCTTCTAAAATCCAATTCCAAATCCCAAAATCCCCGTGAAAATTATCAAATTCGACAACTTATTGTTCTTGTTCAACGTTCATTATTATAGTGTGGCCTCAAAGGCCAGATAGGCCTACTGGGTATCCCACGTACCCAGCTGCCCGAACGAAATCTGGTTCTTTCTGTTCCATTTGAAACACTGCTCACTTTGGTTCGAATGTCATGATTGGTCCTTGTTCAATATAGTGCGGTCCCTAAAGGCCAAATACTGAACGATGGGTATCTCACCCATTTGCCTCATAGACATCATTCTGGTTCTTGCTGTCCTGTGTGAAACACTGCTCACTTTAGTTTTAATGTAATGATAGGTCCTTGTTCATTGAAGTGTGTCCCTGAAGGCCAAAGACTTGAGCTGCCTCACAGACATCTGGTTCTTGCTGTCCTCTCTGAAAAACACTGCTCACTTTGGTTTTAATGTAATGATTGGTCCTTGTTCATTGAAGTGTGTCCCTGAAGGCCAAACGACAGCTGTCCGAACGACATCTGGCTCTTGCTGTTCTCTCTGAAACTCTGCTGAATTTGGATCAATGTTGCAATGACGGAAACTCAAATGGCTCCACAATCAAGTATTTTTCACTTGAAATCTTTAGTTTTTGATGTAATTAACACACAAGAGTTCAATCCTGACTGAAGTTAGCCAAATCTAGATTAGATTTGTTTTAACATTTGTTTGGGGTAGAACTTATTCAATTTGAGTGATATCTCTCATAAATCAAGAAAGGGTAATGTTTGATGTGTAAAACAAATTATGTAGCCTAATTGTTTTAATTCTCACTCCACAAAAGGTTTATTGATGCCCACCCATTTTGTGTATTCGAAAACCCAAAAGAAGAATGTGCGCTAATCCAGTATTGTATATGCCTTAGTTTCATGTTTTTCTTTGATTGTCCAAAGTTACATGTGAAGGACCGGTCTAGGGGCTAGCTTGCACACTGCTAGATGATTGTTGTTACAGTAGAGATCATGCCACATACGAAGTTTAGAGTATTCTGCAGATATTGCAACACAATTGTCATTCGCTAAAAGACTTGGTTGATTTTTGTCCCAATTTCTGTAGCTGACCTCCATGTAACCCTCGCTACACACATACGTATCCATCAAATTTTCATACTTACAGTTAATCCAAGCATTAAACCCAATTGGAATCAAAATCCCGATAAAATCGTTTTCTTCGACGGATCCTGGTACGGCCAGAATGCCGCCCAACTTGATGCACTCGTCTCTAGCGCTTGACCAGGTCAATCTGTAATCAATGACCATGTAGCAGGAGTTTCCCCAGTAACGCCAAGATTCTGGGCAGGACGAGCCAACACTCCTAGATGTAAAGCACTGTTGGTTTGTAGTGGCTGCGTTTTGAATCAAACAGCAACTTAATAAAGCAGCAACAGTTAGAAAAATCGCAGAAAACATCTTGAAGCTGAGCGCAATTCGTGGCTTCAAACTTTCACGCAAAATGTTGTGAGTTTGATGATGAAGTTGTGAATCAAAATGGAGTACGAGATTTACATGTACCTCGCACAAAGTCAATTAAATCCTTTCAATACTTTCTCCTGAAAACTGACAGATCAACCCACGCTGCTAGTGAAAATGCCCGTACCACAGTATCACAGGTTCTCCTCACAACAGATTGTCATTCAGTTCTACATGGTACCCCGCGGCAATCCTTATAGTTTCCACAAGATAACTTCTGTGAAAATCTTGCTTCACTCTATCACGAGTCACTGTTTCACCAAAGTGTTCCGTAAGGACAATATAAAGCCGATAATAAAACGTTCCCTTCAGTGAGATTCAATGTTTCATCGTCTCTGAAGTCAAATAAAATCATCCAGAGTGAATTTCATGAACATTTCGCCTCAATATTAAAATCTATTTCACAATAAGTGGGCGATTGGCCATCTATCGGCGGAGGCTTTTAATGTCCTTCTCAGACTGACAACTAGATCGATTGAAAACAAGAGACCGGCGCTGCCCTTATCTTCATTGTCTATAAGTATCTTATAACTTATTTTACCCAAGCAGACGAGAGCTTGTCACACCAAGATGTGGTGAATACTTCACCGAAATTACTCTATACTTGAAGAAATGTATATAGGCGATGAACTACGTCCTCAGAGAGACACCTGAAACGGTTGGAATTCAGATGAGATGTGATATATCCAGTCTATCTAGCCGAGACAACTAGCCGAGTCTACGGCCACGCCAAAATGCGCACACCGCAATTGGCTAACCCAGAACAATGCATACAATCGAATGTGGCAGGCGGGGGCGGGTCTTATTTTTCAAGAAGGTGTCTCAACCAATCAGCAGCCGCGATCGTTTATAACGTGATGGCGCGAAAAGCCAACACTCAGAATCAACAAGTGACACGTGTTGTTCGTTGTGAATGCCACGAAAACTAATAAAATGTCCTTTGACATGATATGCATACCCTGGAAAAATTATGGACTGCGTCACCGTGGAACAAGCTTTAGACACTCCAAGTCCAACATAACAAAAGGAATATCGCTCTATTATAAATGCCAACGTGTGCATAGGTTTCCTGTGTACCATAATTGATACACGCTGACCTCATTTTGCGTCAATATTAGACCGAGTGGTTTCTTTTGTGGAGTTAGAATCTTGTTTTCATTTAATAACTGATTTCCGTTATGCTACCACCAAAGAAAACCTGCCGATAGAGTTAACAAATAAATAGCAAAAGCCCATGTTTTTATTTAATTTTTTTTTTCACACCTGAATTGAGGAGTCTCTGTTGTTGTGAGACGGTATTATGTGTTGGCTGCAGTCCAACGGATGAAGTTCTTGAAAATTAATTATCAGAGGTGAAAAAATAAAATTATAGACATTTAAAGGGAGAATATCATCACGGTCAGAGCAGACTTTCAACAGGGCATGGAATTGGTGTCCTAGTTTAATATGAACATGGTGAACGAATATTTCTTGCTCATTTATGCAGCAGCAACGGTAATATGACCTTATCATTTGGGGTATTATTTTCAGTCACTGAGTTTAATAATAATCTAAAACTAGCACTCCGATTCCATGCCCTGTTGATCGTGACGATATTGTCCCTTTAAAAGTGGCCATTTTTTATTTGAATAATTGAAAATGTATTTATATTTTCTCTAAAATATTTTTATAAGGTAATAGACGTAAATGATCACTCGCATATGTTTATATTTCATGGAAAATGGCTACATTTGGCATTCGTTATTTATAACGTCGTAGCAGAAATGATGTTCTGGCCAATTAAGCGGTCCATGCAGTTTGATTCGCATGTAATGCAGCCAAAGGTTCAAAGGTCAAATTAAACAGGAGCAATCCGATTATATCCAATGGATACAGGGTAAGAGTTAGATATTTTGTGCTGGCTGAACATGACTATAATTTTATTTTATTAGAATTTGTTGCGAACGAGGCAAAATTGTTTCCGGTCAATTAGCGGTCCATTGCACACTTCATGCAGTTGGTATGGAAACACAATTTAATTACGCTATTGAAAGGAAACTGAAAGCCATTTTGAGACTATCAATAAATAGCTCATTTAGTGTTTCCAAATGCAATTGGCTTGTCAATAATGTACGAGCTTTTACTGGAAATAAGCTATTGAAATTCACTGCGGTTTTTCATGTTTGTAAAGATCATTATCTCGCACAATTATTAACACAGAATATGTAATATAATAAACACAAAATACAATATAATGTCATGTTTAATGATGCTAGACTGTTACTTCCTTCCAAAGTGCATGAACTATACCTTCGGCGTCGATCGCTACTTAGAAATGGGGGAAGGGTGGGGGAGAATGGGGACATGCAAGTTGTGGTGTGTCTAGGATTTGAAAAACACGTACCCTGGGTCGCGCTCGCACAACCTCATCTCCTTTCAGATATGGGGCAAACAATTTTGCGAGTTGATATAATATGGAGGAATAAAATCAGTAAAAAACGAACAGGGCCTAATAATATTTTGTATACAATATGTTCAGCCCCTTGGGGATGCGCTATGAGCTCGCTTCATCCACCCATCCGCCACAGCATGCGTGGGCCGCGGTGTGAGGGCCCGCCTTACAGGGTCCGGAAAATGTTAGATTCTATTTTGCTCTGTAGTATGTTCAGAGCGCTATATGATGACTTCATTCGCATTTTCTGGGGTTGCAAGATAAACGGAAGCCAACTCGATCCTCAGGATAGCTAGCCTACACAATTATTTAGAACATCTTTTGTATCGGCCCGTACAAAAAATGGGGGGAAATTGATAAACTGTCCCCCACCTCTACTCTGAAAACTCCACTCTGGAAATCCATATCCCTCAATCCCAAACCGATTGACGTGGATGGGCGGGGGGGGGGGGGGGGGTTGATTCTTGTTCCAGTGTCCAAACAAGTCTGGCCTTCAATAACTGTATATCCGTCTCTGCGTGAGCGCGAGGGGTCGCAGCGCAGGGTCGCCCGTTACAATGCCCGGGAAATGCTGTGTCCTTATAAGAGCTAGCGCCTTATGGAGATGGTTTGGGTTGCACATAACTATAGTCTATTCCTTTTGTAGTCACGGTAGACCTACATATTTGTTGCATTTTGTATGGACCATCAAGAAAGTGTGTGTGTGTGTGGGGGGGGGGGGGGGAGGAATGATACAATGTCTCCAGCGGCGTAGCCAGGACCTTTTCAGTGGGGGGCACAGGGGGCATTGCTTTTCAGTGGGGGGGGGGGGCCCAGGGGTATGGGTTTTTTCCCTTTTCTTTATCTTTTCTGTTTTTTGGGGCACTATGAGGATTTTTCGTGGGGGGGGGACCTGGGGGGGCACTGGAAATTTGTGGGGGGGCACGTGCCCTCCCCCCCCCCAGGCCCCCCCGTGGCTACGCCACTGAATGTCTCCACTATTATGTGGGGTGGGATGGGGGCACAATGTATCTACCGATGGACACCCACGTAACCACTAGCTATGTACTATGTAAGCGTCAGTACATAGCGTAATATTAGCGCTTCAGTTGCATCAGTATAATTAGACTGGCCCCTGTCTATATCCTATCAAAGATATAGACAGGCTCCCGGCGTACCACTCAAAGGATTTGATTGGATACGTTAACGCGTTGTGCTGAAGATCTGACGTCACGCTTCGAGGTTTGCGCGCTAGCTACCAACCAAGGTCAAAGTTCAGCATCGGGAAATAATGGCGGCTGCACAGCCAGCATCTGGCGTAATTCACGCGCCTCTAGCTCAAAGCGTGACGTAAGATCTTCAGGCTACAGTATAGTAGCCTTTTGAGGTATGGTGTGGACTCGATGAGGGCGCTATTTAGAGTGTGTGAACGCTTGCATTTACACAACTCACTCTGAAGAACGCCCTCTTAATTGCGTTCTGCCATACCTCAAAAGGCTTGTACTGTAGAGATCACTGATCTCGAGTGTCGTGCATTTACATTGAAGCCACTCTATGCCATGTTGCCACTCTCATAAGCCACGCCTTGTAATGCTACACGGGGATAATCATCCTTTGCATTGTAATTGCACTCCTTTTGTGTTTCTTATTTTGTATGCGAGTTGTAAAATGGCCCTTGTGATGGCTTCACTAATTAATTATGCACCAAGGGTCCAATCCAGTCAGTATAATAGAGATCAGTGGTAGAGATATTAATGGATGCTAAGTAACAAACAGACTTTGAAGATCAAGGCTGGTGCATGCACAAACGCAATAACCGTTACAGGATTAAAAAGGCACTTACTTCATTTTTTCCTGAAATCAAACCCCCATATAAATCTCATTGTATAGCCCGACAGACTCAAGTTCTGGTGGCTAAACGTCGTTAGAATGTGGGTTCGAATCCTGGTCAGGCAGGTCTACAAGTGCTTCTCTCCACCCAGGAGTATAAATGGGGACCTTTGAGGGCTGAGATGGTAATTGTGTTTGATTAAGCTCGTTGCGCTACACATTTGGCAGCATGGGCTGCATACTCCCTAGGGAGTTGAGATGGTTCTAGGAATGATTTAAATTATGCGCAATGAGCGTCATACTTGGTGGATACTGGCGCAATATAAATAGGTGTCAAATATTACTATTATTATCAAATTCAATTAGAGGTTGGTCCTCGTCCATTGTAGTGTGATGGCCTTTCTATAGGCCAGCTAAACTACAGCATTGTATCTCCACCCAGTTGCCTCATAGACATCTGGTTCTTGTTGTCCACTCTGACACACTGCTCACCCAAAATCCCCATGAAAATGATCAAAATCGGGTATCCGTTTATACTCCTGGGTGGAGAGAAGCAATTGTGATAAAGTAGAACTGTAAGATTGAATTGGAATGAAAGTGTCTTGCTCAAGGACACAAACATCAGGATTAGAACCAATATTCTGAAGAGTCATCCATCAGGACACAAGTCTGATCTGCTAATAGAATTACGTGCTCCTATGAATCATGACATGGACATGAAATTCTGCAACATGGATTCTTGGATTTAAAGGTTAGAGATTAAAACGCTTACCTTATGCTTCTAAAATCCAAATCCAAATCCCAAAATCCCCATGAAAATGATCAAAATTGACAACTTATTGTTCTTGTTCAACGTTCATTATACAGTGTGGCTTCAAAGGCCAGATACTGGGTATCCCACGTACGCAGCTGCCCGAACGACATCTGGTTCTTGATGTTCCATTTGAAACACTGCTCACTTTGGTTCTAATGTAATGATTAATCCTTGTTCAATGTAGTGTGGCCTCTAAAGGCCAAATACTGAACGATGGGTATCTCACCCATTTGCCTCACAGACATCATTCTGGTTCTTGCCGTTCTCTGTTCATTGTCGTGTGACCTCCAAGGCCAAATACTTGAGCTGCCTCACAGACATCTGGTTCTTGCTGTCTTCTCTGAAACACTGTTCACTTTGGTTCTAAGTAATGATTGGTCCTTGTTCAATGTAGTGTGGCCTCTAAAGGCCAAATACTGAACAATGGGTATCTCTCTCATTTGCCTCACAGACATCATTCTGGTTCTTGCTGTCCTCTCTGAAACACTGTTCACTTTGGTTCTAAGTAATGATTGATCCTTGTTCAATGTAGTGTGGCCTCTAAAGGATGGGTTTCTCACCCATTTGCCTCACAGACATCATTCTGGTTCTTGCTGTCCTCTCTGAAACACTGTTCACTTTGGTTCTAAGTAATGATTGATCCTTGTTCAATGTAGTGTGGCCTCTAAAGGCCAAATACTGAACGATGGGTATCTCACCCATTTGCCTCACAGACATTATTCTGGTTCTTGCTGTCCTCTCTAAAACACTGCTCACTTTGGTTCTAATGTAATGGTAGGTCCTTCTGCAGTGTGGCCTCCAAGGCCAAAGACATGAGGATGGGTATCCCACCCAGCATGTCTCAAGGACATCTGGTTCTTGCTGTCTACTCAATTAGTTTCTTATATTACAACTGGTCATTGTTCATTGAGGTGTGTCCCCGAAGGTCAAAAGGATTTAGGGTTGGGTGTCGCACCCATATGGCAGAACGACATCTGGTTCTAGGGTTCTAGCTGTTCTCTCTGAAACACTACTGAATTTGGATCAATGTTTCAATGACGGAAACTCAAATGGCTCCACAATCAAGCATTTTTCACTTGAAATCTTTAGTTGTTGATGTAATTAACACACAAGAGTTCAATCCTGACTGAAGTTGGCCAAATTATCTTTGTGTTGAATCTAGATTAGATTTGTTTTAACATTTGTTTGGGGTAGAACTTATTCAATTTTAGTGATACCTCTCATAAATCAAGAAAGGGTAATTGTTTAATGTGTTTACAATTTCTGTATTAGTTTTAATTCTCACTCCACACAAAATGTTTGTGTACTCGAAAACACAAAAGAAGACTGTGCGCTAATCCAGTATTGCATATGCCTTAATTTCATGTTTTTCTTTGATTGTCCAAAGTTACATGTGAAGGACCGGTCTAGGGGGTAGCTTGCACACTGCTAGATGATTGTTGTTACAGTAGAGATCATGCCACATACGACGTTTTCTGTATTCTGCAGATATTGCAACACAATTGTCATTCGCTGAAAAACTTGGTTGATTTTTGTCCCAATTTCTGTAGCTGACCTCCATGTAACCCTCGCTAGTACACACATACGTATCCATCAAATTTTCATACTTACAGTTAATCCAAGCATTAAACCCCTCTGGAATCAAAATCCCGATAAAATCGTTTTCTTCGAGGGATCTTGGTACGGCCAGAATGCCGCCAAACTTGATGCACTCGTCTCTAGCGCTTGGCCAGGTCAATCTGTAATCAGTGACCATGTAGCAGGAGTTTCCCCAGTAATGCCAAGATTCTGGGCAGGACGAGCCAACACTCCTAGATGTAAAGCACTGTTGGTTTGTAGTGGCTACGTCTTGAGTCAAACAGCATCTTAATAAAGCAGCAACAGTTAGAAAAATCGCAGAAAACATCTTGAAGCTGAGCGCAAATCGTGGCTTCAAACTTTCACGCAAATGTTGTGAGTTTGATGATGAAGTTGTGGATCAAAATGTAGTACGAGATTTACATGTACCTCTTGAAGACTGACAGATCAGCACACTCTGCTAGTGAAAATGTCCGTACCAAAGTTTCACTGGTTCTCCTCACAACAGATTGTCATTCAGTTCTACATGGTATACCGCGGCACTCCATATAGTTTCCACAAATGCATTGCACCAAGAAAAATTCGGTGAAAATATTGCTTCACTTTATCACGAGTCACTGTTTCACCAAGGTGTTCCATAAGGACAATAAGCCGATGATAAAACGTTCCCTTTAGTGAGGTTCAATGTTTCATCGTCTTTGAAGTTAAATCAAATTATCTTTAGTGAAATTCATGAAGATTTCGCCTCTAAATCTAAATCTATTTAAGCATTAGTGGGCGAATGGTCATCTACCAGCATATACTGTTAATGTCCTTTTCAGACTTCTGGAACGATTGAAAACGAGAGGCAGGCCGTGTCTTACTTTGTTCTCCCCGAGCAGATGAGAGATTGTCACACCAAGATGTGGTCAGTACTTCACCGAAATTACTCTGTACTGTATATTATAGGCGATGAGCTACGTCCTCAGAGAGACACCTAAAACGGTTGGAATTCAGATGAGATGTGATATATCCAGTCTATCTAGCCGAGACAACTAGCCGAGTCTACGGCCACGCCAAAATGCGCAAACCGCCATTGGCTAACCCAGAACAATGCATACAATCGAATATGGCAGGCGGGGGCGGGCCCTATATTTCAAGAAGGTGTCTCAACCAATCAGCAGCCGCGAAAGGCCAACACTCAGAATCAACAAGTGACACGTGTTGTTCGTTGTGAATGCCACGAAAACTAATAAATGTCCTTTGACATGATATGCTACCATGGAAAAATTATGAATTGCGTCACCGTGGAACAAGCTTTAGACACTCCAAGTCCAACACAAACGGAATATCACTATATTATAAATGCCGACGTGTGCACAAGTATCCTGTGTACCTGCCGATAGAATAAACAAATAAATAGCAAAAACCCATGTTTTTATTTATTTATTTTCACACCTGAATTGAGGTGTCTCTGTTGTTGTGAGACGGTATTTTGTGTTGGCTGCAGTCCACGTATGGATTCCAACATATGATTCTTGAAAATAATTATCAAAGGTGAAAAATTAAAGTTATAGACATTTAAAGGGTCAGAGGTCAGAGCAGACTTTCAACAGGGCATGGAATCGGTATCCTAGTTTAAGGTGAACACAGTGAACGAATATTTCTTGCTCATTTATGCAGCAGCAACGGTAATATGACCTTATCATGTAGGGTATTATTTTCAGTCACTGGGTTAATTTTAAGGTGGCTGAAAATTATAATAATTTTATTTTATTAAAAAAAATTGCGAACGAGGAAAAAATGTTTCCAGTCAATTAGCGGTCCATTGCACACTTCATGCAGTTGGTATGGAAACACAATTTAATTACGCTATTGAAAGGAAACTGAAGACTATAAGTGGGGAGGGGAGGGGAGGGGGAGAAGGGGAGGGGGAACATGCAAGTAGTGGTGTATTTAAGATTTGAAAAAAAAACATGGGGAGCACCCTGGGTCGCGCTCGCACAGCCTCATGCCTTTTCAGACATCATATTGGGGCAAACAATTTGACAAATGGAGGGAAAAGTCAAAAAAAAAACACGAAAAATAATATTTTGTCCACAATGTTCAGCCGCTGGGGGATGCGCTGTTGTGCTCGCTTCATCCACCCATCGGCCACTGCATGTGTGAGGCGCGGTGTGAGGGCCTGCCTTACAGGGTCCGTGGCCCGCCTTACATACAGGGTCCGGAAAATGTTAGATTCTATAGATGAGAGCGCTGATGAATTCTTTCACGTTTACGTTTTCTGGGGTTGCAAGAAAAACTGAAGACAACTCGATCCTCAGGATAGCTAGCCTACACAGTTATTTAGAATTAATGTTGTATTAGCCATACAAAAAAATGGGGGAAAATTGATATACTGGGTGGTTGATTCTTGTTCCAGTGTCCAAACAAGTCTGACCTTCAATAATTGTATATCCGTCTCACTGCGTGAGCGCGAGGTCGCAGCGTAGGGGCGCCCGTTACAATGCCCAGGAAGAGCTAGCGCCTTATGGAGATGGTTGGGGTTGCACATAAACCATAGTCTATTCCTTTTGTAGTCACGGTAGACCTACATATTTATTGCATTTTGTATGAACCATTACGAAAGTGTGTGTGTGTGGGGGGGGGGGGTGATATACTGTCTCCACTTTAATATGTGGGGTTGGGTGGGGGTACAATGTACCCCACGTCCCCTACTGAACGACACCCATGTATATGTACTGTGTAAGCGTAATCGTACATACAGCCATGTAATCACTAGCTATTATGATGTACTATGTAAGTGTCAGTACATAGCGTAATATTAGCGCTTCAGTTGTATCAGTATAATTAGACTGGTCCCTGTCTATATCCTATCAAAAGATTTTATTGGATACGTTAACGCGTTGTGCTGAAAATCTGGCGTCACGCTTTGAGGTTTGCGCGCTAGCTACCAATCATGGTCAAAGTTCAGCATCGGGAAAAATATGGCGGCTGCACGGCCAGGATGTGGCGTAATTCACGCGCCTCTAGCTCAAAGCGTGACGTCAGATCTTCAGGCTACAGAAAAATAGACTTTTTGAGGTATGGTGTGGACCCGATGAGGGCGCTATTTAAAGTGTGTGAATGCTTGCATTCACACAACTCGCTCTTAAGAACGCCCTCTTAATTGCGTTCTGCCATACCTCAAAAGGCGGTAGAGATCACTGATCTCGAGTGTCGTGCATTTACACATTGAAGCCACTCTATGCTATGTTACCACTCTCTTAAGCCACGCCTTGAAATGGGAGAATCATCATCTGTATTGTATGTGCACTCCTTTTGTGTTTCTTTTGTACGCGAGTGGTAAAATGGCCCTTGTGATGGCTTCACTAATTAATTAGGCATCAATGGGCCAATCAAGTCGTCAAGGCGTACGTGGCTACCCGGGGCACCACTCCTGAAACAGACCACGCACGTGAGTGGCGAAGCCACAGGACGCCTTATCCAGTCCGCTGTGTGGACGATACTACTGAATTGTTCATAAACGTCCAGCAATATGAATAATTTATGTATGCAAATTTATTTCAACCAATCACAGTATTACAAATATTGGGCTCGTCTATATTTAAATAGGTGATATATTTACAAATAAGTTACCTAATGCATTATGGATTAACATTTCTCTATCAAATCGGCAGTAGAGAAATATAATAAAAAAATCAGGTAAGCCTATATTTACCAATATTGTATTATATGGAGGACTTCGACAAGTGATTAGCCAACAGACTCACAGACGTGGTCACACGCTAGATCTGCTGATAGTGAGGGAAAACGACGAGTCGTTGAAAGATGTAAATGTTCTGCCTTCTATGCCATCTGACCATGCTGCAGTTACATTCGCAGTCACCCTCTCGCGTCCTCCAGCAACTAAACACAGAGCAAGAATCCGCAAGCTTCGGGAGATTGACTATGAAAAATTCAACGATGACATTGTATCTTGCTTTGAGAGAGTCAACAATCTTGCAGAGCTCAATCTCAACGAGAAAGTTGACCTCTACAACATTTCGCTATCGGACACTTTAGACCATCATGCTCCGGCCTCTTTGAGAGATGTTCAACCCGCCCCATGCTCCATGGTACGATGAATCACTGAGAGCACTCAAGCAAACACGCGCTCTTCTGGAGAGGAAGTGGAGGAAAAGCAAGTCCACAGCTGATAAACACCAACTCAAAGATGCCACCATAGAATATTACCTGCCTTTGAAAGGGCAAAAGGGCTTACCATCGTAATAAGATCGATAGTTCTGATAAGAAAGAGCTATTTCACATCGTACAGAAGTTGACTGTTGAGACTCCATCGCAGGTATTGCCGTCCCATGATTCAGCAATGGAACTGGCACAAAGATTCTCAGAATTCTTTGAAAGCAAAATCGCACAGCTTAGATCACAGGATGGAAGTTTGAAACCTTCAGTACCATCTACAAATATAAATACAACGTTGATTGACGAACCTGAGTGTACCCTAGAGAAATTTCACCACATTTCTCAAGATGATGTACGGAAACTCATCAAATCCAAGAAGATTAAATCCTGTTTGCTTGATCCTGTTCCTGCCCGCGTGTTTGAGAATTGCCTCAGTGTCCTCGTCCCAGCAATCACCGACATGACAAACCAATCACTGCAGACAGGTGTCTTTCCCAGTCTTCTCAAATCTGCACTAATCATCCCAACACTAAAACGACCATCTCTGGATCCTGAGACTCTAAAGAATTACCGCCCGATCTCCAACCTACCATACCTTGGGAAACTCATAGAGCGTGTTGTGAGCGAACAGCTGATGGCCCACTTGATAAACAACTCGCTTCTAGCTTCAAGACAATCGGCATACAGGCAACACCACAGTGTCGAGACTGCTCTCATAAAGGTTCACAACGACCTTTTGCAGTCTCTGGATAATAGAAATGAAGCAGTTCTTGTCTTGCTGGATCTAACATCTGCATTTGACACCGTTACGTGGATCATCAAATGCTACTCTCCAGACTCAAGGAAAGGTTTGGAGTGACTGGTGTCGCACTGAATTGGCTTGCTTCATACCTCGCAGAGAGAGAACAGAGCGTGACAATTCTAGATGCGACATCTGCACCTACTAGCCTCCGTTGGGGTGTGCCACAGGGATCGGTTATTGGCCCACTCCTCTTCATCTGTTATACGACTCCTCTCCAAGATGTTATACAAGGTCATGGCTTCTCTGTCATGATGTATGCAGATGACACCCAGTTGTACCTGTCTATTAAACCGACAGAAAGAGAACAGACGCCTGAGAAACTAGATGCTTGTCTTCGGGACATCCGCAACTGGATGGAGAGCAACCACCTTGTACTCAATGATAGTAAGATGGAAGTACTGCATTTGTCCTCACGCTTCGGTCCTTCCCAAGAACTGGCTTCAATTATTCCAGACACCTTTCCAGTCAAGCCCTCTACTTCAGTTCGTGACCTTGGCGCATACTTCGATAGTCACCTCACTATGCGTCGTCATGTGAATGCAGTCTGCAGCAAAGCTTCTTTGGCACTCAGGAGGATTGGAAGCATCCGTCACTATCTAGACAACCACACAACAGAGGTGCTTGTCCATGCCTTCGTGACTTCTGTACTTGACAACTGCAATAGTCTTCTGCTAGGTTCTCCGGATAAGGACATTGCCAAGCTCCAACGGGTACAGAATTCAGCTGCACGACTGGTATCGCGGGCCAAGAAGAGGAACAACATAACACCCGTCCTAAAGAGCCTACACTGGTTACCAGTTCAATCTAGAATTCATTACAAAGTTATGCTCATCATCTTCAAAGGCATCCACGGTCTGTGTCCAGATTTCATCTCCCAACTTGTTATCCCTTACACGCCATCAAGATCCCTCAGGTCATCCACACAGCAGCTCCTCACCATCGGTTCATGCAGGACCAAAACTTATGGAGACAAGACATTTTCAATTGCAGGCCCACGGCTCTGGAACTCTCTTCCACAATCTCTCCGATCCGAAACTGAACTGCAACTTTTCAAGAAACATCTAAAGACCCATTTGTTTAAATTGGCTTTTCAGTGACTGTTATCAACCAACTGACACACAGCTATTTTTTTGTTTTGTTGATCATTTTATTTTATTTTGCATTAAATTTGACTGTTAAGCGCATTGAGAGATCCAGTGGATCTGAAATGCGCTATACAAGAACCTGCTATTATTATTATTATTATTATTAACCCTAACTCCCTAGACAACAAAGCCAGTTGGATTTTTATTGTTATAATACAATGCCTAGGGAGTTAGGGTTAATGATGCACATACTTGCAACATGAACAAAACAATTCATGTATTCGTATGAAAACTGACCCAAAAGGCAACTATCCACGCAATTTGTATTTCATAGTATTATGACATACCGGGAAACGGTGTCATCTATACTTATTATGTCTCACCCACGGTGGCTTATTCGTTGAATTATTGGGGTGCTGCGCATGCTCAACATCCGGGATCGCAGGTTCCAATCATGAGGTTTTAAATATTAAAAAGGCGCTTACCTCATGTTTCTGAAATCCAACAAACCCCCACAAATCTACCAAAAAAAAACCCAACTCAAGTTCTGGTGGCTAAAAGTCGTTAGAATGTGGGTTCGAATCCTGGTCAGAAGAACTGTTATAGGCGATGAGGTACGTCCTTCTCAGAGAGACACCTGAAACGGTCGGAACTCATATGAGATATGGTGTCTTCATCATCACTTTGGTTCTAATGTGGGGATTGGTTCTTGTTCATTGTAGCGTGGTCTCCAATGCCAACGAATTTAGATTGGTATCACACTCAGCTACCCGAACGACTTCTGGTTCTTGATTCCCTCTCTGAAATACTTCTGAATTTGGTCCAATGTAATTCAATGACGGAAGATAACTGAAATTGCTCCACAGTTGAGTATAAATCTTTAGTTGTTGAGAGTTCCATCCCAGCCGAAGTTGATCAAAAAAAATTCCTTGTTTTTTTTGTGGTATAACTCATTTTGTTGTCACCTGTTATATATGAAGAAATTTCAAAATGCTCTCTGTTGGATTTACAATTCTTATTTTTTAAATTCTCACTCCACACAAAAAGTATTGTTTTCCAACTATATCCATGAAAAATGTTTGTGTATAATCTCAATAACCTCGAACAAGAATGTGCGCCAATCCAATATGGTATAGGCCTGTGCCATTATTATTTTTTTTTAAATTTGATTGTTTGATTTTCCAATGTTACATGTGAAGGACTGGTCTAGGGGGTAGCTTGCACACTGATTGGAATTGATAGCCACAAAAGTAATCGTGCCACTTGTGGTGATTTTGGGGATCTATAACGGCACAATTATTATTATTGTCGTTTGTTTCACCACCCTTCCAATTTCTGAAAGCGATTTCCATGTTACCTTCTCTGCACTCCCATTTCCCCTCGATCTCTTCATCATTACAGTCAATCCAAGCAATCCGCCCCACTGGAATCAAAGTCCCGATAAAATCGTTTTCTTCGAGGGATCTTGGTACGGTCAGAATGCCGCCCAACTTGATGCACTCCTCTCTAGCGCTGTACCAGGAAATCACTGATTCAGTGACCGTGTAGCAGGAGTTTCCCCAGTAATGCCAAGATTCTGGGCAGGACGAGCCAACACTCCTAGATGTAAAGCACTGTTGGTTTGTAGTGGCTACGTTTTGAATCAAACAGCAACTTAATAAAGCAGCAACAATTAAGAAAATCGCAGAAAACATGTTGAATCTGAGCGAATCTGAGCGACTTAACACTTAAGTTCGATATAACTACAAGCACTTTTCAAACTTTCATGCAAATGTTGTGAGTTTGATGATGAAGTTGTGGATCAAAATGGAGTACGAGTTTTATGGAGGCCTACTTCCTCCAAAGTCAATTCAATTCTTTCAATACTTTCTCCTGAAGACTGACAGATCACTGCTAGTGAAAATGCTAGTGAAAATAGTTCTCCTCAAAACATATCTTCCTCCAGTTGCACATGGTATCCCGCGGCAATATTTATAGTTCCCATAAATGCGATGCAAAGATAAATTCGTTGAAAGTCTTGCTTCACTCTATCACTATGCAGTCACTCTTTCATCAAAGTGTTCTGTAAGGACACTAGGCCAATGATAATTTCCCTTCCTATATAGTTAAATTCACTGCAACATACGTTCTGGAGTCAAATCGAATCATCTTGAGTGAATTTCATGAACATTTCGCCTCAAAATCGAATTCACCGTGATGTGGTCCATTGGCCATCTACCGGCATATGCTTAATATGTCATTCATAGACAACAAATAAACCGAAAGCTAGAGAGGTTTGTCCATAAAAGTATTCTACCAGCAGACGAGAGCTTGTCACACCAAGATGTGGCCAATATTTCACCGAAAATGCCTTTACTTGAAGAATTGTATAGGCGTACACGTCCTTCTTTTCAGAGAGACAAATGAAACGGTTGAAACTCAGCTGAGATGTATGGTGTATTCAGCATTTAACTGAGTCTACAATCCAACCTAGCACGAGCTTGCTACGCCAAAATGCGCACACTGCAATTGGCTAACCCACAGGCAGAACAATATATACAATTAAAACATGGCGGACAGGGGCGTGGCCTATTTACACTAATGTTGGCCCGACCATTCGAGTGGAATATCGTGGTCTTGATTAAAGTCAGTCTGGAAACGAGCTCAGACAGCACAAGGCCGTAAGAATTCGCATCAATATTGATTGCTGCTTCAGTTATTGCCACGTTCCCTGATCCTAGCTATAAATATATCCATGAATTGTTACATTAATATTCAGCACGAGCAGAATCTTTGTAAAGTCACTGAAGTCGCCTGATTTCGTTTAATAACTGATTCCAGCCGTCATCTACCCATTTTTGTTTGTTTACCACAACTATAGTCAAAACAGACCTTGACTGTTACTCATTTTTCGTTTAATGTAATACGTTATATAGGCTAAAACAGGGATATAAAGGAGCTGTCCCTGTTTTTAGCCTATAACGCAGTACATTGAACGAAAACTTAATAACAGTCATTGGACAATTGGATATCAGACTAATTAAAACATTATTGGTCTATTGACTAAATGTCTCATTGGTCCGACAGTCAGTGGCGTAGCCAAAAGGGGAGGGGCAGGGGGCGGCTCCCCCACTTGTTGGCAAAATAGTGTTTGTGGCGTAGTCAGAATTTTCAGAGTGGGTGACAAACATTTTTGGGGATACATTTACCGACACAAAACTCATATAGGGGAGGGGGGCCAATCAAGGCGTCAAGGCGTACGTGGCTAGCCGGGACACCGCTCCAGAAACAGACCCCGCACGCGAGGGCGCCCTATCCAGTACGTTGTGTGGAACGCTACTACTTAATTATTCATAAACGTCCAGCATTATGAATAATTTATGTATGCAAAATTATTTCAACCAATCATAGTATGCAAAATGTTGGGCCCGTCTATATTTAAATACCGGTAGGTGATATCATTACAAAAAAAAAGTTACCTAATGCATTATGGGTTAACATTCTCTACCAAATCGGTAGTAGAGAAATATATCGAAAAATCAGGTATATTTACCAATATTGTATTATATTAATGATGGACACACTTGCAACATGAACAATACAATTCATGTATTCGTATGAAAACTGACCCAAAAAGGCAACATTTCACGCAATTTTTATTTCATAGTGTTACGACATGCCGGGTACCAACGGTGTCATCTACTTATTATGTCTCACCCACAGTGGCTTGTTCATTGAGTTAATATTGGGGTGCTGCGCATGCTCAACATCCGGGATCGCAGGTTCAATCATGAGGTTTTAAATATTAAAAAGGCGCTTACCTCATGTTTCTGAAATATAACAAACCCCACATAAACTGTTTCATCAAAGGACACTAGGCCAATGATAACTTAGTTCAAATCACTGCATCATCCTTTCTGGAGTCAAATCAAATCATCTTGAGTGGATTTCATTTCGATTCAAAATCTAATTCACCGTGATGTGGTCCATTGGCCATCTACTGGCATTATGCTTATGTCATTCATAGACAGACAACTGGAACGATTTAAACCGAGAGCGAGAGAGGTTCGTATTTTACCAGCAGACGAGGGCTTGTCACACCAAGATGTGGTCAATATTTCACCGAAAATGTCTTTACTTGAAGAACTGTATAGGCGTACGCGTCTTTCTTTCTCAGAGAGACAAGTGAAACGGTTGAAACTCAGCTGGACGTGATCAGCATTTAACTGAGTCTACAATCCAACCTAGCCCAAGCTTTCTACGCCAAAATGCGCACACTGCAATTGGCTAACACAGAACAATGTATACAATTAAAATGACAGAGAGGGGCGGGGCCTATTTATATTAAGATGACCTGACCATTTGATAGGAATCAATGGTTGTGAACGTCATTCTGAAACAAGTCTAGACGTATAAAACGGTACAAGTCCGTAAGAATTTGCATCAATACTGATTACTGCAAAGGTTTATAAATGTCTCATTTGTTACATCAATATAAGTCATTGTGATTCAGAGACGTTGTTGTTGATGTTGTAACTGATTTCCACTGTGACTCTTTTAAATCCACCAATTTTTGTTAACCATATTGAACTAATTAAAACAGAGCTTTTGTTGTACAATTTTCAAGCCTGGATTTGGGTACAAAATCATGGCATCAAACTATTAAGAGATTTTTTCTCGTCAAGAGACCCCCCCCCCAAAAAAAGATTTTAAAAAGTGAACGAATTTTAAAAGATAATATCGTAGTTATATATAATTATATATTATATCGTAACGAACCAAAAAAAAAATGAAATTTCGATGTCTGAAACTGTATAAAAGCGATATTTAAAATTAAATGCGCTTGATTCTGATTGACAGCCGCGCTGACCAATCGGAAGCCTGCACACGCCCTCGTGTAAGCCGAGGATTAAAACCGTGATCAATTATTTTTTCATTCAATGTCTCAAATGAACGTTTATAACTTCCTTTAAACCCGGTAAATTAGCAATTCAACAAACACGGGCGATATATATCTTTTATAATGTTTTGCTTTTTACAAAAGGGACATATTTTTTCGCTATAGGGCCCTCGCAGATTTTTCCTGTGACAACAATGGCGGCCATTTGACACAATTAATATCTATATTACCTGTTATTTGAAAGACTCACATGGATTGTGTATCAATTGTGCCTTTGATTATTTAAACATGAACGTTGGCATACTGCCGAGATTTCTCTCCAAGGCCCATGGATTTAATTTGACGCACGTTATTATAAAGCCAGTCCTTTTGTGTTTTGGTTTACCTATTACATTGTAATAACTCCGAAGGATTTGTCATCCACTGAGAGTTATTGATTTGTAATTTTTTGCCTGAAGTATACCACTGTGCCACGCTGATGCAATACGTTTACTTATAAGTTTCTCCATTATGAATTGCCATCATGGCCAAATGTGACCCGCTCTGGAAAAACCCGAAACTTCTCGGCATTTACCATAATGCGTAACAGCCATGGAAAGGTCAAAAGCTGACCCCAGGAACCGGTTTGAGGATTCAGTTTTCATGTCACCATATAGAGTATTTTTTCTAGATTTTGATGAAAAAAGAAAAATCCTGAAACGTTGTTGGGAACATTGTTAATTTTCACGATAAATTTGGAAGGTCACTTTTGAAAAATTGAGTCCAAGTTTAGGTGTTTGCCAGAGCCACTCACAAATTATATGCGAAGGTCTATGTTTTGTTTTTGTCTCCAACTTGTTAAATCTCCATCAATCATATGGACAGATTGAAGACCGTCGGACTATTTTTTCAAGGTTCAGAACTGAGACCTACAAAACCGTATTTCTCGGCTATGAAGTTTTGCACACATGAAATGCGCTATAGTCTCATAGAGACAACTGTGGTGCATTTCCACCGCGGGGATTGGCGCTAGTGTAGGATGGGGCTACATTAGGGTACTATATTATAGGGCTTGGGGCTACATTTATGACGATTCTACACTGAGAACTGTGCTACATCACTGATCTGGGCTACATCACTGGATAGAAGATCATGTGCTTATATTCAAAGCTACTGGGTACCTTGTTGGATCAAGTTTAATAATTGGCAATCTTTGCACGCGCATTTCTTTGTATATGCATTCCTTTGTGAATTCCTTTTGTGTTCGTTTGTATAGTGGAGTACCAACATGGCCCTGCGGTGGATGCTTTTATCAGTTAGGCACCAATAGACAACCCTCTATCCAGTCATAATAATAGAGATATAGTGGAGTACCAACATGGTCCTGTTGGGGATGCCTTTATCTGTTAGGCACCAATAGGCAACCCTCTATACAGTCATAATAATAGAGATGTAGTGGAGTACCAACATGGCCCTGCGGTGGATGCCTTTATCTGTTAGGCGCCAATAGGCAACCCTCTACACAGTCATAATAATAGAGATATAGTGGAGTACCAACATAATAATAATAACAATAATGTGCACTTATACAGCGCACGTATCCACCAAACTGGTGCTCAAGGCGCATTATATTATTACCCCTGCTCATCAGGCTCATAAATCATTCCTGAAACCATCTCAGCTCCCTGGGGAGTATACAGCTCAATTGCTGCCATTACAGCGCATATAGGGCTAATCAAACACAACAACCAACTCTGCCTCTCACAGGTACCCATTTACCCCTGGGTGGAGAGAAGCAATTATGGTAAAGTCTTGCTCAAGGACACAAGCACCATGGTCGCGGTTGGGATTCGAACCCACATTCTGACGACTCAGCCATCAGAACACAAATCCGATGCACTAAACCGCTCGACCATGGCACTCCATACATGGCCCTGCGGTGGATGCCTATAAAATGAAAAACCCACAGTAAGCAAAAAATCAGCTGCTTAGCAGCTCTATGAAGGGCCCAGATCTTGGGGTCAATTTTATTTATCGCAACCTGAGCTGCTCTAATTGCTCTAACGGGTACCCGTTTATACTCCTGGGTGGAGAGAAGCAATTATGATAAATGTATAAATGTAAGATTGAAATGAAAGTGTCTTGCTCAAGGACATGAACATCAGGATTCGAACCCATATTCTGAAGACTCAGCCATCAGGAGATTTTCACAAGTCTGACGTACGAGACGAAAACTTTTGTGCAACATTTTTACATCATTGTGCACTTGGCGTGCATTCGGTTTCACGGATTAAATTGTTAGAAATTTAAACGCTTACCTTGTGCTTCTAAAATCCCATGAAAATGATCAAAATTGACAACTTATTGTTCTTGTTCAACGTTCATTATTATAGTGTGGCTTCAAAGGCCAGATACTGGGTGTCCCACGTACGCAGCTGCCCGAACGACATCTAGTTCTTGATGTTCCATTTGAAACACTGCTCACTTTGGTTCTAATGTCATGATTGGTCCTTGTTCAATATAGTGTGGTCCCTAAAGGCCAAATACTGAACGATGGGTTTCTCACCCATTTGCCTCACAGACATCATTCTGGTTCTTGCTGTTCTCTCTGAAACACTGCTCACTTTGGTTTTAATGTAACAATAGGTCCTTGTTCATTGTAGTGTGACCTCCAAGGCCAAAGACTTGAGCTGCCTCACAGACATCTGGTTCTTGCTGTCCTCTCTGAAAAACACTGCTCACTTTGGTTTTAATGTAATGATTGGTCCTTGTTCCTTGAAGTGTGTCCCTGAAGGCCAAACGACAGCTATCCGAACGACATCTGGCTCTTGCTGTTCTCTTTGAAACTCGGCTGAATTTGGATCAATGTTTCAGTGACGGAAACTCAAATGGCTCCACAACCGAGTATTTTTCACTTGAAATCTTTAGTTGTTGATGTAATTACGACACTAGAGTTCCATCCCGGCTGAATTTGGTCAATTAAATTATCTTTGTGTTGAACCTAGATAGGCCCAAGTGCTTTTTTGTAGAACTCATTTAATTAAGAAAGCATAATGTCAAAATATTATCTGATACGTTTACAATTTTTTTTCTTTAATTGTTTTAATTCTCTCTCCACACAATGTTGATTGTTCCCCGCAGCATCCATGAATTGTTGTGTTTAGTTTAAAGAAGAATGTGCATAAATCCAGTGGTTTTATGCCTTGTTTTTGTTCCATTCTTTGATTCAGTGTCCAATGTTACATGTGAAGGACTGGTCGAGGGGGTAGCTTGCACACTGCTAGATGCATGTTTTTACAGTTGAGATTATACCACTCACGTTTTCTAGACTTGGGATCTGCATATATAGCAGCACAATGATATGATGCTTGACTTGGTTGATCTCTTTCCCAATTTCTGAAGGTGACCTCTGTGTGACCCTCTCTGCACACCCATATCCCATTGATCTCTAGATCATTACAGTCAATCCAAGCTTTCATATCATCTGGAATCAAAGTCCCGATAAAACTGTTTTCTTCAGGGGATCTTGGTACGGCTAGTATTCCGCCAAACGCGATGCACTTCTCTTTCGCGTCTGACCAAGACATCTCTATATCAGGCATAACCATGTAGCAGGAGTTTCCCCAGTAATGCCAAGATTCTGGGCAGGACGAGCCAACACTCCTAGATGTAAAGCACTGTTGGTTTGTAGTGGCTACGACTTGAGTCAAACAGCAACTTAATAAAGCAGCAACAGTTAGACAAATCGCAGAAAACATGTTGAATCTGAGCAAATCTGAGCGACTTAACATTTAAGTTCGATATAACTACAACCACTTTCCAAACTTTCATGTAAATGTTGTGAGTTTGATGATGAAGTTGTGGATCAAAATGGAGTACGAGTTTTATGGAGGCCTACTTTTTCCAAAGTCAATTCAATTCTTTCAATACTTTCTCCTGAAGACTGACAGATCACTGCTAGTGAAAATGGTTCTCCTCAAAACATATCTTCCTCCAGTTGCACATGGTATCCCGCGGCAAAATCCTTCTAGTTCCCACAAATGCGATGTAAAGATAAATGTGTTAAAAATCTTGCTTCACTATATCACTATGCAGTCACTCGTTCATCAAAGTGTTCTGTAAGGACACTAGGCCAATGATAATTTTCCTTCCTATAATTATATAGTTAAATTCACTGCGTCATACGTTCTGGGATCAAATCAAATCATCTTGAGTGAATTTCATGAACGTTTCGCCTTAAAATCTAATTCACCGTGATGTGGTTCCTTGGCCATCTACCGGCATATGCTTCTATGCCATTCATAGACAGACAACGATTTAAACCGAGAGCTAAAGAGGTTATGATGTCCATACACGCATTCGACCAGCAGACGAGAGCTTGTCACACCAAGATGTGGCCAATATTTCACCGAAAATGCCTTTACTTGAGGAACTGTATAGGCGCGTACACGTCCTTCTTTTCAGAGAGACAACTGAAACGGTTCAAACTCAGCTGAGATGTATGGTGTATTCAGCACTTAACTGAGTCTACAATCCAACCTAGCACGAGATCGCTACGCCAAAATGCGCACACTGCAATTGGCTAACCCAGAACAATATGTACAATTAAAACATAGCGGACAGGGGCGTGGCCTATTTACACTAATGATGGCCCGACCATTCGATTGGAATATCGTGGACTTGATTAAAGTCAGTCTGAAACAAGCTCAGACAGCACAAGGCCGTAAGAATTTGCATCAATATTGATTGCTGCTCCAGTTATTGCCACGTTCCCTGATCCTAGCTATAAATATATCCTTTAATTGTTACATCAATATTCAGCACGAGCAGAATCTTTTGTAAAGTCACTGAAGTCGCCTGTTTTCGTTTAATAACTGATTCCAGCCGTGATCTACCCATTTTTTTTGTTTACCAAAACTATAGTCAAAACAGACCTTGACTGTTACTCATTTTTCGTTTAATGTATTACGTTATAGGCTAAAAACAGGGATATAAAGGAGCTGTCCCTGTTTTTAGCCTATAACGCAGTACATTGAACGAAAACTTAATAACAGTCATTGGACAATGGGATATCACACTAATAAAAACATTATAGGTCTATTGACTAAATGTCTCATTGGTCCAACAGTCAGTGGCGTAGCCAAAAGGGGAGGGGCAGAGGGCGGCCTCCCCCACTTGTTGGCAAAATAGTGTTTGTGGCGTAGTCAGAATTTTCAGAGTGGGTGACAAACATTTTTGGGGATAAATTTACCGACACAAAACTCATATAGGGAAGGGGGCCAATCAAGGCGTCAATGCGTACGTGACTAGCCGGGACACCGCTCCAGAAACCGCTCCAGACCCCGCACGCGAGGGGCGCCCTATCCAGTACGTTGTGTGGAACGCTACTACTTAATTATTCATAAATGTCCAGCATTATTAATAATTTATGTATACAAAATTATTTAAACCTATCATAGTATGCAAAATGTTGGGCCCGTCTATATTTAAATACCGGTAGGTGATATCATTACAAATAAGTTACCTAATGCATTATGGATTAACATTCTCTACCAAATCGGTAGTAGAGAAATATATAGAAAAATATGAACAATGAACAATGAAACATGAACAATACAATTCATGTATTCGTATGAAAACTGACCCAAAAAGGCAACATTTCACGCAATTTTTATTTCATAGTGTTATGACATGCTGGGTACCAACGGTATACCACCTACTTATTAAGTCTCATCTACGATAGCTTATTCAGTTATTGGGGTGCTGCGCATGCTCAACATCCGGGGTCACAAGTTCCAATCCTGAGGTTTTAAATATTAAAAAGGCGCTTACCTCATGTTTCTGAAATCCAACAAACCCCCACAAATCCAACAAACCGCAAACTCAAGTTCTGGTGGCTAAAAGTCGTTAGAATGTGGGTTCGAATCCTGGTCAGAAGAACTGTTATAGGCGATGAGGTATGTCCTTCTCAGAGAGACACCTGAAACGGTCGGAACTCATATGAGATATGGTGTCTTCATCATCTAGCCGAGTTTACAAGCCGGCCTAGCTTGGGCCTGTCGCGCCAAAATGCGCAGACTACAACTGGCTATTAACCCAGAACAATGGCCGACAGAGGCAGGTCTATTTCCATTAAGATAGCCAGACCATTCCGTTGGAATCTATTGTGGACTTGATTACACTTCACTCTGAAAAAAAGACCTTGACAAAAACGGAGACACTTAACTATAATTGCTTCTCTTCAGCCAGGAGTATGAATGGGGACATTACATGATTGAGATGGTAATTGTGTTTGATTAAGCTCGTTGCGCTACACATTTGGCAGCATGGGCTGCATACTCCCCAGGGAGTTGAGATGGTTCTAGGAACGATAATAACTGGCCCGACGACAGTGGTAATAATGTTCGTGCGCCATGAGCGTCAAACTTGGTGGATACCGGCGCAATATAAGTGTCCATTATTATTATAATAATAATAATTATTATTATCAAATCCAATTAGAGGTTGGTCGTTGTTCACTGTAGTGTGGCCTCCAATGCCAGAGACTTGAGGATGGGTATCCCGTCCTATAGCTGCCTCACAGACATCTGGTTCTTGCTGTCCTCTCTGAAATACTGCTCACTTTGGTTCTAATTTGATGATTGGTTCTTGTTGAATGTAGTGTGGCCTCTAAAGGCCAAATATTTCAGGATTGTCTCTCCACCCAACTGCCTCACAGATTATGATTCTTGCTGTCCTCTCTGAAACAATACTCACTTTGGTTGAGTGTTTTCAATGATGAAACACAACTCAAATGGCTCAAAAATAAAGTATTTGTTTCACTTGAAGTTTCTGATGTAATACACAGAGTACCATCCCGGTTGAAGTTGTTCAAGCCTAGCTTGGATACAAAACTATAATTGTGTTGTATATTTTTATATATATATATACTACTCAAAACAATTTAGGGAACACCGGAATAATCTCAGTTAAAGCAAGATCATTTATTTCAGATAAACACAATGTTACACAGAATTGATGAGAAACAACTGCACAATGAAACAGATGATAAAGGATGCATGTAGTGATTACACATTTCATGACATGACTACTGAAAGAGAGGGGGTTGCAAATGAAAATCCCGGTTCATGGAACATTTCAAACCTATTTGATGTTAAAAATCCGGTGTTCCCTAAATTGTTTTGAGTAGTATATATATAAGTAGAACTCATTGCTGATCCTTTTTTAAATCAAGAAAGAGTAATGACTGATTAATATTTATTATATGACACTGTGCAATGGGAAATGTTCCCTGAAAGTAGGATGGGGACAATTCTCACTCCACACTTTAGTTTTTGTTCCCCGCACAGCATCCGTGCAAATTAGTTTGTGTATATTCTCCGTACCCCTCAAAAGAAGAAGATGCGCCAATCCAATATTGTATATGCCTTATAGTTTTTTGTTTGATTCTTTGATTGTCCAATGTTACATGTGTAGGACTGGTCTAGGGGGCAGCTTGCACACTGCCAGGTGATTGTTGTCACAGTAGATATTATGCCACTTATGTTTATTTGAGGATTCTGCAGATATAGCAGCACAATTATGATTCGATACATCACTCGGTTCATTTTTGCCCCAACGTCTGTAGCTGACCTCCATGTTACCCTCGCTGCACATCCATTCTCCCGGAGTCTCTTTATTATTACAGTTAATCCAAGCATCAAACCCATCTGGAATCAAAGTCCCGATAAAAGCGTTTTCTTCACAGGATCTTGGTACTGCCAGAATGCCACCAAACTTGATGCACTCATCTCTAGCGCTTGACCAGGTCATCGGTAAATCAGTGACCATGTAGCAGGCGTTTCCCCAGTAATGCCAAGATGCTGGGCAGGACGAGCCAACACTCCTAGATGTAAAGCACTGTTGGTTTGTAGTGGCTACGTCTTCATCAGTCAAACAGCAGCTTAATAAAGCAGCAACACTTAGACAAATCGCGTAAAACATCTTGAAGCTGAGCGCATTATGCGACTGAACACTTCAGTTTGTTTTCCAATCAGTTGTCAAACTTTCACGCAAATGTTCTAAGTTTGACCATGAAGTTGTGGATCAAAATGGAGTACGAGTTGTACATGTACCTCGCACAAAGTCAATTCAATTCTTTCATTACTCTCTTGAAGACTGACAGATCAGCACACTCTGCTAGTGAAAATGTCCGTACCGAAGTTTCGCTGGTTCTCCTCACAAAAAATTGTCATTGAGTTCTACATGGTTATCCTGCGGCAATCCTTCGGTTTCACAAATGCAACAATGCACCAAAGAAAAGATAAATCATGTGAAAATCTTGCTTCAATTTATCACGAGTCACTGTTTCATCAAAGTGTTCTGTAAAGACACTTAGCCGATGATAACTTTTCTTTCCTTAAAGTGAGATTCACTGTTTCATCGTCAATGGAGTTAAATCAAATCATCTTGAGTGAATTCATGAACATTTCACCATTAGTGGGCCACTGGCCATCTATCGGCATAGGATTTGATGTCCTTCTCAGACAGACAACTGGACAAATTTGAAACGAAGGCAAGGTGATGCCTTATCAATGTCTAACTGATTCGATTCATTCACACTAACTCATTCACACTAAGATGTGATCAATATTTCACCGAAAATGACTTCACTAGTAAATAACTGTATAGGCGTAGGCCTACGTCCTTCTCAGAGAGACAACTGGAACGGTTGAAATTCAGCTGAGATGTGTGATGTATTCAGCATTTCGTCTTGTCTACAATCCAACCTAGCACGAGCTTGTCACGCCAAATGCGCATGCATACTGCAATTGGCTAATCCAGAACAATATATACAATAAACATGGCGGACAGGGGCGGAGCCTATTGTACATTAATGATGGCCCGATCATTCGACTGGAATATCGTGGACTTGATTTTGGGCGAAAGCTTAGACAGTACAAGGCCGTAAGAATTTGCATCAATATTGATTACTGCTATAACTTGCCACGTTTCTAAGCTCTTAATGTGTCCATCAACATTCTGTTGGTAAATGTGACGTAATTCCAACATAAACCACGCCCACTTCACACTTGCTGGATCCAACAATCATCAAGAAGCCCATTGGAAAATGCATTGCCTTTTGTTTATAAGATGTTAAAGGCAAGTCCTGAGTTTTCTAATTTCTTGCGTAAATCCTTAAAGAAAAGGGTGGTCATGTGCATTTCTAATGGGCTTCTGATGATCGTTGGAGTCAGCAACTTGCAAAGCGGGCGTAATTTATGTTGAAATTACGTCACACTTACCAACATGATTGTACGGTTTTAATGATATAGGACTATAATTTATGTACAAACCAAGTATTGTAATATGGAACTTCGTTTTTTTATATTATTTTTGTGTTTAAATTTCTACACAATAAAACAGCAACCACTGAGATTAATAATGACGCACAGAAATTAAAGCCGATTTCTATAATCTTTTTTGCAGCCCTCTACCAGCAAGCAGATTGGTCGTGGCCAACCTTAATGACTGCTGAGATTAAATTTCCAAGGACCATCATATTATGGATTTAATTTGACGCACGTTATCATAAGCCAGTCCTTTTGTGTTTTGATTTGCCTACATTGTCATCGTAATAACTCTGAAGGATTTGTCATCCACTGAGAGTTATTGATTTGTAAATATTTGCCTGAAGTATATATACCACTGTGCCACGCTGATGAAATACGTTAACTTAAAAATAATGTTCCTCCTTTATGAGTTGCCATCATGGGCTAAATTATATGTGGATGTCTATGTTTTGTTTTCGTCTCCAACTTGTTAAATCTCCATGGATCATAGAACAGTATGAAGACCGTCGCTCTGCTTTTTCAAGGTACAAAACTGTAATTCTCGGCTATGAAATTTTGCACACATGCAATGCGCTATAGTCTCATAGAGACAGCTGTGGTGCATTTCCACCGCGGGGATTGGCACTAGTGTAGGATGGGGCTACATTGGGGTACTATATTATGGGAGTTTGGGGCTACATTTATGACGGTTCTGCATTGAGAAATGGGCTACATCACTGATCTCCATTATACTGACTGGATAGAAGATCATGCACTTACATTCAAAGCCGCTGGATGCCATGTTGGTCCTCCCATAAACCACGTTTTACAATGTGCATTCCTTTCCATGTGCATTTCTTTACATGTGCATTCTTTTGTGAATTCCTTTTGTGTTCGTTTGTATAGTGGAGTACCACATGGCCGTGCGGTGGATGCCTTTACCTGTTAGGCACCAATATGCAACCCTCTATCCAGTCACGTAGTGGAGTACCAACATGGCCCTGCGGTGGATGCCTTTATCTGTTAGACACCAATAGGCGACCCTCTATCCAGTCACAGTAATACTAGAGATAGTGGAATACCAATATGGCCCTGCGGTGGATGCCTTTATCCGTTAGGCACCAATAGGCAACCTTCTATCCAGTCATAATAATAGAGATCAATGGGCTACATTAAAGGTTGGGGCTACATTTAGATCAGGGTTTGGTACTACATTAAGGGCATGGTTTGGGGCTGCATTTTGGACTAGTCTATTTAGCACCAGGCCACTGTCAGAGTAAGTTAGTGACATTCTTCAATGCGTCCTGTCAGAACAACAAGGTCATATCCAAAAAAATGCAACAAAGTTGTACGAGCAATAGTGCATAAATTTATACATTGAAACAATTGAGTGCAACAATGTCGTACCTTCTTCCATAGGTTTTGCGTGTTCATCCTGGAACTCTGTAAAAAGACACGACCTTGTTGCACTGAGCAAAATCCATGTCTGCAACAAGGTCGTAACTATGATACGACCTTGTTGCACTGATGCGACGAATTGTTAAAAAAAGGGCAAAATGGATTTCCAGTCAGGAAATTCATTTTAATCAGCCAGGACAATGATGCATAACCAAATAAAGTAATGTTGTGACACAATTCTGTATGGAAATAACAAAACAAAATTATAAAAATTCTTTATATTTCATAGAAATCATTTATTGAACGTATACATTTAAACAGAATGTTAACAAAAGTACACAGAAAATACTTAAATTTATACAAAAAGATGTGACATAATTCATGTGAATGTTTTGACTTAAAAATCAGATTGCAATATGCTGGAATCGATATCATATAAACTTTTAAGAAGAAAATTGGTTTTCCTCGAAATATGGCTGCCTAACAGTTCAGCCTCCCGATTCCCCTGAACCCCACCCATCTACAAGCAGCTTTGAGGGATACTTTGAGGGATACTTTGAGGGATACTTTGATGGGTACACCCCGTTTGTAACCTTTGAACTCAGCTGCCCGTTTGGGTGTTCATAATATTATTAACTATTTCATTCCACGATTATTTAATTGAATACAAAGTTACAAACTTAATATACACCTTTTGATTTAGTATCTTTAAACCTGCTGGTAAGTCAATACGTAATACGTGCGCGCATTGGTAGTACGCACATTGGTAGTACGCGCATTGGTAGTACGCGCATTGGTAGTACGCGCATTGGTAGTACGCGCATTGGTAGTACGCACATTCTTTTCGCAACTTCCGTTTCCAAAGCTGGCATACTGTTGTGTGTAATTTAACCTAAATTCCTTGATTTTAACATTCTCGAGGCAGAAATTGAGTTTCTTAATCAGATTTTGAAGTCTTAACAACACTTATGTTAAATGCAAGTCCCAAGCTTTCTAATTTCTTGCATAGATCCTTAAAGAAAAGAGTGGTCAATGCATTTCCAATGGGCTTCTGATGATTGTTGGAGCCAGCATGTGCGAAGTGGGTGTGGTTTATGTTACGTCACACTTACCAACAGGATAGAAGTACAAAGTAAGTAATGTTAGTTATTAATTTGAAGAAAAACCTACTATTTATTATCACGGTTTCTTCCAAGAGTAAATGGTTTTTTTGTTGTTGAAAACTTATAACTTTTTAAAAATGTTACAATAAAATAGAACAAACATTCTTGTTGGAGGTGTGAACTCATGGCAAAAACTATTAAAATATTGAAAGAATATTGCGTGGTATGTGTTACCTTTTAGAATAACTATTTAATTGGGATTCTTGATATTTAATATCGGTGTATTCTTTGTATCATTTCCAATTATTTCCTAGTACAGATTGGTAAAATTGTTGCTTGGCATGGTGAAGTGGATAAGTAAAGTCTAATTGCGGTGACACCATGTGAAATTCTTTATTGAGTAGTAATTAGTTGTGAAAAGAACTGGAGGTTACAACTCGACGTTTCAATCAGTATGCTCTGATCGTCCTCAGGAGAAACATATTCTCAGTCAAACTACAAAGTAAAATCTTTTTTGAATGCTTTTTCTTTTAAAGTTTTTTTTTTGGTGTAGTTTTAGTGTTTACTGTCTACACCCAATTTCAACCGTATCTTAATCCAGGTTTTACTGAATACATTTTATTTTAATTGTTTGTTTCCTTCATTAATTTGCTGTCTATTGGTAAATTAAAACAACAGGATCAAAATATGGTTTTAAGTAAGACTAATTGTGGTGACACCGTGTGAAATTCTCAATTGAGTAGTAATTATTTCTGAAAGGAACTGGCGGTTACACCTCGACGTTTCGATCAGTGTGCTCTGATCGTCCGCATAATTTTATTTTAATTATGTCCTTTTGTTAATTCGCTGTCTGTTGATAAATTAAAACAACTGCGTCTAAAACAAGGCTCTACTCAATAATTCACTACATCGTAAGTCAACATTCTTTGTTAATGGGTTTGGAGGATTTCTATTTATAAAGGTCGCTAAGTTTAAATAAACGGCTAAACGTCTGCCCTCGTTGTATGGTTAGACATCTGCCTCGTTGTCCAGTGGCAGGGTTGCTGGCGCTGTGCCATATAAAGGATTATCGAGGGAACTTAACTTGTGCTTGTATTTCTTCTTCTGTGATGGGGGTGACAATTTAAACAAAAATTATTAAAACTCTAACCCCCCCATAGAGGCATTTTGGCTAGAAACCATCCCAAATCCTCCAAAATCCATCAACATGCAGTAAAAAGGTACCCCCAATTGTTGGACTTTGATAGAATTGGTACAGTAGCAAATGCAAAGCATCCATGGCTTGGCTATACACAGTCCTGAATCCAACAAAAGCAGCCGGTGGAGTTTGATGGATTTGGTACACATGGCTACATGCTCTATTCGCTGGGCTATACTGTGGAGTACTGAATCCAACAAAAGCAGCCGGTGGAGTTTGATGGATTTGGTACACATGGCTACATGCTCTATTCATTGGGCTATACTGTGGAGTACTGAATCCAACAAAAGCAGCCGGTGGAGTTTGATGGATTTGGTACACATGGCTACATGCTCTATTCACTGGGCTATACTGTGGAGTACTGAATCCATCAAAAGCAGCCGGTGGAGTTTGATGGATTTGGTACACATGGCTACATGCTCTATTCGCTGGGCTATACTGTGGAGTACTGAATCAATCAAAATCAGGCAAAACTAGGAGAAGGATTTTGGAGGATTTGGGGGAAGTTAGGGTTAATTAAGATAAATGGATTGTAAATACGGGACAGTATCGGGACAGTATCATCAGGATCAGAGCAGACTTTTGACAGTGTCCTAGCTTTAGACGCACTAAGAGACTAGTTGATTGTCAAAGATTGTCTGATGTAAAAAAAAAAAGCCATCAAGTGAAACTCACATTTAGGGACTTACCCCATCTCCTGATTTCAGCTCGGCTGCAAACATCCCTGTATCGTAGCCAGTCGCTGTGAACTGTTTATAGAAAGAAGCAGTTAAAGATGCAAAATTATGCAAGAATGTCTTCAACATATATACATCGCGGAACCCGCTGCTACACAGGATTCTACCCGGCGATCATCATCAGGCAAGCTCGATGGTCGAGAGGTTGAGGTGTCTGCACTAGTAAGCAGGAGGTCGTCGGTTCGAATCCCGCCCGAGTCGCCTGTGAAGTTTTTTTGACAGACACTCAGAAAGCACCGAGTATACCCCCCATCGGTGTAGGGCAAAAATTAAATCAATTAACCCTAACCCTCCCAAATCCTCTTTGCTAAAGTGAAGGATTTTGAAGGATTGAGGTTACATGCTACATGCTCTTTGCTAAAGTGAAGGACTTGCGTGCAGGGAGGGTCCCTGGCCATGTACATGTATCACAGATTAGAAACACATGTGTGCATACATGTCATGTGCTTGCTTTACTAACTGAAGGATTTTGGAGGATTCAGGTTATGTGTAAGCAAATGGGCCTAGGGAGTTAGGAAGGATTCAGGTTATGTGTAAGCAAATGGGCCTAGGGAGTTAGGAAGGATTCAGGTTATGTGTAAGCAAATGGGCCTAGGGAGTTAGGAAGGATTCAGGTTATGTGTAAGCAAATGGGCCTAGGGAGTTAGGAAGGATTCAGGTTATGTGTAAGCAAGTGGGCCTAGGGAGTTAGGAAGGATTCAGGTTATGTGTAAGCAAATGGGCCTAGGGAGTTAGGGTTAATGCACAATTAGTCATCTCACAATGGTGCACACAATTTAAGATAGAGTCGTAGGACTATAAACCCAAGAACGCTTCTTCCAATGTAAATCATCAAATACCAGAAAAAGTCACAACAAACGGGAAAAAAACAACATGATATGACATCCAATCAAATGACTGTACGAACAACAAAGAAGCAAAACTTACGTCTGTGAGAGCCGTTTCCCCAAAGCTGTCTCCGTATACAGGGTTCTCCATGCCACTACTAGTGGTAAGGGCACCAAAACGTCTACAAAAAATAAATTGTTTGATAAACATTTTTGTTAGGGAAGACATCGAATTCTAACCTGCGGTTAAACCATGGGGTACCTCGGGGTACCTCGAGGTACCACAAGGTACATGCCTGTTGAAAAGTAAGGAGCTCATTATCTACGGGTCGGTGCACATTATTGAAAATTCTGGCCCCGCCACTGCCTGATGAGGGAGACCAGTGAAAATAACTGATTAGTTCACCCATGATAAATAAGAAATAAATCAATCAGTAAATTAGTATGAGATTTGATGAGCTTACTTTGTTTGTTGTACTCGTTTGTTGTACAGGTAGCCAATGACGATCAGTAACACTAAAACCAAGATACCGCCGATGACGCTGATGATAATCACGATATCTGTGAATGGGAAACAAATATCCAATGTTAGACCAAAAACACAACTCTAAATGGTGATCGTCCTGATCTACAAATTATTTAAGAGAGGAGGGCCAAAGTCATGGTACAGCCAAGCCTTTGAGAAGCCCGGCCAGGCTCAGGCTTTGCCTGTGACTCTCTAAGGGAGGAGGGCCAAAGTCATGGTACAGCCAAGCCTTTGAGAAGCCCGGCCAGGCTCAGGCTTTGCCTGTGACTCTCTATAGGGAGGAGAGCCAAAGTCATGGTACAGCCAAGCCTTTGAGAAGCCCGGTCAGGCCCAGGCTTTGCCTGTGACTCTCTGAGGGAGGAGGGCCAAAGTCATGGTACAGCCAAGCCTTTGAGAAGCCCGGCCAGGCCCAGGCTTTGCCTGTGACTCTCTATAGGGAGGAGAGCCAAAGTCATGGTACAGCCAAGCCTTTGAGAAGCCCGGTCAGGCCCAGGCTTTGCCTGTGACTCTCCAAGGGAGGAGGGCCAAAGTCATGGTACAGCCAAGCCTTTGAGAAGCCCGGTCAGGCCCAGGCTTTGCCTGTGACTCTCCAAGGGAGGAGGGCCAAAGTCATGGTACAGCCAAGCCTTTGAGAAGCCGGTCAGGCCCAGGCTTTGCCTGTGACTCTCCACGGGAGGAGGGCCAAAGTCATGGTACAGCCAAGCCTTTGAGAAGCCCAGCCAGGCCCAGGCTTTGCCTGTGACTCTCCAAGGGAGGAGGGCCAAAGTCATGGTACAACCAAGCCTTTGAGAAGCCCAGCCAGGCCCAGGCTTTGCCTGTGACTCTCCAAGGGAGGAGGGCCAATGTCATGGTACAGCCAAGCCTTTGAGAAGCCCAGCCAGGCCCAGGCTTTGCCTGTGACTCTCCAAGGGAGGAGGGCCAAAGTCATGGTGCAGCCAAGCCTTTGAGAAGCCCAGCCAGGCCCAGGCTTTGCCTGTGACTCTCCAAGGGAGGAGGGCCAAAGTCATGGTACAGCCAAGCCTTTGAGAAGCCCGGCTAGGCCCAGGCATTGCCCAGGCCTAGGGGCCTATATGATCCCCTACCTGAGTACAAAAGACCCTTTACTAATGAATAGATCTCATATAGCTCTTATTGTTAACACAGACTTGACTGACACCTCAGCTGTCTTTTGTTCACAACTGCAGCCATTATAATGAGCTCTACTTGGATGGGCTAGCCTTTCCAGAAGCCTAGGTTATGTTGATTGGCAGGTACTGTATTGTTACAGGATTAGGACTCACAAAAGACAGATTAGGAGGCCAGGTAGCCTGGGCCTGGCCGGGCTTCTCAATGGCTTGGCTGGCTGTACCATGACTTTGGCCCTCCTCCCTTCAAAAAAAAAAAATTAATTCTGTTTGTCACTTACTTTCGTTTGTCATTGAACCAGCTATTGGGCTTCTTGTTCCGGTTTGCTCTGTCGTTTCATTTGCTGCATTTGGAGAAAAACAATTTAAACTCATTTTTTGTTTTTTACAGTAAAAAATGAGATTTTCATATTTTTGGGGAATCATATATACTTATGGGCGGATCCAGAACATTTTTTAGGGGGGGGCTAAGAATCAAAAACAATTATTTTTCAGTACTACAAAAATTACAATGAAATAATCAAAGGGAGAGAAAAACAAAGCACAGTGAGGGAATGGGAGTGCGTTCTCACCTCCCCTCCACCTCTCTCTCTCTCTCTCTCTCTCTCTCTCTCTCTCTTTTTCTCTCCTGGATCCGCCAATGTATAATATACTATATTATCAGAAGTCTGTCACCTACATGAAGTGTGCCAGCCTGCTGTAATCCATACCATGGCATTGTACTCCAAATATGCGCATGCACACCAAGCACGGTTACGAGTTTTGCTACCCTGCCCGGCCTGCTGTGGGGTATATTGGGGTTAGGCGCTTGACACAGGAAGCTAGTTCCTAGAACTAGACGCAATCTTTAACTAGACGTGGGTGAACCATTCTGTGTAGCGAACGCCATAAATGCTAAGGTGCGCCTACAGTTCTCTCGCACACCGGTTAAGTCGCCTAGACTGCACTACTTCTTTTGAGACCTCGCGCGTCAGTTTATAATAATAATAATAATGTGGACTTATATAGCGCACGTATCCACCAAACTGGTGCTCAAGGCGCATTACATTATTACCCCTGCTCATCAGGCTCGTAAATTATTCCTGAAACCATCTCAGCGCATATAGGGCTAATCAAACACAACAACCAACTCTGCCCTGACAGGTACCCATTTACCCCTGGGTGGAAAGAAGCAATTATGGTAAAGTGTCTTGCTCAAGGACACAAGTACCCCAGCCGCGGTTGGGATTCGAACCCACATTCTGACGACTCAGCCATCAGAACACAAATCCGATGCACTAAACCGCTCGACCGTGGCGCTCCACAAGTTTGTGGAATAATACGTCATGAATGTCCCAAATACATTGTTCTTGGAGTACTGTGCCGTGGACTAGGTTAATACACGAGCGGCACACTCCATGTAGGTAACAGACTTCTGGTACTGTGCCGTGGACTAGGTTAATACACGAGCGGCACACTTCATGTAGGTAACAGACTTCTGGTACTGTGCCGTGGACTAGGTTAATACACGAGCGGCACACTTCATGTAGGTAACAGACTTCTGGTACTATGCCGTGGACTAGGTTAGTACACGAGCGGCACACTTCGTGTAGGTAACAGACTTGTGGTACTGTGCCGTGGACTAGGTTAGTACACGAGCGGCACACTTCATGTAGGTAACAGACTTCTGGTACTGTGCCGTGGACTAGGTTAGTACACGAGCGGCACACTTCATGTAGGTAACAGACTTCTGGTACTATGCCGTGGACTAGGTTAGTACACGAGCGGCACTTCGTGTAGGTAACAGACTTGTGGTACTGTGCCGTGGACTAGGTTAGTACACGTGCGGCACACTTCATGTAGGTAACAGACTTCTGGTACTATGCCGTGGACTAGGTTAGTACACGAGCGGCACACTTCATGTAGGTAACAGACTTCTGGTACTATGCCGTGGACTAGGTTAGTACACGAGCGGCACACTTCATGTAGGTAACAGACTTCTGGTACTGTGCCGTGGACTAGGTTAGTACACGAGCGGCACACTTCATGTAGGTAACAGACTTCTGGTACTATGCCGTGGACTAGGTTAGTACACGAGTGGCACACTTCATGTAGGTAACAGACTTCTGGTACTGTGCCGTGGACTAGGTTAGTACACGAGCGGCACACTTCATGTAGGTAACAGACTTCTGGTACTGTGCCGTGGACTAGGTTAGTACACGAGTGGCACGCTTCATGTAGGTAACAGACTTCTGGTACTGTGCCGTGGACTAGGTTAGTACACGAGTGGCACACTTCATGTAGGTAACAGACTTATGGTACTGTGCCGTGGACTAGGTTAGTACACGAGCGGCACACTTCATGTAGGTAACAGACTTATGGTACTGTGCCGTGGACTAGGTTAGTACACGAGCGGCACACTTCATGTAGGTAACAGACTTCTGGTACTGTGCCGTGGACTAGGTTAGTACACGAGTGGCACACTTCATGTAGGTAACAGACTTCTGGTACTATGCCGTGGACTAGGTTAGTACACGAGCGGCACACTTCATGTAGGTAACAGACTACTGGTACTGTGCCGTGGACTAGGTTAGTACATGAGTGGCACACTTCATGTAGGTAACAGACTTCTGGTACTGTGCCGTGGACTAGGTTAGTACATGAGTGGCACACTTGCAGGTAACAGACTTCTGGTACTGTGCCGTGGACTAGGTTAGTACACGAGCGGCACACTTCATGTAGGTAACAGACTTCTGGTACTGTGCCGTGGACTAGGTTAGTACACGAGTGGCACACTTCATGTAGGTAACAGACTTCTGGTACTGTGCCGTGGACTAGGTTAGTACACGAGTGGCACACTTCATGTAGGTATAAACAGACTTCTGGTACTGTGCCGTGGACTAGGTTAGTACATGAGTGGCACAGACTTCTAATATTATTTTTGCCTGGCCTGTCGTCAATGGGAAAGCTTCGTTGTTTGAGAGGTTATGATGTCTGCACTAGTAAGCAGGAGGTTGTGGGTTCAAGTTACGCCTGAGTTTTTCCAGCAGACACTCAGAAAGGACACTTAATACACTGCTTCACAGAGATGTCAGTGTGGGTTAAAAAATAAGTCAATTCCATGCCCTGTTGATCGTGACGATACTGTCCCTTTAAACACAAAATTCCACATTATTGGTTGCAGTAAAATAACTGCAAACTACAAGATTTGTGACTATGAACAACTTCACCTTGAAAATACCCCGAAAATCTTTTTTGCCTTGAAATAAAAGTTCACCGTAATTTCACTGCAATTTCACGGTGCCTCTTCCTCTCAGATATTGGCAAAAATGTCCACGGTGATTTCACGGCAAATTCATGGTGCTCTCGAGAATTAATGAGCTGCCCCAAAACTGCCTCGAGAAGTTCATGGCATTTTCATGGCGAAGGAATCCCAAGAGTATTTCATGGCAATTTCACAGTGTTGTGTCGTCATGAAATTGTCGTGAACTATTTATTTCACGGTAAAACAGATTTTCAGGGCATTTTCAGGGTAAAGTTATTCATAGTGTAATCATTATCCATGTTGTACGTCCCCTTTGAGATTATTTGGACTACCTGAATTTTGGACTGTCTCAGAAATTTCTCAAAACATTGGCATTTCTGATTTTTGGCATGCGTACTTACAGCAACGGCTGAATAACGGCGACTCATCGTAACCATCGGTCGGACAATCAACGTTCCCGTCACAGACCCACGCCGACGGGATGCAGACACGATCACCGATGCAGAAGACGTAGCTGCCGTCGGTAACACCACAGGGGCCTGGCGATGGTTTGGGGGTCACCGAGTCTTGAAATGGGGAAGAAAAAAATGGGTGTATAATAATTAAGGACACCAAAACCGTGATCGACCAACCCCTTGGCTCAAATACTTGAATACGTGAATTGAGAACAGACTGTAACATCAAAAGTTTAGATTTGCTGCAACTGATTGACAGAAGTTCAAGGGTTTCATTTATTTCCACAGAATCAGAATTTATCAATAACAATACAAGTATTACAAGTATAGACACAATAGGAAGTAAAATTGAGCACAAGATATGGGTGATACTGCAGAGGGACCCATTGAGAAGCAGAGCTTGTAAACATGGGTCCCTTAGCATACATGTGCATTGAGTATTACAAGTATAGACACAATAGGAAGTAATGAGCACAAGATATGGGTGATACTGCAGAGGGACCCATTGAGAAGCAGAGCTTGTAAACATGGGTCCCTTAGCATACATGTGCATTGAGTATTACAAGTATAGACACAATAGGAAGTAAAAGTGAGCACAAGATATGGGTGATACTGCAGAGGGACCCATTGAGAAGCAGAGCTTGT
Organism: Zoroaster sp. YZ-2022; assembly: GCA_029582265.1. NCBI lineage: Eukaryota > Metazoa > Echinodermata > Asteroidea > Forcipulatida > Zoroasteridae > Zoroaster > Zoroaster sp. YZ-2022. The sequence goes on from CM055817.1 coordinate 53,254,241, forward strand.
AAACATGGGTCCCTTAGCATACATGTGCATTGAGTATTACAAGTGTAGACACAATAGGAAGTAAAAGTGAGCACAAGATATGGGTGATACTGCAGACAGACCCATTGAGAAGCAGAGCTTGTAAACATGGGTCCCTTAGCATACATGTGCATTGAGTATTACAAGTATAGACACAATAGGAAGTAAAAGTGAAAGATATGGGTGATACTGCAGAGGGACCCATTGAGAAGCAGAGCTTGTAAACATGGGTCCCTTAGCATACATGTGCATTGAGTATTACAAGTATAGACACAATAGGAAGTAAAAGTGAGCACAAGATATGGGTGATACTGCAGAGCGACCCATTGAGAAGCAGAGCTTGTAAACATGGGTCCCTTAGCATACATGTGCATTGAGTATTACAAGTATAGACACAATAGGAAGTAAAAGTGAGCACAAGATATGGGTGATACTGCAGAGGGACCCATTGAGAAGCAGAGCTTGTAAACATGGGTCCCTTAGCATACATGTGCATTGAGTATTACAAGTATAGACACAATAGGAAGTAAAAGTGAGCACAAGATAAGGGTGATACTGCAGACAGACCCATTGAGAAGCAGAGCTTGTAAACATGGGTCCCTTAGCATACATGTGCATTGAGTATTACAAGTATAGACACAATAGGAAGTAAAAGTGAGCACAAGATATGGGTGATACTGCAGAGGGACCCATTGAGAAGCAGAGCTTGTAAACATGGGTCCCTTAGCATACATGTGCATTGAGTATTACAAGTATAGACACAATAGGAAGTAAAAGTGAGCACAAGATATGGGTGATACTGCAGAGGGACCCATTGAGAAGCAGAGCTTGTAAACATGGGCCCCATAGCATACATGTGCATTGAGTATTACAAGTATAGACACAATAGGAAGTGAAAGTGAGCACAAGATATGGGTGATACTGCAGAGGGACCCATTGAGAAGCAGAGCTTGTAAACATGGGTCCCTTAGCATACATGTGCATTGAGTATTACAAGTATAGACACAATAGGAAGTAAAAGTGAGCACAAGATATGGGTGATACTGCAGAGGGACCCATTGAGAAGCAGAGCTTGTAAACATGGGTCCCTTAGCATACATGTGCATTGAGTATTACAAGTATAGACACAATAGGAAGTAAAAGTGAGCACAGGAGATGGGTGATACTGCAGAGGGACCCATTGAGAAGCAGAGCTTGTAAACATGGGTCCCTTAGCATACATGTGCATTGAGTATTACAAGTATAGACACAATAGGAAGTAAAAGTGAGCACAAGATATGGGTGATACTGCAGAGGGACTCATTAAGAAGCAGAGCTTGTAAACATGGGTCCCTTAGCATACATGTGCATTGAGTATTACAAGTATAGACACAATAGGAAGTAAAAGTGAGCACAAGATATGGGTGATACTACAGAGGGACCCATTGAGAAGCAGAGCTTGTAAACATGGGCCCCTTAGCGTACATGTGCATTGTACCATGGGCACACGACATGATGAGTATCCAAGTTGAATTTAGGCTCGAGTGAAGCAAGACTGAGCTTTTGCATCCTGCTCTAGTGACAAGAGACAATTCTTGGACAAACAACGCTTCAAAGAATTGACTGTCCTTAATCGCTGCGGCCATCTTGGTTGGACTCCCTGAACACAAGTGAGATCACAAGTGTTGATTCTCAATGCATACAAGGAACCAGACTATTTACCTCCCAGCCTTGCTTTGGTCACCTGGATTTGTATGGATAAAATAAAACGTTAAAACGACCGGAAGCACGTTCTGATCTCAAAGTACCTGGATCTGCGCAGGAAGGTGAGAACGACACGTCGTCGATGGCAACGAGGGAAGGCTTGCCATTCCCAACAGCACCCTCAAACAGCACTTTGTACTTGGACGGGCTGGAGATCGATACGGTTGCAAACTTCCATGCGTTGCCCTGGTTACCTGTTGTTTGCCAGACATTGGTCACTTTGCTGTCACTGCTAGATTTGGTGTAAACCTGAAGGGAAAGTTGTCAAAAAGTTAAAGGGATGGTATAATCAAGATATACATTGAAGAGAGGATACAACATTGGTAATATCGGCAATACTGCTTCTATGAGTATGCTTGCTCTCTTTGAATCAAGATATACATTGAAGGTAAGGTACAACATTGGTAATGTTGGCCAAACTGCTTCTATGAGTATGCTTACTCTCTTTGAATCAAGATATACATTGAAGGGAAGGTACAGCATTGGTAACATTGGCCAAACTGCTTCTATGAGTATGCTTACTCTCTTTGAATCAAGATATACATTCAAGGGAAGGTAAAACATTGGTAATGTCGGCAGATGTGAACAAGGAAAACAAAAAATCCATACAAATTACCTTCAGTGTGCCGACTTTATCACCACTCAGTGTATACCAGAAGCGGACAGAGCACGAGCCCTGGGTGTTAGCGGGATACTCAATGGCCGAGACGATCCGGGCAAGATCGGCCGGGGATCGGTCAGTGGACTGGATGTACAGGAACTGACCGCCTTTTATAATAATCAAAACAAAATTGTTATTATCTCAAAAAGTTTTGGTATTTTTTTTGTATTCAACCATTTTCAACATAAAATTTCTTGAGTTGTGGACATGCTTAGGGGGAGGGCCAAAGTCATGGTACAGCCAAGCTTTTGAGAAGCCCGGCCAGGCCAAGGCTTTGCCCAGGCCTATGGGCCTATATAATCTCCGATCTGAGCACAAAAGACCCTCTACTAATGAATAGATCTCAAACAGCTCTTATTGTTAACACAGACTTGACTGACACCTCAGCTGTCTTTTGTTCACAACTGTAGCCATTATAATGAGCTCTACTTGGCTGGGCTAGGCCCTCCAGAAGCCCAGATTATGTTGATTGGCAGGTACTGTATTGTTACAGGATCATCAGGACTCACAAAAGACAGATTAGGAGGCCAGATAGCCCAGGCCTGGCCGGGCTTCTGAAAGGCTTGGCTGTACCATGACTTTGGCCCTCCTCCCTTAGGTGATATTGAAAAACATATTTTTGCCTGCTAGGTTAGAAAAGGCCAATAACTACTATTTTGAAAAAAAAATCAATAATAAGCGATATATCCTTCCATACTAAAAAAAAAAAATACAAAAAATAATATCAATTATATTCCAAACAAAACAGACAATGGTATATCTTACTTCCGCTGTGATCAGTATTTGGTCCGGTCGCAGCCAGTGGGGAACTCGACGACTGTTGCCAATCAAAATCGTCATCTGTCATCTGAGCCCAGTTGCATAGACTGCTGTCAAAGGTGCATTGGTCGTACTTGCCTGATAGCAAAACAGATGACAGCAAAACAGACGACTTTGTTTAACAGGGGTGTTAAAGTAAAAAACTCCTGAGAAATTGGTAGCGGGCCTGGGTCTCCTTTTGGTCTAGAGGACAAATCCCCCTGAACCTCCTGGATGTTTAATTTTGGAGGATTTACAGACTCTCCACATCCCCACAAACAAGAAACTAGAGAAGTAATATTTGTAGCTTTGCACGGTGAAAAGGATAAGTAAAGACTGTTTGCGGTGACACCATGTGAAATTCCCAAATTGAGTAGTAATCAGTTCTGAAAAGTTGTAACCTCCAGTTCTTTTCAGAACTAATTACTACTCAATTTAAAAATTTAACAGTCTTTAATTAATAAGAAACTAGAGGTGTGGACACAATACAGGCTACTTCTTTCTTTCCTTGGTGGCTACTTCTCTTCTTTCAAGAACATTTTGAGACAAAGGGAGATTTGTAAAAAATCCTGAAATCAGGAAAAATACTGAGAAATCACAGGTCTGGTTTAACTGTGCATACCAATGAGGGCATCAAAGCAGCATATTTGGAAACTAGCCCAAAGATCTGACGTCGCACTTCAAGGCTTTGTGAAAGACACCGGATATAACGGCCTCTCAGTTTACCCGCTTCTCAGTTGACCTCGGTTGGTAGCTAGCACGCGCGCATCAGCCTTGAAGCCCGACTTCAAATCTTCGGCATTTCAAAATTTCAAAGTGAGTAGTGAAGTCTGGAAATAACTGACAGGTTCAACTCAAAGCTTCCATGCTGGAAACGTTCTACCGAAGGCAACCAGGAGCCAATTTCATAGAGCTGCTAAGAAGAAATTTTTGCTTAGCAAATATTTTTGCTAAGCAATAAAAAACGGACTACCAGCCAAAATGCACTCATTTTATGTACAATTTTAGCTGATAACCGTGGAAATCTGCTAAGCAAATATTTTTAATAAGCAAATATTTTGGCTAAGCAATATACATGTAAAACATACTTCCAGCCAAAGTACACTCATTTCATGTACAATTTTTAGATGATAACCATGAAAGTCTGCTAAGAAAATATTTTGGCTAAGCAATATAAAACATACTTCCAGCCAAAGTACACTCATTTCATGTACAATTTTTAGCTGATAACCATGAAAAGCTGCTAAGAAAATATTTTGGATAAGCAATATAAAACATACTTCCAGCCAAAGTACACTCATTTCATGTACAATTTTTAGCTGATAACCGTGAAAATCTGCTAAGCAAATATTTTGGATAAGCAAATATTTTGGCTAAGCAATATAAAACATACTTCCAGCCAAAGTACACTCATTTTATGTAAAATTTTTAGCTGATAACCGTGAAAATCTGCTAAGTAAATATTTTTGATAAGCAAATATTTTTGATAAGAAAATATATTTGCTAAGCAATATAAAACAGACTTCCAGCAAAAGTACACTCATTTCATGTACAATTTTTAGCTGATAACTATGAAAGTCTGCTAAGAAAATATTTTGGATAAGCAATATAAAACATACATCCAGCCAAAGTACACTCATTTTATGTACAATTTTTAGCTGATAACCAGAAAACCTGCTAAGCAAACATTTCTGGTAAGCAATTTTTTTCTGCTATAAAGCAGCTCTGTAAAATTGGTCCTAGAGTACATACTGGAAGAATGTCGAGTTGGGCATTTTTTGTTAATAACTTACTGCAGGAGCTCTCGTCTGACTTGTCGTTACAGTCGTTGTTCATGTTACAGACTGCGTCTTGGCTGATACACCGGTTGTTGTCGGTGCAGCTGAACTGATCGGACATGCATGTTGGGCTAGACCCGTCGCCTGTGGGATAACACAGAAAAGAAAAATAATGAGAACAGGAAACATGTCTTGAGGAGGTAATGGACACTCATATTGCGCCGGTATCCACCAAAATTGACGCTCATGGCGCATGAACATTATTACCCCTGTCATCGGACCAGTTATATCATTCCTAGATCCATCTCAACTCCCTGGGGCGTATGCAGTCCATGCTGCCAAATGTGTAGGGCAACGAGCTTAATCAAACACAATTACCATCTCCGCCCTCACAGGTCCCCATTTATACTCCTGGCCTGGGTGGAGAGAAGCAATTATGGTAAAGTGTCTTGCTGAAGGACACAAGCACCACGGTCGCAGCCGGGATTTGAACCCACATTCTGACGACTCAGCCATCAGAACACAACTCCGATGCACTAAACTGCTCGACCATGGCACTCCATGGACAGTGTCAAGGGTTGGGGGATGGGGGGAATGTGTCATGGCCGAGTGGTCTGGTGCATCGGTCTTATGTTCTGATGGCTGAGTTGTTAGAATGTGAGTTCGAATCCCAGCCGTGACCATGGTGCTTGTGTTCTTGAGCAAGATACTTAATACTGTACAGAGTTCCAGGATGAACATGGAAGAAGATACGACGTTGTTGCACTCAATTGTTTTAATGTATGCAAATTTATGCACTGTTGCACATACGACCTTGTTGCATTTTTTTTTAGATATGACCTTGTTGTTCTGACAGGAGGATATGAATCAGCTACAGTACATAAACTGTCAATGACATACCAGCTCCACATTGTTCTGGTGGGAACTCGATGTTGTCAATGGCGATGTTTCCTGCTTTGCCGGAACTGAAAGTGGCCTTCAGAATGATGGCAAAGTCAGCACGCTTCCCGATCTTGACTTGTCCGCTCTGCCAGGAATCCTTCTGGGTTGTGGTCGACCAAAGTTCTGCCAACTGACGGGTGAAAGGGAGGGGGGTTGGGGGGTGGTGGTTGGAGAATGAGAAATAACAACAGTGTTTACAGATTTGCATCTTAAAAATAGAAATTCAACAGAAGAATCATCTGTAAAATAGTAGTTATTGGCCTTACATTTCGAACCTAGCAGGTTCTTTCTCAAAGGCAAAAAGGACGATATACAAACATGCAAAAATTGACTCTTAGAATCCTCTTATTTGCGGGGGGGGGGGGGGCAGAATAAGTGCAGAATTTACATATAGCTATTGAAGGCTTAGCCACACCCCTAAAAGACAACCCATTGAAAAAAGACAACCCAAATGGGAAAAAAAAGACAATAACATGGAAAAAAGATGGGAAAAAACACACGGGAAAAAAGACAACCGCACGGGAAAAAAAAGACAACCCACATGGAATTTTTGTTTAGTTTTCGCGCATTTTGCACATTTCAGTATTAGCGATGGGATTGGACATTGTTCCATTTGCTGTGTTCATGAGATTCTACTGCGTACGGTCAAATGACCCTTGGTCTTATAATAACGTCAGGCATTTTAAAGCACTTTTAAACAAGGTATCAAAGCGCTGTACATTATTACCCCTGCTCATCAGGCGCATAAATCATTCCAGAAACCATCTCAGCTCCCTGGGGAGTATACAGCTCAATTACTGCCATTTCGGCGCATATGGGCTAATCAAACACAACAACCAACTCTGCCCCTCACAGGTACCCATTTAGTCCTGGGTGGAGAGAAGCATTTATGGTAAAGTGTCTTGCTCAAGGACACAAGTACCACGGTCGCGGTTGGGATTCGAACCCACATTCTGACGACTCAGCCATCAGAACACAAATCCGATGCACTAAACCGCTCGACCATGGCACTCTCTTATCATGTTTCCGCCATGTTGTTTTTCTCCTATATAAATCCATATGATCAAACAGAGGCTGGAAAGGAAAACAGTCTGGTCCCTTTCTATGTTATATGAATCTATTGCAATTTGAATCTTTGCAAAAAATTTTCCTGCACAAATTCAAAAACATTCATGTACTATGTGACCTTAGGGAGGACGGCCAAAGTCGTGGTACAGCCAAGCCTTTGAGAAGCCCAGCCAGGCCCAGGCTTTGCCTAGGCCTAGGGGCCTATATAATCCCCTAGCTGAGCACAAAAGACCCTTTACTAATGAATAGATCTCAAATGAATAGATCTCACATAGACTTGACTGACAACTCAGCTGTCTTTTGTTCACAACTGCAGCCATTATAAGGAGATCGACTTGGCTGGGCTATGTCCTCCAGAAGCCCAGGTTATGTTGATTGGCAGGGACTGTATTGTTACAGGATTAGGACTCACAAAAGACAGATTAGGAGGCCAGGTAGCCTGGGCCTGGCCGGGCTTCTAAAAGGTTTGGCTGTACCACGATTTTGGCCCTCCTCCCTTACAAGAAATGAAATATCTGACGGTCTAGTCGCCTTTACCTGGCCTGAGCTGGGCTTGATTAGCAAGCTGAGTGAGTTTCCTGAGTTGCCGTTCATGTAGAATTTGAACTCCATGTCGCAGCCAGCACTGGTCTTGTGATAGGACAGTGTAGAGAGGTAGGCCATGCCTGTGCTTCCGAACGACGAGAGCTGGTTGATGTACATGAACTTGCCTGTTCAGAGGGGGATCGGAAAAGACAAGATTGATTTAACCCTCTCAGTACCGAATTGTTTTGACATAAACAACCGCTGGTGACCGCATTGTTTGACCACTCAAGCGTGAAGCACACATTCTTACACAACAGAAAGCTTGTGTTCAAAGGCCAATTTTACAAACTCTATTATCACCTTGAAGATATCGTTTTACAGCAAAATAAATAATAAAAAATATCTTACTTATTGAATTCCCTTTCATAAAATCAAACAAACATTAAGATCGGTCAATAAATGTCCAAGTTCTCGGTCTTTGTTTCCTCAGTGTGATCTGTAAACTCAAACACTTTTTGTACACAAACACATGGCGCTCCGTAGGTGTTTGGCATTTCGGATCTTTACACTACAATTTGAAGGGATTGCATAATAGCAACCTTATTTTATTTCACCATCAATGGAAAGATCCGATCTTGCTCTTTCCAACCATTGTAAGCTTGGGTATGGAGGGTGAACATGGACAAAACTACAGCTTTATAATAAATGGCCTTTGTGCTCAGGCTTGAGTGCTTTTTTGTGTGAAAGCTTGGTCGACTAAAGTCGCCTATGGTAAGGAAGAGGGGGTATGAGTGCAGTCGACTAAAGTCGCCTATGGTAAGGAAGAGGGGGGTATGAGTGCAGTCGACTAAAGTCGCCTATGGTAAGGAAAGGGTTAAAGACTGTCAGGCACAGGTCCAGGTTCTCGAAAAAAGGAGACACTGTGCAGTTTTCTTGATCTAACAATCCACATGTTGCATTATTAATCTGAACACAAACAATTCATCGCTAAGTGTTGTTCAGTGTGGTTGTAACATTGATAAGACAATATCTGTGGAGGTAAGGTCAGATTTGCAGTACGTTACTGTGTAGTTTATACTCGAACAATCAACATATGTGCGTTATCGAAATGAACACAACCAATCGAGTAAAAGCATGGTCAGCTGTTGGTCAGTGTGGTTGTAACATTGATAGACAATATCTGGGGAGGTTGGGTCAGTTTGGCAGTAATTGTCAGTCAGTATTGGGAGATACCTGTATCCCGATTGAGAGATGCCTGTATCCCGATTGGGAGATGCCTGTATCCTGATTGGGAGATACTTGTATTCTGACTGAGAGATAACTGTATCTACTTGTTTCCTGATTCGGAGATACCTGTATCTTGATTGGTAGATGTTGACCCTGATTGGGAGACACCTGTATCCTGATTGGGAGATGTTTGTACCCTGATTGGGAGATACCTGTATCCTGATTGGGAGATACTTGTATCCCGATTGGGAGATACATGTATTCTGACTGAGAGATAACTATCTACTTGTTTCCTGATTCGGAGATACCTGTATCTTGATTGGTAGATGTTTGTACCCTGATTGGGAGATACCTGTATCCTGATTGGCAGATACCTGTATCTTGATTGGTAGATGTTTGTACCCTGATTGGGAGATACCTGTATCCTGATTGGGAGATGTTTGTACCCTGATTGGGAGATACCTGTATCCTGATTGGGAGATGTTTGTACCCTGATTGGGAGATACTTGTATCCCGATTGGGAGATACCTGTATCCTGATTGGGAGATGTTTGTACCCTGATTGGGAGATACCTGTATCCTGATTGGTAGATGTTGACCCTGATTGGGAGACACTTGTATCCTGATTGGGAGATACCTGTATCCTGATTGGGAGATGTTTGTACCCTGATTGGGAGATACTTGTATCCCGAATGGGAGATACCTGTATCCTGATTGGGAGATGTTTGTACCCTGATTGGGAGATACTTGCATCCTGATTGGGAGATACCTGTATCCTGATTGGGAGATGTTTGTACCCTGATTGGGAGATACTTGTATCCTGATTAGGAGATACCTGTACCCTGATTGGGAGATACTTCTGCACTGATTGGAACCCTAATGTCTCAATCGGGAGCCATTTTACAGTGAGAGAAATTGTGTATCTACCTTGTCCACCACTGGAATCAGATGAAGGCGTTGAGGGTTTCCCATAGATCCACTCCAGACCCTTGGAGTAAGAATTGAACCAACCACATGCTCCGAACACGGACATATCGAATGAACAAGTTGTTCCTATAAAGAGGAAAAGAAAACAGAAACAAATCGGTAATTGGGGTCTGGTTGCAGATATGGCACACTAACTGTGGAGTGTCGTGGCCGAGCGGTCTAGCTTACCGGACTCAAGTTCTGGTGCTAGCAGCAGAATGTGGGTTCGAATCCCGGCCGTGACACGTGTGTCCTTGAGCAAGACACTTAACCATAATTGCTTCTCTCCACCCAGGGGTTAAATGGGTACCTGTGAGGGCAGAGTTAGTTGATTAGCCCTATATGCGCTGTAATGGCAGCAATTGAGCTGTATACTCCCCAGGGAGCTGAGATGGTTTCAGGAATTATTTATGAGCCTTATGAGTCTTATGAGCAGGGGTAATGATATAATTCACCTTGAGCACCACTTAGTTGGTGGATACGTGCGCTATATAAGTCCACACATTATTATTATTATTACTAACTTGCTGGCCGTTATTGCTAGCAAATCATAATACAAATGAGCTTTAATATTTTGCATAAGAGAGGAGGGCCCAAATCATGGTGTAGCCAAGCCTTTGAGAAGTCCAGCCAGCCCCATGGCTTTGCTCAGGCCTACTGGCCTATATAATCACCTAGCAGAGCACAAAAGACCCTTTACTAATAAATAGATCTCAAAATAGCTCTTATTGTTAACACAGACTTGACTGATGCCTCGGCTGTCTTTTGTTCGCAACTGCAGCCATTATAATGAGCTCTACTTGTCTGGGCTAGGCCCTCCAGAAGCCCAGGTTAGGTTGATTGGCAGGTGCTGTATTGTTACAGGATTAGGACTCACAAAAGACAGATTAGGAGGCCAGGTAGCCTGGGCCTGGCCAGGCTTCTCAAAGGCTTGGCTGTACCATGACTTTAGCCCTCCTCCTTTACTTGTTATTTTGCAACATGGTGTCTCTTGTGCCTGTGAGTATTCCGTGCCTCAGGGCTCCCCCACAAAAAGCAGAATTGTTTTTATTTCTTCGTTTTGTCTTTTGAGGTTGGGAGGGGCCAATTTTCTGTTGGGCCAACCCCGCCACCCCCCCGACGAAAAATTTTCCAAACCCTTATCAATTTATGTGGGTTGCTTTGACACAAATAGTTTTTGTTGTTTATTAATTATTTTTCTTCGATTTATTATTATATCATGTACCATGACCTTTGGCTCTCCTCCACATTAATAATACATCCAATCCAAGAAGACATGCTCCAATCTGCTTTACAAACAAGGTAAAATGTAAAAAAGTTCCTAAATTGGATGGACGTGTTACATTTTGGGGTATGGCTGACCATGAAGAATATCCGCAACCCCTTACTGCAACCACTTTACTTCCTTACCACCAAGGTGTTAGCCACGATTTAGAAATATGGTTTTCAAATTTGCTAGAAATTTCAAAACAGGGTGTCCAAATAGTACACTTACAAAGCTTTAATACGGAAATGACAGATGAAATAGGGTGTCCAAAACTGAAACAGGGTGTCCAGAAGACACCCAGACATGTCCACCCCTCTGGCTAATACTATGCTTACCACACGACATTTCTTCACCGCACTTGTCTCTCATATCGCACAGTTCAGCTTGCGAGTAGCAGTCGTCGCCCATGGGGCAGCTGAACATGCCATTGGTGCAGTGGTTGTTGGAATCGCCGTGGGACGCCTCCCCGGGTAGATGATCACCCTGATTTTGATTAAGATTTAGATTTGGTTAGAATGTCAACAGCCACAGTTCACATTTCCATAAAAAAGTTACATTTCACATTATTTACCCCCAAAAAATCAAATACTCAATTAAAAAATGGTGTGGAGTGTCGTGGCCGAGCGGTCTAGCTTACCGGACTCAAGTTCTGGTGTTATAGTAGCAGAATGTGGGTTCGAAACCCGGCCGTGACACTTGTGTCCTTGAGCAAGACACTTAACCATAATTGCTTCTCTCCACCCAGGGGTTAAATGGGTACCTGTAAGGGCAGAGTTGGTTGATTAGCCCTATATGCGCTGTAATGGCAGCAACTGAGCTGTATACTCCCCAGGGAGCTGAGATGGTTTCAGGAATGATTTATGAGCCTCATGAACAGGGGTAATAATATAATGCACCTTGAGCACCACTCAGTTGGTGGATACGTGTGCTATATAAGTCCACACATTATTATTATTATTATTATAACAACAGTATTCACATGAAAATTTAAAAGGGAATTTAAACTTCAAGATAAAACACCGTAAAGTTGGAGTTTAAAGAAACTATTAATAGTATAAATCAAGCTTCTGACTGAGAAACTTGAGTTTCTCGACTGAGTAACTTGAGTTATTTTTATAATTGAGCAACTTGAGTTAGTCTATAAGAGTTGAGTGTGCCATTGCTGGGCTGCTTAGTGTTCTGATGGCCGAGTCATCAGAATGTGGGTTCAAATCCTGACCGCAACCATGGCACTTGTGTCTTTGAGCAAGACACTTTTACCATAATTGCTTCGCTCTCCACCCAGGGGTAAATGGGTACCTGTGAGGGCAGAGTTGGTTGTTGTGTTTGAGTAGCCCTATATGCGCCGAAATGGCAGCAATTGAGCTGTATACTCCCCAGGGAGCTGAGATGGTTTCAGGAATGATTTATGAGCCTGATGAGCAGGGGTAATCATAAAAGCACTGTGAGCATCAGTTTGGATGATATGTGCACTATATAAGTATAAATTATTATTTTTGTTATTATTATAATACTCGCCATTTTGCATCCAGGGGAGAATGTGACATCATCGATGGCGATCTGATTAGTCAGACGACTTCCCACGGATGCTTCCAGGACAACCTAGGTGGAAGAATAAAAATGATGATTTGGAAATGCGGATGATAGTTGAAACAAAGGACAGGGTGACAGCTATATCGCAAGATCAACTGCCATTTTCATGGAGCCAGTGGGTGCATTCGAGTAGCTTCCTCGATGTACTCGCAGTTTTGGGGCAGCTGACGAATTCTCGAGAGCACCGTGAATTTGCCCTGAAATCACTGTGAACATTACTGCCAATATCTGCGAGGAAGAGACACTGTGAAATTTTATGGCAAAACGGATTTTCAGTGCATTTTCAGGGTAAAGTTATTCATAGTGACATCACCGTCCAATTACATACCTCCAGGTCTTTCCCGGTGAGTGGTACAGCCGCCTCTTTTTGGTGCCACACAGCGTTCACGGTGGATTTAATCGTGCTGAAGGTGGTAAGGTCGTTGGCGATGTAAGATGTGCGCTTCTTGATGATCAGGATGACGGTGTTGGTCTCTTGGCCGGCGGCAAAATACCAGAAACGTACCTACATGATTTATTCAGAGGATATAAAAAATAATTGATTTATTTTATGATTTGGTATGTAAAAAACCACATCCTTTCTGAGTGATCCAACTGATTTAATGATTAGCATGATTTATTTAAGTTTAGCATTGTAACATGTGGAATGATCCCTGGCTAAACACAGCATGTATGGCTTCTGACTCTAGTGCCTCCAGAACAAAGGTATCTCTGAGTGATCCCCAGACTTTCGCTTCCAAGGTTTAGCATGGTAACTTGGGGTGTGATCCCTGGCTACACAGCATGTATGGGTTTCATGGCTTCTGACCAGGAACCCCAGGACAGAGATATCTCTGAGTGATCCCCAGACTGTCCCTTCCAAGGTTTAGCATCATACATTGGGGCTTGATCCCTGGCTACACATCATGTATGGGTTTCATGGCTTCTGACTAGAGCCGTCAGAACAAAGATATCTCTGAGTGATCCCCAGACTGCCACTTCCAAGGTTTAGCATCGTAACTTGACGCAAGATCCCTTGCTACACGGCATGTACGGGTTTCATGGCTTTTCACTAGTGCTCCCAGAACAAAAATATATCTGAGTGATCCCCTGATTGACTGAAAAAGCATTCACAATTTTACAAACTTCTCTTCAAATTAGCTTTCGGATAATAATTCAGTAGTTATGTAGGCCCAATTTTGGATCTTCTTTTTAAATTAAAAAAAAAAAGTTCAACGACCCTACATAAAGAAAGACCAATGCCCTCTCCAAACCCTGGATGAGAACCTTGGGATAAAGAAGAATAATAATAAATTAATAATAAATTAAAAAATTTCTATTGCGCTGTTTCCATTTAAAAAATGATCAAAAGCGCATAACAAAAATAAACACACCATTGAATAAACAGATATAAATACAAACAAAAAAACCAAAAATTTAAGACAAATCACACTGATTTTTAATTTTTTTTTAAATTTTTTTATTTTATTTTTTTTAAATCAGAAGAACAGATGAGGTTGCCAAGCCAGCTCCCAAACCTCAGTATGGGGTTACGTCTGTTCCGCCAGAGGAGGATCTATGTCAATATACCCCCACTGGCATCGGTGATGTCTCGATCTAGAATATGATGCATACCTTGCAATCGTCCCCGCTGTCCTTGCTGATGGGAGGACTGCCGAGTCTTGCTACGTCGGTTGTCTTTCTCGGCCAAAATGAATCAATGTACAGGTAGTTGCCTGTTGGAAGACCTGGGATTTCAAGAAGAAAACGACTTAATATTTATTATCTATTTCAAACATTTGGACAAAATCAAAATGCGTTTGTTTATGGACGTAAACCAAGGACTTATATTAACAAAAGGGAACAATGAGTCCTTGGTTGGTGGTTGTTTGCAAATGTTCTCGGTGGAAAAACAAAAACAAAAGGAGGTCCTCGGTTTATGCCATAAACAAACATGGGTGTGGACAAGGGCTATCCACGACAAAAGTTAAGATCTCTGAAAGGGACCGGCTAAAGATAGATAAAAGATATATAAAAAAAGGTAGGACTCTAATTGACTAACCATCACCAGTTGGTTGAGCCTGGGTGTGATCATTCATCGGCCCGATACCGGCGCCAGCTGGCGTGTCGTCTCTCAGCGTCCAGTCAAAATCGTCGTCATATTCCTGATGCCACTTGCAGAGGTTCTTCTCAAAGTCACAGCGGAGGGTCGTGTCTGGAGTGAAGAACGGAAAAGGTCAAGGCGTAAAGGTCATGGGGTAGAGGTTATTAAAGGGTTAAGGGTCAATGAAGAAAACACAGAGAAATATCGGTGTATCGAGTCTTGTCGGTACAGGGAGGGGAAGAGACGTGCAGAGATGCTAACATTTCAAAATGAAAAAGAGTAATTTTATACTCATACATCGATCACCCAGGATACAATTACAGGTTTCCAATTTTGGGATAATATTCGTCAGTCTATAAATATCGCGGAACCTTCTGTTATATAGGATCCTAGCCAGCCAATCATCATCGGGCAAGCTCGGTGGTCGAGAGGTTGAAACGTCTGCACTAGTAAGCAGGAGGTCATGGGTTCAAATCCCGCCTGAGTCGCCTGTGAAGTTTTTTTCACAGACACTTGGAAAGCACTGAAAAAAAAATTAAATTGAAAATTCATACCGCAAGATTTTTCATCCGAGCCATCTCCACAGTCGTCGACAAAGTTGCATTTCTGGTCGATGCTGATGCAGGCCTGGTTGTCGCAGGCAAACTCGTCGGCTCGGCAGGCGGCTCCCGAGGGCAGCGGCACGTTGCAGGAATAGAAGGAGATATCGTCCAGGGAGATACCGCCGTCGTACTTAGCCGCCCGTTTCGCTTGAATGGTGACCTGTTAGATGGGGGGGGGGGGGGAGAAATACAGATTTAGAGTGGGATTAGCAAAACTGGTGAATGTTTGTACATGTTGCAGTTAACATTTACAGATGTTGTAATTTCCCCCCCCAAAAAATTCAAAATTCATAATATTAAACAATTTTTTAAAAAGTTTCAACAAATTTCCAAACAAATTTTGAATTTTTTTTTCTATTTCACTGGTATTTTCTTTTCCCAACTTAATAGGGAGGACGGCCAAAGTCATGGTACAGCCAAGCCTTTGAGAAGCCCGGTCAGGCCCAGGCTTTGCCTGTGACTCTCTAAGGGAGGAGGGCCAAAGTCATGGGTACAGCTAAGCCTTTGAGAAGCCCGGCCAGGCCCAGGCTTTGCCTGTGACTCTCCAAGTGAGGATGGCCAAAGTCATGGTACAAGGCCTTTGAGAAGCCCGGCCAGGCCCAGGCTTTGCCTGTGACTCCTAAGGAGGAGGGCCCGGCCAGGCCTAGGCTTTGCCTGTGACTCTCTAAGGGAGGAGGGCCAAAGTCATGGTACAGCCAAGCCTTTGAGAAGCCCGGCCAGGCCTAGGCTTTGCCTGTGACTCTCTAAGGGAGGAGGGCCAGAGTCATGGTACAGCCAAGCCTTTGAGAAGCCCGGCCAGACCCAGGCTTTGCCTAGGCCTATGGACCTATATAATCCCCTAGCTGAGCACAAAAGACCCTTTAATAATGAATAGATCTCAAATAGCTCTTATTGTTAACACAAACTTGACTGACACCTCAGCTGTCTTTTGTTCACAACTGCGGCCATTATAATGAGCTCTACTTGGCTGGGCTAGGCCCTCCAGAAGCCCAGGTTATGTTGATTGGCAGGTTACTGTATTGTTACAGGATTAGGACTCACAAAAGACAGATTAGGAGGCCAGGTAGCCTGGGCCTGGCTGGGCTTCTCAAGGGCTTGGTTATACTGCGACTTAATTTTGGCCCTCCTCCCTTAGGAAGAATTGCTTGACTGACTAGGGCATACTAGTATCGTTTTGGTCTGGTACCTTGAAGTCTTTTCCAGACCCCAACATCATCACCGCATTGTCCCACTTGGGGATGTTCGCTCCGCTCAGGTACCCAACCATCTCCTTGCCGCTAGCCCCTTCCTTGAACACGCTGACCGAACCCACCGACGGTCCATACATGTAGTACCAGAACGACATGCGACACGTTGCCACGGTTTGGGCCAATGTTGTCGTGGTCATAGTAGCGACCCCGGCGACATCCGATTTGCTGTTGGTGGCTAGGTATGACCCTGGGAGAGAGAGAAAAAAAAAGAAATTATGTTTTCTCATCTTTTTAATTGTCCACCTTGGGGTAATTGCACAAACACAATATAATCATCTAGTTGTACACATATATTTTGAATATTCACCCAAACTTTGGCTTCAGAATAAGTTTGGCTACAAATAAGTACTATTTTTTCGGTGAATTTTTTTATTTATTTAATTTTTTTAAATTTAAATTTTTAATTTTTTTCCCCACTACATCACGTCTGATCAGATTTATAAGACACTTATTTTCAAAACACTTTTATAACACTTATATATTTTCTTATTTCATTGGTTTCCCTCCAACCTTTTCTCCTTACAAAAAAGAAGAAAAATAAAGTATCTTGTCACACTGATTTTGAGTTTATTTAGCCCCTTTAACAAAACTATTTTTTGTCATGGCCTTACCAGAATTTGATGATGTGGTATGGTCTTCTGTAGGCATATAGTTCCCAGTGGCCGTGGAAGCTTTCTGCAGTGACCACACGAAGCTATCACCGGAGAACGACCAGTGACACGTACCGGTCTCAAAACTGCAAGCTGACTCGACTGTTAAAGCCCAAAAGATGTTAAAATTAACGATAGTTAAATTTGTGATTTGAAGTCTTCCATCAATTAGGCCAAAACAAAAAGCGTCCAGTTTCTAGTCACAGGTCAACTTCAAGTAAAAAAGCAAAGTCAGGGGTGTCTACGTGACGTGGGAAGTTTTGAAAAATCCACATAAATTTTGCTAGGGGTATTGGGGCCGCTGTTGTGAACAGCGCTGGGGTGAAATCTATAGTTCTGAGCGTTTGCTTTGCCTTCCTTTATTGCTTAAATCTTTAAAATCCGGAGGATCACAACATTGCGATATGTAAAAATCCGAAAATCCGGGGAAAAAAATCCAGAAAAATCCGGACAAATCACACCCCTGCAATGTTCAAATGAAAAATAAAATTCCTGGAAATTGCTGTTAAAAAAACAAACAAAAACAAAACATGAGCGAGACATGTTTAATACAAGACTGGCTCACATTTTGTCGGTCTCTGATCTATTAGACTTACCACAGTCCTTCTCATCCTCTCCATCGCTGCAGTCCTTGTTGAAGTCACACTTATCGTACAGTGGTATGCAGGACATATCGGCTTGACACAGGAACTGGTCGTCTTGGCACGATGGCTTACCGGTAGGGGGCGGGACAGTTGTCGGGGGCGACGGCAGGTCACCGCTGAATGATTGACAGCCAGGGGTGATGCTGATGTCGTCGATGGCGATGTTACCGTTGGCGCCGGAGCCGATGGAGGCTTGGATACCGATCTGAATATCAACAAATTAGGTAACAGTAAAGGTCATATGCAAATTGCTCACTTACTGAAACAAAAGTGAAAACAAATCATGTTTATTGTGTTTTGGAATAAATTCTCAGTGGAGGCGCAATTTAATTTCAAGAATTCAAATGTAAACCCATTCCTCAGAATTTTACAAATCTCTGAACATTTAAAAAAAAATTCTGATATTTCCAATTTCTTTTGTATAAATTTCCATCATTCTTTCCAAACAAAACCACAGAAACATACAAATTTCCATTTTCAAAAAAGACGTCTGCACTAGTATAAAGCAGGAGGTTGTGGGTTCGAATCCCGCCCGAGTCGCCCGTGAAGTTTTTTCCACAGACACTCGGAAAGCACTGAGTATACAGTGCTATACACACGTCGGTGTAGGACAAAATTCAATCAATTATTTTCCAAAAAGTACAGTTTCTTTAAAAATTGCCCCAAATCCCTAAATTCACTCAAAGAAAATTCCATAAAAATATTAACAAATTTCATATTTTGACATTTTACCTGGAAGGGAGCGGAGGATGTCAGAGACACTTCAGCTCTGTTCCAGACGTCATTTTGACCGCCCGATTTAGACCACACACTCGTTGCCTTGTAATTGCTGTCCTTATACTGTCGTATCAGAACCTTCAGATCTTGTATGTCATCACCGAACATGTGATAGAAGAACCGCACCTGAAACGTAACAAAAACTTTTCAGAATATATAGAGAAGTAGCTGTTGCAAACAGGACCAGATTTCAAAGAGCCGCTTACTGTACGTAGGTTTTTCATTTCATAGCGCTGATAACCATTACGCATAGAGAAAGGCACTTGTGACACTTGTGTCCTTGAGCAAGACACTTCACCATAATTGCTTCTCTCCACCCAGGGGTTAAATGGGTACCTGTGAGGGCAGAGTTGGTTGATTAGCACCTATATGCGCTGTAATGGCAGCAATTGAGCTGTATACTCCCCAGGGAGCTGAGATGGTTTCAGGAATGATTTATGAGCCTTATGAGCCTTGGTAATAATATGCGCCTTGAGCACCACTCAGTTGGTGGATACGTGCGCTATATAAGTCCACACATTATTATTATTATTATTAAAGGCACGGTGACTTGCCAGCCGTTATTGCTAAGCAAATGAGTGACACAACAATACAAATCCACGGTGAATGCGCCGCTCTGAATTTTCTTGCTAACCTGTGAAATACGCTTAGCCTATGCTCAAGCAAATGTTTCTGCTATAGTTAGCAGGAAAATTTGCTTACCGGTACTATTTTTGCAAAAAATGTTCAGATTTATTTAATAAAGATGATCAAAAGTGGATTTGGAATTTCATGGGGCCCCAC
Source organism: Zoroaster sp. YZ-2022 (assembly GCA_029582265.1). Classification (NCBI taxonomy): domain Eukaryota; kingdom Metazoa; phylum Echinodermata; class Asteroidea; order Forcipulatida; family Zoroasteridae; genus Zoroaster; species Zoroaster sp. YZ-2022. Next base: position 53,273,615 of record CM055817.1, read on the forward strand.
CTCCAAAATCTTCCCCTTTTTTTCAAACAATGAGGATTTCCTTACCTTGCAGTCACTGCTGCCAGTCGTGGCAAACTTGGCACTGACTAGATAGGCGCTCTTGCGGAAGTTGTCCGGGATAGAGGCAGCGTATAGATAGTAACCTTGACGATTTACAGAAAATAATCAAGAATCCAACAATTTTACAATTGTTTTGCTTGTCTATTTGTCTGTTTTGTTTTTACTCCCCTTGTCTGAATTAATTGTTAAGTACATACCTTCAGTGGTACCCACTATATGGTAACAGTAAATACAACATTCTTGACAAAAATAATTATTGACAAAAAAATGTATATATCTTGAAACATGAAGCTTAATTCTTGTAAAATAGACTAATTAATGGTTAAGGCATTGTATGGTCCAGGGAAATACAACATTCTTGACAAAAATAATTATTGACAAAAAAATGTATATATACTGAACAGCAAAAGAAGCGCAAGTCCGAGGACAGCAAAAGAAACGCAAGTCCGAGGTCTTGTCAAGTTTTCAAACAGAAGACAAACCATTTTGATTCTCATCACTCATTTAATGAAAAATGCTTTCAATTTGTGAACTGAAAGTGACTGTTGAATGTGAAAATCTTGCAATGCAATTTCAACAGTCACTTTCAGCTCACAAATTGAAAGCATTTTTCATTAAATGAGTGATTAGAATCAAAATGGTTTGTCTTCTGTTTGAAAACTTGACAAGACCTCGGACTTGCGTTTCTTTTGCTGTCCTCGGACTTGCGTTTCTTTTGCTGTTCAGTATATCTTGAAAACATGAAGCTTAATTCTTGTAAAATAGACTAATTAATGGTTAAGGCATTGTATGGTCCAGGGAAATACAACATTCTGAGAGATGCCAACATTCCAAATTGAAAAAGAGTAATTCGCCACGGTGCATCCGCCTCGGACACGAAAATACCCAAATTACCCCCTTTTCAAACCTCACACTCGAGGCTTTACATTTTTATAAATCGTAAAAATTGATACAAGGATCGTACAATCTTAATTGGACTCAATAAATCGTAAAAATTACGCCCAAATCGTAAATGTTGGCATCTCTGCTTGATTCTTCACAAAAAATTTTTTTTTTCTTGACAAAAAAAAAAGAAGAGTATAATACTTGAACACAAAAAGCTTAATTCTTGAAAAATATATGACAGGAGTGTGATTTGACAATAGTCTAAAATCTTAAAAAATGGGTAGCGGGCCTGGATCTCCCTTTGGTCTAGAGGACAAAACCCCCTGAACCTCCTGTGGGTAGCGGGCCTGGATCTCCCTTTGGTCTAGAGGACAAAACCCCCTGAACCTCCTGTGGGTAGCGGGCCTGGATCTCCCTTTGGTCTAGAGGACAAAACCCCCTGAACCTCCTGTGGGTAGCGGGCCTGGGTCTCCCTTTGGTCTAGAGGACAAAGCCCCCTGAACCTCCTGTGGGTAGCGGGCCTGGATCTCCCTTTGGTCTAGAGGACAAAACCCCCTGAACCTCCTGTGGGTAGCGGGCCTAGGTCTCCCTTTGGTCTAGAGGACAAAGCCCCCTGAACCTCCTGTGGGTAGCGGGCCTGGGTCTCCCTTTGGTCTAGAGGACAAAGCCCCCTGAACCTCCTGTGGGTAGCGGGCCTGGGTCTCCCTTTGGTCTAGAGGACAAAGCCCCTGAACCTCCTGTGGGTAGCGGGCCTGGGTCTCCCTTTAGACGAGAGGACAAAGCCCTGAACCTCATGTGGGTATCGGTCCTGGGTCTCCCTTTGGTCTTTATGACAATGAACCCTGAACCTCCTGTGGGTAGCGGGCCTGGGTCTCCCTTTGGTCTAGAGGACAAAGCCCCCTGAACCTCCTGTGGGTAGCGGGCCTGGGTCTCCCTAGGGACATCAGGAAAAAGCCCAATGAACCTCATGTGGGTAGCGGGCCTGGGTCTCCCTATGGTCTAGAGGAAAAGCCCCTGAACCTCCTGTGGGTAGCGGGCCCGGGTCTCCCTTTGGTCTAGAGGACAAAGCCCCCTGAACCTCCTGTGGGTAGCGGGCCTGGGTCTCCCTTTGGTCTAGAGGACAAAGCCCCCTGAACCTCCTGTGGGTAGCGGGCCTGGGTCTCCCTTTGGTCTAGAGGACAAAGCCCCCTGAACCTCCTGTGGGTAGCGGGCCTGGGTCTGCCTTTGGTCTAGAGGACAAAGCCCCCTGAACCTCCTGTGGGTAGCGGGACTGGGTCTCCCTTTGGTCTAGAGGACAAAGCCCCATGAACCTCCTGGATGTTTAATTTTGGAAGATTTACAGACTCTCCACATCCCCACAAAACAAGAAACTAGAGATTTGGACACAATACAGGCTACTTCTTTCTTTCCTTGGTGGCTACTTCTCTTCTTTCAAGAAAATTTTGAGGCAAAGGGAGATTTGTTAAAAAATCCTGAAATCAGGAAAAATCCTGAGAAATCACAGGCCTAATTTGAATTAATGATTTGTACAATGTACGTACCTTCACTGGTTCCCACTGTATGGTCTCTGGATGGTCCAGACTTACTGGTTCCGATCGCTCCCTTGTTGCGTTGCCACTGGAAGATGTTTGGGTTTTGATTTTGTGTCCAGTCACAGGTATCGCTCTCGAAATCACAAAGTCTGTAACCACCTGAATCGAGAAAAAATATTGGTGAATTTTGTGTAAAATAAAATAGAGAATTTAATGACAAACTTTCTTGGTGATCCCTGGAGCGTTCTATTTTAATAGGACGCTCCAGGGAGGCTAGTTTTACTGTCGTAGCAGTCAATATTTGCATACAGTCACCGAGTTAATCGAAAACTAGCACTCCGATTCCATGCCCTGTTGATCGTGACGATTATATTGTCCCTTGAAATATTATTTTAAAGACCCTTTATAGCTTACTACACAAGTCGCTTTCTTCGTCCGAGTTGTCTCCGCAGTGGTCCGTCAGGTCACACTGGTACGTCTTGTCGACGCAAGCGCGACTCGTACAACGAAACTTGGTAGCCGGGGGACACGAGTCGGTGATAGGGGGCAGCGCACAGTCCTGGAAGGTTATATCGTCGAGGGCGATCATTCCGCTATAATCGGCATTTCTTCCCTTGTAGAGTTGCAACTGGAAAAAAAATAGTAAAAAATGTTTTTTAAAAATGTTTTGAAGATACTGATTTTGAGTGTAAAATATCATACAAAAAGAAAGAAAAATGGCAGTGGAATTGCTAAAAATTGTAAACAATTATGGTTATTGGAATAATATCTCAGAGGTGTCATTTTAAAGAATAATAATCAAATATAAAGCCAGTCCCCGAAATTTTAAAATCTCCTAAAATTTTCAAATTAGTTATGAAAATTTGTCTGCTGAGCTGGGACACAGTGTTAGGGATGAGGGCCAAAGTCATGGTACAGCCAAGCCTTTGAGAAGCCCAGCCAGGCCTTTGAGAAGCCCAGCCAGGCCCGGGCTACCTGGCCTCCTAATCTGTCTTTTGTGAGTCCTAATCCTATAACAATACAGTACCTGTAGTTGTGAACAAAAGACAGCTGAGGTGTCAGTCAAGTCTGTGTTAACAATAAGAGCTATTTGAGATCTATTCATTAGTAAAGGGTCTTTTGTGCTCAGCTAGGGGATTATATAGGCCCATAGGCATGGGCAAAGCCTTGGCCTGGGCAAAGCCTGGGCCTGGCCGGGCTTCTCAAAGGCTTGGATGTACCACGACTTTGGCCCTCCTCCCTTAAAGCATACCTGGTATGGGTCCCTGCGTCGTCCAATGCCGATCACCTGTAACTTCCAATCGGTACCCTGATCGCCCTCGATCTGCCACAGCAGCGTCTCGGTCTTGTCCTTCATGTTGATCATGTACAGCGACATCTCGCCAACTTTGGCCCCGCTGAAGACGAACCAGATGTTGAGGATGCAGGTCGCCGAGGCAACGGCGTAGACGGGGCTGACTAGGATGGCCCTCTGTTCCAGGGTTGCGACGCCGGACGGGGCAATATACAAATAATAACCTGAGACAAGGGCCAAATGAAATAATTTTCATTAAGATCCGATACCATTGAGCACACGCATCACAGGCCTCGATCTGAACCATGGCCACTGCGGCCACCACAACCATTGACATGGTGGCCCTCCTAGGTGGCCGTAATGTCCCTTTGGTTGGCCTTGAAATTTTGAGGCAGCCAAGGCCAAAGTGGCCGTGCCCTCTCAATCCAATTGAGGCCTGTACCACTGATACTGCCCAAATTTATACTCAGAAAGTATACTTTGTCTTGTGCCCGGAAGAAGGTCGTAAGGCTCTACGACCTTTTGTCCCAGCAGAAGGTCGTAAGAAATAAAATGGCTCCTTCGAAAAAAGTAGGGCATAACTGTTATATATTTGTTGCTAGAATTACTCCCAAGACATGGTTTTCCATTCCCATGCAGAATTTAACGACTTATAGAATTTAACGACTTATAAATGGCAGAAAAACGACCAACCTTTCACACATTTTGCACATTAATTGCTTACAACCTTTTTCCGGTCACACTTTCGTTACGTCCTTCTTCTGAACACATGACGATTTCACATACAGAGTTTCCAAAAAAAATGGAGGGGGGCGGGCTATATTCCCCTCTTTACCCCCTGGATTCGCCAATGATTTCATAAAGCGACAACCTTTTCTGGGAAAATCCAAGACCCGCCCATGGGCTAGCAGAGCGTAAACACCTACCTGTCGATGTCCCTTCTGAGTGGTCTTTCCTCGGAGCGACATTGGGTGTGGCTTGGGTGTCGTCACCGTTGGCTCTCGTCCAGTCAAAGTTGTTAAACGCCGTCTCTTTGAATCCACACCAGTTGTCCTCAAAACCACATTGCTGAGCTGCGGAAGGAAGTATAAAGGCAAAGCTTCTTATTTCTCCACTATTTATTATTTTTTATTTATTAAATTGACGAGAGTGGGATTTGAACCTGCGACCTCCGGGGTAACATAAGGGAGGATGACCAAAGTCGTGGTACAGCTAAGCCTTTGAGAAGCCCGGCCAGGCCTGGGCTACCTGGCCTCCTAATCTGTATTTTGTCCTAATCCTGTGACAATATAGTACCTGCCAGTACCTGCCAGTACTCTAATGATACAGTACCTGGGCTTCTGGAGGGCCTAGCCTAGACAAGTAGAGCTCATTATAATGGCTGCAGTTGTGAACAAAAGACAGCTGAGGTGTCAGTCAAGTCTGTGTTAACAATAAGAGCTATTTGACATCTATTCATTAGTAAAGGGTCTTTTGTGCTCAGCTAGGGGATTACATCGGCCCATAGGCCTGGGCAAAGCCTGGGCCTGGCCGGGCTTCTCAAAGGTTTGGCTGTACCGTGACTTTGGCCCTCCTCCCTCAGAGAGTCACAGGCAAAGCCTGGGCCTGGCCAGGCTTCTCAAAGGTTTGGCTGTACCGTGACTTTGGCCCTCCTCCCTCAGAGAGTCACAGGCAAAGCCTGGGCCTGGCCGGGCTTCTCAAAGGTTTGGCTGTACCATGACTTTGGCCCTCCTCCCTCAGAGAGTCACAGGCAAAGCCTGGGCCTGGCCGGGCTTCTCAAAGGTTTGGCTGTACCGTGACTTTGGCCCTCCTCCCTTAGAGAGTCACAGGCAAAGCCTGGGCCTGACCGGGCTTTTCAAAGGCTTGGCTGTACCATGACTTTGGCCCTCCTCCCTTAGAGAGTCACAGGCAAAGCCTGGGCCTGGCCGGGCTTCTCAAAGGTTTGGCTGTACCATGACTTTGGCCCTCCTCCCTTAGAGAGTCACAGGCAAAGCCTGGGCCTGGCCGGGCTTCTCAAAGGTTTGGCTGTACCATGACTTTGGCCCTCCTCCCTTAGAGAGTCACAGGCAAAGCCTGGGCCTGGCCGGGCTTCTCAAAGGTTTGGCTGTACCGTGACTTTGGCCCTCCTCCCTGAATTACCAAAGTACAATTCAAAATGTCCCCATTGGGTTGAAATTCACTTACGGCAATTCATTTCATCCACACCGTCATGGCACTGAGATTTGAAGTCGCAGACTTGTTCCATGGGCAGGCATTTTGGCTCCGTTCCCTTGGTGCACATGAAAGGTGTATCGGTGGGGCAGTCGTTAGGCACCGGGGTGGTGGCTACAGGTGCAGAAAATGAACAAAAAGAGAATTAGTTAAACTTGTGTAATGTGGCCATTCAGTTGGAGCGGAGTTTGAGGAAGGTTTGACTGTATACAGTAAAACCTGTATAAAGTGGCCATGGAGGAATCAATGGCAATTAAAACGTGTTCACAATATTCAGGTTTATAAAAATGAAAAAATATTGAAACACACTCATTTTCAGACATGCAACTATATTAAATCCATTTCAAAAAGGCAAACAGTGAAATGGTGGGTGGATAAGTCTTTGTAAAGAGCCTCTGTCTACTGTGGGTTTTCACTGAATTTGTGGTTTTGATAACAAAGGGAAAACAGTACAGGTTTAGTCTGCGTAAAGAGCCTCTGTCTACAGTTTTTTTTTTACTCAATCGGTGGTCTTGATTAACAGCGTCAAACAGTGAAATGGTGGGTGGTAGTACATCTTTGTATTAAACAGCATCTGGCTACTGTTTTTTAGCCAGTAAAATCGTCAGCAGGTTAGTCTGTGTTAAAGAGACTGTGGGTTTTACTCACTTAGTGGTGGCGCAGTGGTGACTATGCTTGGGAAGTCGCCGCCGGTGTAGACCGTACACTCCGGGGTGAAGGAAATGTCATCGACGGCGATGTCGCCCGAGGAAACGCCTCCGTCGGTGTTGGCGCTGAGAACAACCTGGTGGGAAATAAAAGACAGTATCACATACCATTGCACACGTGCATCTGGGAAGTTTTGCTACGTCTGCAAGATGGGCCGCATAGCGCTGTAAAATTCTTCATACCCCGAGTGGTGAATCTTAATACCTGGAATGGTTTTCCAGCCACAAACAAGGAGACGGATGCCCTCTTCCACCATTCAAGATTCTCCCCTTTGATGGTCAGCTGGGGCGTGAGGTCACCGTTGATGGCCGTGCGGGTGTAGACGATAATGCTACCTATCCTGTCTCCCTTCATGTGGTAGAAGAATCGCATCTGTTGGAAGAAAAACAACAAAATTGTCACGTCTGGAGCACCAAGGTCATATCCCAAACACGCAAAGGTCATAACTGCACACATCTACATACATTAAAACAATTGAGTGCAAAAACTTAGTACCTTTTCCATAGGTTTTACGTGTTCATCCGCAAACTCTGCAGAAAGATGCAACCTTGTTGCACTGAGAATAATGTGTTTACAACAAGGTCGTAACTAAGATATGACCTTGTTACACTGAGCAAAATCCGTTCCTGCATCAAGGTCGTAACAAAGATATGATATTAATGCACTGAGCAAAATCCATGTCTGCAACAAGGTAGAAACAAAGATATGACCTTGATGCACTAAGTAAAATATGTGTCTGCAATAAGGTCGTAACTAAGATACGACCTTAATGCACTAACCAAAATCCATGTTTGCAACAAGGTCGTAACTAAGATACAAACCTTGATGCTCTGAGCAAAATCTGTGTCTGCAACAAGGTTGTAACTAAAACATGACCTTAATGCACTGAGCAAAATCCATGTCTGCAACAAGGTCGTACTTAAGATACGACCTTATTGCGCCTAAGATATGACCTTACTGCACTGACACGACACAATATTATAACGATAACAATAAGAAACAACACAGGAAGCTGTTGGTGAATGGGCAAAATGCTTTTTGGAAAGTAGTTTTAATAAGAGAGATATTCCTTTGGAAAGCTTACACTGCATGGTGTTGACGTCTGCATGACAAAGCTCGCTAGGCGAGCACTTCTCTGACGGTTGGAATTCGGATCGTAACCCATGTAGATGAAGGAACCTAGAAAGAAAGGAAAAACAATCAGGCAGAATGATTCATATTCACAGACACTGAGTATAAAGTGCTTCAGACATTACGCCGGTGTATTAAGGGCAAAATCAAATCATTTGTTTAATATCACACGACAAGAATTTCAACAATCTTATAATGATTCATATCGATCAATCCCTGCTCTATGATCGACAGGCTTTTGAATAATAAGGCCATCTTGCCATTTGAACAAAGTCTACTGCATAACCAAAATAGAATTGTTAAAGCGGAGGTCAAATTTGTCTTGATCAAACCCTTTCAAAGTGATGTATGGCATGGTCACCCTCTTGGGCCAGTTTCATAGAGTTCCCGAGCAGAATATTATGCTAAGCAAATATTTTTGCTAAGCAATATAAAACAGACTACCAGACAAAATGTATACATTTTGTATGAAAGTTTGGCTGGTAACCAAAGAAATCTACTAAGCAAATATTGTCTGCTTAGCAGCTGTATGAAATTGGCCCCAGGTCCAATCCATCTACACTACTCAAAACAATTTAGGGAACACCGGAATAATCTCAGTTAAAAAGCAAGATCATTTATTTCAGATAAACACAATGTTTCACAGAATTGATGAGAAACAACTGCACAATGAAACGGATGATAAAGGATGCATGTAGTGATTACACATTTCATGACATGACTACTGAAAGAGAGAGAGGGGGTTGCAAATGAAAATCCCGGTTCATGGAACATTTCAAACCTATTTGATGTTAAAAATCCGGTGTTTCCCTAAATTGTTTTGAGTAGTATATTTGGTTTGTTGGTTCGGTGTCTTCCAATCAACTCTTTCCCCTCTGTCCCCAACCCCGCGAAAATACAGCAAATATTTAAAGTTTCTGGTCAGTCGCACGACCAATGAATTAGACCTACCGCTTGTCCACGACCCCGTGGTGTGGTCACCGTCTGGGCCGATCCAATCGTCCGGTTTGCTGGTGGGTCTCTTCCAGTCTATGGAGCCTGACGTCATCTGCTGCCAGCCGCAGAAGTCCTTGTCAAAGTTGCAGCGCGTATAGCCATCTAGAAAATGGAAGGAAAAAAAACAGAGTGATTTTAGTATTCTGTGTACATCAGTGGGAGTCCCTGTCGAAGATGCAGCAGGTTTGGACGTCTGGAAAGTGGATGGAAAAAACAAAGATTTTGAGTACATCAATGGCAGATCTACATTTGCAATGTTGAAACCCCACTTTCATATTGTCATGTTCTTACAAAACAAATTTCAAAAAGAACATTTTTACCAACAGATCTTTATATCCACACATATGTTATAATTAGACCAAGAATTAAGGGGGAGGGATATTGGCTTGACACCAAACAGATATTTTGTGTTTCAGTATCTTTCAAACTCAGTATCATTTTGGTTTCAATTCAGGGAGGAGGGCTAAAGTCGTGGTACAACCAAGCCTTTGAGAAGCCTGGCCAGGCCCAGGCTTTGCCCGGGCCTACTGGCCTATATAATCCCCTAGCTGAGCACAAAAGACTCTTTCCTAATAGATAGATGTCAGATAGCTCTTATTGTTAACACTGACTTGACTGACACCTCCGCTGTCTTTTGTTCACAACTGCAGCCATTATAATGAACTCTACTTGCCTGGGCTAGGCCCTCCGGAAGCCCAGGTTATGTTGATCGGCAGGTACTGTATTGTTACAGGATTAGGGCTCGCAAAAGACAGATTAGGAGGCCAGGTAGCTTGGGCCTGGCTGGGCTTTTCAAAGGCTTGGCTGTACCACGACTTTGGCCCTCCTCCCTAATAAACATACCAATAAAGTCCAAGACTTGTCTGCTTTTCTTGCATTTTCCTGTTTTTTGCATATTTCCTTAAAAAAACCTGTTGAAATTCTAAACAGAGGGTACTTTTTTTTGGAGGGGGGGGACCTTACCACATAGATTAGCAATGATTTCATCTGATCCGTCGCAGCAATCATTCTGGAAGTCGCACTTTGCCGTTGTCGGGTAGCAGTGCTTGGAGCTACACTTGTCATACCCAGGGGGGCAGGTGGCCAGGGTAGACACCTCATAGGCGCAGTTGTCAAAGCGGAGGTCGTCAATGGCGAAGCCGGACTGGGGGTTGGTTGAGTTGTCCTCGATTTCAAGGAGAATCTGCACAAAAAAACCCCCCAAATTTGATAGGAGTACTTTAGGTAAGGAGGCCATTCTATGGGTGTGTTCGAGTAGCTTCCCCGGGTCGACCCGGGTCTGACTCCGGTGCGGTCGAGTAGGTCCGACGTCATTGCTAGGGCTTACCTGGGTCAACCTCAAGTAACCCGCTCGCGAAGCAGGTCACTTGAGGCAGACCTTATTGCACTGAAGCGACACAATGTTATAATAACAATGAGAGACGATACACAGGAAGCAGTGGGTGAATGGACAAAATACTTTTGGAAAATAGTTTTAACAAGAGAGATATTCCTTTGGAAAGCTTACACTGCATGGTTTTTGACGTCTGCATGTCGGAGCTAGCCACACGAGCGCTTCTCTGACGGTTGAAATTTGTAACCTGCTCGCGAAGCAGGTCACTTGAGGCAGACCCGGGTAAGTGACGTGACGTGACGTCACTTTGAGAATATTCTGAATGGCTGCCATCTTTGTTTTCAGTGCGGCAATTTCGTGAAGTTTGACAAACATTTTCATCCCTTTAACCCTCCTACTATTGCTGCACTTTAGTGAAAAGTAGCTATAGAAGTCAAAACCAGTCAACTGCCTGTTTTGACTGTTGACCCAAATGTGCACACAGGGGCATTGTTGACTGGTTTTTACTGTCATTTTGACCATCCTGAACAATACCAGACAATGCTTTTACCAGTCAAAAACGGTCGACTCATTTTGACCCGTAAATGTACTTACTACACGTAAGGTTTGACAGTGTTTGACTTTTAAGTGCACTAGATATTGGCTGTTGACCCAAATGTGCACACAGGGGCATTTTTGACTGGTTTTTTGACTGTCATTTTGACCACCCTGAACAATACCGGACAATGCTTTTACCAGTCAAAAACGGTCGACTCATTTTGACCCGTAAATGTACTTACTACATGTAAGGTTTGACAGTGTTTGACTAGATAGTGCACTAGATATACCTTGGGAAGTATTTCAACATTTTGACTGATTTTGACCCTTGTAGTAGTAGGAGGGTAAATGTACTTACTACACGTAAGGTTTGACAGTGTTTGACTTTTAAGTGCACTAGATATACCTTGGCAAGTATATCAACATTTTGACTGATTTTGACTGATTTTGACCCTTGTAGAAGTAGGAGGGTTAAACAATGAATTTGTGAGTTTACAGAGACTGTTCTTGCCATCATATAGCTGACTGAGATTAACCAGTTCGCGTCGGGAATAAACAAGTTTTTCTGGGCCGCTTGGCGGGTTTCTTTTTCCCACACACACGTTCTTGAAGCTTCCACAGCATGTACCCGTGGATCGACACGTTTTCCGGGGAGGTCACTTAGCATTTTCAAACAATGGTGCTCGTTGATGCATCAACCGAGCATGCATACACATACTCCCGAGTTTCCTGTGGCGTGTTTAGACGCTCTCCGATCCGCAGTGCAAAAAAAAAATTGCGTGTATACACGGCCTCCGACGCGAACTGGTTAAAGGGCCAATTTCATAGAACTGCTAAGCTGAAAATATTGCTCAGCAAAAGTGGGCTGACACTATGAACAACTTCACCTTTAAAATGCCCTGAAAATCCGTTTTGCCTTGAAATAACAGTTCACCGTAATTTCACGGCAATTTCATGGTGTCTCTTCCTTCTCAGATATTGGCAATAATGTTCACAGTGATTTCAGGGCAAATTCCCAGCGCTCTTGAGAATTACTGAGCTGCCCTAAAACTGCCACGAGAAGTTTATGGCGTTTTCACAGCATTTTCACGGTGAAGGAATCACAAGAGTATTTCATGGCATTTTCACGGTGTTGTGTCGTCGTGAAATTGCTGTGAACTATTTATTTCACGGTAAAACAGATTTTCAGGGCATTTTCAGGGCATTTTCAGGGCAAAGTGTGAGAACCACCAAAAAGCAATATACATTATGTGACAATTTGGCCGGTAACCAATATTTTTTTGCTAAGCATCGCCTTTCTCTGCTAAGCAAATTTGTGTGCTAAGCATATCTATGAAATTGGCCCCATTGGCCAACCGATGACTCTATCTTGAAATTGGCCTAATTGGCCAACCGATGACTCTATCTTGAAATTGGCCTAATTGGCCAACCGATGACTCTATCTTGAAATTGGCCTAATTGGCCAACCGATGACTCTATCTTGAAATTGGCCTAATTGGCCAACCGATGACTCTATCTTGAAATTGGCCTAATTGGCCAACCGATGACTCTATCTTGAAATTGGCCTCATTGGCCAACCGATGACTCTATCTTGAAATTGGCCTCATTGGCCAACCGATGACTCTATCTTGAAATTGGCCTAATTGGCCAACCGATGACTCTATCTTGAAATTGGCCTCATTGGCCAACCGATGACTCTATCTTGAAATTGGCCTAATTGGCCAACCGATGACTCTATCTTGAAATTGGCCTAATTGGCCAACCGATGACTCTATCTTGAAATTGGCCTCATTGGCCAACCAATGACTCTATATCTTGTTTGGCTTTACCTGGAAGTTATTCAGACAACTCGGGATGTCAGCCTGTTGCAGATTCCAGTTGTTGTACTGGCCCACGTCGTCAGACAGCTTGGACAGCAGTCGCTGGGTCGTGCCAAACTTGACGGAGATCGAGATTTCGCCGTACTTCGGACCGAACATGTAGTAGTACATGCGGAACTTGCAGCCGACGCCGGCAAGGTGGTAGGTTTGGGATACGAGTTGTCCCTTCTGGGCATTGTGCGTATCGGAGCCATCAATGTACATGTAGACACCTGGAGGGGTAGGAGGAATGGTAAGAGAGAACGAATACAGGGGCTGTTAATTTTGTGGTCGCTTTATCAAAGTGATGAGGTAGGAAAAATGTTTGCCATTATCATCAGGCATATACTAGCCTATAGCGGTTTACCTCTATAGCCATGTATAGCAAGGAAACTGTTTTTTTTATCTCGGTATTTACAATAAAATGATACACAAGGAAAGTTTCCATGGTCTGAAGTTAGTCGGAACCCGGTTTCATGGTAGGATTTTCAAACTCAAAAGGCAGGAAATCAAAATCAAAAGGTTTCCTACAAAAGTAGGAAGAATATCATGCCTGGTGTATTCTAAAAATGATGAAACATGAAAAGTAGAGAAACAGATATTAAAATGAACAGAAATATTGAGCTATTTTTGGAACAAACGCTAGGTGTTCGGGTTAACTTCCAGTTCAATGGAATGGTCATCGATGACGTGACAATCATATTTTTGGGAAATATCTGACATGGCCGAGCGGTTTAGTGCATCGGATTTGTGTTCTGATGGCTGAGTCGTCAGAATGTGGGTTCGAATCCAGACCGTGACCGTGGTGCTTGTGTCCCTGAGCAAGACACTTTGCCATAATCGCTTCTCTCCACCCAGGAGTAAATGGGTACCTGTGAGGGCAGAGTTGGTTGTTGTGTTTGATTAGCCCTATATGCGCCATAATGGCAGCAATTGAGCTGTATACTCCCCCAGGGAGCTGAGATGGTTTTCAGGAATGATTTATGAGCCTGATGAGCAGGGGTAATAATGTAAATGCGCCTTGAGCACCAGTTTGGTGGATACGTGCGCCATGTAAGTCCACTTTATTATTATTATTATTATTATTATATTCAGCCCTACAGACAGAAAAACACGTTAGTCACCAAGTTACCTGGTCAGTTCAATGGAACACAGACAGACAAACAAACATACCACCAAAGAAGACTGACAAACAGACACAAGAAGAACTTCATGACAATGCTAGTCGGTCATTTTATCAAAGTGCAGACAAACAAAATTTGTGAAAAGTAGAAACCGGTAAACTTACAGACAAACAAATACGACAGAAACACAGGCAAAAAAACAAACAAACCAACAAAAACAGACAGACAGGACAGACAGACAATAAAACAAGAACTTTATGAAAATGCTGTCGTCGCTTTGTACTTATGTGGTGAAATGACTTTTGTTGCACATAGAGTAATATTAAACTTTGTTAACCCACAGAGGGCGCACTTCTACTTTAACGGTGGGGCGCACTGATACATGTTGTAAGGTTGTGAAAAGGAGTAACTTTTGGGATTATTTTATTGTAAGAAGAATTTAGTCTCAGTTTCATCATCACAGGTAGTAGATAAATTAATTGCAAATAATTATCAAAATATTAGAATTGTTATTTCCAACCTTCGGTTCTTTATGGTTGAGTTCAGTAAATTAATTAGGGTGGGGCGTGGGAAGACTAGCCGAGTTACAGGTCCGGGTCTACTTTGTGTGTCCTTTTCTGTTTTGATCGCCGAATATACCAGGTGTCAGTAAAGATTAGAGGGTAATTTCATCATTTTTGGGTGGAGGAGAGCGACCTATGGGCCCACTCATGACATGATAATACCTTAGAATAATCAGAGAGGAAGGATCGGTTGGTAAGTAAGATTTTTGAATCACTTTTAGGCTAAGTTTGGTTAACAATTGTCTGCTGGGTAAATAGCACATGGTATGTTGTAAACAGGCATGGTGCAACATGGGCATAGTTATTATGCATAACTATGTGATGTAAACTAAGGTGGATGATTACCTGTATACTTGTACTGTATAAGTAATCTGTAATTTTGTTTGTAATTTGGTGTGAGATTTTATAAGAATTATTGATCTATTTTTGTAATAGGTTTTCTTTGAATGGATGAATCAAATGCTGAATAAATTGAGCCTGTCAACATGCAACCCAAATTAAGGTGTCAAAGCCTCATTAGTCTTCGGACTCTAAATTAAAAACACTACACTTATTACCCGGTCTGTTCAATGCTGTGTGGTCACTGACGGGCCCGCCGAAATCACTGGCCTGACTCTCGTTGTAATATTTCAAACTGAAGTCGCCGACTTGACGCCAGTTGCATGTCGTCTGATCCTCAAAGTTACAAACAGCCTCTGTCAGAATGAACAGAAACATTTTTGTTTCAATGTAGTGAAATGATGTTAAAAATTTTTCTGTGAATTTGTTCAAATTATTCATAAATACTTTCAAGGATGCAGTTAAAGTTTCATTACTGTCTCACTATGAATAACATTACCCTCAAAATGCCCTGAAAATCAGTGTTGCTGTGAAATAACAGTTCACCGTAATTTCACTGCAATTTCACGATGTCTCTTCCCTCTCAGATATTGGCAATAATGTTCATGGTGATTTCACAGCAAATTCACGGCGCTCTCGAGAATTAATGAGCTGCCCCAAAACTGCCACGAGAAGTTCATGGCGTTTTCACAGCGTTTTCATGGCGAAGGAATCCCAAGTGTATTTCATGGTGTTTTCACGGTGTTGTGTCGTCATGAAATTGCTGCGAACTATTTATTTCAAGGCAAAATGGATTTTCAGGGTAAAGTTATTCATAGTGTCTAGTTTTTTCAAGCAGTTATACCAAAAAATAGTAATTATTTAAAACTTTTTAATTTTTTTTTAGTGAACAAGGAAAATTACTGAATTGACTTGAACTTGATCTATGGAATGCCTAGTCCGTGTCAGTTAATATTTGATGATTTGAAAGTTGTTTTTATTGGTAGCTTACGGCATGATTTTTCGTCAGATCCATCGGAGCAGTCATGGATGAAGTTACAAAACAGGTTGTGATCAATACATGCTCCGTTGTCACAGCGGAACTGGTCATCATTACAATCGGGATGTGCTGGAGATATAAAAAACGGGGACAGCAAAGATTATCAAAAGCAAACAAAAGCTATACAAGAACATAGACAAACTATCCACTAAGATCAGAAGAAGGCATCTCCAACTTGCTGGTCATAGCTATTGACACACTGAAGAGCCAGTATCAAGGTTCATCTTGTGGAATCCCAATCGGGGAAGGAAAAGGAGGGGAAGAAGAAAAACCTTCACTAAGTTGCTGTGTGAAGACATAGACATGGAACTTGATGATCTTCCATCCCTCATGAATGACCAAGCTTTGTGGAGGGTGCTCATTAGTGCTCCGGCCTCGGCCGAATGATGATGAAACATTCTGAGGTTTTTAATAGAAAGATGTCAAATGCATGTTCAGGGGTTCCAAAATCACCTAATGTCATGATTTTATGAACAATTTAGATCTGAATCAAAATCAAAAGGTTTCCTACAAAAGTAGGAAGAATATCATGCCTGGTGTATTCTAAAAATGATGAAACATGAAAATTAGACAAACAGGTAAAATGAACAGAAATATTGAGCTATTGTTGGAACAAACGCTAGGTGTTCGGGTTAACTTCCGGTTCAATGGATTGGTCATCGATGACGTGACAATCATATTTTTGGAAAATATCTGACATGGCCGAGCGGTTTAGTGCATCAGATTTGTGTTCTAATGGCTGAGTCGTCAGAATGTGGGTTCGAATCCCGACCGTGACCGTGACCGTGGTGCTTGTGTCTCTGAGCAAGACACTTTACCATAATCGCTTCTCTCCACCCAGGAGTAAATGGGTACCAGTGAGGGCAGAGTTGGTCGTTGTGTTTGATTAGCCCTATATGCGCCGTAATGGCAGCAATTGAGCTGTATACTCCCCCAGGGAGCTGAGATGGTTTTCAGGAATGATTTATGAGCCTGATGAGCAGGGGTAATATGAGAAAATGTTCAGGGGTTCCAAAATCACCTAAGGTCATGATTTTATGAACAATTTAGATCTGAATATAACACTATTGGTTTGTATGATGGAAAGGTTTGCGGTAAAAACACCATGTTAATATTCTCTCTTGTGTTTTGGCTGACTTTTTAAAATTTGTTTTAAAGCCTTTTGTCAACACCATAAGAAATTTTTTGACAAAGCGAATAATTTTTTGTCTTCCTAAGGGAGGAGGGCCAAAGCCATGGCACAGCCAAGCCTTTGTGAAGCCCGGCCAGGCCCAGGCTTTGCCCAGGCCTATGGGCCTATATAAATAATCCCCTAGCTGAGCACAAAATACCCTTTACTATAAATGAATAGATCTCAAATAGCTCTTATTGTTAACGCAGACTTGACTGACACCTCAGCTGTCTTTTGTTCACAACTGCAGCCATTATAATGAGCTCTACTTGGCTGGGCTAGGCCCTCCAGAAGCCCAGGTTATGTTGATTGGCAGGTACTGTATTGTTACAGGATTAGGACTCACAAAAGACAGATTAAGAGGCCAGGTCACCCAGGCCTGGCCGGGCTTCTCAAAGGCTTGGCTGTACCACAACTTTGGCCCTCATCCCTAAAGGTAATGGTAGTATTAATACTCTCTGGAAATAATTTTGTTTGAGGTGCTGCCATATTCAAGAAAAATGCAATTGTTTCCATTAATTTTCAGTACAAAAGACAGATTAGGAGGCCAGGTAAGCCTGGGCCTAGCCGGGCTTCTCAAAGGCTTGGCTGTACTACGACTTTGGCCCTCCTCCCTAAAAACCATCTGGATCATCTTGATTGTATCTGAATAGTGTATTAACTCCATGCATTTTCACTGCTGGAGGGCTACGATGTGAACCTAGGGCAGAAGCGTGGCCAAAAGGAGGGGACAGGGGGTAGTATTGTGTCGGTAAATTTAACCCCAAAAAATGCTCCACTCTGAAAATCCTGGCTACGCCACTGCCCTAGCGTCATTTTAGTGGCACAGGATCAAACATTTTTTTTACTCACTTGTTGGTACAGCATGGTCAGGCAGAGCATTCTGCGGGTCCACTTGACACTCCTTGGTGAAGGAGATATCGTCAATGGCGATGTTTTCACCCGGGGGTACGGTGCTTGACGATGTCACCTCAAAGACAGCCTGGGTACGACAAAGACAAAAAGAGGTGAATTGTATTTTAATTTGATTTGTATCAAACACGAAGGAATCATTCAGAAGGCCTCAATCACCAGATTTTATATGACTCATGTGAGTCGGACTTATTCACCATAATAATAATAATAATAATAAAGATTTGTAGCGCTCAAGGCGCAGAAACAAAGAAAAAAAACAACATGAATACAAACAATATACAATGATAGCATAGGGAAAAATTATGTACTGAGATACATGTACCTACAATGCAATTACAAATATACATCATCTTTGAAGAGTTGTGACATAAGATGAGTTTTAAGCAGCGACTTAAATCTAGTTATACTATGACAAGATTTGAGTTTAGTTGGAAGATGATTCCAGAGTACAATCAGTTTGAACAACTTCACCCTGAAAATACCCTGAAAATCAGTTTTGCTTTGAAATAACAGGTGACCGTAATTTCACTGCAATTTCACGGTGTCTCTTCCTCTCAGATATTGGTAATAATGTTCACGGTGCACTCGAGAATTAATGAGCTGCCCCAAAACTGCCACGAGAAGTTCATGGCATTTTCACAGCGTTTTCACGGCGAAGGAATCCCAAGAGTATTTCATGGCATTTTCACGGTCTTGTGTCGTTGTGAAATTGCTGTGAACTATTTATTTCATGGTAAAACGGGTTTTCGGGGCATTTTCAGGGTAAAGTTATTCATAGTGAATGACTTTGACTTGGCCCTTGGAATTTTGATTTGGACTCAAGATATTACTCTAAGGAAGGCTTAAGGAGGAGGGTGAGTCAGACCTCTCTTTAATGAGAAAGTGACATTTAACCCCAATTCTGACCTGAAATTTAGCTCCGATTTTGATGTCCTGCTCGGCCCGATTCCAGCCGTCCTGTTGGATTTCTTCTATCTTCAGGATGGTCGTCGGGATGTCCAGCACCGAGTAGCGAGCCCGAACCTTCAACATGTTTACACCCTTGCCGTACATCCGATACCAGAAACGCACCTGAGGACAAAGAGGAATTGGCATTTGATGATCATTTGATTAATACACAATATGTGATCAATTTATAATTCTTTGACATAAAGGTTTTTTTTTGTCGAGATGTGATGATAATGACCTCTATCACAGACGTAAATCCCAGAGGGATGGGGGGGGGGGGAATATTCTACAGGATCAAACCCCCCCCCCCCGAATTTTTCATACGGTAAACAAAAAATTAGTTAATAATTCACGGAAAATATGTAAAAAAAGGTGTAAAATTTGGTGTTTGAAAAAAAAAATTGGGGGTTGGTTCAACCCCATGGGCCTGCCGATTTTCTTTTTTTTAAGTAAAAAAAAAAAAAAAGGAAAAGAGAAATGGTACATAAAGTGCTGGTTCAAGTGGTGTTTGTGGGGATCCTCTCCCCTTCACACTATAAATAACTTTACCCTGAAAATCAGTTTTGCCGTGAAATAACAGTTCACCGTAATTTCACAGTAATTTCACAGTGGCTCTTCCTCTCAGATATTGGCAATAATGTTTACAGTGAATTCAGGGCAAATTCACGATGCTCTAGAGAAACTTCTGGCACAGCAAAACGGACACATGCATTATCTTCCCTTTAAACTTTCTTGCTATCGAGAAACTTTATTGCTATTGTTGCACTTGTCGACACAGATTTCTGCCAGTGACCTTTATACGAGATAAGGTATTTTTTTTTAACTCACGATACATGATCCATCCGCCGGGGGTTTGAGGAAGACAACACTGTTGAGCTGAGCTAACTTTCCATCGATCTTGTCATCCACGTAGGCAAAGCTCCCTAAAAACAGAGAGAAATGTCAATGGAGGTTCTTGGAGTATAAATGGGTACCTGTGAGGGGTAGAGGTGGTTATTGTGTTTGATTAGCCCTGTAGCGCCAAAGGTTTGCACATAATGGGCTGTATACTCCCCCAGGGAGCTGAGAAAGATTTCTACACATCTGGTATCAAATGAAAGATAGAAAATCTGGAGAATCAAACTATACCAAGATCTCACTTCTACCCAATTTGCAAAAGTGAGATTTTGGTATAGTTTGATTCTCTAGATTTTCCTCTTTCATTTGATAACCAGATTTTTAAAAATCAGAAGAAAAAAAATCTGATTTCTACAAATCTGGTATCAAATGAAAAAGGAAAATCTAGAGAATCAAACTATACCAAAATCTCACTTTTGAAAATTGGCTCCAAGTTTCGGGTTTTGCCAGAGCCAGCCAGTCACATATAAGAATGAAATATCATTATTTTTATTATTATTATTATTATTATTATTATTATTATTATTATTATTATTATTATTATTATTATTAGTATTATTATTATTATTATTATTAGTATTATTATTATTATTATTATTATTAGTATTATTATTATTATTATTATTATTATTATTATTATTATTATTATTATTATTATTATTATTATTATTATTATTATTATTATTATTATTATTATTATTATGATTATTATTATTATTATTATTATTATTATTATTATTATTATTATTATTATTATTATTATTATTATTATTATTATTATTATTATTATTATTATTATTATTATTATTATTATTATTATTATTATTATTATTATTATTATTATTATTATTATTATTATTTTTATTATTATTATGTCTTAAACCTGGCCACAGGTATAATAAACAGAGGCTAACTTAGGGAAGAGGGCCAAAGTCATGGTACAGCCAAGCCTTTGAGAAACCCAGCCAGGCCCGGGCTACCTGGCTTCCTAATCTGTCTTTTGTGAGTCCTAATCCTGTAACAATACAGTACCTGCCAATCAACATAACCTGGGCTTCTGGAGGGCCTAGCCCAGGCAAGCAGAGCTTATTATATAGGCCAGTAGGCAGGGGAAAAGCCTGGGTCTGGCCGGGCTTCTCAAAGGCTTGGCTGTACCATGACTTTGGCCCTTGTCCCTTACAGAAAACATGGATTCTCTGAAACCTCTGGCACAGCAAAATGGACACATGCATTATCTTCCCGTTAAACTTTCTTGCTATCTGGCTTTATAGAGGAGTTCTTACCCTGCAGGGTGTTTGTGGTGTGATCTGGGAATCCAGTTTGTGTGCCTTTGTCTAACACCCAATCAAGATCGTCTGATGTCGATTGCTGATAGTTACACATACCTGACTCAAAGTCGCATCGCTCAACATAGTCATCTGATGGGTTGAAATGCCAGGGATTATCAAAAACATATCGCTATGAAACGATTTTATAGGAATTCAGAAAGGTAACAGGGGACGACTGATAATAGTTACATCATGCCCGACTCAAAGTCACATCGCTCAACCTACTCATCTGCTGAGTGAAATTGTCACGGATTATCAAAAACATATCGCTATGAAACGATTTAGGAATTCAGAAAGGTAACATGGGCGATTGATAATTGTTTCAAACATGCCCGATTCAAAGTCGCATCACTCAACATAGTCATCTGCTGAGTGAATTTGTCAGGGATTATCAAAAACATATCGCTATGAAACGATTTAGGATTTCAGAAAGGTAACATAATTGTTTCAAACATGCCAGATTCAAAGTCTCATTGCTCAACATAGTCATCTGCTGGGTCAAATTGTCAGGGATTATCAAAAAAACATATCGCTATGAAACGATTTAGGAATTCAGAAAGGTAACATAATTGTTTCAAACATGCCAGATTCAAAGTCTCATTGCTCAACATAGTCATCTGCTGGGTCAAATTGTCAGGGATTATCAAAAAAACATATCGCTATGAAACGATTTAGGAATTCAGAAAGGTAACAAGGATGATTGATAATTGTTTCAAACATGCCCGATTCAAAGGTCGCATCACTCAACCTAGTCATCTGCTGAGTGAATTTGTCAGGGATTATCAAAAACATATCGCTATGAAACGATTTGAGAATTCAGAAAGGTAACATGGGCGATTGATAATTGTTTCAAACATGCCTGATTCAAAGTCGCATCGCTCAACATCGTCATCTGCTGAGTGAATTTGTCAAGGATTATCAAAAACATATCGCTATGAAACGATTTAGGAATTCAGAAAGGTAACATGGGCGATTGATAATTGTTTCAAACATGCCAGATTCAAAGTCGCATTGCTCAACATAGTCATCTGCTGGGTCAAATTGTCAGGGATTATCAAAAACATAATTTTATGACAATAGCCAGGATTTTCAGAGTGAGGGGGGGGGGCAAATATTGTTTGGGGGTAAATTTTAAACTCAGTTCAGAAATTCCAACAAGTTTGTGAATTTACCGACAGACACTATTTTGCCAACAAGTGGGGGGGGCTAAACCCCTCGCCCCCCCTTTGGCTACACCACTAATCATTAGGACATCAACAACGATAATAGTAATTTTTAATACAACAATTATAAATTGTTTTCCGAAATTTCAAAACTTTTTCCAGAAGAAGTCAAACAAGTCTGCTGCAGTTTTTGTAGTTCATACCGCAGTTTTGTTCATCAAAGCCGTTGCCGCAGTCGTCCGAGTAGTCGCACATTCTTGCGGCTGGTATGCAGATTTTATTTGAGCACACGACCTCGCAGGGGTATCCTTGGTCGATCTGGCAGTTTTCAAACCTGATGTCGTCAATGGCAACGGAATCGAGGTCGTGGGCATCCGCTTCAAATTGAATCTGTGACAGGAGAAAAGAAAAGAAAAAAGTTTTAACATAATCGTTTTAATTATATCGTCATAGCAACCGCTGTGAGCTGATTTGAGGACTGTAGGCCTTACATGTTTAGAACACCTTTACACTATTGGTAATCTGTTTTACGTCCCTCACCCTGAATGAAGTCTTCCGGCGGCCGATGATAACAGATGACTCTACCCAGTCCTTGTCTTTGCCGTCTCCCGTTGGGTACCAGATGTCAGCATCCTCCGACGGAGACTCTGGATCGAGGGCCCTAACGGTCAGCTTACCACCAGAGATCATCTAGAAGAATGAGGAAAAAGATTTGACAAAAAATAATTGGAGGAGAACAAGAAATATTTTCACTAGGGTCTTTTCCGATGTATACTAGCTATTTTTCTTGTATTAACCCTAACCCTCTAGGTATTCTGTCTAGGAACCTTCCTGAACCCTAATCCCCTAGGTATTCTGGCTAGGAACCTTCCTGAACCCTAACCCCCTATAGGTATTCTGGCTAGGAACCTTCCTGAACCCTAACCCCCTATAGGTATTCTGGCTAGGAACCTTCCTTAACCAAACCCCCCTGTAGGTATTCTGGCTAGGAACCTTCCTTAACCCTAACCCCCTGTAGGTATTCTGGCTAGGAACCTTCCTTAACCAAACCCCCTATAGGTATTCTGGCTAGGAACCTTCCTTAACCCTAACCCCCTATAGGTATTCTGGCTAGGAACCTTCCTTAACCAAACCCCCTATAGGTATTCTGGCTAGGAACCTTCCTTAACCCTAACCCCCTATAGGTATTCTGGCTAGGAACCTTCCTTAACCCTAACCCCCTATAGGTATTCTGGCTAGGAACCTTCCTTAACCAAACCCCCTAGGTATTCTGGCTAGGAACCTTCCTGAATCCTCCAAAATCCATCAGTGCACTTTTGGAAACATGCCCTTATCTTCAAAATGCACCATGCATTTTCGTTGATCTTTCATATTCAGCACATATGGCCTGTACTTCTTGCCAGGTAGGTTTTTTGCCCCATTTGAAGAGGTGAAAGTACCAGTTTCCTACAGTGCTGAATTTTTCCCAAAAAGGTTTTGGGTTTTTAGTACTCACATAATCCACCACCCAGAACTTCATAGTGCACTGTGCACTACTGGGCCCGAGTAGAGGGCTTTCAACAATTGCCGGACTGACAAAGACACCACTTCCAGGCCCGACCTTCAAGAACGTACCTGAGAGAGTAGAAAGTGTTTAAAAATCACGTATGTTTTTTGCTCCGTGCATGAGCTACTGAGGGCTCATGTTGTGAGATCACTGTCGATCGATAGCGCAGCTATTGTGCATTCCAGAAGTGAGAACTGCACCAGAGCTCAAATGTGGTGCGGTTTTGGTGTAGGATTTAAGCACTGCACAATTTCAATGCTACACCAGAACCGCACCAAAACTCACCACACTAAAACTACACCACTAGTGTGGTTTGGGTGCTAATTTAAATAATTGGAACGCACCGCAACTACACCAGAGGGAAAAATGTGGTGTGGTTATGGTGCAGGATTTTAAAGCACTACACAATTCCAACGCTACACCAGAACCGCACCAAAACTCACCGCACTAAAACTACACCACTGGTGCGGTTTTGGTGATAATTTAAATAATTTGAACGCATCAGAACTACACCAGAGTGTACAATTTTCAGGTTGGGTTTTTGAGGGATACACCAGAACCGCACCAATATACAGTGTGGTGCACTTTTGGTGTAACACTAATTACTTAATAATGCCTACACTAAAACTGCACCAGAACTACACCAGAGTGTACAATTTTCAGGTTGGGTTTTTGAGGGGTACACCAGAACCGCACCAATATACAGTGTGGTGCGCTTTTGGTGTAACACTAATTACTTGATAATGCCTACACTAAAACTGCACCAGAACTACACCAGACTGACACCACAATGCCCTGAAAATTTGTTTTACCGTGAAACAAATAGTTCACAGCAATTTCATGACGACACAACACTGTGAAAACACCATGAAATACTCTCGGGTTTCCTTCATCGTAAAAACGCTGTGAAAACACCATGGACTTCTTGTGGCAGTTTTGGGGCAGCTCATTAATTCTCGAGAGCGCCGTGAATTTGCCGTGAAATCACGGTGGACATTATTGCCAATATCTGAGAGGAAGAGACACCGTGAAATTGCTGTGAAATCACGGTGAACTGTTATTTCACGGCAAAACAGATTTTCAGGGCATTTTCAGGGTAAAGTTATTCATAGTGAATTAGGTGTGTATTTTTCAGTATGCACGGAAAATCTCCAGCAATCACTGGCAGGCAAGTCATATCATAACATTTGTGCATAAAGTGTATACATGATGCTCACTTGACGCCAAAGTGGCTATCATCAAGACACAAGGTGATCAGTCAGAGATACTTACCACGAGACTACCAAGGAGAATGGAGGTTTTTACGGACAGTTTTTATAGCGGTTTTTACTTGCTGCACCACCGTGTACATAACTATTAAGAATCTTGAGTTCCTACTAAACAAAGACTTGGACCTACCTGCTCCGCCGTTGTGATCAGTTTCCGGTATCTCGCCTGGAGAGCCTTGCTCTAGCCCCCATGAGAAGAGTCCTGAGCTTACGTCCATGTATAAGCACATTGCTCCATTTTCAAAATCGCAAGTACCTGGCATAAAGCAAATAAACGATAATAAGTATATTTTGATATTTCTTTTAATTATTAAGCTCTGTTTCAGACAATTTCCTTGACATCCCCACACATCCCCACACACCCCTCCCCGCCCCCATAATCACATATTTGCACCAAAATTTGTGACACGCTCTGGCAAAACCAGAAACTTCTCGGCATTTTATACCATAATGCGTAACAACCATGAAAAGGTCAAAAACTGCCCCCAGGGACCAGTTTGAGATTTTCATGTCACCATACAGAGTTAGAGCATTTTCTCTAGATTTTGACGGAAAAAGAAAAATCCTGAAATGTTGTTGGGAACATTTTCACGATAAATTTGGGAGGTCACTCCGAAAAGTTGGGGCCGAATTTAGGGTTTTGTCAGAGGCAGTCGCATTTTACTTGGTGTATAGTTGATGATGGTTTCAAATATCGCACTGCGCCGGGGTATACTATTGGTGTAAGAATAATCCAGGATCGTCCTGGGGTCGCTCTGGGTTTTATACAGTGGGAATAAGAGATGTAGGGCTTTACGTACTAATTGTTCTTTTCATTTGGCCAAACAAAAAGGTTCTCTGGTTTCTGGTGTCCACGCGCATCGCCTCAGACACGTCAGCGTTTATAGATTTCCGTTTTTTTGTTGCTATGACATGATGTCCAATTGCAGCCAAAATTGCTGGATCGATTGGAATTCTGCCGTGCTGTGTTTTAAACGACTTTTTCACAGGAACGTTTGCCGATTTGTGAAACTTCTCAATAGCGATAATACTTTGTGTATGGGAATAGATGTATCACATATTTCACTGGTTGGCAAAAGAAAAGAGGATAAAACCCCCCCCCAAAAAAGCGTGTCACCGCATTGATTTTGAATCAGACCTATGACCAGAAACCGGAGACTTTTTTTGGGGGGGGCCTTAAATGTTTTTTTAAAAAAACCTTATTAGGGACGAATTCCATTACAAAAATATTTAAACGACAAAATGAAATAAATTGATTCAGAGGAAGGCTTTTTGAAAAGCATTGGATGCATTTGCAGGCATTTCGCACAAATTTGAATGCTGGCTTGAAAAAAATCATGCTTTATACCACAGCCTTTCTCGTCATCGCCGCTCGGACAGTCGTCGACCCAATCGCAGAGCTTGCTGATGGAGATGCAGTACTTGTCATCACCAGGATTGGACGTACACTGCCACTTGTCCACACCGCAGGGCCCGGCAGTCGGGATGTATGGGTTGGACGGGAAGCTTCCTGCAAAATAACGGGGACAAAAATATAGAACAGGGTTTATTTTATGGGGTGCCATGCGTAACGGTTTTATTAGCACATCAGACTTGTGTTCTGATGGCTGAGTCATCAGAATGTGGGTTCGAATCCTGGCCGCGACCATGGTACTTGTGTCCTTGAGCAAGACATTTTAGGGATGAGGGCCAAAGTCGTGGTACAGCCAAGCCTTTGAAAAGCCCGGCCAGGCCTGGGCTATCTGGCCTCCTAATCTGTCTTTTGTGAGTCCTAATCCTGTAACAATACAGTACCTGCCAATCAACATAACTTGGGCTTCTGGAGGGCCTAGCCCAGCCAAGCAGAGCTCATTATAATGGCTGCAGTTGTGAACAAAAGACAGCTGATGTGTCAGTCAACTCTGGGTTAACAATAAGAGCTATTTGAGCTAATAGTAAAGGGCCTTTTGAGCACAGCTTGGGGGTTATACAGGCCTATAGGCCTGGGCAAAGCCTGGGCCTGGCTGGGCTTCTCAAAAGCAAGGCTGTATCCACGACTTTGGCCCTCATCCCTTACTGTACATTGCTTCTCTCCACCCAGGAGTATAAATGGGTACCTGTGAGGGTAAGAGGTTGATATTGTGGTTGAAAAAGCTTCCTATGCGCTACGGTAGCTCGGGGCTGTAGAAAGGGAGCTGAGAAAGATTACAGGAATGATATTGGTCCAATGACCAGGGGTTATATGTATTAAAAGCGCATTGAGACTTGCGCTGGAATCGGAGTGCTAGTTTGAGATTAACTCAGTGACTGAAAATAATACCCCGCATGATTAGATCATATTACCGTCGCTGCTGCATAAATTTCCAGTCACTGTGTTCATCTTAAACTAGGGCACCGATTCCATGCCTGTTGAAAGTCTGCTCTGATCATGATGATATTGTTGTTGTCTAAGGGAGGAGGGCCAAAGTCATGGTACAGCCAAGCCTTTGAGAAGCCCGGCCAGGCCCAGACTAATCTCTCTTTTGTGAGTCCTAATCCTGTAACAATACAGTACCTGCCAATCAACATAACCTGGGCTTCTGGAGGGCCTAGCCCAGCCAAATAGAGCTCATTATAATGGCTGCAGTTGTGAACAAAAGGTGTCAGTCAAGTCTGTGTTAACAATAAGAGCTATTTGAGATCTGTTCATTAGTAAAGGGTCTTTGAGCTCAGCTAGGGGATTATATAGGCCCATAGGCCTGGGCAAAGCCTGGGCCTGGCTGGGCTTCTCAAAGGCTTGGCTGTACCATGACTTTGGTCCTCCTCCCTAAAGGTTCTGTCATTTATTAAATGAAAGTACCTGTGAATCGTTTGCAGCCTGGGGTGAATGACGTGTCATCAACAGCGATGTCACCGAATGGTCCGTCACCCACCACACCTTCCAATATCACCTTCAAAGGACAGAAAAACAATCACAGTAAAAAAAAATAAAACAGTACCATGGCTAGATACAATTTCAGGAGGGTCATCAGGACTTTTCATGGGGGTCTATTTTGGATTTTCGTTGGTGATTTTGAGGATTCCAAATGACGCATATGCAGCCAGTCTTTACCGACCGTTCATACACCCTGACGTGATCACGTTTCGTCCAATCACTTCAGATTGCCTCTTACCTACATGAAGTGTGCCAGTTGTGTACTAACCTAGTCCACGGTACAGCACCAGAAGTCTGTTACCTACATGAAGTGTGCCAGTTGTGTACTAACCTAGTCCACGGCACAGCACCAGAAGTCTGTTACCTACATGAAGTGTGCCACTCGTGTACTAACCTAGTCCACGGCACAGTACCAGAAGTCTGTTACCTACATGAAGTGTGCCACTCGTGTACTAACCTAGTCCATGGCACAGTACCAGAAGTCTGTTACCTACATGAAGTGTGCCACTCGTGTACTAACCTAGTCCACGGCACAGTACCAGAAGTCTGTTACCTACATGAAGTGTGCCACTGGTGGTACCTGACCTGAAGTCCACGGCACAGTGCCAGAAGTCTATTACCTCACATGAAGTGTGCCGCTGGGTGTACTGACCTAGTCCACGGCACAGTACCAGAAGTCTGTTACCCACATGAAGTGTGCCACTCGTGTACTGACCTAGTCCACGGCACAGTACCAGGGAAGTCTGTACCTACATGAAGTGTGTGCCACCGTGGTGTGCCTGGTCACGGGCTTTGAAGTCTATTACCAGTAGTCTGTGTGCAGCATAGGGTGTAGCTGTGCACCACCGTACCGTATTACCCATTGCCTCAGTGGCACTGACCTGGTGTACAGTACCAGAAGTCTGTTACCTACATGAAATGTGTGTGCCACTCTGTGTACTGACTTAGTCTGGCTGGTACCAGAGAAGTCTGTTGCCACCATGCATGAGTGCCACTGGTGTGGCCTAGTCACGGCACAGTACCAGAAGTCTGTGCCTACCATGAGTGTGCCACTCGTGTACTAACCTAGTCCACAGCTGGCACAATGCAGGCCCACCTGCATGAAGTGTGCCACTCGTGTACTGACCTGGTCCACGGCACAGTACAGAAGTCTGTTCTCATGAGTGTGCAGCTCGTGTACCCCTAGCCTGGTCCGCGGCACAGTGCCAGAAGTCTGTTACCTACATGAAGTGTGCACTTTCGAGCCTTTGACCTAATTACGGCACAGTACCAGAAGTCTGTTACCTACAGCAGAGTGTGCAGCTCGTGTGCTGCCTGGTCCACGGCACAGTACCAGGGTCTGGTGCCAGATCATGGTGTGCCACTGGTGTACTAACCCTAGTCCGCGGCACAGTGCAGAAGTCTGTACCTACATGAAGTGCCGCTCGTGTGCCTGACCTGGTCCGGCACGGTACCAGAAGTCTGTTACCTACATGATGTCTAGGGGACCAACCCGCATTTTCAAAGCGCCCCTAATCATTAATTTACTCTGGCAGACTTGGCAGGGAAGCAAAACTTGTAACCATGTTCACTGTGCGCGGCAGACAGCGGGGTAGCCTGGGGGCACATGCCCCCCCACAAATTTCCAGTGCCCCCCAGGTGCCCCCCCACGAAAAAATCATCATAGTGCCCCTAAAAACAGAAAAGAAAAATAAAAAGGAAAAAACCCATAGCCCCTGGGCCCCCCCACTGAAAAAGTCCTGGCTACGCCGCTGTGCACGCATTTGGAGTACAATGCCATGATATGGATTACAGCAAGCTGGCACACTTCATGCAGGTCATTATAATAGACTTGTGATGATATAATAATGACCGGTCCATACCTGGAATGGCTCCGAGTATTGGAATTTGATATCGACTCGTTCCCAGTAATCTCCGGAGTGACCCGTACGGGAGAACTGGGTCAGTTCCAGGCCGTTGACCTCCGCCCATGTTTTCACACGGAAGGTGTTGATGTCAGAGCCGTACATGTAGAACCACAGACGGAACTGGAAAACAAAAATCAACAAATTTGTGTCACTAAAGGCATAAGCCCGGCCAGGCCCAGGCTACCTGGCCTCCTAATCTGTCTTTTGTGAGTCCTAATCCTGTAACAATACAGTACCTGCCAATCAACATAACCCAGGGCTTCTGGAGGGCCTAGCCCAGCCAAGTAGAGGTTATTATACTGGCTGCAGTTGTGAACAAAAGACAGCCTTTGGTACTAGATGGTGATGGGTGGGGGACAGGTTAGGGAAACAGACGGACAGATTTTATTGCCACAATACCTCACAGTCTGGGTCAGACGCTAAGGCTGTTATCGGTGGGAATGCCAACCGGGCTCGATCTTTGTAGTTTGCCGAGCTGGAATCAATGTAGATGTAACTTCCTAAAAAAATATCAACAGATAAAATATACAGTTTTATTCAGCAGGGTCCACTTTTCATTATTATTATGATTGATTTAATTTTGCCCTACACCGACGTGTGTATAGCACTGTATGCTCAGTGCTTTCCCGAGTGTCTGTGAAAAAACTACACATACAGTGCTATACACACATCGGTGTAGGGCAAAATTAAATCAATTGTTTATCTCCCGACGCAAGAATTTCACCAATCTATTATTATGATTATTATGATTATTATGATTATTATGATTATTATTATTATACATTTCTGGTCATGAAACCAAGGATTCCTCAAAAGCACACTTAAGCACTGTAGCTCGGAAGCCTGAGGAAACCTGTAAACAAGGACGCTTGCTATGTGAACCAGAAACACCGGGGTAAACCCCTACTCTTCCACGATAAGTGTTCTGGGTTCTTTTACGTGTATTACTTTTAATAATCTAGTACACGGGACCTACAGTTTAACGTTCCATCCGAAGGATCAAGTTGGATGGGTATTGGAAAAAGAAAAAAAATACCACTGATTGGGGCACTCTTCTAATAAAAGAGCGCCCTCTAACAGGCTGCACATTTTTTTTCTCATCCAAAAACTGAGAGTTTTGGACGGCGGGTCTGCAATCAAATTAAAAAAAAATTTAAAAAACAGCCTTGTAATTATAGTAAAAAATTAGAGGCATGAAGTTTGTAATTTTGCCTCCGTTGTTCAACCAGACCATACATTTTTTGCAGATTTGCTCTCAATTCACCATTGCTATTGTGGAGTGCCATGGTTGAGCGGTTTGGTGCATCGGATTTGTGTTCTGATGGCTGAGTCGTCAGAATGTGGGTTCGAATACCAACCGCGACCATGGCGCTTGTGTCCTTGAGCAAGACACTTTACCATAATTGCTTCTCTCCACCCAGGGGTAACTGGGTACCTTTGAGGGGCAGAGTTGGTTGTTGTGTTTGATTAGCCCTATATGCGCTGTAATGGCAGCAATTGAGCTGTATACTCCCCAGGGAGCTGAGATGGTTTCAGGAATGATTTATGAGCCTGATGAGCAGGGGTAATAATATAATGCGCCTTGAGCACCAGTTTGGTGGATACGTGCACTATATAAGTCCACATTATTATTATTATTATTATGGTAACAGGGTTGATTAGCTTTACCCAATCCTGTGTTTGTAGTATGATCTCTCAGCGGTCCTGTGCCATATCCGTCCTCGGTAGTGCCACTAGTCCGGGACCACTTGAAGGCGCTGTGCTCAACCTGCGTCCAGTCACAGAAACTCGACTCAAAGTCGCACCGGTCGTATCTTGCACTGTTGTCATCTGTGTTGAATCAAAACAAATATAATTATTTTACTTGTTTATTTGTTTATTATTTATCCTGGGTAGTATGAGCACCGATTACCACTGGTCTCCCACGGGACCGAAGTTTTGAATTTAAAAAGGACAAGGAAAAACATGTAAGTTTCTCGGAGGAAAATCCCCAGACTTGCAGATAAATCTTTTAAGGAAAACCCCAAATGATCAAGTAGGGAGTAAAAACCTTAATCCAGTCCGTTATCACCTGCAGCCCTGCCCAAATCTGGTCATTATTCAGTGATAAAGACCTGGCATCAAATTTGTTTATTTCCATTCATAAATGCTCCTTATCGATTTTGTATAAAAATATCAAACTTTAGTAATTTTCTTTGGTTAAAAATCCAAATAGAAATGTGCAAATTCATGTTTTGGGGACACAAGAACCACCTATGAAGTGAGCGAGTCTATTTTGTTTACAGCTAGCGTGTGACACACATACACTCTTCTCTGATCTTGATAAGACATGTCTTAACCAGATGTTAATGCACCCCCACGTGATCACATTTCATCCAATCAGATTGTCTGAACTGTCTTGGGCATTTATCAATCTCTCAATCATGTTTGGATTCAGAAAAGAGTGACCTACTACAAACTGACAGATCTTCGTCGGAGAGATCGGCGCAGTCGTCACTGAAGTCGCACACGCGACTCTTGTCGATACAGGCCGTGCTTGCACATCGGAATTCGGTATCTCTGCAAGGACTGGCAGAAGGCTCTGAAATGGGGAAATTATTAACTAAAGATTTAGAGCAGAGGCGTTACTAGTGGCAGGATTTGGGGGGTGGGAATCATAAACTAATTCCAATAAGCTTTACAACAATAATCTTTCCAAGACAAAAATTATCAGGTGCGTACCTTTTTAAGAAAAGTAAAAAAAAAAATTCCACGTGGAATTTAGGAAAGAGAATTCTGAATACATGAAATTTCTTTTCATATTTATTATTAAATTTCTATGTTTTATAAAATCTATCTCAGTTGTTGTCATCGAGACTCACGCGGTATGCCACACCCAGTGAAACTGATGTCATCAATTGCGATATCTCCAACGACGGTGAAACTTCTGTATGCTTCGATGATCACCTAAATTATGCAAGAAAGTATTTATATTTTTTTAATAATTGGTCCAGTTATATTTTCAAATATCTGTATTCTTTTAACCCTTTCACTACCATTGGCGAATTTAGTCGACAACACACATACCCTCTGTTGCTTACCATTGGCAACTTTAGTCGACCACACACACAGCACTTAATTGGGAGTATCATGACCAGCTTTTAAAACAGTTGTATTTTTTCCCTTCTTCGCAGTCCATATCCATGCTATATATGGTTGGAAAGACTGATTCCTGATCTTTCTAATGGTATAGCCCAACCTACATGTTGCTATTATAGAAATCAGACATAATACAAGTCAATCCTTTCAATGGCCATTTGTGCTATGAAACGCCATACACTTGTGTACAAAATGCTCTCTGTATTTGTAAAACAAAGTCAGGGGACGTAAAATAAATAACCCGATCATTTTATATGCAATGCCAATGATTTTGGTATCATATGAAAGGGAATTTCGTAAGTAACAATCATTTCATTGAATATATCTTTCTCCAACAAATTCTTCATGATGAAAAACGAGTTTAGAAAAAGTGCCTGTAAATGGATGCATACTGAGACTCGGCACTTGGGATCCCACGACCACCACTGGCAAAAATTTTGTTTTTTCCGACCACCACTCACTTTCCAACTTGCCTATTTCCTTTCACAGATTATCAATAAAAGATGACAGATGTTGTCTTTACCAGTAAAAATTTAAGCATTTCTATACTGGATACCTCAAAATAACACCTCATTCTGTGTTAATACGGGATTCCAGTCCTGAGACTTTGAATTTTTTTACGGCACTAAACAATTCCTGGGCAGAACCTTGCAAAATCAGAGCTGAAAATAGTCCTAATCAGCCACAACAGGCAATATTTTCATTCTTTCTTCAAAAAATGAGAGAGAAATTAGCTATTAGTTTAGTCTTCAACTTACATTGAAGGCATCAGGGACCCGACCAATCGGTGCGATGCCTTCATTCCACCGGTCTCCTTGATCGCCAGAGATGACAAACGGCACTAGAGTGTAGTAGCTCTCCAGGAGGAAGACATGCAGGACACCGATGTCCTGCCCCTGCATGTGATACCAGAAGCGCATCTGGCAGCTGGCGGCTGAGTTGTGTAGCGTAGGGCTCTCCAGCTCGGCCCAGCCCGATCCTGTATTTGAGCTGGCCGCACAGTACATGTAATATCCTGCAATATGTATATACATGTATATTATTTTTATTCTGTGTACAACAACGTAAAAGGCCCGTGTCCCGTTGTGTGATCCCCGCTACTGCCGTTACCCGGGTTGTTTGCATCTAAACCGGGGCTTGATCCCTGGCTACTCGGCAGATATGGTTTGGCCTCTGACATGGCTCCATAGAGCAATAGATAATTGGCATAAGTGGATCGCCCACCAACATAGGGCTGGTTAGCTCAGTTGGTACAGCACTCGTACGGTATTCGAGAGGTCGCGGGTTCGAGTCCGGCATCAGCCAACTTTTCTTTGCTCGGTTCCTGTTTATATAACATTTCAGGTCAGTTTCTTCCTATATATTTATTCTGTGTACAACCACGTAAAAGGCTTATGTCCTGTTGTGTGATGCTCGCTACTGCCGTTACCCAGATTGTTTGCATCTGACCGGGGCTTGATCACTGGCTACTCGGCAGATATGGTTTGGCCTCTGACCTGGCCCCATAGAGCAATAGATAACTGGCATAAGTGGACCGCCCACCAACATAGGGGCTGGTTACCTCAGTTGGTAGAGCACTCATACATATTTGAGAGGTCGCGGGTTCGAGTCCGGCATCAGCCAACTTTTCTTTGCTCGCTTCCCGTTTATATATATATATATATATATATATATATATATATATACTTAAATGTAGTGGTCTATCTTGAAGTAGAGTGCTCAATGCCACATAGACAGAGCGTAATGCTTGTAGTAAAACTGGTGGAGCGCTGGTAGTTGTAACTCCGAAGTTTCACGCGTTATGCGATCATCGCATAACGCGTGAAACTCGGAGTTACAACCACCAGCTCCTGTTTTACTACAAGTATATATATATATATATATATATATATATATATATATATATATATATATATATATATATATATATATATATATATATATATATATATATATATATATATATATATATATATATCAGCCCCAGCCTTGTAAATTCTTTTTAATAAAAACTAAATATTGACAGAAAAATTACAATTTAGAATAAACAAATTTAAAAGTAAGTTACAAGTTCATAATTATTACGAACCTTTGTCTGTTAGTGTGGTGTGATCGTACGTCGGTCCAGTGTTGTCGTTGGGTGTAGCGCCTTTGTAACGCACCCAATCAAACGATCCACTTCCGTAGTTAACCCAATCACACTGGTCTGCCTCAAACGTACACTGGTGTCCTGTTACACAAAGAAACTCACAATTCAGCACAATCTGGTAACCATAGATACAGGTAGAGGGTTAAATATTATTCTGGGTATAAAAACTTGATTTCTAGAAGATTTTTGTTTCAATTTAAAAACCTATTTGTATAAAATTCTTACATGATTCTGATCCATTTCATCGATAAGATGAAATATTTAAATTTGACATATTTAAATTTGCATAAATAAACCTAAATTTGCATATATGAGCGTACGAACTAACAATGTTTGCTCTCATCTGTTCTGATAACAAGTTTCAATCAAATGGCTTACAATTTGCATACATGAGCATATTAGCATAACTTATCACTTCTATCCACTCCATACCAAAGTCTTCAGCCAAATGCAATTTTAAAATTGCATGAATAATCATAAATCTGCATATATTAGCATAACTTACCACATTTGTTTTCATCTGTTCCGTCCTTACAGTAGTTGACAAAGTCACAAGTCTGTGCATCTGATGCGCACATTGACGGATCGTCAACACATTTAGTAAGACATGGCGGGACGGGATCTATTGACGAAACAAAAATAGGGTTCTCACAAGTTTTTCATGGAGGCAATTCTACGGCCAAAAAAAAAAACAAGTCTCCGGTTTCTGGTCATTGGTCGACTTCAAAATCGGTGCATTGACGTGCTTTTTTTCTGCCATCTTTTTTTTTGCCATCTTTTTTTCTGCCATCTTTTTTTTTGCCATCTTTTTTTCTGCCATCTTTTTTTCTGCCATCTTTTTTTTTGCCAACAGGTAAATACGTGATACATATGCGGGGACCAAATTTCCCATATACAAAGTATGGTAGCTATAAAGATCAGAGAGGCCTCACAAATCGGGCAAATGTTCATACCCCTATGTGAAAAAGTTGTTTAAAGCACAGCGCGGCAGAATTACAATCAATCCAGCAATTTTGGCTGCAATTGGACATCGTTTCATAGCCAAAAAAAATAAGAAAATTTAAAAAATGCTGATGCACGGGTCTGAGCCAACGTGTACGGAGACCAGTAACCGGAGACTTTTTTTGGGGGGGGGGGGGGGGGGGGGGGGGGGCTTAAAAGGCAAGTTTTTTGTTTGGCAGTAGTATTAACGATTAAATTTGATTTGCTTGTGGAATTATTGACAGGGTTTCCAATATTTCCATAAAACTCTCACCTGGGCATTTGCCGTTGGTGATGACGAAATCGTCCAAGGCGATATCTCCGGTGTGCGAGGTACCCACAACACCTTGCACCATAATCTCAAATGGACTGCTGTCGTCCGGAATGACATGCGCCCTCCCGAGGCGCCATTGGTCGCCCTTGTCCCCGGAGGCGGTGAAAATATTCGTGCTCGGCCAGATTACGATGTTGAGGGTTCCCATGGAACCGCCGTACATGTGGTACCAGAACTCCAGGCAGTACTCCGCCGACGGGAAGAAGGCCGAGAGGAGGTTGGCGGTGTCGCCCTGCTTACGTGGTGAAGACGTCTCGATATAGACATAGGTTCCTAAAGGCAAAAATTAGGATCAAGATATACATTGAAGGGAAGGTAAAACATTGGTAATGTTGGTAAAAACTGCTTCTATGAGTATGCTTACTCTCTTTGAATCAAGATATACATTGAAGGGAAGGTACAGCATTGGTAATGTTGGCAAAACTGCTTCTATGAGTATGCTTACTCTCTTTGAATCAAGATATACATTGAAGGGAAGGTACAGCATTGGTAATGTTGGCAAAACTGCTTCTATGAGTATGCTTACTCTCTTTGAATCAAGATATACATTGAATGGAAGGTACACCATTGGTAATGTTGGCAA
This sequence comes from Zoroaster sp. YZ-2022, assembly GCA_029582265.1. Taxonomy (NCBI): domain Eukaryota; kingdom Metazoa; phylum Echinodermata; class Asteroidea; order Forcipulatida; family Zoroasteridae; genus Zoroaster; species Zoroaster sp. YZ-2022. The sequence continues at coordinate 53,310,447 of CM055817.1, forward strand.
AACTGCTTCTATGAGTATGCTCACTCTCTTTGCATGCTTACTCTCGGTGTTCAACCAACTGAGCTCTCCAGCCCTACCGTTAGCAGTCTTCCAAATTGTCATCTTTATTCTGGGGAAGTTATTCTGGGGAAGTTATTCTGGGGATGCCATGATACCCATAAAATGGCTTCTGATTGTGGTAGGGGCAAGCTCAAGATACCCCGCCCCATAGCATATTCTCCCTAGAAATAACACTGACCATATGCACTGCCGAACGTGTGATCTGCCTTTGGTCCCGTCTTTTGCGACAGAGTCGCTCCCATCTGGCGGACCCAGTCAAAGTTGTCCAGGTTGAACTCGGCGTTCTTCCACGTGCACAGGTCGCCGGTGTCAAAGTTGCAGCTGCCGAACGGGAAGCAGGCGCCGTCCCGCAGGCGGATGTCGTCGATGGCAATGTCGCCCTGCCAACTCGTGCCGCGGACGGCTTCAAAGATGATCTGAATATCAAAGACAGACAATATTTTAGGGGTCATGATAACCGATCAGACGAAATATTCCTAAGAGAAAGCTAATTTTATCAAGGCAAAGATACTGTTTGAGTGTGTGCATCTGACACATTGTCTACGTCACGATCGGAACAGACTTTCAACAGGGCATGGAATCGGTGTCTAGTTTAAGACAAACAGTGACTGAAAAGTACTGACTCATATATGCAGCAGCAACGGTAATATGACCCTATCATGTGGGGTATTATTTTCACTTTATACTGAGTTAGTCTAAAACTAACACTCCGATTCCATGCCCTGTTGATCATGACGGTATTGTCCCTTTAATGGTAAAAATGTGTCTAAAAATAAACCTGGCTTTGATATTATAAGTTTGTATGAATAAATTAATGAAGCCATTTAATTTGTTTATGCTTTGCATGATCTTTAGAGTACCAGGAAGATTTCCAGCCTGTCAACAGTGTGTTTATTTGTATCCAGAATTTTTTCATTTTGTACTCCATGGTCGAGCAGTTTAGTGCATCGGATTTGTGTTCTGATGGCCGAGTCGTCAGAATGTGGGTTCGAATCCCAGCCGCGACCATGGTGCTTGTGTCCTTGAGCAAGACACATTACCATAATTGCTTATCTACACCCAGGGGTAAATGGGTACCTGTCTGGGCAGAGTTGGATGTTGTGTTTGATTAGCCCTATACGCGCCGAAACGGCAGCAATTGAGCTGTATACTCCCCAGGGAGCTGAGATGGTTTCAGGAATGATTTATGAGCCTGAGAGGGTAATAATGTAATGTGCCTTGAGCACCAGTTTGGTGGATATGTGCGCTATATAAGTCCACATTATTATTATTATTATTATTATTATTATTATTATTATTATTATTATTATTATTCTTCTTCTCTACATTAACAATTTTCAGAGGAATAAGATTTGAGATGTAATGTTAGTGCCTTCATATTAAAATCAGGAATTTTACTGCTGACATCTCAAAATATCAGATTTGATGGTTTCTTGTCGAAGACCAATGTACATTTTGTTTGACTTATGAGGCTCTTTTGCAAACATGTGATGTCATAGATGACATCATCTATACCTGGAAGCTTGCTATGGAATCGATGGTGACTTCGGCCACATGCCACTCGGCCCAGGAATCGTAATCTCTGGAGAACATCAAATTGTACACGTTGTTGGATTTCTTGTATACATTCAACGTGCCAATTTTGTAGCCATAGTTATAGTACCTGTTGAAAAAGCAAAGGCGATTTTTTTTTTTTTAGAAATCTATGACAACTTTACATGCCTCTTCATGAACATGGTGATGCGTTTGTATGAAGAGTGCATTGCGTGAAAATATACCCCACGTATTGTGAATGTGCAAGTTATTATTATTACTGACTGAGGTCAACGTTGCTTAACTTTGATAGTGTGCCACGGCTCTTCCAGTTGAGCTAACAGGGCAGATATCTATGACACCAGACTAATGTATGCATACATCTTAGTCAGCTAAACGCTAGTTACAATACCCCAGCCAGCCTGAATGGTCTCCCAGCCAAGTACTGACTGAGGTCAACATTGCTTAAACTTTGATAGCGTGCCACAGCTCCTCCAGTTGGCAGATATCTATGACACTAGACTCATGTATGCATACATCTTACATTATGAATAACTTTACCCTGAAAATGCCCTGAAAATCCGTTTTGCCGTGAAATAGTTCACCATGATTACAGCAATTTCATGGTGTCTCTTCCTCTCAGATATTGGCAATAATGTTCACAGTGATTTCAGGGCAAATTCACAGCGATCAAGAAGTTCATGTCGTTTTCACGGCGTTTTCACTGCAAAGGAATTCCAAGAGTATTTCATGGCGTTTTCACGGTGTTGTGTCGTCATGAAATTGTTGTGAACTATTTATTTCACGGTAAAACAGATTTTCAGGGCATTTTCAGGGTAAAGTTATTCATAGTATTAATAGTCAGCTGTTAAAACGCTAGTTACAATACCCCAGCCAGCCTGAATGGTCTCCCAGCCAAGTACTGACTGAGGTCAATGTTGCTTAACTTTGATAGCATGCCACGGCTCTTCCAATTGAGCTAACAAAGGGTTATTTTAATTCTATTTTGATATATTTTTTTATAGGCTATATGAGGGCCCCAAATGATCAGCTCTGTTGGATGGGTTACCCTCTATAAAGAGGCCCATCAAGATGTGCTCACCAGAACTGAAGACATCGGCCTGGCGTCTTGGGGTATTTAACACTGTCTATTCTGGCAACATCTCCCTTTACCTGTGGGGAGGACATTTCAGCATAGATGTAGTGACCTGTAAGACAACGACAAAATAGATAATTGGTACCAAAAACATAGATTCTGGGAGATTCAGACATTTAAAGTCAGATTAACAAACATACCACAGGAAAAAACTTGGTATGCAAATGATTTTTGGGAGTAAAAACAAGATAAAATTACTGAACAACTTCACCTTGAAAATACCCTGAAAATCCGTTTTGCCTTGAAATAACAGTTCACCGTAATTTCACTGCAATTTCACAGTGTCTCTTCCTCTCAGATATTGGCAATAATGTCCACGGTGATTTCACGGCAAATTCACGGCGCTCTCGAGAATTAATGAGCTGCCCCAAAAACTGCCACGAGAAGTTCATGGCGTTTTCACAGCGTTTTCACGGCGAAGGAATTCCAAGAGTATTTCATGGCAATTTCACGGTGTTGTGTCGTCATGAAATTGTCGTGAACTATTTATTTCACAATAAAACAGATTTTCAGGGCATTTTCAGGGTAAAATTATTCATAGTGTTCGAACCACTTAAGAGTACCACACCATTTTTCTTTGTTCAAAAAATAAACGGCAAATCAGTCCAGCAATTTCGGCTGGACATCGTTTCATAGCAAAAAAAACCTAAAAAAACTAAAAATGCTGATGAATATGCGGTTTAACAGTGGAACCAAACCAAATTTTCCATATACAATGTATGGTGACTAAAGAGATGCCTCACAAATCAGGCAAATGTTTATACCCCTATGTGAAAAAGTCGTTTAAAGCACAGCACGGCAGAATTCCAATCGATCCAGCAATTTTGGCTGCAATTGGACATCGTTTCATAGCAACAACAAAAAAGAAAACTAAAAATGCTGATGTGTGGTCCTGAGGCGACGTGTGTGGAGTCCAGAAACCCGAGAGACTTTTTTTTTTGGCCTTGAAAAACACAGATTGTCACATGCCCAGAATCTTCCCAATCTACAGCATGTAACCTTTTGTAGCCTAATGCCAATTGTCCATACAGATTATAAATACAACTAAACGATTTTTACAATCTTTGCAAATTACTTATTTTAATATTTGGCCATAGTCATGGTAAATTAGTCACACCAGCTACTGAATCCAGTCGTCTTAATTTTTCCCAGTTCGGGGTCCTGACGGGTGTGCATATCACCAGTCCGCACCCGATAAGCTACGTCGGACATAGACTCCTTACCAGCCACCATCAGAGTTCCGGTGTTACGTTAACTCGTGTCCTCACCACCAGACCAGGTCAGTTTGGTGATCCTGGCTTGGAATCCATTTGCTCTGGAGAGTTGACGATCTAGAGTCTTGGATATCCGAACTCAATATCATAGAATTTAATCTATAACTATCTATCGGGTATACCTATTTATAAACCCGATCTTCACTTCACAAGTGGGAATCTATAAAACGAAATAACGTTCATCAGAGGCTGGCTAATATCATGCCCTCTCCTCAGGATGTTCTCATCACAACTCCTTTTCAGATATCCTTTCTACCCTAGGATTTCAAAATCTCCTCCCAACATAAATATCTCGTGATCAGTACTCCCTTTTTATCTTTCGTAACATTTTAATTGTTAATTTCTTACCCAATGAACCGGATTGTAAACTACAATAACCTGGGCTTGGTTTTCCAGCGAACATGAATAATTAACATACTAATACACATTACGTTATAGCCATGCCTTGAATAATTAACATGCTAATACACAATACGTTATAGCCATGCCTTGAATAATTAACATACTAATACACATTACGTTATAGCCATGCCTTGAATAATTAACATACTAATACACATTACGTTATAGCCATGCCTTGAATAATTAACATACTAATACACATGACGTATAGCCACACCTTTGGCCATAGTAAAACTAATTATGGTTACTCTAATACGGAATATGTCCAGCAAAAAGATAATTTCTAAATATTTAAATTCACATCGTGACGCAGATAATACAAATTGGAAAATTACCAGATATTGTTTGATAGGTGTGGTCATAGGATGGGCCAGTGCCAGTACTAGGGGTGTGGCCTTTATGAAGTGTCCAATCAAATTGCTCCGTTTTATCCTGGGTGTAGCCGCACCAGCCATTTTCAAAGTCGCAGAGCTCTGAACAGAAAAAAAAGGGAAAGAAAGGATAAGATTAGATTTAGATTTTGACGAAGCTGATCAGTTTAGGATTTTACCCAGCGGTCAATTTCACAGAGCTGCTTAGCAGAAAAAATTTGCTTTAATACCAGAAAAATTAGCTTAATAGCGAATTTCTTTGTGGAGTGTCGTGGCCGAGCGGTCTAGCTTACCGGACTCAAGTTCTGGTGTTAGCAGCAGAATGTGGGTTCGAATCCCGGCCGTGACACTTGTGTCCTTGAGCAAGACACTTAACCATAATTGCTTCTCTCCACCAGGGGTTAAATGGGGTACCTGTGAGGGCAGAGTTGGTTGATTAGCCCTATATGCGCTGTAATGGCAGCAATTGAGCTGTATACTCCCCAGGGAGCTGAGATGGTTTCAGGAAAGATTTATGAGCCTTATGAGCCTTGGTAATAATATAATGCGCCTTGAGCACCACTCAGTTGGTGGATACGTGCGCTATATAAGTCCACACATTATTATTATTATTAACCAGCCAAACTTCCATACAAAATGTAAGCATTTTGTTTGGTAGTCTGTTTTTATTGCTTAGCAAAAAATATTTGCTTAGCAAAATTCTCTGCTTAGCAGCTCTGTGATATTGGACCCAGATCTCTGCCCACCCTTAGAAATACTGAAAACTTGGACATGCTTAGTCTTGCATCAAGATGTCTGGGTGAAATCTGCTTGGAATTATACTGTAAACATATACATCTTGACGCGAACACATTTGCAGAAACATTTCTGCTTATGACTAAGGAAGGAGGGCCAAAGTCATGGTACAGCCAAGCCTTTGAGAAGCCCGGTCAGGCCCAGGCTTTGCCTGTGACTCTCCAAGGGAGGAGGGCCAAAGTCATGGTACAGCCAAGCCTTTGAGAAGCCCGGCCAGGCCCAGGCTTTGCCTGTGACTCTCCAAGGGAGGAGGGCCAAAGTCATGGTACAGCCAAGCCTTTGAGAAGCCCGGCCAAGCCCAGGCTTTGCCCGTGACTTTCTAAGGGAGGAAGGCCAAAGTCATGGTACAGCCAAGCCTTTGAGAAGCCCGGCCAAGTCCAGGCTTTGCCTGTGACTCTCTAAGGGAGGAGGGCCAAAGTCATGGTACAGCTAAGCCTTTGAGAAGCCCGGCCAAGTCCAGGCTTTGCCCGTGACTCTCTAAGGGAGGAAGGCCAAAGTCATGGTACAGCCAAGCCTTTGAGAAGCCCGGCCAAGTCCAGGCTTTGCCTGTGACTCTCTAAGGGAGGAGGGCCAAAGTCATGGTACAGCCAAGCCTTTGAGAAGCCCGGCCAAGTCCAGGCTTTGCCTGTGACTCTCCAAGGGAGGAGGGCCAACGTCATGGTACAGCCAAGCCTTTGAGAAGCCCAGCCAAGTCCAGGCTTTGACTGTGACTCTCCAAGGGAGGAGGGCCAATGTCATGGTACAGCCAAGCCCTTTGAGAAGTCCAGCCAAGCCCAGGCTTTGCCCAGGCCCAGAGGCCTATATAATCCCCTATCTGAGCACAAAAGACCCTTTACTAATGAATAGATCTCATATAGCTCTTATTGTTAAAAAAGACTTGACTGACACCTCGGCTTTCTTTTGTTCACAACTGCAGCCATTATAATGAGCTCTGCTTGACTGGGCTATAGGCCTACCAGAAGCCCAGGTTATGTTGATTGGCAGGTACTGTACAGGAGTAGGACTCACAAAAGACAGATTAGGAGGCCAGGTAACCTGGGCCTAGCCAGGCTTCTCAAAGGCTTCGCTGTACCATGACTTTGGCCATCCACCCTAAGCCATACATTAAGTCAAGTTCAATTTCATTCTTAACAAAGAGATTGGCAATGATGAAAAAACCAAAAATGACTGACAGACTTGTTCAAGTTTATTCTATTTACCTCCTGGTGGGCATTCTCCACTGTGGAACTTCAGATCGTCAATCGAGATGTCGCCCATGTAACTTGGTCCAGCCGACCCCTCTAAAATGACCTATTTGAAAGATAGACATTTTATTTTATGACGTCCATTGTTATTGTACATAAACCTCTATGCAAACACCAGTGTGTACGTACAAGTCGATTTGCGTAATGCATGCTGACAACACCAGAAATAACAATAATTAGCATAAATTACAATAATCTGCATAAATCACAATATTTAGCATACCATATACTGTTTCGTCTCTTGGAAGTGCACCAGTCCGTGGTTCCACTGCGGACCGAAGGATCCCGTCTTCTCCCAGATCAAGGTCTCCTTGTCATCTGGGTAGGTCTTGGTGTAGATGTTAAGGCTGCCGATGTGCGATCCGTACATGTGATACCAGAACTCCATGCAGTAGCCGGACTTGGTGGCGTCCTTGAAGTAGTCGGAATTCAGACGAGCGACGTTGTTTATGGACTGGCCGCTGACCTCTATGTAAATGTAATACCCTAGAGAGCGAGAGAGTGCGTGGGAGAAATAATTACTGAACTATGACTAAATTTTTCATTTCATATAGCACTGCTAACTAAGCATAAAGAAAGACATGCTGCCGGCCGTTACTGCTAGCAAATGAGTGATGCAACAACACAAATCCACGGTGAATGCGTCGCTCTGAATTTTCTTGCTAACCTGTGAAATACGCTTATGCTTAAAAAAATATTTCCGCTATTGTTAGCACGAAAATTTGCTTACCAGTAAGCAGTGCTATGAAATTGGGTCTGTTCCCAACGACATGAGGGTAGAGTCACACAATGTTATTATCTGGTATGGACTTTCAAAGTCAAAATGTAACAAATGAAATTATCAGGAAGTATGACTTTTATTTTTAAACTTTCACAGATTTTAATGATAAGTGCACCCGAAGTGTTTTTTACAGCGTTGGAAAGATTTATTTCTAGAGAATTCACAAATACAGATATATATATATATCCTACTTTTGAAAGATGACGAGTTTACTCTCATTATGCGAGAGAAGGTCACTTCCTTACTACTCTAAATTGAGCTGAGCGATGCTGTCATTGGCTTGACCGTTGACCTCTATGTAAATTAAACTTAACTTTTGTTTTACAATCTATAGTTTTTAGTTTTGGTTGTTTTGATTTTTTTATTTGTTTTCTATATTAATTTTGGGCATGGGTCCTTCTCCCATCTGTCCCTCTCCCCCCATATGGAAAAAAAAGAGTTGATGTCACTGGCTGACAGTCTCTAGTGTTTGTTTACGTACCAGACGCGTCACCGTAAGTGTGATCGGCAGCAGGGCCGGTTTCGACACTTCCAGTGGAACCAGTTATGCGCCTCCAATTGAACTGGTCGTCGGGCTTGGCCATCTGTTTCCAGCCGCAGAGACCGCTCTCAAAGTCGCAGTCGTGGGAGTTGGGAGCTAGAAAAACGAAAAAACAAAAAGACATGATGATAAATTTCCTTAGCGCTTCTCTTGTCAGTAAGGTCACTGCCTACTTTCATACGGCCTATAGCAACAGATATTGCCTTAGCAACAGATGTTCTTGTCTACAGACTTTCTGCATACTATGTGGAATCTCATACACCATTGTCTTCTTGTCAATAAGGTCACTGTCTACTTTCTACGGCCTTAGCAACAGATGTTACCTTAGCAACAGATGTTGCCCTAGCAACAACTGTTGCCTTAACAACAGATGTTGCCTTAGCAACAGATGTTCTTGTCTACAGACAATGTGGAATCTCATACACCATTGTCTTCATGTCAATAAGGTCACTGCCTACTTTCTACGTCCTGAGCAACTGATGTTGCCTTAGCAACAGATGTTGCCTTAGCAAAAGATGTTGTTGTCTACAGACTTTCTGCAGACTACGCGGAATCTCATACACCATTGTGTTCTGGTTGTACTTACGATAGACTGGGGGCGGAGTCGGTGTGGTGGGCGGCGGCATAGTGGGTGGGCAAGGTCCCGACCAGAGATCAACATCATCGATGGCTACGTCTCCGCGGTAATCACTGCCGACGACTCCCTCAAAGATTGCCTAAAGAAGACCAAAAAAACAATTGAAACAAAGATCTCCTATTGTTCCCTGCTTTTGTTCTCTTTGTTGGTGGACTTCAACGTTTGTTGGCATTTCCCATTTGATTTGTACACGTTTTTCAACCGAGGACATTTTCAAACAATAACCGCCAACTGAGGACTCATTGTTCCCTTTTGTTATAAGTCCTCAGTTGACACCATAGATAAATGCATACAGTCATGTTTTATGGACAAACTGCAGAACCTCTTTTGTTTCCTCTTAATAGTATTCCCAACTAAAATGTTTATTTCTCATTCATAAATACCCAAGACAGTTTAGACAATCTGATTGGACAAAACGTAATCACGTGGAGGGTGTATTAACGGATGATATAGAACATGGCTTATCAAAATCAGAACAGCGCGTATGCGCCAGCCGTTCACCAGCTGTTTTGTGCGATGCGGATTTCAACCAATCAGAGTGACGAAGATTGGCATCACATGCCTGACTTCGGCTCGGTCCTTATCGCCGAAGCCGGTCATTAACCTGCGGTAAAGACTGCACGACAAAGTGTTATTCCCTTAATACAAAATATCTTAGATAAAAGGGTCAAAACCTTCCAAACTTTCAAATGGATTCTTTAGAGTATGACATCTTTACCCAGAATTCATCGTTGGACGACAGCGGCGTTTGACCCATGCGCCACACGTTGCCCTGTGCCCCGGCCTTTGTCCAAACCTTCCCGAGACTTCCTGCCTTGGCCGACTGGGTGTACACGTTAAGAGCGTTGACGGTGCTGCCGTACATGTGATACCAGAAGGTCAGACATCGCCCGGCCGAGGGGTCAATATGTTCACTGACCAGCCAGGCCTTGTCTCCTTTGACCCTTGGACTGGACGTCTCCAGGAAGATATAGAAACCTTCAGCAAAAAGAACCAAATCAATTAATTTTATTAATTTATTTTTATTTTTAGATTTACACATTCTTTATACAATGGCGCTTATTTTGTGCGCACTCAATTTATAATGCATATGCAAAAGCATACGTTATCAGGCATATGAATATTCATGAACATAAAGTTTAAGAGCAGGATAAAAACGGAGAAACCATATTTAGTATTTATACATAAAACATTTTTAAAGGTTGTTTTTAAGGATATCAGAATTTTGTGATTTAGGTTTCCTCCTTAAAAAAATCTAAAATTGTTTTACTTCATTCAATTTCAAATTCAGTTCAATCTTATAGTTATTTCCATAAAAACATTTATTTCCAAAAAACACTAAATGCAAACATTGTGTATGGAGGCACAGTCCTAATTAGCCAAGTCTTGTATTGGTGTACCATTAAGGGATGAGGTCCAAAGTCATGGTACAGCCAAGCCTTTGAGAAGCCCAGCCAGGCCCAGGCTTTGTCCAGGCCTATGGGCCTATATAATCCCCTAGCTGAGCACAAAAGACCCTTTACTAATGAATAGATCTCAAATAGCTCTTATTGTTAATACAGACTTGACTGACACCTCAGCTGTCTTTTGTTCACAACTGCAGCCATTATAATGAGCTCTACTTGACTGGGCTAGACCCTCCAGAAGCCCAGGTTATGTTGATTGGCAGGTACTGTATTGTTACAGGATTAGGACTCACAAAAGACAGATTAGGAGGCCAAGTAGCCTGGGCATGGCCGGGCTTCTCAAAGGCTTATCTGTACTATGACTTTGGCCCTCCTCCCTAACAAATAACAGAATCACAACAAAAGGGAAATAACTTCATTACTTTACTGACAGACAAACAAAAAGGACTGACGAACAAGCAGGAAGGACAAAATTAGACAACTTTAAACAGGCAGATTGGTAGACAAACATATAGACAGCCCAACAAACAGACTAACAGAGAGGGACAGACAGATACATAAACTGACTGGGTGTGACCAATCTGCAGGAACAAAACATTCATCTTTTTCTCCCAGATTTAAACTATCCCACTGACCTCTTCCGGTGCCCGTAGTATGATCTGTCGATGGCCCGGTGGTGTAGCTCGGCGTTCCTCCAGCATTCCGCAACCAATCAAAGTCGTCCTCGGTGCCTCTGTAGTTGGTCCACGTGCACTCGTCCACTTCAAAATCACAGAAGCCCGCAGGGGGGCAAGTCCCGTCGACGATGTCAATGTCGTCGATGGCTATGTCACCGGAGGTGGCCGTCCCCGCAACTGCTTCAAAGACAATCTGAGACAAAAATGTTCAGAAATATGATAATATGAATATTAAATGTTGAACACTTTTGCTTTGAGCATCCAAAAAAAATCAATCCAACCCTTTTTTTTTTTTACAGTCTAGCGATTAAAAACAGAAATTGTTGTAAATCCTACCCTAAATTTCTTAGGAGAGTTAGAATCGATGGTCACTGTGGAGACTCTCCAGATATCGCCCTGGTTACCACTACGAGACCAACTGGACGTCACAAACATGTCGTCCACGTCCTGCTTGTAGACGCTGAGTGAGCCAATGTCGTCGCCGCTCATGTGATACCAGAAGGTCAGACAGCGGTCAGCGCCGGGGTCATAGATGCTGCTCAGTAGACGAGCGTCGTCACCCGTCTGCCGGGACGCCGGTACCAAGACGTTGACGTACATGAAATAACCTGTGGAAACATTGAGGCGGGGAAAGAAAAAAATGGGATTTGGAAGTCTTACATGATCCCTGCCTTCATGTTATGGTCTGCTTTAATAGAATTTTGGTCCGTCTCTCGACTTACTATAGAATCAGTAAGTCTAAAATAATTATACAGTAATAAATTTTATGTAAAACGTACTTGGTATTAGGGAGGAGGGCCCAAGTTGTGGTACAGCCAAGCCTTTGAGAAGCCCAGCCAGGCCCAGGCTTTGCCCAGGCCTATGGGCCTATATAATCCCCTAGCTGAGCACAAAAGACCCTTTACTAATGAATAGATCTCAAATAGCTCTTATTGTTAACACAGACTTGACTGACACCTCAGCTGTCTTTTGTTCACAACTGCAGCCATTATAATGAGCTCTACTTGGCTGGGCTAGGCCCTCCAGAAGCCCAGGTTAGGTTGATTGACAGGTACTGTATTGTTACAGGATTAGGACTCACAAAAGACAGATTGGTAAAACTTGTAGCTTTGCATGGTGAGGATGATAAGTAAGACTAATTGCGGTGACACCATGTGGAATCTCAATTGAGTAGTAATTAGTTCTGAAAAGACAGATTAGGAGGCCAGGTTGCCCAGGCCTGGCCGGGCTTCTCAATGGCTTGGCTGTACCACAACTTTGGCCCTCCTCCCTAAAGGTAATGGTAGTATTAATACTCTCTGGAAATAATTTTGTTTTGTTTAGGAAAGAGTTCTCTTTCCTTAGGGACCTTAGCCAATCTCGCCCACTAACTCCACCTGGAACAATCTAAATTCTCACCCTCAAAAATCTCGCCCTCACTATTTTTTACTCCAAGTCTCCTACAAGACCTTTAGAAAAACCTCAACAATAGAGGCCGGCCACACCAGTTTGATGTAACCGCTTTGCCTGGCTGGGCACTGTTGACCCAACGCTAATCCGTCCACACAATGGAAAGGCTTAAATGGCAATTCAAAAGGTCTACGCCCTTCAGGAACACTCTTTTGTCAATGGATTAGACAGTTAACAACGGAAGTTTTTGAGGACTGCAGCTTCATCACTGCTTTCCGGGCGAGTCTCACGATAATACTGGGAGAATGACCCAGTGGTTTTTGCGGGGGAGATTGGCGAGGGTCCCTAAATTCAGCACTGCCATTTGATAAGACATATTTAAATCTTTTCGTTAAACTTACCCAACGCTGTAGACAAGGTGTGATCAATCGCCGGGCCCGTCCCAGCATCCTTGTCGCCATTTCTGCCTCTCAGCCAATCAAAGCCGGCCGTGTCTGTCTGGTCGTTCTCCCATGAGCACATGTCATATTCAAACTCACACTCATCTGTGATAAAAAAAACAAAAAAACATATGACACAAATCTGGCCATCCGGGGTCAATTTCTCCAGAAAAATTTACTAAGCAAACTTCGATTGTACAATTAACATGTACAAGTCTATGGGTTAAAACCACATGCATCATTGGTGCGCAACATTCCATGTATTGAATTTTAAATGTTTTCATGACTTACGTGCAGGAGGACACTGGCCCGCAGTGACCCTGATGTCATCAAGGGCGATGTCGCCACCCCATGACTTTCCGATGACTCCTTCAAAGACAACCTGGAAGGTCTTATTGCTTGTCATGAAGTCACGGGCGAGGTGCCACACGTTGGACTGGGTCCCTGACTTCTTGTACATCTGCAACAGTAATTAGAAATGGATTGGTGCATGACCGTTCTGACATCAAAAATCATTTGTCAAATTGTTCAGCAGCAAAACTGAAATGGGGATTGGGGGTCGAAGGAGACTTCGTCGTGTGCCCGGTAGAAGGACATTACGAAAGTGTGACCGGCAAAAGGTCATAAAGCAATTAATGTGCAAAATTGTGTTTCAAGAAAACTGAGTGTGAAAGTTTGGTCGTTTTTCTGCTATTTATAAGTCATTGTAGGAAAGTTTAATTCCACATGGGAATGGAAAAACATGTCTTGGGAGTAATTCTAGCAACAATATTTACAGTATTTACTTAGGGAGGAGGGCCGAAGTCATGGTACAGCCAAGTCTTTGAGAAACCTGGCCAGGCCCAGGCTTTGCCCAGGCCTTTAAGCCTCTATAATACCCTAGCTGAGCTCACAAGACCCTTTACTATTGAACAGATCTGAAATTGCTCTTATTGTTAACACAGACTTGACTGACACCTCAGCAGTCTTTTCTTCACAACTGCAGCCATTATAATGAGCTCTACTTGCCTGGGCTAGGCCCTCCAGAAGCCCAGGTTAGGTTGATTGGCAGGTACTGTATTGTTACAGGATTAGGACTCACAAAAGACAGATTAGGAGGCCAGGTAGCCTGGGCCTGGCCGGGCTTCTCAAAGGCTTGGCTGTACCATGACTTTGTCCCTCCTCCGTAATAGCATTCGACTCAATGTTAAATCAACTTTTACCAATGTGTAAGCCTTGTCGTCGCTCGTCATCAAGTACACGTTGAGGTCGGCGATGTCCGGTCCGAACATGTGATACCAGAACTCGACGCAGTAGGCTGAGCTCGGTGCTATGTCACCAGACATCAGTCTCGCCTTATCGCCAGGTTTCCTGGGACTGGAAGCCTCAATGTAGCTGTAATAACCCTTAGCTGTAAATCAAAGAATCACAGAATAAGATTTAATAATAATAATAAGAAGTCATACTTACACTCACTGGCCAAAAGTATTGCAACATGCTCAAAATAGCACTTTACAGTAACAGGTGAGATGATCATTTAATCCGATTTCATCGATCGTGCATTACATAGCAAGAACAGTAAAAAAGAACATTGACTTCAAAACACAGGCACTGTCAAGAAGTCTTAAGTAGTGTAAATAAAATAAAATAAACTATTGTATTAGTTCTCCAAACTGAACTTTGGTGTAAATTTCAATGTTGCAATACTTTTGGCCAGTGAGTGTATATATGAAGTGCATTACACCCTTAGATAATGTCCCAATGCGCTCTACATTATTTCCCCTGGTCACTGGGCCAATATCATTCCTGTAATCTCTCTCAGCTCCCTGGGGAGTATACAGCCCATTATGTGAAAAACGAGGCATTTAATAACAATAATGATGTGCACTTTCATAGTGCATGTATTCATCAAACTGGTGCTCAAGCTAAAAGCGCCATTATTGCCCCTGCTCATCAGGCGCATAAATAATTCCTGAAACCATCTCAGCTCCCTGGGTAGCATACAGCTCAATTGCTGCCATTACAGCGCATATAGGGCTAATCAAACACAACAACCAACCCTGCCCTCACAGGTACCCATTTACTCATCAGACACATAAATCATTCCTGAAACCATCTCAGCTCCCTGGGGAGCATACAGCTCATTTGCTGCCATTACAGCGCATATGGGGCTTATCAATCACAACAACCAACTCTGTCCTCACAGGTACCCATTTACTCATCAGACACATACCGGTAAATCATTCCTGAAACCATCTCAGCTCCCTGGGGAGTATACAGCTTAATTGCAGCCGTATATTGGAAAATATAGGGCTAATCAAACACAACAACCAACTCTGCCCTCACAGGTACCCATTTACTCATCAAGCTCACAAATTATTCCTGAAACCATCTCAGCTCCCTTGGGGAGTATACAGCTCAATTGCTGTGGTTTTTGGGGCATATAGGTCTAATCGATTGACATACATGAGTTCAGCGGCGTAGCCAGGACTTTTTCAGTGGGGGGGGGGGGCACAGGGGGGGGCATTGCTTTTCAGTGGGGGGGCCCAGGGGGTATGGGTTTTTTCCCTTTTCCTTTTCTTTTCTGTTTTTTGGGGCACTATGAGGATTTTTCGTGGGGGGGCACCTGGGGGCACTGAATTTGTGGGGGCACGTGCCCCCAGGCCCCCCCGTGGCTACGCCGCTGCATGAGTTGATGTAGGATTTGTGAGGCTTTGCATGGTGGAGATAGATATTGTAGAGTCCTTTCGGGTACACCATGTAATAATCTCTTCTTGGAAGAAGTGATGTCTCTCAGAAGAGCCAGTTGTTCGTTCTCAACGTTTCGAAGAGTCTGCTCTAGCCGTCATCAGGAGACTGTCTGATGAGCTGTCTCCATTTTCAGTTTTTCACATAAATTATTAGCCTTTTATAGATTGGAAATTAAAAAAACATTAACTTTTACAGACTCACCTGTCCCGAGCGTGTGATCAAACTGTGGTCCGGTGTTGGTTGAGCCCGTACTGCCCTTCTGAACGGACCATCTGAAGTCAGCTACTTGATCGTGTTGCCAACCACAAATCGTGTTCCCTTCGAAGTCGCAGTTCAGATCTAAATATTGGCCAAAAATATTAACAATTTAACCAATTGAAGCAGTCATCATCTTGCTGTAAAGATAATGTCATACATGACCTCACTTGGTCATGGTACAGGCAAGCCTGTGAGAAGCCTGGCCATGCCCAGGCTTTGCCTGTGACTCTCCAAGGGAGGACCAAAGTCATGGTACAGCCAAGCCTTTGAGAAGCCCGGCCAGGCCCAGGCTTTGCCTGTGACTCTCCAAGGGAGGACCAAAGTCATGGTACAGCCAAGCCTTTGAGAAGCCCGGCCAGGCCCAGGCTTTGCCTGTGACTCTCCAAGGGAGGAGGGCCAAAGTCATGGTACAGCCAAGCCTTTGAGAAGCCCGGCCAGGCCCAGGTTTTGCCTGTGACTCTCCAAGGGAGGAGGACCAAAGTCATGGTACAGCCAAGCCTTTGAGAAGCCCGGCCAGGCCCAGGCTTTGCCCGCGACTCTCCAAGGGAGGACCAAAGTCATGGTACAGCCAAGCCTTTGAGAAGCCTGGCCAGGCCCAGGCATTGCCCAGGCCTTTGGGCCTATATAATCCCCTGTCTGAGCACAAAAGACCGTTTACTAATGATTATATCTCAAATACCTCTTATTGTTAACACAGACTTGACTGACCACTCAACATGACTTTTGTTCACAATTGCAGCCATTATAATGAGATCTACTTGTTGGCTGGGCTAGGCCCCTCCAGAAGCCTAGGTTATGTTGATTGGCAAGTACTGTATTGTTACAGGATTAGGACTCACAAAAGACAGATTAGGAGGCCAGGTAGCCTGGACCTGGCCAGGCTTCTCAAAGGCTTGGCTGTACCAAGACTTTGGCCCTCCTCCCTTACAAAAAGAGACCTCAGGGTCAAATTGTGGCAGGCAAAAAGCTCTGGCAGAAAGAAGCTGTAAAATATCACGCAGCAACCGTCTTTGTCTGATTCCCTGACTGCAAGACAATGATCACAGTGCCCATTCTCAATACATAAATGGGGCCATCAAGCTAATCTTTTCTGCTGGTCTCTGTATGAGTGCCATCAGTCGTACCTGAATCTTTGCCGCATTTGTCAAACGAGATGTCGTCGATTGCGATGTTTGTCAGCTCGGCGGGATCCAGGAAGCTCGAGCCGGGCGAGGCCTCAAATCGAATCTAAAAGATGGAATAAAGAAACACTCTTATTTGACAAGTAAATTCTCGCTAGAATAAAAATGCCAAACTCGCATTTTATAACAAAGTTTTTGCCCATGACAGTTTTTAAAGTAGTTGATGGCAGTTATAATTCCTCTGAATACTAACCCTTTCACTACCATTGGCGACTTTAGTCGACAACACACATACCCCCTGTTGCTTACCATTGGCGACTTTAGTCGACCAAGGTCACCACACACCATGGAGGAATCTTCCTCCATGCACACACACAGCACTTAATTGGGAGTATCATGACCAGCTTTTAAAACAGCTGTATTTTTTCCCTTCTTCGCAGTCCATACCCATGCTATGGTTGGAAAGACTGATTCCTGATCTTTCTAATGGTATAGCCCAACCTACATGTTGCTATTATAGAAATCAGACATAATACAAGTCAATCCTTTCAATGGCCATTTGTGCTATGGAACGCCATACACTTGTGTAAAAAATGCTCTCTGTGTTTGTGAACGAAGTCAGGGGAAGTAAAATAAATAACCCGATCATTTTATATGCAATGCCAATGATTTTGGTATCATAATGAAAGGGAATTTCCTAAGCAACAATCATTTCATTGAATATATCTTTCTCCACCAAATTCTTGATGATGAAAAACGAGTTTAGAAAAAGTGCCTGTAAATGGATGCATACTGTTGTGTAATAATGTGTGAATTCATGCATGACTGGGAAAACAATTCGGTAACCAGTGGGACATCCTGTTGAAACAAATCAGTAATGAAAGGGTTAACTGATATTTTTGCACTCATGTCAATAATTATTTATTTTGCAGTAAGGTAGGGAGAAATTGTGTAAAAAAATAAAATTTGGTTAGGTAGGGCAGAGCATAAGCCAGGAATTTGGAAAGAGGGCGTCCAAATTTGTTATTCTTTGAATAAACAAGGTGTCCAAAAGTTAAACTTTCAATACTTATGTATATGTATTACAAGTGAATCGGCAGACGTTTTAGGGAGAAGGACCAAAGTCGTGGTACAGCCAAGCCTTTGAGAAGCCTGGCCAGGCCTGGGCTACCTGGCCTCCTAATCTGCCTTTTGCGATAATCCTGTAACAATACATTGCCTGTCAATCAACATAACCTGGGCTTCTGGAGAGCCTAGCCCAGCCAAGTAGAGCTCGTTATAATGGCTGCATATTGTGAACAAAAGACAGCTGAGGTGTCAGTCAAGTCTGTGTTAACAATAAGAGCTATTTGAGATCTATTCATTAGTAAAGGGTCTTTTGTGCTCAGCTAGGAGATTATATAGGTCCATAGGCCTGGGCAAAGCCTGGGCCTGGCTGGGCTTCTCAAAGGCTTGGATGTACCACGACTTTTACTATGAATAACTTTACCCTGAAAATCTGTTTTACCGTGAAATAAATAGTTCACAGCAATTTCATGACGACACAACACCGTGAAAATGCCATGAAATACTCTTTGTATTCCTTCACTGTGAAAACACCCTGAACTCCTTGTGGCAGTTTTGGGGCAGCTCATTAATTCTTGAGAGCGCCGTGAATTTGCCCTGAAATCACTGTAAACATTATTGCCAATATCTGAGAGGAAGAGCCACCATGAAACGGATTTTCAGGGCATTTTCAGGGTAAAGTTATTCATAGTGTTTGGCCCTCCTCCCTTAAGTATTGCTGGCTAACACTATGGTTTTGGGTGTACTTTGGCAGCGCTGAAACATAAGTCCTTATGTTTTTTAAATTTAGAACCTTTGATTTTTCAGGAGGGTAAGTAGGGGGGACATAGGGGAGTACCGAGGCATCCCATCGTAGCTACACCACTACAGTGCAGTTACTTACCATGTACGTATTAGCAGTACGAGGGCCCACTTTAAGATTTCCCGACTTCCACTGGTCGGCCGGTGCAGACTTGATGAGTGTGAAGACATCCGGGAGGGCGTTCTGGTAGACGCTAACAGTCAGAGATCCGGGATCGTTGCCACCTTGGAAGTGGTACCAGAAACTCAACTCGCACCTGACAGGGACGCAAATAATTATGAACTGTTTTGATTTTTGCCCTTACACCAATCAATTGTTTATAACCCGACGCAAGAATTTTAAAAATATTTATAATAATAATAATTATTTGTGGCGGATTTCCCCAAAAAACTCCCTGCATCCCTGAGATATAATGAGTGCTTCAACCACCACACTCACACTTCTTGGCTCCATCCAGAATAAAGCATTGAGGATCATGGGTGTGAATGTACAGCAAGCAAGACATCACAGACATCAGGTGGCGGCTACAACTGTGCTCTACAAGATGCACACCAGTTTGTGCCCGCCAGACCTGAAGGTGATGCTTCCTCAGCCTTATGTGATTAGAAGAGCAACCCGCAGTCCTCTGTCAATGCCAAGCCATGCACTCAATGCGGTCCATATCTGGAACAGACTCCCAGACAGTGTAGTTGGAGAAATCAGCAATAATGGCATTCAGTCCTTCAAGAGTCCCCTGCATCAACATCTTCTTGAAGTCGCAGAGAGTTCTTTGCCATTTTCCTAAGCTGCTGTGAACCACTGATTGGCCCATTACTGATATAGCACTTTATGGCCTATACAGTGTATCTGTGCATGATCTAGTCATATCTAATTGTGGAAATGTACCGCCCCTGCGCTAACACTCTAATACACACTTTTACCGAAGCCTAAATGAGCCAACAAAACCACCAAGCCAAGTATAATGAATCTCAGACAATCATTCTCTTTCTAGTGACTAATAGTGACTAGAATAGGGAGGAGGGCCAAAGTCATGGTACAGCCAAGCCTTTGAGAAGCCCAACCAGGCCCAGGCTTTGCCCAGACCAAGGTGCTTATATAATCCCCTAGAACAGATCTCAAATAAGCTCTTATTGTCAACACAGACTTGACGGACACCTCGGTGGTCTTTTGTTCACAACTGCGGCCAGTATAATGAGATCTACTTGGCTGGGCTAGTCCCTCCAGAAGCCTAGGTTAGGTTGATTTGCAGGTACTGTATTGTTACAGGATTAGGACTCCCAAAAGACAGATTAGGAGGCCAGGTAGCCTGGGCCTGGTTGGGCTTCTCAAAGGCTTGGCTGTACCACGACTTTGGCCCTCCTCCCCTGACATGGAGTTTTTATACCAAAATGATCCAAGATTAGAAATTAATTTTTGCTGAAATCTTTGTGTTACACCTATTTATTGAATGAACGAATACATGAAAACACTTACTTAGAGCCAAGATCGCCAAGCTTCGGGCTCGTCAAGATGGTCGTCGTCAGGAACGTTCCCGTGGTACTGTCTACAAACATGTATGCTCCCGTCCCCGTGGTGTGATCGGTGCTCGGAGCGTGAGGTTTAGAGGCGTCGGACGAGTCCCATCGTTCCCACTGGTAAAAACCGTTGGTGATCCCGATCCAACCGCACTGGTCCGTTTCAAAATCGCAGTTTCCTGGAAAAGATTGGAAAGATTTTACACTTGGTTTATTAATTACACGTAAGAGCCATATGTAATTTCGATGCCGCTCACAGCTTATAATTTTTTGACGTTGGCCTTTTGGTAAAATATGGCGCATATAGGCTAATCAAACACAACCAACTCTGCCCTCACAGGTACCAATTTACTCCTGGGTGGAGAGAAGCAATGACGTGTTTTGCTAAAAGCAATTATGGTACAGTTTGGTTTTGTTCCGATATCAAATACCAGCAAAGCAGCCGTCGCCAATGAGATCCATCGAAGTCGATGGTTCACTTCATCATCATCACTTATCAAGCATGGATGAATTTACAGACATTTTATCAGAAGTGTCCACTGCTTTTGAGATCTACAGTGTCAGACTTGTAGTCGAGTATTTTTTCATGAGTATGAGTACGAGTACAGACAAATGTTTTAGAGTATGAGTATTCCAACTCTATTGTTGTAGTCGAGTATTTTTTATGAGTTCAAGTACGAGTACAGAAAAATGTACTAGAGTACCAGTATGAGTACTCCAACTCTATAGTTGTAGTCCAGTACTTTTTTCATGAGTATGAGTACTCCAACTCAGAAAGATTGTCGAACCCAACCGCCACTGTAAGCACGTGCTTTATAGCAGACGACAAAATGGCCAACATCTCACTGGATGTGCATACACTCATTGCTCAAAATCTCCCAAAATATCGTTTCCAATCTTCACTTGGCTACACTTTCCTCTCCTTCAGTGTGTCCTCCGTCACCTTTTAAAGGAAAATCTGTGATATTTTGTCACATTTGGATAGAAAAGTGGCGGTTGTTTTCTACATTCTTTCCTCCAACTCTGTAGTTGTTGTCGAGTTCTTTTTCATGAGTACGAGTACAGAGCAGACTTTTAACAGGGCATGGAGTCAGTGTGTTAGTTTAAGATGAACACAGTGACTGAAAATTACTGGCTCATTTTAATACGCAGCAGCAACGGTAATATGACCTTATCGTGTGGGGTGTTACTTTCAGTCACTGAGTTAATCTAAAACTAGCACTCTGATTCCATGCCCTGTTGATCGTGACGATATTGTCCCTTTAACCCATATCCGCCTAACCATGTAAACACACAAAAGACTATGTGCCTAAGCCCCCGCACAGAGATACATTGTTTTTGCACACAATCAGAAAGATTCCTTATTTAGAGAATATTACAATCACTGACACAGACAGATTATATACTGATGGAAAGAGGAGAACATGCACTTTATTATGATGTCAGACTTGTGTAATTTCATATCTATAATCATGAAATACAGTCATCAGAAAAACGTAGTAAATTGGAATTGGACAAAAACACGGTACGGAAAATCACGTAGTTCGGCGTTTGTAGCGTTTTACATATCTACGGGTTATCAATTAGATCGGCGGATATGGGTTAAGTATGAGAATGAGTTTTACATCTCTGCAAAGTGTAACATGCATTATCAATATTCTGGTACTGTTGGAGGTATAATGGGTAATTCAAATAGTGAGCAACTTCAATTTTGATTTTCGTTTTATTTTTGGTGGGGTTCTGAGATTTTTTTTTTAGTGAAAAAGACCAACAAATTTCTACAGATATTTACCGCAATTGGCCTCATCCGATTTGTCAGCGCAGTCGTCATTTCCGTCACAGACCAAGAGAGTGTCAATGCACGTGCCGTCTGCGCATGCATACTGAGCGGACGAGCACGGATTAATCGGCGGTTTGGGTAGCTTGGTTGGTTTGGGATCGGATGGCAGGGTACCGGTGTACTCCTTGCAGCCTGTCGAGAAGGAGATGTCGTCAATGGCGATGTCACCGTACTGACCGTCGCCGATTGTTGCTTCGATTAATACCTGGATCGAAAAAAGGAGATTAAAATTTAACCTTTTAGGGAGGAGGGCCAAAGTTGTGGTACAACCAAGCCTCGGAGAAGCCCCGCAAGGCCAAGGCTACCTGGCCTCCTAATTTGTTTTTTGTGATCCTGTAATAATACAGTACCTGCCAATCAACATAACCTGGGCTTCTGGAGGGCCTAGCCCAGTCAAGTAGAGCTCATTATAATGGCTGCAGGTGTGAACAAACAACATCTGAGGTGTCAGTCAAGTCTGTGTTAACAATAAGAGCTATCTGACATCTATCTATTAGTAAAGAGTCTTTTGTGCTCAGCTAGGGGATTATATAGGCCAGTAGGCCCGGGCAAAGCCTGGGCCTGGCCAGGCTTCTCAAAGGCTTGGCTGTACCACGACTTTGGTGCTCCTCCCTTAATCGTCTCCAACTCAAATTAACGTTAACAGTTTTATTTTTTATATTTAATGACTCCTGACCTGGAAGTTCTTGAACCATCCAAGCGTGATCTCCGCCCTCTCGTAGAAGTCCCCGCGTTCGATGGACAAGCTCCACACGTGTTGCATGGGGCCGTATACCGTGTCCCACAGGTAGACCGACAGCGTTCCAATGTTGATGCCGTACATGTGGTAGTAGAATCGAATCTTGCAGTTGCCGGACGTGTCGGACTGGATGGAGTAGCTGCTGGAGAGGATGGCACGGTCGCCCTGGGCGCTAGGCGGTGACGATTCCAAATAAAGATAGGTGCCTGTTTCGGAGAAACAGAAACTAGTTTTACTTTGAGATGTTTCTAAAAAATACAGTACTGAACCAGCCTTTAATAATTTAGAGAAAAATGGAGCAGAAATTAAGTCTCTCACCAAAAACGAAAATCTCAGTGAACATTGATTTAATTTTAAGGCCACTTCATAGTTTTCAAAAAAATATCATCGTGTCAGTGCATCAAGGTCATATCTTATAGTTATGACCTTATTGCTGACAGGGATTCTGCTCCGTGCATCAAGGTCGCATCTTTCTGCAGATTTCCCGGATTATCACACAAAACCAATGGAAGAAGATACGACGTTGTTGCAATCAACTACCTTATTAATGTATGCAAGCATATGCGCTGTTGCACATACGACCTTGTCGCATATTCAAGATACGACCTTGTCGCATATTCAAGATACGACCTTGGTTATCTGATGCGACAATATAAAAACTTGCACTGCAAACATTTGGCAAAAATTCATGACATAAATTTCTTTTCACGTTCTCAATCGCATGAAGTATCGATCAATCCAGCCATTACTTACCGGTGGAGAGTCCAGTGGTGTGGTCTCTGGCCGGTCCAGTCCATGGCGTACGGGTCAAGCCCTGATTGGCTTGCCAATCTAACTCATCAAAGTCCAGTTGGTTCCAGCCACATATGGCCATCTCAAAATCACACTGGTGGTATTTGTCTGAAAAGACAAATTGATGAAAATTTAAAAAAAAATAGTATTTTGTGTGGACACAATACAGGCTACAACTTCTAAAAATGGGTAGCGGGCCTGGGGCTCCCTATGGTGCAGAGGACAAACCCCCTTTGAACCTTCTTGGATGCTTAGGGAGGAGGGCCAAAGTCGTGGTACAGCCAAGCCTTTGAGAAGCCTGGCCAGGCCTAGGCTACCTGGCCTCCTAATCTGTCTTTTGTGAGTCCTAATCCTGTAACAATACAGTACCTGCCAATCAACATAACCTGGGCTTCTGGAGGGCCTAGCCCAGGCAAGCAGAGCTCATTATATAGGCCAGTAGGCAGGGGAAAGCCTGGGCCTGGCCGGGCTTCTCAAAGGCTTGGCTGTACCATGAATTTGGCCCTTGTCCCTTAATTTTGGAGGATTTACAGACACTAGAGGTTCGGACACAATACAGGCTACTTCTTTCTTTCCTTGGTGGCTACTTTTATTATTTCAAGAACATTTTCAGGCACAGGGAGACTTGTAAAAAAATCCTGAAATCAGGAAAAATCCTGAGAAATCACAGGCCCGATAAATGTGAAAACCACACTTACCGCAGCCTTGCTCATCACTATAGTCTCCGCAGTCATCCGTGAGGTCACAGACGCGGTTGTTATCGACGCAGTTACCACGGGTACACGTGAACTGATCGGATCCACAAGGTGTAGACGACGGAGCTGTCAATAAATAACAAGAGAAAAACCTTTCAGATCATTAGCAAAAACATAAATATATATAAGGCCAAAAAAAAATAAGTCTCCGGTTTTTGGTCACAGGTTGGCTTTAAAATCGGTGCGGTGACACACATTTTTGTTTGGAATCTTTTTTTTGATAACCAGTGAAATATGTGATACATGTGTACGCATGGACCAAATTTCCCATATACAAAGTACGGTGGCTAAGAAAGGCCTCACAAATCGGGCAAATGTTTATACCCCTATGCGAAAAAGTCATTTAAAACACAGCGTAGCAGATTTCCAATTTTGGCTGCAATTAAAAAAATTAAAAATTAACGATGCCGATGCGCGGGTCACCAGTATTTTTTTCAGACGTAAACTTTTATTTTCCTTGTAGAAGGAATAGTTTAATTCCTTTCAAAGAATGCATATCTTGACTGAAGCATTGAATACCTTAACGCTGGTATTTTTCAAGGAATTTATTGATCAACCTGCGTTATAAAATTCATGTATTTACTTTCAATTTATCATCTTTTTTTTCAGACTCTTGTTTTTTATTTTATTACAAAAATTACCTGGAAGGCGGCAACCTACAAAGTCGATGTCATCAATGGCTATGTCACCGAGGACTGTGAAAGATCTTGTCGCCTCAAAGACAATCTGAAAAGAAAAAAACGGAACCGGATTTAAAGTAAACCGGTATAAACTGGAGTTAACCTGATGAAACTTAGTGAGCTGTGGAATTTATTTAACAAAAGCATTATCTGAGCATGTTTCAAGATTCATTGGCCTAGTGCAGTCCGAGATTAGAATGGAACCGGATCGGACCGGTGCAAACCTGTTCAAACTGGGTATTACCTACAGGTTGATGAAATTCTTGCATCGGATGATAAACAATTGATTTAATTTTGCCCTGTACCGACGTGTGTATAGGACTGCATACTCAGTACTTTCCGAGTATCTGTGAAAAAAACTACACAGGTGAATTGGGTGGGATTCGAACCCACAACCTCCTGCTTACTAGTGCAAACATAGTTTTTTCACAGACACTCGCACAGCACTGAGTATACAGTGCTATACACACGTCGGTGTAGGGCAAAATTAAATCAATTGGGTATTACCTGTGACCTCTATGCGGTACCTTGTCATAAGCTACCATTACAACCCAATGGCATTGACCACAATTAAACCTAATTTGCTAAAAAATATTTTCGGCCAAAACCAATTTTCCAATTAGCAGATATACACATATGCAGTGTTGGTGATAGCATTACTGATCCATTATATTCAAAGTTGTTCGCCAATATGTCTTTTTTTCTATTAAAAAAATTTACCTCTGAAATTTTTTTGGCAGAAACATAGTGCATACGACGTCATTTGCAAACATGAAGTGGCATATCAAAAGGGTTTTAATAATCTTTTACTGACCTTGAATGGTTGTGTGACACGACCCAGGCCGTACTGCAGGTTGTTCCATTGGTTGCCTAGGTCTTGATCAAAATAGGCGAGCATTGTTCGCGTCGGTCCTGTGGACAGATACACTTCCAGAGAGCCGATGTCTGAAAAACAGAACACAACCAAAACAATAAAATATATTATATATAAGGGATGAGAGCCCAAGCCGTGGCACAGGCAAGCCTTTGATATAGCTCTTATTGTTAATGCAGACTTGACTGACACTTCAGCCGTATTTTTTTCACAACTGCAACTAGTATAATGAGCTCTGCTTGTCTGGGCTAGGCTGTCCAGAAGCCCAGGTTATGTTGTTCGGCAGGTACTGTATTGTTACAGGATTAGGAGTCACAAAAGACAGATTAGGAGGCCAGGTAGCCAGGGGCCTGGCCAGGCTTCTCAAAGGCTTGGCTGTACCAAGACTTTGGCCCTTCTCCATAACTCTGATCAAAATAGGCAAACTGTTGTCTCTGTTGGTTCAATGAAAATGTACGTTTTCAGAGAACCGATGTCTAAAAAACAGGACATGACCAAAATGTATTTCTGGAGTTTGGTGTTGTGTTTTTTGGGGGTTTGGGGTTGTGTTTTTGGGGATGGTTTGGTTTGGGCTTCAAGTTAGGGTTTGAAATTGGGTTTGGGTTTAGGTATGGGTTAATAGTTTTGGGGTTGGTTTGGTTTTGGACTTGTATTTTTAGTCGGAGCTTCAATTTGGGGTTTGGTTTTGGGTATGGATACTGATTTGACTCTGGTTTGGTTTTTAGATTTAGTATTGAGGTTTGATTCATGGTTTCTGAGTTCGGGTTTCAGACGTACCCGTGCCGTACATGTGATACCAGAAGGTGAACAGGCAGCTTGACGAGGCTTGGTTGAGAGTCGGTGACGAAAGAATAGCCTGGCTATAGCTTGAACCTGTGTTGGCGTTCACAAACATGTAGTGACCTGGACAAAAACAACATATCGATTATTATTATTTGATTAGAATCACAGCACCCAAAAAGGCCTAAAATATTCAAATTTTAGAACAAAGACAAAAATACTTAAAAGCTAAAAGGAAAGTGTTACAGACAAGATGACAGGAAAGCAAATGAAAGACAGAGAAACAAATAATTTTCATAAATGCCCGAGACAGTTTAGACAATCTGATTGGACAAAACGTAATCACGTGGGAGTGTATTAACGAATGATATAGAACATGGCCTATCAAAATATAGTATGGTAGACTGAGAGGGGGGGTCTTTTTGTGCAATTTAGTCTTTTACGTTTTATTTTGCATGTAATTGTCCGTTAAGACTGTTTGTTTTATCTTTATTATTAATTCATCTGTATCTCCTTCTGTAATAGTTTTTATATAATATTGATATATTTTTATATAATATGATGGCCCCAAATGATCAGCTATGCTGGATGGGTTACCCTCGTTAAAGATGGTTTGAAATAAATAAATAAATAAAATCAGAACAGCGCGTATGCGCCAGCTGTTTTGTTGCGATGCGCGACGTGGATTTCAACCAATCAGAGTGACGAAGATTGGCATCACGCGTCTGACTCATGTACTTGGGAAGTGTTTCGTGTGTCCCCCAAAAACGTGAATTTGCCCATTTCTATTTGGCTTTATTCAACAAAATTTACAATTTTGAAAACGGTCCTTATCGCCCGTGACTATGCCAAAACCGGTCGTTAACCTGCGGTCAAGACAAACAGTTATTCCCTAATTAAAGTGAAATAAATCTAGACAAACAAGCAGCCATACAGACAGAGTGACAAAAACAGACAAACAGACTGCATTTGTTTCTTTTGATATCTCACCTGCAGCGTTGTTAAGGGTATGATCCTTAGACGGTCCTGTGTTCGCCGACGGAGTTGCCCCCGATCCCAGCTCCCACTTGTAGGAGCCGAGGCTCTCGTCCTTCCAGCCACAAACGCCGGTCTCGAAGACGCAAGATCCTGAAAAGCAAATGACAAACACACATCAAGACCCTTCTCACAATGCAGCTATGTTTGTCTGGTTCCTTGACTGCCCATCACTTAGGACACGAGCCTCATTTTGATACTAAGGCCGTATCCGAAATGGCGGCCTTGGCTACGGCTATGGCTAGATCACTCCAGCATTGCCACTGCAGCCAAATATGCTGAGTCTATGGCTAGATCACTCAAGCATTGCCACTGCAGCCAAATATGCTGCGGCTATGGCTAGATCACTCCAGCATTGCCACTGCAGCCAAATATGCTGAGGCTATGGCTAGATCAATCCAGCATTGCCACTGCAGCCAAATATGCTGAGGCTATGGCTAGATCAATCCAGCATTGCCACTGCAGCCAAATATGCTGCGGCTATGGCTAGATCACTCCAGCATTGCCACTGCAGCCAAATATGCTGCGGCTATGGCTAGATCACTCCAGCATTGCCACTGTAGCCAATAGTCATAGCCATAGCCATAGCTGTAGCCAAATATGCTATGGCTACAGCATACATTAAAACAATGTCGTATCTACTTCCATAGGTTTTGCGTGTTCATCCTGGAACGCTGTAAAAAAGATACGACCTTGTTGCACTGAGCAAAATCCATGTCTACAATAACCCTCCTACTTTTGGTACGTTTTTCATACAAGTTGATCCACCATTTGAAACCATTCGCTTTTGTGGTTTTGAATGGTGAAATAACTGTGTACAGTATTGATTCCCCCAAATGGTTTTGAATGGTAATAATAATAATAATAATGTGTGGACTTATATAGCGCATGTATCCACCAACTGAGTGGTGCTCAAGGCGCATTATATTATTACCCCTGCTCATAAGGCTCATAAATCATTCCTGAAACCATCTCAGCTCCCTGGGGAGTATACAGCTCAATTGCTGCCATTACAGCGCATATAGGGCTAATCAACCAACTCTGCCCTCACAGGTACCCATTTAACCCCTGGGTGGAGAGAAGCAATTATGGTTAAGTGTCTTGCTCAAGGACACAGGTGTCACGGCCGGGATTCGAACCCACATTCTGCTGCTAACACCAGAACTTGAGTCCGGTAAGCTAGACCGCTCGGCCACGACACTCCACTCCACACTGGTAGGTCAGCTAATACAAAACCTTGTTTGGATCTTTTCAAATGGTAGTACAGCTAATACAAAACCTTGTTTGGATACTTCTAAGTGGTGAATCAATGGACCCTCTATACATTTGAATGGATTTGAATGGTAGTAAAGCTTGCTACCAACACTGTTCAAATGGTAACACCATGTGTGTACAAAACCAATGGGCATTTTGCTAAGTGGAGATTTTGAATGGTTTGAAATGGTCTATCAGTAGGAGGGATAAGGTCGTAACTATGATACGACCTTGTTGCACTGACGCGACGATATATACTCACCACAGTTCTCTTCATCTGATTTGTCACCGCATTCATCAATGAAGTTACAAATCTGCGTCTTGTCCGTCAAACATTTGCCGTTCTTGCAGACAAACTGACAGGCAGGGGGCGCTGTGGGCGGCGTGCACAAATCACTGTACATCATAATGTCGTCAACGGCGATATCACCTTGGTAACTAGATCCTTGGACGCCTTCAAAGATGATCTAATGAATATTCAAATATACTGTATTGAATATTCTAGTATGCAAATTGCAGAAGTGGAAATATTTAAAGCCATCAGGATTTTTCAATCAAAGTTTTCTCCATGAGTGAGCAATCATTTTAATTCAAATCTATTTCAAAAGCTTATAACAATATTTCATCACTTTAAAGAATGTTCAGGAGAAGAGTTTATTGCAGGACTTCCCAGGTTTTCCTGAAGCCATATGAGCTCTTGAATTTAACTTCCATGGCATTCCCGGTTTTCCTGAAGTTGTATGGCCTTTTAAATTAAACTTCCATGATATTCCCGGTTTTCCAGAAGGCACATGCACTACTGCATTCACCTTCCATGATTTTCCGGTTTTTCCAGAAGGCATATGAACCCTGTGCATATACTAACCTCATAGACGGTGTTAGGCTTGGGTACATCAACCAGTGTATGCTGCCAGAAGTTACCCTGTGGCTTGTCCTCGGACCAAAGCTTCGTCCAGTATGACGGATGAAGGACGTCTGTCTGTTGCCAAACATTAAGTGTACCTGCAGATAACAAAATTCCAGTACTTCCTTTACACCAATACAACCAATGACTAATCTGGTGAATTTTTTTGCCGTAACTGCAGTGATACCACCTTGCATGTGCGCGTCACCCGCATTCTTAGATACGAGGTAGGCTGGAATTTTGTCATAAAGAGTAAACAGCATTCGGGTGCCATGGCTGAGCGGTTATAGACTTGTGTTCTGATGGCTAAATTGTCAGAATATGGGTTGGAATCCTGGCCAGGATCATGGTGCTTTTGTATGGAGTGCCATGGCCGAGTGGTTTAGTGCATCGGACTTGTGTTCTGATGGTTGAGTCTTCAGAATGTGGGTTCGAATCCTGGCCAGGATCATGGTGCTTTTGTATGGAGTGCCATGGCTGAGTGGTTTAGTGCATCGGATTTGTGTTCTGATGGTTGAGTCGTCAGAATGTGGGTTCGAATCCTGGCCAGGATCATGGTGTTTGTGTTATGGGGTACCATGGCTGAGTGGTTTAGTGCATCAGACTTGTGTTCTGATGGCTGAGTCATCAGAATGCGGGTTCGAATCCTGGCCAGGATCATGGTGCTTTTGTATGGAGTACCATGGCCGAGTGGTTTAGCACATCAGACTCGTGTTCTGATGGCTGACTATTGTCAGAATGGGAGTTCCAATCCTGGTTGCGACCATGGTACTTGTGTCATTGAGCAAGACACTTATTAACTGTACATTGCATCTCTTCATGCAGGAGTATAAATGGGTAGGGTAGAGATGGTTATTGTGTTTGATTAGCCCTGTAGCGCCAAAGGTTTGCACATAATGGGCTGTATAATACTCCCCCTGGGAGCTGAGAAAGATTACAGGAATGATATTGGCCCAGTGACCAGGGGGAAATAATGTAAAGCGCATTGGGACATTATGTGAAATGCGCTATATAAGGAACTGCACTGTGTAGAAAATGAACGCTTGACACGGAATACTGGTACCACCGCAGTTATGGTGGTTCCTAGTGAAATAGTCATCAAATTAGTCTTACGTATTAGTTGGGGAAGCACTTAAATGCATAATAAAAATACAAAACTCTTTTTTCATGTTGCAAATCTCAGTCTTCAGCAATTAGTTTTCAGCAATTAGTGCAGAGATAAATGCCAGAGATAACAATGATGAAATATAACGTACAAATCGAATATATACATAACAGCAAAAGAAACGTCACCCCTAAAAATATTTATTATTTTCATTTTATAATTAATATAATTTGTTTAATGAATAATATTATGAGTATGGAGTGTAACACGAACACAATGTGGAAAATTTGGTTGACCTCAAAATTCGTCATGCATGACGTCTGAGGACACATAAGCTAAACACGTTCTCAGACTTATCAAAATTTAGGGGGTGACGTTTCTTTTGCTGTTATGTATGTATATATATATAACAAACCTATGTGGTCTCCATACATGTGGTACCAGAAACTCAAACACCTGGCGTCTCGCGATAATGTCTCCGACAACAGGTACGCAAAATCGCCCTGGACTCGCGGAGACGACGTCTCGATGAAGACATAGTATCCGTAGGGAGTGCCCAAGGTGTGGTCGGTGTCCGGACCGGTGTAGTAGCTTCCCGTTTTGCCGTTGTTCCGCGTCCAATCAAAATCGTCGCCTGGAATGTTCATGTAAGTGCAGTAGTCCTTCTCAAAGTCGCAGGAGGCTGGTCGGGAGCACTGGGTACCGGTCAGGTCGATGTCGTCGATGGCGATGTCACCTTTGGGTCCGGAGCCGGCTAACCCTTCAAAGACAATCTAACAGAAAGGGAAAAAAATGCAAAAAATAATTGTTATTGGCCTTACGCTTCAAACCTAGCAGGTTCTTTCTCAATAACAATTATTTTGCATTTATACTACAGGTCCTTTTAATAGGTTAGTAAGCAGTTTGAACCAGTTAATTCTCTACTTTGGAGTGCCGTAGTCGAGTGGGTTGGTGCATCGGATTTGTGTTCGGATGGCTGAGTCGTCAGAATGTGGGTTTGAATCCCAACCGCGACCGTGGTGCTTGTGACCTTGAGCAAGACACTTTACCGTAATTGCTTCTCTCCACCCAGGGGGTAAATGGGTGCCTGTGAGGGCAGAGTTGGTTGTTGTGTTTGATTAGCCCTATATCACGCTGTAATGGCAGCAATTGAGCTGTATGCTCCCCAGGGAGCTGAGATGGTTTCAGGAATGATTTATGTGTCTGATGAGTAAATGGGTACCTGTGAGGGCAGAGTTGGTTGATTAGCCCTATATGCGCCGTAATGGCAGCAATTGAGCTGTATGCTCCCCAGGGAGCTGAGATGGTTTCAGGAATGATTTATGAGCCTGATGAGCAGGGGTAATAATATAATGTGCCTTGAGCACCAGTTTAGTGGATACGTGCACTATATAAGTCCACATTATTATTATTATTATTATTTAAAAAGGAAAAAAGATGAAAGAAAAACAAAATTAATGCATTCACATTTTTCAAACTGAGAAGGGCAAACCTTGTAGATTTCATTTCATAATTATGTTTTATTGTTTTTAAAAGCACTTTTATTTTTTGATTCCGCCAAAATATTTTCTGTTCAAGAAATTGACAGCCATTTATAAGGGAACAGCCATTTAAGGGCGGAATTTGATAAGATCCAACAGTTGTTGGAACTTTGTGCCTCCGAATGAAGACAAAATTATTTTGACAATTATTTTGGGCAAAAGATTTAATAATAATGTGTGGACTTATATAGCGCACGTATCCACCAACTGAGTGGTGCTCAAGGCGCATTATATTATTACCCCTGCTCATAAGGCTCATAAATCATTCCTGAAACTATCTCAGCTCCCTGGGGAGTATACTGCTCAATTGCTGCCATTACAGCGCATATAGGGCTAATCAACCAACTCTGCCCTCACAGGTACCCATTTAACCCCTGGGTGGAGAGAAGCAATTATGGTTAAGTGTCTTGCTCAAGGACACAAGTGTCACGGCCAGGTTTCGAACCCACATTCTGCTACTAACACCAGAACTTGAGTCCGGTAAGCTAGACCGCTCGGCCACGACACTCCAATTTAGACATATTTCAAAGGCTATTTTATTTTACCAGTATCCCCTTGACACAGGCTAGTTTGTAGAATTTCCCACATTGTACCATGCATTTAGAAAAAAATCAAATTGAAAAAAGACATTCACCCAATAATAATACGCTGATTGGATAAAAATTTCGCTGACCAACCAATAGGCAAAGGAGACAAAAAACCTATTAAAATACTACAGGACTTTCTATTCACTAAAACAAGAACCAATGAAAACAACC
Organism: Zoroaster sp. YZ-2022; assembly: GCA_029582265.1. Taxonomy (NCBI): domain Eukaryota; kingdom Metazoa; phylum Echinodermata; class Asteroidea; order Forcipulatida; family Zoroasteridae; genus Zoroaster; species Zoroaster sp. YZ-2022. The sequence goes on from CM055817.1 coordinate 53,343,700, forward strand.
GCTCACCCTGTACGATTACGCTGATTGGATAGACATTTTGCTGACCAACCAATAGGCAAAGAAGCTTTACCATGACAAAAACCTAAATACTACAAGACTTTTCATTCATAAAAACAAGAACCAATAAAAACAACCGCTCACCCTGTATGGATATGCTGATTGGATAGAAATTTTGCTGACCAGCCAATAGGCAAAGGAGCTTCACCATGACAAAAACCTAAATACTACAAGACTTTTCATTCATAAAAAATTTAAAAAAACGACCAATAAAAACAACCGCTCACCCTGTACGGATATGCTGATTGGATGGAGATTTCGCTGACCAGCCAATAGGAAAAGTAGCTGAAATACCTCGTCCAGACAGGGGAGCCCATGTTGCCGTTGACTTCGATGTATATCTTCATGGCATTGATGTCAGAGCCGACCATATAGTGCCAGAACTTCATGCAGGTGCCGAAGGTAGGCGGGTACTCCTGGGATCTCATGCGGGCGACGTCGTTGTTGTTCTGCCCCGTCACGTCGATGTACATGTAGTGACCTTTTCGGATTGAGGGTGTATGTGTCAATGACCTCTGTCATCTCTCATCTTATTTTTCTTCTGTTGTTCTTATGTATTTTACTTTCTTAAGGATGTGTCAGGTATCCAGGTATCCGGATACCCGGATACCTGGATACCTGGATACCTGGATACCTAGATACCCGAATACCCGGATACTCGGATACCCAACCAAAAGCATAAACGGGTTCCAATTACCCGTAAAATGACTTTCAAAACATTATTTAAACCACACAAATGGAAGTCTCTGATTTTTTGTTAAAATTGTTAGTGTGAGGAATGGGGATGCTACAAGTCGTTTTTAATATAACGGCGGGAAAATTATTACAGTTAAGTCCACATTTATTATGACTCTAATTAAACAAGAGAAACTTGTGTTCATATTGGTTATTTTATACATTCAGGAGTATTTATGTGTTTTTACAAAATTGTTTACGGGTACCCGGGTATCCGAAGATTTCTAATTTCGGGTATCCGGTTCCCGAAATAACCGAAAACGCAGAGGCTGACTCTGTGAACATTGTTGTAATTTTAACCTTTTTTTTAAATTGTTTCTAATTGTAAAGAGCTTTGAGGCTCTTGCATAAAGCGTTATATATATTCAATATTATTATTATTATATTGATATCTTTTGATATTCAAAACAAAGAGCCGAATTACATTTGAATTTACAATTTATACTTTTTTAAATGGATATGTACATCACAGAGAGAGAGAGAGATTGGCAAGAAGAAAAGAAGAAAAAAAAGTGCAAAAAAGAAGAAAGAGTTTACCTTGTAGAGTACCGTAGGTGTGGTCAGTCGACGGTCCGGTCAGGGATGTGTCTGTGGAGCCGCTGCCGATCTGCCAGTCAAAGTCATCCGTCTTGTCTTGAGAGTAGCCGCACTCACCGTGCTCAAAATCGCAGGTCACTGATAACAAAGTTGGAAGAAAACTGATTGAATTTAATAATGGAAGTTATTTGCGTGCTTTGTGAAAAACAAAATTCTCTTTTTTTTGGCTTAGCAAATTTATCTGCTAAACAAAAATTAGCTGAGAACCAGCCAGAAGCAGTATACATGACGTGAACATTTGGCCGGTAACCTTTTCTGTGCTCAGCCAATTTGTGTGCAAAGCAGCTCTATGAAAATTTGACCCTTGGTGCCAATTGGGCTGCTAAATAAGCAAAGAATTATGCTGTTAGGAAGGAGGGCCAAAGTCGTGGTACAGCCAAGCCTTTGAGAAGCCCAGCCAGGCCCAGGCTTTGCCCAGGCCTAGGGACCTATATAATCCCCTAGCTGTGCACAAAAGACCCTTTACTAATGAATAGATCTCAAATAGCTCTTATTGTTAACGCAGACTTGACTGACACCTCAGCTGTCTTTTGTTCGAAACTGCGGCCATTATAATGAGCTGTACTTGGCTGGGCTAGGCCCTCCAGAAGCCCAGGTTATGTTGATTGGCAGGTACTGTATTGTTACAGGATTAGGGCTCACAAAAGACAGATTTAGGAGGCCAGGTAGCCTGGGCCTGGCCGGACTTCTCAAAGGCTTGGATGTACCATGACTTTGGCCCTCCTCCCTAAGCAGAGCATTGCTATTAAGCAAATATTTTTGCTAAGCAATATTAAAAAGACTACCAGCTAAAGTGTAGGCAATTTGTATGACAGTTTGGCTGGTAACCAACAAAATCTGCTTAATGAATAGTTCTGCTAAGCAGCTCTCCCTGGTTGTAATTTATAAAGAGTTATAAAACAACTTACGAATTGGTGGGCAGGCTCCATTGAATACCATGATATCATCTAGGGAGATGTCACCGGCCCATGATTTGCCTCGGACGCCTTCAAACACCACCTGAAATATTTGCACAAAAAAAAAAAAATTAAATATCGGTCTTGATGAACTTTGAAAAGGAGGGGGTTAAATGTCTCGGATCTGAACTTTAAATATCTGATAGATGAAAACATGGCGTGATTGTCCTACATACCACAGTGAAAACAGCAACCATTTTAAACAGCGCATTGTTGCTGTTTTCACTGCTTGTATTTCAGAGTTGAATGAAGGGGAAACAGACCCAAGCTCAGACTTGAACCAGCAACGGCTGGATTAACACATACACCTGTGCTCTACCAAATGAGCTATCCAGCCTTTTAGATGGTGGTCTCCCACTTGTCAATATCTTTGTTATGCGGGACACTATTCAGAAGCCATGAAACCCATACATGCCGTGTAGCCAGGGATCACACCCTAAGTTACGATTCTAAACCTGGGAAGCGGCAGTCAGGGGGATCACTCAGAGATATCTCTGATCTGGGGTAGCTAGTCAGAAGTCATTGCACCCATACATGCTGTGTAGCCAGGGATCATACCTCAAATTACGATGCTAAACATGGGAAGCAGCAGTCAGGGGGATCACTCAGAGATATCTCTGATCTGGGGTAGCTAGTCAGAAGTCATTGCACCCATACATGCCATGTAGCCTGGGATCATGCCTCAAGTTATGATGCTAAACCTGGGAAGCGGCAGTCAGGGGGATCACTCAGAGATATCTCTGATCTGGGGTAGCTAGTCAGAAGTCATTGCACCCATACACAGAGCTGCCAACTCTTCCGGATTCTGCGGGAAGACTTGTGTTGTGATTTACTTAAAATATAGCAGGAGGCCTCTCCTTTTGGCACCAAAAGGAGAGGCCTCCTTGCATATATTTTAAGTAAGTAAATTACCGTCAAATACGGAAGTCTTCCGCAGAATCCGGAAGAGTTGGCAGCTCTGCATACATGCTGTGTAGCCAGGGATCATGCCTCAAGTTACAATGCTAAACCTGGGAAGCAGCAGTCAGGGGATCACTCAGAGATATCTCTGTTCTGGGGGCGCTGAGTCGGAAGCCATGAAACCCATACATGCCATGTAACCAGGGATCACACCCTAAGTTACGATTCTAAACCTGTGAAGTGGCAGTCAGGGGATCACTCAGAGATATCTCTGTTCTGGGGGCGCTGAGTCGGAAGCCATGAAACCCATACATGCCATGTAGCCAGGGATCACACCCTAAGTTACGATTCTAAACCTGCGAAGCGGCAGTCAGGGGATCACTCAGCGATATCTCTGTTCTGGGAATGCTAGTCAGAAGCCATAAAATTCATTCATGCCGTCGTGTTGCTAGTGATCGCACCCAAAGTTATGAGCACCCCTTAAATTTCCAAAAACCTTCTTTTCTTGCTCTTAATTTTGTTCATATTTGCCTTTTCAGCACAACATTCGTCCTTCCTACACAAATGACGTCCGGTACCTTATGTCACAACACCGTGAAATACTAAATCGAAATTCAACACTTTTTTCTTGCTTAAAATTTGTTTCATCTTTGCATTTCACACACAACATTAATTTTGTTTTCCTTCTACACCTACACCGTATGACGTCGGGTACCCAATGTCGCAAATGCAAAATAATACTCACAGCGAAGGATCCGCTCATCCAGACCTGTCCGTACATCCAGTCTGGTCCCTGATCTCCCTTGCGCGTCCACTGTACCACGTCCTTGGAGTTCTCGCGCCGGTAGACATTCAGCGTGTCGATGTTCGGCCCGTACATGTGGAACCAGAAGCCGATGCATTTGCCGAGGTTCGCCGAGTCCATGTCGGGGGAGAGAAAGTGAGCTTTGGCCCCACTGACCTGTGTGGAGGCCTCGATGTAGATGTAATACCCTATTATTAGCGATCAAATTGACATTGAAAATAAAATCGCACATAAATGCAGGCATTAAGGGAGGAGGACCAAAGTCATGGTACAGCCAAGCCTTTGAGAAGCCCGGCCAGGCCCAGGCTTTGCCCGGCCTATGGGCCTATATAATCCCCTAGCTGAGCACAAAAGACCCTTTACTAATGAATAGATCTCAAATAGCTCTTATTGTTAACACAGACTTGACTGACACCTCAGCTGTCTTTTGTTCACAACTGCAGCCATTATAATGAGCTCTACTTGACTGGGCTAGGCCCTCCAGAAGCCCAAGTTATGTTGATTGGCAGGTACTGTATTAGGGCTGTGCCGGGTATCCGGGTATCCGGATACCCGACCGAAACTGTCATTACCCGGTTCCGTTTTTCGGTTCCGAGTACCCGTAAACGACTTTTTAAAATTGGGACTTACCATTTCAGCGGTGTGAACAGAAATTTTTGACTATTGAACAATGTACTGTTTACACTTTTAGGAGCAATTTTATTCAAGATAACGCCTTTGTAGTATTTTACGGACATTTTCCATACACTTTTGTCTCAAATAGCCTGGCTGCGGCATGCTACAAACAAGTATCAAACTAGCTGCTCAGGATGGAATGTTTGCCTATTGTTCACAGTAATTGGATTAGTGGGACAATAACTGCTGGTTTATGTCTGCACTGGAGTGTGCACCATGATGTGTTAATAGAGGGGATTTTATTATCGAGGACGTCCACATTAATTGTTGTCGTAATAAAAAAGTAGTGTTGAAATTGGTTTTGTTGTGTAATTATTTTGATGTGCCACTAACCATCCCTCAACATATCACCAACATTTACATTTATTTACCCGCCGATACCGAGCTCTCTTGTGTATTACATTTGCTGACAAGGTGACAGTTTGTTTCAAAAGAAAGACATAAAAAAGGAGGTGTTAATTCGGTCATTGTCTTTTAAACCAACAGTAGGATCCATAATCATTCGGATTTGAAAGGTATTATTGGTTGAGGGTTTGATCCTTTCAATTGGGCAGCATATTTTTACAATCACCTAATCTCCTGTCAGTTGAAAAGACGTTATGAGGGACGAAATGCGGTTGCTTATGATGAGCTGCGAATTATGGATCGTCAAACATTGGGAGGGGACAAATTGGCTGAATACTAATTAAAAAGTAGACAAAACTTACACCGATACGTTTTGTTAAGTTATTTTTTGATGAGTGCGCATCCTAAATTTTAGACTCATTTCTTGACTGACCGATCAACACGATGCCACGTTCAACAGGGAATAGTTATGCTTGGTCCCATTTTGAGAAAAAGGGGCCCAAATTGGTAAAAATTCATTCTTTCAAGAAACAATGTTTATTGACAGGTTTATTGACATTTAACTAAAGGTCATTGTGATAGAAACATATTAATATTCAAGTTCTGATTTTAGATTCGTTATTTTTTTGCAGTTTGTTAGTTTAATAATATCAAATATTATTTTAGTACGCAAAATCATGTCCTTATCCAAAGCCAACATGGCGTACGGGATATCCTTATTTAGAAGACAGGGGCGCGAAGGCGCAAGCACATGAATGTTTTCTCACAACGGGTTAGTTCCGCCCACATCGCCTTTGACCAATGGCATTATTCAACACGTGTTTTGTGACATGAACATTAAAGTCAACTTGCACTACGCATGCGCTCTGATCCAAAGCCAACATGGCGTACGGGATATCCTTATTTAGAAGGCAGGGCGCGGCAAGGCGCGTGCAAGCACGTGAATCGTTTTCCCACAACGGGTTAGTTCTGCCCACATCGTCTTTGACCAATGACATTATTCAACACGTGTTTTGTGACATAAACATTAAAGTCAATGCATGCGCTCTGATCACGCACGCACCAGTGATTACTAAGTATTGTCTTCTGATGATGGTACTTTGGTAGTCACTCCCTGACACAGTCACGTGCGAGGTCGCTGTAGCTGCGTGATGCACCGGCCATGCGTGCACGCTGCAGTGATCAATTTTTACGGTTTTATTTCAGAAATAACTTTCCGTAAATTAATACAATATTTTGTCACCAAGATGTTATACTTTAATAAAGATCGAATTAAATATGGTATCCTCTGTATTATAAAGGTCAATTTTGTTAACGTTTACATGTATTTGTTTCCTTCCTCCATGGTACACCAAAGGAGGCATGTTTTCAACAAGAATGAAAACGGGTATCCGGGTATCCGAACTTTCCTGATTTCGGGTATCCGGTTCCAAAAATATCCGAAAACGCACAGCCCTATACTGTATTGTTACAGGATTACGACTCGCAAAAGGCAGATTAGGAGGCCAGATAGCCTGGGCCTGAACAGGCTTCTCAAAGGCTTAGCTGTACCACGACTTTGGCTGACCCAGGAGGGCCAGTTGGGCTGGGCACATTCAAACATTGAAAAAACTATCCTCTTAACAGTTTAATGAATGCTCAATGGGCCCTATAGGGAATACTGGCCTAAGTGGTTCTGAAAGAACCAGCGGGTTACAACTCGACGTTTCGATCAGTATGCTCTGATCGTCTTCAGGAGCATGGTGTCACCACAAACAGTCTTTATTTAAAAAAATAAACCACAGAAAAATGAATTTTTGTTCAAACGTACCATTTTCACTGTTAGTCGTGTGGTCAAACGAGGGCCCCGTGTCTGTAGAGGACGTTCCTCCTTTGTGGCGGATCCAGTCAAAGTTGTCACCCTTTGTGGGCTGGGTCCACTTACACAAGTCTACCTCAAAGTCACAGTCATATATACTAGGAGCTGCAGAAAAAAAAATACGGAATATTATCAATTTCTTTTAAAACCTACAAAAGCACAACCTTGAAGGGCCAGTATCATCACGATCAGAGCAGATTTTCAACAGGGCATGGAATAGGTTTAGCCTGAAGATCTGTCATCGCGCTTTGAGCTAGAGGCACGTGAATTACGCCAGATCCTGGCCGTGCAGCCGTCACAATTTTTCCCAGAGATTCAACTTTGACCTTGGTTGGTAGCTAGCACGCAAGCCTTGAAGCGTGATGTCAGATCTTCAGCACGACTTGTCCATTGAAGATCTGACATCACGCTTCGAGGCGTGATGTCAGATCTTCAGCACGACTTGTCCACTGAAACCCTTTGAATGGTATGCCTGGAGCCTGTCTATATTGTTAATATAGGATAAAGACAGGGGACTAGACTAGGGATAGGTGTCCTAGTTTAAATTAAGATTTAGTTAAAGATTTTAAAATTACTAGCTCATTTATGCAGCAGCAACGGTAATATGACCTTATCATGTGGGGTATTATGGCAGTCACTAGGTTAACCCTCCTATAGGTTTAACACTCAAAGACACTCAAAATTTCTATGTCTCTCTTAACCCATTGACTTTGTGCAGTGCACTCAAATACATGCAAACACATGTGGCTGTGTGATAGGAGGTCAAACCCAAAGACACTCAAAATTTGTATGTAACTCCCAACCCATTGACTTTGTGCAGTGCACTCAAGGAGGTCAAACCAAAACCAAGTACATACACAGCTCTGTGTGACTCTGTGGTTTGACCTATTGGCAATGCAACCAAAAATACTCAAGTGAGTGTCTGTGGGTGCCGTGCTGACTGGGCCAAATTTCAGCCTGGGCATAGGAGGGTTAATCTAAAACTTGCACTCCGAATCCCTGTTGATCGTGACAATATTGTTCCTTTAATTGTTGGAACATGTATACTACTCAAAACAATTTAGGGAACACCGAAATAATCGTAGTTAAAGCAAGATCATTTATTTCAGATAAACACAATGTTTCACAGAATTGATGAGAAACAACTGCACAATGAAACAGATGATAAAGGATGCATGTAGTGATTACACATTTCATGACATGACCACTGAAAGAGAGAGGGGGTTGCAAATGAAAATCCCGGTTCATGGAATATTTCAAACCTATTTGATGTTAAAAATCTGGTGTTCCCTAAATTGTTTTGAGTAGTATATATACATGTATAACGTCCATATCTAGGTTTTTGGTTTCAGTTTTGTTTTCAGGACAAAAAGCTATAGCTACCATGAGTAGGGGGTCCTGGCGTCGTCGGTGGCAGCGTCGGGATAATGATGCAAGCTGAAGGCTCAATGTCAAGATCATCCAATGCCATATCGCCTCGGTAGTCATTAACATATGTCCCTTCAAACAACACCTGCAAAGACAGAAAGAACCATGGTTCAATACACTATCCGTTCCGTGCATGACCTGTTGAGGCCGCACATTTCTAGATCACTGTTAGGGAGGAATTCAGGCCAATGTCATGGTAAAGCCAAGCCTTTGAGAAGCCCGGCCAGGCCCAGGCTTTGCCCAGTCTGGTCCCTTTCTATGTTATATGAATCCGTTGCAATTTGCATCTTTGCAACAATTTTTCCTGCACAAATTCAAAAACATTCATGTCCTATGTGACCTAAGGGAGGACGGCCAAAGTCATGGTACAGCCAAGCCTTTGAGAAGCCCAGCCAGGCCCAGGCTTTGCATAGGCCTAGGGGCCTATATAATCCCCTAGCTGAGCACAAAAGACCCTTTACTAATGATTACATCTCAAATAGCTCTTATTGTTAACACAGACTTGACTGGCACATCAGCTGTCTTTTGTTCACAACTGCAGCCAGTATAACGAGCTCTGCTTGCTAGGTCTTCCAGAAGCTTAGGTTAGGTTGATTAGCAGGTACTGTATTGTTACAGGATTAGGACTCACAAAAGACAGATTAGGAGGTCAGGTATCCCAGGCCTGGCCGGTCTTCTCAAAGGCTTGGCTGTACCACGACTTTGGCCCCTCCTCCCTTATGTTTTTTTTTAATGCATACATAAAATATACATAAAACATGTGTAAGTATGAGGTGAGATATGAATATTCATGAGTGTAAAAGTTTAGTTATTTATGAATATTAATTAGCGCTATTTACATACCTGGAATTCCTCAGTGCTGGTCAGACTGATCTGTTTGTTCAGCCAGACGTTGCCATGGTCACCGGACTGCGACCATAACGTGGTCTTGGCATTTTTCTTATCTTCAGTGTACACTGTCAGCGTGCCGATGCCTGCAAACAAGGATTGGGAAAAAGTCATTGGTAACACCATGTTATATCTCTACATAAAATGGCAGTTTGACAACTCAACGTTTCGATCAGTGTACTCTGATCGTCTTCAGGAGAAATAATTTGTAAATCGTTCAGAAACTAATAAATTAGTTAGAGGAAGAATTGTGGCACCACCAAGTTATAACTGTAATGACTTGTAATAGTGAGTGGTTCTGATAAAGAACTGGCGGTTTGAGAACTCAATGTTTCGATCTGTATACTCTGATTGTCTTCAGGAGAAAAAATTTGTAAATAGTTTTCGGAAAAAAAATAATTAGTGAGAGGAAGAATTGTGGTACCACCAAGTTATAACTGTAATGACTTGTAATAATGTTGGTTCTGAGAAGAACTGGTGGTTTGAGAACTCGACGTTCCGATCAGTATGCTCTTCAGGAGCACGCAAAACCAATTAGTCTGTCACACTACCTTTGCCGTACATGTGATACCAGAAAGAGAGGCAGGAACCGGTCGTAGCATCCAGATGTTGGCTGGTCAGGACAACCGTGTCTCCTTTCTTCATCCCAGTGAATGACGTCTCGTAGTAGATATAGAAACCTGATCAAAGTATGAAAAATAGATTTGATTTTGATTTGATTAATTTAGCAATATTCAGTGTCTTAAAGATGGTATAGCCTGTGTTTTCCTAGCATATTTCTGGGATATTGTTAAGTTCTTTCGGGTACACCGTATATTAATCTTTTCTTGGAAGAAGTGATGGCTCAGAAGAGCCAGTTGGTTTGTTGGTTCTCCTGATAACGACTAGGGCAGACTAGTTGAGACTAGTTGAAACGGTGAGAACAAACCAACCGGCTCTTCTCAAAGCCATCACTTCTTCCAAGAAGAGATTAACAACATCTATCTCCACCATGCAAAGCCTCAAATCCTACCAGCAGTGTAGCCAGGACTTTTTCAGTGGGGGGGGGGGGGGGGGCCCATTGCTTTTCAGTGGGGGGGGCCCAGGTGGTATGGGTTTTTCCCCTTTTCTTTTTCTTTTCTGTTTTTTGGGGCACTGTGAGGATTTTTCATGGGCGGGCACCTGGGGGGGGGGGCACTGGAAATTTGTGGGGGGGGCACGTGCCCCCCCAGGGCTACGCCGCTGAATCCTACATCATGTTTCTGGAATATGGGCGATACATCTTTTAAAAAAAATACAAGAACATTCAAAATTCATTCAATATTAAAGGAAATAGAAAAAAAAGACATCTTACCACTGTCGGAATCGGTCGTGTGATCGGTACTTGGCCCTGTGTATAAGCTCAATGTGGATCCCTTGGTGCGCAGCCAGTCCCACTGGTCCGTTGCCTTGTCGTTGGACCAGCCGCACATGTCCAGCTCAAAATCGCAAAGACCTTTTGAGAGATGAGAATATCCAAATATAATGTACAGTGTTGGGAACACCTGCGTCCAACTTCACAGAGCCGCTAGTAAAGCAGCCGTTTTTTTTGTTGCTTACTGTACGTTTTTCATTTCATAGCGCTTCTAACCGTTAAGCATAGAGAAAGGCACGCTAACTTGCCGGCCGTTATTGCTAAGCAAATGAGTGACACAACAACACAAATCCACGGTGAATGCGCCGCTCTGAATTTTCTTGCTAACCTATGAAATACGCTTATGCTTAAGCAAATTTTTCTGCTACAGTAGGCACAAAATTTTGCTTACCGGTAAACAGCGCTATATGCTGGGCCCAATTTGATAGAGCCGCTAAGCTGGTCGTTACTGCTAGTAAATAAGCAACGCAACAATACAAATCCAGGGTGAATGCATCGCTCTGAATTTTCTTGCTAACCTCGATCAACAGGACATGGAATCGGAGCGCTTGTTTTAGATTAACTCAGTGACTGAAATTAATTTCCCACAAGATAAGGTCGTATTACCGTTGCTGCTGCTAATGTAATAATAATAATAATGTGTGGACTTATATAGCGCACGTATCCACCAACTAAGTGGTGCTCAAGGCGCATTATATCATTACCCCTGCTCATAAGGCTCATAAATCATTCCTGAAACCATCTCAGCTCCCTGGGGAGTATACAGCTCAATTGCTGCCATTACAGCGCATATAGGGCTAATCAACCAACTCTGCCCTCACAGGTACCCATTTAACCCCTGGGTGGAGAGAAGCAATTATGGTTAAGTGTCTTGCTCAAGGACACAAGTGTCACGGCCGGGATTCGAACCCACATTCTGCTGCTAACACCAGAACTTGAGTCCGGTAAGCTAGACCGCTCGGCCACGACACTCCATGCTGCTGCTGCTGCATAAATGAGCCAGTAATTTGCAGTCACTGTGTTCATCTTAAACTAGGACATCGATTCCGTGCGCTGATGAAAGTCTGCTCTGGTCGTGACGATATTGTCGCTTCAAGCAAATTTTTTCTACTAAAGTTAGCAAATGGAACACAGCCCATTCCCAAGTAAGAACGGTGTGCGGCCCAATTGGAAGAGCCTTCCCAAAAGACCATTCCAAGGGTTCCGAGTTCTGAGAAGCATCCTTACCGGCACGTGGGCATGATCCTCTGGACAAGAAGATGTCGTCTATAGCAATGTCTCCTCGGTAGTCTGAGCCAACGATGCCCTCAACGATAATCTGGTAATCGTGCTTGGCGCTGAAGGTGATCTGGATGAAGCGCCACTCGTTTCGCTGGTCTCCTGCGCAAAAAAAAAAAAAAGAGGGGGAAAATTTGTACGACCGTGTTTAATATTTGTAGCTTTGCATGGTGAAAAGGATAAGTAAGGACTATTTACAGTGACACCATGTAGTAAGATTTGTAGCTTTGCACGGTGAAAAGGATAAGTAAAGACTGTTTGCAGTGACACCATGTAGTAAGATTTGTAGCTTTGCACGGTGAAAAGGATAAGGACTGTTTGCGGTGACACCATGTAGTAAGATTTGTAGCTTTGCATGGTGAAAAGGATAAGTAAAGACTGTTTGCAGTGACACCATGTAGTAAGATTTGTAGCTTTGCACGGTGAAAAGGATAAGTAAAGACTGTTTGCAGTGACACCATGTAGTAAGATTTGTAGCTTTGCACGGTGAAAAGGATAAGGACTGTTTGCGGTGACACCATGTAGTAAGATTTGTAGCTTTGCATGGTGAAAAGGATAAGTAAAGACTGTTTGCAGTGACACCATGTAGTATGATGTGTAGCTTTGCATGGTGAAAAGGATAAGTAAAGACTGTTTGCGGTGACACCATGTAGTAAGATTTGTAGCTTTGCACGGTGAAAAGGATAAGTAAAGACTGTTTGCGGTGACACCATGTAGTAAGATTTGCAGCTTTGCATGGTGAAAAGGATAAGTAAAGACTGTTTGCGGTGACACCATGTAGTAAGATTTGTAGCTTTGCACGGTGAAAAGGATATTAGGGACGTCCTCAATAATGACTAGGCCGAATTCCTGCCGACTGTCTGCCGACTGTCCGGGTTGCTAAGGACCGGCCAGTCGGCAGACTCGCCGTCCAGAGTGAATTCACGCTTGGCTGAATTAATGAGGCTGCCATAATTCTTGACGCTTTGTTATGTTAATGTTGTTGTTGAATATTTACTACTTCCAACTTAGTAGTTAATCCGTCTGCCGACTCAGCAGACAGATTTTGTTTTGGAGTTTATTCAATTTGCGTCTTCCAAAATACAGCAGATGAATGGCTATTATAATCGTTAAAAATGTCCAGCACTTAAAACACTCAGTTGTGGGACAAACTTTGCGTTGTTGATTTTATTGTTACTTTGAGGCGGAAAGTGTAAGATCTTTAAAAGAAAACGGATCCCCGGAAATTCTTGAGGAGCACGTGCCCATCGGCAACCACAATAGTCAAATGTTTAAAATGTATCAATTTGTATCAGCCACCCTGCTGGAAAATTCCATGCGGCTCCACGAGAATCTTTGAAGTTTTTTTATATTTATTTTTACAAAGACGGCAATCCTAACAAAACAACAATACCGCTGTCAATCACTCTGTCTGGGGATTTTCGGTCTGCTCCATTATTTATCTCTCGGACATGAATTTATTCCCTGGTGGTATTTCAGGATATATTACTGGTTACTGTGACATGCCTATAATTATGTACCCTTATTTTATTTCTATTTTTTTTATTCTGATCCATAGGCCTTGTAAAAGTTTATAATCTGAGCCAGCAGAATCATTTCCCCTGTATCGCATCGCAAAATGCGACGTAATTTGGACAATCTGCAATGGAATTTCAAACAATACATTGCAGATTTTGCCATACAGATTTGTTTTCACTATTATAGTTTAATAATAAACATTTTTGAAATCATATTCACAAATCTTTCCCGAACTATCATGTGATCCGTCCTGACTGGGTTTGTTTCCGTGTGTCCTAACCACGCCGGGGTACGTCCGGTTTTATCTATGTGCATACCGTACATGCAACTTTATTTCCCAGCAATACGTAAGGATTTTATCCGCAATGCCCAAAATGCTATGTGCATGCATTATTTTTCTGCTGACGAATTACGGGCGAAATTCCCGAAATGGAAAACACGCAACAACCGCCCCTTTTTTTTCGCTTCGCACGTGTTTATTTTTTCTTGTCCTGGGTTTGGGGGTTGGAACATTGCGCAATTGAGTCACCCCCTATAGTACCGTGTTCAGTTCACACGTGCGCCTTCATACGATCACTACGGCCGTATTGAAAGGAACTCTAGAAATGTTACAACTTCGTTTTATAATAAAAGTTTTTGAACATTTAACAAAATGAGCATTCAATTTCGGCACATGATATGATTGTACTTTCAACCACGGTGAGACACTCATTTTCTTAACAATTTTTTAATGTCGCTTCATTAGTTTCAAATCCTGTAACTTCTCTTGCAGAATAGCGGCACACATTGTTGTCATTTCAGTGAACGATTTCCCCTGTATCACATCGCAAAATGCGATGTAATTTGGGCAATCTGCGATGGCCATGATTTCAAACAATGCATTGCAGATTTTGCGATACAAATTTCGACAGATTTATAAACATTTTTGAAATCATATTCACAAACCTTTCCGGAAATAACGTTTACATGTATATTTCCGACCAAAAAATATCCAGCTATCTGTCCCGACTGGGTTTGTTTCCGTGTGTCCAGACCACGCCGGGGGTACGTCCGAGCGACGTACGTGTTCAACGATGACTTTACGCCGACGCGACGGTGTTGATGCAACAGTAAACACAACTTTATTTTCCAGCAATCCGTAAAGGTTTTTTCCGCAATGCCTAAAATTCTATGTGCATGCATTATTTTTCTGCTGATGAATTAACTACGAGCGAAATTCCCGAAATGGAAAACACGAAACAACCATGGAACAACCGCCCAGTTTTTTTTATAGCTTCGCACGTGTTTATTTTTTCTTCTCCTGAGTTTGGGGGTTGGAACATTGAGCAATTGAGCCACCCCCTATACACAATAGTACGTACCGTGTTCAGTTTACATGTGCGCTTTCATACGATCACTACGGCCGTGTTCAACAAACACTAGAAACGTTACCGTAACTTCGTTTTATAATAAAAGTTTTAGAAAATTAACAAAATGAGCATTCATTTATATATGTAGTGGTGAGATTTAGAATCATTTCGGCACACAATATGATCGCGTTTTCAACCACTCATTTTCCTGACGAATTTTTAATAATCAAAATCAAGCTTGATCATACCACAAAGTAACGTTACACTCGGCGAAATTCACTTTGAAAAGCACCCGAACATGTCGCAGTCGATAATTTGTTTTCGTGATATTGCCTCTGTTTTAGCGATCGATAATAATGTAAACAAAACAAGAAAATGGACGGAGGACTAACTTTCATGAATGATTGCAATTTGGCGAAATAACGGTTACACGTGAGTTTTTTACCACCTGTGGCTCAATTTCCGGACACTAAAATTATTATTTCTGGTAAAATTTGGACATTCATATTATGAACCAAACGACAGTAAAGCCTTAAAAAAAAAACCTTTACCCTATGCACACTACATACTGTAATTTTAAGCATTTTTAAATTTGCTACACAAAAATTCACAGATTGCTATACAAAAAAATTATTTTGCTATGCAAATTCAGTTTTTGCATCGCAGTTTTGCAATGCAAAATTTTTGAACGAAATCGTTCCCTGGTCATTTTAATATGCTGGACTTTCTAACCTTAGTTTTTGAAAACGGAATATTACAAAGTACATTAAGTCTACTTGAAGTGGTTAGCATTACTTGATAAACCAACAATAATTATATCTACCCCTGAAGTGTTATTTTTTTTATCCTGCCCCAAAGGTCTTTAATAAAAGTTTGTAAACTACTCAAGCAGAATGACTGACAGGTTCATTGTTGTCTAAAACTGACTGCTGTCTTGGTTGGCAAAACATCAAAGGATTTTGTAGGGTCCTCTCCAGCTCCACAATAACTCTGGTATTTGATGCAGAAATCACCGATCCTAATCACAATGGGAGGTGAAATCCCTTTGTGGGTACGGCCAGACCGCCGGTCTGCAGACTCGGCAGAGTCGGCCTACTCGGCAGACTTAGTGGAAATTAAAATATCAAGGAACCTTTTCATATACAGTACATTGTTATGCTAATAAGGCGGACTGGCTGGATCCCAGTTCGGTTACTAGGGAAGTCTTTTGTTCAATAAAGTAGGCAGACTCTGCAGCCATTCGGCAGACAGTCATTATTGAGGACGTTTGCGGTGACACCATGTAGTAAGATTTGCAGCTTTGCATGGTGCAAAGGATAAGTAAAGACTGTTTGCCGTGACACCATGTAGTAAGATTTGCAGCTTTGCATGGTGAAAAGGATAAGTAAAGACTGTTTGCCATGACACCATGTAGTAAGATTTGTAGCTTTGCATGGTGAAAAGGATAAGTAAAGACTGTTTGCGGTGACACCATGTAGTAAGATTTGTAGCTTTACATGGTGAAAAGGATAAGCAAAGACTGTTTGCAGTGACAGCATGTGAATTCTCAATTGAGTAGTAATTATTTCTAAAAAGAACTGGTGGTTACAACTAGACGTTTCGATCAGTATGCTGTGATCGTCTTCAGTAGAACGACCGTGTTTATCGCTATTTTAACAGCGATTTCAAGAAGTTTTCTTCATTGGAACATTGCTATTCTACTTGAGGATGGGAAAACAAATGCTTAAAAAAGACACATCTCTCAAAATAATCATAAAAGATATGGTTTTACAGGAAATAAGTACCGAAATTAATTTATGGTGGGTCCTGTCATATTTTGGCACTTTTTTTACTGTTTTGGGAAATATCTCTTTTCAAAAATGAAATTATAAATGTTCCATGGAAAACAAAAATTTATAGAAATCGCCGGTAAAACATGCGATACATCTTCACTGTGTTGTTACTAATCGAACATTCAAGGTAGTTCAAATGAACACAACAAATAATAATAATAATAATAATAATAATAATAATAATAATAATAATAATAATAATAATAATAATAATAATAATAATAATAATAATAATAATAATAATAATGTAGACTTATACAGTGCACGTATCCACCAAACTGGTGCTCAAGGCGCATTATATTATTACCCCTGCTCATCAGGCTGATAAATCATTCCTGAAACCATCTCAGCTCCCTGGGGAGTATACATCTCAATTGCTGCCATTTTGGCGCATATAGGGCTAATCAAACACAACAACCGACTCTGCCCTCACAGGTTACCCATTTACCCCTGGGTGGAGAGAAGCAATTATGGTAAAGTGTCTTGCTCAAGGACACAAGCACCAAGGTCGCGGTTGGGATTCGAACCCACATTCTGACGACTCGGCCATCAGAACACAAATCCGATGCACTAAACCGCTCGACCATGGCACTCCAATAGAAGAAAAGCCGTCAGAATAGAGAAAACAACGTACAGCTTTAAAGGGGCACTGTCGTCACGATCAGAGCAAACTTTCAACAGGGCATGGAATTGATGTCCTGGTTAAAGATGAACACAGTGACTGAAAATGACTGGCTCATTTCTGTGGCATTTACGGTAAATACGACCTTATCATGTGGGGAATTATTTTCAGTCACTGAGTTAATCTAAAACTAGCACTCCGATTCCATGCCCTGTTGATCGTGACGATTATGCACCTTTAACGTATGGGGAAATGTGAATGGTAATCATTATCATCAAAATGAAACACACGCGTATATTTTGCGAAAATAGTCTATGCCCTACATACACAACTCACCCGAGAGAGTGAAGAGGGCCGTGGTCTTGACCTGGGTCACCGTGTCGTAGCCGTAGACGTTGAGCTGCCCGATGGTCTGTCCGTTCATGTGGTACCACATGTGGAGGCACTCCCCGTACGTATCGTCAAAGACTGGGCTGAAGATACGGGCGGCGTCGCCTTTTACTCTGGGAGAGGATGTCTCAATGTAGGCGTAATAGCCTAAAAAATAACAGTTAGAAAGAAAAAAAAGGTTATGTAAGGATTTTTTTTAAATCTCCGGTTTCTGGTCGGCTTCAAAATCGGTGAGGTGACACGCTTTTCTTTTTCTTTTTTTTTGGTAATTTTTTTTTTTAAATTTTGCCAACAGGGAAATACGTGATACATATACATGTACACGCGGGGACCAAATTTCCCATATACAAAGTACGGTTAGATAACAGAGGCTTCACAAATCAGGCAAATGTTCATACCCCTATGTGAAAAAAAATCGTTTAAAGCACAGCACGGCAGAATGCCAATTGATCCAGCAATTTTGGCTGCAATTGGACAATCGTTTCATAGCAAAAAAATTTAAAAATTAAAAATGCTGACGTGCGGGTCTGAGGCAACACACGCGGAGACCTGAAACAAGAGACATTTTTTTTTGGGGGGGGGGGGGCATAACTACCAAATGTATGATATTACAAGTTCAGAACACTTTGACAAAGCAAACAAAAATATAACAGATGATGGCGACTTACCCACATTGGTTCCGGTTGAGTGATCTTTGGTGGGTCCCGTGCCAAGCGAGGGCGTACCTCCGTAGTCACGCTTCCATTCGAAGTTGCCTGACGAGTCATGCGTCCAGCCGCACCAATCGATCTCAAAGTCACAGATGGCTGAAATGGGGGGAAAAAGTAAAAATAAAAGTATCACAAGAATACATTGTACTTTTCTTTTCCCTTCTTGCGTGTTTGTCTGTTTATTTCCCTTGTCGTCTACCTGTCATGGAGTGTCGGACTCAAGTTCTGGTGTTGTCAGAATGTGGGTTCGAATCCTGGCCTGGCTGGTTGTTGTCCTTGAGCAAGACACTTAACCATAATTGTTTCGTCCTTCGGATGGGACATTAAGCTGTAGGTTCCGTGTGTTGTGAAATACGTATAAAAGAACCCAGGACACTGAAAGAGAAGGGGCTTGCCCCGGTGTTTCTGGAATAGGCAGCAATACACAATTGAATGGGATGTCCAGATACTGTGCACCTTACAAAGTGATCTGATATATGCTACGATTTACACATAATTTTGTTGATTACCAGAAGGCGTTTGATTCCATCGAACACAAAGACATGTTCAACGCCTTGAGAAAAGTGGGAATACATGAAGGCTATATCAGCATCTTACAGGACATATATACAAATGCTACCGCCAAGATCCACATCGATAAAGGTGTCTCAAAAGAAGTGAAAATAAAGAGAGGGGTACGACAAGGAGATACAATATCCCCAAAGCTTTTCACAGCGGCATTGGAGGAGGTGTTTAAACAAAATCAGATCTGGAAGTAAAGGGAATGGATATCGACGGAGAAAAACTCACAGACCTAAGATTTGCCGACGATGTAGCTATGGTTACAACATCAGTAGAAGATATGGAGGAACAGCTTAAGCAGAGAAAGCAAACAAGTGGGTCTAACAATGCACAAGGATAAAACTAAATACATGACAAACTTTGACACAAACATATTGTCATTGAAAACCATAAACTAGAGAAAGTGGGAAATTACAAATACCTGGGCCAAACTCTAAGAATGAAAGACACAACGAGAGAAGAAATTATGTCGAGAATCAAAGCAGGTTGGAGAAGTTTTGGCATGTACAAAGACATATTGACCGACAACAACATAGCAATGTCACTTCGAAGAAGAGTGACTGTGTACAACCAATGCATTCTAACAACCATGACTTATGGAGCAGAAACATGGAATACAACAAATGAGTTGAACAACAAATTGATAACAACACAGAGAGCCATGGAGAGAAAAATGGTACATTTAACAATACGGGATAAAGTTAACCATAACAAAATATGAGAGAAAACAAAAGTCAAGGACATCATTGAAAAGATAAAGGAGACCAAATGGAGATGGGCAGGCCATGTGTTAAGGGTCCAGGGCAACAGGTGAACTAGGCGATTGACAGAATGGCAGCCTAGAACAGGCAAGAGAAAGAGAGGACGGCAAAAGAAAAGATGGAGAGATGACATAACAGCACACATGGGCACGGCAACATAGACCAGAGTGGCTAGAGAGAGAGAGACAAATGGAAGTTTTATGAGGAGGGCTTTGTCCAACAATTGGACGAACTATAGCCTTGATGATGATGATGATGATGATGATGACACATAATTTTTTATTGTTTTTCACCAGAAAAGGGTCCAATTTTATAGAGCTGCTTAGTAGAAAATTTTGCTAAGCAAATATTTGTGCTATTAAGCAACAAGGGAGGATGGCTAATTAGGGAGGAGGACCAAAGTTGTAGTACAGCCAAGCCTTTGAGAAGCCCGGCCAGGCCCAGGCTTTGCCTGTGACTCTCTAAGGGAGGAGAGCCAAAGTCATAGTACAGTCAAGCCTTTGAGAAGCCCGGCCAGGCCCAGGCTTTGCCCATGCCTAGAGGCCTATATAATCTCCTAGCTGAGCACAAAAGACCCTTTACTAATGAATAGATCTCAAAATAGCTCTTATTGTTAACACAGACTTGACTGACACCTCAGCTGTTTCTTGTTTCACAACTGCAGCCATTATAATGAGCGCTACTTGCCTGGGCTAGGCCCTCCAGAAGCCAGTTGATTAGCAGGTGCTGTATTATTACAGGATTAGGACAGATTAGTAGGCCAGGTAGCCCAAGCCTGGCCAAGCTTCTCAAAGGCTTAGCTGTAAAACGACTTTGACCCTCCTCCCTAAAACAGATACACTCATTTTCAGTCAAAGTTTAAATGGTAACAAAGTTTATAGATGGAGACTTACTTGAATCTTGACACGGCTTGGTGTCGAGTGAGATGTCGTCAATGGCGATGTCTCCATAATATGAGGAACCAACAACGGATTCAAAGACGACCTTTTCACGACGTAAAGGAAAGAAAAAAATGATTACGGAAATCTTGCAGAGCCCACGTCATCTGAGTGCATACATTTTTGTGAAGCACGGGGCAAACTTCAAAGAGTTGTTAACAAATGTTGCTTAGCAATTTGCTTAGCAAATATTTCTGTTAAGCAATTTAAAAAACAAACAACCATTCAAAGTCTATAATTTTGTATGTAGAAACTGACTGGTAACCCCCCCAAACTGCTCAAAAAAAATTCAGCTAAGCAATAATTTCAGCTATTAAGTTGTTTTTTTCTGCCAAGCGTATTTTCTTCTGAGCTAAGGAAACTTCTCTGCTAAGAAAACTTCTCTGCTCAACAAAAGCTTTTGACTAAACAAATGGGCATACTTAAATTTTTTTCTACCAAGTCAAGTCAGTCACTCATTCAGCAAAGCAACATTTTTCTGTGAGGCAAATTTTTCTGTGAGGCAACATTTTTGGTAGGTCAATATATTTTTCTTCTAAAGTGTATTTTCTGCTCAGCGAACTTTCTGCTGGAGAGGCAACATTTGATTTGCTCTAAATACTTACTTGACCAGGCCAAATTTGTCGGTGAGGTAACATTTTTGGTGGGTGAATATTTTCTGCTAAAATGTAAATCTTTCTGCTTGAAGGGACAAGATCGTCCCGATCAACAGGACATGGAATCGGAGCACTAATTTTGGATTAACTCAATGACTGAAAATAATACCCCACACAATAAGGTCATTAGTGAGGACATATTCCCCCAAGCTCCATGCATCCCTTGTTTTTGGCCAGTTCCTGCCAGGTTTACATTCTCTGAACACTACAATAGAAGAGTCTAGTGATAGCTATTGTGGGGATGTGGAGAGTCTGTATCAGGAAATATCAATTGATTTGATTGTTGCTCTTGTATGAAGCACTGTTTAGGGAGGACATCTTCCCGAAATTAAGCTCCATTTATCCCTCGTTTTTGGCAGGTTCCTGCTGTCCAGTGCTATAGCTATTGTCAAGGGATTATAGGATTAGATAATCCTCCAGCAGTCAGATTATAGGATTAGATAATCCTCCAGCAGTCTACTTAAGCAGCAGCATTTTCCAGAGTCCGGCATTCTCCTGAGGACG
The DNA here is from genome assembly GCA_029582265.1 of Zoroaster sp. YZ-2022. Lineage (NCBI taxonomy): Eukaryota > Metazoa > Echinodermata > Asteroidea > Forcipulatida > Zoroasteridae > Zoroaster > Zoroaster sp. YZ-2022. The sequence goes on from CM055817.1 coordinate 53,365,456, forward strand.
ATCAGAGCATACTGATCGAAACATCGAGTTGTACCTCCAGTTCTTTTCAGAAGTAATTACTACTCAATTGAGATTCCACATGGTGTCACCGCAATTAGTCTTACTTAGGATTAGATAAGTTGTAGTTGCTGTTTCTTTGTGTATCCATGGGATCTTTATGGATTATGAGGGGATTAACTCCTGAGTTAAGTGATCTCTTTGTTCGGCTACTAGGATCTGGAAGATAACGAGCTCATTATAATACCCAGAGGGAACCAGCCAAAATTTGGAGGTTTTTTGGGTGTTGGGGTAAGATGTCCTCCCCTTACTGTTGCTGCTGCATAAATGAGCCGGTAATTTCCAGTCACTGTGTTCATCTGGGACAATTATTCCATGCCCTGTTGAAAGACTGCTCTGATCGTGACAAGACCTGCCTCTTTACACTATGAATAACTTTACCCTGAAAATGCCCTGAAAATCTGTTTTACCATGAAATAAATAGTTCACGACAACTTCATGATGACACAACACCGTGAAATTGCCATGAAATACTCTTGGAATTCCTTCACCATGAAAACACTGTGAACCATGAAATGCCACCATGAAATGCCATGAACTTCTCGTGGTACTTTTGGGGCAGCTCATTAATTCTCGAGAGCACCATGAATTTGCCATGAAATCACCGTGGATATTATTGCCAATATCTGAGAGGAGGAGACACCGTAAAATTGCAGTGAAATTACGGTGAACTGTTATTTCAAGGCAAAACAGATTTTCAGGGTATTTTCAAGGTGAAGTTGTTCATAGTGTTAAGAGGCTCCATTTTAATTTGCTCTGCATACTCACCGACCACAACGTGTCTGACTTGATCTCCTTCTGCCCTCGTATCCACTGGTTCCCCTGCGTCCCGTACTTTGTGAAGATCAAGTTGTCCTTGTTTTGGTCGTCCCGCAGGTAGACGTTCAATCGGTCGACGTGCGGGCCGTACATGTGATACCAGAATTGGAGGCAGCGTCCGTCGGTGGGGTTCTGAGCGGGCGCGTTGATGCGGGCCTTGTCGCCTTGGTAATTGGGGTAGGACGCCTCCAGGTAGATATAGTAACCTTATGAAGGAAATAATAATGATGATAAGGTAAGGAGTAGAAGACGAAATCAAATTTATGGACTCGAAACATGCAGACTCCAAATTGTGCAACGCTAAAGACTTTGTAAAGTGACAATAAAGTGGGTTTGCAATGAGACAATGTAGACACATTTCTTTTTCCGGTCGTCCCTCAGGAAAAATTACAACTGATGACAACTAGCTGGATGTGTTGTGCCAATATTATGCAGCCTGATAAAATATGTATAAACATGTTTTATCAGAGAGCTAGAGCAGACTAGTCGAAACGTTGAGAACAAACCAACCGGCTCTTCTCATCAGAGCCATCACTTCTTCCAAGAAGAGATGATTACATGGTGTCACCCGAAAGAACTGAAGTATCTATCTCCACCATGAAAAGCCTGAAATCCTACATTAATGATCCTATGAAAATTATAACACATGTCACCTGTAGACCCACTCTTTCTTATCCAATCCACCACGTAAAGCTTCAAATCACATATAGGGAGGAGGGCCAAAGTCAGGCAAGCCTTTGAGAAGCCCAGCCAGGCCCAGGCTTTGCCCAGGCCTAGATGCCTATATAATCCCCTAGCTGAGCACCAAAGACCCTTTACTAATGAATAGATCTCAAATAGCTCCTACTGTTAACACAGACTTGACTGACAGCTGTCTTTTGTTCACAACTGCAGCCATTATAATGAGCTCTACTTGGCTGGGCTAGGCCCTCCAGAAGCCCTGGTTATGTTGATTGGCAGGTACTGTATTGTTATAGGATTAGGACTCACAAAAGACAGATTAGGAGGCCAGGTAGCCTGGGCCTGGCTGGGCTTCTTAAAGGCTTGGCTGTACCACGACTTTGGCCCTCCTCCCTTACCAGATTAACAAACACTCATAAAAGCTGACCATCTGGCCAGCCGTTTGCTACTACTCTATCTTCTATTAAAGTTTGGGGGAAAAAATCATTATTATTTAATATTCATTTAAACAAACTTACACAGTATATATTGATCAGCCCTGGGTCGTTTTGCATCAGAAAATGTTTCGGTTACCATGGTAACTCATTGAATTTGAAGGAAAAATGGCCGACGATGCCTAATTACCTGAGCCTGTGGTATGATCGTGCTCCGGGCCAGTGTAGGTACTCCCCGTGCTGCCGATGTGTCTCGTCCAATCAAGATTGTCGTCGTTCATCTGGACAAAGCCGCAAAGATCCGTCTCAAAGGTGCAGTCCATTACTGGAAGAGAGAATGAAACAATTTTTGTCTGTGTCAAGTCACAATTTATTTTTGTCCAAGTCAAGTCAAGTCACAAGTCATTTTTTTCCAAGTCAAGTCACAGAGAGTGTGCATACTCGTAGAAGCAGTTTGGCCAACACAACCAATGGTGTACGATCCCTTCAATGTATATCTTGATTCAAAGAGAGTAAGCATACTCATAGAAGCAGTTTGGCCAACATTACCAATGTTGAACCTTCCCTTCGATGTATATCTTGATTCAAAGAGAGTAGGCATACCCATAGAAGCAGTTTTGCCAACATTACCAATGCTGTACCTTCCCTGCGATGTATATCTTGATTCAAAGAGAGTAAGCATACCCATAGAAGCAGTTTTGCCAACATTACCAATTTTTCAGGACTTTTCAAGACATTCAAAGATGCATATGACACTGGAAGAGAGGGGTTGACTTACATGGAGCCGTTGTCGATGGTGGTGGGAGACCATCAAAGCAGGACACCGGCTCGATATCGATGTCGTCGAGGGCGATGTCTCCCTGCCAACCATTGTACGTCGCTTCAAACACAATCTGACAACCAAACAAGAAGATATAGTTTTCCAAAAACGCATATAATGTTTTTCAGAAGGTTATAAATTTCAAGGGTGTGATTGGGCAGTTTTGAAAAATCCACGTAAATTTTGCTAGGGGTATTGGGGCCGCTGTTGTGAACAGCGCTGGGGTGAAATCTATAGTTCTGAGCATTTGCTTTTCTTTCCTTTATTGCTTAAATCTTTAAAATCCAGAGGATCACAACTTTGCGATTTGTAAAAATCTGAAAATCCTGAAAAATCCAGACAAATCACACCCCTGAAATTTTTGTTGTTTGGAATGAACAAAGAAAAATTTACGAGAGAGGGATTTGAACATGCAACCTTCAAATTGATGCGCCAGTGCTCTACCAAATGAGCCATCTGGTAGTTTTCTGATTTTGTCAATATATGACATAAAACACAATAAAGGGGGCCACTTTGCATCCGTCACATTAGCAGTTTTTCCAATGGTTGTTATTTATTTTTAAGTACCTGAAACCGACCAAAAAGTGTTTCAACATGTGAATGGACATGCAGGCTTATACTAGAACTAATTTGAGTTGATTTATTTTATTTTTTTATTTTTTTATTTATTTTTTCACCCTCAAATTTCCATAAAAATTGGACGGAAAAAGTTACCTCACTTTTCCGTCCATTTGTTGATGGAAATTTTAGGGAAATTTAAAAAATAATAGTAATAATCAACTCAAATTATCTTTAGGATAAGCATGCATGTCTATTCAAATGTTGAAATTCTTTTTGGGTGGTTTCAGATATTTAAAAAAAATTACAACCATTAGAAAAACTGCTAACGTGACGGTAGGAAAGTGGCCCCCTTTATTGTGTTTTATGTCATATATCAATTTCAACAATCTTTCAACGGACACAGCGTAGATGCATTTAATCCTGTAACAATACAATACCTAACCTGAGCTTCTGGAGGGCCTAGCCCAGCCAAGTAGAGCTCATTATAATGGCTGCAGTTGTGAACAAAAGACAGCTGAGGTGTCAGTCAAGTCTGTGTTAACAATAAGAGCTATTTTTTTTACCTGGAAATCTTTGTCGTTGATCATCTCCAGTTGACCCTGTCGCCACTTGTCACCCTGGTCTCCGCTGATGGTCAGCTGGGTCGTCGTAAATCCGGCATCGTCCAGAAAGAGCACTGACAAATCTCCAATATCTGTGAGAAATTCATTGCGAGTTGACATATAATGACTGCCTAGGCTAGACTTCTCTCGGTATATCTAAATTTAACACCAGGCCTCATGAAAAGTTTTGTTGGCTGGGTGATAACATTATTGAATCTATCCAAATCCAACAAAACCAGTCATTGGAGTTTCACGATTCTGCGGTAGTCATTTTTTAATATAATTTTTTGGTTATTTTGTTTGTTACCGTATGTTTGTTTGATGGGTTATTTTTTGGGGGGAGGGGAGGAACTTACGTGAATCTATCCAAATCCAACAAAACCAGCCGTTGGAGTTTGAGAAATTTGTGTTAGTTATTTATGAATATCCATTTGGTTAGTTTGTTTGTTTGATGTTTTTTTTTTTAAATTTGGGGGGGAACTTACGTGAATCGATCAAAATCCAGCAAAACCAGCCATTGGAGTTTGATAAATTTGTGGTAGTTATTTCTTTAATTTTAATACTTGTTTTGTTCTTTTGTTTTGTTTTGTTTGTTTGTTTATTTTTTTGCTTGTTTTTTTTTTTTTTTGGGGGGGGGGAGGGGGCCATCAAAATGAAAATGAGAACTTACGTGCACCCAACATGTGATACCAGAAGATGAGACAAGACCCTTTAGTTGGTTTCAAGTACTCGCTGACCAGCCACGCCTTGTTTCCGTAGAACGCTGTGCTCATCTCCACAAAGATGTAGAATCCTGGGGGGGGGGGGGGGGGAAAGACAAAAACCATCGTAGGCTGACGATGGAACTCAACTTTGTCGCCACAAATTGTCATCGTCACTGTCAATGTCATTATTATATTAAGGCTACTTCTACATCGGGTGTCAAGATGTCAGGATGACGCTGTTATTGCAACATCTGTTGCATATCTTCCCTTTAAAGTAGAACCCCTTTATAGAAGCCTTAAATTGTCATTACCATTGTCGTTGTCATTGTCACTGTCGTTGTCGTTGTCATTGTATTATGCTTACCATATATAGAGTTGGTTGTGTGGTCCACTGAGGGCCCGGTGTAACTACTCGGAGTCGATCCTCTGGATAGAAGCCAGTTTAGATTTACGGTGTCGGTGTTGTCCCAGCCGCACAAATCATCCTCAAAGTTGCAGAAACCTGCGTTGATATACAGCGGTGAAAAAACAGCACAGGAGTGTATAGGCTGATTGATTATTAGGACAGGCTCGCTGGGCGGGAAACTTGAAGAGTTATTGAATCGAGTCTTGAGTGACTTGACTTGAATCTGAATTTAATTCATGTTTTCTTTGACTTGTGACTTGGTTTGACTTGTAAAAAATAATTGATACTATTAATATTAAGAGCCATCATTAATTTAAGGTGGCTCTCACCCCAAAAAACAGTTTTGGACATTTTGGAGTATTTTTGCATTTTCCTTTCCTGAAGTAAAACAGCAATGTTTTGTTGCTGGTAAAAAAGTGAAAAATAAGCAAAATATCTTTTGAGTAACATTTACTTTTTTGAGAAACAGTTTCTAGGCCAAAAAAGGAAAGACTCCATATTTTTTTTGTTTTTTTTTGTTTGTTTTTTTGTTTTGTTTTTTTGTTTTGTTTTTTGGTAATTTTTTTGTTTTGCCAACCAGTAAAATACATGATACATGTTTATGCAGTTGTTGGAACAAGACCAAATTTCTCATACATAAAGTATGGCGGATAATAACAGAGGCCTCACAAATCGGGCAAATGTTCATATCCCTATGTGAAAAACTTGTTTAAAATACAGCACGGCAGAGTTCCAATCAATCCAGCAATTTTGGCTGCAATTGGATATCGTTTCATAGCCAAAAAAAACACCCCGTTTTTGGCCTGATAGTTTTGATTTCCTAAGGGTTTATAAACACTGACCGCTGCAATGAACAATCTGTCTGTTGGCGTATAACTCTCACCTTGTCTGGCGCACTTTCCCCTGACTATGTCCACGTCGTCGATGGCAATATCAGATTTGGAATTGGTCCCGGCCTCGGCTTCAAAGACCACTTTGAAAGGATGGCCGGCCAACACTGTGGCTTGGCCATACCTCCACACATTCTCTTGGTGACCTGAAAAATAAAATTAAAAAATATGAAATCAACATTTCAATTTAAGTAATATTTGTAGCTTTGCACGGAGACTCTTTGCGGTGACACCATGTAGTAAGATTTGTAGCTTTGCACGGTAAAAAGGATATTGTTAAAGTAAAGACTGTTTGCGGTGACACCATGTAGTAAGATTTGCAGCTTTGCACGGTCAAAAGGATAAGTAGACTGTTTGCGGTGACACCATGTAGTAAGATTTGCAGCTTTGCACGGTGAAAAGGATAAGTAGACTGTTTGTGGTGATGTAGTAACATTTGCAGCTTTGCACGGTGAAAAGGATAAGTAAAGACTGTTTGCGGTGACACCATGTAGTAAGACTTGTAGCTTTGCATGGTGCAAAGGATAAGTAAAGACTGTTTGCGGTGACACCATGTAGTAAGATTTGTAGCTTTGCATGGTGAAAAGGATAAGTAAAGACTGTTTGCGGTGACACCATGTAGTAAGATTTGCAGCTTTGCATGGTGAAAAGGATAAGTAAAGATTGTTTGCCGTGACACCATGTAGTAAGATTTGTAGCTTTGCATGGTGAAAAGGATAAGTAAAGACTGTGGTGACACCATGTGAAATTCTCAAATTGAGTAGTAATTAGTTCTGACGTTTCAATCAGTATGCTCTGATCACCTTCAGGAGAATTTCAATTTAACTTTAAGATGCTCAACAAAATTTTCTGCTATCAGCTCTATGAAATCGGGCTCAGCTCTTATCAGTGGTGTGATTTGATAAAGGTAAAAAATCATGAAAAATTGGTAGCGGGCCTGGGTCTCCCTTGGGTCTAGAGGACAAAACCCCCTGAACCTCCTGTGGGTAGCAGGCCTGGGTCTCCCTTTGGTCTAGAGAGGACAAAACCCCCTGAACCTCCTGTGGGTAGCGGGCCTGGGTCTCCCTTTGGTCGAGAGAGGACAAAACCCCCTGAACCTCCTGTGGGTAGCGGGCTTGGGTCTCCCTTTGGTCTAGAGGACAAAACCCCCTGAACCTCCTGTGGGTAGCAGGCCTGGGTCTCCCTTTGGTCTAGAGGACAAAACCCCCTGAACCTCCTGTGGGTAGCGGGCCTGGGTCTCCCTTTGTTCTAGAGAACAAAACCCCCTAAACCTCCTGTGGGTAGCGGGCCTGGGTCTCCCTTTGGTCTAGAGGACAAAACCCCCTGAACCTCCTGTGGGTAGCGGGCCTGGGTCTCCCTTTGGTCTAGAGGACAAAGCCCCCTGAACCTCCTGTGGGTAGCGGGCCTGGGTCTCCCTTTGGTCTAGAGAACAAAGCCCCCTGAACCTCCTGTGGGTAGCGGGCCTGGGTCTCCCTTTGGTCTAGAGGACAAAGCCCCCTGAACCTCCTGTGGGTAGCGGGCCTGGGTCTCCCTTTGGTCTAGAGGACAAAGCCCCCTGAACCTCCTGTGGGTAGCGGGCCTGGGTCTCCCTTTGGTCTAGAGGACAAAATCCCCTGAACCTCCTGGATGTTTAATTTTGGATGATTTACAGACTCTCCACATCCCCACAAACAAGAAACTAGAGGTTTGGACACAATACAGGCTACTTCTTTCTTTCCTTGGTGGCTACTTCTCTTCTTTCAAGAAAATTTTGAGGCAAAGTGAGATTTGTAAAAAAAAAAATCCTGAGAAATCACAGGCCTGTCTTTAATATGAAATTTTGTTCTGCAAATAATTTTGGTAAGCAATAAAAATCTACAAATGATAAATATTCTGTTAACCCTCGCCCTCGCCCTCGCCCTCGCCCTCACCTCGCCCACTAACTCCACCCGGAACAGTCTAAATTCTCATCCGCAAAAATTCTCTCCCTCACTATTTTTTACTCCAAGTCTCCTTCCAAACCTTTAGAAAAACCTTATTACAATAGAAGCTGGCCACGCTAGTTTGATGTAAAGTTCTGCTTTGTCTGGCTGGGCATGGCTGGCCCAACATTAATCTGTCCACACAATGGAAAGGCTTAATTGGCAATTAAAAAGGTTTATCCTCTGCAGGAACACTCTTTTGTCAATGGATTAGGGAGTTAACAATGGAAGTATTTTGAGGACTGCTGCTTCATCACTGCTTTCCGGGGCGAGTCTCACGATAATACTGGGAGAATGACCCAGTGGTTTTTGCAGGCGAGATTGGCCAGGGTCCCTAAAAAAGTTTCTGTAAAATTCTTACCAGCTTGCTCCCAAGATGGCTTGCTGTCTTGATCCGTCTGCATATCGTGGGACATGACGCGGAGAGTGCCCACGTCCTTGCCGAACATGTGGTACCAGAAGCGTACGCACTCGCCGTTCGTGTCCGAGTACTTCGGACTCAGCAGACGACCTTTGTCACCTTTGGATATCGGTTTCACCATGGTAACCAAGGCATACTTCCCTGAAGAACAAACGATATTCCATCTCATTAAACATTTGTAATGTTATGATCTGTCTTCTCTGTTTGCACATTTCAAAGAGAACTATTTAAATCTATGTTAACCCTAACCCCCTAGGCATTCTGGCTAGGAACCTTCCCGATTCCTCCAAAATCCATCAGTGCACTTTTGGAAACATGCCCTTTATCTTCAAAATAGGTTTTGCTTGTCCATCATGGAACTCTGTATAAAAAAGATACGACCTTGTTGTACTGAGTAAAATCCATGTCTGCAACAAGGTCGTAACTATGATACGACCTTGTTGCACTGAGTAAAATCCATGTCTGCAACAAGGTCGTAGCTATGATACGACCTTGTTGTACTGAGTAAAATCCATGTCTGCAACAAGGTCGTAACTATGATACGACCTTGTTGTACTGAGTAAAATCCATGTCTGCAACAAGGTCGTAGCTATGATACGACCTTGTTGTACTGAGTAAAATCCATGTCTGCAACAAGGTCGTAACTATGATATGACCTTGTTGCACTGATGCAACAATTTATATTGTAACTTGGAAGTTGTGATATGGATATTAATGTGAATGAAATGAACTACTACCGTCATCTGTAGCAAAGAATTTTAACACAAAGATTCTGAAAGTCTACCTGAACTGGTGCCAGTAGTGTGGTCCAAGTATGGTTGGGTACCATACGGTTGGTCTCCGCTCGCAAGCAACCAATCAAAATCGTCGGCCGAGTCCTGGGTCCAGGAGCACATACCCATTTCGAATTCGCAGTCCTCTGCAAAATCAGTCCAAAAATAGTCCAATCAATTCAATAAATTGATACAAAATACAATTTTTTTCTTCTGTTTCAAAAGCATGAGATGAATGGAGAATATTGGTGCAATGGATTGATTTTTATGGAAAAAGTGTTCTTCAAAAATCTGTATACTGGTTGGAAAAAAACAACACGCAAATTGGAAAATAAACATTAAAAACCCTCCTATTATAGCTATTAACTTGAGTGGCAAATAGCTAATAGTGGTCAAAATCAGTCAACTGACTGTTTTTGACTGTTGAACCAACTATGCACACAGGGGCATTGTTGACTGGTTTTGACTGTCATTTTGACCACCTCAACAATACAAGACAATGCTTTTACCAGTCAAAAATGGTCGACTTATTTTGACCTGTAAATGTACTTACTACACGTAAAGTTTGACAGTGTTTGACTTTTAAGTGCACCAGATATACCTTGGCAAGTATATCAACATTTGGACTGATTGTGGCCCTTGCAGTCACAGAAGGTTTGACAGTGTTCGACTTTTAAGTGCACCAGATATACCTTGGCAAGTATATCAACATTTTGACTGATTTTGACCCTTGCAGTCACAGAAGGTTTGACAGTGTTTGACTTTTTAAGTGCACTACATATACCTTGGCAAGTACAGTATGTCCCCAAAAAAGTGCCACTCTAACTATTTCTGAAAATATACCAAAACCCTGAAATACATTTTGGAACTTTTTCAATTGCACAGATACTCCTAATCCTTGGCCTAAACACCTGTGAGTTTTATGTAATCACAGGTATCTGTGCAATTGAAAAAGTTCCAAAATTTATTTCGTGGTTTTGGTATATTTTCAGAAATAGTTAGAGTGACACTTTTTTGGGACATACTGTATATCAACAATTTGACTGATTTTGACCCTTGCAGTCACAGAAGGTTTGGCAGTGTTTTGATTGATAATACATTTATTTCAATGCTGTCCTTGGAAATAGAAATATACATTGCTTGTAATAGGTTGAAATACAGTATTACAGGTACATTGAATATATATGAAATTATTACACAAAGGACAACATTTAGGTTTGGGTGAAGCAAAAATGCTTTTGTGCCCTAACCTAGGGACAGACAAGGAGACAAACAGGACAAAGGACTACAAAAACATACGAGTGTGCATGCAGGTGCTAAGACATAAACAATACGAAATAAATTAAAAGTTGCAAGTTATGAATATGCATCAAGAAGTTGTTTTTTTTAAAGTTTTTTGACAAATATAGCCTGAGAGGGTGACGTTTTTATAATAATAATAATAATAATGTGTGGACTTATATAGCGCACGTATCCACCAACTAAGTGGTGCTCAAGGCGCATTCCTTTTTACGTGCATTACACAACACACGGGACCTACGGCTTTACGTCCCATCCGAAGGACGAAGCAATTATGGTTAAGTACCTTGCTCAAGGACACAAGTGTCACGACATGGATATTTTTTTTGGAAGCACTTCGAGTATTGTGTTTGACTTTTATTAAAGTGAACTACATATACCTTGGCAAGTACATCAACATTTCGACTGATTTTGACCCTTGCAGTCACAGAAGGTTTGACAGTGTTTGACTTTTCAGTGCACCAGATATACCTTGGCAAGTATATCAACATTTTGACTGATTGTGACCCTTGCAGTCACAGAAGGTTTGACAGTGTTTGACTTTTAAGTGCACTAATAATAATAATAATGTGTGAATTTATATAGCGCACGTATCCACCAACTAAGTGGTGCTCAAGGCGCATTATATTATTATCCCTGCTCATAAGGCTCATAAATCATTCCTGAAACCATCTCAGCTCCCTGGGGAGTATACAGCTCAATTGCTGCCATTTCTAGCGCATATAGAGCAAACCAACTCTGCCTTCACAGGTACCCATTTAACCCCTGGGTGGAGAGAAGCAATTATGATTAAGTGTCTTGCTCAAGGACACAAGTGTCACGGCCGTGATTCGAACCCACATTATGTTGCTAACACCAGAACTTGAATCCGGTAAGCTAGTATATCAACATTTTGACTGATTTTGACCCTTGCAGTCACAGAAGGTTTGACAGTGTTCGACTTTTAAGTGCACTAGATATACCTTGGCAAGTATATCAACAATTTGACTGATTTTGACCCTTGCAGTCACAGAAGGTTTGACAGTGTTTGACTTTTCAGTGCACCAGATATACCTTGGCAAGTATATTAACAATTTGACTGATTTTGACCCTTGCAGTCACAGAAGGTTTGACAGTGTTTGACTTTTCAGTGCACCAGATATACCTTGGCAAGTATATCAACAATTTGACTGATTTTGACCCTTGCAGTCACAGAAGGTTTGACAGTGTTTGACTTTTCAGTGCACCAGATATACCTTGGCAAGTATATCAACATTTTGACTGATTTTGACCCTTGTAGTCACAGAAGGTTTGACAGTGTTTGACTTTTAAGTGCACTAGATATACCTTAGCAAGTATATCAACATTTTGACTGATTTTGACCCTTGTAGTCACAGAAGGTTTGACAGTGTTTGACTTTTCAGTGCACCAGATATACCTTGGCAAGTATATCAACATTTGGACTGATTTTGACCCTTGTAGTCACAGAAGGGACTTACTTGTTGGTGGGCAGACACCATAGTATATCAGAATATCATCAATAGCGATATCTCCAGTGTATGACTTCCCTGCAATGCCTTCCCATACAACCTACAAATGAATCAAAAAAGAGAAAAAAATGAAACAGGCTTCGGCAAACCCAGAGCAATCAAGGATCAGCAAAAAAAAAAATGGCTGTAAATCCTGTTGTTTTATGCACATTTTTTATTGAAGGTCAAAAAGCATACTCGTAGAAACAGTTTTGCCAACTTTTTTTTTTTTTTTTTAAATTTATTTTTATGCAAATCGCCCCACACAAGGCCAATGGCCACTCCAAGGTGGGGGCTACTAAGTCATTGAGTTGTTACAACGACTCCACACTGAAGAAACCAGCCCCTCGCACCGAAACAAGACAAGTTAATAACCAGCCTCTTCACGGTGCGAATAGGACTGGGAGGGGTAACTAGTCCAGAACAAGGCAGTTGTTAAACTGCCTCTGCCCCTATAAGCAATTATGGTTAAGTGTCTTGCTCAAGGACACAAGTGTCACGGCCGGGATTCGAACCCACATTCTGCTGCTAACACCAGAACTTGAGTCCGGTAAGCTAGACCGCTCGGCCACGACACTCCATAAATCAATGCTTATAATCAATGCTGTACCTTCCCTTTTGTGGTAATTTTTTTTTTAAAGTAATCTAGTAATCTTTGGATGAACACATTGATATCAATCATCCTTGAATTGTATCAAACATCCTTGAATTTAAAAAAAATGGTTTCTGCATGAGATCTTCCCATTTTAAGGATTGACACTGAAATTAAGAACACTGAGTGTGTATTGACTAGCAGTGGCGTGGGGGGGGCGGGGGATCACGTGCCCCCCCACAAATTTCCAGTGCCCCCCCACGAAAAATCCTCATAATGCCCCAAAAAACAGAAAAGAAAAAGAAAAGGGAAAAAACCCATACCCCTGGGCTCCCCCACTGAAAAGCAATGCCCCCCCCCCTGTGCCCCCCCACTGAAAAAGTCCTGGCTACGCCGCTGTTGACTAGATTGACAGATTCTAAATAAAACTTGTCACTTTTCACCAAAAAAATATATGAAATAATTGAGTTTAACATTTCACAGTGATTTCTAACCTGATACCTTTTTAACCAGTTCGCGTCGGAGGCCGTGTAAACACGCAATTTGTTTTTGGACAGCGAATTGGAGAGCGTCTAAACACGCCACAGGATTCTCGGGAATATTTGTATAGATTCCCCGTCGACGTGGCAACGAGCCATAAGCATACGGTGGAAGACGCGGTCTCCCCGGTCACGCTCTGGTGAGCACCATTGTTTGTGTTTGTGCGGTAAAAATAAACCCGCCACGGGGGTTCGGAAAAACTTTTTTATTCCTGGTGCGAACTGGTTGAATCTTCTTTTGCAATGTTTAGAGCCTTTTTAAATGAAATAATTCCAATAATATTTGTAATGTTTTCAATTCAATGTATTTTTACTGTGTACACATTTCTTACTTTGTAAATTTGAATATTTTCGGCCCGTTGGCTGCTGTGAAATTCAAATTAAATAAACCAGAATAAATAAATAAATAAATAAAAATTGATACAAACAGGTCTGAGAAAAGAACAGTTTTATTTCTGTGGATCCGATGAAGAGTTTATACACTGTAACAACCGAAAAGATGGCATCAATTCTAAACACAAAAGAAATTCGGTCGTACCTGCCACGACTTTGTCGACTTCACCGAGTACTGAGCCTTCAGCCAGACATTCCCCTGCGAGCGAGAGCGTGTCCATATCAGCGTGTCCTTCTGACCTTGCCGTAAGTAGACGTTGAGCTGGTTGATGGACAGTCCGTACATGTGGTACCAGAAGGTCAGGCACATCTGACCGCCGGTGTACACCGTCGGTTCGTTGATGGCCGACATGAGTTGAGCTTTGTGGTTGGTACCCGCATAGCTGGTTTCCAGGTACAAGTAATATCCTACACAGGAAGGAATATGTTTTGGATTTTATTTTACTTCCATGTAAACCGTCTCCCCACCCCTCCCCCACCCCCTTCCCACTTAAAGGGACCAGAGCCGTAGCGAACGGGGAAGGGGGGGTATGACACCCCCCATAATGTTTCTCAGTCGGCATTTAGAGCCTCAGTCGGCAAATGAAGCATCAAAGGTACGAGAACAAGGGTTGGTCCAGAATAAATTTGCAGTCGCGGCAAACCTAGAGCTATGGGTTTGCCGACTGCAAATGTATCGTGTTTCTAAGCACTGAAGATTTGGCCGAGTTGTTTGTTATCAGTTGTTTGGGGTAATGTCTGACGGCAAATTGGCTTCCACACCCATTGGCGGATCCAGGGGGGGCTAAGGGGGCTGTAGCCCCCCCTAAAATCGTAAAAAAACTAAATTTTTAAAAAGGGAGAGAAAAAGAGAGAGAGAGAGAGAGAGAGAGAGGAAGGGGAGGGGAGAACGCACTCCCATTCCCTCACTGTGCTTTGTTTTTCTCTCCCTTTGATTATTTCATTGTAATTTTTGTAGTACTGAAAAATAATTGTTTTTGATTCTCAGCCGCCCCCCCCTAAAAAATGTTCTGGATCCGCCCATGACACCCCCCCCAAAGAAAATGCCTTCGCCACACCCCTGAAAGGGACAATATCATCACGATCAGCAAGGCATGGAATCGGCGTAACAGTTTGAAATTAACTCAGTGACTGAAAATAATACCCAAAATGATAAGGTCTTATTACCGTTGCTGCTGCTGCTGCTACGGTAATAATTTCCAGTCACTGTGTTCATCTTAAACTTGGACACCGATTCCATGCCCTGTTGAAAGCCTGCTCTGATCATGATGATATTGTCCCTTTAACTTTTATTCAAACCCTAACCACCCCATAACCAAAATCCTCCAAAGGGGCACTTTTTCGGACAAATGATTTCAGCAGTGTTGGAAACTGGTAACTTACACCTCTTCAAATGGGACAAAATTACTACCTGGCAAGAAGTACAGGCCATAAGTGCTGAATATGAAAGATCAACGAAAATACATGGTGCATTTTGAAGATAAGGGCATGTTTCCAAAAGTGCACTGATGGATTTTGGAGGATTCAGGAAGGTTCCTAGCCAGAATACCACAGGGGGTTAGGGTTAAGGAAGGTTCCTAGCCAGAATACCTATAGGGGGTTAGGGTTCAGGAAGGTTCCCAGCCAGAATACCTATAGGGGGTTAGGGTTCAGGAAGGTTCCTAGCAAGAATACCTTGGGGGTTAGGGTTAAGGCACCCAAAATTGGCCCATGAATTCAATGACGTCTCTCCTTACCAGTGTAGTCACCGTAAGTGTGATCGTAACCAGGACCGGTGTCGTAGCTACCAGTGGCTCCTGACTGTCTCGTCCAATCAAAGTCGTCGTCGGGAGAGGGTACCTGGATGTAGCTACAGATGTCTGTCTCGAAGGTGCAGTTCAGATGGTTTCCTAGGATACAGAACAACATTTGGTTATTAGGGAACAATAC
This sequence comes from Zoroaster sp. YZ-2022, assembly GCA_029582265.1. Classification (NCBI taxonomy): domain Eukaryota; kingdom Metazoa; phylum Echinodermata; class Asteroidea; order Forcipulatida; family Zoroasteridae; genus Zoroaster; species Zoroaster sp. YZ-2022. The sequence goes on from CM055817.1 coordinate 53,380,845, forward strand.
AGTCTGAATCAACAGGGCATGGAATCGGTGTGCTAGTTTTAATTTAACTCAGTGAAAATATCCTGAAAATCAGTTTTGCCTTGAAATAACAGTTGACCGTAATTTCACTACAATTTGTGTCTCTTCATCTCAGATATTGGCAATAATGTCCACGGTGATTTCACGGCAAATTCACGGTGCTCTCGAGAATTAATTAGCTGCCCCGAAAACTGCCACGAGAAGTTCATGGCATTTTCACAGCGTTTTCACGGCGAAGGAATCCCAAGAAGTATTTCATGGCATTTTCACTGTGTTGTGTCGTCGTGAAATTGCAGTGAACTATTTGGTAAAAATGGATTTTCAGGGGATTTTCAGGGTAAAGTTATTTATAGTGACATGACCATTGCTGCTGCATAAATGAGCCAGTAATTTCCAGTCACTGCATTCATCTTAAACTAGGACACCGATTCCATGCCCTGTTGAAAGTCTGCTCTGATCGTGACGATACTGTCCCTATAATAACTTTCTTTTTCAAATCAATATATTTTTTTTACATTTATCAAGTCAATATTGTTTTATAAAACTAGTGTTAAAGAAACATTTTCCTGAAAACAAAACAAGGTAAGGGACAAGGGCCAAAGTCATGGTACAGCCAAGCCTTTGAGAAGCCCGGCCAGGCCCAGGCTTTTCCTCTGCCTACTGGCCTATATAATGAGCTCTGCTTGCCTGGGCTAGGCCCTCCAGAAGCACAGGTTATGTTGATTGGCAGGTACTGTATTGTTACAGGATTAGGACTCACAAAAGACAATTAGGAGGCCAGGTAGCCTGGACCTGGCTGGGCTTCTCAAAGGCTTGGCTGTACCATGACTTTGGCCCTCCTCCCTCAGAGAGTCACAGGCAAAGCCTGGTCCTGGCTGGGCTTCTCAAAGGCTTGGCTGTACCATGACTTTGGCCCTCCTCCCTCGGAGAGTCACAGGCAAAGCCTGGGCCTGGCTGGGCTTCTCAAAGGCTTGGCTGTACCATGACTTTGGCCCTCCTCCCTTGGAGAGTCACAGGCAAAGCCTGGGCCTAGCCGGGCTTCTTAAAGGCTTGGCTGTACCATGACTTTGGCCCTCCTCCCTAAGTTGTAAATCCAAAACAAGGTGAGTGATTTGAGTTTGTTACTCACTGATGCACTGCTCCCCCGGAATGTAGAACAGATCGTCCAAGGCCACGTCGCTGGAGTAATTGTGACCGATGACGCCGCTTAACACGAGAGCGAAGACCTGTTTGCTGGACACGTCCACCTGGGCCGTGTGCCACTCGTCGCCTTGGTTGCCGCTGATGGTCAGTTTCTCGATGGCGAAGTCGGCCACGGTGTCCCAGAGATAGACGCCGAACTCGCCGATACCTGAGGCATAATTAGAGAGAAAAAAAAGGCAAAATGGGTCACAAACAATGGTTATTTGGAGATTAATAAATGTGATGCGATCTGGAAAAACCCGTCGGATGTCGGCGAACTTGTTTTGAAGATAATGGCAAAATAGTCCCCCAATTTTTTGTTTGACAATTTGAGTTTTTGTTACCATTTTAATTGTTAATATCTAAATGATCATTCTTGAAATATTAAATAAAAATTCCATCGTTTTATGTATAATTTTATGATGACAGATAATTAAAAAGCCGTCTTTTGTTTTTCGTTTCCGCCATTGTTTTTTAAGGACAGCGGCGGCTATAACTTCCCGAGAGCATAACTCAAGTTATAGACAACCTAGAATCATGAATAAAACAGTTTTGAAAACAGCACAGTGTCCTCGTTAATTTGATGTACATGTATATAACACAAAAATTACAAATTTCACCATGTGAAGGGTTTTCCCAGATCACATCACAAATCAGAAATTAAATTTCTTGAATTTCATACAATGGAAGTATACTTTAACGGGACAATATCATCAAAATCTTTGGGAAGATTTCATCTGTATTTGTGACTTTAAAAGATGAACATTAAAGGGACAGTGTCATCATGACCAGAGCAGACTTTCAACAGGGCATGGAATTGGTGTCCCAGTTTAGGATGAAGACACAGTGACTGGAAATTACAGGGCATGAAATCGGAGTGCTAGTTTTAGATCAACTCAGTGACTGAAAATAATACCCCACTTGATAAGGTCATAATTTCCATTGCTGCTGCATAAATGAGTCGGTAATTTTCAGTCATTGTGTTCATCTTGGTATAGGACACCAATTCCATGCCCTGTTGAGAGTCTGCCCCGATCGAGACAATATAGTCCCATTAATGTCAAACTACACGAACTATCTATCTACATTTTATTTTGTCTGAAGCTTGTTCAAGAGATTTTTTTTTTTAATCCTTAAGTGTCATTTTGTGTTTTAAAAATATCTTACTTATAGATGAAAACATCAGGCTAAACAATTTGATATAAATTAATTTTGTAAAGGATTCAAAAATGTGTAAAAGAAACCGATCAGACCATACTTATTGAAACGTTGAGTGACCAACCGGTAATTTTCAGAACTATTTACTACTCAAAAGAGAATTTCTGCATGGTGTCACCGCAAACAGTCTTTTCTTAGAAATATAATTTTGTAAAAAATGTCATTATTTCTTAACCTTTTTTTTTCATTGCATTTGTAATTTTAACATGTTCCATTTCTGAGCATGTGACACCAGAAGAAGCCAGTTTCACTGTTCTCTTTCACACAAATTATAATTTTATAATTTTATTTAAATTTTATTCTGGAATCAACTTTTTTTATGTGTACTAATATTTTGATGTCAAAGGTCGTACAATAAGTGTGACCTTTGCATGGATACGACCTACCTTTTCCGAACATGTGATACCAGAACTGGAAGCACGCTTTGTCGGTTGGGTCGAAATGTTCACTTATCAGATCGGCCTTGTCGCCCTTATTGTGATTTGAAGCCTCGATGAACAGGTAATAACCTAGATAATGAGAACAGACGTCACTTTTTTTAGGGTTGAGCATGGACAACTTCGCAAATGCATGCGCGCGTTGCACTGCAGTCTAGCTGCCGATCACTGTTCACATTTCCCTGTACAATGCTTTGTCAAACAATCTTCGTAGTTGTGTTATTAAACTGAACAAAAAAAATAAAAAATTGAAGAAAAACATGGCTAACGATTGTTCAATGGACACCTACAAGCCACAGCATACCTTATGATTCTAGTACAATTGGGCTTTGACCGGACAAAGTCATTGTCGGGATTATGAGGCGTTTGGTAGGCTATGAACAGTCGCTATATCCACTCACCCACCAGTTGCCAACACAGTTTTAGGGAGAAGGGCCAAAGTCATGGTACAGCCAAGCCTTTGAGAAGCCTGGCCAGGCCCAGGCTTTGCCTGTGACTCTCTGAGGGAGGAGGGCCAAAGTCATGGTACAGCCAAGCCAAGCCTTTGAGAAGCCTGGCCAGGCCCAGGCTTTGCCCAGGCCTATGGACCTATATAATCCCCTAGCTGAGCACAAAAGACCCTTTACTAATGAATAGATCTCAAATAGCTCTTATTGTTAACACAGACTTGACTGACACCTCAGATGTCTTTTGTTGACAACTGCAGCGATTACAATGAGCTCTACTTGGCTGAGCTAGGCCCTCCTGAAGCCCAGGTTAGGTTGATTGGCAGGTACTGTATTGTTACAGGATTAGGACTCACAAAAGGCCAGGTAGCCTGGGCCTGGCTGGGCTTCTCAAAGGCTGGGCTTCTCAAAGGCTGGGCTTCTCAAAGGCTTGGCTGTACCATGACTTTGGCCCTCCTCCCTAACTGTTGTTCAGAAAATATCTCGATGGCAGAAGTTAAATAAGAGTTACCCTATCCCCTCGGTCGGTTTGCAAGCCACAAGTAAAAAGGCAACTTAATTGATCGGGATTATGAGACCAAGTCAATGACTCGAGTCAACAGTGCGTCAAAAGGTGACATGCGTACCTGCAGCGGTCCCTGTTGTGTGATCAAACGATGGGCCGGTTGTGACGCTCGGCGTTTTCCCGTTTGTTCTTGACCAATCAAAATTATCAGATGCATCTTGGGTTCCGTCGTCATTCACCCAGCTGCAGAGACCCTTCTCAAAGTCGCAGGATCCTGATTGGGAAAAGAAAGAATCAATCAATCAATCAATCAATCAATCGATCGATCGATCGATCGATCGATCAATCGATCAATCGATCAATCAATCGATCAATCGATCAATCAATTGATCAATCAATTGATCAATCAATTCATCAATCAATTCATCAATCGATCAATCAATTCATCAATCAATTCATCAATCAATCAATCAATCAATCAATCAATCAATCCATCAACCAATCATTCAATTAATCCATCCATCAATCGATCGATCAATCATTCAATCAATCATCAATCAATCAATCGATCGATCAATCGATCGATCAATCAATCAATCAATCAATCGATCAATCGATCAATCAATCGATCGATCAATCAATCGATCGATCAATCAATCAATCAATCAATCGATCAATCAATCAATCGATCAATCAATTGATCAATCAATCGATTAATCAATTCATCAATCAATCAATCAATCAATCATCAACCAATCAATCAATCAATCCATCAACCAATCAATCAATTAATCCATCTATCAATCCATCAATCGATCAATCAATCAATCAATCCACCAATCAATCAATCAATCCATCAATCATTCAATCAATCATCAATCCATCAATCGATCAATCAATCAATCAATCAATCAATCAATCATCAATCAATCAACTGATCAATCGATCAACTGATCAATCAATCAATCAATCATTTGATGTTACTTGATTGGATTACTGCTCATGCTCCCATGCAGGAAGTGGAGGGCACGTTTCCCAAACCAAGGCCTGTGCCCCCTTAGGTTCCTCCCTCCACCCTTCAGAATTTGGATCCCTAAGATTTTGCAAAATATGCCATCTGGACACTGCAATTTATTGAACGTACCTGGTGGTGGACAGGGTTCCATACTGATTTCTAAGTCATCCAAAGCAACGATTCCTGTACTTCCCTTTCCTGGCATTCCCTCAATAGAAAACTATACAAAGAGGAAAAGATGCAATTAGACGCTTGCTGAATATCACAGATCAGAAAATGCATTATATGCCTTTAAAATATCTGACTGGCTCTGGCAAAACCCTAAACTTGGACCCAATTTTCAAAAGTGAGATTTTGGTATAGTTTGATTCTCTAGATTTTCCTCTTTCATTTTGATACCACTTTTGTAGAAATCCGGGAAAAAATTATGATTTCTACAAGTCTGGTATCAAATGAAAGAGGAAAATCTAGAGAATCAAACTATTCCTAAATCTCACTTTTGAAAATTGGGTCCAAGTTTAGAGTTTTGCCAGAGCCAGTCACATATACCAATTAGCTGGTATATAAATGTCTCTACAGTACGCATAGCTGTGCAGAGTACCAACCATCTGACCGGACACTCTAAGCTGAGAATGTCCAAATCTCTTTTGTTCAGGACAAAAGTGGGGATTAGGTCTCCGACATAATGAAACCTATTATAGTTGCAGGCATAATATGTCTGAAACCTATAATAAAATGTCTGAAACTTCACAGTGGCGATTAGGTCTCTGACATAATGAAACCTATTATAGTTGCAGGCATAATATGTCTGAAACCTATAATAAAATGTCTGAAACTTCACAGTGGGGATTAGGTCTCTGACATAATGAAACCTATTATAGTTGCAGGCATAATATGTCTGAAACCTATAATAAAATGTCTGAAACTTCACAGTGGCGATTAGGTCTCTGACATAATGAAACCTATTATAGTTGCAGGCATAATATGTCTGAAACCTATAATAAAATGTCTGAAACTTCACAGTGGGGATTAGGTCTCTGACATAATGAAACCTATTATAGTTGCAGGCATAATATGTCTGAAACCTATAATAAAATGTCTGAAACTTCACAGTGGGGATTATGTCTCTGACATAATGAAACCTATTATAGTTGCAGGCATAATATGTCTGAAACCTATAATAAAATGTCTGAAACTTCACAGTGGGGATTAGGTCTCTGACATAATGAAACCTATTATAGTTGCAGGCATAATATGTCTGAAACCTATAATAAAATGTCTGAAACTTCACAGTGGGGATTAGGTCTCTGACATAATGAAACCTATTATAGTTGCAGGCATAATGGCTGAAATGTATTATAGTTGCAACATATGATGTCTGAAACCTACTACAGTTTCAGACATATAATGTCTTAAACCTATTATAGTTGCAGACATATAATGTCTGAAACTGTAATATAATGTCTGAAACCTATTATAGTTGCAGACATATGTCTGAAACTGTAATATAATGTCTGAAACCTATTGTAGTTGCAGACATATAATGTCTGAAACTGTAATATAATGTCTGAAACCTATTATAGTTGCAGACTTAAAATGTCTGAAACTGTAATATAATGTGAAACCTATTATAGTTGCAGACATATGTCTGAAACTGTAATATAATGTCTTAAACCTATCATAGTTGCAGACATATAATGTCTGAAACTGTAATATAATGTCTGAAAGCTATTATACTTGCAGACATATAATGTCTGAAACTGTAATATAATGTCTGAAACCTATTATAGTTGCAGACTTAAAATGTCTGAAACTGTAATATAATGTCTGAAACCTATTATAGTTGCAGACATATAATGTCTGAAACTGTAATATAATGTCTGAAACCTATTATAGTTGCAGACTTAAAATGTCTGAAACACATTTTTGATGCAAACATAATGTCTGTAACCTAATCCCACTTGTGAAGTTTCAGACAGTTTTGTCTCTAACAGACATTCTCAGTTTATGCTGATAACAATAATAATTTAGACTTATATAGCGCACGTATCCACCAAACTGGTGCTCAAGGCGCATTATATTATTACCCCTGCTCATCAGGCTCATAAATCATTCCTGAAACCATCTCAGCTCCCTGGGGAATATACAGATCAATTGCTGCCATTTCGGCGCATAGGGCTAATCAAACACAACAACCAACTCTGCCCTCACATAATTTTTTTTATACCCATTTAATTCTGGGTTGAGAGAAGCAATTATGGTAAAGTGTCTTGCTCAAGGACACAAGCACCATGGTCGCGGTTGGGATTCGAACCCACACGACTCAGCCATCAGAACACAAATCCGATGCACTAAAACCGCTCGGCCACTGACGTCAATCTGCATGAAAGGGACATTTGGTAGCCGGTTCCAGGCATCAAACACGAGAATCGTCGTTTGATGGTCATCCTATTCAGGCGTATACCTGTATCTTGGCTGTTGCTGACTTCACGGTGGTGTAGCCGAACCTCCAGAAATCCCCTTGTCCTCCGGTCTTAGTCCAGACCGGTCCGGTGCCCTGGTGGACGACCTGTATCTGACCGTCCGTGCTACCGCTCAGGTAGTACCAGAACTGAATGCAGTCACCGGTTGCCGTGGCGTCGTAGGACGGACTGTTGAGGACGGCCTTACTGGTAGAGGTGTGTAACTTGGCGGGATCGACGTAAAGGAAGTAGCCTATGAAGGAGGAAAAAAATGAAACGCTGTATGATACATTACTGTCATCATGGACATCTAATTACAGATATTTAACCTGAGCAGCTGAGGCACTGACTGGGTCTCAAACATGAATTGGTCAGCTCAGTCCTATAAGGCGTCCGGTCCTTATGGGGCCCATTGAGAAATCATTAAAACTATTGGCCAAAACTATTCAAAACGCTTCTTTCGTTTTACCAGATTTAATAGCAATCGTTCTGGGTGGAACAGCTTCTGGAAGCAGACAAAAGAAGTGATAATTGACAGTCCTAATACCTACAAAGCAGCTACTGTAGTCTGGAACATCAATGGCACTGCCTACTGCTAATCCTTCACTAATCCTCCCTACACAATAGGCAGTAAATCCCTTAAGAGCTCTTTTGTCTGACCCAGGAGGGCCAGTTTGGCCAGGTTCATTCAAGCATTAAACATTGTTCAACCATTGAATTGTCTTTTAACAGTTTAACAATTGCTGAATGGATTGGACTGCTCAAGGACCATGTGCCTACTATGATTGGACTTTGACTGGACAGAGTCATTGTCGGATTTTAAGGTGTTTGGTAGGCTATGAACAGTCGCTGTCCACTCACCCACCAGTTGCCGACACAATTGTAGAGATTCAACTGTTTAACTACTTCTGGTACCTTTTTCATACAAGTTGATCCACCATTTGAAACCATTCACTTTTGTGGTTTTGAATGGTGAAATAACTGTGTACAGTATTGATTCCCCAAATGGTTTGGAATGGTAGGTCAGCTAATACAAAACCTTGTTTGGATACTTCAATGGACCCTCTATGCCGGTGACATGAGTAAATAGTTTTGAATGACAGGTCTGCTATACCCTAAAGACCCTAGTGCCATTTTTAAGTGGTAGAACAATTACTTGTACACTGGCCACCATGTGTTAAAACTCCATAGGGTACTGAGATGATGGATAGTCCACTTTATCTACATAATGCAGGTTTTGTTTTTCGGCTATGTGAAACACACCAAGGTGTAATGTATCCACCATTCAAAACCATTTGAATGGATTTGAATGGTAGTAAAGCTTGCTACCAACACTGTTCAAATGGTATCACCAGGTGTGTACAAAACCAATGGGCGTTTTGGTAAGTGGAAATTTTGAATGGTTTCAAATGGTCAAACAGTAGGAGGGTTAATCTTTAAGACTGAGTCAACAGCTGGAAGACTCAAGCTTATTTATTTACATGATCTACCATTTCCTTCTAATTTGGTCGCACACAACAACTTGCATTGTGTATATGAATTATACCAAGCCTTAACACTCGCAAACGAAACAAAATTAAAAGCCAGGACCTACCGAGATCTGTGCCCGTGGTGTGATCGACAGACGGTGCATTTCCGGGGACGGTGTTGACTCCAAAGTCACGGTCCCAGTCCAACTGGTCGCTCGTCGACTGACTGAACGTACACAGATCAAAGTCAAAATCGCAGTATCCTGTGAATGACGATGGGTAAAAAAAAAAATAAAATAAAAAATAAAATTAAAGGTGCAATTCTGAATCATGCAGGTGACAAACTTCCTTGTTAAAAGCCACAAAGTCTGAGCATTTTATATGTTTTCCCAAGAGAAAATGGGTAAGAACAGTTAAATTAGGAGAAGAGGTCAATTAATTTCTGAAATGAATGACTGAAGACACAAAATTTCTTATCCAAAGTACTTACTTTCTGGCGGACATAATCCTGTTGTGATGTTGACGTCGTCGATGCAGATATCACTCTCGTAACTTTGTCCAAGGATACCTCGGAAAATAATCTAAAAATCGAAAGAAAAAAAGAAATTTAAATTAAAAATTATTTATTTTTTTATTCCTGGTTTGTGTGTGTGTACAAATCATACTCTGTGCTTTATCACCCGATGGAAGAATTTCACAAACCTGTAACTTTTTTTGTTGGCTAGGGAGCTTAAATGGCCCAGTCTCGGGCCGATCTACATCATCCATGTTGAAATAAACAAGAACACAATTATTTTTAAAAACAGGGCTCCCATTCCAATGTTTTTTTAAAAACCATTTGGGATGATTGATTTGATATTTCCTTCCATTTGGGATGAGAAACCAGTTTTGGATGCCTTCATCATCAAGTTGACGCTACTCGTGCCATACTCTCCTGCGACTCGAGACGTCGTGACCAAAGGTTATTTCAATGCTTGAACTCGTTTCTGCCACCCGGCTCAGTTTTGTGGGTTCAAGAAGACAGCGGTAATATGCCTTAACGAGGAGGGCCAAAGTCATGGTACAAGCCAAGCCTTTGAAAAGCCTGGCCAGGCCCAGGCTTTGCCCAGGCCCAGGCTTTGCCCAGGCCCAGAGGCCTATATGTGACTGGCTCTGGCAAAACCCTAAACTTGGGACCCAATTTTCAAAAGTGACCTCCCAAATTTATCGTGAAAATTAACAAAGTTCCCAACAACGTTTCAGGATTTTTCTTTTTCCATCAAAATCTAGAGAAAATGCTCTATATGGTGACGTGAAAACTGGTCCCTGGGGTCGGTTTTTGACCTTTTCATGGCTGTTACGCATTATGGTATCATGCCGAGAAGTTTCGGGTTTTGCCAGAGCGGGTCACAAATAATCCCCTATATAGCGAGAGTGTGCCTTTACTATACCTGGAAGTCCTTTGAGGAGCCGATGTTACGATGTCCCGGCAACCACTCATTTCCTTGGTCTCTCTTCTTCAACCAAATCAGCTGGTCAGTTCCAGAAATCCTAACATTATTTGGAGAAAAAAAATGAAGAAAAGAATGTGTTAGAAATGAACATTTCTCAGAAAAAAATCTCTCCAGAATGTAGATTCTTCCGTTTCAAGTTGTATTAAATATAAATTTCTCTCTGCAAAAAATTATTTAAAAAAAAATTTAAAAAAAATTTCAGAATGTAGTTTCTTCTGTTTCAATTGAGTTATATTACATTTATTTCCATTTCTCAATTTAAAAAATGTTAGGCTCCCTGTTAAAAAAAAATGTTTGATTTAAACATCATCTTTGTAAATATTGATTGTCTTAGTAGAAGACGGGCCAACCTTGTCAAGATCTGCAGCGTTCCCATGTCTCCACCGAACATGTGATACCAGAAGTTCAGGCACAGCTGGGAGCTGTCTCCGACGGCTACTGGTGAAATCAAGTCAGCGACGTCCTTGGCCTGGGCAGGATAGCTGGCCTCCGTGTACATGTAGAAACCTGTCAGGAATGGCGGAACAAAAACCAATAAAAAGGGACAATATCGTCACGATCAGAGCCGACTTTTAACAGGGCATGGAACCGGTGTCCTAGATAGAGTGACTAAAAATTACTGGCTCATTTATGCAGCAGCAACGGTAACATGACGTTATCATGTGGGGTATTATTTTCAGTCACTGAGTTTAAGGAAGGAGGGCCAAAGTCACGGTACAGCCAAGCCTTTGAGAAGCCTGGACAGGACCAGGCTTTGCCCAGGCCTATATAATCCCATATTGGAGCTCAAAAGACCCTTTACTAATGAACAGATCTCAAATAGCTCTTATTGTTAACACAGACTTGACTGACACCTTTTGTTCACAACTGCAGCCATTATAATGAGCTCTAATTGGCTGGGCTAGGCTCTCCAGAAGCCCAGGTTATGTTGATTGGCAGGTACTGTATTGTTGCAGGAATAGGACTCACAAAAGACAGATTAGGCCTGGGCAAAGCCTGGGCCTGGGCAAAGCCTGGGCCTGGGCAAAGCCTGGGCCTGGCCGGGCTTCTCAAAGGCTTGGCTGTACCATGACTTTGGCCCTCCTCCCATAGTGTAATTAGGGTCTAGATTTCAAAGCAATGGTGTCATGATGTGCTATATATTTTCTTATTGACTGATTAACTGATTAGTCAATCAATAATCAATAATGAATCAATTGATAAATTCTTCACAGTTTATACCAGATCCTGAAGTATGATCTCCCGCTGGTCCGGTGTCATATGAACTTGTCTTTCCGATATGACGCGTCCAATCAAAATCGTCCGTTTTCTTCTCTTGTTTCCACCCGCAGGGACTCGAATCAAAATCGCAGTTGAACTCGGTGCTCGGCTTGGCCAATGCTGGCTGAACTGAAAACAGTAAACAAAATGATGATTATCGAAATGTTAATATTTACAACAGACAGCCAAAATCCTACTTGTTTTGTAAATGTTATAGGAGGAAGACTGTTTTATATAATTGCTAAATTTATATCATTTAGGGATGAGGGCCAAAGTCGTGGTACAGCCAAGCCTTTGAGAAGCCCGGCCAGGCCCAGGCTTTGCCCAGGTCTACGAGCCTATATAATTCCCTAGCTGAGCACAAAAGACCCTCGACTAATGAACAGATCTCAAATAGGTCTTATTGTTAACACCTCAGCTGTCTTTTGTTCACAACTGCAGCCATTATAATGAGCTCTACTTGGCTGGGCTAGGCCCTCCAGAAGCCCAGGTTAGGTTGATTGGCAGGTACTGTATTGTTACAGGATTAGGACTCACAAAAGACAGATTAGGAGGCCAGGTAGCCTGGGCCTGGCTGGGCTTCTCAAAGGCTTGGCCATACCATGACTTTGGCCCTCTTCCCTTAGAGAGTCACAGGCAAAGCCCAGGCCTGGCTGGGCTTCTCAAAGGTTTGGCTGTACAACGACTTTGGCCCTTAGCAAAAAATTTGCAGTCAGCTCATACATGAAACAGAGATGTTTCGACTTGAAAACTTACTTGCACATGCCGTGTCCGTCACTACAAAGTCGTCCAGAGCTATGTCGCCTTGGTAACTGGAACCGACCACTCCATCAATGTAAATCTGGGAGGAATTAAATAATTCGGTTTCACCTTCTTTTTTATAAAAATAATTTTGTGTATATAAGTTTTGTGTTTTATTGTATTTGTATTTGTTTACCTTTTCATTTCTTGTTTTAGATTGTCCGGTCTCAGGATCAGAAACTGACTCTGCTTTTTATATCTTTTTCTTTTGCATTCATTTCACACCTGACTACAAACTTCTGCTCACTCTTGTGTTCATGTATGAATGTATGTTTGTATTCCGTCTCATTTTGCCTTTGAGAAAGAACCTGCTAGGTTCCAAACGTAAGACAAATAACCATTATTTTGTAAGCAATATTTTCATTTACTTATAATTAGCTATCATTAATACAGGAACCAGTACCTGACTAACTTCTGCTCACTCTTGTGTTCATGTATGAATGTATGTTTGTATTCCGTCTCATTTTGCCTTTGAGAAAGAACCTGCTAGAGGTTCCAAACGTAAGACCAATAACCATTATTTTGTAAGCAATATTTTCATTTACTTAGCTATCATTAAGAAAGGAACCAGTACCTGACTAACTTCTGCTCACTCTTGTGTTCATGTATGAATGTATGTTTGTATTCCGTCTCATTTTGCCTTTGAGAAAGAACCTGCTAGAGGTTCCAAACGTAAGACCAATAACTACTCTTTTGTTTGGATTGTGTTTGTTTTGCATGGAGAGGTTTATTAGATATGTGTTAAAAAAAATATCTTGAACTTTAAATGGACAATCTCGTCACGATCAACAGGGCATGGAATCGGAGTGCCAGTTTTAGATTACTTCGGTGACTGAAAACAATACCTCATGACTGTGATATGGTCATATTACCGTTGCTGCTGCATAAATGAGTACTTTTCAGTCACTGTGTTCATAAAGACACCGATTCCATGCCCTGTCCAAAGTCTGCTCTGATCATGACGATACTGTCCCTTTAACCCTTCTACACATGGAGCCACTCAGATCCACAAAATTCTGCTCTTGAGCAACCTTCAGTACATACATGTACAAGCCTGCTATCTTTTCCAAGTAATCTTACAAAATCAACTGTGTGCCACCCAAGGCCACTGTAAATGTTTGAACATATTAGTATGGCCTGCAATGTATCAATGGGAGACCACTTTACCCTGTAATCTCAGTGGTGTGACAGTGCACAGAAGGGTAACCATAGGAGGCCACTGGCAACAGCTAATGGCTTGGAGTGGCCTGAATGGGTTGTTTCAAAAATTGCACTGATTGTAGAGGGTTTATAATAAAGAGGAAGTATCATTTAGAGAGGAACGAGTGATTTGTCTCAATTTCCGATAACACAGGCAATTTCATAGAACTGCTAATAAGCTGCTAAGCAGAGAAAAGTTATGCTTTATAGCAAAAATCTGTTACCAGCCAAATTGTCAGGTTATGCATATGGCTTTTGGCTGGTTCTCAAGTTAATTTTTTGCTTAATAGCAGATAAACTTGCTAAGCAACATTTTCTGCTTTATAGTAGCTCTGTGACTACTGGGCCCAGGATGACAGCATAGTGTTATACGTACCTCAAAATTGACGGCGCTGGTGAACGACACCATCCCGTTCTTCCAGTCCAACTCGTCTGCGCTCTGCTGACCGAATAGACTCCACAAGACGGTCAGGGTTCTGCTTCCGCTCAGATCGTCCACCTTCAAAAAGAGGATAAGAAATTAGCGCCCTCGTTGATGACAGAACGCACTGCTTGCTTGCGACAAAATTGTGTAAACATTCATTTTGTATGTATTAGAACGAAAACGGACAGATAAGAAATAATTTGAAATGTAGGACAATTATAATCAGGGGTGTGATTTGACAAAAGTAAAACACCCTGAAAAATTGGTAGCCCCCTGAACCTCCTGTGGGTAGCGGGCCTGGGTCTCCCTTTGGTCTAGAGGACAAAGCCCCCTGAACCTCCTGTGGGTAGCGGGCCTGGGTCTCCCTTTGGTCTAGAGGACAAAGCCCCCTGAACCTCCTGTGGGTAGCGGGCCTGGGTCTCCCTTTGGTCTAGAGGACAAAACCCCCTGAACCTCCTGTGGGTAGCGGGCCTGGGTCTCCCTTTGGCCTAGAGGACAAAGCCCCCTGAACCTCCTGTGGGTAGCGGGCCTGGGTCTCCCTTTGGTCTAGAGGACAAAACCCCCTGAACCTCCTGTGGGTAGCGGGCCTGGGTCTCCCTTTGGTCTAGAGGACAAAACCCCCTGAACCTCCTGTGGGTAGCGGGCCTGGGTCTCCCTTTGGTCTAGAGGACAAAGCCCCCTGAACCTCCGGGGGGGGGCGGGCCTGGGTCTCCCTTTGGTCTAGAGGTCAAACCCCCCCTGAACCTCCTGTGGGTAGCGGGCCTGGGTCTCCCTTTGGTCTAGAGGACAAAGCCACCTTACCCTCCTGTGGGTAGCGGGCCTGGGTCTCCCTTTGGTCTAGAGGACAAAGCCCCTGATCCTCCTGTGGGTAGCGGGCCTGGGTCTCCCTTTGGTCTAGAGGACAAAGCCCCTGAACCCCCTGCGGGAAGCGGGCCTGGGTCTCCCTTTGGACTAGTGGACAAAGCCCCCTGACCCTCCTGTGGGTAGAGTGCCTGGTTCTCCCTTTGGTCTTGCTGACAAAACCCGCTGTACCTCCTGTGGGTAGCGGGCCTGGGTCTCCCTTTGGTCTAGAGGACAAAGCCCCTGAACCTCCTGTGGGTAGCGGGCCTGGGTCTCCCTTTGGTCTAGAGGACAAAGCCCCTGAACCTCCTGTGGGTAGCGGGCCTGGGTCTCCCTTTGGTCTAGAGGACAAAGCCCCTGAACCTCCTGTGGGTAGCGGGCCTGGGTCTCCCTTTGGTCTAGAGGACAAAGCCCCCTGAACCTCCTGTGGGTAGCGGGCCTGGGTCTCCCTTTGGTCTAGAGGACAAAGCCCCCTGAACCTCCTGTGGGTAGCGGGCCTGGGTCTCCCTTTGGTCTAGAGGACAAAGCCCCCTGAACCTCCTGTGGGTAGCGGGCCTGGGTCTCCCTTTGGTCTAGAGGACAAAGCCCCCTGAACCTCCTGTGGGTAGCGGGCCTGGGTCTCCCTTTGGTCTAGAGGACAAAGCCTCCTGGATGGTTAATTTTGGAGGATTTACAGACTCTCCACATCCCCACAAACAAGAAACCTAGAGGTTTGGACACAATACAGGCTACTTCTTTCTCTCCTTGGTGGCTACTTCTCTATTTTCAAGAAAATGTTGAGGCAAAGGGAGATTTGTAAACAAAAATCCTGAAATCAGGAAAAATCCTGAGAATTCACAGGCCTGTACAATTGACACTCCTACCTTATAGATGGACAGTTCTCCGATGTTATTGCCGAACATGTGATACCAGAAGTTCAGGCATTTACCGGGGGTCCCCGTGGTGGGTTTGTAGACCCTACTGACCATGACGGCGTGGTCACCAGCCTGATGCGGGGAACTGGTCTCCAGATACATGTAGTAACCTGTATGAAAAGTGGGAAAACTATTATTTCCCGGTGTTTCTATGACAACCTGCGTGCCAAAATGTGCCTACTGAATTTCCCGCCAGTTTGTTTGGAGCTTTTAGGAAATAGAAACTCGCCAGCCTTTGCGAGTGTCACTGTTGTTTCTTTGGGCACAGCAGACACAGACACAGACACAGACACAGACACAGACACAGACACAGACACAGACACAGACGCAGACGCAGGCGCAGACGCAGACACAGACGCAGACGCAGATGCAGACGCAGACGCAGACGCAGATGCAGATGCAGACACAGACACAGACACAGAGCAGCCATACATGTGCTTCTGTAATAATAATAATAATGTCTCTCTTCCGTAGGACCTTCATTAAGAATAAGAAAAGGTGAACGTACGAAGGCACCAGCTGATATTGGCTGAAGATGTAAGCCCCTTCTTTCCAGCCCCTTCTTTCCAGCACAGCTTTGTGATTGGACAGGACGAAAGTAACCATACAACAAAAACTACGGTTTTTATCCTTTACGAAAGAACACCACTCAGACGAATGTTTCACAGAACCAAGGAGAATAATTGATAAAATGTGACAACCATGACTGGTACCAGCATTCCTTGACCCTGCCCTGCACTTTAGGGAGGAGGGCCAAAGTCGTGGTAAGGCCAGGCCTTTGAGAAGCCCGGCCAGCCCCGGTCTACCTGGCCTCCTAATCTGTCTGTTGTGAGTCCTAATCCTGTAACAATACCTTAATTGCCAATCAACACAACCTGGGCTTCTGGAGGGCCTAGCCCAGTCAAGTAGAGCTCATTATAATGGCTGCAGTTGTGAACAAAAGACAGCTGAGTTGTCAGTCAAGTCTGTGTTAACATTAAGAGCATAGTGCCAACATTTCAAAGTTCCAATTCGTAATGAAACCGACCAAGACATAACAATTTGTATTCATACTAAAATGATGGGTCAAGATGACCAACTACTAATAAATCAAACAAAAATCTACTACATATATATGTACGTAAATCAATTTGTACTTTTGTAATTCCTGAAAAAAATTCGTAATAATTATGCAATAACTATGTAAGAGCTCTTTGAGATCTATTCATTAGTAAAGGGTCTTTTGTGCTCAGCTAGGGGATTATGTAGGCCAGTAGGCCTGGTCAAAGCCTGGGCCTGGCCGGGCTTCTCAAAGGCTTGGCTGTACCATGACTTTGGCCCTCCTCCCTTGGAGAGTCACAGGCAAAGCCTGGGCCTGGCCAGGCTTCTCAAAGGCTTGGCTGTACCATGACTTTGGCCCTCCTCCCTCGGAGAGTCACAGGCAAAGCCTGGGCCTGGCCGGGCTTCTCAAAGGCTTGGCTGTACCATGACTTTGGACCTCCTCCATTACAGCACTAGCACTTACCATCTTTTGTTTTCAGAGTGTGATCGACATCGGGACCGGTGAAACTACTGTACGTGCCGCCCTTTGACCTGAGCCACTGTATGTTGCCCTCTGGGGAGTCCAGCCACTCGCACATGTCATACTCAAAGTTGCAATTTCCTGACGTGAACGAGAAAACGAGAATCCGTTTTAAGAGGCTTGAGCGAGAAATGTATGAATGATTGAAACAGTAAATGAAGAAATAGCACAATTATTATCAGATTTTAAGGCTTTGCATGGTGGAGTATTGATATCGTTTCGGTTTACGGTAACACCATGTGTTTATCTCAACTATAAAGTGAGGTGCAGGGTTCTGAAAAGAACCTTTTCAGGCAACCCGTATCTCAACTATCGCTAAGTGATGTACAGGGTTCTGAAAAGAACCTTTTCAGGCAACCCGTATCTCAACTGTCGCTAAGTGAGGCACAGGGTTCTGAAAAGAACCTTTTCAGGCAACCCGTATCTCAACTGTCGCTAAGTGATGTACAGGGTTCTGAAAAGAACCTTTTCAGGCAACCCGTATCTCAACTATCGCTAAGTGATGCACAGGGTTCTGAAAAGAACCTTTTCAGGCAACCCGTATCTCAACTATTGCTAAGTGAGGCACAGGGTTCTGAAAAGAACCGTTTCAGGCAACCCGTATCTCAACTATTGCTAAGTGAGGCACAGGGTTCTGAAAAGAACCTTTTCAGGCAACCCGTATCTCAACTATCGCTAAGTGATGTACAGGGTTCTGAAAAGAACCGCTTCAGGCAACCCGTATCTCAACTATCGCTAAGTGAGGTACAGGGTTCTGAAAAGAACATTTTCAGGCAACCCGTATCTCAACTATCGCTATAAAGTGAGGTACAGGGTTCTGAAAAGAACATTTTCAGGCAACCCGTATCTCAACTATCGCTAAGTGAGGTACAGGGTTCTGAAAAGAACCGTTTCAGGCAACCCGTATCTCAACTATCGCTAAGTGAGGCACAGGGTTCTGAAAAGAACCTTTTCAGGCAACCCGTATCTCAACTATTGCTATTAGTGAGGTACAGGGTTCTGAAAAGAACATTTTCAGGCAACTCGTTTCTCAGTTGTCGCTTTTAGTGAGATTATGGTTCAGGGAGAACCATGGGACTTCACACGGGGTCTTCTCTATGTTTCGATTAGCGTGCCTCTTATCATCGTCAGGAAAATGAAGACATTTGGAGATGCAGCTCCTTAATAAAGTAGTAATTGCTAGGATTATGTGTTGAATGGAAAGTGTTCCGATTGGTGCCTGGTGGAGTGTGTCGGACGCTACCACTGTGATGTGTTGCGATTGGTTGTCACCGTGGCATTGCGTGTGCGTGTGTGAGTTGCCTGCTCCCTGAGGCGATAGAACTATTATTCATGACTTTCAGACACTTCCAACACGTTTAACCGTTCAGCTGCATGTTGTACAAGATTCATATGGTAGCGAACGGGTCAGACGCAATCATTCAAGCAAACAATCCATTTCGAAATTGTTGGAGTGTGGCTACGCTCTACCGTGGATCGACCAGTCGGTCAATTATAAACCATTTTCCAACTTTCTTACCTCCCAACTGGCATGCGCTTGGGGTGTGGTCGATGTTATCGATGGCGATGTCGGACAAGTCGCCTCCGACTGACGCCTCAAACTTCAACTGGTAGCTGGAGGAGGACTTGACACTGACAAACCCAGAGAGCCAGACGTCACCGATATTGCCGGATTCGGTATACTGTGCCGATTGGCCATTCACCTTACAAACATAAAAACAAAGGTTTGGCTTTTAATTGAGGTTTCAAATCACATCTAAAAATAGTGACAATGTTGAAACTTGATCACGGCCTTGATTCATTTCAAAGTTTTAATCCTAACTCCCTAAGGCCCATTTGCTTACACATAACCTAAGCAAAGAGCATGTAGCATGTAACCTCATTCCTTCAAAATCCGTCACTTTAGCAAAGAGGATTTTGGAGGATTTGGGAAGGTTAATAGCTAGTATTAAAAATCACAAATAGATACTGTTATCTATATTATGGGGTGCCATGGCTGAGCGGTCCAGCACGTCAGACTTGTGTTCTGATGGCCAAGTCATCAGAATGTGGGTTTGAATCCTGGCCACGACCTTGTGTCCTTAAGCAAGACACTTCACTGTACAGTGCTCCTCTTCACCCAGGAGTATAAATGGATACCTGTGAGGGTAGAGGTTGATATTGTGGTTGAAAAAGCTTCCGATGTGCTACGGTAGCTCGGGGCTGTATTCTCCCCCAGGGAGCTGAGAAAGTTTTAAGGATTGATATTGGCCCAATGACCAGGGATAATAATGTAAAAGCGCCTTGTATCCTTTGGCAATTTGGCGCTCTATAAATCCAGTTATTATTATTATTATTATTATTATAGCGCCTTTCCCCCAAAGGTTACAAAGTACTTTTGGCGCATTATGCAGCATTCCAGAAATACCGAAGGCAAGCTGCTTCTCTTTCATGATAAGTGTCCTGGGTTCTTTTGCGTGCATTACACAACACACACAGGACCTAAAGCTTCACGTCCCATCTGAAGGACGAAGCAATTATGGTTAATTAAGTGTCTTGCTTAAGGACACAAGTGCTGCAACCAGTCTGGCCGGGATTCGAACCCACATTCTGACAACACCAGAACTTGAGTCCGATGCGCTAGACCGCTCGGCCATGACCATAACACAACAATTCTGAGGAAACTAAAAAAGTTTTCTTGGTTACCATCCAAAGTTCCACACAAAATGTGTGTCATTTGGCTGGTAGTCTGTATTATAATGCTTAGCGCACATATTTGGTAAGCAAAGGTTTGTGTTTTATAAGCAATAAACACAAAGAAAAATTGGGCAATGAAAAATAAAGGAAAACAGAAATTTGACACGTACTCCGACAGCGAGACTGCCCATGTTAGCGCCGTACATGTGATAGTAGAATTTCCAGCAAGTGTCCGTCACGCCGGACGCCGGGGTGAAACTCGGCGTCAGTAGGATAGCGTTGTCTCCGCTCGATTGTCCGCTCGCTTCGGCGTAGATGTAGTGTCCTGTAGAAGAAGTGAGACAATAAGAGATTGAAAAAAAACAGTTTGTTTCCAATTTCAAATCAAATGATTTTTATATGATGTGAATGACTTGACAAATTGGAATTAATTCAGTAAATTAATTAACCCTCCTACTTTAGCTGAACTTTAGTGACAAGTAGCTACAGAGGTCAAAATCAGTCAACTGCCTGTTTTTGACTGTTGACCCAAATGTGCACACAGGGGGCATTTTCGACTGGTTTTGACTGTCATTTTGACCGCCCTGAACAATACCAGACAATGCTTTTACCAGTCAAAAACGGTCGACTCATTTTGACCTGTAAATGTACCTACTACACGTTTGACAGTGCACTAGATATACCTTAGCAAGTATATCAACATTTTGACTGATTTTGACCTTTGCAGTCACAGAAGGTTTGACAGTGTTTGACTTTAAGTGCACTAGATATACCTTGGCAAGTATAGCAACATTTTGACTGATTTTGACCCTTGCAGTCACAGAAGGTTTGACAGTGTTTGACTTTAAGTGCACTACCGTAATTTCCTGCGTATAAGACGCGGCTTATCTGACTTTCAAAGGTACGAAAACGTCACTGCGTCTTATCTAACGGTGCGCCTTATCTGGTGTCGCTTGAGATCAAAGTGATGATTACCGCTTGTGTAACTTTCGGTGGACCTCAACCTAACAAAGCGGCCGTGTTTTCCAATGAAGGTCGTTAGCGCAAGATTTTCATGCATTCATTCACCTTTACGGCCGTGCTGTGGTTTCCGACAATGCCCATAACAACCTTTGTTGGCGCACATGTATCATGCATTCAATTCACCTTATTGCATTGCCTTGCTCAAAAGAGAATGTTCATGTGTCAGTTACGTAATTTACGACTGGGTACATTTTATTAAGTAATAATCTTAAAACAAAAAAAAATCAAAAAAGCACAAGCGATATCTAAACAAAAACTTTTTAAACCGGGAATGAAAATAAATTGATTTTAATATATGGGGAAAAGGAAGAAGCCATGTTTTATTCATTTTCAAACAACAGTAAAATAGTTGAAAAACAATTTAATACCCAAACCGTGAATACAAATTCACGATGTTTTCGAGATCTGTTCAGTGTGTTTTAATTCGGAAAGTGCCATCACATCGGGCAGCAGGACGCAATTTATTTTTTCGTACCACACGCTGGCTATGGAGTCAACAGTTAAGGGATAGAGAGTTCTTCCTATCCCTTTACTGTTGACTCCATAGCCAGCGTGTCTGGAAAAAATAAGCCATCGGGCAGTGTGTGGCCAGTCTTTCCCGGCACCTGATTGGACCGCACTGGAATTATGATGTCATCATCGTCCACGTGTCCCTGCAGGTCATGACCAAGCTCGTCCCATGGGTCTTGAATCCACATTCGAGACCTTCAGGTAAACGTTGGGAACAAGGTTTGTTGGGAAAGTTGCATATTAAGGAAATCCCGGGCTGAGCAATGGAGAGAAGCACGCGTGCACGTCACGTATTGCATGCTTATTGGACAATTTATGGTTGCCACTTTTTATGAATGAAATGAGCGGGATGCGGCTCGCGGGATCACGTCGCGAAAATGGCTTGTTTATGCAAGCATGGAGGTAAGCAAATAATTTAACGTGTATACCAATAACATCGTTTCCGATGCATTGCACATGACACGATAATTATACGAATTTGTGTTTGTTGATGGCTATAGTTCATTTGAAACAAACTATATTGAGAATTATACTTCTGAAACCAATCCGATCTCTAGCCCCACGTTAGCTAACCGATTAAAAATCAATACAATTGGATCGACAGGGCTACATTTTTCTGGGAACATTTTCTGCTAAACACTAAACTCGGCCTTCGTCCAATTGAATAGTTTTTATTGTGGCACACAGACCATCAGTTCAGGGAGTGGCGCAACACAATGACCCCTTTGTGGCGATGTACCGACAATGAGTGGCACCCAGCTGGCCTCTGTGTCAGCGGTCATGGTGCGCCTTATACGGCGGTGTGCCTTGTACGTTGACACTTTAATCACATTCCCCCGATTCTGGGGTAATGCGCCTTATACACCGAGCGTCTTATACGCAGGAAATTACGGTAGATATACCTTGGCAAGTACATCAACATTTTGACTGATTTTGACCCTTGTAGTCACAGAAGGTTTGACAGTGTTCGACTTTTAAGTGAACTACATATACCTTGGCAAGTATATCAACATTTTGACTGATTTTGACCCTTGCAGTCATAGGAGGTTTAAATAAAATAATTATAGAATAAATAAATCATTTTAAAATAATAAATAACAAAATATTAATACAAATATATATATATATATATATATATATATATATATATATATATGTGAATAACAAATGAAAAATAAATGTATATAAAAAACAATAAACAAATAAAAAAAATAAAAAATTGAAATTGAAAATATAACAATTTAAAATCAAAAATTAAAAATGGACTTTTTTGGTTGAGAAGCAACCAGAAATCTGTTGCAGCCTTAAGGATGTATAAACCGTACCGTAATCCGTTCCAAAAGTCACATCGACAGACGGGCCGGTATTCTGGGTCGGTGTCGGCCCGCTGTTTAGTTTCCAGTCAAAGTCATCCGCCGAGGTTTCTTGGATGTAGCCGCATGTGTTGCCGCCCTCAAAGGTACACTGGACGGTGCCTGGCGGAAACAGATAATAGTCAGTAGGATGTGATCCTCGATTTGATTTGAAAAACATTTATTTCATGTTGACAGCAATAAAGTACAATGACACTATGAATAACTTTACCCTGAAATTTTTGTGCATTTTGTTTCATGTATTTATCTTTGTTTATCTAATGTTCCATATCTTTGTGTCTTTTTTCATTATCACCAGCGCCTCGGATTAGGTTTCTAGATAGATGGCTGCTGCATAAATGAGCCCAGTAATTTTCAGTCACTGCGTTCATCTTAAACTAGGACACCGATTCCATGCCCTGTTGACAGTCTGCTCTGATCGTGAGGATAGTGTCCCTTCAATTTCATTTACTTAAAGTGTTCAACTCCCCTGATATTATTTATTTTTATTACCTTTGCATGTTCCGTCAACAATTCCCAGATCATCCAGGGCTATGTCGCCCTGGTAACTATAGCCGGCGACGCCCTCATACACAATCTATTAAGAAAACACACATTAAAATATTTAGCACAGTTTTCCCACATCGTAGGGCTAAAGTAACGGTAAAGTAAAGTATATTTATTGATTTATATTATTTCTTGTTTGGAGTGGGCAAAGAAAATTTGTGAAGAGCTGGATTTGAACCTGCAACCTCTAGGTTGAAGTGCCTGTGCTCTGCCAACTGAGCCATCTAGCCCTATGTTGGCGGTCTCCCTTATTAGAGTGGGATTTGAACCTGTGACCTCTTGGTTGACGTGGCGGTGCTCTACCAACTGAGCCATCTAGCCCCATGTTGGCAGTCTCCCTTATTAGAGTGGGATTTGACCCTGCGACCTCTTGGTTGACGTGGCAGTGCTCTGCCAACTGAGCCATCTATCCCTATGTTGGCGGTCTCCCTTATTAGAGTGGGATTTGAACCTGCAACCTCTGGGTTGACGTGGCAGTGCTCTACCAACTGAGCCATCTAGCCCCATGTTGGCGGTCTCCCTTATTAGAGTGGGATTTGAACCTGTGACCTCTTGGTTGACGTGGCAGTGCTCTGCCAACTGAGCCATCTATCCCTATGTTGGCGGTCTCCCTTATTAGAGTGGGATTTGAACCTGCAACCTCTGGGTTGACGTGGCAGTGCTCTACCAACTGAGCCATCTAGCCCCATGTTGGCGGTCTCCCTTATTAGAGTGGGATTTGAACCTGTGACCTCTTGGTTGACGTGGCAGTGCTCTACCAACTGAGCCATCTATCCCCATGTTGGCGGTCTCCCTTATTAGAGTGGGATTTGAACCTGTGACCTCTGGGTTGACGTGGCAGTGCTCTGCCAACTGAGCCATCTATCCCTATGTTGGCGGTCTCCCTTATTAGAGTGGGATTTGAACCTGCGACCTCTGGGTTGACGTGGCAGTGCTCTACCAACTGAGCCATCTAGCCCCATGTTGGCGGTCTCCCTTATTAGAGTGGGATTTGAACCTGTGACCTCTTGGTTGACGTGCCGGTGCTCTACCAACTGAGCCATCTAGCCCCATGTTGGCGGTCTCCCTTATTAGAGTGGGATTTGAACCTGTGACCTCTTGGTTGACGTGGCGGTGCTCTACCAACTGAGCCATCTATCCCCATGTTGGCAGTCTCCCTTATTAGAGTGGGATTTGAACCTGTGACCTCTTGGTTGACGTGGCAGTGCTCTACCAACTGAGCCATCTAGCCCCATGTTGGCGGTCTCCCTTATTAGAGTGGGATTTGAACCTGCGACCTCTGGGTTGACGTGGCAGTGCTCTACCAACTGAGTCATCTATCCCTATGTTGGCGGTCTCCCTTATTAGAGTGGGATTTGAACCTGCGACCTCTGGGTTGACGTGCCGGTGCTCTACCAACTGAGCCATCTATCCCCATGTTGGCGGTCTCCCTTATTAGAGTGGGATTTGAACCTGCGACCTCTGGGTTGACGTGCCGGTGCTCTACCAACTGAGCCATTTATCCCCATGTTGGCGGTCTCCCTTATTAGAGTGGGATTTGAACCTGCAACCTCTGGGTTGACATGGCGGTGCTCTACCAACTGAGCCATCTAGCCCCATGTTGGCGGTCTCCCTTATTAGAGTGGGATTTGAACCTGTGACCTCTGGGTTGACATGGCGGTGCTCTACCAACTGACCCATCAAGCCCTATGTAGGTTTGGACAAAATACAGGCTACTTCTTTCTTTCCTTGGTGGCTACTTAGGAAAGTTTTCTTTCAAGAAAAGTTTAAGGCAAAGGGAGATTTGTTACAAATCTTGAAATCAGGAAAAATCCTGAGCAGAAAAATTTGCTAAGCAGGTTTTGTTGGTCACCAGCCAAGCTTTCATATAAAATGTGTACACTTTTGGCTGGTTTCCTGTTCAAAAGTGCTTAGCAAAAATATTTTGAGGCAAAGGGAGATTTGTAAATAAAAAAAATCCTGAAATCAGAAAAAAATCTTGAGAAATTAAGGCCTGATCTTACCTGAAATGGGGATGAATACGAGACCTCAAACTGGCCCAAGTACCACCTCTCGTCCAGGGTACCCGAGTGGGTCCACAGGGGTTTGCCAAGGCTGCCGTTCACGGTCTGGGCGTAGACGTTCAACCGCTCAACGTCCGAGCCGTACATGTAATAATAGAACATCACACAGGATACGTGGTTTGTGTCGACGGTGGGGCTGATCAGCCGAGCGCGGTCATCGTACTGTCGAGGGGAGGACGTTTCGATGTATATGTAATATCCTTGATCTGTGTATGATGAGAAATCAGTTGATTACAGACTAATTACAACAATATGGGGCCAAAAATAAAAGTCTCCAGTTTCTGGTCATCAGTCGGCTTCAAAATCGGTGCGGCGACATGCTTTTTTTTTTTTGGTAATCTTTTTTATTTCCCAACAGGGAAATACGTGATACGTTGTATACGCGGGGACTAAATTTCCCATATACAAAGTATGGCGGCTACGAGAGGCCTCACAAATCATGCAAACGTTCATATCCCTATGTGAAAAAGTCATTTAAAACACAGCACGGCAGAATTCCAATCGATCCAGCAATTTTGGCTGCAATTGGACATTATGTCATAGCAACAAAATAAGAACGTTAAAAATGCTGACGTGGGGATCTGAGGCGATGCACCGGGAGACCAGAACAATGTGACCAATGACATGTTTACAGGTCAAACTGCGCCAGGCACAAAACATACATTGGTCTATGACAAGAAACCATAAAATCTTACATTTTGAGATATCAGCAGAAAAATTCTTAATTTGATTTATTTTTACTAAGGCACTAAGGGATGCGGGCCAAAGTCGTGGTACAGCCAAGCCTTTGAGAAGCCCGGCCAGGCCCAGACTACCCGGCCTCCTAAATCTGGCTTTTATGAGTCCTAATCCTGTAACAATACAGCCAATCAACCAGGGCTTCTGGAGGGCCTAGCCCAGCCAAGTAGAGCTCATTATAATGGCTGTAGTTGTGAACAAAAGACAGCTGAGGTGTCAGTCAAGTCTGTGTTAACAATAAGAGCTATTTGAGATCTATTCATTAGAAAAGGGTCTTTTGTGCTCAGCTAGGGGATTATATAGGCCCATAGGCCTGGGCAAAGCCTGGGCCTGGCCGGGCTTCTCAAAGGCTTGGTTGTACCACGACTTTAGCCCTCCTCCCTAACATTATGGAGAAGTACAAACACTATGAACAACTTCACCCTGAAAATGCCCTGAAAATCCGTTTTGCCGTGAAATAACAGTTCACTGTAATTTCACAACAATTTCACGGTGTCTCTTCCTCTCAGATATTGGCAATAATGTTCACGGTGATTTCACTTCAAATTCACAGCGCTCTCGAGAATTAATGAGCTGCCCCAAAACTGCCACAAGAAGTTCATGGCATTTTCATGGCGTTTTCACGGCGAAGGAATCCCAAGAGTATTTCATGGCATTTTCACGGTGTTGTGTCATCGTGAAATTGCCGTGAACTATTTATTTCACGGTAAAACAGATTTTCAGGGCATTTTCAGAGTTAAAGTTATTCACAGTGAAAATGTACAAATTCTCCATACAAATACACACAGACATAATAAAGTCGACATAGACATACCTGTTTTCAGAGTGTGATCTACGGGCGGACCGGTAGAGCTAGATGCAGTGGAACCCTTATGTCTGGACCAATTAAAGTCGTCGTCAGTTGCCTGGGCGTAGCCACAGAAGTCGAGCTCAAAGTCACAATCCTGGGGTTTCAGCGCTGGAGGAACAAAACAGTCAAACATTTTTTTTCAGCAAGGGTCTAGTGGCCAAAACTGCTTAATTATAGCAGAAATATTCGCTGAAACCATTTGCTTGGTTTAATACCGGCCAAACTTTCATACTGTAAATGTTGCTTACAGTCTGTTTTATTTTGCTTAGGCATAATTATTTGCTATTAAGCAGAGTTTAGGCTAAGCAGCTCACTGGATGGGATTCATACAAAATTCGGTGGCTTTGCAAGTCAAGTCAAGTCACAAGTCATTTCTTTGCAAGTCAAGTCAAGTCACAAGTCATTTCTTTGAAAGTCAAGTCAAGTCACAAGTTATTTCTTTGCAAGTCAAGTCAAGTCACAAGTCATTTCTTTGCAAGTCAAGTCAAGTCACAAGTCATTTCTTTGCAAGTCAAGTCAAGTCACAAGTCATTTCTTTGCAAGTCAAGTCAAGTCACAAGTCATTTCTTTGCAAGTCAAGTCAAGTCACAAGTCATTTCTTTGCAAGTCAAGTCAAGTCAAGTCACAAGTCATTTCTTTGCAAGTCAAGTCAAGTCACAAGTCATTTCTTTGCAAGTCAAGTCAAGTCACAAGTCATTTCTTTGCAAGTCAAGTCAAGTCACAAGTCATTTCTTTACAAGTCAAGTCAAGTCACAAGTCATTTCTTTGCAAGTCAAGTCAAGTCACAAGTCATTTCTTTGCAAGTCAAGTCAAGTCACAAGTCATTTCTTTGCAAGTCAAGTCAAGTCACAAGTCATTTCTTTGCAAGTCAAGTCAAGTCACAAGTCATTTCTTTGCAAGTCAAGTCAAGTCACAAGTCATTTCTTTGCAAGTCAAGTCAAGTCACAAGTCATTTATTTACAAGTCAAGTCAAGTCACAAATCATTTCTTTGCAAGTCAAGTCAAGTCACAAGTCATTTCTTTGCAAGTCAAGTCAAGTCACAAGTCATTTCTTTGCAAGTCAAGTCAAGTCACAAGTCATTTCTTTCCAAGTCAAAGGTTTACCCCTTTCTACTCCTTTCTATTCAGGTAATGAAAAAAAGTAAAAGTTTGATATGTTTTGGTATAAGCAGTTTTTCATTCTATTTTCTTCCTATTCTAGATTTGTTCACGTCAAGTGAAGTCAAGAGTATTTTTTGTCCACGTCAAGTCTTGTAACAAGTAATTTTTTGTCCAAATCAACTCAAGTTGAAAGTCACGAAAACAATTGTCTTGAGACAGATTCCAGTTTCTCGAGTCACGGACTCCAGTCAACAACTCGAGAAAACAATTGTCTGGAGACAGATTCCAGTTTCTCGAGTCACAGACTCCAGTCAACAACTCGAGAAAACTTTTGTCTTGAGAGACAGATTCCAGTTTCTCGAGTCGCAGACTCCAGTCAACAACTCTGCCGTTCTTTACCCCCGCAAGCTCCGGTAGTCCAGTGAAGATCGTCCACGGCGATGTCACTGGTGTAGTTGTTGCCCACCACCGCGGTGATGACAATCTGGTAACTGGCGGTGGGACTGGCAAAGTCTACTTGCAGTTCGTGCCACGCGTCGCCTTGGTTACCCGTGACGGTCTTCTTGACTGTTTTGGCCTGTGTCTTGGGATCCATCTGTGAAACCGTCATCTTGTCCACACCTAGAGGGAGGGAAGATACCGCCAATTGACAACTGACATTTGAAAATCAAAATTCCTGATTGGCCAATCGGAATTATTACACGGTGGTCACATGTATCCTGTTCGTAGGTCGATACGCAATACACGCGCGCATTGGTAATACGCGCATAGTATTAGCCAGCCATACCTATGGGTGTCTTTTGGACGCCCTGTTTGCTAAATGGACACGCTGTTTTATTTGTAAAACACATGCAAAAGTATTGGAAGTTAAACATTTGGACGCCCAGTTTGCTAAATGGACACCCGGTTTTATTTGTAAAACACATGCAAAAGTATTGGAAGTTAAACATTTGGACGCCCAGTTTGCTAAATGGACACCCGGTTTTATTTGTAAAACACATGCAAAAGTATTGTAAGTTAAATATTTGGACACCCAGTTTTTCAAAGACTAACGCCCTATTTTCAAATCCTGGCTTGTACACTGAATACGCACATTCATTTCGCTAATTCATTTCCAAAGCTGGCATATTGTTGCGAATCTCTCAAACAATGTTGGTTTTTGTGTTGTGTAAAAAGAGCTAAATATGTACACCACATAATTCACTCAATAATCTTACCTAATCCATACATGTGGTACCACAGGGTCAAACAGTCCGCGGCTGACTGCCCAAAGTGTTCACTGACCAACCAAGCTTCGCTACCCTTGGCCGGACCGGATGTCTCAAGGAAAACGTAGAAACCTTGAAGGAAAGAGAGATTGGAGAAGTCAAGAGTGTTCATTTTGTTCTGCAGTCCTGGAATTTCACTGAGAGGCCACGTTTTCCATTGCCTTGGTCTTGGTCTTGGTGCCCCTTACAAATGTTCCCATAGACATTCTGATATTCTAGTGGATGTTCTCTTGACTCATTAGGCCTGGAGTTTTACAGATTCCAGGGAGGCCATGGCCTCTGTTGCCCTAGTCTTGGCCTTGGTGCCCCTTACAAATGTTCCCATAGACATTCTGATATTCTAATGGAAGTGCCCTTTACTCAGGAAAAGTGGCCTTGCCCCTACAAGAATGAAATTTCATTTTACAATATGGTATCGACAACTGGCCAAATACTTTGGACAAAATTGGATTACTTGGCCTTGGTTCCCTTTGGCCTGGACTTTTACAGCTCCCAGGGAGGCCATGGCCTCTGTTGCCCTGGTCTTGGGCCTTGGTGCCCCTTTACAAATGTTCCCATAGACATTCTGATATTCTAGTGGATGTGCTCTTTACTCATTAGGCCTGGAGTTTTACAGATTCCAGGGAGGCCATAGTCTCCGTTGCCCTGGTCTTGGCCTTGGTGCCCCTTACAAATGTTCCCACAGACATTCTGATATTCTAGTGGATGTTCTCTTTACTCATTAGGCCTGGAGTTTTACAGATTCCAGGGAGGCCATAGCCTCTGTTGCCCTGGTCTTGGCCTTGGTGCCCCTTACAAATGATCCCATAGACAATCCGGTATTCTAATAGAAGTGCCCTTTACTCAGGAAAAGTGGCCTTGCCCCGACAAGAATGAAATTCTAGGCCTGGTTCTGTGGTGTTTGCTGTTTCACTAGCAATTTGTTTTTTATGCAGTGGCTAGCGTTACATACCTGTAATAAATGCAGTCACTGATCCACTGATTAAACCAATAAATAATCTGTAGCTTTGCATAGCGAAAAGGATAAGAAAAGACTTTGCGGTGACACCACTGCTCTTTTTTTAATAGTAATTAGTTCTGAAAAGACTGACGATTCTAAAACTGGGGAATTTTTCAGATTTTCTTTTTTCATTCCCAAAATTTATTCATGTGTCCAGTCAAGTTTACCTGTCCTTTATGTGTCAATCAGAATCAGTGCTTTCCGAGTGTCTGTGAAAAACAAAATCCACAGGTGACTCGGGTGGGATTCAAACCCACGACCTCCTGCTTACTAGTGCAGACGTCTTAACCTCCCGACCACCGAGCTTGCCCGATGTCGATTGGCCCGCTAGAGTCCTATATAGAAGCGGGTACCGCAATATGTATAGGTTGATGACAATCGCCATCGGGCAAGCTCGGTGGTCGAGAGGTTAAGGCGTCTGCACTAGTAAGCAGGAGGTCATGGGTTCGAATCCCACCCGAGTTGCCTGTGAAGGTTTTTTCCACAGACACTCAGAAAGCACTGAGTATACAGTGCTATATATCGCGGAACCCGCTGCTGCATAGGATTCTAGCCGGCCAATCGTCATCGGACAAGCTCGGTGGTCGAGAGGTTAAGACGTCTGCGCTAGTAAGCAGGTCGTGGGTTTGAATCCCGCCCGAGTCGCCTGTAGGGGTGTTCTCCGCAGACACTCAGAAAGCACTGAGCATCCAGTGCTTCGAACATTATGTCGGTGTAAGGGCAAATTCAATCAAAATGAAATATGTGACCATCCACGACAAAGGAGCTGTAAAGTTGAAAATTTCACATTTGGAGGTTCATATATTTTTGGAAAGAGTATATCATAAGGTTTAAAATGATAGCAAACACAAGTCATTCCTACATTCCTACGCGAAGTTATGGTGTATCAAAGTCATTACACTAATTACTTACACTTTCATATAAACTCGCATCAGTTTCGTAAGTTTCTTACATTTTGTACAGATTTATGAACTCATTGCCCGAAAGAAAACGTGGATTTCATGATTTTTTAAATTGAATTTAATTCTGAAATTTTCAGAACTAAAGGAGAATATTTCAAACTTTTCATTTCTGAAAAAATACCAAAATGGCCAACCGACTGATTTTTCATGCATTTCAAGCCATACTGCTAAATCAATGTGTGTGAATTTACAGCCCATTCGGTCACATATATGTCTATATGAATTAAATTGAATTGAACTTAAAACAAGGACCGACAATATTTTACCGTCTTGAGTTCCGTAGGTGTGGTCAAAGGATGGTCCCGTCTCGTAGCTGTAGGTTGACCCGCTGCTACGCTCAAAATCTAACTGATCTTGAGTCGGCTCGTTGTACCAGCCGCACAAGTCCTCCTCAAAGTTACAGAAACCTGATATGTAACAGAAAAAATAGTACAAATCATTGTGTCAGAACAACAAGGTCGTATCTAAAAAAAAGGCAACAAGGTCGTATGTGCAATAGTGCATAAATTTGCATACATTAAAACAATTGAGTGCAACAACGTCGTATCTTCTTCCATGGGTTGTGTGTGTTCATCCTGGAACTCTGTATGTAAAAAGATACGACCTTGTTGCACTGAGCGAAATCCATGTCTGCAACAAGGTCGTAACTATGATACGACCTTGTTGCACTGATGCGACAAAACAATAGCAAAATAGAGTTTGCGCAACGCAAATGAAAACTGCCAAATGCAAGTAATCCCTCAACCAAGGTTGCGTGTTGGGTTACGGCAACCCAATTTATGTATGTGAAACCCGTAGATAACCCGTGATAACCCGTGATAACCCGTAGATATGTAAAACGCTACAAACGCCGACCTACGTGATTTTCCGTACCGTGTTTTTGTCCAATTCCAATTTACTACGTTTTTCCGATGACTGCATTTCATGATTGTAGATATGAAATTAGACAAGTCTGACATCATAATAAAGTGCATGTTCTCCTCTTTCCAATGTGTCTGTGTCAGTGATTGTAATATTCTCTAAATAAGGAATCTTTCTGATTGTGTGCAAAAACAATGTATCTCTGTGCGGGGGCTTAGGCACATACAGTCTTTTGTGTGTTTACATGGTTAGGCGGATATGGGTTAATTTTATACATAGTTTTTGCCATGCATAATTAATCCATGACAGCAATTTTGGAAACTACTGAGAATATAGAATTTGTAATTCTTGTTCAAAATTTTTCCTCCCATCTGAACCATACTTAATTAAAGTGCATCTATCCCGTTCTTTGCTAAAATCAAGTGCTCCCAGATGTCTCAAATAATGAATGAGATTCTGACTGACTAATACGAGATATAGTGAGATTTGGTGAGATTTGATTACCTGGCGGTAGACATGCCCCATCTTTGCGATCAATCTCATCAATTGCGATATCCCCTTTGCCGTTCGGGTCCCCGACAGTTCCAACAAACGCAGGCTGAAGGGAAAAAAAACCAGAGGAAACACATTAATTTGATAGTAAAGAGATCTTGAAAATTTACAGTGGTTTATTCCGATTCGGCCAATCTAGCTTTCTGAGCGCAAAAAGACCCTTTCCTAATGAATAAATCTCAAATAGCTCTTATTGTTAAGTAAGACTAAATGCGGTGACACCATGCAAAAGTTCTGAAAAGAACTAATTACTGTTCTTATTGTTAATTTGACTGACACCTCAGCTGTCTTTTGTTCACAACTGGAGCTGTTATAAAGAGCTCTACTTGGCTGGGCTAGGCCCTCCAGAAGCCCATTTTAACAACTTTTGTAAATAATTGCTGAAAAATTCACCACAAAGTGACAACATCATACTTTATAACTAAATAAAGAGTAGCCCTCTGTCTCCCAAAAATTGAATAACTCACGAAAAAGGGTGTGTCATCCTGGAGCGTGACCGTTCCGCGATGCCATATATCGTCCTGTTCCCCGGTCCTCTCCCACATCTTGGTCCCTAGCGACGCTACGTACTGGTGCACCGCCAGCGACCCTACACCGGTGCCGTGCATGTGATACCAGAAGTGCAGACACTCCCCTTTGGGCGTGGCGGGGTAGTGGGGGTTGTACAAGATGGCGATGTCCCCTTGTTTCCGTGGCGATGACTCGCTGATGTAAGCAAAGTGACCTAAATCGGGAAAATATCCAAGAACTTAAATATTTTATAGAAATAGAGCATGCAATTGGACCTCAAAAACTACACAGAATTTAACAGAAATTTCCGAACATCCAAAACCTAGCTAGATAATCAAGCTTCAATATGGGCCACGATAAAGTTTTTTTTTTAAATATTTTGTTCTAAAAATGGACTTGGTTGGCAAAATAGTTTTGTGAAATGAAAGTAAATATTAAATTGACTTTCATTTCCGATCGATCGATTGTACACAATAGACTTGTGACTTGTGACTTGTTTACACTTTTAGTGACCTTTCGAGTACCAGGGTGATTTCCCGCCGGGCAAAAGTGTGTGTATTTGTATGCAGACTTTGTACATTTTGTACTTCTCCACATAACACCAAGAATTTTTTTTTTAATTTTCAGATGTAAGGCCGAAAAAAAAAAGTCTCTTGTTTCTGGTCTCCGCACATGTCGCCTCAGACTTATAAAGCAAAATGTTTCTGCTTATCAGGAAAATGATAAAAATGAGTCAAATACCTGTAGCCGTTCCGAAGGTCTTGTCGATAAGAGGTTGGGTTCCGGCAGGGTGCACCTCGTCGCCTCGTTTCCGGTCCCAGTCGAAGACGTCGTTGGCCGTATCTTGCTGCCAGTCGCACATGTCAATCTCAAAATCACACCAGACTGTCGGAAGGAAGTGAGACATAAGGGGCGTTTTGTAGGGACATCGGGCTTTCAACCATAAATTGAATTGTATCAAATGATATACAGCGCCTTCATGTGGTATAATGGATAATGCTTATGTCACAACGCAGAATAAAGTCCATATATTATGGCGTTACAAGACCGTTTCTCATGTCAGTTCCTGCCTCTGAGTTATTACACATATTCTGTGTTTAGATATTTTGTTTTGAAATTTGCCTTTTTAAACCCTTCTGTGACTGCAAGGGTCAAAATCAGTCAAAATGTTGATGATATACTTGCCAAGGTATTATCTAGTGCACTATCTAGTCAAACACTGTCAAACCTTACGTGTAGTAAGTACATTTACAGGTCAAAATGAGTCGACCGTTTTTGACTGGTAAAAGCATTGTCAGGTATTGTTCAGGGTGGTCAAAATGACAGTAAAAACCGGTCAAAGATGCCCCTGTGTGCACATTTGGGTCAACAGTCAAAAACAGGCAGTTGACTGATTTTGACCTCTACAGCAACTTTCCACTAAAGGTGCAGCTATAGTAGGAGGGTGAGGGAGAAATCATCAATATTTCAAGAGCTTTATAATTTGTTGTTAAAAAGACGGTAACGTTACCAAACATCCTGAAAAGTTATTCAAATCTAAAATGAATCGTGGGCCATGATCTGGGGTGCTGTCAACATTTTGTCATGTTTACCTTATTTTCATCATGTATATGTATTTTATGTTTTTCTCTGATTGTTTTTTTACCATTGTGTTTGTGATTGTTTCTGCCCTGTGAAATAATAAATGAAATGAAATGAAATGAAAATGACTACATTTTTACTATTTTCTCGTTAACGACACAAGCTGGAACCTATCCCCTCATAATGCGTAAATGACAAACACAAAACTTGTGTCGCCGAGATTTTCATGAATATTCATGATATAAACAAAAATAGAGTAGGTGTTAACAGAGATATACTTACTTGGAGGTGGGCAGGGCCCTTCGTCATATGTTATATCATCAATAGCCATGTCGCTTGACCAGTATGAACCAACCATTCCTTCAAATGTTATCTGATAGAAAAAAAAGGAAGACATTTAAACAAATGAAGAAATAAATGAACAGTTAGCCATACTTTTCTTTCATTTGTTGTGTTCAGTTTAATAACGCAACCATGTAGATTGTTCTATTATCCCTCCTACTTCTGGTACCTTTTTCATACAAGTTGATGCACCATTTGAAACCATTCGCTTTTGTGGTTTTGAATGGTGAAATAACTGTGTACAGTATTGATTCCCCCAAATGGTTTTGAATGGTAGGTCAGCTAATACAAAACCTTGTTTGGATCTTTCCAAATGGTAGTACAGCTAATACAAAACCTTGTTTGGATACTTCTAAGTGGTGAATCAATGGACCCTCTATGCATTTGAATGGATTTGAATGGTAGTAAAGCTTGCTACCAACACTGTTCAAATGGTATCACCATACAAAACCAATGGGCATTTTTGAAAGTGGAAATTTTGAATGGTTTCAAATGGTCTATCAGTAGGAGAGTTATAAACTACACAGTAACGTACAGGGAAGCGTGAACAGCGATCGCTAGCTAGAATGTGCTACAATACACATGTATATATGCGAAGGTTGTCATTAACGAAAAGTACCGCACAGTAGACATTAACAGCGCTCTCAAGTGTACCGTAAATTTATTCGTGCTCTTGATCGTCCTCTCAAACATCAGCCACTCTCCGGACTGGTCGCCGGTTCGTGACCACAGCAGCAGCGACGTCTGCGCCGTGAGGTCGTTCAGATACACGTTCATCGTTCCCATGGACTGGCCGGCCATGTGGTACCACCACGTCAGGCAGTTGCCGTTGATGGACGTCGGGTTGATGGCTCTGGACGTGATGCGGGCCACGTCGCCGTAGTAAAAGAAAAAGGCATCGGTGTATATATAGTAGCCTACAGCAATCAACAACAAGGTGAGTTCAACAAACATATAAAAAATAAGTAATAAGCACAGTTTTCTAAGATACCAGCACTTTAATCTGAATCTCAGAGGTCATTTTCCTATTATAAAGGTCATATCTGTGGACATGACCTCTGTATGTATATAATAATAACTTGTAAAATCAGTAATAAGCACAGTGAATAGTTTTCTTAGATACCAGCGCTTTAACCTGAACCTCAGTGGTCATTTTCCTATTATAAAGGTCATATCTGTGGACATGACCTCTGTATGTACATAATAATAAGACGTTGTAAAATCAGTAATAAGCACAGTGAATAGTTTTCTTAGATACCAGCACTTTAAACCTGAATCTCAGAGGTCATTTTCCTATTATAAAGGTCATATCTGTGGACATGACCTCTGTATTGATATATATAATAAGAAGAACTTGTAAAATCAGTAATAATCACAGTGAATAGTTGTATTAGATACCAGCGCTATACAAGTTCTTATTATTATTATTGGAGGTTGTTGACATTTTTTCACCACTCTGAAACGAGAACAGCGATGTACACATCCTCATACACATTTGTTCATTGGTGTAAGCAGAGGACCTCCTGCTGTTCCCCTCTATTGTTCTCTTTGTTATTGGACTTTAACTTTTTCAGGCATCTCCCGTTTGATTTGTGCACGTTTTTCAATCAAGGAACATTTGCAAAACAATAACCGCCAACCGAGGACCAGTGTCAAACAGATGTGAGAGGTGAGACCTCCCTCTTATGAACTACACAAATCTGAATCTCAGAGGTCATATCTCTGGACATGACCTCTGCATGGATATATATATACATGTGTTGCCCTGTTGTATGATCTTCGTTTGGATCAGTGTCAAACCAAGTTGAGAGGTGATACCTTCTCTTAGAAATTGAACTACACAAACCTGAATCTCGGAGGTCATTTTCCTATTATAAGGGTCATATCTCTGGACATGACCTCTGTGCTGATATATAAGTTTAGCCTCTGACTTTGCATTGTTGCATGATCTTCATTTGGATCAGTGTCAAACCAAGTTGAGAGGTGATGCCTCTTGTTAGGAACTGAACTACACTAAAATCAGTAATAAGCACAGTGAATAGTTTTCTTAGATACCAGCACTTTAACCTGAATCTCGGAGGTCATTTTCCGAAGGGTCATATCTCTGAACATGACCTCTGAATTGATATATATAAGTTTAACCTCTGACCTTGCCCTGTCGTATGATCTCCACTTGGACCGGTGTCGTACCAAGACGTCGGCCCTGATTGTCTCGTCCAATCAAAGTTGTCAGTGGTGTCTTGCAACCATCGGCACATTGACTTCTCAAAGTCGCAGGAGACATTGCGGGCAAGGTTGGCTGGATCTGCTATGTCCGGCTGGACTGCGGAGAATAACGGAAGCAAAACAAATGTTTATGAGTTTTAATTTGCTTGGATAAATAATATTACATCATCATGTTACATGTCAAAGTCACTTCATAATATGAGACTTTTTGAGATGCCACATGGAATGAAACTTACAGGTCATATTGTTCATGTAATTCTGAGCATATGCACGATTTCTGCGATCTTCCCTTCCTTGGGCGTCTCCCCAACACTAAATGCTTAACTTCTACTTTAATAATCCAAGTTTTTTTTTTTACTACTAGTCAGTTGAGCGACAGAGTAGGTCATGAGTTCTAATCCTTACCGTCCCTCAATGGTAACAAGAAATCTCTTTCCTTTCCTGACTTTCATGATGACCTTTGCAACTAAGATTAAACATTTTGGAATTTCCGCCAGTATCACAAAGCTGGGTGATGACGGAGAACATCGGTAATCACTGATAAAGCTATCCAGAACAAACAAGTAAAACCAATTCTGAAGAACAGTTTTCAAACTTACATTTACAGAAACCCGTGTCGAAAAAGTTGATGTCGTCAATGGCGATATCTCCTCGGTAACTTGGACCGACAATGCCCTCGAACACAACCTATATAAAAACGATCAAACAGATAGATATATTTTGGATGACGTACCATAGGAGGATGGGTACGGGGGTGGGGACTACTGATGTCAGTTACATTTACCTGATAATCGTAGTTGAAGTACAATCCGACCTGAGCGAACTTCCAGTCTGTCGAGTTAGTGCTCTGCTCCTTCACCAGGTACCAGAGGGTATCCTCGAGCAGACTGTTGGATCCCAGACCCCTCCCGAAGACGATCATCTCGCCGATGTCGGCGCCGTACATGTGATACCAGAACGACATGCAGGAACCCGACGGCGATGACGGCGGGAAAATCTCGCTCTCAAGGAAGGCGTAATCGCCAGCAGCACGTGGGGAGCTGGTCTCGATGTACATGAAAAAACCTAGATTGGGACAAAGGAGAGGGTTAATGGGACAATATCGTCCCGATCATCAGGGCATGGAATCGGAGTGCTTGTTTTAATATTAACTCAGCGACTGAAAATAATACCTCCACATGATAAGGTCATATTACCGTTGCTGCTGCATATAAATGAGCTAGTAGTTTTCAGTCACTGTGTTCATCTTAAACTAAGACATCGATTCCATGCCCTGTTGAAAGTCTGCTCTGATCGTGACGATACTGCCCCTTTAATGATGCATTTTTCTGCCATTTTTAGATTATCTTTGTGTAAAGTTTTTTTACAAAATAACTGACTGGGGCATTCATCATTAGTCGATAAATTTAAAGAATAAAGAGTTAAAATTAAATTAATAATTTAATTTAATCTTTATTCTTAAAGGGTACTCATGTACTTGTGAGTTGGGAGGAACAATTTTTTGTAAAGCAACTCACTTATTAAGGACACAAGCACCATAATCCTGGCCAGGATTCGAACCCACATTCTGAAGACTCAGCCATCAGAACACAAATCCGATGCACTAAACCACTCAGCCACGGTACTCCATACACAAGCACCATGATCCTGGCCAGGATTCGAACCCACATTCCTAAAGACTCGGCCATCAGAACACAAGTCTGATATCTGATACACTAAACCACTCAGCCATGGTACTCCGCACACAAGCGTTATGATCCTTCCCTGGCAGGTACCCATTTACTCTTGAGAGGAGAGAAGCAATTTGTGGTAAAGCATCTTGCTTATTAAGGACACGAGCATCATGGTCCCGGCCAGGATTGGAACCCTGTTAGCCATCAAGTCACCAAATGAACGCGCTCATCAGTCATCAGTCACGCCACTCTACAACTACTACAACTTACCTTGGCTGGGTGCGCACGACGACCCGCACGTGTGATCCACACTGGGTCCGGTGAACGAGCTTGACGTGAACTCACCAAGACGCACCCAGTCAAAGACGTCGTCGGGGCCGTTCATCCACCCGCATATACCATCTTCAAAATCGCAGCTCCCCTTCTCCGGGCAGATGCCTGCCTGGTAGCTGACGTGATCGATGGCGATGTCGCTCTGGTAGTTGCTGCCAGCCGTCGCCTCGAAAACGATCTGAGGATTTGTGGAAGGGTGATTGATGAGAGAGAATAGAATAGAACTGGGCTATCTAATCTGAGAGAAAATGCTTAAGGGATACGAAACGGTGAGTTGTGAGGGTTCTTAGGGGTCCGGTCCTCTTCGAGACCATTGAGCAATCGTTAAGCAAATTGGCCCAAACTATTCATTAAGCTTGCTTCATTCGTTTACCAGATTTGAAAGCATCCGTTCTGTGTGGAACAGCTTCTGGAAGCAGACCAAAGAAGTGATAATTGACAGTCCTAATACCTACAAAACAGCAACTGTAGTCTGGAACATCAATGGCACTGCCAACTGCTAATCCTTCACTAATCCTCCCTACACAATAGGCAGTAATCCCTTAATAGCCCTTATGTCTGACCCAGGAGGGCCAGTTGGGCTGGGTGCATTTCAAGCATTGATCTCAATCCTTCGACCAGTGAATCGTCTTATAATTGTTTAACAATTGCTCAATGGGTCCTATAATAAGGAACATCCACAGACTGTCTGCAAACTCCGCAGGAAATCCTTATTCCTCATAAGCAAAATATTTAGAAACAAAAAAACGTCATAGCAACAAAACAACATAACAATAGTTCAGAGTGGAGCGCATTTATTGCAGAAAGTCCGCTGACAAGAACAGCGTAAGCAACATGCAGTCACTGCTGAAAGTCTACAGAAAGTCTGCAGTCACCTTTAGGGAGGAGGGCCAAAGTCATGGTACAGCCAAGCCTTTGAGAAGCCCGGCCAGGCCCAGGCTTTGCCTGTGACTCTCTAAGGGAGGAGGGCCAAAGTCATGGTACAGCCAAGCCTTTGAGAAGCCCGGCCAGGCCCAGACTTTGCCTGTGACTCTCCAAGGGATGCGGGCCAAAGTCATGGTACAGCCAAGCCTTTGAGAAGCCCGGCCAGGCCCAGCTTTGCCTGTGACTCTCCAAGGGAGGAGGGCCAAAGTCATGGTACAGCCAAGCCTTTGAGAAGCCCAGCCAGGCCCAGGCTTTGCCCAGGCCTACTGGCCTATATAATCCCCTAGCTGAGCACAAAAGACCCTTTACTAATGAATAGATCTCAAATAGCTCTTATTGTTAACACAGACTTGACTGACACCTCAGCTGTCTTTTGTTCACAACAACTGTAGCCATTATAATGAGCTCTACTTGGCTGGGCTAGGCCCTCCAGAAGCCCAGGTTATGTTGATTGGCAGGTACTGTATTGTTACAGGATTAGCACTCACAAAAGACTGATTAGGAGGCCAGGTAGCCTGGGCCTGGCTGGGCTTCTCAAAGGCTTGGCTGTACCATGATTTACTGGGAAGATGATCTATCACACAAGATATAAGTGGGAGGTACTGAGGTTATTCAGGGGAGAAAAAGTGACATCTTATTACCTGGAAAGCGGTTTTGCTTGTTACGGTAGCCATTCCCATTGCCCAGCGGTCTCCGTAAACATCACCAGAAGCAGTGAAGACGGTTGTAGTGGCTGAAGAAGTATCACGTACCTGAGACCAAAAAACCCCCAAAACTTCAGCTGAGTAAACCTACGAGGGTGGGGTTGGGTTGAGATGGGTGGGGTTGGGTTGAGATGGGTGGGGATGGGTTGGATGGGGTTGGGTTGGGCAGGGTTGGGTTGGGTGGGGTGGGGTTGGGTGGGGTTGGGTTGGGCTGGGTGGGTCTGGGTTGGGGAATGTGGGAGGAGGGACAGTGGTATAACCTCTGCTGAGTAGACCTATGAGGGCGGAGTGGAGTTGCGCTGGATTTGGTTGGGTGGACAGTACGTGGTATAATCTTCAGCTGAGTAGACCTCTGAGGGTGGGGTGGGGTTGTTTTTTTGGGGGGTTAGGCATGGTTGATTTGGGCGGGGTTGAGTTGGGTGGGGGATATGGTAGGAGGGACATGGTAGGAGGGACAGTGGTATAACCTTCAGCTGAGCAGACCTTCGAGGGTGGGGTGAGGTTGGGTTTATTTTGGTCGGGCAGGGTTGGGCAGGGTAGGGTTGGGCAGGGTTGGGCAGGGTTGGGCAGGGTTGGCCAGGGTTGGGCAGGGTTGGGCAGGGGTGAGCTGGGCAGGGCCCAGGGGTGAGCTGGCCTGGGTGGAGCTGGGTGGGGGAATATAGGAGGAGGGACAGTGGTATATGATGGTGGGTTGGGTTAAGTTGGGTGGGGCTGGGTGGGGATGGGAGGAAGGATGGTAACAACCAGAAGTCTGTTAACTACACAGATGTCCCGGGGGCTACTTGTTTCATTGTTTAAGTCACCACCCCCTCCCCCCCTGACGCATTTCTTTTTACACCCCTGACGAAATCCCCAAACATTTTTTGCTGCAAAATATGAATTTTACAAGTAAGACTAATTGCGGTGACACCATGTGGAATCTCAATTGAGTAGTAATTAGTTCTGAAAAGAACTGGGGGTACAACTCGACGTTTCGATCAGTATGCTCTAATCGTCCTCAGGAGAATGAATTTTACAATTGGAAATATTCGAAAAGGGAATTACCAGGACTTTTAAGGTACCCATGTGGCCTCCATACATGTGGTAGAAGAATGACCAACAGGTCGAGGTGGTGCTGGCATCGGGAACAAAGGTCGGACTGCTCAGTCTGGCTATGTCGCCTGGATGCGGTGGCGTACACTCAATGTACATGTAATAACCTGTCATACATCATGAGGTAGAAAACATTTCAGATTTTGAAGGGACAGTATCATCACAATCGGAGCAGACTTTCAACAGGGGCGCGTGGGATCAGTTTCCTAATTTATGATTGAACACTGAAAATGACTGGCTCATTTATCCCTCGATCCCCGACCAAAAAATCTGGCAATGATCATGTAAAAAATCAATGGCTGAAGGTTTTGTTGAAGGGGTCGTTGTCACCCGGGGTACTCCCCAATGGTACCCGGGCAATCATAAACAGTACACAAACCTACATAGGATTGAGATTGCCTGGGTACCATTGGGGAGTACCCTAGGTGACAACGACCCCTTCTGCCTTACAATGGTACCCATGCAATCATAAACAGTACACAAACCTACATAGGATTGAGATTGCCTGGGTACCATTGGGGAGTACCCTAGGTGACAATGACCCCTTCTGCCTTACAATGGTACCCAGGCAATCATAAACAGTACACAAACCTACATAGGATTGAGATTGCCTGGGTACCATTTGGGAGTACCCTAGGTGACAACAACCCCTTCTGCCTTACAATGGTACTCAGGAAATCATAAACAGTACACAAACCTACATAGGATTGAGATTGCCTGGGTACCATTTGGGAGTACCCTAGGTGACAACAACCCCTTCTGCCTTACAATGGTACCCATGCAATCATAAACAGGACACAAACCTACATAGGATTGAGATTGCCTGGGTACCATTGGGGAGTACCCTAGGTGACAACAACCCCTTCTGCCTTACAATGGTACCCAGGCAATCATAAACAGTACACAAACCTACATAGGATTGAGATTGCCTGGGTACCATTGGGGAGTACCCTAGGTGACAAAAGACCCCTTCTGCCTTACAATGGTACCCATGCAATCATAAACAGGACACAAACCTACATAGGATTGAGATTGCCTGGGTACCATTTGGGAGTACCCTAGGTGACAACGACCCCTTCTGCCTTACAATGGTACCCATGCAATCATAAACAGTACACAAACCTACATAGGATTGAGATTGCCTGGGTACCATTGGGGAAGCTCCTAGGTGACCACGACCCCCTTCTGCCTTACAATGGTACTCAGGCAATCATAAACAGTACACAAACCTACATAGGATTGAGATTGCCTGGGTACCATTTGGGAGTACCCTAGGTGACAACGACCCCTTCTGCCTTACAATGGTACCCATGCAATCATAAACAGTACACAAACCTACATAGGATTGAGATTGCCTGGGTACCATTGGGGAGTACCCTAGGTGACAACGACCCCTTCTGCCTTACAATGGTACTCAGGAAATCATAAACAGTACA
This sequence comes from Zoroaster sp. YZ-2022, assembly GCA_029582265.1. Lineage (NCBI taxonomy): Eukaryota > Metazoa > Echinodermata > Asteroidea > Forcipulatida > Zoroasteridae > Zoroaster > Zoroaster sp. YZ-2022. The sequence continues at coordinate 53,424,434 of CM055817.1, forward strand.
CAAACCTACATAGGATTGAGATTGCCTGGGTACCATTTGGGAGTACCCTAGGTGACAACGACCCCTTCTGCCTTACAATGGTACCCAAGCAATCATAAACAGTACACAAACCTACATAGGATTGAGATTGCCTGGGTACCATTTGGGAGTACCTAGGTGACAATGACCCCTTCTGCCTTACAATGGTACCCAAGCAATCATAAACAGTACACAAACCTACATAGGATTGAGATTGCCTGGGTACCATTGAGGAGTACCCTAGGTGACAACGACCCCTTCTGCCTTACAATGGTACCCATGCAATCATAAACAGTACACAAACCTACATAGGATTGAGATTGACTGGGTACCATTTGGGAGTACCCTAGGTGACAACGACCCCTTCTGCCTTACAATGGTACCCATGCAATCATAAACAGTACACAAACCTACATAGGATTGAGATTGACTGGGTACCATTTGGGAGCACCCTAGGTGACAACGACCCCTTCAGCCTTACAATGGTACCCAGTACACAAACCTACATAGGATTGAGATTGACTGGGTACCATTTGGGAGCACCCTAGGTGACAACAACCCCTTCTGCCTTACAATGGTACCCAGGCAATCATAAACAGTACACAAACCTACATATGATTGAGATTGCCTGGGTACCATTGGCGAGTACCCTAGGTGACAACGACCCCTTCAGCCTTACAATGGTACTCAGGAAATCATAAACAGTACACAAACCTACATATGATTGAGATTGCCTGGGTACCATTGGCGAGTACCCTAGGTGACAACGACCCCTTCAGCCTTACAATGGTACTCAGGAAATCATAAACAGTACACAAACCTACATAGGATTGAGATTGCCCGGGTACCAACGGGGAGTACCCTAGGTGACAACGATCCCTTCTACCTCAGTTGTGATTACTTTGTAAAAGACCATTAATCCCCTTCCCCCTCCCCACCCTAGGGGGGTCAAGATCTAGCACTACTTACCGTTGGGTGTTCCATAGGAATAGTCATTACTCGGTCCGGTATAGTACGACGGAGTGCGGCCTTTCCAATGCGTCCAATCAAAATCATCCGAGGTGTCCTGTGTGTAGCCACAGAGGTCTGAGTCTTCAAACTCACAGAAATTGGTGGCTGGAACCGGAAATGGATACAAAAGAAGAAGAGATGCAGTAAATATCTGAATTATTAATTTTAAATTGAATTTCAAAATAGTTGGGTAAATGTTTTTATCCTACTATTAGATCTTTAAAAAAAAATTAAAAAATAAAAAAATAAAAAAAATAGTTGGCTAAATGTTGTTACCCTCTTCTAGTAATCCCTAGATCTTAAAAAAAATTTTTTTTTAAATAGTTGGCTAAATGTTTTGATTTTACTATTAGATCTTAAAAAAAAAAATTTTTTAAATAAAAAAATAGTTGGCTAAATGTTTTGATCCTACTATTAGATCTTTAAAAAAAAAAATGTTTTAAAATAAATAAAATTTGGCTAAATGTTGTTACCCTCTTCTAGTAATCCCCATACTGCCGCTTCCCAGGTTGTCCGGTAATGTACAGGGGTACTTGTGTCCTTGAGCAAGACACTTTACCATATTTGCTTCTCTCCACCCAGGGGTAAATGGGTACCTGTGAGGGCAGAGTTGGTTGTTGTGTTTGATCAGCCCTATATGCGCTGTAATAGCAGCAATTGAGCTGTATACTCCCCAGGGAGCTGAGATGGTTTCAGGAATGATTTATGCGCCTGATGAGCAGGGGTAATAATATAATGCGCCTTGAGCACCAGTTTGGTGGATACGTGCGCTATATAAAGTCTACAACATTATTATTATTATTATTATTATTATTATTATTATTATTATTATTATTATTATTATTATTATTATTATTATTATTATTATTATTATTATTATTATTATTATTATTATTATTATTATTATTATTATTATTATTATTATTATTATTATTATTATTATTATTATTATTATTATTATTATTATTATTATTATTATTATTATTATTATTATTATTATTATTATTATTATTATTATTATTATTATTATTATTATTATTATTATTATTATTATTATTATTATTATTATTATTATTATTATTATTATTATTATTATTATTATTATTATTATTATTATTATTATTATTATTATTATTATTATTATTATTATTATTATTATTATTATTATTTTCAATGTTTCTGACAAGCAACACCATGACAAATTAGGGCGAACGCCAAATATAGGGCTAGTTATAAGCTCTGTTTGTAGAGTCCCGGCACGTTAAACCGGAGGTCCCAGGTTCGAATCCAGCTCTAGTCAAATTTTCTTAGTTCACACCAAACAATAATTAAAAGCTTGAATATCCAAACTTGAATATTTACGTTCGCATGCTCCATCGTAGACTCGGATGTCGTCGATGGCCTGGTCACTGATGTAACTTTTGCCCACGATACCCTCAAACACAAACTGAAAAAGACAAAAATATTATAGACGATGTGATCTATGACATCATACGTTTTATACAAAAGAGCCCCAAAGGTCAAACAGTGCCTGGCACGAAATTTACACTGGTCTATGACAAGAAATCATAAAGAGTGACATTTTGATAAATTATCAGCAGAAAGATTCTCAGTAAAAGAATAATTGCGGTGATACCATGTGAAATTCTCCACTGAGTAGTAATTAGTTCTGAAAAGAACTGGAGGTTAACAACTCGACGTTTCGATCAGTATGCTCTGAGCGTCTTCAGACTGACGATCAGAGCACACTGATCGAAACGTCGAGTTGTAACCTCCAGTTCTTTTCAGAACTAATTACTACTCAGAAAGATTCTCAATTTGATTTATTTTTAATAAATCTTATTCATCTGAAAATTAAAAAAAAAAAATTTATGTTAAATGTGGAGAAGTACAAAATGTACAAACTCTGCATACAAATACACACACTTTTGCCCGACGGGAAATCAACCTGGTACTCTAAAGGTCATGCAAATTGTACACAAGTCACATAGTCATTCTCAAATATGCCAAAAACTGCCAACAAGCTACAAACGTCTCGGAAAGCATAACCCCTCAGCTTACCTGGAATGCCTCGGTTGCCATAACAATGTTCACCTGAGCCCTGTACCATTTATCATCTCTCGTGCCGATCCTCTGCAAGACGGGGAGTCCCAGGCCTGAGCTTTTCTTGGTGTAGACATTGAACGTGTCGACGTCGTCACCGTACATGTGGTACCAGAAGTCCAGACACCGCATGGAGGCCTTGGCGGGGATGCTGGCACTCTCTAGTCGAGCCTTCTGACCCTGGGTTTTTGGGGAAGACGTCTCGATGTAGACGTAGTAACCCTGACCTGGTTGAGGGAGGGAGAGGAGGGGGAGAAGTAAAATTATTCCCATTCATGAGGAGCAAAATATTTCCATTCTTTAGAAGAAAATAATTTCTATTCATCAGGAGAAAATAATTTCCATTCTCTAGGAGAAATTTGTTTTCATTCTTTAGGGAAAATTATTTTCCATTCTTTAGGAGAAAATTATTTTCCATTCTTTAGGAGAAAATTATTTTCCATTTTTTAGGAGAAAATTATTTTCCATTTTTTAGGAGAAAATTATTTTCCATTTTTTTAGGAGAAAATTATTTTACATTCGTTAGGCCATGTAAAAAATATAAATAACCCTTCCAATATGAAAAATTTGGTCAACAAGGATGTTTTTCTGTCATTTTTCCCAAATGAATATTTCGATCTTGTCTGGGATAAAAAACTGTTTGAAAGTAATTTGCTAGTATTAGGGCCCCCCAAAAAAGTCTCCAGTTTCTGGTCATCGTCAGCTTCAAAATCATTGTGGTAACATGCTTTTTTTTTGGCCATTTTTTTTGTTTTTGTTTTTGTTGCCAACAGGGAAATACGTGACACACGTACACGCAGAGACCAAATTTCCCATGTACAAAGTATGGTGGCTAAGAGAGGCCTCACAAATCGGGCAAACGTTCATACTCCTATGTGAAAAAGTTGTTTAAAACACAGCATGGCAGAATTCCAATTGATCTAGCAATTCTGGCTGCAATTGGACTTTAGTTTCATAGCAAAACAAAAAGGAAAACCAGAAGGGATTCTGACCCTTGCATGATAATCATGGGAGTAGGGTGTGATTTTTTTTTTAATATTATTTATTTGAGAAACTACACTCACGGAATTTTAAAACGCATCAACTTATATTTCTCAATAAATATGTATAACTTATATGCAGTGATAAATTGAAGCCATAATTGTACATAGCACTTTTATTGTGTCAGTATGATGTGAAAATTTGCGCTCATGCTTGACTGAGAAAGTATTGATTAAAATATCATAAATATCTGCTGTTGAAAAAATGTGAAATATTGGGATGATGCGTTTTTAAATTCCTTGAGTATATATGCGAAGTACTAAGCCCATAATGCAAATAGTGTGGGAGGGTCCCGGAAACGTTTTAATTCTAGATGCTCTGTGGTAGTAATTAGAGAAACTTGAAACAAAAATGAAAAAAAACGATAGTTATTTGTGGGAGGGTCCCGGAAACGTTTTAATTCTAGATGCTCTGTGGTAGTAATTAGGGAAACTTGAAAAAAAAAAAAAAAAAAACGATAGTTAAAAAAAACTTGAAGATCCACAGATCAGCAGATCGGCTTGTTGTTATTTCTGTAATACGAACTTGTTCCCGTCGTATGGTCAAAACTTGGTCCTGTATCCAAGGATGGCGTCGCCTGGGCTCTCGTCCAATCAAAATCGTCGTCTGTAGCATCAATGTAGGAACACAGATCTTGCTCAAAGTCACAGTCAAATTGGGATGCAGCTATTGGTTTAACAAAAAAAAAAGATATGCATGGTGAAGTTGGAGGAAGACGATTTAAAGGCCTTGAGCAAAAAAAGAAAAAAAGAAATGAATTTAAACAACTATTAACCCTAACCACCCCATATCCTGCAAAATCCTCCAAGGGGCACTTTTTTGGGGATAATTCAGCACCTTTGGAAACTGGTACTTTCACCTCTTCAAATGGGACAAAATTACTAACATGGCAAGAAGTACAGGCCGTAAGTGCTGAATATGAAAGATCAACGAAAATGCATGGTGCATGTTGAAGATAAGGGCATGTTTCCAAAAGTGCACTGATGGATTTTGGAGGATTCAGGAAGGTTCCTAGCCAGAATACCTAGGAGGTTAGGGTTAATAGGAGTAAGGTTTGCGGTAGCCCAGTGTAACAATCTCTTCAGAAGTTGTAATAGTTGTAGAATCGAGAAGAGAAGAACGTTGGTGGTGAGAAGAACTGGTGGTTTGATAACTTGACATTTTGATCAGTATAGACTGATCGTCTCCCGGAATAAAAACAAAAATCCAGTTTCTGGTCATCGGTTGGCTTCATAATTGGTGCGGTGACGCACTTTTTTTTTTGGCATTCTCTTCTTTTTTTTTCTCCAACTGGGAAATACATGATGCATGTATACGCAGGGACCAAATTTCCCATACACAAAGTAGGTTGGCTATAAGAGAGGTCTCACAAATCGGGCAAACGTTCATACCCCTATGTGAAAAACTCATTTAAAACACAGCACAGCAGAATTCCAATCGATCCAGCGATTTTGGCTGCAATTGGACATTGTTTCATAGCCAAAATAAAAAAAGAAAATTATGCCGACGCACGGGTCTGAGGCAACACGCACGGACACCAGAAACCAGAGACTTTTTTTTATTTTTTGGCATTACAGCTAAAACGCAATTTTATAAATGGATGTTTAAAGGTTATTTTTTCTAAGTCTATTTTCCTAAATATCTGTAAAATATATAATAGGGAAGAGATTGGTCTTGATCTTGATGGTTTAGTCGGTAACATATCCATGGATACATCTCACCAACGTGAGCTTGGTAGTATGCAATAGGCAGACAATCCAGAACAGGATCAGGGATATTCTCTAGAGTCTGAAGAATTCTGAAAAAACTAATTACTAGGCTAGGCCAATATTGTAGGTACTTCCAAAACAAATTACACCGGGGCTGTGATTTGACAAAAGTCAAAAATCTTGAGAAATAGGCAGCAGGCCTGGATCTCCCTTTGGTCTAGAGGACAAAGCCACCCCGAACCTCCTGTATGTTTAACTTTGGAATGATTTACAGACTCTCCACATCCACACAAACACAAAGCTAGAGGTTTGGACACAATACAGGCTACTTCTTTCTTTCCTTGAGGCAAAGGGAAATTTGTAAAAAAAATCCTGAAGCCAGGAAATATCCTGAGCAATCACAGGCCTGTTCGTCGCATCAGTGCAACAAGATCGTATCGTAGTTACCGCAAAACCTATGGAAGAAGATACGATGTTGTTGCACTCAATTGTTTTAATGTATGCAAATTTATGCACTATTGCACATACGACCTTGTTGCATTTTTAGATACGACCTTGTTGCATTTTTAGATACGACCTTGTTGCATTTTTAGATACGACCTTGTTGTTCTGACAGGACGATATATGGAGCAGACACTGCAAAGTCCACATACTTTTACAGACGACTGTCTCAAACATCACGTCGTCGACGGCAACAGTGGCGTTGGTGTTGGTTCCCTCGACGACCTCCATCAGGACTTGGTGCTCGATGGCGCTGTTGACGCTCACTGTAATCTCGTGCCAGATGCTCCCTCTGTCGCCCGTCGTGGTAAACTGCAACGTCTTGGTCCCGGAACTCGGATCGAGTAGATAGACATTCAGGTCCCCAGCGCCTGATGAAATTCGGAGAGGAACATGCAATATTTTAGCTGATTGATCGGGAAAATATTACATTTTTACCCAGGCACGTAGCCTGCTATTTGTCAAGGGAGAAGCCACGTACAATCTTTTGAAAAAGTAGCCCAATGGAAAATTTTTGTACGGAAATGTTTTTGATCTGCTTAGCACACAAATTTGCTAAGAAAAAATAGCCACATTATGTATATTGTGTCTGGCTGGTTCTCAGCTGAATTTTGCTAAATAGCAGATAAATCTTTTAAGCAATATTTTCTGCTTAGCAGCTCTATGAAAACTGGGCCCTGTAGATTGACAGCAGCTACTTGCTTAATAGGGTGCCCTCAACAGGTCATGCACGGAGCGGATAGCTCATTAGTGATACTAACATTCAGTGATTGCTTACCGGTGCCGTACATGTACAGCCAGAATGTGAGGCAGCCCTGTGGTGCTGGGTCCAAGTGTTCGCTGACCAGCCACGCCTTCCGTCCCGTAGGAAGGAACGTCGCGCTCTCAATCAACATGTAGAAACCTGGAGGAAAACAGAACAGCTCTGTCAATTGACAACTTAATAGTAATAATAATAATAGTGTGGACTTATACAGTGCACGTATCCACCAAACTGGTGCTCAAGGCGCATTATATTATTACCCCTGCTCATCAGGCGCATAAATCATTCCTGAATCCATCTCAGCTCCCTGTGGAGTATACAGCTCAATTGCTGCCATTACAGCGCATATAGGGCTAATCAAACGCAACAACCAACTCTGCCCTCACAGGTACCCATTTACCCCTGGGTGGAGAGAAGCAATTATGGTAAAGTGTCTTGCTCAAGGACACAAGCACCATGGTCGCCATTGGGATTCGAACCCACATTCTGACGACTCAGCCATCAGAACACAAATCCGATGCACTAAACCGCTCGACCATGGCACTCCATATATAGCTTCCTGGAATGAGAAGAGCTCTTTTAATGAACACCTGCTGGAAAAAGAATTGCTCTTTCAATCAACATCAAACAACCTGCAGTGATAAAAAGTGTTATTCAGGAAATGCTTTTTTTCATACGTTACCTAGGTCAGTCATAGTAGTGTGGTCCTGTGGGGGAGCCAGGTTGCTGGTGGCGTCTTTCCCCCTGGTGTGAACCCAGTCAAAGTCATCCTGGTTCAATTCGTTGGTCCAACCACACGTGTCACCTTCAAAGTCGCAATGACCTGGTGGTCAACGGCAAAATAAAGACAAGGGTCATTATTAAAGATCAATAGACATTTTATTATCACATTGAGGGCATTTTTGTCTAGTTCCTTGTTCGCAAGTATGATTTACATAGTGCTGAAATGGATACATGGGAGGGGCCCGACTATTTTCCCTTCCAGCCTCAGTTTGGAGCCAAAATCATAGAGCCAGGGGTGGGATTTGACTAAAGTAAAAAAAATCCTGAAAAATGGGTAGCGGGCCTGGGTCTCCCTTTGGTCTAGAGGACAAAGCCCCCTGAACCTCCTGGATGTTTAATTTGGGAGGAATTACAGACTCTCCACATCCACACAAACAAGAAACTAGAGGTTTGGACACAATACATGCTACTTCTTTCTTTCCTTGGTGGCTACTTCTCTTCTTTCAAGAAACTTTTGAGACAAAGAGAGATTTGACAAAAATACTTAAATCAGGAAAAATCCTGAGAAATCGTAGGCCTGTGTTAAAGCAGAAAAATATGCTTAGCAGGAAAATTTGCTAAGCAGGTTTTGTTGGTCCCCAGCCAAGCTTTCATAAAAATGTGTACACTTTTGGCTGGTTGTCTGTTCAAAAGTGCTTAGCAAAAATATTTGCTAAATAGCAAAATTCTACGCTAAGCGGCTCTCTGATAAAGTAAAGTTATTCATAGTGATACAGTGATGAATTTAAACCTGATACATGAACCTCGGACAAAATGACAATAAGTAAATTTTGAGAGGAAAGTCGATTTGTTGGAGAAGATTTCTCAATCTTTTACTGACCTGGTGGGTCGCACGGTCCAACGCGGAAGTCAAAATCGTCCAGGGCGATGTGGGACGTCGGACTCGCGCCACGCTTGCCTTCGATAGCAATCTAACAAAATCAAAATCAAAAATCTAAATTAAAATCAGTTCAAGCCAATTATGACCATAAAAAAGTATTTTTTTACGGAATAAACTGGTTACAGGGACAATATCGTTACGATCAACAGGGCATGGAATTGAAGAGCTAGTTTTAGATTAACTCAGTATAAATACCCCACATAATAAGGTCATACTACCGTTGCTGCTGCATAAATGAGCCAGTAATTTTCAGTCACTGAAAAACCTATAAAGACTATCTTAAACTAGGTCACCGATTCCATGCCCTGTTGAAAATCTGCTCTGATCGTGACAATACTGTCCCTTTATTAGTTACAAATCCAGTGTTTTTTTCCATTTAAACTTACACGGTATCCATTAGGCTTTGGTTGTACAGACGCTGTGCCGAACCGCCACAGATTTCCCTGGTCCCCGGTCTTTTTGAATATGCTGACGCTTCCTGAATTGTCCTCGGCGCTCAGCTGCAGGGTACCGGCGCTCTTGCCGTGCATGTGGTACCAGAACGTTGCACACTCCCCGAAGGTGCTCGCCGGGAAGCGACCGGTGTACATCACCGCTCGTTGGTTATTGGTTCCCTTGGATGGGTCCAAGTACATGATATAACCTGTCAACCAATCAAATACCATCAATCATTAGCATAATATACTCCTGGGTGAATGGAATCACTTCATGGTTTAGGGAGGCAGGCCAAAGTCGTGGTCCATCAAGCCTTTGAGAAGCCCGGCCAGGCCTGGGCTACCTGGTCTCCTAATCTTTTGTGAGTCCTAATCCTATAACAATACAGTACCTGCCAATCAACATAACCTAGGCTTCTGGAGGGCCTAGCCCAGCCAAGTAGAGCTCATTATAATGGCTGCAGTTGTGAACAAATGACAGCCGAGGTGTCATTCAAGTCTGTGTTAACAATAAGAGCTATTTGATATCTATTCATTAGCAAAGGGTCTTTTGTGCTCAGCTAGGGGATTATACAGGCTTCTAGGCTTGGGCAAAGCCTGGGCCTGGGCCTGGCCAGGCTTCTCAAAGGGCTTGGCTGTACCATGACTTTGGCCCTCCTCCCTTAAGTTGCCCAAAGACACAAGTGCAGCAACCGGTATGGCTAGTATTCGAACCCACATTCTGATGACTTTCCCACCAGTCCGGTGTGCTAGACCACTCGGCCATGACACTAATATTGATCAAATATAAATATTAATGGTACATATTGTTAGTCATTACCATTGTTTGTGCCTGTGGACTTGTCAGTGTGTGGTCCGGTGGACGCTGGTATCGTCGACGCCTGAACTCTTGACCAATCAAAATTGTCCGTTGATGTTTCCTGGATCAGACCGCAGGAGTCAAACTCGAGGGTGCACGTTCCTGGAACAAACGAAGGAAACGTGGGAACGCTGATGTTATCAGTTGTGAACTATAGCAGACTTGTAGCCGAGTACTTTCTCATGAGTATGAGTACAAGTGCAGAAAAATGTACTTGAGTATGAGTATGAGTACTCCAACTCTATAGTTGTAGTGGAGTACTTTTTCATGAGTACGAGTATGAGTACAGAAAATTGTACTCGAGTACGAGAATGAGTATTCAGCTCTATAGTTGTAGTGGAGTACTTTTTCATGAGTACGAGTACGAGTACAGAAAATTGTACTCGAGTACGAGAATGAGTATTCAGCTCTATAGTTGTAGTGGAGTACTTTTTCATGAGTGCAATGCAGTACGTACAGAAAATTGTACTCGAGTACGAGAATGAGTATTCAGCTCTATAGTTGTAGTGGAGTACTTTTTCATGAGTACGAGTACGAGTACAGAAAATTGTACTCGAGTACGAGAATGAGTATTCAGCTCTATAGTTGTAGTGGAGTACTTTTTCATGAGTACGAGAATGAGTATTTAGCTCTATAGTTGTAGTGGAGTACTTTTTCATGAGTACGAGCACGAGTACAGAAAATTGTACTCGAGTACGAGAATGAGTATTCAGCTCTATAGTTGTAGTGGAGTACTTTTTCATGAGTACGAGCACGAGTACAGAAAATTGTACTTGAGTACGAGAATGAGTATTCAGCTCTATAGTTGTAGTGGAGTACTTTTTCATGAGTACGAGTACGAGTACAGAAAATTGTACTCGAGTACGAGAATGAGTATTCAGCTCTATAGTTGTAGTGGAGTACTTTTTCATGAGTACGAGCACGAGTACAGAAAATTGTACTTGAGTACGAGAATGAGTATTCAGCTGTATAGGTGTAGTTGAGTACTTTTTCATGAGTACGAGTACGAGTACAGAAAAATGTACTCGAGTACGAGAATGAGTATTCAGCTCTATAGTTGTAGTGGAGTACTTTTTCATGAGTACGAGTACGAGTACAGAAAATTGTACCGAGCACGAGAAATGAGTATTCAGCTCTATAGTTGTAGTGGAGTACTTTTCATTAGTACGAGTACGAGTACAGAAAATTGTACTCGAGTACGAGAATGAGTATTCAGCTCTATAGTTGTAGTGGAGTACTTTTTCATGAGTACGAGTACGAGTACAGAAAATTGTACTCGAGTACGAGAATGAGTATTCAGCTCTATAGTTGTAGTGGAGTACTTTTTCATGAGTACGAGTACGAGTACAGAAAATTGTACTCGAGTACGAGAATGAGTATTCCAACTCTATAGTTGTAGTGGAGTACTTTTTCATGAGTACAAAAAATGTATTTGAGTACAAGTACGAGTACGACTACGAGTACAAGTGCGACTACAAGTACGAGTACTACAATTCTGAACTATCGGACATCTTAATAGGACAGTATCATCACGATTGGAACAGACTTTCAACAGGGCATGGAATCGGTGTCCTAGTTTAAGATGAATACAGTGAGTGAATATTACTGGCTCATTTATGCAGCAGCAACGGTAACATGACCTTATCATGTGGGCTATTATTTTCAGTCGCTGAGTTTATCTAAAACTAGCAGTTTGATTCCATGCCCTGTTGATCGTGACGATACCGTCTCTTTAAACATAAAATTCCAAATTATTGGTTGCAGTGGGCCTATAATTACTACAAATCACAAGATTCTCCACATGTTTGTTACTGGTGATGTGATGTCCTGTCATGTTCTTTGAAGTCTTCATTGTACTGGCATTGGATGAATTAGGGACGTATTCAATATTGATCGTCAGCGGACTGGGCGCAGAGTCAGCAGATTTTGCTAGTTAGTTACCGACCATCCGACCGGCCTAACCGCACAAGTTTAGCAGCAATTAAAAAAATGGAGTTATATTTGAATGATCACTCTAGTTTTAATAGAAAACTGGTTAACGAAAGAAGTTCTTACTTGTGGCTGGGCAAGCACCGGTTGTGTACAGGATGTCGTCCACTGAAATGTCGCTCTGGTACGACTTGCCTCGAATACCGTCCATGACAAGCTATCAAGTTAAAACAAAATTACAGGGTGTGATTTGACAAAAATAAAAATAAAATCCTGAAAAATGGGTAGCGGGCCTGGTCTCCCTTTGGTCTAGAGGACAAAGCCCCCCTGAACCTCCTGGATGTTTAATTTTGGAGGATTTACAGACTCTCAACATCCCTACAAACAATAAACTAGAGGTTTGGACACAATACAGGCTACTTCTTTCTTTCCTTGGTGGCTACTTCTCTTCTTTCAAGAATATTTAGAGGCAAAGGGAGATTTCTTAATAATCCTGAAATCGGGAAAAATCCTGAGAAATTACAGGCCTGTTTTGTAATATTTACAAATAGTTGTCAGACAAATTTAAACTTACGTTGAATTTGGTTGTCAGAGAGATGGTCACCATCGCCTTGAACCAATTATTTCCTTGCTGGGTGCCGTACCTACTCCAGACAGCCTGTTGGTTACCACCCACTCTGGTGGACAAGGTAAGAGTTCCGACGCCCGTGCCGAACATGTGATACCAAAATTCCAGGCAGCTATCCGGTGGATTGGGCGGGTCGATTTCCTCGGACACAATACGCGCTGTGTCCCCCTCGCTGCTGCCAGAGGCTTCGATGAAAATGTAATATCCTGTGAAAAAATAAATAAATAAATAAATTAAGAAAATACAAGGTTCATACACCTATGTGAAAAAGTTGTTTAAAACAGCGAGGCAGAATTCCAATGGATTCAGCAATTTTGGCTACAATTGGACATCGTTTTTTACAACTTTAAAAAACGTAAAATGCTGATGTGTGGGCCTGAGACAACAGGAACCAAAAACCACAGATTTTGTTGTTGTTGTAATGATCATTTCGTCCTGTCAGAACAACAATGTCATATCTAAATAAAATGCAACAAGGTCGTATGTGCAATAGTGCATAAATCTGCATACATTAAAACAGTTGAGTGCAACAACGTCATATCTTCTTCCATAGGTTTTGTGTGTTCATCCTGGAACTCAAAATCCATGTCTGCAACAAGGTCGTAACTATGATATGACCTTGTTGCACTGAGCCAAATCCATGTATGTAACAAGGTCGTAACTATGATACAACCTTGTTGTACTGAGCAAAATCCATGTCTGCAACAAGGTTCGTAACTATGATGCGACCTCGTTGCAATGAGGTGACGATTTGCTAAGAATCACCCAGTATTTTTTACCTGATCCCGTGGTGTGGTCACTACTTGGACCTGTGCCAAATGACGGAGTCGGCCCGGTCTGTCTCGTCCATTTGAGACTGGAGGAACTGTCGTGATTCCACATGCAGAGCGGCGTCTCAAAGTCACAGGATACATTGCCGGCATACAGGCTGGGATCGGCGCTGCTCGGAATGACTACAAAAGATTTTTTTTTAAAGACGAAGACGAGGTTGAGCTACAGAAATAAAATTTTAGGAATGCATTCTGTTTTATAAACTGGTTGATCTGAGTACGAATACGAGTATGAGTACTGCAACTCTATAGTTGTAGTCAAGTACTTTTTCATGAGTCCAAAAAAATGTACTCAAGTACCAGCACAAGTACAAGTATGAGTATGCAACTTTTTCATGAGTATGAGTACAGAAAAATATATTAGAGTACGAGTACGAGTATGAGTACTCCATCTCTATTGTTGTAGTCGAGTACTCCAACTCTAGTGTTGTAGTTGAGTGCTCCAACTCTATTGTTGTAGTCGAGTGCTCCAACTCTATTGTTGTAGTCGAGTGCTCCAACTCTATTGTTGTAGTCGAGTGCTCCAACTCTACTGTTGTAGTTGAGCGCTCAAACTCTATTGTTGTACTCGAGTGCTCCAACTCTATTGTTGTAGTCGAGTACTCCAACTCTATTGTTGTAGTCGAGTACTCCAACTCTACTGTTGTAGTCGAGTACTCCATCTCTATTGTTGTAGTTGAGCGCTCAAACTCTATTGTTGTACTCGAGTACTCCATCTCTATTGTTGTAGTCGAGTACTTTTTCATGAGTATGAGTACGAGTACGAGTATGAGTATTCCATCTCTATTGTTGTAGTCGAGTACTCCAACTCTATTATTGAAATCAAGTACTCCGTCTCTATTGTTGTAGTCGAGTACTCCAACTCTATTATTGAAATCAAGTACTCCGTCTCTATTGTTGTAGTTGAGTACTCCATCTCTGTTGTTGTAGTCGAGCACTTTGTCATGAATATGAGTACGAGTACGAGTATGAGTACTCCATCTCTATTGTTGTAGTCGAGTACTCCAACTCTATTATTGAAATCAAGTACTCCGTCTCTAATGTTGTAGTCGAGTACTCCAACTCTATTATTGAAATCAAGTACTCCGTCTCTATTGTTGTAGTTGAGTACTCCATCTCTGTTGTTGTAGTCGAGCACTTTGTCATGAATATGAGTACGAGTACGAGTATGAGTACTCCATCTCTATTGTTGTAGTCGAGTACTCCAACTTTATAATACTTTTTCAAGAGTATGAGTACGAGTACATAACAAAAATGTACTCGAGTATGAGTACGAGAACGACAACTCTGCTTACCCTTACAACTCCCATCAGCAAAGCGAACGTCGTCGATTGCTATGTCACCTTTCCAGCCACCACCAACCATTCCTTCTATTGCAATCTGTAAACAAGGATGTCAACTCAATGTTATATGGGATTCTAGCCGGCCAATTGTCATCGGGCAAGCTCGGTGGTCGAGAGGTTAAGACGTCTGCACTGGTAAGCAGGAGGTCGTGGGTTCGAATCCCGCCCGAGTCGCCTGTGTAGTTTTTTTCACAGACACTCGGAAAGCACTGAGTATACAGTGCTATACACACGTCGGTGTAGGGCAAAATTAAATCAATTGTTTATCTCCCGACGCAAGAATTTCCCCAACTCAATGTTGTTCTATTTATTAAGGGAGGAGGGCCAAAGTCATGGTACAGCCAAGCCTTTGAGAAGCCCAGCCAGGCCCAGGCTTTGTCCAGGCCTATGGGCCTATATAATCCCCTAGCTGAGCACAAAAGACCCTTTACTAATGAATAGATCTCAAATAGCTCTTATTGTTAACACAGACTTGACTGACACCTCGGCTGTCTTTTGTTCACAACTGCAGCCATTATAATGAGCTCTACTTGGCTGGGCTAGGCCCTCCAGATCAGCCCAGGTTATGTTGATTGGCAGGTAGGGTATTGTTACAGGATTAGGACTCACAAAAGACAAATTAGAAGGCTTGGCTGTACCATGACTTTGGCCCTCCTGCTTTAACTCAATGTTGTTCTATATATTCAAGGTCTAGGGCCAACAAATAACATATATTTCAGGTGAAATGAAGCCACAGAGAATACACCGAGATTTATGTAACTTTATTTCAACTTCATGTACTGTTTGGTAAATAAAGGTACTCTTCCAAAAGCAAACAAACAAGAAGAAAAGTTCCTTCAACCCACCTGGTAGTTTTCCGTCCTCGGCACGCTGAACTGACCGTGGAGCCACGAGACATCGTCAGGACTCTGCTCCCCGTACAGAACCCACTTGTTCGACATCGCCTCGCCCGTTGTGCCCGCTTTAGTGACGTACGACACCTTGAGCTGGCCTATGTCGGCCCCGTACATGTGATACCAGAAGTCGAAGCAGCCGTCCCCGGCGCCCGTGCTGGGGTGCCGGATAGGGCTGCGGTAGACGGCAACCTCCCCCTGGACTCTTGGGGAACTCGTCTCTATGTACATGTAGTAACCTGGGGAAGGAAGGGAAGAGAAATGCCAGTACAGCTCTAGACACTATGAATAACTTTACCCTGAAAATCTGTTTTACCGTGAAATAAATAGTTCACGGCAATTTCATGATGACACAACACGGTGAAAAATGCCATGAAATACTCTTGGGATTCCTTCGCCGTGAAAATTCCATGAAAATGCCATGAACGTCTTGTGGCAGTTTTGGGGCAGCTCATTAATTCTCGAGACCGCTGGGGGGGTCATGACATTGCCAATTTTAGAATTCCAGGTAGGTGTTACTCACCATTTTGTCCATTGGTGGTGTGGTCAACTTTAGGTCCAGTGTAAGAAGAGGAAGTGCCCCCTTTTAGGGGGACCCAGTCAAAATCAGCTTTGAGATCGTTAATCCAAGTGCAAAGACCTTCAAAATCGCAAAAGTCTGTATTTGTGGGGAAAACAAAATAATAAACAAATGTTTTATTAGAACAAAAGTGGTATAAAAGGAAATAAATTTTTTCGAAACTGATGTTTCAATACTGTCTCTATAAAATAATTTTGATATTTTCAGAATTTGTTTACATTTTTTTAATTTAGAAAAATGTTTTTAAATTGTGAATTTTTATAAATGTACTGAAATTTGAGAAACTGGTTTTTTAATTTTTTTAACAAAAACAAATGAAAATGTTTGAAATTGTTGATAATTTAGAAAAACGTTTATTGAACATTTGTGTTCTGCAATGTTTTGAAATGTTTGTAATTTTAAAAAAGTTTTGAATTTTTGAGACAAGCATTTAAAATTATGAAGCACTCAACACAATCAACATGTTTAGAGAATCAAAATGGCCACTTCTTCATGTATAGAGGAGACATTATATACCTCTCGGAGGACAGCTTCCGATTGTATAGTAGATCTCGTCGATGGCCATGTCGCTGCGTTCCCCGCTGCCGACAATCCCTTCAAACATGACCTGGAAAGGGAGGGTTTCAACGATCTGGAAGTAGTCACGGTACCACTGGTTGCCATCGTCGTCTTTGTGTGTCCAGACCGTCGTCTCGCCGACCGCCGTCTTGGACTGTGTCAGAATAAGAAAAAGAAAGAAAGTCGGTATATCCTAAGTCAACCAGCCTCCATCCTGTGCTTGTTAACAACTGATTCAGTTCAGTGAGCACACACTCCTCTCCCCCTACTCCTAGGATCCCAGTCCCAACAGTTTCCCGTCTGCACGCCTCAACGCACTAATCCTCCAGCATCCCGTCATCGCGCGATCATCCAGCAGCCTACTTATAAGCAGCAGCATTTCCCAGAGTCCGGCATTCTCCTGAGGACGATCAGAGCATACTGATCGAAACGTCGAGTTGTAACCTCCAGTTCTTTTCAGAACTAATTACTACTCAAGAGAGAATTTCACATGGTGTCACCGCAAATTAGTCTTACTTCAAGTCAGTACTGTTTTTGAGGATGTTTCGTCCAACCAGATTACTGTTTTGGGCCTTGATTAATATCCATTAAAATTTTAGAATAGTGAAAAAAGGTGTTTACGATATTATAAATAGTTGTCTTTCTTAACACAACCAGGGAACAAAATCTTAAAAACAACTACCAGGTATACAATACTCAGAAAACAGACACATCATGAAGAATTAGGGAATAGGTATGTCTTTAACCAGTTCGTGTCGGAGGCCGTGTATACACGCATTTTTTTTGGGGACAGCGGATCGGAGAGAGCGTCTAAACACGCCACAAGATTCTTGGGAATATTTGTATAGATTCCCGGTCGACGTGGCAACGAGCCATAAGCATACGGTGGAAGACGCGGTCTCCCCGGTCACGCTCGGTCACGCTCTAGTGAGCACCATTGGTCGTGTTTGTGCGGTAAAAATAAACCCGCCACAGGGTTCGGAAAAACTTTTTTATTCCCGGTGCGAACTGGTTAAGCAATGTTTTAAATGTAAAATTATTTTATTTATTTATTTTTTTGGAAATGAAGTGCTCTCTGCACGCCCATGAAAATAATGACAAATTTTTTAGGGTATAAGAAATCCATTCATATCATAAAATAATAATAAATTGTATAGTGCCGGTGTGTAGAAAAACTATTCACCGAGAAAATTAATTGAAAAGTTTGGTTGAAGATGGGAGTTTTGAGTTGTCTTTTGAAGGATGCTACTTCGGGTTGTGTTTTTGATAGCAAATGGAAGATATTGAGCATTTCCAAATTAGGACGGCACCAGAAATCCAATCGTTTATACCTTGATGTTGAGCGTTCCCATTTGATCACCGTACATGTGATAATAGAGGAAGAAACAGAACGTAGAGACACCGGGACTCGGTGTGTACTTGGGTGATAAGATCTGCGCTTTCTGACCCGCAGAGCGTCCCGTCGCCTCAATGTACATGTATTTACCTTGGGAAAAAAATTTCAAAACACAAAAACTCACTAATAATAATAATAATAATAATGAACATTTGTAATGCGCCGGTATCCGTCAAAAGAGACGCTCATGGCGCAGTGACACATTAGAGTAAACAATAAAACAAAATACATGGTAAGAACAATGCAATATAAAATTACAAGGAACAATGATTGTAAAAAGGCTGACTGGCCCTGGTCAGAATATGCTAGACAAAGACGATATTCTGACAAGGAAAAACCCTGCATACACAACCATGCAAACAAGGTTGATTTGCAAAAAATATAAACATATAAACACCGCAGCGATACTCTTGACATATTAAACCAAAAAAAACTTATAAATACATCATCATGAAAGTCAATAGTTAAACATAAGTAAATTATACATTAATTATACACTGTGACGAAAGCCAGATAATAAAGTGCACCTCACTTTAATAATAACCCTCCTACTATTGATGCACTTTAGTAGGGAAGTTGATACAGAGGTCAAAACCAGTCAACTGCCTGTTTTTGACTGTTGACCCAAATGTGCACGCAGGGAGCATTTGTGACTGGTTTGTACTGTCATTTTGACCACCCTGACCAATACCAGACAATGCTTTTACCGGTCAAAAATGGTCGACTCATTTTGACCTGTAAATGTACTTACTACACGTAAGGTTTGACAGTGTTTGACTTTTAAGTGCACTAGATATACCTTGGCAAGTATATCAACATTTTGACTGATTTTGACCCTTGTAGTAGTAGGAGGGTTTAATACTAGCGATAGTTGAGATAAACACATGGTGTTACCGCAAACCGAAACGATATCAATATTCCACCATGCAAAGCCTTATAGCAAGATAATCGATAAAATGTTGATGATGTTATATCACTCCATGAGCATATTACACCCACCCAGCCTGTCAATCAAACCAAAGGAGGGGTTTTGTGTGACATCACAATGCATGGATACTCAGTTTTTAGTATTTTTTTAAAAGATTTGAAGTTTTGCATGGTGAGAACTATGATCTAAAAGAAGATTTGCCAATTTTCTACTGTAAAATCATTTTGGTTCTGAGAGGAATGTCGTGGCCGAGTCTAGCCCTAGTGCATCGGACTCAAGTTCTGGTGTTGTCAGAATGTGGGTTGGAATCCCGGCCTGGCTGGTCACGGTGATTGTGTCCTTAAGCAAGACACTTAATCATAATTGCTTTGTCCTTCGGATGGGACGTTAAGCCATAGGTCCTGTGTACTAAATTATTATAAGTAATGCACGTAAAAGAACCCAGAACACTTATCGTGGAAGAGTAGGGGTTTACCCCGGTGTTTCTGGTTCACAAAGCAAGCGCCCTTGTTTATAGGTTTCCTCAGGCTTCCGAGCCACAGTGCTTATGAAGTGTGCTTTTGAGGGCTTCTCGGTTCAATAATAATAAAATTGTTACGACTTACCAGTGCTTGTTTCATAGGATTTATCCGTTGTCGGGCCGGTGTTTGCCGTCGGCGTGGCACCGCTCTGCTGCGTCCAATCAAAATCGTCCGTCTGTACCTGGGTGTACTGACACATATTGGAGTCCTCAAACTCGCACAAGTCTCTCACTTTATAACAGAGAGGGGGGGGAAAAGATTAATCAAAGACGCCGCCGAAGCAAGCTCCTGGTACCTCGATCTATTTATGTGTAATCTCTCTTTTGTCCGGTCCCAGGACCAGCAAGTGACTCTGATTTTTGTACCTTTTTCTTTCGTGTTCCTTTCACACCTGACTAACTTCCGCTCACTCTTCTGTTCATTTCACACCTGACTAACTTCTGCTCACTCTTGCGTTCATTTCACACCTGACTAACCTCTGCTCACTCTTGTGTTCCTTTCACACCTGACTGACTTCCGCTCACTCTTGTGTTCATTTCACACCTGACTAACTTCTGCTCATCACTCATGTTCATTTCACACCTGACTGACTTCTGCTCACTCTTGCGTTCATTTCACACCTGACTGACTTCTGCTCACTCTTGCGTTCATTTCACACCTGACTGACTTCTGCTCACTCTTGCGTTCATTTCACACCTGACTGACTTCTGCTCACTCTTGCGTTCATTTCACACCTGACTAACTTCTGCTCATCACTCATGTTCATTTCACACCTGACTGACTTCTGCTCACTCTTGTGTTCATTTCACACCTGACTGACTTCTGCTCACTCTTGTGTTCATTTCACACCCAACTAACTTCTGCTCACTCTTGTGTTCATTTCACACCTGACTGACTTCTGCTCACTCTTGTGTTCATTTCACACCTGACTAACTTCTGCTCACTCTTGTGTTCATTTCACACCTGACTGACTTCTGCTCACTCTTGTGTTCATTTCACACCTGACTAACTTCTGCTCACTCTTGTGTTCATTTCACACCTGACTGACTTCTGCTCACTCTTGTGTTCATGTCTGAATGTATGTCAGGGGTGTGGATTTGACGAATCCTGAAAAATGGGTAGCGGGCCCGGGTCTCCCTTTGGTCTAGAGGACAAAGCCCCCCTGAACCTCCTGGATGTTTAATTTTGGAGGATTTACAGACTCTGCACATCCCCCTCAAACATGAAACTAGAGGTTCGGACACAATACAGGCTACTTCTTTCTTTCCTTGGTGGTTTACATTTACTTCTCTTCTTTCAAGAAAATTTGTAGGCAAAGAGAGATTTGTAAAAAATCCTGAAATCAGGAAAAAATCCAGAGAAATCACCGGCATGATGTAGGTATTATGTCTCATTTTGCCTTCGAGAAAGAACCTGCTTAGGTTCAAAACGTAAGGCCAATAACTACTATTTTGCATTTATACTACAGGTCCTTTAGGTTGGTAAGCAGTTTGCAACAGCTAATTCTCTATTTATACTACAGGTCCTTTAGGTTGGTAAGCAGTTTGCAACAGCTAATTCTCTATTTATACTACAGGTCCTTTAGGTTGGTAAGCAGTTTGCAACAGCTAATTCTCTAATTATACCACAGGTCCTTTAGGTTGGTAAGCAGTTTGCAACAGCTAATTCTCTAATTATACCACAGGTCCTTTAGGTTGGTAAGCAGTTTGCAACAGCTAATTCTCTATTTATACTACAGGTCATTTAGGTTGGTAAGCAGTTTGCAACAGCTAATTCTCTATTTATACTACAGGTCCTTTAGGTTGGTTAGCAGTTTGCAACAGCTAATTCTCTATTTATACTACAGGTCCTTTAGGTTGGTAAGCAGTTTGTAACAGCTAATTCTCTATTTATACTACAGGTCCTTTAGGTTGGTAAGCAGTTTGCAACAGCTAATTCTCTATTTATACTACAGGTTCTTTAGGTTGGTAAGCAGTTTGCAATCAGCTAATTCTCTATTTATACTACAGGTCCTTTAGGTTGGTAAGCAGTTTGCAACAGCTAATTCTCTATTTATGCTACAGGTCCTTTAGGTTGGTCAGCAGTTTGCAACAGGCAATTCTCTATTTATACTACAGGTCCTTTAGGTTGGTAAGCAGTTTGCAACAGCTAATTCTCTATTTATACTACAGGTCCTTTAGGTTGGTCAGCAGTTTGCAACAGCTAATTCTCTATTTATACTACATGTCCTTTAGGTTGGTAAGCAGTTTGCAACGGCTAATTCCCTATTCATACTACAAGTCCTTTAGGTTGGTAAGCAGTTCGCAACAGCTAATTCTCTATTTATACTACATGTCCTTTAGGTTGGTAAGCAGTTTGCAAGTTCAGCTAATTCTCTAATTATACTACAGGTCCTTTTGGTCTAAGGGAAGGTATATAGGTTCATAGGTGCAGTATGTGTAATGATTATGACGTCATTACAAAATTAAAACAGTTGCAGCAAATCATTTGGGAAACAGAACCACATTTTTGGGGTTGGGAAGGAGGGAGGGAGGGAGAAAAGGACTGTCAATGCATTTACCTGGACACAGGCCATTTGTAACTGAGATGTCATCGAGAGCGATGTCACCTTTGAAACTTGATCCCCTCACAGCTTCAAAGACAAACTGCAAAACAAAAACCAAAAACAGGATGTGACAAACTGGACATTAATTCACTTTTGGTAAAAATGTAAGATTTCCCCGATCGGTCGGCTAAAATATTGCGCTGGAGACACTGCAGTTTACCACGACGGGCGACAGAGGGCGCATCTGGCACGAGATTACGGTGAGCGTCAACAGCGGCATCGAGCACCAGGTCCTGATGGATGTCATCAAGGGAACCAACACCAACGCCACTGTTGCCGTCGACGACGTGACGTTTTGAGACAGTCGTCTGTAAAATTATGTGACTTTTGCGCTGTCTGCTCCATACATGATCTGTTTATTATTAGGGAAGTAGGGCTAAAGTCGTGGTACAGCCAAGCCTTTGAGAAGCCCAGCCAGGCCAAGGCTACCTGGCCTCCTAATCTGTCTTTTGCGATTCCTAATCCTGTAACAATACAGTACCTGCCAATCAACATAACCTGGGTTTCTGGAGGGCCTGGTTCAGCTAAGTACAGCTCATTATAATGGCTGCAGTTGTGAACAAAAGACAGCTGTCTGTCACGTCTGTGTTAGAGCTATTTGAGATCTATTCATTAGTAAATGGGTTTTTTTTGTGCTCAGCTAGGGGATTATATAGGCCCATAGGCCTGGGCAAAGCCTGGGCCTCGCCGGGCTTCTCAAAGGCTTGACTGTACAATGACTTTGGTCCTCCTAACTGAAAAATGGGACATAAATGCAACATTACCTTGGAAGTAATCATGTCATTTCTGTGCCTTTAGTAGATGATCTTACCTGAAAATCTACGTTGGAATTAACTATGACGTCACCGAAGTACCAGTAGTTTTTCCTGGTGCCCTGCTTCGTCCAGACGGCCGAGCCTAGCCCGGCTGATGTTGTTTTAGTGTACAGGTTCAGTTTGTTGATGTGATCGCCGTACATGTGGTACCAGAACGTCATACATCTTGCGCCTTGCGATTGCGGCACCAAGGCACTCTCCAGCCTAGCTTTGTTCCCGAGTATTTGAGTGGACACCTCAATGTACACATAGTATCCGGAGTCTGACAGGATGAAATATAATTTTTTTTAAATCAACAGTAAGGCCAAAAAAAATGTCTCCGGTTTCTGGTCTCCGCGCGCATCGCCTCAGACTCACGTGTCAAGATTTTCAGTTTTCTTTTTTTTTTTTTTTTGCTATGAAATTGCTGGATCGATTGGAATTCTGCCCTGCTGTGCTTTAAACGAATTTTTCACTTTGGGGTTATGAACATTTGCCTGATTTGTGACGACTCTCTTGGCCACCATACTTTGTGTATGGGAAATTTGGTCTGGTTCCAATAACCGGGTATACATTAGGGAGGACGGCGAAATAGGTAGTATAGCTAGGCCTTTGAGAATACCGGCGAGGCTCAGGCAGGGGTCAAGCCTTGCGGCCTTGGTTAATCCCCTTGCGCAAACAAAGAGGAGCCAACAGCTCTGTAGTCCCCATTGTAATATAAGACTTGACTGACAGCCCGACTCGTGGCACTGACTAACAAAACAATTTATAGACGCCGGCAGTTCCAGCCTAAAACGTAGTCATGCATAACAATAAGTTTTAATAATAATAATAATAATAATTGAAATTTATATTGCGCCCTTTCCATGTGGATGATCAAGGGCAAGACAATTTTGATAAGCCCGTCTTATCAACAGCAAGGCTGGCCCACGCTCCAGCTATTGACGTAATGCTGTCCGTGAATTACAGCTGCCCGCATTATAATAATAATAATAATAATAATGTGTGGACTTATATAGCGCACGTATCCACCAACTGAGTGGTGCTCAAGGCGCATTATATTATTACCCCTGCTCATAAGGCTCATAAATCATTCCTGAAACCATCTCAGCTCCCTGGGGAGTATACAGCTCAATTGCTGCCATTACAGCGCATATAGGGCTAATCAACCAACTCTGCCCTCACAGGTACCCATTTTACCCCTGGGTGGAGAGAAGCAATTATGGTTAAGTGTCTTGCTCAAGGACACAAGTGTCACGGCCGGGATTCGAACCCACATTCTGCTGCTAACACCAGAACTTGAGTCAGGAATAGATCCGACCACATCATGTTCATTGAAAACCGCGACTATTTAATATACATGTACATGTTAAAATGTACAATTTCAAAAAAAAAATTACCAAAACAAAACAAAAAAGTGCATCACCACACTGATTTTAAAGCCAACCTATGACAAGAAACTGGAAACTTTTTTTTACTTTATAGATAAAAAGCAATGATGATAACGATGGTAAACCTTGAAAAAGTGTTTTTTGATGAAATTCTTGGGTCACATCAAAACTAAAAATCCCACGAGAACATCTCCTTTTCATAAACAGGAAGGTTAAAGGAAAACTTACAATTTCCATACGTATGATCAAAACTGGGACCGGTCCCCTGGGAACCAGTTGAACCGCTGTGTCTTGTCCAGTCGAAATCGTCATCAGTTGCTTGCTGGTAGGCGCACATGTCGATTTCAAAGTTACAATCATATGTTTTCGGCACTAAAGAAAAGAAGCAGTTTGAGCCAACATTACCAATGTTGTACCTTCCCTTCAATGTATATCTTGATTCAAGGAGAGTAAGCATACTCACAGAAGCAGTTTGAGCCAACATTACCAATGTTGTACCTTCCCTTCAATGTATATCTTGATTCAAGGAGAGTAAGCATACTCACAGAAGCAGTTTGGCCAACATTACCAATGTTGTACCTTCCCTTCAATGTATATCTTGATTCAAAGAGAGTAAGCATACTCACAGAAGCAGTTTGGCCAACATTACCAATGTTGTACCTTCCCTTCAATGTATATCTTGATTCAAAGAGAGTAAGCATACTCATAGAAGCAGTTTGGCCAACATTACCAATGTTGTACCTTCCCTTCAATGTATATCTTGATTCAAAGAGAGTAAGCATACTCATAGAAGCAGTTTTAGCCAACATTACCAATGTTGTACCTTCCCTTCAATGTATATCTTGATTCAAAGAGAGTAAGCATACTCATAGAAGCAGGTTTAGCCAACATTACCAATGTTGTACCTTCCCTTCAATGTATATCTTGATTCAAAGAGAGTAAGCATACTCATAGAAGCAGTTTAATTAGCCAACATTACCAATGTTGTATCTTCCCTTCAATGTATATCTTGATTCAAAGAGAGTAAGCATACTCATAGAAGCAGTTTTAGCCAACATTACCAATGTTGTACCTTCCCTTCAATGTATATCTTGATTCAAAGAGAGTAAGCATACTCATAGAAGCAGTATTGCCAACATTACCAATGTTGTACCTTCCCTTCAATGTATATCTTGATTCAAAGAGAGTAAGCATACTCATAGAAGCAGTTTTTGCCAACATGACCAATGCTGTACCTTCCCTTCAATGTATATCTTGATTCAAAGAGAGTAAGCATACTCATAGAAGCAGTTTTGCCAACACCAATGTTGTACCTTCCCTTCAATGTATATCTTGATTCAAAGAGAGTAAGCGTACTCATAGAAGCAGTATTGCCCGACATTACCAATGTTGTACCTTCCCTTCAATGTATATCTTGATTCAAAGAGAGTAAGCATACTCATAGAAGCAGTTTAATTAGCCAACATTACCAATGTTGTACCTTCCCTTCAATGTATATCTTGATTCAAAGAGAGTAAGCATACTCATAGGAGCAGTTTAGCCGACATTACCAAAGTGGGAGGGGGTGTCAGGAACCCCTGGATCTCTGGGTCCACCCCTGACGCTTACCTGGTGTTGAAGCTGGTGGTGGGTGCGTTGGTAGTGAGCCGCCGACATCCGCAGCGGCTGGTTGAACTGCAGAACAAACAAACAAAATATCATAAATATAAACAATCAACGATCCACAAATACGCTGATTATGCCTGTCAATCAACAAATGCCTCGCCCTAGCAATTGTTGCTATGCTCATTTAGGGAGGAGGGCCAAAGTCATGGTACAGCCAAGTCTTTCAGAATCCTGGCCAGGCCCAGACTACCTGGCCTCCTAATCTGTCTTTTGTGAGTCCTAATCCATACAATACAGTACCTGCTAATCAACATAACCTATGCTTAGCGCAGCCAAGTAGAGCTCATTATAATGGCTGCAGTTGTGAACAAAAGACAGCTGAGGTGGCAGTCAAGTCTGTGTTAACAATAAGAGCTATATTTGAGATCTATTCATTAGTAAAGGGTCTTTTGTGCTCAGCTATGGGATTATATAGGCCCATAGGTCTGGGCAAAACCTGGGCCTGGCTGGGCTTCTCAAAGGCTTGGATGTACCAAGGCTTTGGCCCTACTCCCTTAATGACGTCCAATTATAGGGAAATAGATTGATAGCTGTTTGGCCAAGTTACCTCCACACAAGACGTCTTTAAATGTGATGTCATCAATGGCTATGTCTCCTTGGTAACCGGATCCAACCATTCCTTTGAATAATACCTGATAAGTCAAGCAGAGGAACAAAGAACATCAACTTGTTTTCTTCCAAACTCCGACAATTATTATTAACTTAAACAAGAAATACACCAAGAATATTAATAGCCTTGAACGATTGTCAATATACCACAGACCATAATGTACCAGCCATGTTGGTTTTCTAACACACAAGTCTATGGGAACCGTAGCGAGGCTCGTGTTCAAAATAGTCTGGTGCTACTTCAAACTGTGATTTTTGTAATGGTGATTTGTGACAGTCAGGGAACCAGACCCATACGGACGCAGTGTGATAAGGGTCTATTTCCAAACCTCCACTCACCTTATGCGGGTTGGGGCTGGAGACAGGCACCTGACCTTCTTGCCACACATCACCAAAGTCGGCACCCAGCTTCCAGTAGGACGTCTGCAGTCCGGTTATCATATCCTCGACCATGATCTCAAGCGAGCCTACCTGGTTGCCGTACATGTGGTACCAAAAGGCCAGGCATCTACCCGAGGCTGAGGTCGGCGGAAGGGCCTGGCTTTGGTAAATGGCATACTCTCCCTGGTTCTTGGAAGATACCTCGATGAACTTGTAGACACCTTGGAGGAAAGAAGGACACTTGTTTGGGACGACATCAGGTTGGCAGGGATACGGATACGTAAAAACAAATTCAGGGGTGTGTTTTGAATTGCAGAATTGCCGAGGGAGTGCTGACGAATCGGCTTCAGAATTACTACTGAATTGCTACAGAAGTGTTACATAATGGCTACAGAATTTCTGCAGAATTTCTACAGAATCTCTGTAGAATTGCTACAGAATTGCTACAGAATTGCTACATATAATTTCCGCAGAATTGCTACAGAATTGCTGCAAAATTGTTTCATATAATTTCTGTGGAATTGCTACAGAATTGTAACAGAATTGCTACTTATAATATTTGCAGAATTGCTGCAGAATTGCTGTGTAATTTCTGCCGAATTACTTTAGAATTAAGATAAAGATGGTAGGTTTGCGGTTACACCATCTGATGAAATCTCTTTTGAGTAGTGGTGGCTCTGAGAAGATCCGGTTTGTACTCGACGTTTCGACCAGTATGCTCTGATCGTCTACTTTAGAATTGATACAGAATTGCAACAGAATTGCTACATATAATTTTTGCATAATTGCTTTTGAATTGCTTTTGAATTGCTACATAATTTCTGCTGAATTACTTTTGAAATGCTGTAGAATTGCTACAGAAGTGCTGCAGAACTGGTACAGAATTGGTACAGAATTTCTGCAGCATTGCAACAGAATTGCTACATACAATTTCTGCAGAATTTCTATAGAAATGCTACAGAATTGCTACAGAAGTGCTAGAGAATTGCTGCAGAATTGCAACAGAATTGCTACAGACTTTCTACAGAATTGCTACAGAATTGCTGCACTGCTGCAATGTTTTCAAAATTGTTATTGAGGGGTCCTCATCCAACTCACCCGTGCTCGTTCCATATGTGTGATCCACAGATGGTCCGGTGCCTTGACTCGGTGTACCGCCGTTGCCATCCGTCCAGTCAAAGTAGTCTGCTACCGGCTCGTTCACCCATGTACACTGGGTCATGCCATCAAAGTCACAGCTGTCTATAATGGGAACAAGTTGGGTAGAAATAACAGAACCATTAATTCGTTTAATTCGTACGTCAGGATAATAAACAATCCATTTGATTCTTGCTCAGTGTACACCAAGGAATGTGTATGAAGCATGATATACTCAGTAAGGCTGTGCGTTTTCGTTTATTTCAGGAACCGAATACCTGAAATTGGAAATCTTTGGATACCCTGGGTACCTGCAAACAATTTTTGTAAAAATACAGAAATAAAATAATGGCAAATGTATAAAACAATGTTCTCTTGTTTAATTAGAGTCATAATAAATGTGGACTTACTGTAATAATTTCCCGCCTCTATATTAAAAACAACTCCCCTCTCCTACCACAGCTTCACTGGCTTCCCGTTCAAGACCGGATTGATTTCAAAACATTGACTACGGTATTGCCTATAAATGTGTTACTGACTCTGCGCCATCCTATCTCTGTGAGCTTATTACACCATACCAACCTAACCACAGTGGACTCCGTTCAAATTCTGATTCCCGGATCTTCAAAAAGCCAACTACACATTTAACTGCGGCTAACAAGGGTTTCTATACTGCTGCACCCAGCATTTGGAATGAACTACCATCTGGTATCCGTCATGCTTCTTCATTGAGTCAATTTAAAACATCTCTCAAGACTCATTTATTTTAGGCACTGTGTATTTTTACATTGTACTTGTATCTCACTGTAAAGCGCTGTGATACCGTTTGTGTAAGAGCGCTATATAAATGCCTTCATTGTATTGTATTGTATTGTATTGTAACTCGTGTGGCTTAAATGCTTCAGTCGAAATTTTCAAAAGTCGTTTACGGGTAATTGGAACCGAAAAATGGAACCAGGTAATGACGGTTTCGGTCGAGTATCCAGGTACCCGGATACCCAGCAGAATTGTTCATGCGGAAAACATTTAATAATAATAAGTTAATAAATTGTGAAAAACATGCAAAAAAAGTTGGAAATTTGGTTTGTTTAAATATTTATTTATTGTTTGTTTCTTTGTCGTTTTGAGTGTCATCTTTGTTCTGATTCTGACGCAGTACTCCGTTGTACATCAATGCAGGACAATTTCAATATCACCCGCCTCCTCCCCACACTTTATGATACAGGTTTACATAGCTGATGGGACACAACGATGTTTAATATAGCCAGGTTGTATTGTACACTGCAGACGAGCGTCTTTACCTGTTGGTATATCAAGCGTTTGTTTTCTACGCAGACAAGTCTAGTGCCTCCTCAACCAATTCTGTGCAGTCTTTTTAAACTTAAAGCTGAACCAGATCTCAACCTTCCCAAGCCAGTTTTGAAACCTGCGTGAACTGGTTTGAAACCAGTCTGAACCAGTTCTCAACCAATCTCAACTTCTTCTGATCTGATATCCTAACCTAGCCCTTTTACCTATCGGCGGACAAGTCCCTGAAAATATTTCAATGTCATCGATGGCTATGTCTCCCTGATCCCCATTGCCAACCGTTGCCTCGAAAACAATCTGGTAGGGATTGGTCGCGTAGAATGGAAACCGTCCGATGTTCCAAATATCACCGAGGTCACCCGTCATACTGAAGTAGTTTTTGGAATACTTGTTGTTCTCCTATGAAAGGAACGCACAAGATAGAACGGTGAGATTAGTGGACAAATGTGACCTGTTACAACGAAATGAGCGTAAAGTCGCACTATACCATATCACAGTACAGCGGGAAAAGTGAAAAATCTATATTATATTTGCAATTTGTAAATCTCCTTATACTGAATTCCAAATTTTCAGTTCGATCAGACAATTAAAAACCTCAATCAGTTCAGCCAATTTCGTTGGTAGCATTTATCGTGTTCTGACAAACAACTTGAAAGAAAGACGGAAACAAAGCCGCAAATCCCCCTCTGGTGGTCTGGGGGAAAATCGCTGTAACCCGAAGTGTTATATATTATTGGAAAGTTCTGATTCCAGAAATACCAATAACTCAATTGTTTAAATTTCAGACTTTAAGCTCATTTTGTGGTGACATGTCACAAATGGTGGGATTGGAGGACAAGACTTGTGGATGGATGGATCGTGAGATTAGTTGACATGTATGAAATGAGTGGGCAATTTGTGAGTCTAGTGGACAGATGTATATTAAGTAGACACATGGGTAGATTGGAGAACAAATGTGAGACTGGTTGTCAAATGTGAGATTAGTGGACAAAATATGAAGTTAGTGAACAGATGGTAAAATTTGTGGACAAATGGTAAAAGATTAGTAGACAAATGTGAGGTAAGCGGACAAACGGTGAAACCAGTGGACAAATTGGTGAAAACGGTGGACAAATAGTGAAATCTGTGGGAAAATGTAAGATTAGTGGACTAATGGTTAGATTAGTGGAACAATTTTAAGATAAATGGACACATTGTGAAATCAGTTGACACATATACATGATTAGAGAACAATTAGTGGAATTAGTTGACAAATATGAGAAATGTAAACACAAATACACAATTAAAGAAAAATTAGTGGTATTTATTTGACAAATATGAGAATTTATAGTGGACAAATCCACCCAACTTTACCTTCAGGAATAGGTAAAAATCAGTTGACACAAAAAACATGATTGGAGAACAGTTAATTAGTGGACAATAGTGGACAAATCCACCCAACTGTTACCTTCAGGAATATGTTAAAGTTTCCGATGTGCTGGCCCCTCATGTGGTAATAAAACTCCAGACAATGGCCGGACGTGGCTGGGTAGGAATGCGTCATTATCCAGGCTTTCTGGTTCGGCTGTTGAGCCGCCGCGTAAATGTACAAGTAATGACCTGTGGGAGCAACAACATACATATATATATGACATAAAACACAATAAAGGGGGCCACTTTCCTACCGTCACGTTAGCAGTTTTTCTAATGGTTGTAATTTTTTTTTTAATATCTGAAACCACCCAAAAAGAATTTCAACATTTGAATAGACATGCATGCTTATCCTAACGATAATTTGAGTTGATTATTACTATTATTTTTTTAATTACCCTAAAATTTCCATCAACAAATGGACGGAAAAGTGAGGTAACTTTTTCCGTCCAATTTTTATGGAAATTTGAGGGTAAAAAAATAAATAAAAAAATTAAATAAATCAACTCAAATTAGTTCTAGTATAAGCCTGCATGTCCATTCACATGTTGAAACACTTTTTGGTCGGTTTCAGGTACTTAAAAATAAATAACAACCATTGGAAAAACTGCTAACGTGATGGATGCAAAGTGGCCCCATTTATTGTGTTTTATGTCATATATATATTAGGTCTACAAAGGTGTCTTCTTTCTGGTCCCAATACATGGGCCAATTTCATCGAGCTGCAAAGCACACAAATTTGCTAAGCACAGAAAAGATATGCTTAGCAGCAAATAGGTTACCAGCCGAAATGCCACGTATTGCTTCTTGCAGGTTCTCATCAAGTAAATTTTGCTTAACCGATAAATTTCCTAAAGCAATATTTTCTGCTAAGCAACTCAATGTAATTGAGCCCAGGTCACTTCAAGACCCCTGCGGTGGTCGTCTTTAATTCTTTGGCATTTTTTTTTAAATTTATTTTATTTAAAGTTGTGCTAAGTTTAGTTATTTAATTATTATGAAGTGTTGCTTAATTTGCTTACAGAATATTTATCTGAAGATTTCAATGGGTGCCACCATCTGCGACAGTATCAATACTCTTTGCAAAGTGTTTGTTTTCTACACAGTTTAAACTTTAAACTAAAGCTGAACCAGTTCTTAACCCGCCAATTAAACGCAAAAAAAACCCCATTAACCCTTTAAACTCAGGCCTGTTTTGGTGAATTTTGTACGTGCTGTGGTTTTGTATAAAACATTCTGCCTTACTTCTCAAAAACCTTATCACATTATATACCATTGGAAAGCTTACATATGGGCCTACAAGTTTTGACCCCCACCAACCTTTTGGAAAAAAATGGCATACGGATTTTGTGTAAGAATTGATTTATTTCATCAGACGCCGGCATCCGATATTCTACAGGGCTGAGTTTAAAGGGTTAAAAAAAACACTGTATGAACCAGTTCTGAACCTTCCCAAACCAGTTTGAAACCAGCAACTGGTTTTAAACTATAGTCTGACATGAATCAGTTCTCAACCCGCCAATTTCAATCTCAACCCGCCAAAACGCAAAAAAAAAGAAATTAAAAAAAACCACTGCATGAACCATTTCTGAACCTTCCCAAACCAGTTTGAAATCAGCAACTGGTTTTACACTATAGTCTGACAAGACTATAGTCTGACAGTTCTCAACCCACCTCATAAACTGCTTCAGAGCTAATTCAAAAACTACTGCATGAACCAGTTCTGAACCTTCCCAAACCAGTTTGAAACCAGCAACTGGTTTTAAACTATAGTCTGACATGAACCTGTGATCAACCCCCCTCATAAACTGCTTCAGGAGCTGGTATCCCTCCTTACCTGAGCCTGTTCCCAAAGAATGGTCGACCGATGGACCGGTTCCAAAGACCACCGTCGATCCCTGCCCATACGCCCAATCGAAATCATCGTTCCCCGTGCTTGATTCTTCCTGCGCCCAACCGCACGCTACGTAGCCTTGCTCCAAGTCACATGCCAACGGGAAGACACCGGGGGCTTGGGTGGCTGCCGGGGAAATAGTGGGATCATATTGACCAGAGA
Source organism: Zoroaster sp. YZ-2022 (assembly GCA_029582265.1). Taxonomy (NCBI): domain Eukaryota; kingdom Metazoa; phylum Echinodermata; class Asteroidea; order Forcipulatida; family Zoroasteridae; genus Zoroaster; species Zoroaster sp. YZ-2022. The sequence continues at coordinate 53,457,498 of CM055817.1, forward strand.
TTGAGGCATTAGTTGAGATTATAAAACACCATATATACAGAAACTTGGTTCTTAATTGATAATTTGCACCTCATTTAAACAAGATATGGCTTCCACTACTCAAGGCAAGACAACCGGGGACTTGGGTGGCTGCCGGGGAAATAGTGGGATCATATTGACCAGAGATTGAGGCATTAGTTGAAATTATTATGCACCATATATAGAGTCTTGGTTCTTAATATTGGCCGAGAATTTGCACCTCATTTCAACAAGATATGACATCAACTGCTCAAGGCAAGCAACCAGGGTCTTGGGTGGCTGCCGGGGAAATAGTGGGATCATATTGACCAGAGATTGAGGCATTAGTTGAGATTATAAAACACCATATACAGAGTTCTAAATATTGGCTGATAATTTGTGTCTTAAAGAAACAAGATATGACTTCCACTGTTCGAGGCAAGTGGGCCAGGGGGCTTGTGAGTTCACTTTGCTCAAAAGGGTTCACCACTTACCAAGTGGACATTTGTTGATGTCCACCATGATGTCGTCAATGGCGATGTCACTGCTCCTGCCCTTTCCACGTTTAGCTTCAAAAACGACCTGTCAAAAGACCAAAAGACCATCTTAAATTTCCAATATTTATAAAAATGATTATGGTCAAGTGCACTGGGGGATCCAGGAGGCGGCACAGGGTGACATCTGCCTCCCTCTTTTTTTTATCACCATGCTTGTATATTCAAACCATGTCTGTTCGAGTGTGCCCCCCCTTTTTGGCAGTGTGCCCTCCCCTTTTGTGGAGACTCTGGATCTACCCCTGGTTACGAGTGATCCGCCAGGTTTAGCATTGTTAATTAATCCGAATTATGGGAATAATGGAAAAAAGGACCAGTAAAACTATGAATAACTTTACCCTGAAAATGCCCTGAAAAATCCGTTTTACCGTGAAATAAATAGTTCGCGGCAATTTCATGACGACCACAACACCGTGAAGATGCCATGAAATACTCTTGGGATTCCTTCGCCGTGAAAATGCTGTGAAAATGCCATGTACTTCTCGTGGCAGTTTTGGGGCAGCTCATTAATTCTCGAGAGCGCTGTGAATTTGCTGTGAAATCACTGTGAACATTATCACCAATATCTGAAGAGGAAGAGACACTGTGAAATTGCTGTGAAATTACGGTGAACTGTTATTTCACAGCAAAACAGATTTTCATGGCATTTTCAGGGTAGTTGTTCATCGTGTAAGTCTGCTGTCTTCTACTGTCCTAAAGTCGTCTCCCATATAGAACTAGCCTAAAAAAAATCTGACGTCACGCTTCCAGGCTCGTGAAAAAAAAAAGTCAGATACCGGCCTCTCATCAGTTTCACGGAGATTCAACTTTGACCTTGGTTGGTAGCTAGCTCGCGAGCCTCGAAGCGTGATGTCAGATCTTCAATACAACGTATCCAATGAAATCCCTTGAAGACAAGGGAACCAGTCTAATATAGAACCAGCCTTAAGTGCGCTCACCCCCAAGAGGGCAGTATTAAACAAATTTAAAAACCAAACCTGATAAGATTTCTGGACATTGGCGACCTCCACGACCGCCTGGATCCAGTGCTCGCCCTGCGACCCCGTCCTCATCCAGTACGGCTTCAGCAGACCCGCCGCTCCTTGCTCCTGTATGTAAACGTTCAACACCTCGATCTGGTCGCCATACATGTAGTACCAGAACATCAGGCAGTTATCGGAGCCGGCGGGGTTTGGCATGCTACCGCTCTTAAGACGAGCGAGCTGGTTGGGTGAACCTTTGCTGGAGTCCATCAGCATGTACGTTCCGGCTAACAAGTGGGGGTTATTTTGTAAGAATTGTTTTAAAAAAAAATTTTAAGCTTACTGTGGACACAAATTAGGCTACTTTTTTTCTGTACTTTCTGAAAATTTATCTTCTCTTCAGAAAATCGTGTTAGAAAACAAGAAAGTGATACAAAAAATCCTACAATCAGGGAAAAAAAATGCTATTTTTTAGAACATCCTGTTGAAAAGTGGGACACAGATCAAAAACATTCTTAACCCTAACCCCCGAGGTATTCTGGCAAGGAACCTTCCTGAATCTGCCAAAATCCATCAGTGCACTTTTGGAAACATGCCCTTATATCTTCAAAATGCACCATGCATTTTCCTTGATCTTTCATATTCAGCACTTACGGCCTGTACTTCTTGCCAGGTAGTAATTTTGTCCCATTTGAAGAGGTGAATGTACCAGTATCCAACAGTGCTGAATTTTTCACCAAGAAAGTGCCCCTCGGGGGATTTTGCAGGATTTGGGGTGGTTAGGGTTAAAATCGGGGGGAAATGTGGATAAATTACAGTGTGTGGCACTATGAACAACTTTACCCTGAAAATGCCCTGAAAATCTGTTTTGCCTTGAAATAATAGTTCACCGTACTTTCACGGCAATTTCACGGTGTCTCTTCCTCTCAGATATTGGCAATAATGTTCACAGTGATTTCACAGCATATTCACATCGCTCTTGAGAATTAATGAGCTGCCCCAAAACTGCCACGAGAAGTTCATGGCGTTTTCACGGCGTTTTCACGGCGAAGGAATCTCAAGAGTATTCCATGGCGTTTTCACGGTGTTGCGTCGTCGTGAAATTGCCGTGAACTATTTATTTCACGGTAAAACGGATTTTCAGGGCATTTTGAGGCCAAAGTTATTCATAATGATGGCTTACTTGCGTCCTGCTTGGTGTGGTCGTAGGGTGGTCCGGTCTTGACCAGTCCCGAGGCGGGCCCCTGTTTCTGTTCCCAGTCCAGGTCATCCGTCTGGTCCTGAGTGTAGCTACACATTCCCGACTCAAAATCGCAGTTGCCCGGCCCAGTCGGTATGATCACCGTCGGCTGGGGAGAGACCGGGGCTTGAGTGACCTTTGCCCCTACGTCGGCAATGTGGGGGATAACTGCAGAAAAATTTATCAAAGGTATAACATTGATTATTCAAAAATAATAAAATAGTCAAATGTTCATGTATAACCTTATTAACCCTCCTGCAATCAGTGCGATTTTTGAAACAACCCATTCAGGCCACTCCAAGCCATTAGCTGTTGCCAGTGGCCTCCTATGGTTACCCTTCTGTGCACTGTCACACCACTGAGATTGCAGGGTAAGGTGGTCTCCCATTGATACATCGTAGGCCATACTAATATGTTCAAACATTTACAGTGGCCTTGGGTGGCACACAGTTGTTTTTGTAAGATTACTTGGAAAGGACAGCAGGCTTGTACATGTATGTACTGAAGGTTGCTCGAGAGCAGAATTTTGTGGATCGGAGTGGCCTCCATGTGTAGGAGGGATAATTATATAATGACAGAGCCTGTACATTGTATGTTATTATAACTTTCACAGGTTAGTTTCTGTACACTGTACATGTATCTCTTGGATCAATGCATTCACAGACACTTGACAACCCTAACCACCCCCAAATCCATCAAAATCTCTCCAAGGGGCACTTTTTTGTAAACAAAAAACTAGTAAGCAGGAAGTTGTTCGTTCGAATCCGTAGATAGAGTTTTTTGGCACATACTCAGAAAGCACTGAGTATAGATAGAGTGCTTAATGAATCCACTGATGTAGAGCAAAAATCTAATCAATTTGTATTATCCCGACGCAAGAATTTAATTAATTAACCCTAACTCCCTAGGCCCATTTGCTTACACATATCCTGAATCCTTCCTAACTCCCTAGGCCCATTTGCTTACACATAACCTGAATCCTTCCTAACTCCCTAGGCCCATTTGCTTACACATAACCTGAATCCTTCCTAACTCCCTAGGCCCATTTGCTTACACATAACCTGAATCCTCCAAAATCCTTCAGTAGTAAAGCAAGCACATGACATGTATGCACACATGTGTTTCTAATCTGTGATACATGTACATGGCCAGGGACCCTCCCTGCATGCATGGAGCAATAAACAGTGTCCACTGACCCAAGCACTGACCTTGCAATCACTACAACAAACATGGATGTACATGTACCATGGAAAGGCAAGTATGCCTAATAACCTCAATCCTCCAAAATCCTTCACTTTAGCAAAGAGCATGCAGCATGTAACCTCAACCCTTCAAAATCCTTCACTTTGGCAAAGAGGATTTTGGAGGATTTGGGAAGGTTAGGGTTAATGTGGCAGATAGCAATAGTTATAGTGTAAAGCTTAAGGTCAATCCATGCTGTTTGAATGACATGCAAGGTAAATAACAACACAAAATATGGGATGAGGACCAAAGTCATGGTACAGCCAAGCCTTTGAGAAACCCAGCCAGGCCCAGGCTTTGCCTGTGACTCTCCAAGGGAGGAGGGCCAAAGTCATGGTACGGCCAAGCCTTTGAGAAGCCCGGCCAGGCCCAGGCTTTGCCTGTGACTCTCTAAGGGAAGAGGGCCAAAGTCATGGTACAGCCAAGCCTTTGAGAAGCCCGGCCAGGCCCAGGCTTTGCCTGTGACTCTCCAAGGGAGGAGGACCAAAGTCATGGTACAGCCAAGCCTTTGAGAAACCCAGCCAGGCCCAAGCTTTGCCTGTGACTCTCCAAGGGAGGAGGGCCAAAGTCATGGTACAGCCAAGCCTTTGAGAAGCCCGGCCAGGCCCAGGCTTTGCCCAGGCCTATGGGCCTATATAATCCCCTAGCTGAGCACAAAAGACCCTCTACTAATGAATAGATCTCAAATAGCTCTTATTGTTAACACAGACTTGACTGACACCTCAGCTGTCTTTTGTTCACAACTGCAGCCATTATAATGAGATCTACTTGGCTGGGCTAGGCCCTCCTGAAGCCCAGGTTAGGTTGATTGGCAGGTACTGTATTGTTACAGGATTAGGACTCACAAAAGACAGTTTAGGAGGCCAGGTAGCCCAGGCCTGGCTGGGCTTCTGAAAGGCTTGGCTGTACCACGACTTTGGCCCTTCTCCCTAATAAATAAATAAATTGTCTTACCTTGGCAGTAATTGTCGGTGAATACGACATCATCAACAGCAATATCATTGTCAACAGATAACGTTGAGGTGACCTCTCCAGCAATAATGATCTGATCAAAAAGACCACAGAAAAAAAGTTAAAATTAAAAGATTGTTAATACCAAGAAACCGATTTTCTTGTTAGATTGGCCTCATACAAGTATACAGAAATTTATTTTTATTAACGTTATTTGGTCGATTCCAATAACCGCGTATACTGCACCGATTCTGAAGCTGACCTAGGACCAGAAAACAGAAACCTTGTTTTGGATTATGGGTCTCTAGCAACACAATCTATGAATTTGGGCTTGAAATTTGGGGGTTCAAGGGGGGGTCATACCCAGTATTGGGTAGCCTGATAGAATGAAACTTGACCGTAGATCCAGTTGTCTCCCTGGTGACCGGACAGGAGCCATATCGGATCCCTGGTGCCGCCCTCTTCAAGTATGATGGAGAGCTTGCCGGTGTTGGTCCCCTTCATGTAGTACCAGAACGTCAGGCAGCGGATCGGCACCGGATTCTGAGGGACGTACTCGTCGTTGGACAGATAGGCCCGATGTCCGATCTGAGCGCTTGATGCATCCATGTAGATGTAGTAACCTGGAAAATGACAAAGCATGTCGACGATCAATGAGGCAAGATAAACTCGCTTAGCAGATCATTTTGCTAAACAGCTATACATGGTTACCAGCAATTTTTTTCATTCAAAATGTACAGACCTTCACTGGTTGTCTGTTTCTAATTTCTCATAATAGACAACAACAAACATGTAAAACTTCACTGAGGCGAAAGGCCCCTTTTTTCTCTTTTTTTTAATAATGTCCCACCTGTGCCGTCCCCCACGGTGTGATCTTTGTCAGGCCCGCCCCCGGGGTATCCTGCGGGTTTCACCAACCAATCAAAATCGTCGATGTAATCTTGGAACCAATCGCACAGATCGCCATTTTCGAAGCTGCAGTCACCTGTAAAAAAAAATAAATCGAAGAAAAATTTGCAAACAACAAAAACTATTTGTGTCAAAGCAACCCACATAAATTGATAAGGGTTCGGAAAGTTTTTCGTGGGGGGGGGGGGTGGAGTTGGCCTAACAGAATTGGCCCCTCCCAACCTCAAAAGACAAAATGCCCTGAGGCACGGAATACTCACAGGCACAAGAGACACCATGTTGCAAAATAACAAGTAAAGGAGGAGGGCTAAAGTCATGGTACAGCCAAGCCCTTGAGAAGCCTGGTCAGGCCCAGGCCACCTGGCCTCCTAATCTGTCTTTTGTGAGTGCTAATCCTGTAACAATACAGTACCTGCCAATCAACATAACCTGAGCTTCTGGAGGGCCTAGCCCAGTCAAGTAGAGCTCATTATAATGGCTGCAGTTGTGAACAAAAGACAGCTGAGGTGTCAGTCAAGTCTGTGTTAACAATAAGAGCTATTTGAGATCTATTCGTTAGTAGAGGGTCTTTTGGGCTCAGCTAGGGGATTATATAGGCCACTAGGCCTGGGCAAAGCCTGGGTCTGGCCTGACTTCTCAAAGACTTAGCTGTACCATGACTGTGGCCCTCCTCCCTAAAGACTGTTTGCCCCCTCCGATCCCACCTCAAAAAACAAATAAATGAACGTAGGGGACTCCTGGGGCTTCCCCGCCCCCTCCCTTGACCCACAATGAATTTTAGTCCCACCCATGTTTAAAGATGGTCTTCAGTAGAATTAGTATATGTGACCTGCTCTGGCAAAGCCAGTGACCTCCCAAATTTATCGTGAAAATTAACAATGTTCCCAACAACGTTTCAGGATTTTTCTTTTTCCATCAAAATCTAGAGAAAATGCTCTATATGGTGACATGAAAACTGGTCCCGAAAACTGGTCCCGAAAACTGGTCCCTGGGGTCAGTTTGTGACCTTTTCATGGCTGTTTTGCCAGAGCGGGTCACATAATACTAAGAATAACATCAGTTTTTAAATGTGAAAGTTCCTACCGTGTGTCGTACAGCTTCCATCTACAATACGGAAATCGTCAATCGCGATATCTGCCAGCGAGGAACTGCCCACCGTCCCCTCAAAGACCACTTGATAATCCAACGCCGTCGTGGCAACGGTCCTCGCGATTAACCACGTGTTGTTATGGTCACCGCTCCTGGACCAGTCCGGGAGCTGCTTGGTGACGTCGCCGCCTTTCTCCACCACGTAGATGTTAAGCGTGCCGACGTTCGTGCCGTACATGTGGTAGAAGATCTCGACGCACTGTCCGGAAGTCGCGGGGTTTGACGGGGACCACAGCCGCGCGACCTCATTAACCTTTTGCTGAGATGAGTCGATGAGCATGTAGAACCCTACAAAAAGATGTGGAGTTGATATAAGTTTCTATTTAAACGCCCCGATCACTACGAACAACTTCACCTTGAAAATACCCTGAAAATCCGTTTTGCCATTAAATAACAGTTCACTGCAATTTCACGGTGTCTCTTCCTCTCAGATATTGGCAATAATGTCCACAGTGATTTTACAGCAAATTCATGGTGCTCTCAAGAATTAATGAGCTGCCCCAAAAACTGCCACGAGAATTTCATGGCATTTTCCTGAAGACGATCACAGCATACCCATCGAAACGTTGAATTGTAACCAAACCGGTTCTTTTCAGAACTATTTCCTACTCAAAAGCGAATTCTCACATGGTGTCACCGCAAACAGTCTTGACTTATCCTTTTCACGGTGCAAAGCTACAAATCTTACTACATGGTGTCACCGCAAACAGTATTGACTTATCCTTTTCACTGTGCAAAGCTACAAATCTTACTACACGGTGTCACCGCAAACAGTCTTTACTTATCCTTTTCACCGTGCAAAGCTACAAATCTTACTACATGGTGTCACCGCAAACAGTCTTTACTTATCCTTTTCACCGTGCAAAGCTACAAATCTTACTACATGGTGTCACCGCAGTCTTTACTTATCCTTTTCACCGTGCAAAGCTACAAATCTTACTACATGGTGTCACCGCAAACAGTCGTTACTTATCCTTTTCACCGTGCAAAGCTACAAATCTTACTACATGGTGTCACCGCAAACAGTCTTTACTTATCCTTTTCACCGTGCAAAGCTACAAATCTTACTACATGGTGTCACCGCAGTCTTTACTTATCCTTTTCACCGTGCAAAGCTACAAATCTTACTACGGTACATGGTGTCACCGCAAACAGTCGTTACTTATCCTTTTCACCGTGCAAAGCTACAAATCTTAATTTACCTCTTGTATTCAGGGAATAAGACATAAGAAGGCTAACATGAATAGACTATTGGTATGGTCGAATGATCACAGATTAAAATGAAACTTATTCCTGAAGACGAACAGAGCATACTGATTGAAACGTCGAGTTGTAACCGCCAGTTCTTTTCAGGACTAATTACTACTCAAAAGAGAATTTGTTCACATGGTGTCACCTCAAACAGTCTTTACTTGTGAAACTTGATGTAGGATTTGAGGCTTTGCATGGTGGGAAAACCTGATGACGGCCGGAGCAGACTAGTCGAAACGTTGAGAACAAACCGACAGGCTCTTCTCAGAGCCACCACGTCTTCCACGAAGAGATCATTACATGGTGTCACCCGAAAGAACTCAAGGAACTTATGAAACTTACTTGGCGTAAAGTTACCGATGGCTATCAAACATCCATTGAAATAATTCTGTCAGAGGTGCTATCATATATTACAATTAATCAAATTATTTTGAAAAATCTAATTCTTCTTGTGTAGACATAAATTCCATGTTGGAATGCATATAATGTCTCTTGATTCTCATAAAGTGAAATAAATTCCGGTTCATGAAAGGAGAACTCTTTCCTGAATTCCACATTAGAATTGAAAGAATCTGACTGCGTGTGAATATGTGGTTCAGAGAGGTTTTCAGATTAATCTAGAGATTTCCTTATTATTAAATATGTTTTCTTTGCTTCCGGACACAAACTGAAATTCCCTACCTGATGTTGAGCCGTACGTGTGGTCAAAGCTCGGGCCGGTCTCATCGCTGGACGCTGCACCTCTTTTCCTCTTCCAGTCGAAATTGTCCGTGGTGTCTTGCGTAAAAGAGCAGATGTTACTGTTTTCAAAATCACACTGCTGGAAGGAAGGTGCCATGCCTGGTGTGGGAGTGACTATCACTGAAAAAACAAACCGAACAGAATGTCAAATTTATTTTTTGTTTTCTTAACCCTCCTACAACAACAAGGGTCAAAATCAGTCAAAATGTTGATATACTTGCCAAGGTATATCTAGTGCACCGTAAAGTCCAACACTGTCAAACCATACGTGTAATAAGTACATTTACGGGTCAAAATGAGGCGACCGTTTTTGACTGGTAAAAGCATTGTCTGGTAGTGTTCAGGTTGGTCAAAATGACAGTAAAAAACAGTCGCAACAGGTAATTCTCTATTTACACTACAGGTCCTTTAGGTTGGTAAGCAGTTTGCAACAGCTAATTCTCTATTTATACTACAGGTCCTTTAGGTTGGTAAGCAGTTTGCAACAGCTAATTCTCTAATTATACCACAGGTCCTTTAGGTTGGTAATCAGTTTGCAACAGCTAATTCTCTATTTATACTACAGGTCCTTTAGGATGGTAAGCAGTTTGCAACAGCTAATTCTCTATTTATACTACAGGTCCTTTAGGTTGGTAAGCAGTTTGAAACAGCTAATTCTCTATTTATACTACAGGTCCTTCAGGTTGGTAAGCAATTTGCAACACCTAATTCTCTATTTATACTACAGGTCCTTTTGGTTGGTAAGCAGTTCGCAACAGCTAATTCTCTATTTATACTACAGGTCCTTTAGGTTGGTAAGCAGTTTGCAATGTCTAATTCTCTATTTATACTACAACAGGTCCTTTAGGTTGGTAAGCAGTTTGCAACAGCTAATTCTCTATTTATACTACAGGTCCTTTAGGTTGGTGAGTAGTTTGCAACAGCTAATTCTCTATTTATACTACAGGTCCTTTAGGTTGGTAAGCAGTTTGCAACAGCTAATTCTCTATTTATTTATTTTTTTTTATGAATGGGAAATTACTGAATATTTTTACTTGGTTATGTACAAATACCAATATTTTAGTTTTCAAGAAATATATAATAGAACTAACCTGTAAAAACTTCACCATAGTTACTCATGTTTTTCAGAAAACAACAAAATAATTACAAAAAGTTTCCATCTAGCAACCCTTTTTGTAAAATTTTTCTCTGAGATGATTTATTAACACCAACCCCGAAGGCATTCTGGCTAGGAACCTTCCTGAATCCTCCAAAATCCATTAGAGCACTTTTGGAAACATGCCCTTATATCTTCAAAAATCTTTCATATTCAGAACTTATGGCCTGTACTTCTTGTCAGGTAGTAATTTTGTCCCATTTGAAGAGGTGAATGTACCAGTTTCCAACAGTGCTGGAGGATTTTGCAGGATTTGGGGTGGTTAGGGTTAATGAACTGTCAATGTACTGTCCAATCCCATCACCTCCAGTAGTGTCTGTGGCTTATATCTCCCTCCACCATCCCTTGTGCCCCGCCCCCTACCGAATCCTGCATTGTACCTTGAGGGCAGTATCCATCATACGTATCCACATCATCAATAGCGATATCACTGGTACTCAGCAGTCCCCGCACAGCTTCGAAGACAATCTTGAAGGGGGTTACCGGTGATGTCACGTCCACCATTGCCAGAATCCATTGCGAGCCCTGACTGCCGGACTTCTTGAAGATAGGCGAGCCCAGGTTGCCTTTCGCCCCGTCACTCGAGGCGTAAACATTGAAGGTGCCTGTTGAGTCGAAAACACGTCAAAAGGGACAATATCGTCACGATCAGAGTAGACTTTCAACAGGACATGGAATCTGTATCCTAATTGAAGATGACCAACCTACGAAAGCTTATTCCATTGTGTTTTCAAAAAGATTATTTTTATAATTTCAGAAGAAATCGTAAGAATTGATCACCATTACTGATTTGCAAAATATTGGAATCTTTTAATTGCTATCATTTCAGCGATAGAAAGTATTGGAATTGTGACAAACATGAAATACAAGGTTGTCAGTTTTTTCCTGAAGACGATCAGAGCATACTGATCGAAACATCGAGTTCTAACCAACCGGTTCTTTTCAGAACTATTTACTACTCAAAAGAGAATTTCTGCATGGTGTCACCGCAAACAGTCTTGACTTAAAGGTTGTCAGTGTATGTATATGAGTGCCATGGTCGAGTGGCTTAGTGCATCGGATTTGTGTTCTGATGGCAGAGTTGTCAGAATGTGGGTTCGAATCCCAGCCGCGACCGGGGTGCTTGTGTCCTTGAGCAAGACACTTTACCATAATTGCTTCTCTCCACCCAGGGGTAAATGGGTACCTGTGAGGGCAGAGTTGGTTGTTGTGTTTGATTAGCCCTATATGCGCTGTAATGGCAGCAATTGAGCTGTATACTCCTCAGGGAGCTGAGATGGTTTCAGGAATGATTTATGAGCCTGATGAGCAGGGGTAATAATATAATGCGCCTTGAGCACCAGTTTGGTGGATACGTGCGCTATATAAGTCCACATTATTATTATTATTATTATTATTATTATTATTATTATGCAATTATTCTTTCAAAAGTTAACAAATGCATGATTGTCCCAAGACTCACCCATGAAACTGCCGTACATGTGATACCAGAACCGGACGCATTTGACACCGGTATTGGGTGTGATGGTAAGATCTGGGCTAAGAAGACGGTCCTTGTTGTTGAAGCCTCCGATGGTCTTCTTGAAGTAACCGTAGATGTAATAACCAGCTGTGAAAAGATGTTTCAAGATGTTTGTGAAGATAAGTTGACAGTTGATAAGTCAACTAAAAAAGTCAACTAACAAAAGTTAATGAAAAAACGTCAACTAAAAAAGTCAACTAAAAAAAGTTAACTAAAAAAAGTCAACTAAAAAGTCAACTAAAAAAGTCAACTAACAAAAGTTAACTAAAAAAGTTAACTAAAAAAGTCAACGAAAAAACGTCAACTAAAAAAATCAACTAAAAAGTCAACCAAAAAAGTCAACTAAAAAAGGTCAACTAAAAAAGTTAACTAAAAAAGTCAACTAAAAGAATCAACTAAAAAAGTCAACTAAAAAGAGACAGCTCTTGGTCAAGCCACAATCACAAAAGTCCTGGGGACGTAGATGTAATAACCAGCTGTGAAATGAAACGGAGGTTCAAGATGTTTGTGAAAATATAAGTTGACAGTCCTAAAGTCAACTGAAAAAGTCAACTTAAAAAAGTCAACTAAAAAAGTCAACTAAAAGTCAACTAAAAAAGTCAACTAAAAAGTCAACTAAAAAAGTCAACTAAAAAAAGTCAACTAAAAAAATTCAACTGAAAAACTTCAACTAAAAGGCCAACTAAATCTTTCTGGGCTCCATCCATGGGGATTACTGCTAGTTCACTTACCCCCTGTGGAGTGATCACCAACCGGTCCCGTATTAGGCGTGTCCGTAGCTCCTTGGTTCCGCCTCCAATCATCGTTATCGTCAGATGCTTGTGTCCAACTGCAGAAATCCTTCTCAAAGGCACAGTTGAAACCCTGCGATGAGGCTGCGAATTAAAGACATATTAATTAATTAATAATTACAAATAATGAGGTTTCATCAAGTGCTATGCACATAGGTAGGGGCGGACCCAAGGTCTCAAAAACAGAGGGCACACCATCTCCCACCCGGCCCTGCCCAAGGCCTGTGCCCACTGTGTGCCCCTCTCCCCTCCTCGCTCAGACATCTGGGAAAAAATGTCAAACCCAACCGCCGTTTGTGCACAATGTCCAAGCATGTGTTAATGTTATTACTTAGCAGACGACAAAATGGCCAATATCTCACTGGATGTGCATATTCATTCATTAATCAAAATTTCTGGCCAAAATTATGTATCCAGTCCTCACTTGCCTACACTCTCTTCTCCCTCAGTGTGTCCTCTATCATCTTTTAAAGGAAAATCTGTGTCTATTTGTCATATTTGGATTGAAAAATGGCGGTTGTATTCTACATTCTTTCCCATAAACTCTCCGTCCGTGGTGACTGTCGATGTTTACATTTGCATCCGCACGTGGATAAATACCGCCACCAAGCGTTGACTTGTTAAAGCTTCAAGGTCTTCCGTATAATAAGATGCCCTCCTTTTTTGGCACTCATACCCCTTGCAAATGTACCCCCCCCCCCCCCCCCGCATGCCTGCAAGTTATGGCTTTCGAATTGCTTAATTATTAGGATGTAATTACCAATGCTATTCAAGAGGAGTTAATTAACAAACTGAACATTAATTAACTATCCCAAGACTTCGTGTGGGCACGCATGAATCAACAAGTTCTACCTGCATATATTAGGCATAGATAAATAAAGCTAAATTTCCAGATAAAATCAGATAAAATTGTACTGTCGGGTCACAAAGTTCCAAGTGCAGCAACAAGAGAGGGCCAAACCGCACAAAAAAATTACAGATAAAAAAGGTCACAAAGACTGGTTATCTTATAGTTTGAGGACTGGTTATCTTATTTTACCAGACTGGTACCACCAGCCTGAATAATTATTATACGCCCATCACTGACTGGTTAATGATCAAAGTTGATGACAGCACTTCAACGGTGTAGCCAGGACTTTTTCAGTGGGGGGGGGGGGAGGGGGCACAGGGGGTATTGCTTTTCAGTGGGGCCCAGGGGTATGGGTTTTTCCCTTTTCTTTTTCTTTTATGGGCACTATCAGGATTTGTCGTGGGGGGCACCTGGGGGCACTGGAAATTCGTGGGGGCACGTGCCCCCCAGCCCCCCCCCCCCCGTGGCTACGCTGCTGCAGCACTTCGCAAACAAATTAAATAGGCATACATGAATTTGCTGTTCCATTTTGTTTTAGGTTTTAAAGGGAAGGTACACTCTTAAAACTAAAGTGTTGAATCAACATTTTAAAGAGTTCGGTCAGAGAAAACTCTTTATAAAGTTGGATTTAACTTTTAAAAGTGTTGAATTATTATTATTTGTTTTGGTCAGAGAGAGAGAGAGAGAGAGAGAGAGAGAGAGAGAGAGAGAGAGAGAGAGAGAGAGAGAGAGAGAGAGAGAGAGAGAGAGAGAGAGAGAGACCTGATGTAGGGCTATAGTACAACTGCAAAATAGCAGTTATTGTGGCCTTACGTTTCGAACCAAGCAGGTTCTTTCAAAATGGACGATAATTATAAACATTTCGTTTATGGTGTAAACGGAGGACCTCCTAAAATGCCGCCCCACTCTGAAAATCCTGCCTACGCCACTGACAACAAAATAAAAGTTAGTTCGTTTCTTCCAAGTCAAGAAGAGATTATATTATCACACATGGTGTTACCCGTAAACCTAATATTTTTTTTTATCCGTTTCACCCCAAAAAAGTAGAGACTTCTTATAAAGTATTTTTCTGATACCGCTTCTAAAAACTAACCCTTTTTTATTTGTAGATCCTTCAACTGTTAGAATGGGTTATTTGTACACTTGTTATACTGTACTATAACACGAAAGCATGTAGCCACTCTTGGGTAATGCGTGCGCAAATACTTTGAAGTGTGTTTGACTCACACAAAAATAACATTCTCGCTATATCCAGAAGGTCAACTAATTTTCAAAGCCCTCTTTTTTTGGTAAATACGGTCATAGATTCTGTGTGAAGACTATCAGTTTGATAACGAACGTTCATTTCAACCATAACGCGATTGGAAAAAATTTTGTCTTTGGCATTTTTTCAAGAACGATTTCGTGGTTTTGAAAGCATAAGTCGTTTTCAGTTTCAGTTTTTTCCACAAAAAGGAGGCAAACTATTTAAAGGTGGCAATTGCCACCCCTTATAAACCTCCTTCATAACAGAACAGAGTTTAATTTGGTTGCTCCACAAATAAAACATTGGTTTTTCAAGATTAAAATGAACGTTTGTTGGCAGGAGTCTTGTGGATGTGAAATGGATTTGAAATTTATTTCAGAATCGTCACTTCCAATAAGGACAAAATGTTTCCGATTGCGTTCCATCTAGTCTTCAAAAAAAGAATATCATAAAATTATCCTGTGAAATTGACGGAATTCTTCTGTTGGTGGTAAACAATTGATTTGATTTTGCCCTGACACCGACGTAATGTATGAAGCACATGCAGTGCTTCCCGAGTGTCTGTGAAAAAAACAACAGGCGACTCGGGCAGGGCCGGATTTAGACATGTGGAGGCCCACCCTACCTTAGAATACTAAAAAGATGACAAGAGTCACAAGACATAGTTACAGTCATCCATAAAGTAAAAAAAAAATTCAAGTAGAAAGAATCTGAATAAGCAAGCAAGCAGGTCAATCATGATCAATCATAACAAGAATATAGTACAGTACATATATTTACAGACCAGCCTACAGTTCAGGTCAGCCTACATTTTTCCTTACAATTTTTTTTCTTCGTGAAATATGTGGAGGCCCCTGGTTGTGGAGGCCCCTGGGCAACTGCCCAGCTTGCCCAGTCCTAAATCCGGCCCTGCCGACTCGGGCGGGATTCGAACCCATGACCTCCTGCTTACTAGCTAGTTACTAGCTAGTCTATATTCGGCAGATCGTCATCGGGCAAGCTATAGTTGTCGAGAGGTTAAGATGTCCGCACTAGTAAGCAGGATGTCGTGGGTTCGAAACCAGCCCGATTTTTTAAAAAGATACTTGTACTTCACTTGGATACTCTGGTAACACTGGTCTACAGCCAAAATGCTTCCGAAACAAATGAAGTCAAACTTGACTAATTATGGGTCACTGAGAATGGAAATGATGCTTAAAATTGTTGATTGGCTCTAGTTTTCAAGATCTACATGTACATGTGTACACGTATGGGAATAGCGTATGATAATTCATGATTAAAAATCTGCTATGTACACCATATACATAGTACGTAAAATGTATAAACTTAAATATCGTGGAAACAGCAGCCAATCAGCAATTTTAATTGTCATATTTGAATTCAACACATCAAAATCCATAATAAATGGCACATTTGATCTCCGAAGCAGACAACTTTAAAAAAATTGTTGACCAGTGATAACTATCAATATCTTCCCTTCGGCATAATATCGAGGGCTTAAAATCAGAACCGGTTATGTCCAATATCGGCATTTTGAAAAAAAAACAAAAAAACATGAATTTAAAAGTTTGAATCTTTCTGAAAAATCAGAAACTCCCCATAACAATTTTTGGGGAAACGTGGACATTACCCAGTTCTGGTTTTACGCCCTCAATATTCTCGTAGAAGCGCAGTTTTGCCAATATCACCACAAATGTACCTTCCCTATTCAGGGAATTTACGGTACTCATTTATGTATTAAATGCTGTTCAGATGTCTGTATCAGTTCTAGTGGAATTTAGGAAAGAGTACGCTTTCCGATAAACTTAGAATTAGGCCTATTTGCAATCATTTCACTTTTCTAAAAAAAATACACTGTAAAAGATTTCTGTATTTTTACACAGATTTTTTGTCTGTTTTTTCCTTTTACATTTCTTTTTGATGTAAATAAACCTGTATCTGTCAATATTATTGTATTTTCACATATTTTTGTCATTTTACCCATACATTCATAATTTAACCACAGTCGAATTCTGCGAATTTTTTTTTTTTTTTTTACAGCAGTTGTGTAGTGAATGTGCATGTGTTTGGCTTTCTACAGCAAAATAATAACAGGTCTTACAAAATTAACGGTTAAATAAAATAACAGGCAAAGTGCCGGCAACTCTGTTGCCAGCACTTTTTCTGTAAATTTACAAAGAATTTTGTTAGAGTGTACATCACCTCAGACAAAATTATTTCTAGGGAATATTTATACCATAATCAACTTTAAATCGAGTTAAGATTTACATTAAAGTTCGAAAGCAAATTAAAAAAAAAATCAGAACTCAATATTTTTAAGGGATGTTTGATACCATCTTCAAAGTGACATCAAGTAACTTTCATCCAAATAATGTGATCCTTGAATATCCTATCACAAGAGTCCAAGCTGGTGATAGATCTTTCACTGTTTGTGCATCCAAGCTATGGAACAATCTTCCTGTTTATATCAGACAATCTGTTTCTGTTAATGCCTTCAAGAAGGCTCTTAAAACTCACTTGTTTCCTCATTAATTTTGCATCAATTTATGTCTTATTCTATCCTGATTTGTATTTATTATGTCATATTAACTTTTGTAAGCGCCATGAGCCTCTCGGGAATGGCGCATGATAAATACTTGTTGTAATGTAATGCAAGGGCGCAACCACTGGGGGGGGGGGGGGTCGGGGGTCACGACCCCCCTACTTTTATGTGGACCTCCCCAACTTCTGGAACATTTTGGTATTTTATGTATACATGATCCTAGTAATGTCATTCATGACATCACAATTATGCAACACTTCCATCAACACGCTGAAATACGTGATATTGAACCAAGACCCCAGCTGCTTGTGGCGTGCTCGCTTCGCTCGCCCGCAGATCACGTTGCTATTGGCTGCTTGGGACCCCCCAACTTTCAACACGTGGTTGCGCCCTTGATGTAATGTAATTGTAATGTAATCCTTTAGTGTTATTTTGTCTCGAGGATGCAAATTTAGTGTATGAAGGATGTGCGTTATTTCGGTTATTTCGGGAACCGGATACCCGAAATTGGAAATATTCAGATACCCGGGTACCCGAAAACAATTTTGTAAAAACACATAAAATACTCCTGAATGTATAAAATAACCAATATGAACACAAGATTCTCTTGTTTTATTAGAGTCATAATAAATGTGGACTTACTGTAATAATTTCCCGCCTCTATATTAAAAACGACTTAGTAAAACGTGTAGTTTTGCATGGTGAAGAGGATAAGTAAAGACTATTTGCCGTGCCACTGAAATACTCAGTTGAGTATAGTAATTATTTTCAGAAGTAATTACTACTCAATTGAGAATTTCACATGGTATCACCGCAAATAGTCTTTACTTAAAAACGACTATTCCACACACACATTTTGTTAACAAAAAACTGGACTTCCATTTGTGTGGCTTAAAATGTTCAGTCGAAACTTTCAAGTCGTTTTACGGGTAATTGGAACCGAAAAATGGAACCGGGTAATGGCAGTTTCGGTCGGGTATCCGGATACCCGTCACAGCCTTATAATGTGTATTGGGGGGGTTTAACCCTTTGCAATCCAAAGCTGCGTTGAAAATTCAGTGTAGGAAAATAGTTTGGGTATGAAAGGGTTAACATGAAAGTGTTACTCACCAAAGCCGACTAGGGTCAACAGAAGAGCCCAGGCCAACAATTTTTCTTCTTTCTTCCTCGCCATGATGGCGACTTCGTTGAGCGCCCAAGACGGAGCTGACCGCCAAACGTTGGTGGTCGCCAAAGAAATCGATGAATGTTCGTGCGAACCTCAGCAGGGTCCTACTCTCAATCGAACGAAGATCAGTAACTACAATGGTAGAATCTTTTGCTGCTTGTGAAATAACTCGAATAATCTTGAGACTCTTTTATATAAAAAAAAAACTGTTTCAACGAAAGTTTTTTTCCACCACGTTTTTGGCAGCAACGGGTCGTATCTCCAAACCCGCTCTCTTGCCAACTTTTCTGTGGGTTCTTAAAACGCTCACGCGTGAAGTTTTTTTTAAAGCAACTTCAGGCGTTGCTGCCTGAAATTTGCCTTTTAGTTCTGCAACATTTTCTGTTGCAGTTTTTGGAATGAAAAATCACCGTGAATGAGAAATAGTTATGGGAAGGTAAAGTGTATACGGTGTGGTGCACCGGTACGGAGGAATACCACACTGATAACGAATCACATGCATACGCCCCTTGATCTGCCCTAGAAAAACATCATTATTCCCGCTAATAGTGTAATAATTACTAACTTATAAACTTCAACCTTGGTGCACACCTTTAAAATAATGGAACAGTTCAGTTTAAACAAGAGAAAAACCTTTTTAGATCACCGAATCGTTCTAGATAAAACTCTGAAAAGCTGTCCTGTGCGATCGAAAAATCTGCCAAGATATGTTCATCGATTTTTCTTGTTTTGTTGGTTAGCGTGGTTATTGTTTTAAAAAAGATGTTCCATTGTTGGATGTGGGGTAGGACCCATTTTGTTTCAATAAAACTAACTTATAAAAAAGTAATATGTAATCTTTTGACCTTTACGCAACTCCGTGGAATAGTCCGGGCAAATTGTCTTTTTTTGCGCTGTGTACCGTACTTGTGTACATACGAACTTTAAACATAATTTATCAGATATTTCATATTTTCTTATCAGGCAGGTCCAAGTGGGAACCTGTTACTGTAATGATATAAGCTGGGGTTTTTTAAACAATAAAAACAGCGAAATCATCACGTTAAGTGGTCGGTATGAGGTGCGTGGCACTGTTGAACTGGACACCGTGTCCTGGAGCTAGGCACGGCAGTACACTTACAGGGTGCACTGGTTGATCAACTGGGGAGGGGGAAGGGGGAGGGAGATGGGAGGAGGGAGATGGGAGATGGGAGGAGGGAGATGGGAGAAGGGAGATGGGAGGAGGGAGACGGGAGGAGGGAGACGGGAGGAGGGAGACGGGAGATGGGAGGAGGGAGATGGTTGGAGGGAGACGGGAGGACGGAGACGGGAGGACGGAGACGGGAGGAGGGAGACGGGAGGAGGGAGACGGGAGGAGGGAGATGGGAGATGGGAGGAGGGAGATGGGAGATGGGAGGAGGGAGATGGGAGGAGGGAGATGGTTGGAGGGAGACGGGAGGAGGGAGACGGGAGGAGGGAGACGGGAGGAGGGAGACGGGAGGAGGGAGATGGGAGGAGGGAGATGGGAGGAGGGAGATGGGAGGAGGGAGATGGGAGGAGGGAGATGGGAGTGTCACAGGGAGTCATCTTCTCCCTTTCAGTTGACATATAAATTTACCATATGTATTTTTGTGCCACTCTTTTTTTGGCAATATGCCCTCTTTTCGAGAACCCGGGATCTACCCCTGAAAGGCATGTACCCTTGTTGCGTACCCCGAAACTCCCTATGTGGACAGTTTCTAAAGCCCCAAAAAAAAAAAAAAAAAAAAAAAAAAAAAACACGCGCGTCGGCATTTTTAATTTTCTTTAAATTTGTTTTGCTATGAAACGATGTCCAATTGCAGCCAAAAATCCTGGGTCGGTTGGAATTCTGCCGTGCTGTGTTTTTAATAAACGACTTTTTTTCACATAGGGGTATGAACGTTTGCCCGATTTGTGAAGCCTCTCTTAACCATACTTTGTATATGGGAAATTTTGTCCCCGCGTACGTACATACGTAAAAAAAAAAAATACGAAAAAAAAAAAAAAGTACGTCATCAAACCGATTTTGAAGCCGAACTATGACCAAAAATAAAACATTTAAAAAAAAATGTTTTAGAAACGGTCATTTATTTTTGAAGTTGCCCACGTTCGTCCTGGGGAAAAATAACACAGCTCTGTTTCAGGTCTACACAATATTAAGGTACCACGCACAAAACCAGTCGTTAACCTGCAGGAAAGACCAAGCGTAACTTTTATTCCCATTCATAAATGCCCGTATCGATTTCGTTTTCAAAATGTAAAAAAAAAATTGTAATTTTTGGTTGAATAAAACCAAACAAAAATGGGCAAATTCACGTTTTGGCGACACACCAAAGTACATGAGTCAGATCAGATCAGGCGCGTGATGCCAATCTTCGTCACTCTCTGATTGGTTCAAATTCGAGTCGCGCGTCGCACAAAACAGCTGGCGAACAGCAGATGACACATACGCGCTGCTCTGATTTTGATAAGCTATGTCTTCACCATCCATTAATACACCCCCACGTGATTACGTTTTGTCCAGTCAGATTGTCTAAACTGTCTTGGACATATGATGCTCGATATGCGGCAGAGTGCACCTCCCTCCCATTGTTCCAGGTATCTTAGGAATTCTTTAGAGGATTTCGGCGGGGGGGGGGGGAGGTGAGAGGTCCGTTAACAATAGAACAACAGTGTGTTAGTGTCTAGGGACATTTGGGAGGTGGCACTCTGCCGCATATCGAGCATGGTATAGTCTTGGGCATTTAGGAATGGGAGTAAGGTTATTATATGTGACCTAGCATGACAAAACCCACAAAAACGTCCCAGAAATATAAAAAAATGAGTTATTGGTATCATATGAAAGGGCAACTCTTTAGCTTTTCAATGGTGAAAAAATTATATCCATCATGCATTCTGTTGGAAAGTTATGGACTTTGAAAGTCGAAAAACAATGAAATTACGATTTCGAGAAATACAGGATGTTTTGAAAAAAAAAACGCACTAACAACCGCAAAATGGTGCTCGGAATTTCGCTTTTTCACACACTTATAAATCGATTTCAGACATTTTGTTTGCAGGAAATTGTGAAATAAACATCCGGGAACTATAATCAGTAAAAACCCCAAAAGGCTGTATAACACCCCATTGGTCGAAAATTGGCTGTATCTTGGATTGGGGTTCAGCGACTTTTTGCGGGTTTCGCCGTGCGGGGTCACATATATTAACCAAGTTACTGGAGTGACTAATTTCCATGGGTTTCGAAAAAAGGGGGAGGGGCACACTGCCAAAAAATGGGGGGGGACATGCCCACCCCTACCTATGGGACTATTACACGAACAGACGTAATTTATGTTCAAACCAATATCATTCTACTGTTCCCCTGTATTAAGCCCATTGTTACTGGTCTTTTTTTTTAAAGCGTGCCCCATATGATTTGTAGACAAAGTTCAAAAAAGGACATTACTCGTCGCGTAGCTGATGAAGTGATGAATCGGTAAAAATGCTGTTCTGATAAAAAATAACGCGTTTGAAGTTGGAGTCATTATTGTCGGCGCATTTTCGGTGTTTATTACTCACATTCTGTTCACACTTAGGCAAAAAAGTCTCCGGTTTCTGGTCATAGGTCAACTTCAAAATCAGTGCGGTGACGCACTTTTTTTTTTAAAGCCGTAAAAGTTTGTATTGTCTTGATAGATTTTTTATGAACAAACCGGCAAACGAGGACCTGTTTTTTTCCTATTGTCAGAAGTCCTCGGTTTAAACTATAAAGCACATACAACAAGACATCGCATCAGTGCAATACGGTCGTATCCCAGTTACGACCTTTGTTGCAGACATGGATTTTGCTCATTGCAACAAGGTCGTATCATAGCTACGACCTTGTTGCAGACATGGATTTTGCTCAGTGCAACAAGGTCGTATCATAGCTACGACCTTGTTGCAGACATGGATTTTGCTCAGTGCAACAAGGTCGTATCATAGCTACGACCTTGTTGCAGACATGGATTTTGCTCAGTGCAACAAGGTCGTATCATAGCTACGACCTTGTTGCAGACATGGATTTTGCTCAGTGCAACAAGGTCGTATCACCAAGCCAAAATCCATGTCTGCAACAAGGTCGTATCTTTTTACAGAGTTCCAGGATGAACACGCAAAACCTATGTAAGAAGATACGATGTTGTTGCACTCAATTGTTTCAATGTATGCAAATGTTGCAAATGTATGCAAATGTATGCACTATTGCACATACGACCTTGTTGCATTTTTTTTTTATATACGACCTTCTGACAGGACGAAGACTCACAATAAATACATCAGTGTATTTTCCTTTTATTACCCAAAAGATAAACACATGTGTCACATTAGCTACAGTTTATGCAATACATACAAAAAATATAAATATCTCTTTCATCTAAAGTAAAACTTTAATTTAAAAAAATTTTAACCCTTGTATAGCACGATCCCTCAAAACCCTTTGAAAAGTACTTGTCATCAGCGATGTGTTGTGGTTTCATGTGGGATCACATCTACACTGTGCATGGTAATACATTGTAGGTTCTACACAATTATTTCAACCTTTCAAAAACTTGACAGATTGAAGGTTTCTGACGGGTCCACTGGAAAAATGGACCGAAAACAGGAGGGTTTTAGACAAAAATACATGACTACAAACTCATGATGGTTAATTGGGGGGGGGGGGGGTTACATGTCCCTCTCCAACCCGACAGGATCCCTACAAAAAAAAAAATCAAAAAAAAAGAGTAAAATATCGAGTATTGTATTTTGTTTTGTAACTGGCAGTAGGGTTTGGCAAGTTTTTACTAAGACAAGTCCAGAACAACATTTAATATATACTACTCAAGACAATTTAGGGAACACCGGAATAATCTCAGTTAAAGCAAGATCATTTATTTCAGACAAACACAATGTTTCACAGAATTGATGAGAAACAACTGCACAATGAAACAGATGATAAAGGATGCATGTAGTGATTACACATTTCATGACATGACTACTGAAAGAGAGAGGGGGGTTGCAAATGAAAATCCCGGTTCATGGAACATTTCAAACCTATTTGACGTTAAAAATCCGGTGTTCCCTAAATTGTTTTGAGTAGTATATTATAAAAATAACTGACAAAAACCTACAAAACCTATGAAGCAAACTTTTTAATATTCTAAACAATTTCCTGAAACTTTTCTACTATCGCAGACATGTGGACAAAATACAGAATATTCAATATATTGTGCCCCACTCTGGCAAAACCCAAAACGTCTCGGCATTTACCATAATGCGTAACAGCCATGAAAAGGTCAAAAGCTGACCCCAGGAACCAGTTTGAGATTTTTATGTCACCATATAGAGCATTTTCTCTCGATTTTGATGGAAAAAGAAAAATCCTGAAACGTTGTTGGGAACATTGTTAATTTTCACGATAAATTTGGGAGGTTACCTTTTGAAAATTGGGTCCAAGTTTAGGGTTTTGCCAGAGCAAGTCACATATAATACACTTCTGTATCTAAAGTTTAGGAACAGTATGGAACAGTTTACCGGCACAATTGCAACTGGCTACATCTCTAGACACTTTCAAGAAACATTTGAAGACTCACTTATTTGGTGTTGGGATTTTGTAAATGATTGGTGGTGGTGGTAATGTCTTTTTAATGAATTGAATTTTTTGTGTTTTAATTAATTTTTAATGACCAGTATAAGCTTTTGCTTTTTTAACGGCTGTGTAATCTATAATTATTTATATATACACTAGTAAACTCGGAGTTACAACTACCAGCGTTCCACTAGTAAACTCGGAGTTACAACTACCAGCGTTCCACTAGTAAACTCGGAGTTACAACTACCAGCGTTCCACTAGTAAACTCGGAGTTACAACTACCAGCGTTCCACTAGTAAACTCGGAGTTACAACTACCAGCGTTCCACTAGTAAACTCGGAGTTACAACTACCAGCGTTCCACTAGTAAACTCGGAGTTTCAACTACCAGCGCCCACTAGTAAACTCGGAGTTACAACTACCAGCGCCCACTAGTAAACTCGGAGTTACAACTACCAGCGCCCACTAGTAAACTCGGCGTTACAACTACCAGCGTTCACTAGTAAACTCGGAGTTACAACTACCAGCGCTCCACTAGTAAACTCGGCGTTACAACTACCAGCGTTCCACTAGTAAACTCGGAGTTACAACTACCAGCGTTCCACTAGTAAACTCGGAGTTACAACTACCAGCGTTCCACTAGTAAACTCGGAGTTACAACTACCAGCGTTCCACTAGTAAACTCGGAGTTACAACTACCAGCGTTCCACTAGTAAACTCGGAGTTACAACTACCAGCGTTCCACTAGTAAACTCGGAGTTACAACTACCAGCGTTCCACTAGTAAACTCGGAGTTACAACTACCAGCGTTCCACTAGTAAACTCGGAGTTACAACTACCAGCGTTCCACTAGTAAACTCGGAGTTACAACTACCAGCGTTCCACTAGTAAACTCGGAGTTACAACTACCAGCGTTCCACTAGTAAACTCGGAGTTACAACTACCAGCGTTCCACTAGTAAACTCGGAGTTACAACTACCAGCGTTCCACTAGTAAACTCGGAGTTACAACTACCAGCGTTCCACTAGTAAACTCGGAGTTACAACTACCAGCGTTCCACTAGTTTTACTACAAGTATATTACGCTCTGTCTATGTGGCATTGAGCACTCTACTTCAAGATAGACCGCTACATTTAAGCATACATCGCTCCTGTTACCAGTTGAAATTGACCACAGGTACATTTTTCAGACAAAGTGTAGGCTGCCTGTTTCAAGTTGCTTTTTAAAAAATATTTGCTTAGCAAAATTTTTGGCTGGGCAGTTCTATAATTGGCCACATTATGGGGGGGGGGGGGAAACAATGTTTCCTTTCGAGTTTTAAGAAGAATTTTTAATTTACATGATTCTGAATTTCTATTAAAAAATATATAAAAAACTGCGAAGCAAACAAAGATAAATTTGCTTACCAATATTTCTCGCTTAGCAGCTAAATGAAATTGGGCCCGGGTTTAGATAGAACACCCTAGGTTTGGTCGATAAAGGGATGCTTACTTTCCCATAATCGAAAGTAAAATTCAACAAATACTAATTTTTGAATTTTGATCTTCGCTAGTATTAAAGTCGGTACCAAATTTATGGTAAAATGTCTGTAAGGGATGAGTGCTCTACCAACTGAGCTAACCAGCCCCTATGTTGGTGGGCGGTCCACTTATGCCAATTATCTATTGCTCTATAGGGCCAGGTCAGAGGCCAAACCATATCTGCCGAGTAGCCTGCGATCAAGCCCCGGTCAGATGCAAACAACCCGGGTAACGGCAGTAGTGGGGATCACACATATATATATATATAAAGCATAATTTACAAAAATGATTGATATTGTCACTAACGTAACACTAAGTATACATTTAGGTAAAACTAAGGTAAAAAAAAAAAGTCTCCAGTATTTGGTCTTGAAGCATGTCGTGTCAGACCCGTGCGTCGGCATTTTTAGTTAAACGATGTCCAATTGCAGCCAAAACTGCTGGATCGATTGGAATTCTGCCGTGCTGTCACTATGAATAGCTTTACCCTGAAAATGTTTTAAACGACTTTTTTCACATAGGGGTACGAACGTATGCCCGATTTGCGAGGCCTCTCGTAGCCACCATACTTTGTATATGGGAAAGTTGGTCCCCACGTATACATGTATCACGTATTTTCCCTGTTGGCAAAAAAAAAAGTTACAAAAAAAAAACACCAAAAAACCCCCCCCCCCCCAAAAAAAAACAAAAACATGTCACCACACTGATTTTAAAGCCAAACGATGACCAGAAACCGGAGACTTTTTTTTTTTTGGCCTAAAAAAATTATCAATAGTATTTAGGGACTTTTGCCACAGGCTTTTTCAGAACCACCCTTAACTCACGAAGCACCTGTCCTCAATACAAGACCTTTTCAAGGTAATCATTGATGAACATTCCCTGTGGATCCAATTGCTTTCGGATGTCGCAGAACTTCTCAAACTCAGGGTAGGTCTTTTTGAAGTCTTCACCTGTCAACTTATGTGCCTGAGGAGGGGGAATAACAAACTCTTTAGCCCAATATGGCCTTCCTCCAGCATTGTGTATTATAATGGTACCCAGATGGAACCCATAAGGAGCCTAGTAAAAGCTTACCTCAGCCCAGTAAGACCTTCCTCCAGCATCGTGCATTATAACGGCACCTAGATGGAACCCATTAGGTACCCAGTATAAGCTTACTTTAGCCCAGTGAGGCCTTCCTCCAGCATCGTGCATTAGAACGGTAACCAGATGGAATCAATTATGTACCCAGTAAAAGCTTACCTTATCCCAGTGTGTCCTACCTCCAGAATTGTACATGATAATGAATCCCAGATGGCACGTACTAAGTACCCAGTAAAAGTCCATTGAAGACTTACTCCTGCATTGAGCATCATAACGGTACCCAGATGGAACCCATAAGGTACCCAGTAAAAGCTTATCTTAGCCCAGTGAGGCCTTCCACCAGCATCGTGCATTATCTTCTCAAAAATGCAGGCCAGTACTTGGCAAGAGTAATAAACTTGGCAAGAGGATAATGAAACCCAGATGGCACCTAGTAAGTACCCAGTAAAAGCCCATTGATGCCTACCTCCTGCATTGTACATTATAATAGTACCCAGATGGAACCCATAAGGTACCCAGTAAAAGCTTACCTTAGCCCAGTGAGGCCTTCCACCAGCATCGTGCATTATCTTCTCAAATGCAGCCCAGTACTTGGCAAGAGGAATAAACTTTCCGTAGGGTCTGAAACAAGTCAATGCAGAAACCCACAACGTTAAAGATCACCCGTGTTTGGCTCAAGAGACCCAAACAACAGAATTTCAAAAAAAGCAAACAAATTTTGAAAGATAACATCGCTATTAAATGAACCAAAAAAAAAGAAGAAATTCGAATGTCAGAAACGATATTTAAAACGTGCTTGATTCTGATTGACAACCGCGCTGGCCAATCAGAAGACTGCACACACCTTCGTGCAAAAAGATGAGGATTAAAACAGTGACCCGTCATTTTATTAATTTTAGTTTTAAATTTTACTGGTACTAATCCTTGACGGATTTTTTTTTGTTTAATGTCTCAAATAAAAGTTTTTTTTGGCCGAAGTAAGATCCCAATCTTTTGCAAAACATAAATCATGTTCAACTCTTTTGTAATTTTATAAAGAAAAAGTGGGCAATGCATTTTCATTTATAGTTAGCAAATAATAATAATAATACTGTGGACTTATATAGCGCACGTATCCACCAAACTAGTGCTCAAGGCGCATTACATGATTACCCCTGCTCATCAGGCTCATAAATCATTCCTGAAACCATCTCAGCTCCCTGGGGAGTATACAGCTCAATTGCTGCCATTACAGCGCATATAGGGCTAATCAAACACAACAACCAACTCTGCCCTCACAGGTACCCATTTACCCCTGGGTGGAGAGAAGCAATTATGGTAAAGTATCTTGCTCAAGGACACAAGTACCCCGGTCGCTGTTGGGATTCGAACCCACATTCTGACGACTCGGCCATCAGAACACAAATCCGATGCACTAAACCGCTCGACCATGGCACTCCATAACCCAAACCCACATTCTGACGACTCAGCTATCAGAACACAAATCCGATGCACTAAACCGCTCGACCATGGCACTCTATAACCGAAACCCACATTCTGAAGACTCAGCCATCAGAACACAAATCCGATGCACTAAACCGCTCGACCATGGCACTCCATAACCCAAACCCACATTCTGACGACTCAGCCATCAGAACACAAATCCGATGCACTAAACCGCTCGACCCTGGCACTCCATAACCCAAACCCACATTCTGACGACTCAGCCATCAGAACACAAATCCGATGCACTAAACCGCTCGACCATGGCACTCCATAACCCAAACCCACATTCTGACGACTCAGCCATCAGAACACAAATCCGATGCACTAAACCGCTCGACCATGGCACTCCATAACCCAAACCCACATTCTGACGACTCAGCCATCAGAACACAAACCGATGCACTAAACCGCCGACCATGGCACTCCATAACCCAAACCCACATTCTGACGACTCGGCCATCAGAACACAAATCCGATGCACTAAACCGCTCGACCATGGCACTCCATAACCCAAACCCACATTCTGACGACTCGCCATCAGAACACAAATCCGATGCACTAAACCGCCGACCATGGCACTCCATAACCCAAACCCACATTCTGACGACTCGCCATCAGAACACAAATCCGATGCACTAAACCGCTCGACCATGGCACTCCATAACCCAAACCCACATTCTGACGACTCGCCATCAGAACACAAACCGATGCACTAAACCGTTCGACCATGGCACTCCATAACCCAAACCCACATTCTGACGACTCGGCCATCAGAACACAAATCCGATGCACTAAACCGCTCGACTATGGCACTCCATAACCCAAACCCACATTCTGACGACTCGGCCATCAGAACACAAATCCGACGCACTAAACCGCTCGACCATGGCACTCCATAACCCAAACCCACATTCTGACGACTCGGCCATCAGAACACAAATCCGACGCACTAAACCGCTCGACCATGGCACTCCATAACCCAAACCCACATTCTGACGACTCGGCCATCAGAACACAAATCCGACGCACTAAACCGCTCGACCATGGCACTCCATAACCCAAACCCACATTCTGACGACTCAACCATCAGAACACAAATCCGACGCACTAAACCGCTCGACCATGGCACTCCATAACCCAAACCCACATTCTGACGACTCAACCATCAGAACACAAATCAGACGCACTAAACCGCTCGACCATGGCACTCCATAACCCAAACCCACATTCTGACGACTCAGCCATCAGAACACAAATTCGATGCACTAAACCGCTCGACCATGGCACTCCATAACCCAAACCCACATTCTGACGACTCAGCCATCAGAACACAAATCCGATGCACTAAACCGCTCGACCATGGCACTCCATAACCTAAACCCACATTCTGACGACTCCGCCATCAGAACACAAATCCGATGCACTAAACCGCTCGACCATGGTACTCTATAACCCAAACCCACATTCTGACGACTCAGCCATCAGAACACAAATTCGATGCACTAAACCGCTCGACCATGGCATTCCAGTTTGTTGGAACCACCCCATGTGAAGGAGGCGTGGCTTATGTTGACATGACTTATGCATGAGCTCACCTGAACATTAAGATATTAATGAAGCAACTATCTCTCCCATTGGCTAGGCTCAGCATGATGTCATCCTCTTTGACGAATCGAATTTCAACAGGAAAGTGGGCGTAGACATCCTTGTTGGCACCGAGCCAAGCTTTCAGTTCTCGAAGGACCCTGGCAGTATGATGTCTGTTCAAAGGTAAAAACCACAAAATACGAATTAAAAAATATTGAATTTTAGTAAAATTTATGAGAAAGACAAAAAAAAACAAGATTTTGTACCAACTTTCATGCTGATAAGTTTAAAAAAAATATTGTTAATTGATGGAATTCTTGGATCAGGATATTAAAAAAATTAACTACATTGTTTTTTTTATTTCGCCCAAATAAAATGGACAATATCGTCACGATCAGATCAGACTTTCAACAGGGCATAGAATCGGTGTCCTAGTTTAAGATGAACACAGTGACTGAAAATTACTGACTCATTTATGCAGCAGCAACGGTAATATGACCTTATCATGTGGGGTATTATTTTCAGTCACCGAGTTAATCTAAAACTAGCACTCCGATTCCGTGCCCTGTTGATCTTGATGATATCGTCGTGTCAGCAAAAACGTTGTATGTTCACAATGCAATAAGGTCGTATGTACAGCGCGTCGTCAATCTGCATAAATTTACATACATTAAAAAATGTTTGTGCAACAACGTCGTATCTCAGCCATTGTTTTTGTGCATTCATCCAGGAACTTGTTACATACGACCTTTTTGCACTGACACAAACTGGTTTTGCGCAAAAACGTCGTAACTCGGAGATACGACATTTTTGCACTGACACGACGATATTGTCCCTTTATCAGGCCTCCCAGTGTCTAATCTACCAAATGTAGGTTTTTAAATAGGTTTTTTTTAAAGCAAAATATTGATTATAGGTTTACCATAAACTTGGGCGATAACACGATAATATCGAATATCGCGATACCTTTTTTATTGGATTACAATATCGAGAACCTTTTTAAGTTATCGAGATATCGGCAAATCGCGATTACAAAAATATATCGCATTAAAAAAAAATCGCCATTGTGAGTCAAGTAAGAAATTCCATGGAAACAAAATTAGAACAGTCTTTTCAGCTTTTGGAAGTGAGAAACAAAAGCAAACTACTTCAGAAGTACATACACGCTCTGCAAACAAATTTAGGATTTATTGTGATTCTTGTAGAGGGGTACATACCTGTGGTTATCAGCTCTAAAGCAATCATGCATGAATGAAAAAATAATCGCGATACTATCGAAAATCGCGATATATGTTTGCCGATATATCGTGGATGAAAAAAATCGATATCGCCCAAGCCTGGTTTACCAAATGCTAAAATATAGGCTTTTATAGGTTATTTCCCGTGATTATACAGTGTTAAGTAACAAGATTTTGGTAAATTACCTACCTTCTGAGTACTTTTTGCAACAAAGTACAGACAGAAAATCTAAGAGCGGTACACATGTTACAGTTTGGCTACTGTTTTGGCTTCATCTCTTCATACTTAGGAAGTAAGTTTTCTTCAAAGCCAAAAAATGAGGATTTTTATGCGGAAGTGGAAAATGTGTTGCAGAAGATTAAAAATATAGGTTTTTATAGGTTAATATAGTTTTTTTTGGGGGGAAATAAAGGTTCCCATTTTGAAATATATGTTTTTATATGTTTTATAGGTTTCGCTGGGAGGCCTGCTTTAAGCTTACCTTGGGATGGACCACTCTGTGACGTGCTGCTTGAAGAGGCACTCATAATGGAAGAGAGCCGGACTTAGAGCCACATCTTCCCGCGTCTTGGAGTAACACCAATTATAGAAGAACCTGTTCACCGAGGGTACAAAAGTTGGCATGAAGGAGCTAAACGAAAAACGGAAAAAAAAACAATGCGAATCAATCATCGCATCAATCATTAAACGCATCAATCATCCAAAGAAGTTCTGTTCGCCTCGAGTGCTCTTCGTCTAAGGGAGGAGGTCCGAAGTAATGAATACGTGAGACAAATACGTATGGTGGCTAAGAAAGGCCGCATTAATCGTAGGGCTGTGCCGGGTATCCAGATACCCTGACCGAAACGGTCATTACCCGGTTCCATTTTTCGGTTCCAATTACCCGTAAACGACTTTAAAATTCGGACTTTTAAGCGGTGCAAACAGAAATCTGTGACTCTTGAACAATGCACTTGTACAGACACAATTATCTTTAAATTCAAGAGATTACACTCCAATAAAGAAAAGAGCGACAGTATGGTATCCTCTGTATTATTATAAAAGTCAATTTGTTACCATTTACAGTACATGTATTTGTACACCACCGGAGGCATGTTTTCAACAAAAATGAAAACGGGTATCCGGGTATCCGAAGTTTCCTGATTTCGGGTATCCGGTTCCAAAAATATCCGAAAAAGCACAGCCCTAATTAATCGGGCAAACGTTCATACCCCTATGTGAAAAAGCCGTTTAAACTACAGCACGGCAGAATTCCAATCAATCCAGCAGTTTTGGCTGCAATTGAATATCGTTTCATAGCACAAATAAAAAGGAAAACTAAAAATGCTGACACGTGGGTCTGAGGCGACACACGCGGAGACCAGAAACCAGAGAATTTTGGGGGGGGGGGGGGGCTAAAGTATGGATGCAATCACAAACATTTTACCACAAATTTCTTACTGACTTCAATACTCACGAAGATCCAAATTCAAAAAGCAAGATTGGTTGAGTTTTACTGGCCATTATGGGAAAGTAAGCATCCCTTTTACCGACCAAACCTAGCATAGCACACTATGTAAGGGGCCGTCCAAAGTTTTCAACATTTTTAAGGTCGTACAGAGAGTACTACTTTTCAAGACCCCCCCCCCCCCTCCCCCCAAAGTAGTACTTTTCAACATTTTTTTTTTCAATGTTGATGCGCGTGTTTTATATAACATTTTACATGTGTGCTGCACTGACTATTAGTAGGCAGGTCACACAAATTTTAATATTGTGCGTAAATCATTTCAAATGGATCTTAACTTGAAGGTCTTGATGAAAGAAACACAAATCTGAAAAAAAAATTGAAATCGGACCTACCGTTCTTGAGTTATGGCAAATTAATGAGGTCAAATTTAAATAGCGGTTTTAGCCATTTTGGTCAAAAAAGAGGAAATTTGAATATTTTACATTTTTACTTTTATATTTCAACATCAATTAGCAGATTTGGTCAATCAAGTTTTAAATTTTACCAATATTTGGGCAGGGAAATTAATCCCCCCCAAAAAATGCCACATTTCTTTTTAGTTTTGGACATAGGGCTCGTTAAATATGGTCCATTATGCTATGGTCCTATCACGGGACAAGATGGATTTCGTGAAAAATGACTAAGTCCAACTAATTAATATGCATAAATGCTCTAACTTGAGAACGGATCATCTGACAAGCCTGAAATTTGGCACAAGTATTGTTTGTTCTAAAAGCTAAGTTTGGAACTCCTTGCCAGTGATCTGTTGAAAATAAAAAAATAAAGAAAAAAAATTTAAAATTAAATCTTCATAAACTTTATTCGTGTTTCCCATGATAAAAGTCAATTTTTTTTTAATAAGTCAAGGTAATTGAAAAAGAAAATATCGTTTTTCCATAAGTGAAAAATTCCTTTTAAATTTTAAACAGTACATGTTGGAAATAAAGCTAATTTTATGATGAAAAATTCTGCCTTTTTTAAAATTTAATTTTAATAACAAGTATAAAAAAAATCAAAATTACGGGAGTAACACTACAGGATAGAACAGCCGACAAATCAATGACGGTGACGTATGCATTGCGTTTGTAGTTACAAGATATCACGTGACTCCTTACATTGCCGTTTTGTTTATTGTGCATGACCCCATGCAGTATGAAAAACAACGTACATTTTTTTCTGATTTTTTCCTCGTTTAATCTTATTTTCTGTGTTGAACTAGGATATATTTTACAAGATTGCAAGTAATTAAGTAACTGCACACTTAAAAACAAGAAACTAACATGGAAGTCGATATTCTGAGAGCAGAAGCTCGAGTTCATCGCTGCTCCATCCCGACACACGCCGACCGCGTTACAAAAATCCAACACGTCGTCGTGGTCAGTGGTTTCGAAACTGATTTCGTAGCGTTCTTCATTGATTTTCTTTACAAACTAAAAAGTAAAATAAAGTTCAACTCCTCTACTTTAACATAATTATTCAAATCTTATATTTCGAGGTATTTTGGGGAAAACATTAATTCCTTATCAAATCGCTGCTTGCCATTCCGGGACGCATTTTGAAAATTCTCGGACCATACCCATGAAAGCTTGGGCTTTCCGAGTCTATTTTTAGATTCTGGATCGCTTACGACGTTGACAGGAACGCATCGGAATCTACAATTTTGAGCGCTATTGGGGGACCAAAATCGCCCGGTGCTGAAGTCCCTCAACGATAAACGGCACTTCCGCGATTCACGGTCGATCGGAGGTGTTTTTCAAATGGTGTTTAGTACAAGATTTTCGGACCCAATCAAGCCCAAAAACACACGATGGAATGATAAAACAACACACATCACTATACTGGTATTAAAAAAAACCAATTATATAATTTTCCTTCGCTGATTGTACGGTACAAAATCAACATTTTATTCACCATTTAAAGTCATACGCGGCCTCCGACCCCCCTCCCCCCCGTCGTACGCTTTGTACGACCATTAAAATGTTGAAAACTTTGGACGGCCCCTAAGCCTGGGCCCAATTCCACTGAGTTTTTTAAGCAGGAAATATTTTCCAATCGATCAAGCAAAACATCGTTTCATAGCAACAACAAAAAAAGAAAAAAGGAAAACTAAAAATGACGACGCGCAGGTCTGAAG
Organism: Zoroaster sp. YZ-2022; assembly: GCA_029582265.1. NCBI lineage: Eukaryota > Metazoa > Echinodermata > Asteroidea > Forcipulatida > Zoroasteridae > Zoroaster > Zoroaster sp. YZ-2022. Next base: position 53,491,892 of record CM055817.1, read on the forward strand.
CGACGCATGCAGTGACCAGAAACCACATACTTTTTTCTTTTGGCTTTAACCCTAACCACCCCCAAATCCATCAAAATCCTCCGAGGGGCAGTTTTTTGTGGAAAAATTCATTCTCCTGACGAAGATTAGAGTACGCTAATCAAAATGTAGAGAAGACCCCGTGAAGTCCCCATGGTTATCCCTGAACCATATTTCTCACTTAGCGATAGTTGAGAAAACGAGTTGCCCGACATTGGTTCTCCCCTGAACCATAATCTCACTTAATAATAATAATAATAAAGATTTTTAGCGCGCACATATCCACCCTGCTGGGCGCTCAAGGCGCGGAAAACAAAGAAAAAACATTAATACAAACAATATACAATGATAGCATAGGGGAAAAAAAATTATGTACCGAGATACATGTACCTACAATGCAATTACAAATATACATCATCTTTGAAGAGTTGTGACATAAGATGAGTTTTAAGCATCGACTTGAATCACTTAGCGACAGTCGAGATACGAGTTGTGCGATAAGGTTCTTTTCAGAATCTGTACCTCAGCTTCACGATAGTTTAGATAAACACATGGTGTTACCGCAAACCGAAACGATATCGATATTCCACCATGCAAAGCCTCAAATCTTATTTCACAGGTTGATTGTTTAACCCTAACCACCCCATTATCCTCCAAAATCCTCCAAGGGGCAGTTTTTTTGGAAAAAAATCAGCACTGTTGGAAACTGGTACTTTCACCTCTTCAAATGGGGCAAAATTACTACCTGGCAAGAAGTACAGGCCATTATTAGTGCTGAATATGAAAGATCAATGTAAATGCATGGTGCAATTTGAAGATAAGGGCATGTTTCCAAAAGTGCACTGATGGATTTTAGCCAGAATACCTAGGGGGTTAGGGTTAAAGAAGGTTCCTAGCCAGAATCACTATAGGGAGTTAGGGTTCAGGAAGGGTCCTAGCCAGAATGCCTATTGGATTAGGGTTAAGTTGAGCCACATACCAGAGCCAGTACACAAGCTCCAAGATGTAGTAGTTGAGGAAGTAATCGCTGAACCAGTTGGCACTGGACACGAACGGCCGATCCGTCCTGCTTCTCTCGCGCAACATGATGCCCTCAGTGTGCGGGAACCAGTAGAAACAAAAGTACTCGTTGTTCGCCGTGAGGTCATCCAGCTTCCCCAGGACCTTGGTGAGAGAACGGGGAACCAATTTTAGTTAGCTGCCCAGGACATGTAGTAGCAAGGATGACAGACAACAGATGGACAATAACAACCACAGAATGGCAACCAAGAATAGGAAAAAAAGATACAGAGGTAGACGGAAGAAAATATGGAGGGACGATCTGGTGAAGCTGGCTGGGGGGACTTGGACAAGGACGGCAAAGGAAAGAGCATCATGGAGGAGTCTGACAGAGGGCTACATCCTGCCTAGATGAGAGACGAGAGACGAGAGACGAGAGACGAGAGATGAGAGATGAGAGATGAGATGAGCCCAACTAGGAATTTTGTGCTCAGCAAATTTGGTAAAGCAAACGTGAAACTAACTATCAGCTCACATTATTAAATATAAAATGGAACTTTAGTCGGTATCCAGAAAAAAACATATGCCGAGTCGGGGCCAATTTCACAGAGCTGCTAAGCAGAGAATTTTGCTAAGCAAATATTTCTGCAAAGCAATATAAGACAGACTACCAGTCAAAATGCATGCGTTTTGTATGAAAGTTTGGCTGGTAACCAATGAAATCTGCTAAGCAAATATTTTTGCTAAGCAATATAAAACGGACTACCAGCCAAAATGCATGCGTTTTGTATGAAAGTTTGGCTGGTAACCAATGAAATCTGCTAAGCAAATATTTTTGCTAAGCAATATAAAACGGACTACCAGCCAAAAATGCATACATTTTGTATGAAAGTTTGGCTGGTAACCAATGAAATCTGCTAAGCAAATATTTTTGCTGAGCAATATAAAACGGACTACCAGCCAAAATGCATACATTTTGTATGGAAGTTTGGCTGGTAACCAATGAAATCTGCTAAGCAAATATTTTTGCTGAGCAATATAAAACGGACTACCAGCCAAAATGCATACATTTTGTATGGAAGTTTGGCTGGTAACCAATGAAATCTGCTAAGCAATTTTTTCTGCTTAACAGCTCTATGAAATTGGCGCCAGCATTGTCTGCTAAGCAAATTTGTTGGTGATGTGTATCAAATCGGCCCAAACATGGGCGATATATCTTCAGGGAGGAGGGCTGAAGTCGTGGTACAGCCAAGCCTTTGAGAAGCCAGGCCAGGCCTAGGCTAGCTGGCCTCCTAATCTGTCTTTTGTGAGTCCTAATCCTGTAACAATACAGTACCTGCCAATCAACATAACCTGGGCTTCTGGAGGGCCTAGCCCAGCCAAGTAGAGCTCATTATAATGGCTGCAGTTGTGAACAAAAGACAGCTGAGGTGTCAGTCAAGTCTGCGTTAACAATAAGAGCTATTTGAGATCTATTCATTAGTAAAGGGTCTTTTGTGCTCAGATAGGGGATGATATAGTCCCATAGGTCTGGGCTTCTCAAAGGCTTGGCTGTACCATGACTTTGGCCCTCCTCCCTTAACTCAAATGCTGTTTTAAAAAAAAACAGAACAAAAGAGTAAAATTTTGTTTGGGATTTGTTTTACCTCGTCCAAAGTGCAGGATGTCTCTTTCCTGTAGATTTTGAACTCTGGTTCACACTGGATTGTTACCGTGACGATGATGCCCAACGATCCAAGACTACACAGAGCGGCGCGGAATATATCAGGATTCTCATCCCTGGAGCAACGGAGCATTTCTCCCTGGGCCGTCAGCAACTCCAGCTCAACTACCTGAAAACAGACATCAAGAGAATGAGGAAGATTAATGATGATGGTGGTGATAATGATGACGATGATGACGAATGAGGAAGATGATGATGATGGGGATGATGGTGATGATGATGATGAATGAGGAAGATTGATGATGATGGTGATGAATGAGAAAGATTAATGATGATGGTGATGATGGTGATGATGGTGATGATGGTGATGATGATGAATGAGGAAGATTAATGATGATGATGATGGTGATGATGATGATGATGATGAATGAAGACGATGGTGACGATGATGAATGAGGAAGATTATGATGATGATAGTGATATTTGACGATGATGTGACAATGACAATTACTGTGATAATGAAGATGATGACAATGAAGATAATGGCAATGAAGATGATGACAGTTACAATGAGGAAGAGATGACTATGACGATGATAATATGACGATGATAATATGACGATGATAATATGACGATGATAATATGACAATGATAATATGACAATGACAGTGACAGTTACTGTGATGATAATCATGATGATGATGATGATGATGATGATGATGACGATGACAGTGGCAATACTGTAATGACAATGATAATTGCTACAAGAACAAAAACAACAGCAAGGACAAGGTCAAGGACAGGGAGGAAAAAGATTAGGACAAGGACAAGGAATTTGTAGATGATTAGGGGAATGACGGCAACACAGACGATGACTATGGTGGTGGTGGTGGTGGTGATAAAGATGATGATGATTTTGACAATGATGCTTTTGATGATGATGAAAATGACAACGAAGGCGACGATGACAATGACGACAAAGATTCTGTTCACGTGCTCACCTGTGTTGCTATGATACCATGCTTGATGCCGGAACCATGGGTACCGGTGCTTATCGCTCCGCCGATAGAAACATTTGGAATAGCTGGAAGACTATACAAAAGAAAAGAAAAAAATAGACGTGCAGTGTTTGTCAAATAACAAACACGCAGGTGTTCGGGTTGGACGTTAAAATGATGACGTCATCAATTCGAAATGTTGGAGAAAGTCAAACGTTAACGTCTGTTGGTGCAACAACTGTGAATTTACCTCTTGTGGTTGTTGAGATACGATTTTTTAAATATTAAACTTTGACTTCTGGGTTGGACAGGAAGTAAGGTCAAATTGGGGTCACCTTTTTGTAAATATTTTTTGACAATTAACGATCTGTACAATGGTACAAAAATTGTGACTTTACCTCTTGTGGTTGTTGAGATATGATTTTTTTTTAATATTAAACTTTGACTTCCGGTTTGGACAGGAAGTAAGGTCAAATTAGGGTCACTCACAACTCATGTGTCATCTACTTGTTCAGTACTAAGTACATGGCAAGTTTCAAGTTCATGTGAAGTTTGCAAGTATGCGTTTGTTACCGGACAGTCGCGGAGGAGGAGGAGGAGGAGGAGGAGGAGGAGGAGGAGGAGGAGGAGGAGGAGGAGGAGGTGGAGGAGGAGGAGGAGGAGGAGGAGGAGGAGGAGGATGAGGAGGAGGAGTAAGAGGAGGAGGAGGAGGAGGAGGAGGAGGAGGAGGAGGAGGAGGAGGAAGAAGAAGAAGAAGAAGAAGAAGAAGAAGAAGAAGAAGAAGAAGAAGAAGAAGAAGAAGAAGAAGAAGAAGAAGAAGAAGAAGAAGAAGAAGAAGAAGAAGGAGGAGAAGAAGAAGAAGAAGAAGAAGAAGAAGAAGAAGAAGAAGAAGAAGAAGAAGAAGAAGAAGAAGAAGAAGAAGAAGAAGAAGAAGAAGAAGAAGAAGAAGAAGAAGAAGAAGAAGAAGAAGAAGTAGTAAAAAAAAAAAAAAAAAACACGAACAAAAACAAGAGGTGTTTCGGGCTTATACCCGAACACCTAAAAAACGGAAACAATTCAGATCAAAAATAGAGGATGGTTAAATCCCTCAGGGCAATTCCATGGTTATGTTACATTTTTGAGGTATTGGGCCCACTCTTAATGCCATAATTTCCTTACTTAATAATTTCACTCATCAGTTTTTTCAAAGTAGTTGTTATACATATGTATGCACGTTATAGAAGAGAAAAATTATGGTTACTCACGTTACATTGGAGTGCTATGGTCGAGCGGTTTCGTGCGTCGGATTTGTGTTCTGATGGCCGAGTCGTCAGAACGTGGGTTCGAATCCCAACTGCGACCATGGTGCTTGTGACCTTGAGCAAGACACTTAAATACCATAATTGCTTCTCTCCACCCAGGGGTAAATGGGTACCTGTGAGGGCAGAGTTGGTTGTTGTGTTTGATTAGCCCTATATGCGCCGAAATGGCAGCAATTGAGCTGTATACTCCCCAGGGAGCTGAGATGGTTTCAGGAATGATTTATGCGCCTGATGAGCAGGGGTAATAATGTAATGCGCCTTGAGCACCAGTTTGGTGGATACGTGCGCTATATAAGTCCACATTATTATTATTATTTTTCGAACATGGATAAAATGTTGTGTTTTCTCTTATATAGTGTACAAATTTCTAAAATTGTTATTTCGTGCCGAGTAAGATCAGGGTATAATGCAACTACTGTGAAAAAAACCGATGAGTGAAATATATATTATGGCATTAACCCTCCTACTACAAGGGTCAAAATCGGTCAAAATGTTGATATACTTGCCAAGGTGTATCTAGTGCACTTAAAAGTCGAACACTGTCAATACTTACGTGTAGTAAGTACATTTACGGGTCAAAATGAGTCGACCGTTTTGGACTGGTAAATGCATTGTCTGGTATTGTTCAGGGTGGTCAAAATGACAGTAAAAACCAGTCAAAAAATGCCGCCATGTGCACATTTGGGTTAACAGTCAGTTGACTGATTTTGACCTCGAGAGCAACTTGCCACTAAAGCGCAGCTATAGTATGAGGGTTAACCAGTTTGCACCGGGAATAAAAAAGTTTTTCCGAACCCCGTGGCGGGTTTATTTTTACCGCACAAACACGACCAATGGTGCTCACCAGAGCGTGACCAGGGAGACCGCGTCTTCCACCGTATGCTTATGGCTCGTTGCCACGTCGACCGGGAATCTATACAAATATTCCCGAGAATCCTGTGGCGTGTTTAGACGCTCTCCGATCCGCTGTCAAAAAAAAAATTGCGTGTATACATGGCCTCCGACGCGAGCTGGTTATGAAAGGGCCTAAAAACTCATAACCATAGAATCGCCCCCTCACTGGAAGATGTTATTCGTAGCTATGTAATAAGGAGCATTTTACATCAACAAAATCCTCCAACATCCATCAACGTGCACAAACCCTAACCACCCAATATCCTGCAAAATCCTCCAACATCCATCAACGTGCACAAACCCTAACCACCCAATATCCTGCAAAATCCTCCAAGGGGCACTTTTTTTTGAGGAAAAAAAAAATCAGCACTGTTGGAAACTGGTAACTTTCACCTCTTCAAATGGGACAAAATTACTACCTGGCAAGAAGTACAGGCCATAAGTGCTGAATATGAAAGATCAACGAAAATGCATGGTGCATTTTGAAGATAAGGGCATGTTTCCAAAAGTGCACTGGAGGATTTTTGGAGGATTCAGGAAGGTTCCTAGCCAGAATACCTAAGGGGGTTAGGGCTAAAAAGTCACCCAGTTGTTGGACTTTGGGGAAAAAGCAAAAATGTATGCATTTTCGAAAAATGTAACGCGAGTATTAAACCATAATTTTTCTCTTATATAGTGTACATATAACAAAGTGCTGATTTTTTGTTGTACTGAAGGTCTAGGTATAATGCAACTACTTTGGGGGAAAAAAAATAAATAAAAAAAATAAAAAAATATGAGTGAAATATAAAAGTAAGGAAATTATGGCAATAACCCTAACCCCCTCAGAGGCATTTTGGCTAGAAACATCCCAAATCCTCCAAAATCCATCAACATGCAGTGAAAAGGTACCGCAAATTGTTGGACTTTGATGGAATCGGTACAGTAGCAAATGCAAAGCATCCATGGCTTGGCTATACACAGTCCTGAATCCAACAAAAAGCAGCCGGTGGACTTTGATGGAATTGGTCCTGGGACTAGCCTTTGGTTAAGTTAAGGCACACAATGCATGAAAAAAAAGACCACGCACGCAAGAAGTGGGAACATGAGCGGCGGCGCCGCGTCGTGATTTCGAAATGTTTTTTAGTTCTTCACGGTACCGTGACTTCGTTGATATTACCGTATAATGACATGAAATTTGTAGACAATTTACCACTCCGGTGATATTTTAACTAAAAAGAGCGATATAAATTTGAAATCGGCTGTATTTTTGAAATATCATCAATGTGGCGATATCTTGATGTCTTCAAAACCATAACCGATTTAGCCGATAATTTTTTGAATATCGTATCATTACGATATTACAGTGATATCGTCCACCCCCAGATTGAATACTTACTTGCTTAGCGCCATGCCGTACTTCGGAAGTATACTGGTGTTGAGCTCTCCCAGAGTGACACCTGCTTCCACTTTGACTTGGAATTTTTCTTTATTCACCTTTGTGAGGAAGAAAAAAAGCAAGACATTGAATACAAATTTGTAATAATCACTCATTCCAGTATAAGTAAAAGGTATTTCAGGGCTGGTATTTAAAAAAGTTTTAAAAAGTAAAGAGCAACCCCTGGGGTAGAATGTCGTATCCGACCGCCACTTTTTCTCATTCAATATATTCCAATAATGTAATCTTACCTACCCAGTAAGGTGGAGAACATATGGATGATGATGGACATATACTTCAAATTATTCCAGGATATTTATTTCATGAAAAAGCAGGCATCTTTGGTATACGCCGACTTCCTCGGTCATGTCAGTCTGATCTTGTCAACTCCCACGTTAGTGACCAACACGGTCATTGTACATGCTCAGTGGCAACTATGATAGGATCCTTCTATTTTCTGAAGGGGAGGATTTTTTTTTTAGAAGGGAAATAAAGTCCAAAAACATTCAAACAAAGTGGAATTTAAAGACAGTTTTTCGCTTTCTGCACCCCCAAAAATCGACAAAATAATATTTTAACTGGTTAGTGGATGCAAAAATTTTTTTTCCCCAAAACCCCTTAAAAAGTGGCGATTGGATACGACATTCTTTCAAACCCCTGTGAATAATAATAGTAATAATAATAATAATGGAGGCATTTTAAAGCGCTCTTACACAAGGTATCACAGCGCTGTACATTATTACCCCAGCTCATCAGGCGCATAAATCATTCCTGAAACCATCTCAGCTCCCTGGGAGTATACAGCTCAATTGCTGCCATTTCGGCGCATATGGGCTAATCAAACACAACAACCAACTCTGCCCTCACAGGTACCCATTTACTCCTGGGTGGAGAGAAGCAATTATGGTAAAGTGTCTTGCTCAAGGACACAAGCACCACGGTCGCGGTTGGGATTCAAACCCACATTCTGACGACTCAGCGATCAGAACACAAATCCGATGCACTAAACCGCTAAACCGCTAAACCGCTCGACCATGGCACTCCACGTGAAGCACGCGACTTACCTCAATCAGGTTATGGAAACGACTCATGTTAATCATGTAGCCATCAGTCATCGCAATATCTGACGGGGAATGACCCTGGCCGCTCAGTTTCACATTCTTGCTTGCACTGCGCGCCATCTCCAAAATCTGTAAGTGAGAAATCGTACGTGAATCTCGATCAATTAGCACAGAGACACTATCTTGGTCTTTTAACAGACACATATTTTGGATTCAAAACGGGGCCGACAGTATACTACTGTGTACACATGATCTGGTTCACAAGTAAGTAAGGCTGTGCCCCGTATCCGGATACCCGACCGAAAATGTCATTACCCGGTTACATTTTTCGGTTCCAATTACCCGTTAAAACACTCCTACACATGGAGGCCACTCCGATCCACTAAATTCTGTTCTTGAGCAACCTTCAGTACATATGTACAAGCCTGCTGTCCTTTCCAAGTAATCTTACAAAATCAACTGTGTGTCACCCAAGGCCACTGTAAATGTTTGAACATATTAGTATGGCCTGCAATGTATCAATGGGAGACGACTTTACCCTGTAATCTCAGTGGTGTAACAGTGCACAGAAGGGTAACCAAAGGAGGCCACTGGCAACAGCTAATGGCTTGGAGTGGCCTGAATGGGTCGTTTCAAAAATTGCACTGATTGTAGGAGGGCTAACGACTTTTTAGAATTCCGACTGAATATTTTAAGCCACACAAAAAATGGAAGTCTCTGATTTTTTGCTAACAAAATGAGGAAAACTTGGATGATGGCTTTAATAGTAACATTTGCCCACAGCCTTTCACATACTTGCCAGCTTTTGTTTGAAACTTGTGTGCGTATTGGTTATTTTATACATTCGGAAGTATTTGGTTTTTACAAAATTGTTTGCGGGTTACCCGGGTATCCGAAGATTTCAAAATTTGGGTATCCGGTTACCAAAATAACCAAAATAACCAAAATAACCAAAATAACCAAAAACGCACAGTCAGCGAAGTCAGTGAAGTTTTTCCATGACAAATTAATGTCAACAATACAGTCAATTCTGTGGGAAACCCATCATCATTCAAGACTCCCCAACTGCCCTGTATTTATTTCATCAAATGTAGTATAGCGCCCTCAATTGTATATCACATTGAAAAATCATGTAGCACTGGAAAACTAAGTCAATAGAGGGCGCTATAATGTTGTTATTGTTATTGAGTTCTTGTGGGTACACCATGTAATGATCTCAATTTGGAAAAAGTGATGGCTCTGTGAAAGTGATGTCGTTTGTTGAAATAAAATATCGGAAATACGGAGTCGTTCTGACGAGCGGTGATGTGCCACACGCAAAGCGGATTATATCATCGGCCGTTTTTAAGACGGCCTGCGCTCAGGCATTTTTGTCGGGGAAAACTTCAGTGACTTGTGGTCTAAATAAAATGTCAGGAATTAAGTGCTAATATTTATTTTAAAAATTTGGTTTGGATAACATTAACCCTAACCATCCCACATTCATCAAAATCCTCCAAGGGGCAATTTTTTAGAAAAATTCAGCACTTTCAGAAACTGGTACTTTCACCTCTTCAAATGGGACACAATTACTACCTGGCAAGAAGTACAGGCCATAAGTGCTGAATATGAAAGATCAATGAAAATGCATGGTGCATTTTGAAGATAAAGGCATGTTTCCAAAAGTGCACTGATGGATTTTGTAGGATTCAGGAAGGTTTCTATCCAGAATACCTAAGGGGTTAGGGTTAAGTTTTTTTTAATTTTTATATTCTCATGAAATTTTGTGGGAACCAAAAAAATCATCAGTATCGCGATACGTGGTTGTATATCGTGATGCGTATCACGATAATCGACGCATCGGTGAATCATTACACCCCTATTAACCCTAACCCTGCTCAACGCAACACGGTGCAACAAGTGTACACGTCTGTGGGACCTTGTTGCACTGTGCAGCCAAGGGATGCTATACAATTTGTTGTATACTGTTGAGTCCAGCAGGGTTCAAGTCTGTGTACATACTTCACAGTGTTGTATTTTGATGTATCTAGCAACCACATACATAACATTTTTACTGAAACTGCTGGCCACTGTTATTGAAACTTTCTGGTTCAAGGAGAATGGTGGTCAGTATTAGGTTTCATATCTCACATTGCAGTGTAGATGATATGGGCTAATGGATTATTTCAAAGGTAAGTCCAGTGCACTGTACAATTCGGTAAGTATGCTTCTTACCATGACATTCCCTGATGCATACTGTTGCGTCTAGCAGGGTACTTATAATACCACCCACACACACTACAGGGCTAGCCTGCTAGACGCAACAATATGCACTGTTGGATCTTGTTACACTCAGCAGCCTTCTCACTTTGACAAATGTTGTATGTTGTTGAGTTGAGCAGGGTGTCTAGCCAGAATACCAAAGGGGGTTAGGGTTAAGCGGTTTTAACTGAAAGTTGTCATGGAATCTGTATCCTAGTTTAAGATGAACACAGTGACTGAAAATTACTGGCTCATTTATAATAATAATAATATAATAATGTGTGGACTTATATAGCGCACGTATCCACCAACTGAGTGGTGCTCAAGGCGCATTATATTATTACCCCTGCTCATAAGGCTCATAAATCATTCCTGAAACCATCTCAGCTCACTGGGGAGTATACAGCTCAATTGCTGCCATTACAGCACATATAGGGCTAATCAACCAACTCTGCCCTCACAGGTACCCATTTAACCCCTGGGTGGAGAGAAGCAATTATGGTTAAGTGTCTTGCTCAAGAACACAAGTGTCACGGCCGGGATTCGAACCCACATTCTGCTGCTAACACCAGAACTTGAGTCCGGTAAGCAACGGTCATGTGGGGTATAATTTTCAGTCACTGAGTTTATCTAAAACTAGCACTCCGATTCCATGCCCTGTTGATCATGACGGTATTGCTCCTTTAACCCTCCTACAATCAGTGCAATTTTTGAAACAACCCATTCAGGCCACTTCAAGCCATTAGCTGTTGCCAGTGGCCTCCTATGGTTACCTTTCTGTGCACTGTCACACCACTCCTACAATCAGTGCAATTTTTAAAACAACCCATTCAGGCCACTCCAAGCCATTAGCTGTTGCCAGTGGCCTCCTATGGTTACCCTTCTGTGTAAATATTTTTTGACAATTAACGATCTGTACAATGGTTACCCTTCTGTCACACCACTGAGATTACAGGGTAAAGTGGTCTCCCATCAATACATTGCAGGCCATACTAATATGTTCAAACATTTACAGTGGCCTTGGGTGACACACAGTTGATTTTGTGTAGGAGGGTTAATACATTGCAGGCCATACTAATATGTTCAAACATTTACAGTGGCCTTGGGTGGCACACAGTTGATTTTGTAAGACTACTTGGAAAGGACAGCAGGCTTGTACATGTATGTACTGAAGGTTGCTCAAGAACAGAATTTTGTGGATTGGAGTGGTCTCTATGTGTAGGACAGCAGGCTTGTACATGTATGTACTGAAGGTTGCTCAGGAACAGAATTTTGTAGATCGGAGTGGCCTCCATGTGCAGGATGGTTAAAATGAATACAATTTGACATATTAAATAATGGCAAGAAAAAGGTCTCCAGTTTCTCGTCATCGGTCAGATTCAAAATTGATGCAGTGATGCGGTTTTTTTTTTGGTAATCTTTTTTTCTTTTTTTTTGGCCAACTACGTGATACATGTATATGCAGGGACCAAATTTCCCATATACAAAGTATGGTGGCCAACGTTCATACCCCTATGTGGAAAAAAAAAATCAATGAAGCAAATTCAGAAAAAAATAAAAAAATAAAATAAAAAATAAAAAATAAAAAATACAGACACACGAGTCTGAGGCGATGTGCGAAAAGGCCAGAGACCGGAGACTTTTTTTTGGGCCTAAACACCCACCTTTGTAATTTCTTGTAGGGAACATGGCTCAAAGTAGAGTTCCGGGGAACAAGAAAATGTGCCGGCCCAGTTGCTGAATGTTTTCCCTTGCATAGTTAAACTTCAATCTTGAAATAATGAAATGAAATAATGAAATGAAATAATGTCTTATCTTATTGCTCAAATGGGGAGGGGGGTCATTGTAAACCAGTGCCTGGTAGCCACCAACCCGGGTACCCGACCGAAACTCTCATTACCCGGTTCCATTTTTCGGTTCCAATTACCCGTAAATAACTTTACAATTTCTACTGAACACTTAAGCCACACAAATGGAAGTTTCTGATTTTTATGTCAACAAAATGAAGAAAACTCAGTCAATAGAAGTAACATTTGCCGACAGCATTTCACAGACTTGCCGGCTTTTGTAATTGTATGATGTATCTAGGAGGATGCCAGTCAACTCGCCCCCTGGCACTCACCCCCCTACAAACTCACCCCCCTACAAACTCCCGCCCCCTCCCCCAAACCCTCCCCCTGGCAAACACGCCCCACCATCCATATTACTAACTAAAATACTAAGCCTATAATATAAATTATATTATAATAACATTATTAATATGTACTGAGACATAACTAATTTAATGAATCAAATTATTATTAATATGTCTAACTAAAATGAGGTTATTTTATTATTTATTTGGCACTATTGAGACTGATTTAATATTATGAGCCTAAGACTTAAGTGAGTGAGTAAATATGAATAAAGTTAACTGTTAGTGTTCCTCCATGGTGTTATCATTCATATATTTTTTATTAACACGTTAGGGCTAACATTCATCATGAAATAACAAAGAACAAGTCATTACACAGCGTATATAATATAGGACGTATGCGACCAGATCTGAAAAGAAATTCAGTAGAGAACGATAAAAAATACCCACCTTGAAAATGTGTATGCGTAGATGTTAGGCCAAGAGAATGAAAGTCATAGATTTGCGTCCGGGAAATTTCGAAAACACATGAGGCTTTTTTTCATTATTCATTATTTCCATTGATCATTAATAACAGCGCAATCACAATATGTTTCTTCTAATCTGTGTACGTACGTACATCATGTACGTACCTACGTGTATGTGCATCATTATACGTGCGGGCAGGCCGCACACACAGGCATAAGATGCAAAGGCTCAACAGCGAACGTGTTGTGCATGTGAAGGCGGTACAGTTAAAGTTGCAGGTCGGACGGAGTTTACCATACAGTTTTAGCGCGATGCGACCTTTTTTGTGAACGACGTACGCGGGATTAAAAGAACATGTGCTAATGATTATTTATACTAATTATAGCGCACATACTGGTGGAAATTTGGTAAAAGCTTCGTTTTACTGATGTGGATGATTTGAAACTAAATTTGTTTGGTGAAAATACCTTTTTTGTGCAAATAATGATTTTTTTGGCAAATAATGAAAAATTTAGGCGGTAGCTTTCGGGACACGCGGGCGGTGGACGCAAATCTATGACTTTCATTCTCATGGCCTTATATGATCCACTAGTCATGCTAGTAGTAGTACTAAAAAGTGTTAACGTTACTGCTGAGTGCAAAATGGCTGCTTCCTGTTCGTACAAATTACATTCAAATACATGTATCGATACAACAGCTTTCATAACCCAGGCCAGTGAATTTGTATTTATTCGTCACACTTTCCCCGGTCCCACATGTACGTACAGCAGGTATTGGCCGCCGCCGCCGGCCGGTACGGTGCGGTGACCGGCGCTTGAAATGACCACAAGTACTATAAGAGGCACACAGCTAGCTAGCTCTAGGGCTAGGGTAGGTGAGCTAGCTAGCAATGCCTTTTTCCCGACGGCTGATGTATGTATAAATTCCCGATGTGTGATGATGATATAATGCTTTGACAGCCTCGTCCCCAGGTGTTACCTCGTTATGACAACTAAAATAATTTTGGGGGGTCGATCAATATGAAAACGAGGCTATCTAGCCAAATGTGCATACTGCATAGCATTAACAATGTAAAATATTACGACTGTTTCATGTGTGAAATGAAAAATCATCAATTTCAGTCAATCAAAATGGCAGCCTCAGCGAAGTTGGAAGACAAGGCGATTTGGGAAGATGGCGAGGTAAAAATGTCATAAATTTCTTGACGGAGACAAGAATAAACGATCAGTTTTGTAAATGTTTAGATGATATCTGTTTCTTTATACTGGTGTTGGTGCAATTTTCTGTCATGAAAATGAGTTAGAAACCAGAATGAAACAAAAACAGCAGTTCAAAATGTTCAAAAATGACTGAGTCATGATGGTTTATATGCGCGCATATGCATAGCCACAACATTCTCAGTCTTAAAATGTCCCTGTAATTCACCTTACAGTTGTTGTACAATTATTTCCTATGTCATTGACTTTCTGTTAAAATAATGTTATAAGTATAACTTATATTAAGACATGTTAGTGTTACTATGAGAATAAAAGTCATAGATTTGCGTCCACCGCCCGCATGTCCCGAAAGCTACCGCCTAAATTTTTCATTATTTGCACAAAAAAGGTATTTTCACCAAACAAATTTAGTTTCAAATCATCCACATCAGTAAAACGAAGCTTTTACCAAATTTCCACCAGTATGTGCACTAGTATAATTAGTATAAATAATCATTAGCACATGTTCTTTTAACCCCACATACGTCGTTCACAAAAAAGGTCGCATCGCGCTAAAACTGTATGGTAAACTCCGTTCGATCCGCACCTGCAACTGTACCGCCTTCACATGCACAACACGTTCGCTGTTGAGCCTTTGCATCTTATGCCTGTGTGTGCAGCCCGCACGTATAATGATGCACGTACGTACACAGATTAGAAGAAACATCTTGTGATTGCGCTGTTATTAATGATCAATGGAAATAATGAATAATGAATAATGAAAAAAAGCCTCATGTGTTTTCAAAATTTCCCGGACGCAAATCTATGACTTTCATTCTCTTGGCCTTAGTATGGACAAGAAATTTTTAAACGACTAACGTTAACATTAAATGATTAATATTAACCTTGCCCCACCAGTGTGGCACGGACCTGAATCCTTAGCCACACGTTGGTTCCATTGACGCTAACACAACAGTCGGGATTTTGTAAATTATTAGCGCTCAAATTGACGACATTTGCAACTATTTTGACACACTAGATACGTTCCTTAAATGTTGAACTATCCAAGCGGCCCCCAAAAAATGGTGATTTTACTTAGGGCCTACATTTTTATTTTATGACATATTGGCCCGAAAATATTAAACGACGATCGGCAGTTTGCAGATTTCAACGAGGGCGGCCATCTTGAAGAGAGGTCAACGGAAAAACAAATTGCACGCGCAATAATTTTACGATGGCTGTTTTATGTGTGCACACACTTGCTGTATTTTATTAGCGCAATACGACCACGTGATGTCGCTGTAAGAGACGAACATCAAGCAGTTTTATCAGATTAACATAACAGCCATCGTACAAATTGTTGCGCGTACAAGTTGTTTTTATCTCTTCATACATTCAAGATTAAAAATTGTTTATTTCGTTGCCGTCTGCGACTGGCGCTCAAACTTCGTGCGCACTCCAGACACGTTTATGAATTTGTTTATTCCAATTTGGAATTATAATGTGTGCTTTTCTTGGTGCTAGGACTCCATTGGAGAAGAAGTGTTACGTATGTCTAATGATGAGATTGTGGGACGAACAAGACTGCTAGACAATGAAATCAAGGTAAGCTACACTAACGTTAGACTAATGGCGGATCCAGGGGGAGGGCGTGCTATGGTTAACCCTCCTACTATCAGTGCAAATTTATCAACAAGCTATTGCTATGGAAGGCAGTGGCTCCTAATGGCTATACTGCATAGTAACAATACCTCATATGTCTGTTGGTTTTAGTGGTTTGTGATCGATGTATTGCAGGGGCATACTATTATGTTCCAGTCTCAGTGGCTGGTGGTGGCTTACTCTTGAGAGTCTGTGTTTACAAAATAACTGCTGAAAATCCTAATGATAGTTTTTTTTACAGTGGTCTCCAGTGGCCTCAGAGTTTTACATACAAGATGACTTAAAAGGGTTAGTGTGGCTTGTATGCAGAAATGATACATGTATATGTGTACAACATAATAATAATAATAATAATAATAATAATAATAATAATAATAATAATAATAATAATAATAATAATAATAATAATAATAATAATAATAATAATAATAATAATAATAATAATAATAATAATAATAATAATAATAATAATAATAATAATAATAATAATAATAATAATAATAATAATAATAATAATAATAATAATAATAATAATAATAATAATAATAATAATAATAATAATAATAATAATAATAATAATAATAATAATAATAATAATAATAATAATAATAATAATAATAATAATAATAATAATAATAATAATAATATGTGGATTTATATAGCGCGCGTATCCACCAACTAAGTGGTGCTCAAGGCGCATTATATTATTATCCCTGCTCATAAGGCTCATAAATCATTCCTGAAACCATCTCAGCTCCCTGGGGAGTATACAGCTCAATTGCTGCCATTTCTAGCGCATATAGAGCAAACCAACTCTGCCTTCACAGGTACCCATTTAACCCCTGGGTGGAGAGAAGCAATTATGATTAAGTGTCTTGCTCAAGGACACAAGTGTCACGGCCGTGATTCGAACCCACATTCTGTTGCTAACACCAGAACTTGAATCCGGTAAGCTAGACCGCTCGGCCACGACACCTCATATTGGACATATTGGACATTTAGCGGTTGGGAGTGGCCTCCATGTGTAGCAGGGTTAAAGAATACTTTGTTTCTATTTTAACTCACAATGGACCCTTCATTACGTAAAATTTTACCTGAAAATGGTGATATTTCCCACTTGTTTTTTGCTTCGGTGGCTAACGTTTATGCACACATACAGACAGCTGTCAGACATGTACGAAGTTTGCGCGCATGCGCATTTCCAACTGTAGCATGTGTGCGGATACAAATACTGAAATGCGCATGCGCGCAAACTAAACCATGCTCAATAAAGTAGTTGTTTATGCCCTCAACAGAGAACAAAAGAACCATTGTTCTAGCTGGTGGATCTTGTTGCGTTGAGCAGCCCTGCACACTTCTCTGTTGTTGAACATTGCATTGTGTTGCATTCAGCAGAGAACAAAAGAAACCATTGTTCTAGCTGGTGGATCTTGTTGCATTGAGCAGCACTGCACACTTCTCTGTTGTTGAACATTGCATTGTGTTGCATTCAGTAGAGAACAAAAGAAACCATTGTTCTAGCTGGTGGATCTTGTTGCATTGAGCAGCCCTGCACACTTCTCTGTTGTTGAACATTGCATTGTGTTGCATTCAGTAGAGAACAAAAGAAACCATTGTTCTAGCTGGTGGATCTTGTTGCGTTGAGCAGCCCTGCACACTTCTCTGTTGTTGAACATTGCATTGTGTTGCATTCAGTAGAGAACAAAAGAAACCATTGTTCTAGCTGGTGGATCTTGTTGCATTGAGCAGCACTGCACACTTCTCTGTTGTTGAACATTGCATTGTGTTGCATTCAGTAGAGAACAAAAGAAACCATTGTTCTAGCTGGTGGATCTTGTTGCATTGAGCAGCCCTGCACACTTCTCTGTTGTTGAACATTGCATTGTGTTGCATTCAGTAGAGAACAAAAGAAACCATTGTTCTAGCTGGTGGATCTTGTTGCATTGAGCAACACTGCACACTTCTCTGTTGTTGAACATTGCATTGTGTTGCATTCAGTAGAGAACAAAAGAAACCATTGTTCTAGCTGGTGGATCTTGTTGTGTTGAGCAGCCCTGCACACTTCTCTGTTGTTGTTGCATTGTGTTGCATTCAGCAGAGAACAAAAGAAACCATTGTTCTAGCTGGTGGATCTTGTTGCATTGAGCAACACTGCACACTTCTCTGTTGTTGAACATTGCATTGTGTTGCATTCAGTAGAGAACAAAAGAAACCATTGTTCTAGCTGGTGGATCTTGTTGCATTGAGCAGCCCTGCACACGTTTCTGTTGTTGTATTGTGTTGCATTCAGCAGGGTGTCTGGGGGAAATGTCTATAGGGTTAAATGAGTAAGTTCATTATCCCTAACCCTGCCAGACGCAGCACAGTGCATCAGGTGGAAAAGTCTGGTGCACTTTGATGCATTCAGCTGTCAACACCAGTGCATTAAGCAGCCAAGTCTGAGGCTATTGAGAGCTGGTCCCATTGAACAATGCCAGAGTTGTATCCTGCTGCGTTGGGTGACCACAGACTCTGAGGCAGTTCGGCCGTGAGATTTGTGACCAGATGGATCTTGCTGCACTCTGCAGCCAAGTCACTTTGACAAACGATGCAATCTGATGCGTCTGGCAGGGTTTCTAGCCAAAATACCCTGGAGGGTTAGGGTTAAATGACAGGACTGTGATTTCTCAGGATTTTTCCTGATTTCAGGATTTTTTTACAAATCTCCCTTTGCCTCAAAATTAACAGAAGAGAAGTAGCCACCATGGAAAGAAAGAAGTAGCCTGTATTGTGTCCAAACCTCTAGTTTCGTGTTTGTGGGGATGTGGAGAGTCTGTAAATCCTCCAAAATTAAACATCCAAGAGGTTCAGGGGGGGCTTTGTCCTCTAGACCAAAGGGAGACCCAGGCCCACTACCCACAGGAGGTTCAGGGGGGCTTTGTCCTCTAGACCAAAGGGAGACCCAGGCCCGCTACCCACAGGAGGTTCAGGGGGGCTTTGTCCTCTAGACCAAAGGGAGACCCAGGCCCGCTACCCACAGGAGGTTCAGGGGGCTTTGTCCTCTAGACCAAAGGGAGACCCAGGCCCGCTACCCACAGGAGGTTCAAGGGGCTTTGTCCTCTAGACCAAAGGGAGACCCAGGCCCGCTACCCACAGGAGGTTCAGAGGGCTTTGTCCTCTAGACCAAAGGGAGACCCAGGCCAGCTACCCATTTTTCAGTATTTTTAACTTTTGTCCAATCACGCCCCTGATACGGTCGTAACTCATTTTTGTGTTCCTATATTGGCCTCCTAGATCATGAAGAGTGAAATAATGCGGATCAATCATGAACTACAAGCGCAAAAAGAGAAAATTAAGGAGAACCAGGAGAAAATCAAGGTCAACAAAACCCTCCCGTACTTGGTGTCAAACGTGATCGAGGTACGTAGTCTTTGGCAGACATGTGCTACATTCACACAGCGTCCGTATGTCAGTGTTGTGGTTGAGAACTACTAAGCAGATCATTATGCTAAGCAAATATTTTTAACCCTGCTACTGTTTGACCATTTGAAACCATTCAAAATTTCCACTTTCAAAAATGCCCATTGGTTTTGTACACACATGGTGATACCATTTGAACAGTGTTGGTAGCAAGCTTTACTACCATTCAAATCCATTCAAATGCATAGAGGGTCCATTGATTCACCACTTAGAAGTATCCAAACAAGGTTTTGTATTAGCTGTACTACCATTCAAAACCATTTGGGGAAATCAATACTGTACACAGTTATTTCACCATTCAAAACCACAAAAGCAAATGGTTTCAAATGGTGGATCAACTTGTATGAAAAAGGTACCAGAAGTAGGAGGGTTAAATAATACCGAGCACGAAAATATTGATACAAGAGATACAACTAGACAGTCTGCATAAATTTAATGAATGATGATGTTGATGATCGACATATGGCGGCTTAGAACATAAATGTTTATGTTTGTACTAATTACCATATTAAAAATTAACCCTCCTACTTTAGCTGAACTTTAGTGGAAAGTAGCTATCGTATTAACAAAAGAAACAACAAACGAGACCGGTATCTAAACCGAGACCCGTCTCCAGACCTACAACACTGCTAAATTTTACTCAGATTCTGTTCAGATGATTTAAAAAAAAAAAAATGTTATACTCTTTCGGAACGGTAGTAAGGTCTTGACAAAAGAAACAAATGTCGGTGTAGGGCAAAATTAAATCAATTGTTCATCTCCCGACGCAAGAATTTCACCAACCTATATATATCACGGAACCCGCTGCTATATGGGATTCTAGCCGGCCAATTGTCATCGGGCAAGCTCGGTGGTCGAGAGGTTAAGACGTCTGCACTAGTAAGCAGGAGGTCGTGTGTTCGAATCCCGCCCGAGTCGCCTGTGTAGTTTTTTCACAGACACTCGGAAAGCACTGAGTATACAGTGCTATACACACGTCGGTGTAGGGCAAAATTAAATCAAAAGAAACAAATGCTGATAAGACTTCTTGAAGTACGTTTTTTTTTCTTTCATATTTTTGGTTTAGCTTCTTGATGTCGAGCCAGAGGACACCGGGGAAGCCGAGGGAGCTAATGTTGACTTAGACTCACAGCGTAAAGGCAAATGTGCCGTCATCAAGACCTCTACCAGACAGGTATGTGAGCTGGAAAAATAATTGATGGACATGCTGGTAGCTATCAGTCCTGTGATTTCTCGGGTTTGAAATTAAACTATTGGATGAATTTGAAGGATTGGAGTGCCATGGTCGAGCGGTTTAGTGCATCGGATTTGTGTTCTGATGGCCGAGTCGTCAGAATGTGGGTTCGAATACTGGCTGCGACCGTGGTGCTTGTGTCTTTGAGCAAGACACTTTACCATAAATGCTTCTCTCCACTCAGGAGTAAATGGGTACCTGTGAGTGCAGAGTTGGTTGATGTGTTTGATTAGCCCTATATGCGCTGTAATGGCAGCAATTGAGCTGTATACTACTCCAGGGAGCCGAGATGGTTTCAGGAATGATTTATGAGCCTAATGAGCAGGGGTAATAATGTACAGCGCCTTGATCTAGTCGCTTAGGATATGTGCGCTTTATAAGAATGGTGTATTATCATTATGCTGTAAGCTTACATAGTGTGAATCCTTTACTTATGCATGCAGAGATGTATGTGCTAGTTGGGTTATACACAGTCATGGTTCATTGGTTTCGGGTTGATGATGAAGGATTGAGGCAGTAGGAATCCTCCATAAAATTCATAGTGGATGATTTTGAAGGATTGAGGCTGTTACGCACAAAGAATATCAAGGGGGTTAGGGTTAATGGGTTCAGGAAGGTTTCTTGGTCAAAATATCTCTAGGAGGTTACAGTAAATAGTTCCATGTACAACCCAAACCAACACGGATATGCATTAAAAAATGTTTAGTCATTGCCTGTAAAGATGGCCGATGATTTTGCACCATGTAACGCCAATTTAAAACCATCTATTGAACCATGAACCACCGAGTTTCAAGTCAAGTACCTCAACGACTGAGCATCTTTTCCTTGTGTTTGATTGGTCTATAGACATACTTCCTCCCAGTCATTGGATTGGTCGATCCAGAACAGCTACACCCCGGTGATCTAGTCGGCGTCAATAAAGACTCTTACCTGATACTGGAAACCCTACCACAAGAGTAAGTACGATTTATTTTATTTTTTACAAATCTTCCTTTGCCTCAAAATTTTCTTGAAAGAAGAGAAGTAGCCACCAAGGAAAGAAAGAAGTAGCCTGCTTTGTGTCCAAACCTCTAGGTTCTTGTTTGTGGGGATGTGGAGAGTTTGTAAATCCTCCAAAAATAAAACATCCAGGAGATTCAGGGGGCTTTGTCCTCCAGACCAAAGGGAGACCTAGGCCCACTACCCATATTGTCAAATCAAACCCCTACCAGGGTCAGAAGCAGACTTGTAGTCAAATATTTGTTTATGAGTACGAGTTTTTAAATTTATTTTCAAGAAGACTGTATTTGAGGGGGTTCATCAGCATTTTTGTTAGCGCTCATACAATCAATGAATCAGTTTGTGTGACGCTACAAAGATGCAAGAGAATCACATGTGGATTTCCAATGTACATGGGTCACTACCACATACCCTTGTGCAATTTCACCCCACATACATAAGCTCTGTAAACGTAAAATCGTTTGTAAAACTTGGAGATCTCCAAATTTTCTTTTTTATTGACTTTGCTGAGTCGCAACCTGCTTCTACAAGTATGCCATCTCTCTTTGAATCATGTAGACTTGTTGTCGAGTACTTTTTCATGAGTATGAGTGCAGAAAAATGTATTCAAGTACGAGTGCTCCAACTCTGTAGTTGTAGTCTAGTACTTTTTCATGAGTATGAGTATGAGTACAGAAAAATGTATTCGAGTACGAGTATAAAAACTCAAACTCTGTAGTTGTAGTTGAGCACTTTGTCATGATTATGAGTACAGAAAAATATACTTGAGTTGGAGTACGAGTTCTACAACTCTGGTGTAAAGTGGACCTTAGCAGCTGCCCTGCTGGCCAGGGGCGGATAAATTGGTCATCGGCTGTCTACGGTATGTTTTACAGATTCCAGGGAGGCCATGGTCTCCGTTGCCCTGATCTTGGCCTTGCAAATGTTCCCACAGACATTCTGATATTCTAGTGGATGTTCTCTTGACTCTTTAGGCCTGGAATTTTACAGATTCCAGGGAGGCCATGGCCTCCGTTGCCCTGGTCTTGGCCTTGGTGCCCCTTACAAATGTTCCCATAGACATTCTGATATTCTAGTAGATGTGCTCTTGACTCATTAGGCCTGGAGTTTTACAGATTCCAGGGAGGCCATGGCCTCTGTTGCCCTGGTCTTGGCCTTGGTGCCCGTTAAAAATGTTCCCATAGACATTCTGATATTCTAGTGGATGTGCTCTTTACTCATTAGGCCTGGAGTTTTACAGATTCCAGGGAGGCCATGGCCTCTGTTGCCCTGGTCTTGGCCTTGGTGCCCGTTAAAAATGTTCCCATAGACATTCTGATATTCCATTGGAAGTGCCCTTTACTCAGGAAAAGTGGCCTTGCCCCTTGCCACTTGCCTGATTAAATGATGAAATATTTTGATTTTTCTTGTACATTTTTAGATTTGATTCTCGAGTAAAAGCCATGGAGGTTGACGAGAGACCGACAGAGCAGTACAGCGACATCGGAGGTCTGGACAAACAGATTCAAGAGGTAGATTATCAGCGCTCAAGTCTCTCAAATTTTAATTTGATTTTTGATTTCAAAATATAATTCCATATTATTAGTAAAAAAAAAAAAACCTCAATATGTAAAACCTCAATTATTCAAAACCCTGATAATTTATTTAATTATAAAATTTAAAATGTTAATCCATTTTAAAATTATTATTTCTGTAACAGCTGATAGAAGCAGTTGTTTTACCGATGACACACAAGGAACGCTTTGAAAACATTGGTATCCAGCCACCAAAGGGTGTCCTCCTATATGGACCACCGGGTACCGGGAAAACGCTCATGGCACGAGCCTGTGCGGCACAAACAAAAGTAAGTTAATATCCATTAACCCTAACTTCCCCCAAATCCTCCAAAATCCTTCTCCTGGTTTTGCCTGATTTTGATTGATTCAGTACTCCACAGTATAGCCCAGCGAATAGAGCATGTAGCCATGTGTACCAAATCCATCAAACTCCACCGGCTGCTTTTGTTGGATTCAGTACTCCACAGTATAGCCCAGCGAATAGAGCATGTAACCATGTGTACCAAATCCATCAAAACTCCACCGGCTGCTTTTGTTGGATTCAGTACTCCACAGTATAGCCCAGCGAATAGAGCATGTAACCATGTGTACCAAATCCATCAAACTCCACCGGCTGCTTTTGTTGGATTCAGTACTCCGCAGTATAGCCCAGCGAATAGAGCATGTAGCCATGTGTACCAAATCCATCAAACTCCACCGGCTGCTTTTGTTGGATTCAGTACTCCGCAGTATAGCCCAGCGAATAGAGCATGTAGCCATGTGTACCAAATCCATCAAACTCCACCGGCTGCTTTTGTTGGATTCAGTACTCCACAGTATAGCCCAGCGAATAGAGCATGTAACCATGTGTACCAAATCCATCAAACTCCACCGGCTGCTTTTGTTGGATTCAGTACTCCACAGTATAGCCCAGCGAATAGAGCATGTAGCCATGTGTACCAAATCCATCAAAACTCCACCGGCTGCTTTTGTTGGATTCAGTACTCCACAGTATAGCCCAGCGAATAGAGCATGTAGCCATGTGTACCAAATCCATCATACTCCACCGGCTGCTTTTGTTGGATTCAGTACTCCTCAGTATAGCCCAGCGAATAGAGCATGTCACCATGTGTACCAAATCCATCAAACTCTACCGGCTGCTTTTGTTGGATTCAGTACTCCACAGTATAGCCCAATGAATAGAGCATGTAGCCATGTGTACCAAATCCATCAAACTCTACCGGCTGCTTTTGTTGGATTCAGTACTCCACAGTATAGCCCAGCGAATAGAGCATGTAACCATGTGTACCAAATCCATCAAAACTCCACCGGCTGCTTTTGTTGGATTCAGTACTCCACAGTATAGCCCAGCGAATAGAGCATGTAACCATGTGTACCAAATCCATCAAAACTCCACCGGCTGCTTTTGTTGGATTCAGGACTGTGTATAGCCAAGCCATGGATGCTTTGCATTTGCTACTGTACCAATTCCATCAAAGTCCAACAATTGGGGTACCTTTTCACTGCATGTTGATGGATTTTGAAGGATTTGGGATGGTTTCAAGCCAAAATGCCTAGGGAGTTAGGGTTAATGAGAACCAATAAATTATTAGCCAAAATTTCAGTTGTGTTTTGGGTCAGGAAATTATTTTGCCGTTTTTTCTTCTTATGTTTTCAGTCCACATTCCTCAAGCTCGCCGGTCCCCAACTCGTCCAAATGTTCATCGGTGACGGGGCGAAGCTTGTCCGGGACGCCTTCGCCCTTGCTAAGGAGAAGTTACCCGCAATCATCTTCATCGACGAGCTCGACGCCATCGGCACGAAGCGATTCGACAGCGAGAAGGCTGGAGACAGGGAGGTACAGAGGACGATGTTGGAGTTGTTGAACCAGCTGGATGGATTCAGCTCTACCGAGGAAATCAAGGTCAGAAGTCAATCTTGTACCCATAAAAATAATAATTAAGCTTGTGATTTACAAATTTTCTCTTTGCATGATTTTTATGAAAATCATAACACTAAATTCCAGCTTTCCATCGCAAGCGACTTAAAGGGGCAGTATCGTCACGATCAACAGGGCATGGAATCAGAGTGCTAGTTTTAGATTAACTCAGTGACTGGAAATAACATCCCACATGATAAGGTCATATTACCGTTGCTGCTGCATAAATGAGCCAGTCATTTTCAGTCACTGTGTTCATCTTAAACTAGGACACCGATTCCATGCCCTGTTGAAAGTCTGCTCTGATCGTGACGATACTGCCTCTTTAAGACTGGTAATCGCTATAAGATCTTGAAACTTTATTTTGGGAGGAGAGCCAACGTCGTGGTACAGCCAAGCCTTTGAGAAGTCTGGCCAGGCCCAGGCTCTGCCTGTGACTCTCTAAGGGAGGAGAGCCAAAGTCATGGTACAGCCAAGCCTTTGAGAAGTCTGGCCAGGCCCAGGCTTTGCCTGTGACTCTCTAAGGGAGGAGAGCCAAAGTCATGGTACAGCCAAGCCTTTGAGAAGCCCTGCCAGGCGCAGGCTCTGCCTGTGACTCTCCAAGGGAGGAGAGCCAAAGTCATGGTACAGCCAAGCCTTTGAGAAGCCCGGCCAGGCCCAGGCTACCTGGCCTCCTAATCTTTTGTGTCCAATCAACAGTCCAATCAACTTTACCTGGGCTTCTGGATGGCCTAGCTCAGCCAAGTAGAGCTCATTATAATGGCTGCAGTTGTGAACAAAAGACAGCTGAGGTGTCAGTCAAGTCTGTGTTAACAATAAGAGCTATTTGAGATCTATTCATTAGTAAAGGGTCTTTTGTGCTCAGATAGGGGATTATATAGGCCCATAGACCTGGGCAAAGCCTGGGCCTGGCAGGGCTTTTCAAAAGCTTGGCTGTACCATGACTTTGGCCCTCCTCCCTAATGTCACTTTTCCCTTTGTTTCATCTGGTTTAGAATAGTCTTCATGGGCCAAATAAAGCTTCAAGCTAATATACTGAACAGCAAAAGAAATGCAAGTCCGAGGTCTTGTCAAGTTTTCAAACAGAAGACAAACCATTTTGATTCTAATCACTCATTTAATGAAAAATGCTTTCAATTTGTGAGCTGAAAGTGACTGTTGAAATTGCATTGCAAGATTTTCACATTCAACAGTCACTTTCAGTTCACAAATTGAAAGCATTTTTCATTAAATGAGTGATGAGAATCAAAATGGTTTGTCTTCTGTTTGAAAACTTGACAAGACCTCGGACTTGCGTTTCTTTTGCTGTTCAGTATATTTTGCTTAGCAAGTATTTATTTTAAGCAATTTGATTCAGACTACCAGGTAAGGTATGTACGTTTTGTATGAAAAATGTACTGGTAACCAACGAAGCCTGCTAAGCAGTTTCTCGATGAAATCAGTGCAGAATCTCATTTTCTCCATGTTCAATCTCGTAGGTAATAGCAGCGACCAACAGAGTGGACATCTTGGATCCTGCCCTACTCCGCTCCGGCCGGCTCGACAGAAAGATCGAGTTCCCTAACCCCAACGAGGAGGCCAGGGCTAGGATCTTACAGATCCACTCAAGAAAGATGAACGTTGGGTGAGTATCGATGGTTCCCAATAGACGCCTTCTTTACGGATAACTTGGATTTTGCTTCGAGTTGCCTCAAGCGTTCAATGATGCACAAAATTTGTTGAAAATTCCCGGCGTGACACACGCCTTTCTTATGCTTACATTGGTGTAATTACCCTAGCATTTTTTTCAGCACCCGTACAATCAATGAATCAGTTTGTATGATGCTACAAAGATGCAAGAGAATCACATGTGGATTTCCAATGTACACGGGTCACGACCACATACCCTTGTGCAATTTCACCCCACATACAAGTTCTGTAAAATGAAGGGAAATATCAAAATGTTTACATTTGTTGAGTGGCAACCTGCTTCTACAAGTATGTTATCTCTCTTTGAATCAAGCAGACATATCGTCGCAGTTTTCACGAAGTGACGGATTGCTAAAAAAAAATCGAAATTTTTTGGAAAATGAGTTTAGTCAATATTTGGACTTCAAATACTGTTATCTTTCATTTCACCAATTTTTAATCCTCAAAACTATCTAGTCTTCTAATTAAAGGAATGAAGTTTTTGTAAAATTGAAGTCAACTGTGGTTTTATGTTTTCACGAAGTGACCGATCGCAGCCTTGTGCATGTATTACAGCATGTTTTTAAGTTTTCATGAAGTGACACAATTCGATCACGCCACACGTGTGTTCCTCGAAGTTGACGCGTGTCCCTATACGAATGCACGGGAAACATCAGTTCGTGAAAACTTGACAACAGCGTGTGCAGTTTTCACGAAGTGACTGTTTGGTTTATAAGTTTGTTACTCGTTTATAGTTATTCTTCTGTACAAAACGAATACAGTTACGTATCATTTGAGATTTCAGCTTTCTAACAAAGTAAAAATTAATGATCTTCGAGATTAAAATGACATCGAAACCGCGGTTTTAAAACTTGACCAACTTCAATCGCTTATATCTCGCAACGCGATTTTACCTCTATGTGGACAAATATGTCACTTCGTGAAAACTGCGACGACGTAGTCGAGTACTTTTTCATGAGTACAAGTACAAGTAAAACAAATTGTACTCGAGTATTACAACTCTGTAATTCAGGTATATATTTCAGCTGGTAAATGTTTCAGCTCATTACATGATGTCGTGACTGATGCCTTGGTCGACAAATTTATTTCGAGGGGAATATATTGATACCATCATCAACATTAATAATAATAATAATGTAGACTTATATAGCGCACGTATCCACCAAACTGGTGCTCAAGGCGCATTATATTATTATCCCTGCTCATCAGGCTCATAAATCATTCCTGAAACCATCTCAGCTCCCTGGGGAGTATACAACTCAATTGCTGCCATTACAGCGCATATAGGGCTAATCAAACACAACAACCAACTCTGCCCTCACAGGTACCCATTTACCCCTGGGTGGAGAGAAGCAATTGTGGTAAAGTGTCTTGCTCAAGGACACAAGCACCATGGTCGCGGTTGGGATTCGTACCCACATTTTGACGACTCAGCCATCAGAACACAAATCCGATGCTCTAAACCGCTCGACCATGGCACTCCACTCTTTACACTAAGTATAGTGTTTATGTTACATTTTTAACAAGCTAACCATACACATGATGCACAATTGTAAATTTATATGGCGTTTTTATTTATTTATTTATTTTTTAGATCTGATGTCAACTTTGAGGAGTTAGCTCGGTGTACAGATGATTTCAACGGAGCACAGTGCAAGGCGGTGTGTGTCGAAGCGGTAAGTGCAATCAGTATAATGGGGACATTTTGAGACGGTAGGTGGCAGGAGTAGGGCTGTGCCGGGTATCCGAGTATCCGACCGAAACGGTCATTACCCCAGTTCCATTTTTCGGTTGCAATTACCCGTAAACGACTTTTTAAAATTCGGACTTAACATTTGAGCGGTGCGAACAGAAATCTGTGACTCTTGAACAATGTAATGTTTACACTTTTACAGACAATTATCTTTAAATTCAAGAGATTGCACGCCATTACAAAAAAGATTGATTTAAGTATGGTATCCTCTATATTTATATAAAAGTCAATTTGTTACCATTTACAGTACATGTATTTGCACACCACCGGAGGCATGTTTTCAACAAAAATGGAAACGGGTATCCGGGTATCCAAAGTTTACTGATGTCGCGTATCCGGTTCCAAAAATATGTGGCAATGACAACTTTTATTTTGACAGCTGTTGAGCCAATGTTGAGCATATGCCCACAATATCAAGAACAATGGATAAGACATAAAACACAATAAAGGGGGCCACTTTCCTACCGTCACATTAGCAGTTTTTCTAATGGTTGTAATTTTTTTTGTAATATATGAAACCACCCAAAAAGAATTTCAACATTTGAATAGACATGCATGCTTATCCTAAAGATAATTTGAGTTGATTATTACTATTAATTTTTTAATTACCCTAAAATTTCCATCACCAAATGGACGGAAAAGTGAGGTAACTTTTTCCGTCCAATTTTTATGGAAATTTGAGGGTAAAAAAATAAATCAACTCAAATTAGTTCTAGTATAAGCCTGCATGTCCATTCACATGTTGAAACACTTTTTGGTCGGTTTCAGGTACATTGGAAAAACTGCTAACGTGACAGATGCAAAGTGGCCCCCTTTATTGTGTTTTATGTCATAAGCACTTGCAGGCCTGCTGCCATCTAGTGTCTTAAACGTCCGTGTGGCCCGTCCAAGGGGATATTCTTGTCTCCACCCATGTTGCCTGAGATCTGACCTGGGGAGACGGGTCGATTTTTTGTGAAAGCCCAAGGGTGGGGATTTTAGTCTGGTTGTTTCGTTACAAGGCCGACTGGAAACCCATTCTTAATTGATTTATTTTTCTGACCTGTTGCAGGGTATGATTGCATTGAGGCGTGGAGCCACCGAGCTAGCCCATGAAGACTACATGGACGGCATCTTAGAAGTGCAAGCCAAGAAGAAAGCCAATCTCAATTACTACGCTTAGTTAGAACCAGATTCCATGAAGGTGCTAAGGGAGCGTCTCAAAAGTCCGAAATGTTCTAATTGGATCGGTTGAGTGTTCCAGCGTGCGTACATGGAATGGTCCATGCTAACGCGCGTATTCACTCATGTAGGAATGTTCCAATGGATTGCGGGCGTGTGCCCACGGGAACGTTCTTTTGCACCTAGAACGTGCCCGACTTTTGAGACGCTCCCTAAGCATGATGAAAGCCAAACTCAATAGTATCGGTTGTTATGGGCTTACTTTCGCTGAAGGGGTCGTTGTCTCTCAGGGTACTCAATGGTGTTGAGATTGCCTGGGTACCATTGGGAAGTACCCTAGGTGACAACGACCCCTTCTGCCTTAGTGGTACCCAGGCAAGTACACAAACCTACATAGGATTGCTTTGGTATTACCCTAGATGACAACGACCTCTTCAGTAGCCCAAGTAAGCATTTAGAATATAATTTGTTCAGGCAGTTACCGATGGTGTAACACCATTTTTATGAACAGATCTTGGGGTGGTTAAAGGGACAGTATCGTCACGATCAGAGCAGACTTTCAACAGGGCATGGAATCGGTGTTCCAAGTTTTAAGATGAACACAGTGACTGGCTCATTTATGCAGCAGCAACGGTAGTATGACCTTATCATGCATAGGCATGATATTCTTCCTACCTTTTGTATCATTTTATTGTAAATAAAAAAACGGGTTCCTTGGTATAGGCTAGTATATGCCTAATGATAATGGCAAACATTTTTCCTACCTTTTCATTTTCTCACAATATCACTGCATGTGGGATATTATTTTCAGTCACTGAGCTAATCTAAAACTTAGCATTCCGATTCCATGCCCTGTTGATCGTGGCGATATTACTCCTTTAAGGGAGCGTCTCAAAAGTCCGAACGGTAGGAACGTTCTAATTGGATCGGTTGAGTGTTCCAGCGCACGTACATGGAATGTTCCCGACTTTTGATACACTCCCTAACCTACAAGCAAGAAGTAGATGTATTTGCACCGTGCATGAGCTGTTGAGGGCACTGTGGGTGAAAGGGCAGCGATAGTGCGTCGCGTATTTTGCAGTTGATGTGCATACACACGCAATATCT
Source organism: Zoroaster sp. YZ-2022 (assembly GCA_029582265.1). Lineage (NCBI taxonomy): Eukaryota > Metazoa > Echinodermata > Asteroidea > Forcipulatida > Zoroasteridae > Zoroaster > Zoroaster sp. YZ-2022. The sequence continues at coordinate 53,522,820 of CM055817.1, forward strand.
CCAGCGATCATTGGCTGGCAGAAGTACAAACACACAAAGTGTACGCACACGTGGCTATCATCAAGACACCGTGCAAATTCACTGCTAGAGGTCTACGATGTGCACTAAGCGGATATCCGAAATCTAATGGCCGTTTCATGCTTTGCAGTTTTAGGAAACTTGCTCCAATTGACATCACTGGGATATTTAAAAGGGGGTTAATCTTATTTTCAGAATTCTAGATATATTATAGATATATTATAGATTATCCATTCTAAATTTACCCCAATTTTCACTAAAACTCTTTGGTGCGATCTCCACATTGTTTACGTAATTAAAACTAATCCTTCCTGAATCCATCAGTGCACTTTTGAAAACATGCCCTTCATCTTCAAAACTCAGCAAGTAGTAAGATATTATCGTCTGTTCACTTTTATGTATTGGTTAATCATTGCAAGAACCTGGTATTTGCATTTTTTTAAATGTGTTTCTTCAGTTACAATATATATCGTAAATGCTATAAAAAAAAAGTGTCAGTAGGCCCATAATGTTGTGACTTATACAATAAAAAGCACGTAAAAATAGTTTCATACTATTTTATTCCCCTTCCTCTGAAAAAAGGCTGTAGCCAGATATGAAGTGCTAATAGTTTTAAACAAAATTCAGTATTTTTTTGGTTTATATATTCTCATGAAATATTGTGTGAAATCAAGTCATCTGGGGTGCAGAATTAAGAGCCAACCAAAAAATTTACTCGGGCAAACTGAGGGATTCCCACCAAGTTTGTTATTAAATAAAATACATACGTTTTAAATCCATACTTCATGTATCTTAAACAGAATCCTCTTTGAATTAAAAGGAAAAAAATAAAAAATCATCATAGATGTAGGGAATAATTATGGCACAAGATTCCAGGGGCAAATCTCAATCAAGTGGTTGGGGAAACATTTTCTTAATTTTGCACAGCACTTGAATGTTCTGTGGAACCTTGAGAAAATAAATAATTACATCCTTTCTAGATATCCGACGACAGGACAACCAATTGAATCACACCGAATCATGTCAACATTTATTTCATCTTCCGACGACACCCCCCTCTGCATTTTATAATATCAAGTCCAAAAAAAAAAACTCCAGCCAGTTAGTTATCCATCTACTCGTTTTCCTCGCTGCGGAGACGAGCGTGGGCGTTCATCACCTTGATGGCCAGTTGCTGGGCGCGCTCGACGATGGTCTTGCGTTTCCTGGATGAGACACCGTGGGCGATCTCGGCGGCGTACTGACGGTTGGTCATCATGAGAATCTCAAGTTCCTGTGTAATGGTGCATGAAGGGGTACAGAGAAAAGAAAATATCGTTAGTTTCAGTAGGAATGCAATCAATGAACACGAGTCACACCAAACAAAAATATTTTGAACCCAAGAATAAAGCTTTTTAAAGATCGTATAAAGACTGGAAGGGGAAATAGTCTGGTCCCCTTGTGTGCGTTGCGATACAATGGTTCAAAGATGGCCACAGGAGTAATAACGGGTCTATTAGTGACTACAGATAAGAAAATGTTGTAATCTTATTTCAAGCTGACACGTTCCCAAGTTCATACACCACTCCAGATTTCTCCATTGTTTCCACCCACTGGGAAATCTCGGTCATGCACCTGTTTACTGCATCGGATTTGTGTTCTGGTGGCCGGGTTCAAATCCCAACAGCGACCATGGTGCTTGTGTCCTTGAGCAAGACACTTTACCATAATTGCTTCTCTCATACCCAGGGGTAAATGGGTACCTGTGAGGGCAGAGTTGGTTGTTGTGTTTGATTCGCCCTATATGCGCTGTAATGGCAGCAATTGAGCTGTATACTCCCAGGGAGCTGAGATGATTTCAAGAATGAGCCCGATGAGCAGGGGTAATAATATAATGCGCCTCGAGCACCAGTTTGGTGGATACGTGCACTATATAAGTCTACATTATTATTATAAAATGCAGAGCACATGGTAACAATTGTCATGGAAAGGCATGTACCCATTGGTTAACCCATGCCGTTTGTTTGACAGGCAGGATAGGTGTATTGTAACTGCATCAGCTAATGCCATAAGGCGGTGTCACCATGAGTTAGTCTGAAGACCATCGTGAGAAAACATCATTTGCAGTCCAATCCGATCAATCAAACCTGTGAAATAGTTAGGCTCCAGTTTCTGGTCAGCAGCCGGTTTCAAAATCGGTGCAGTGACGCTGCACCGATTAATCTTTTTTCTTTTCTTTTTGCCAACAGGGAAATACGTGATACATTGTATACGCGGCGACCAAATTTCCCATACACAAAGTACGGTGGCTAAGAGAGGCCTCACAAATCGGGCAAACATTCATACCCCCTTTGTGAAAAAGTTATTTAAAACACAGCATGGTAATCGATCCAGCAATTTTGGCTGCAATTGGACATCGTTTCATAGCAACAAAAAAAAAAAGAAAATTAAAAATGCTGATGCACAGCATGCAGAGACCAGATGGTCTAATTTCCAGTCAAAAGGCAGCGATGGTAAAACCAAGAGGAATACATCTAGAATTCTTTTAACCAGTTCGCATCGGAGGCTGTGTATACACGCAAATTTTTTTTGCACCGTGGATCGTAGAGCGTCTAAACACGCATTCCGATTTTTGTGTGTGTTACTGGGAGACTTGTCAACACGCCACTCGTGGCGGCTGACTTGTATACACACAATCGTTTCGTGGGGTCACGGTTCGGTGGCCCCAGACAAACGGCACTGCAAACAATGAACGAGTTCACTCTTTTTGTTGATTTTTGCGTAATCCCTTTATCCAAGACCTGTTCCTTTGACGTACCAGCCAAGAATTTGTACACGGATTTATATCCATTGTTTACGAGGCCTTTCCTCTCTCTCCGGGTATGCCGTCTGTTCGACCGGGCGCTAATAGGCCGTTGAATCGGAGCTTGCCAACGGTCTAATTGTGCTAAACAAACTAAGCCTGTGCGTTTACGGTTATTTTTGTAAACGTGTAACCGTTTCTGAAACCGTCGGTTACACGTGTAACCGTCCGTCTCTCAGTCAAAAATTGTTGATTAAAAAATAGGTTGTTCTACGAACCGGCGCGCACAATAGTACGATACTCATGGTGATCGAAACATTTTGAAAGGAATATAATCAATGTATGCCATACAGAATTTAATAAAAATCAACTGATTTTCTCAAGTTAAAAGTATCAAATGAAAAAAACAACTTAAAAAAATAAATAAAACACAACCTTTTTTAGTCGTGTGTTCGTGTTATTATTTCATATTTAAGACATGTGTTTGCGTCTTTCATCACATCATGCTTCAGCTTTGAGGCAGAAAAAGTAACTACGTTTACAAACATTTAGTAGAAAAGTATCTTACATGTATACTGTATTTAATCCTTTCATCCAGGGTATCATAGTAGTATAATCCTACATGAACATTAGTCAAACCATCCTACACGATGTGTAGTTTGGTGGCAGCAATAACTGGGTAGCTTTCTGAGTATTTATCTCGAAATTTCTGCACCATTTTTATTTTGCTGTTCCGTTCCCGTATCACTATTTACGGCATTCGGGAATGTCGAACGTAGTCCCGCTGGTTGCCTGCTTTCTGCACAACGTACATGTAATCACTACAACGGCAACCAACGAAGCGATGACTCATCGCCTGCCACGCGTAATTTTCCTATTGGCTCCTTCCATAGACTACGATATAACCGAATTTTCCCATTGGCTCTCTGGTACACGCATGGCATAGACTACGATCTCGTAGTGGATTGTGATGTCGCTGGCGCTAAGCGTTGCAACGGTTTTCAGAAGTTTTGAATAAATCTGTGTGTATCGAGGTCCGCTCACTAAAACTGACAATGACCAGACCATTTTCGCTACGAACAATAAAGGTTTTTAGGTTTCTGTTTCTGTCTGTTTACCAACGATTTTTGCTTAATTGTGCATTGTGTTTTGTTCTTCAAGATTCATACCTCGGTATAAGCCGCAGCGTATAAGCCGCAGGCAACTTTACCGTGTCAAAATCAGCGTATAAGCCGCGGCTTATATTCCGGAAATTACGGTACATGATAACACAGATTAACTGAGACTGTAACTATAATAAGCAACAAGCCCTGCCGATTGGAAAATGTATCACAAAAAAGAAAAGAAAACAAGTTTGTTATCAGCGACAGCGAGATCGCAATTTACAGGAAAATAGCTTCAACCGCAGAACCTTCTGAATTGACTTTATTTTACGATTAACTGAACCGAAAAATCGTAAACGTGTAACCGGATAAACGGTCGGTTAACCGTGTAACCGGCACAAACACAACCGTAATTAAAAAACTAGCCATTTAATTCTCGAAATGTCAATGAGTAAAGGTGTTTATTTGGGTGTCCGGACTTAGTTTCATTGACAACCAAAAATTATTAATGGCTAGAAATTTTTTCTGATTTTTCACAGAAAATAAACCCGCACAGGGGACCGGAAAAAACAAACATATTCCCGACTTGAACTGGTTAACCCTAACCATGCTCAATGCAACAAAGGTAAAACGTTATTGCATCTTGTTGCCCTCAGCAGAGAACCAAAAAACATTGCATTAGTAAGCAGGAGGTTGTGGGTTCGAATCCCGCCCGAGTCGCCCGTGAAGCTTTTTTTCCCCCCCCACAGGCACTCGGAAATCACCGAGTATACAGTTCTATACACACGTCGGTGTAGAGCAAAAACTGATCATCATTATAGCATACTGATCGAAATGTTGAGTTGTCTCCAGTTCTCTTCAGAACTAATTACTACTCAATAGAGAATTTCACATGGTCTCACCACAATTAGTCTTACTTATCCTCTTCACCATGCAAAGCTACAAGTTTTACCAATCACGATATACAGGCCACTTTGGCCTTGCCCTCATCAAAATTCCACAGGGCACCAAGGCCAACTCAAGGGGGCACCAAGGCCAATCATTTCAAACCTTTAATTTACATTTATTTACAGCCAGTGTATACACGTCTACTTTCTAGGTCACATGTATCAAATATTTGATTCCTACCTTTTCTTTGAAAACAAGTTTTCAAGCTTTTGGCATTTTGAGCCTTCCATGAAAAAAGCATTGTTTTTGCGCTTTTTTACACGATCGTGTGAAGGCATCTTACTTTTGAGCGAAGTTTTTTGAGATGGCGTGTAAAAACGTTGTGCATGTGAATGGTCAGAACTTTTTCATTCATAAAAATAAGCGCTGGTATCCGACTCATTTGTGCTGAATATACGATCACTGCGCTGTTTACCGTGCATTCATGTATGCAAGACTACACCACGTGCGGCTGGCTGTATCTAAAACATGCGCTGGTATCCGACCCGTTTGTGGTGATTTTACAATCACGACACTGGTACCTTGTACACATACAGCCGGCTGTTCAGCGCATGGGGACGAGATTAGAGCCGCTTGTACAATCACAGCAACGCCGCGCCGTGTGTGTGGGGCCGCGGCTGTGAGATCGAGAAGGGCCGGCTAGCCGGGGTACGGTGTGAGTCTGATCTGACATCGACATGGGAGCTAGCTAGCATGCAAGTTACGACGCGTGATGTACACTGTACATGTACATGTACGAACAAACGACAATAACAATAAAAAGACGTGTATTATTTTCACCGCCGTTTGTTGAATGGTGTTTGTATGCACGGATCATCTACACAATGTCCGTGATGTATGATTGTCATGATGGGATGTAGAGGTAAATACAAAAGGGCACGCTGGCCAAGTTGGCCGCGACATGTGTACTTTTTGAGGGGGCATTGCGGCCAAGTTGGAAGGGCATGCGGCCATTGGCCGCGGTAAAGATCGAGGCCTGGATATATCGTGGATGAAAAAACAAAAATTGATATCGCTCAAGCTTACATTGTACTAGCTGTTGTATCTTGTTGCATCGAGTAGGGTGTCTGTATGGGGGGGGGGGGGGGTCAGGGTTAAAGATATTCTATCTTACCTTCACGTTGTGGACGACAAACTTCCTGAATCCATTTGGGAGCGTGTGCTTTGTCTTCTTGTTGCTTCCGTAACCGACATTGGGCATACGCAGCTGTCCCTTGAAGCGACGACGCACTCTGTTGTCAATACCCTTGGGTCTCCTCCAGTTAGTCTGATAAAAAAAAATTAAAAATAAAAAATTTAAAAACATCAAGCCAGGTACATCACTTCCCAAAATCCAGTGGCCAGTTTTGTTAGATTTTGATGGATTCAGTACTGCATAGGATGGATATTATTGATTTATACCTTTTTTAGAAGCAAAATAATAGTTATTGGCCTTACATTTCGAACCTGGCAGGTCTTTTTCAAAGGCAAAATGGACAATATACATACAAGCATTTATATACTCTTGTTTTTTGGTATGTGTGTATATACCTTGGAGGATATGGGGTTGGTTTACGGTGAACCCACTAGAAGGGAGTGCCAGTGTGACTGCATCAGCTAATGCCATAAGGCGGCGTCACCATGAGTTAGTCTGAAGACCATCGTGAGAAAACATCATTTGCAGTCAAAATACCAGAAATCCTTTAGTTTTTGGAAAATTTTTTACCGATGGTGTACATTCCATTATCCCTAACCTTCCCAAATCCTCCAAAATCCTCTTTGCTAAAAGTGAAGGATTTTGGAGGATTGATGAGGTTTTAGGCATACTTGCCTTTCCATGGTACATGTACATCCATGTACATGGACACTGTTTATTGCTCCATGCATGCAGGGAGGGTTCCTGGCCATGTACATGTATCACAGATTAGAAACGTGTGCATACATGTCATGTGCTTGCTGAGCTACTGAAGGATTTTGGAGGATTCAGGTTATGTGTAAGCAAATGGGCCTAGGGAGCTATGCCATTTTACAAAAAAACTGTAAATAACTGTCAATGGTAATGAAGTGCCTGATGGCATTTAAAAAAAATGTTAAATCTTGCTTTTCACCATTATTTTGTAAAATGTATAAATTTTAAACCTAACCCCCACCCCCACCCCCCCACAGGCATTTCACAGACAATCCTGCTGAATGCAACATAATGCAACATAATGCAACAACAGAAACGTGTGCAGGGCTGCTCAATGCAACAAGATCCACCAGCTAGAACAATGGTTCTTTTGTTCTCTGCTGAGGGCTACAAGATTACATTTGTTGCATCTTGTTGTATTGCGTGCCCTAACTCCCAAATGGTTTGGCTGGGAACCTTCCTGAATCCACCAAAATCCAACACAACCAGCTGTTGGAGTTCAAATGGGTTTGGGGTGGTTAGGGTCAAGGTGACTGGACTCCTTTTCCTTTTTTTGGGCAATACTCCCGTCGCAAACTTAACTCACCTTGACTCTGTGATAGCGATCCGACTGGTGGCGCTTGAACTTAATCAGTTTCTTCTTGACGATCTTGTGCTTCTTGAGGGGTCTGACGGACGGCGCCATCTTTTACCGGCGAAGAGGGCTGCAACGAGAACAAAAGAAAAACAGCAATATCAGAAAGTGATCGGATACCTTTCCAGTCAAGATACAACGAGTGACCTGACGTCACAAAGTGAGTCAATATCCCCAGGATCTGTAGGAATACTATGCAAGGAAAGAATGTCCTATCCAACCGCCACATTTTTATGGTTTTTTTGTGAATGTTTTTGCAACCACTAACCAGTTAAAATTATTCTATCGATTTCTAGGGGTACAGAAAGCAAAAACTATCTTTAAAATGCACTTTTATGATGGTTTTCAGACTATTTCCCTTCTTTAAAAAACCTCCCCTTTAGAAAATAGAAGAATCCTATTACAGTTGCCACTGCGCATGTACAATGACCGTGTTGGTCACTAACGGGAGAGTTGACAAAATCAGACTGACATGACTGAGGAAGTCATCGTATACCAAAAATGCCCAATTTTTCATGAAACAAATAATAATTTGAAGTATATGCCCATCATCGGAAAGAATGTCGTATCCGGCCGCCACTTTTTAAGGGCTTTTTTGGATTTTTTTTGCAACCACTAATCAGTTAAAAAATCATTCTATCGATTTTTGGTGGTACAGAAAGCGAAAACTATCTTTAAAATCCACTTTTATGATGGTTTTTGGGAAAGAATGTCGTATCCGGCCACCACTTTTTAAGGGCTTTTTTGGATTTTTTTTTGCAACCACTAACCAGTTAAAAAATCATTCTATCGATTTTTGGTGGTACAGAAAGCGAAAACTATCTTTAAAATCCACTTTTATGATGGTTTTTGGGAAAGAATGTCGTATCCGCCCACTTTTTAAGGGCTTTTTTGGATTTTTTTTTGCAACCACTAACCAGTTAAAAAATCATTCTATCGATTTTTGGTGGTACAGGAAGCGAAAACTATCTTTAAAATCCACTTTTATGATGGTTTTCGGACTTGATTTCCCTTCTAAAAAAATCCTCCCCTTCAGAAAATAGAAGGATCCTATTATAGTTGCCGCTACGCATGTACAATGACTGTGTTGGTCACTAATTGTGGAGTTTACAAGATCAGACCGACATGACTGAGGAAGTCATCGTATACCAAAAATGCCTGCTTTTTCATTAAATAAATATCCTGGAATAATTTGAAGTATATGTCCATTATCATCCATATGTTCTCCACCTTACCAGGTAGGTAAGATTACATTATTGGTTATATTTAATGAAAAATAGTGGCGGCCAGATACGACATTCTACCCCCATCATCATCTATATGTTCTCCACCTTAGTGAGCAGGTAAGATTACATTATTAGTTATAATGAAGGGAAAAAAGTGGCGGTTGGATACGACATTCTTCCCAAAATCTTGGATTTGGATTATCAAATTCTGAATTTTGAGAAGCATTCTGCAATGCAATATATGCGAACGCAAAATAAGGTTTTTATTGTAACTGCATCAGTTAAACAGCCTTAAGGCTTAGTCACCATGACATTGTCTGTAGACCATCGTGAGAAAACATCATTTGCAGTTTTATAACTAATATTTCTATCTTTCCATGGCTATGCAAGAACAGTTTTTAGGAAGAAATATTTGTGTTTACGCAAATCCGGACTTGCAAATTCAGTGACAAAATTCCCAATTTTTGCTTATAAAAATTCAAGATTTGCTTATCAAAATTTAAGGAAAGAACGTTATATGCGTGTAGTTTTAGCAGATGACAAAATGGCCAACATCTCACTGGATTTATGCATACATTCATTGCTCAAAATCTCCCAAAATATCATTTCCAATCCTCACTTGACTACACTTTCCTCTCCTTGAGTGTGTCCTCTATCATCTTTTAAAGGAAAATCGGCAATATTTGTCATATTTGGACAAAAAAGTGGCGGTTGTGTTCTACATTCTTTCCAAATTCGAAATGGTTCGCAAACTGTAAGGTTTGTTAATATTTTGCCATGTTCTAGTTACAAAGGTATAATTATGAATATTGTCAGGCCTGCCGAGGTGCAAGATTATCATTCCTGATTCCTGGAGTAACTGTAGTGTTAGGCCTACAACAAGAATACAGGGCCAAATTTTCAACACCTTTTTTCCCTTTTTCTGAATTTGACCAAGTAACTGCAGTTCTGTATTTTTAAGTCAGATTACGTAAACCAAGGAACTGCAGTTCTGTATTTTTAAGTCAGATTACGTAAATTTATAAGAAGTAACTTTCGGTGTGGCATTCTATAGTTGTACTTGGAAAACACAGAAGCTGCGGTTATCACAGCTATCCTAAAATCAAAGTCAAACAACTCCACCAGATAAACCATACCCACGCATGGTCTGCTATTCTGGTTCCGAACTAACTTATGAAGTTATGATGAAAATTTTAATGCTCGTCTGCTTGTTCAGTACCATGATTAAGCGGGCAAATAAGGCACATTGTACATTCCTCGTCCCATCCCCAAAATATCCAAGTACCAATATCCAACCTCCTTATTTCATTTCAGACATTTTCCAAAGGAACACAAATCAAGAACCACATCATTTTTATATGAAACTGTATCATGTTTTAACGATTGAGAATCATCCGACAAAATATCATTAAATATCTACCAAAAAGTAATCTTTGTTAGTTCAAAACGAGTCATCCAATAGCATAATTATACAATGATACCATAAACAGACATAATTAGCATGATTTTGATCAAGTAAGGAGGATTTCGGTGGATTTTTAAACACATTTATATACCTCCACTTCAGCTACGTGAAGAAAATGGCCAAAGAGATCGTCACACTCGTTCTCAGCATGCAGGAGCAGCAGCAGCTAGCGCGGGCTATGACATTTCTCAACCTCGTGCATCTGTACTTCTCCTCAAAAATACCACCGTTGGGGGCGCTTCCGACACTTTTCACTAAAATCGACTTCTGTACTGCAAAATCGACTTCTGTACAAAATATATAAATATCCTTGGCTTCTGAGTTGAAAATCGTGAATAGCACCATGCATAAATAAGCCAAATTAAAAATTAATGAACTAAAATGAGGCCTAACATCTGGGGCAAATTTCTTAGAGCTGAGTGGAAAAGTTTGCTTGTCAGATATTTGTGTCAGGCATGCAATTATAGTCCGAATGCTTCTTCCGTTCACAGTCTCCTATTTTTAGAATAATTATGTAATTTGTACAGCATTCGGACTAGCGTGCAATATATATTAAAACTGACACCCATTCAAAATAAAAAATACCTTTCATATTAATTATTGGTTGGTAACCCAACAAAACCTATTTAGCAAGCTAAGCTTTTGTTTGATTTGCTCAGCAGCTTCATGGATAATGTGAAGGTCAAAGGTGAATGAAAGGATTAATGGCACGAGGTCAAACAGTCAGTGCAGATTACCAGCACTGCCGTAGTCCGGTGGGCCCCAGACGCAGTGACGTCTGAGATTACACCATGGAGGAAGGCCTCCATGATTACACGCACTCATAGAGTTATATAATATAACTCTAGCTCTGCACGCACTCCATGATCCAATGTAAATGATCTCTATAATTAATTATAGAGATCAGTATTACACTCTCTGTTGCCCAGAGAGAGAGGGCGCTATATTCACCAGCTACAAAAACGGGGCTAGACGGACACCACTGTACCCGCGGCTTAACAAAGGGATGTGATGTGGCGTCATCTCCACCCCCATCCCCGCCCCCAAGTCTCCTTCTGACTACGCCGGCCGACTAGGTCATTAGGTCAGCTGGGTCACACTAGGGCCAGGGTCACTGAGTTTGTTGATCGTTTATCTTTGCCCGTAGACTGAGTATTTAACCTCGCATCATCAATCTCTTTAAATATGATGGATTACAGGAAGCCATTGATCATCCACAGACAGGAGTGTACTCCGCCATGCATCATTGGTAAACCGGAAGGATCGATCCACAAATCAAAACATTTTTTTCGCCAAATAAACAATTCTCACTTCTGAGAGGCTGGGGCTGAGCTAAGGTCTCGTAAAGTGGGAGGGGGGGGGGGGGACACAAAAGTGTTGGGACGGTTAACCGGTTAACCGAACGAAACTGTACTAACCGTTTAGAACTTTGCTAACCGACTAACCGACTAACCGACAGCAATATTTAAAAAGAAAAGAAGAAGAAGAAAAAAGAAAACATTTTTTTTAGCCGCATTGGTTATTGCAGGAAGTTTATTGATGCTTTTTGATTGAAAATGTATACACATCGTTCCATTTGCTGACTGCTATCTAGTTTGTGTGCTGGCCATCGGGTGCCAACTTTCGGCTAACCGACAATGAAAGTTTCGGTTAAACGGTTAGCTAACTAACCGGTTACTCCTAGCACTAGGGCACACATAAATAAAGGGGAACATTGCACACACAAAGGGGGCACAAAAAACGTATGGTAAATTAACGTGCACGACGATAAACCAGGGGGGGAAATGATCCCCCCCGGATCAGCCTTTGACCAGTGGCTGATAAAGGATTTGGCAAACGGGGGAGGCCGGGAGGGGAAGGGGAGGAGGAGGGGGAGGGGCGGTTGATGCACCAAAAGGCATAATCTCAGTTAAAGCAAGATCATTTTTTTCAGATAAATGAAATTGATGATAAATGAAACAGAATTGATGAGACTGCTGCACAATGAAACAGATGATAAAGGATGCATGTAGTGATTACACATTTCATGACATGACTACTGAAAGAGAGAGGGGGTTTGCAAATGAAAATCCCGGTTCATGGAACATTTCAAACCTATTTGATGTTAAAAATCCGGTGTTCCCTAAATTGTTTTGAGTAGTCACTCCATGAAAGATGGATGCATTTGTATAAATTTGACCTTCCCTGATGTACCGGTACCTTCCCTTTAAAGGAGTAGGTAAACCTAAAATAATGAGAAGTATTCCAAGAATAACCAAATGCATGGTCAGATATTAAAAGGACAGTATCGTCACGATCAGAGCAGACATTCAACAGCGCATGGAATCGGTATCCTAGTTTAACCCTCCTACTGTAGCTGAACTTTTATATCTGACTTGTTGAAATGTTATGCCCCCTCTCGCAAGTTACGTTCCAGTGCAAAATTTCTGCTGGCTAAAAAGTCTAAACATTCTTGGGGTGGACAGATCTTTTGAAGTTGTGGCTCCACGCCTTTGGAATGATTTGCCTGTGTACATTCGTGAATCTCAAACTGTTTACTCCTTCAAGAAAAACTTTAAAACTCATCTTATGTGTATTGCCTATAAGGACTACTAACATTCATTTATGCATTAAATTTTTTAATTTTTTTTATAGTATTATATTGCATTTGCTATTGTATTGTTATGCTATTGTATGATTTCTTGTTTACTGTAAAGCGCCTTGAGCACTTCTTGGTGGATATGTGCGCATTATAAATCTTCTGTATTATTATTATTATTATTAAGTATAGCTATAGTGGTCAAAACCATTGACTGTTGAACCAAATGTGCACACAGGGGACAGTTTTTACTGTCATTTTGACCACCCTGAACAATACCAGACAATCTTTTCGCCAGTCAAAAACGGTTGACTCATTCTAAAATGTACTTACTACATGTAAGGTTTGACAGTGTTTGAATTTTTAATTGCACTGGATATACCTTGGCAAGTATATTATCCACATTTTGACTGATTTTGACCCTTGCAGTCACAGGAGGGTTATGATGAACACAGTGACTGAAAATTATTTGCTCATTTTATGGAGCAGCAACGGATGACATTATCATGCATGTGGGGTATTATTTTCATCAGTCACTGATGAATAAATCTAAAACTAGCACTCGGATTCCACGCCCTGTATGACCTAGTAGACTAAACACATTTTTGGCTGAGGTTCGTTCATTTTTATGAAAAGCGAAATAAAAACCAGGTTGAATTTAAGAAAGAGTGCTCTTTCTTAAATTCCACATTAGAATGAGTACACTGAAAATATCTAAATACATGCTCACTGTGTTCTCATGAACGACACAATTAGGTGAAATGTTCACACAGGTGTTAACGTAGGCCTATATCTTGATTCAAAGAGAGTAAGCATACTCTTAGAAGCAGTCAGTTTGCCAACATTACCAATGTTGTATTTTCCCTTCAATGTATATCTTGATTCAAAGAGAGTAAGCATACTCATAGAAGCAGTTTGGCCAACATTACCAATGTTGTACCTTCCCTTCAATGCATATCTCGATTCAAAGAGAGTAAGCATACTCATAGAAGCAGTTTGGCCAACATTACCAATGTTGTACCTTCCCTTCAATGTATATCTTGATTCAAAGAGAGTAAGCATACTCATAGAAGCAGTTTGGCCAACATTACCATACCAATGTTGTACCTTCCATTCAATGTATATCTTGATTCAAAGAGAGTAAGCATACTCATAGAAGCAGTTTGGCCAACATTACCAATGTTGTACCTTCCATTCAATGTATATCTTGATTCAAAGAGAGTAAGCATACTCATAGAAGCAGTTTGGCCAACATTACCATTGTTGTACCTTCCCTTCAATGCATATCTCGATTCAAAGAGAGTAAGCATACTCATAGAAGCAGTTTGGCCAACATTACCAATGTTGTACCTTCCCTTCAATGCATATCTCGATTCAAAGAGAGTAAGCATACTCATAGAAGCAGTTTGGCCAACATTACCAATGTTGTACCTTCCCTTCAATGTATATCTCAATTCAAAGAGAGTAAGCATACTCATGGAATCTGTTTTGCCAAAATTACCAATGACGTACAATGTCTTTAATAATGGAAATCCTTTCCTTTATCCATCCAGCAGTTAACGCCGTTATGACGTTTTGATGTTAACACGTATTACATTCACCGTCTGTTGTATTCCTTTCTCCACATGGGCCCGCCATGGATGTACTATGCTTACGCAAAACTAAATTATGTTTGTGGTCTACCCGCGGTCACCGAAACTCCTCGTCAGCGCTACTTTATTGTTTGTTCTTCAGAATTGTGACACATTTAACAGTTTCTTTTACAGGCTTCGTTTCAATTGATAAATTATGAGTTTTTAGAGTGACATTTTATTATTTTTTTTAAAAATAAACCTTGTTTATTTGAGTCGACTTGATTCTTCCTTCATGGTTAGATCATAAGGCAAGTAATCTTCAAATAATGGTATATTTAAGACACTTGGTAAAACGTCTGTAAATGCATCCATACTTTATAAGAACCAAGAGATATACTACAAACAAACAACTCAAATTGTCAGATTATTTAATTGTGTCGTTAACGAGAAGTTAATAATAACGACACTGCATTCAGATTCGTATTTCATTCCCAACTTATCCAAAACAGCATTCCGATCTACACTCACTGGCCAAAAGTATTGCAACATGCTCAAAATAGCACTTTACAAGTAACAGGTGAGATGATCATTTAATCTGATTTCATCGATCGTGTATTACATAATTTCCGAGCAAGAACAGTAAAAAAGAACATTGACTTCAAAACACAGGCATGCACTTTCAAGAAGTCTTAAGTAGTGTAAATAAAATAAAATAAATTATTGTAACACAGTTCTCCAAACTGAACTTTGGTGTGTGTTGCAATACTTATGGCCAGTGAGTGTACTAACAAACACTCTTAAAACTAAAGTGTTGAATCAACCATAATATAAGAGATCGGCGAGTGACAACACTTTATAAAGTTAAATTCAACTCAAAGAAACTGTTGAATTAACACGGAGTCAAGTTAAGTCTAACTTTATCAATGTTAATTCAACACTTTTAAAAGTTGAATCCAACTTATATAAACAGTTAAGAAAGATGAGGTGGCACGGGCACGTCTCAAGAACAGCTGGCATGGCAAAGACTATCCTTCAGGGTATAGTGCCTGGAGGAGGAAGAAGAAAAGGAAGACAGAGGAAGAGGTGGGGGGACAACATTAATGAGTGGACAGGCCTGTCCTTTGCCAGCTCCCAGAGGGCCGTCAAGGATTGAGATGGATGGCGTGGAATTGTCTGGCAGTCATCGGTGGTGCCCCCAACAACCCGGTGGGGTTACGGGATAGATAGATAGATATATAGATAGATAGATTGACCGAACTCTTTATAATGTTGATTCAACGCTTTAGTTTTAAGAGTGTACATTGTTGCCTGACATGTTATAATTATTGTGTTGTCCTCCCAAGGACACTCCTAATTGTAAACAAATATGACATGGTTTATAGGGGGGTTATTAAAGCGTGGGTTTTTAAACAAAATCTACAAAGAAAGTAATAAACAAATAAATAAATAAATAAACAAAAAACGCGTCGCCGCACCATTTTTGAAGCTGAGCTCCAACCAGAAACCGGATGTTTTTATTTGTTGGCCTTAACAGTAATCAACGCAAAGTGATCGCCTGCATTATTCCTGGAGGATCTTGCTCAGTGTTCTCTGTGATTGACGGGTCACATCCCCATTAATAATAGCCTGTTGTCTGCGGTCTGACAACTGGAACCAATAGTCTTGCGCACACTTAGTTGTCAACTTAAAGTGAAGGTGCATTGTCGGACATGTTGGCAAAACTGTTTCTGTACAGTCGCGTAGCCAGCCTTCTTAGTGTGTGTGTGTGTGTGTGGGGGGGGGGGGGGCAAAGCCATTTTTTGTCCCCATTTTAAGGTTCAGAGGATTTAAGATTTAGGATTTAACTGTAAACTATACATGAACGAGACTCAAGCCAAGCTGGCACCGCAGTGGCGCACCCAGGATTTGATTGGGGGGGGGGGGGGGGGCCACAAAATATTTTTATTTGAAATACAATATGGGGGAGAGACATGGCTGACCCAAACCATAACCGCTGGCGCGGCTGCAGCCATGTCCCTAGTCGTGCTCGTCAGTGAACCTACGGGACGGCACATGTTAAATGTTTCCTGGTGGTTTCTAGTCATAAAAAGAAGACATTATGGCATGATTCGGACTCGTAGGGTTTTACCTTCCATATAATTTCCTCCTCTTGATGTAAAGAACTTGAGCTTGTTTCGTCTGCAAGATTTCTATAGTTAAATACTTTCATTGCGTGGACGTAAAGTTTGTGATCATTCCGGGCGGAGCTAAATTTTTTCAAACACGAATTTGGCGGCAAAACCAAATCCCAATATTATCCAATCGGTGTTTGCTAGAGTGTCACATAATCTTTGTAAATTAAAACCCAATCCTGGGCCATTGTGTACAAACTGGAAAGGAGTTGATTATAATGCGGGCGTGTTTAAATTTTACGAGTAACCTCAACGACAGTCAACGACCTCAACAAGAGAAACGGACAACAGAAAATGAAAATAAAATTAAGTAAAGCTGCTCCCTGATCAGGGTGCACCATGGCAGGGGGGGGGAGAATGTGTAAAAATGCTTGTTATATATACTGGTGGCCCTTCAAGCTTACATGCACATGCATACGCAACGCCGTAAAATATAATAGTGAGTGGAATAAATGGAAAACTTTTGGAGGGGAGCTTGAGTCTCCTGAGTCCCCATACCTTGTACCACTGCCCTATACTCCTTGCCGAACTCCTCTGTAGACAAGACTTGGGCTCAGATTTTGCTCTCTTTCCTGGCTCCTTCTTTAAAAAAAAAAAAAAAACATCAGCGGGCCCTTGGGGGGGGGTTCGAGCCCCCCCCAAGCCCCCCCCCTTGGGTGCGCCACTGTGGCACCGTCGGCATCACCACACCTTCCAACAATGTAAAATAATGAGAAGCAGATCACATCGTGGTATAAAAAACAAGTACCGAGTATAAATAAATGGTTATTTTTTCTCTTCCAGTTTGTCTTGTCTTTTGCCAATTTTTTGCTGTCCCCATTTTATCCCTGAAAATTTATTTGGGGGCACTTCCCTCTCCCCCACTGGCTACGCCACTGACGTATACGTACTCTCTTTGAGTGTGCTCACTCTATTTGAATCAAGATACAACATTGGTAATGTTGGCAAAACTGCTTCTATGAGTATGCTTACTCTCTTTGAATCAAGATATACATTGGTAATGTTGGCAAAACTGCTTATGAGTATGCTTACTCTCTTTGAATCAAGATATACATTGAAGGGAAGGTACAACATTGGTCATGTTGGCCAAACTGCTTCTATGAGTATGCTTACTCTCTTTGAATCAAGATATACATTGAAGGGAAGGTACAACATTGGTCATGTTGGCCAAACTGCTTCTATGAGTATGCTTACTTTCTTTGAATCAAGATATACATGGAAGGGAAGGTACAACATTGGTAATGTTGGCAAAACTGCTTCTATGAGTATGCTTACCCTCTTTGAATCAAGATATACATTGAAGGGAAGGTACAACATTGGTAATGTTGGCAAAACTGCTTCTATGAGTATGCTTACTTTCTTTGAATCAAGGTATACATCTAAGGGAAGGTACAACATTGGCAATGTTGGCAAAACTGCTTATTTGGGATAATAATAATAATAATAAAGATTTTTAGCGCGCACATATCCACCCTGCTGGGCGCTCAAGGCGCGGAAACAAAGAAAAAACATGAATACAAACAATATACAATGATAGCATAGGGGAAAAAATAATAAATAAATAAATTATGTACCGAGATACATGTACCTACAATGCAATTACAAATATACATCATCTTTGAAGAGTTGTGACATAAGATGAGTTTTAAGCATCGACTTAAATCTGGTTATACTATGACAAGATTTGAGTTTAGTTGGAAGATGATTCCAGAGTCTCGGAGCTGCGACAGAAAACGACCTATCACCCCAGTTCCGTTTGGGATGCATGCTTACAGTTTCAGACATAATGCTGTATCGTTCATGTGAAATAGATGACTGATGTAAACAGATAAGTTATCTTCATTCTTATGTGGAAATAAGGAAAGAGTGCTCTCTCTCCTAAATTTGAACTTGAAATTATTTTATTTTTGTTACAAATGACAGCACATCAGACGAAAGTATTTCGAAGTTAGATAAGCTTTACGCCAAGTAAGTTATACTCATGCATATTCGACTAAGTTTTTTTTATTGCAAAACAATTGTTATTGGCCTTACGTTTCAAAGGCAGAAAATGAGAAAGAACCTGCTGAGGTTCGAAACGTAAGGCCAAATAAGAATTATTTTGCATTTATACTACTGGTCCTTCAGGTTATGTTGAATTACAAATCCTATCATTTACCTTTTCAGGCGAAAATTTTGAAAATACTTTCAAATTAATTCATTCTTCTTGATGAAGAACGTGGAAAAACGTAAATTTAGGCAGGAAACAGTACCAGCTTATAGATGAAAACACTTCATGCAGGAATAACTCGGGGTAGACCCCTTATGTTTTATAAACGATACACCAAGTAAGTTTTATTTAAAAATCTGACCAAATAAATATTTGTTCTTCTTTTGAAGGTTTATTATAATTTTATTTTAAGGATACCAACGGAGCACTTTTCCTTTAAATACCAACGCTATTATCCTATCTGGGAAGGTCTAACTGCAGCCTAACCAGGTCTGATAAGCAAGTGATTGCCGACTACTTGGGTAAACAACCAACAATTACTTTACATTCAGAAGCTGTCACTTCACAGCGGGGTTTCTCATGCCAGAGCCGTGATTGACAGGTGTCAAAGACACGGGCTTTATCCTCGGTTACGGGCCTCTTCCGTTCACCGTATCCCCGCGGAGGTGAAACTGCGTGGCCCCGCAGTATGGATAAAATTAATCCCGATGCCCGGTCTGGTCTCTGAGAGGCGCAGGGTAGAGGCACGTATACAGGGTGGGTTGGTTTGGCGACACGTGATCCGAACTGCGGCACGATTTTGTTTCGTACTCTGGCATTGGCATTATCAAAGGGGAGGGGATATTCGTGCTGTACTTGTTTATCGAGTGAGAAAGTTTGACACCCCGACCAGGAAAGAAAACGTGCACTTTCTGTATTGTGTTGGAGTCTGCACTTAGGAAATTCACGCTGTGCGCGGAATGAGAGTACGGTAGTGGTGGTGTGTGCTTTGTGTTTAAAGTCCTCATGGGTTTTGCCAAATATTATAGTTATATAGTGTAACCACGTGTAACACATCTCAGATTCTCTTGTCGTTTATTGTCTGCCCGGAGGAAGAGCTTGAATATAAAGGAGGACACATAAAGCTAAACACGGACCATAAATAGTGCCGTCTGTCAGACAGTCCGCAGTGGAATACCTCCAGCAGCCGTGGGAGAGGACGCGGGTTATCCTCTACGTACACAACGCGAACAATAATTCGCTAAACCGCGGAATTCCACGAGCTCAGTTGATTCAGAGTTCTAGGTTGTCGTTTGTTGTTATCCAGTGATCTTTGTTTGGTTGTTTGTCCCGAGTATAGAACTCATGTTTTCGCCGGCAACGATGGCTAGGATCAGCGTGGGCATCCTGTTTTTTCTCTCTACATTTATCAGCCATTGCTGCAACAACATGACCGACGCGGCGGGCTGTGAGGCGATCCAGCTTCCTATGTGCTACGGGATGAAATACAACATGACTCAGATGCCGAACCTGCTCCACCACAGCGCCCAGGAGAACGCTAGGCTCTCCATCGAGCAGTTCCAGGACCTTGTCAACACCAACTGCAGCGATCTGCTGCTGTTCTTCCTCTGCACCATGTACGCGCCCATCTGCACCAAGAGCCTGGAATTCGAGGTGGAGGCTATCCCTCCGTGCAAGGGGGTGTGTGTGGAGGCACAGTCCAAGTGCGAGCCGACGATGCTCAAGTACAACGTGACCTGGCCGGACTATCTCTCCTGTCAGAATCTGCCCGAGTACACACGGGGCGTGTGCCTCACGCCGGAGGCAATTGTCGACACCATGCCAGGTAAATACCTCTAGCATATTACTCTTTTGTTTCTTTTAATAATAATAATAATAATAATAATAATAATAATAATAATAATAATAATAATAATAATAATAATAATAATAATAATAATAATAATAATAATAATAATAATAATAATAATAATAATAATAATAATAATAATAATAATAATAATAATAATAATAATAATAATAATAATAATAATAATAATAATAATAATAATAACAACGTGGACTTATATAGCGCACGTATCCACCAAACTGGTGCTCAAGGCGCATTATATTATTACCCCTGCTCATCAGGCTCATAAATCATTCCTGAAACCATCTCAGCTTCCTGGGGAGTATACAGCTCAATTGCTGCCATTACAGCCATTACAGCGCATGATATAGGGCTAATCAAACACAACAACTAACTCTGCCCTCACAGGTACCCATTTACCCCTGGGTGGAAAGAAGCAAACACGGTAAAGTGTCTTGCTCAAGGACACCAGCACCCCGGTCGCGGTTGGGATTCGAACCCACATTCTGACGACTCGGCCATCAGAACACAAATCCGATGCACTAAACCGCTCGACCATGGCACTCCATAAGCATAAGGGTAGTCGGGGTAGTAATATTGACTAAATATCCATATCACATAGCATCATTTTGTGTCTGGTTCCCTGACTGCATGGCAATCAACGATCACCATTACATACAACATGTTACTTTGAAAGGGCGCCATCAATGTTGAAAATAAAATCTGTGATCCAGGGGCCAATTTCACAGAGTTGCTAAGCAGAGAATTATGCTAAGCAAATATTAAACAGACTACCAGCCAAACTACATATATTTTGTATGAAAGTTTGGCTGGTAGCCAACGATTTTTATCGAGAACATTTTGCTAAGCAGGTATTTTTGCTAAGCAAATATTAAACAGACTACCAGTCAAAAGGCATACATTTTATATGAAAGTTTGGCTGGTAGCCAACGATTTTTATCGAGAACATTTTGCTAAGCAGGTATTTTTGCTAAGCAAATATTAAACAGACTACCAGTCAAAAGGCATACATTTTATATGAAAGTTTGGCTGGTAGCCAACGATTTTTATCGAGAACATTTTGCTAAGCAAGTACTTTTGCTAAGCAATGTAAAACAGACTACCAGTCAAAAGGCATACATTTTATATGAAAGTTTGGCTGGTAGCCAAAGATTTTTATCGAGAATATTTTGCTGAGCAAGTATTTTTGCTAAGCAATGTAAAACAGAGTATCAGTCAAAAGGCATACATTTTATATGACAGTTTGGCTGGTAGCCAAAGATTTTTATCGAGAACATTTTGCTAAGCAAGTATTTTTGCTAAGCAATGTAAAACAGACTACCAGTCAAAAGGCATACATTTTATATGAAAGTTTGGCTGGTAGCCAAAGATTTTTATCGAGAATATTTTGCTGAGCAAGTATTTTTGCTAAGCAATGTAAAACAGAGTATCAGTCAAAAGGCATACATTTTATATGACAGTTTGGCTGGTAGCCAAAGATTTTTATCGAGAATATTTTGCTGAGCAAGTATTTTTGCTAAGCAATGTAAAACAGACTACCAGTCAAAAGGCATACATTTTATATGAAAGTTTGGCTGGTAGCCAAAGATTTTTATCGAGAATATTTTGCTGAGCAAGTATTTTTGCTAAGCAATGTAAAACAGACTACCAGTCAAAAGGCATACATTTTATATGAACGTTTCGCTGGTAACCAATGAAATCTGCTAAGAAAAACTTTCTGGTAAGCAGCTGTAATTGGGACCTGGTCATTTCCCTCCCCCTCGACCACCAAGTGTTGCTGGTGGATCAAGAAGCCTACGGTCACTTATATCCCACGACTTTAGCCTACCGGGTATCCCTCAATAAAAAGAAGGGGTGGTACATAGTACCCCCTCCACAGGAAGGGGTGTGGGGGACGGCACTTTTCATGACTTTCACAAAATTTCATAGAGCTGCTTAGCAGATAAAAAATTAGGTAGAACTTGTAGCTTTGCATGGTGAGGAGGATAAGTAAGAGTAATTGCGGTGACACCATGTGAAATGCTCAATTGAGTAGTAATTAGTTCTGAAAAGAACTGGAGGTACAATTCTGAGTTCATATAAAACGTTCATATAAAATGTATGCCTTTTGACTGGTAGTCTGTTTTACATTGCTTAGCAAAAATACTTGCTTAGCAAAATATTCTCGATAAAAATCTTTGGCTGCCAGCCAAACTTTCATATAAAATGTATGCCTTTTGACTGGTAGTCTGTTTTACATTGCTTAGCAAAAATACTTGCTTAGCAAAATGTTCTCGATAAAAATCTTTGGCTACCAGCCAAACTTTCATACAAAATGTATGTATTTTGGCTGGTAGTCTATTTAATATTTGCTCAGCACTTCTTGGTCCATGATGACTGTTGTGTTCCATTTGTCTGCATTAAGGATGTGGATGGAAGAATCTTGGCTGAGCGTCTTGATTGTTTGTTGTTCTAATTTGGTGATGTTCGGTTTGGGTGGTCTGCAGTTCTTGAGGAGTTGTTGGACTTGAATTCGGATGACATCTGCTGTGGATTTGTCTTTTCTTCTGATTGCTGGCTCAATGCCTTGGATAATTTCTTCAACTGGTATCTTCTTGGGTGCTGCGATGAAGTTGAGGCCTACAGAGAGTACTTTGTTTTCTTCGGTTGTGAGTTGGCGTTGGCTGAAGTTGACGACAGTTTTCTTGGCTTCTGATAACTTAAGTTGATTTCTTTTGTTAGAATCTCTTTTGTTATGTATGAGTTTGTTGAATTTGTTGATCTGCTTGAGGCGGGTGGTCTTGAAAACATGGCTGGCTGATTTGGTAGTTAATGCTTGAATCTTGTTGAAATCGAGCTGTTGTAAGGTGTCTTGTAGACGTAGCTTGTGTGTAATGATGGCTTGCTCACTGTTGAAAAGGTGGAGGCGAGTGGTGGAGATACGTTGTCGTAGAAGTGCTGTACTGGCTTGTTTGATGATCCGAGAAGACGCTTGGTTCTGTATGGGGTCGTTGAGGCCGAGGCCTTTAGGGATGGTGCTGGTGTCTCTGCATCTCTTCAGGAAGGTTAGATCATTCAAAAGTTTTGACCGTTTTTTAAAATGTTCTTTCGTAACTTCTGATGTCTTTGGTAGCCTGCTCTCCGTAGAGCGTCTTGATTTAAGGCTTTGCATGGTGGGAAATGGTAATTAGGAAAGTTTTCGGAAGTACCATGTAACAAATCTCTAAAGTAGAGGTGTTGGCTCTGAGAAGAAACTCGACCCTGCCAGTATATCTGGTGTTTACCGCATCCCCTGTGAATGCGGTAAAGTTTACATCGGAGAGACTGGCAGGGACCTTCAAACAAGACTCAAGGAACATAAAGCACATGGCAGGAAAGGCGAAATAGACAAGTCAGCAATCATCAAACACGCGTACAACAACAATCACACCATCCAATGGGAGAACACCGCACTCATCGCACCAGTCAAGAATTGGTATCACCGACGCATCCGTGAAGCCATCGAAATCAAGAAACATCACACAGTACCACAAGACATAGGATACAACATCAGCAGCATCTGGCAGACAACACTTCAGCACAACCAGGCATCACCACCAGCAACACAGCACTGACACACTCCACTGAACACCAGGCTAACACAGACAACACACCCCAGCGAGCACCAATCACAAGAGTTCCAGCACACAACAACACACTCCAGCGAGCACCAATCACAGCAGTTCAGCCCACAACAGCATCCTCCAGCAGTGTATATAAGACACCACTCTCCACATCTCTCCATTCTCCTGACGACGGCCAGAGCATACTTGCCGAAACGTTGAGAACAAAACCGGCTCTTCTCAGAGCCAACACCTCTACTTCAGAGATTTGTTACATGGTGCTTCCGAAAACTTTCCTAATTACCATTTCCCATCATGCAAAGCCTTAAATCATATATAATTACTACTCAGATAAAAAATTGCTTACTAGAAAAATTTGCTTAGCAGATTTTTTAAGTTACCAGCCAAACTTTCAAACTAAATGTCTGCATTTTGGCTGGTAGTCTGTTTTATATTTGCTTAGCAAAATTGTCTGCTTAGCAGCTCTATGAAATTGGCCCATGGTCTGTAATTTTCGAAAAAAATTGAATACAAATTAAAATCTCAAATGGACAAAATCTCAAATGGGCAAAATCTCAAATGGACAAAATGGACAAAAAAGATTGAATACAAATTAAAATCTCAAATGGACAAAATCTCAAATGGACAAAATCTCAAATGGACAAAATCTCAAATCAACAGTTATCTTTCTACTTTGGGAATTCCTCTTTTTCTTAGCTCCCTTTTCTTTCCCGCTCTTTGTTTAGTCTTCATCTTTGTTTAGTCTGCTACCCTTTCTCATGCCCTACATTTAACTTTACTTATATTTTAGGGCTGTGCCGAATAACTGAATATTCGATCGATGGTTCGAATATCCGGTTGGTTTTTTTCCAGTTCGAATATTCAAAGAAAAAAATGCAGCTTCCGCAGAAAATAAAGTTTACGTGAATTTTTTTTATTTTTCATTTTTTTTTCTTATTGGAGTTTCCATCATTATCCCCCCCCCCCCCCAATCATCCTCTCGTCTACATTTGCAAGCCCATCCTCTTCGCAATGTTATTTGCGTGTTGTAGGCCAGGCTATGTCAAGGCCTTATCTATCGTACGTGCTCGTCGTATCACGTGGCGCAATTACAGTCGACGGACTTCGAATATCGAATATTCGATCGAAATCAAAATCCGAATATCCGGTTACCAAATTATTCGAAAACACACAGCCCTGTTATATTACCATCTATGGTAAGGACTTGTGGGTTCGAATCCCGGCCGTGACACTTGTGTCCTTGAGCAAGACACTTAACCATAATTGCTTCTCTCCACCCAGGGGTTAAATGGGTACCTGTGAGGGCAGAGTTGGTTGATTAGCCCTATATGCGCTGTAATGGCAGCAATTGAGCTGTATACTCCCAAGGGAGCTGAGATGGTTTCAGGAATGATTTATGAGCCTTATGAGCAGGGGTAATAATATAATGCGCCTTGAGCACCACTCAGTTGGTGGATACGTGCGCTATATAAGTCCACACATTATTATTATTATTATTGCAAGTCCTTGCTCTGTGATATTACTAACCATGTACAAACTGTCCCGTTGTGTTCAATTCGCCTGTCCTTTTGTTGAAACATCTCTTTAAGGTTCAAAAGGCAAAAGAGAAAAAACAATCTCTTTAAGGTTCTTCACTGCTTGGCCACTTTAACCAATTTAGAATGCCAACATACCGTGCAATCGTATGACACGACAGCTCCACCCCTCCCTTCCCACACATTTAAGCCCGGATTTGATCTTTGTGTAAGCAGAGCGCATTCAAAGCTTAATCCAAGTACGCGCCCCCGTACAAGTGCGAAAACGTACGGATTAATCTGGAGCTAGTAGACGGACGGAGGCCAGGCGAACAAACAACACAATGTGTGTCTGTCATGATGGACAAATCCAAAGATTCTTGTGAACAGTTTACTGTGAGATGAAAGGAATTTGGGGGGGGGGGGGTGTTCTATAAACCTGTTTCTATTGTGTCTTAAAGGGGCAGTATCGTCACGATCAGAGCAGACCTTAAACAGGGCATAGAATCGGTGTCCTAGTTTAAGATGAACCATGGAGGAAGAAAACAGATCCTCCATGGATGAACACAGTGACTGAATATTACTGGCTCATTTATGCAACAGCAACGGTAATCACCTTATCATGTGGGGTATTTTTTTTTCAGTCACTGAGTTAATCTAAAACTAGCTCTCCGATTCCATGTCCTGTTGATTGTGACGATACTGCCCCTTTAAGACATTGGGTTGATCGTACTAATGGGTGGGTCAAAGGTCAATTAAATCAGACAGGTCTTGCATTTGTAACAATAATAATGTTGTTTAAAGAAAGGTTTGTACCCCCAATGTTAACCAAAATAATATCCTATGACCTGGCTTTAAGAAAATAAAAGTGTCGATTGGATTTTTCATTTTATGTATAAGTGATTTTAAAAAAATCAAATTTTCTGTCTGTGGTTGGACTTTTAAATATTTCTTTAAAGGGAAGGTACAACATTATTCGCAAGGTTGTCAAAACTGCTTCGAGTATGCTTATTCTGTAAGCATATACACTGAAGGGAAGGAACAACATTGGCAATGTTGAATCAAGATATACATTGAAGGGAAGGTACAACATTGGTAATGTTGGCAAAACTGCTTCTATGAGTATGCTTGCTCTCTTTGAATCAAGATATACATTGAAGGGAAGGTGCAACATTGGTAAAAAGCAAAACTGCTTCTATGAGTATGCTTACTCTCTTTGAATCAAGATATACATTGAAGGGAAGGTGCAACATTGGTAAAAAGCAAAACTGCTTCTATGAGTATTCTTACTCTCTTTGAATCAAGATATACATTGAAGGGAAGGTGCAACATTGGTAAAAAGCAAAACTGCTTCTATGAGTATGAGTATGCTTACTCTCTTTGAATCAATATATACATTGAAGGGAAGGTGCAACATTGGTAAAAAGCAAAACTGCTTCTATGAGTATGCTTACTCTCTTTGAATCAAGATATACATTGAAGGGAAGGTGCAACATTGGTAAAAAGCAAAACTGCTTCTATGAGTATGCTTACTCTCTTTGAATCAAGATATACATTGAAGGGAAGGTGCAACATTGGTAAAAAGCAAAACTGCTTCTATGAGTATGCTTACTCTCTTTGAATCAAGATATACATTGAAGGGAAGGTGCAACATTGGTAAAAAGCAAAACTGCTTCTATGAGTATCCTTAGTCTCTTTGAATCAAGATATACAAGTTTAAGCTCTTTAACACTGCGCTTTGTATCCCTAGGAAAAGGCGCATTATAAATGCAAGTTATTATTATTATTATTATAATGCATTGCGGTTTACAAGTCGCCCCCTAGCCTTGTATAACCGTACTTTGAATCAAGTACTCGCCGCAAGGCGACGTTTGTCGCAAACAACGCACGAAATGATGGCACGGGACCAAATTATACAGTTGGGACCGTTCACCGACTGTTGATTGGCAACAATTTATATAAATTATGAGACAGATGAGAATAGTTTGACAAAAATAAAAATCGCTCGGCCATGGCACCGAAAACCCACATAACCACTTAAATCTGGAGAACAAATTGGGCTTGCCTCTGGGAAGATCACTTATGCAACACCTGGGCTGACTGACTGACACGACAGTGACGAACATGCTTATATTGTGCCAATTTGGGCCGATCATTCATGATCATATAAAATGTGATTGGAGGCCTACTTACCGCGGGCAGCGAGTAAGGATTCCGAACCCCTGACGCTAATTGTAGCTGACGTTTTATTGTAAACACGACTGCGCTGCCCGACGGGTGCCAGCGAGACCACTGCCATGTACAACCGGCAGCGTCCCCGTCACTCGAAGTTCAGATGAATTTTTGTAATTTTTTACCGGATGAAGACACCGCTGTCAGGCCGTCAGCGCCTGTATCTTTATGGCGGCGGAATGTTTTTTAGTTCAGGTAAGGAATGCGGTCGAGTGACACGTATTCTTTTTTTCCCCAGCCAGTTTCAAACATAATTCATTGCACATATGTCAATTCTTCAAAAGGGGTGAAGGGGCACGCGCAACAATAGCTATGAGGGGGGAGCGCTGTCTGCTGACAGCTGAACGATTTCAGGTCGGCGAAGGGAACGCGGCCAGGTGACGCACATTCTTTTCGGCCGGATACTATTTTGTTTCCCTCCCGCGCACATCTTAACTTCGTAACCATAATTATAGACATCCTATTATTCTAAGGGGATACTTTACATGGGTGTCAATCTTAATGAGGGGGGTGACCTAATTTTGAACGGTGTAATGTTTTCATTTCGGCAAAGGAATGCGGCCAGGTGACACACATTATTTTCACTCGGAGACACGTTGCTTCGCACACCTTAAGTTACTTCGTGACAGAATGTCATGTAATGGGCTGGGACGTCAATCAGCGGTGTAACTAGGCCTTCTTGGTTGGTTCAGTACGGGAGTACTTTCAGGTGGGGGGGCACTTAACGCACTTTTTACAGACCCTTATGTCAGGTTCTTTAGAGATCTGAAGTTTGACGGGGGTTTCAGGCCTCAGATGGAGGGGGGACGAGCACCTCGTGCTCCCATAGTAACGCCAATGACGTCAACTTTCAAGAGGGGAGGAAACGTCAGAATGTTTTAAGTTCGGCGAAGGAATGCGACCAGGTGGCATATATTATTTTCACTGATCGGACCGTTTCAGTATGTCTTCATACTATAATTAACTTCGTCTCCTGTCGATGACTAGAGCACTCTACTAGTCGAAACCATGCACGGATTACCGCACGGGCAAACTGGGCACGTGCCCCGGGCCCAGGAGCCAATAGGGGCCCTTGGTTTTCAAAAAAAAAAAAAAAAAAGCATAGTATACTAGTAGTATTAAAGCGCGTGTATGGGCCCGTGGTGAATTTGTGCCCAGGGCCTGTGCTCATGATGATCCGTCCATGGTCGAAACGTATGGTTTTTAGAACAGAACAATCTCAGTTCGCGATAGTTGTGATCCAAGCCACATGGTATTAAAATTACTGCCGAACCGAAACCGATAACAATATACATTGTACTCCACTATGCGAAGCCTCAAACATTTAATTCTTAATAATAGTACTTCTAAGGGCATGGCACCAATCTTCAGGAGGAGGAAGAGACGAATAGTTTGACGGCTGAATGTTTTCATTGCGGCAACAGTATATTCTCTTTGTGCCGGTCTGTGATTTTCCAGGGTAACAAGAAGAGAAGTAGCCACCAAGGAAAGAAAGAAGTAGCCTGTATTGTGTCCAAACCTCTAGTTTCGTGTTTGTGGGGATGTGGAGAGTCTGTAAATCCTCCAAAATTAAACATCCAGGAGGTTCATGGGGCTTTGTCCTCCAGACCAAAGGGAGACCCAGGACTGCTACCGAACATTTCAGGATTTTTGTTTACCTTTGTCAAATCACACCGCTGCTTTCTGATGGTACCTTTATGGGGGCGGGGCAAAAGTCTTCTGGAGGGGAAATAATCAATTACTGCCCATGCTGACAATTTTGTTTTCGTATGACACCGTCTCTGATAATGGCAAACTGCTCTCACGCCATCTTGACAAAGTATTAGTAATGAATGATATCATTTGATTTAATTTTGCCCTACACCGACGTGTGTATAGCACTGTATACTCAGTACTTTCTTGCCCTACACCGACGTGTGTATAGCACTGTATACTCAGTACTTTCTTGCCCTACACCGACGTGTGTATAGCACTGTATACTCGGTGCTTTCCGAGTGTCTGTGCAAAAAACTACACAGGCGACTCGGGCGGGATTCGAACCCACGACCTCCTGCTTACTAGTGCAGACGTCTTAACCTCTAGTAAGCAGGAGGTCGTGGGTTCGAATCCCGCCCGAGTCGCCTGTGTAGTTTTTTTCACAGACACTCGGAAAGCACTGAGTATACAGTGCTATACACACGTCGGTGTAGGGCAAAATTAAATCAATTGTTTATCTCCCGACGCAAGAATTTCACCAACTTAGAATGATAATATGATATCATGTTTATATTTAAATCAAGTGCATGGGCCACACATTATAAACAATGTTAAACTTCTATGTTCCAATGTAAACATTTTCCTCCAACGGGCTTAACGGCAGACTTGTACCCGAGTACATGTTTCGAACTTAACCTTTCTTTGACTGCAAGGGTCAAAATCAGTCAAAATGTTGATATACTTACCAAGGTATGTCTAATGCATTTAAAAGTCGAACACTGTCAAACCTTACGAGTCGACCGTTTTTGACTGGTAAAAGCATTGTCTGGTATTGTTCAGGGTGGTCAAAATAACAGTAAAAACCAGTCAAAAATGCCCCTGTGTGCACATTTGGGTCAACCGTCAAAACAATCAGTTGACTGATTTTGACCTCTATAGCTACTTGCCACAAAAGTTCAGCTATTAGTAGGAGGGTTAATAGGACTTCGTACTTAGTCCTAAATTCAGCACTGTCCATTATGGTTATGAATACCGCCCTCTACTGACTAGTGTTGTAAGAACTTCGAATTTGAAAATAAATGTTTCCAATTTTCTCCAAAACGTACGTGCGGACCGATTTAATTAGCTGAAACTTTCACATATCATTTATTGTTTAGGATACTTTTAAAAGCACTTAAAAAGCAAACATAACCCAAACCTTTACTTGAATTTAGTGTGGAGTGTTCAGAATGACAATGGCCAATGACCAGACGATTTTATCATTACCGCCAGATGAATGGTCTGGCTGGTCAATGGTCAATTTTACTGACAACATATCCCTAGTCCAATTGAAATTTTCCCAATTCAATGGAGTTCCTAGTGACCTTGAGCGGTTCCCATAAATAAGGTATCACACACCGAACTACAAAACTGATTTCCACCATCCGAAAATGTTCCTGCACTCCGTCCCATGGGTAAACTCAGAAAATGCTACAACTCAGGAATACATTTCAACAGAACATTTTTCCACACACAATGAAAAAAATGCCTCCAATTTTGTTTGAAATATCCTATTTCGTTCAGATCGCGGTTAAGTGCTGGTAAACCACTTGTGGCAATTTTGTTGTGACAAATTGGGTGTCACCAGAGATTTCCACATCTGTTCGTGGGGGCTGTCGGTCGCCTTAACGGCAGACCCCGAGACCCGCCCCGGTGCTCAAGTAAACACGTTGTCAGCCAAATAGCTTCTCATTACTTACCAGCGACACTAATTGCTGGTGAATTGGTAATGGTTTGGGTATGTGATGAGGACCTCCCTGGGCTTAGACTTGTCACAGTGCATTTTGTGGTGTGACTTGAATCCGCCACCAATGACAAGAACGTCTGTGGAATCTATACAATGGCAGACATCACAAAACTGGGGTGTGTTTTCGCTATCATGACCAGAAACCCCTTCCTATCTAGGATACACTGTAAAAATGGTGTTTAGAATTTAAACACACGCAAAATAAACGCGTTTTAGGAATGCGTTTAAATGCTAAACGGTCATCCTCTGTACATGTCACAAAGCTAAACGTGCTTAGCTTTTTGACGCCTGTTCATATGGTATTTAGCATTCAAACACACATCACAGAAAAGGGCAATCTAAACATGTTTTTGGCTAAACATGTGCCGAAAAAAGTGAGTACAACCATTGGCGGAACCAGGGGGGCTAAGGGGGCTTTAGCCCCCCCCCCCTAAAATCGTTTTAAAAAAAGGGGGAAAAAAGAGAGAGAAAAAGAGAGAGAGAGAGAGAGGGGGGGGGGGAGGGGAGGGGAGGGGAGAATGCACTCCCATTCCCACAGTGTGCTTTGTTTTTCTCTCCCTTTGATTATTTCATTGTAATTTTTGTAGTACTGAAAAATAATTGTTTTTGATTCTCAGCCCCCCCTCCCTAAAAATGTTCTGGATCCGCCCATGACAAGCGAAGTGTTTAGAAATGCTTTTCCATTCTAAACACCATATTTACAGTATATAATTTGCATAATATTACCATTTTTAAAAATCTTTTGTTTTCATAATAAGAGGTTTCAGAATAATTATGTCATTCTTAAAAACAAATTACACGCGTTCATCTTGGGAAACAAAATTAACCAATCATGCCTTTCAGTCTAGAATGTGTCTGCATTCTGATTGGTTAAACTTGCGGGGAACTGTTTTGCATCTTGTCTCATTAACCAATCAGTGATCTCACATCAAACTGTCTGGTTTTTCATGAATGAATTTACAACGACGAACGGCTCGCTCCCAGAGAACTGATAATTCGTGAGTTTTAAGCCATACAGCATGCAAACACGCGATAAAAGAATTAAACCTCTTAACTCATTTTCTCCGTCAGTTACCAAGGCAACACATGAACATAAGGTCCTTATATCAATCATTATTGCAGACAGTTTAACCCCAAAAGTCGCGTCGGGTTAACAGCGTTTGACACGGAAGGCCATTAATCAGACAACTCGACGCGCCAAAATGCTCCCGAGCCAAACCATGCGAGTGACAACTGATATATTCTTCTAGGAAGCAGTCAGTTAACGGAAATGCTATGGGGGCCAGTCCGGAAGCCACAAGCCATGCGAACAATGTATTAATGGGCAATGTTTAACATAATTAACCGCCAATAAAAAGTACCGAATTATTCACGGAAGGCTAGCTTGATTTGAAGTTGGTAAATGTAAACTGGAATGACTATTCTGTCTGAAGCTCTGTCGAAATGAGTCTCATTATAAAGGTTACTTGTGTAAAACTTAAAATCTTAAGTGTCATTCATCTACCAAGGGAAACTTTATACCATAAGATAATGAGACCACAGCACAACAACAACAACAGCAAGCAGCTCACATTTCAGAGAAAACACGAAAACAAATTGTACATTTGCAAAAAGATTGTCAGCCAGATGGCATTGTGAAACGGTCTCCCAATGTGAAATGCCACACATAGCTTCTAATCATTGACAAATCAAAGGGGGGGAGGGGTGGCTGTGTGCCCCCTTTCGTCTACCCTGTTCGCCTCTTTTTCTTTTGTTGATTAAAGATCTTTCTGTTTCTTTCACAGATGAAGAAGATGGCGTCACCCAATCACCCAAACCAAAGAGATCAGGTACAAATATGAGGGGATCATGCTGGTATATTAGTGGTACTTTCCTCGCCTTGCAACTCTGTGGAACCCGGGGTTCAAATCCCACTCGTTCAAATTCGTGTGGATTGGGGTTTAAGTCCTTACTTAATTACGTGGGGTTTCCTCTAGATTACTTCTAGAACTGAACATTCCTTCATCGTCTTCACTTCACAGGTTTCTTAAGGTTTATGAGCTTCAGTGCTATAGGCGCTTTTGAAGAATCCTTGGTTTCAATATTACTAGAATATACCGGTATATATTTCATTTCATTTTCATTTCATTTCATTTATCATTTCTGGTAATGAAACCAAGGGATGCCTCAGAAAAGCGCACTTAAGCACTGTAAGCTCGAAAGCCTGAGGAAACCTGTAAACAAGAGCGCTTGCAATGTGAACCAGAAACACCGGGGTAAACCCCTTACACTTCCACGATAAGTGTTCTGGGTTCTTTTACGTGCATTACTTAATCTAGTACACGGGACCTACGGCTTAACGTCCCATCCGAAGGACGAAGCAATTATGGTTAAGTATCTTGCTCAAGGACACAAGTGTCACGACCGGGGCTCGAACCCACACGCTGCTGCTGGCAACACCAGAACTTGAGTTCGGTGCGCTAGACCGCTCGGCCACGACACTCCATATATAATAATATAATATTCATAAATGCCCAAAACAGTTTAGACAATCTGATTGGACAATACGCAATCACGTGGGGGTGTATTAACGGATGGTATCTACTAGCTAGACTTGCTTATCAAAATCAGAGCAGCGCGTATGTGCCAGCAGTTCGCCAGCTGTTTTATGCGACGCGCGACGCAGATTTCAACCAATCAGAGTGACGAAGATTGACATCACGCGCATGACTCGTGTACATTGGAAGTGTTTCGTGTGTCCCCAAAACGTGAATTTGCCTGTTTCTATTTGGCTTTATTCAACAATTTTGTTTTACATTTTGAAAACGAAATCGATACGAGCACTTATGAATGGGAATAACATTTGACGCTTGGTGTTTACCGCAGGTTAACGACTGGTTTTGTGCAAACCTGTGGTAAAGACCCCGTGACAAACTGTTAATAATAAATGATGCACAAGCAATGTTGGGCCCCTCCTTCCAACTTCTGAACCCCAAGACTGGCAATTCTGGTTATATTATAGCAGGTTTTTTGGCAGAGTTTTGACTTTCTCTTTTTATAAATAGGCCCCTATACGATGTGTATCTAGGCCTATGTAAATCAACGTGATTAAATCCTTAATCTGCACTGTATACGGTTTGAGCTAAGATTTTGAAGCCGACCTATGACCAGAAACTGGAGACATTTTTTGCCTTACCAAAAAAAAGTTCATAAGGTCATACACTCTTGCAAGTCTTAACAAATCTCGAAGGTGCCCCCTTCAATTCTCGATCTGGCCCTGCCCCATTTTTATTTTTTGTTAAGGTAAAATGATTATTTAATTTTTTTGTCAGGAAAAAGCTGCAGGACGTGTAGGAATAACAGAATAACGCAGGGCGTTTTCATAGAGATGGCTTATGAGTATGGTGAGTTTATCAATGCATAAATTATACATAAATTATGATGTCACAAACTGAAGGGCGCCCTCATTCAGAGGCAAAAGAAAATTCATTGGTTCATGTATGTTAATTATCTCCTAAAATGGTCCCCTGACTTTATTCTGTCAAGGATAGAGACAGGCTCTGGGCACCATTGTGCTGAAGATCTGACATCATACTTCGAGGCTCGCGAGCGAATGAACACTACTGCTATGCGCGCGCGTACTAATTCTGCCATCCAAATATCGCTAGCTGGAGATATTGCGCGTGGACGCCCATCATCGCGCGCGATTGGGGGTCACTGGGTATCTTCATTGGGAAAATAGGATGCAAGTATCTCCCAATCGGGGTAGTATGGCAAAATGTGTTATTGTCACTGAAAGGGTTCCCGATTGGGGTCATTGGGTATCTCCATTGGGAAAATAGGATGCAAGTATCTCTCAATCGGGATATTATGGTTGAAGGTGTTATTTTCACTGAAAGGGTCATTGGGAGAATAGGATGTTAGTATCTCTCAAGCGGGGTAGTATGGCAGAAGGTGTTATTGTCACTGAAAGGGTTCCCGATTGGGGTCCATTGGATATCTTCATTGAGAGAATATGGTTCCAAATAGGATGTAAGTTGAAGCATCTCCCAATCAGGATAGTATGGCAGATATTGTCACCGAAAGGGTTCCCGATTGGGATATCTTCATTGGGAGAATATGGTTCCAAATAGGATGTAAGTTGAAGCATCTCCCAATCCGGATAGTATAGCAGATATTGTCACTAAAAGGGTTCCCGATTTACAACTTCATATTACCAAAATAAACCGTTTTGTCTTGGTTTGATATCTCTGTGTGATAGTGGTCCGTGCTACAGTGGAGTCCTTTCTTACTGTGGGGGAGAACCTGATGTACACAACAATTATAGTTCAAGACGTGCTTAAATTTACGGACATTAACATCCCAATCGGTGAGGTAAGATCAGTCTGCTTATAATAAAAAATCACTTAATTTTTTTTCTAAATAGGTTTGTTTTTGATCAGTTTATTGATCTATAGATCGATCAATATTTTGATATTTGATCGAGCAATCAAAGACTGAACAACCGACGATCAATGATCTATAGGCTATATCGATCGAACCCTCGATCTGTCAATCAACCAATTAATCAATTAATCAATCAGGTGATGAAATCAATCAATTAAGTTGATCGATCAATCAATCAATATCAATCAGCCGATCAGAAATGTAAAATCGAGTGAATAAACTATTGACCGAATCTCTCGATCAGTCAATAAATAAATCAATAAATAAATTGATCAATCGACCAATCAATCAATCAGTCGATCAATCAATTAATCAGTATATTAATCAATCAATTGAGCTTTCAATCAATCTATCAATCAATTGAGTAATCAATTAATCAATCAAACAATCGATCAATCGATCAATCAATCAAATAATCTAACTTGCCAACTCTGACTGCAAATGAAGCTGTACCCTATCCAACTCTTTGTGTGTGACTCGTGTTACTCCATTCTTGATGTCACCAGGTACACCTTGTAACAGAACATTCCTGCGTCTGCCCTAGGGTAACCCCAGGAGTAGAATACGTCATCATGTGTAACCAAGATCTGGAGAACGGCCGGCTGAGGTTAACAGAGGATTGCATCGTTGAAGAATGGGAGAATGAGAACTGGCCAAGACTCGTCAAGGTGGGGCGCCCTTCAGGCTCAATCTACTTTAGAAAGGGGGTGGTGGGAAGGTGCCACAATTTGATTAAAATGTCACAGCACAGTTAGCTAGCGTGAGAGCATAGCGTACGATGTCTATACTCACCATTGGATAATCCGGGTGGTGTAGGTGAAAGGCATATGCGCCCACTTTTTCATAACTGTATAACTTTGCCCCTGTTTTTAAAGCTGTAAATCCCCTTTTTCTCACGTTATCCTGCCCCTTTTTCAGTTTTTAATCATAAGAGCATGTTCCCCCTTTTTTATCGCCGTGCATGTAAATTTACGATTCCATGGAAACCCTGTATCCACCCCTATCTGATATCAGAGCTTAGGACTCTTCTGTCATTATCTGACATGCTTACATTTACCAATAAAAAAGGAACACGGGCGACAAAGCAGAGACAAAGCAGTGGAATAAAATCCCAGTACACATCAGATCAGAGACTCCTTATCAACCCACATTAAAAAAAAAAAAATCACTAACCTAGCAGGACTGGATCTTTCTTTTTTGTGGCGCTTTGATCTTGTTTTCAAAAAGCCCTCTTTATAAATATCTGTTTTAGCCTATTTGGTTTTTTTTCATGTCAGAAATGGAACAAGAAACTC
This sequence comes from Zoroaster sp. YZ-2022, assembly GCA_029582265.1. NCBI lineage: Eukaryota > Metazoa > Echinodermata > Asteroidea > Forcipulatida > Zoroasteridae > Zoroaster > Zoroaster sp. YZ-2022. The sequence continues at coordinate 53,559,616 of CM055817.1, forward strand.
AGAAAAGCTGAGCGCAGTGGAGAACGATTAAAAGCAACTCCGTCCTCCAGTGGTGGTAGAGGGCGTAAGCGACGGTCGCGCCCGGATCCAACCGATGCGCCCTCTAGTGACAGGAAAAAACGAGGAAAGAGTCGGTGAGTTTTATGGAGTGCTGAGATCCACCTTTATGCACCTTTAAGCTACCAGGCCAAACTAAAATAAAATTGTGTTCCTAATAACATTTGAAAAACGAAATTCCGTTTTTGTTATTAAACTCTCCTTATTGCCAGCGATACACGGGTGGGTATGTCTTTAAAAAATAATAAAATAATAGCAAATTTTAAAAAAGAAATTGTTTATGTAGCCTGAAGATCTGACGTCACGCATTGAGGCTTGTGAATTACGCTATATACTGGCCGCGGCTGCCATGTTTTCCCCGAGATTCAACTTTGACCTTGGTTGGTAGCTAGCGTGCAAGCCTTGAAGCGTGACGTCAGATGTTCAGCACAACGTATCCAATGAAATCCCTTGAATGATACGCCAGTCTATTGTTTATGCTCATTACATATCTGGAGGAAGGAAATTTGTTTTCCTTCCTCCATGTATAAATATACATATATGAAATAAGCTGAAACTTTCACAGATAATTTGTCTTTATTCTTATAAAGTATGGATGCATTTACAGACATTGGTTGGTTTCTATACATAAAACTATGGATGCATTTACAGACATCGGTTGGTTTCTGTACACATCTCTTGATTCTTATAAAGTATGGATGCATTTACAGACATTGGTTGGTTTCTGTACACATCTCTTGATTCTTATAAAGTATGGATGCATTTACAGACATTGGTTGGTTTCTGTACACATCTCTTGATTATAAAGTATGGATGCATTTACAGACATTGGTTGGTTTCTGTACACATCTCTTGATTCTTATAAAGTATGGATGCATTTACAGACCAAAAGTGTAAAAAACAAAGAATCTTCATATACATTTCTGTCATCCGACCGAAGACAATCTGAACGCAATTTTCACTTTTTTCTTGTTGAAAGTGATTTTTTTTAGACATTTGTCTTTTTAAAAATAAAGTATGGATGCAAATAAAGGAGTGAAAAAACAAATCTTTGTAAATATTTTTCTTCTGTTCTGGTTAACAGACATGAGAGTGACGTGGAGATGGTCATCACTGATTCGCCTTGGTGAAGACAACGATTTTGAAGAGTCCATTGTGATAAGTCGATAACAGACGCCTCGCTGTGCTGAAAAGGGGAAAGAAACCTCATTGTTGCTTGGCAAAAACCTGAGACATTTATCGTGTGATATTTCTGGGTTACCCCCAAGGTTCCCATTCCTTGGAGCTGCTTAGCAGAAAAAAATATTGCTGAGCAAATTAACATGCATTAATTGGTCATCATTGAACATCTAACAGCTTGGAAACCAGGGGCCGATTGTACAGAGCTGCTACGTAGATAGTTTTGCTAAGCAAATACATCTACTAAGCAAAGTTAAACAGACTACCAGGCAAAGCATTGGCGGATCCAGGGGGGCTAAGGGGGCTGTAGCCCCCCTAAAATCGTTATTTTATTATTTTTTTTAAATTAAAAAGGGAGAGAAAAAGAGAGAGAGAGAGGGGGAGGGGAGGGGAGAACGCACTCCCATTCCCCCTCACTGTGCTTTGTTTTTCTCTCCCTTTGATTATTTCATTGTAATTTTTGTAGTACTGAAAAATAATTGTTTTTGATTTTCAGCCCTCCCCTAAAAAATGTTCTGGATCCGCCCATGCAAAGTGTACATAGTTTGCATCAACGTTTGGCTGGTAACCAATCAGATCTGCTGAGCTAATTTTTTTTTTGCTAAACATCTTTATCGGCTAAGAAGCAGCTCTGTGAAATTGGCCTCGGTTTGGAATTTGGAAACAAATGAATAATAAAGTTTTAAAAATTTATGAAAATTCCCATTATTTACCAGAATGCATTAAAAAAAACTTTAGTGAGTGTACGTTGTTTAAAGGTTTTTGTTTTTAATTTTTTAAATTTTACAACAAAAATTATTGTTTTGGAATTTTTAATTTTTTGGGGGGAGGGGGTGGGGTGGGGAGTCGGGCGTGATTTTGTTTGGCGCCCTTAGTTGCAGAGGATGAGATGTACATAGCTGGAAATGTAACTAAAAAATCGTATAAGATGTATACAAAAAATACCCATGAAAATTCCCTTTTTATTCCTTCAAGTATTTCAGCTGCATTGTTTCAAAATGCAAAAAAAAAAAACAAATTGTGCGAAATGATGCTTGTTTTACACTTTTGTCGGCATTTATAATTTGTTAAATGTCGGTGCAACAAATTTAATTGTTACATATGTATAAATATACCTTAAATATGCATATTCCGTGACTGGCTGGATTTTTTTCCTTTATTTCTGGGGGGAAAAGAAAATATAGTTTTTGAACGGGAAAAATCCAGCAATGAATTTTCGGTGTCTACTTCAACAGCCTAAACAAAAAAACAAAAAAAATAGCAGTTGCTAGCTAACTGCATGCTTACCAACCAAAATGACCTGTCTCAACTTCCATAGAGCTGCTTAGCAGACAATATTCGTTAGGAAATTTTAGCTGAGATCCAGCCAGAAGCAATTCTACATTGCATGACAATTATTTGGCTAGTGACCTGTTTTTGCTAAGCATAACCTTTTTTTTGTGGACAACAAATTTGTGTGCTTGGAAGCTATGAAAATGGGCCCTGTAATATATATTCAAAATTGTAGTTATTGGTCTTTAAGTTTTAACCTAACAGGATCTTTATCATTGGCAAAAAGACAGAAAAAATGCCTTTGAACAAGTACTTTTTTTGAACAGGAAAACAAAAATAGGCCTCACAAAACAAATACAGTTTGATCCACGCTTGCTGCGCACCGACAAGATTTAATAATTGTGTCATTCTTTGACGAGTCTGGCATTATGCGTGGATGGATACCTTGTGATGTGTCTTGCTTGAAAGTTTGTTTCATAACTTTGATGCTTGCATAAGCAATGGTCATCCAGAATTAAAATCAATTTTGAAATTGAAGTCATTTCATTTATTATGTATTTATTATTTCACAGGGTACGAAAAAAAAAACCAGTTACAAAACGTAACAAACATTAAAAATGCAAACATGTTCACATGATACAATGATTACACAAGACACAATTATACAAAATAAAACCAATTGACAGTACACCCCTGTAGGAGTACCAAATGCAAACTGAATCACAATCAAGTGGAAAGTCGGCAATGAGAACGGCATATGCATATTTGAAATTGAAGGGGTATTTATTGAATCCTTCATATAGGCCTATATTGCTGTAATATTAAAACTGGCTTATATATTAATCATGTTTTCCCATGTATTCATTGGTAACATATACTTTTCGTAAATTTGAAGGTTTATTTGTATTGTAATTGGCGATCAAATCGCAAGCATAAGTTCGTCTGTATTGAGTGTGTTTCCTGTTAATTGATATTGTACTAATTAACTTTTGGGTCGACCCGCTCTGCAAACAGAGTAAAGGTTGGACTACAAATAATTATCGTGTGTTTCAGTAATAGAAAAAAATAATATGCTTTTAATTTGAAAACAAAATGTTGGTTAGGAAAGTGATTCTGAGATCATTATTATTAATAGTATGAAGGTCAAGGGTCAATGATTGAGGTCATAGGTCACATGGATGACCTTTGTCACTGACCTTGCACTGATGATTTGTAATAAATGTATACCGTATAGACATAAAGACGTTCATTCTGAGAGATTTCTTATTTCACCTTAAATATCATTTTGTTGTGAAATGTCAATATAAATGAATCCGTACTTAAGATATACGTCCGTACGCAAGATATTGGGTCGTATGAAGGCATTGTCTTGGGGCGGGGGTGGAGGCCAATTTTGTCGAATGACAATATCAGTGGCGGACACAGAACTAAAACGGGAGGGCTGGCGACTGAAATGTTTTTCTAAAAATTTAACACCTTCAAAATAGTTGGACGGGGTGTAGGCGTGAATTATAAAGACCTAAGAAAAATCACCCAACGAGGGTGGGCGGAGAGGCGTCAGAAATTTCCCCACGAAATTTAAATCACCTCGGGTAGATACAAACACCACACAATCCTGCTTCAACGGTTTGATGCGGTGGTTTATTTTGCCGACTGATGAGGCTAAAATTAATATTTTAGCACCTTCAATGCAAAACAGCTTGACGTGGGGGAGGGGGAGAGGAATAGACCGTTATCACGGCACAGTCATCTTGTTTTTCTTCAATACAAATCCACGTAACCAAACCGAGGCTGGAAGGGAAAATAGTCTGGTCCCTTTTCATGCATTGAGAGTTAGCCCTACAATCTTACTTGTGTATACAGGGAACCATCCAAAGATGGCAGCGGCATTATAAATATCTATAATTGGGGGATGTCACACTCCATTTTGACTACATTTTGCTTTGCTCAGACCATACTGATCGAAACGTCGAGTTGTAACCGCCAGTTCTTTTCAGAACTAATCAGTGGCGCACCCAGGATTTGATTGGGGGGGGGGGGGCTCAAAATATTTTTATTTGAAATCCAATATGGGGGAGAGACATGGCTGACCCAAACCATAACCGCTGGCGCGGCTGCAGCCATGTCCCTAGTCGTGCTCGTCAGTGAACCTACGGCACATGTTAAATGTTTCCTGGTGGTTTCTAGTCATAAAAAGAAGACATTATGGCATGATTCGGACTCGTAGGGTTTTACCTTCCATATAATTTCCTCCTCTTGATGTAAAGAACTTGAGCTTGTTTCGTCTGCAAGATTTCTATAGTTAAATACTTTCATTGCGTGGACGTAAAGTTTGTGATCATTCCGGGCGGAGCTAAATTTTTTCAAACACGAATTTGGCGGCAAAACCAAATCCCAATATTATACAATCGGTGTTTGCTAAAAGAGTGTCACATAATCTTTGTAAATTAAAACCCAATCCTGGGCCATTGTGTACAAACTGGAAAGGAGTTGATTATAATGCGGGCGTGTTTAAATTTTACGAGTAACCTCAACGACAGTCAACGACCTCAACAAGAGAAACGGACAACAGAAAATGAAAATAAAATTCAGTAAAGCTGCTCCCTGATCAGGGTGCACCATGGCAGGGGGGGGGGGGAGAGAATGTGTAAAAATGTTTGTTATATATACTGGTGGCCCTTCAAGCTTACATGCACATGCATACGCAACGCCGTAAAATATAATAGTGAGTGGAATAAATGGAAAACTTTTGGAGGGGAGCTTGAGTCTCCTGAGTCCCCATCCCTTGTACCACTGCCCTATACTCCTTGCCGAACTCCTCTGTAGACAAGACTTGGGCTCAGATTTTGCTCTCTTTCCTGGCTCCTTCTTTAAAAAAAAACAAAAAACATCAGCGGGCCCTTGGGCTCGCGCCCCCCAAGCCCCCCTTGGGTGCGCCACTGGAACTAATTGCTACTCAAAAGAGAATTTCACATGGTGTCACCACAATTAGTCTTATATATCCTCTTCACCCCATGCAAAGCTACAAGTTTTACCTAATGAATTTATGATGCAACATGGACAACTATTGCTTGTCATTTGACACCTTAGAACAAACTGTAAATAAATAATTAGACATTGCCAAGCAAGGGCGGAACTAGGAATTGTCGAAGAATGGGGAGTCCAAATCTGGCGCCCTCAACATTTCTGAATTTCTTTAAAAAAAAATAATGTGTCAAAATAATGAAATACCAGAGCCGCACGACTTTGTGAAATACATGTAGATAGCGCCCTCTGTTGTTTGCTTGTCTCGGTTTTTGGTCCATGTCAAAATGTTGACGTCCTATGTGTAAACGTAAACAGTTACGTGGAACCAGAAGTACAGAACCATTGCCAAAGTGATTGATGGTGGAAGTGTTACTACCTAGGCCTCCCTGTACTGTAGTTACATTAAATTTATCAAACCCTCTTCAGTCCTGTAGATGAGTATTCGAGGTGAGTAATGTTTTTTCTCTCGATATTCTCAGCTAAAACGTTTGTTTGAAGTCTGGTTTTGCATGGCGGTCTTCGAGAATCACCATATGTTTGTGCGTAAGCAGGTAAGCCGTAAATTTCCAGGTGTCACTGTCACTGTCAGTAGAATACATCATGGAGGATCAGGATTGAAATTGAATCAATCGTTGTGTGCCCGGAAGAAGGATGTAACGAAAGTGTGACCGGCAACAAAAGGTCGTTAATGTGCAAAATTGTGTTTCAAGAAAACTGAGTGTGAAAGTTTGGTCGTTTTCCTGCCATTTATAAGTACATTTGTAGGAAAATTAAATTCCGCATGGGAATAGGAAAACATGTCTTGGGAGTAATTCTAGCAACAAATATATAACACCATGGAGGAAGGAAATACATTTCCTTCCTCCATGATAACACTAACAGTTTATGCCCTACTTTTTTTTCAAAGGAACCATTTTATTTGCGGCCTACGACCTTCTGCTGGGACAAAAAGTTGTACTTTGTGTGCCCGGAAGAAGGTCGTAGAGCCTTACAACTTCTTCTGGGCACACAACAAAATTGTCAATGCGGATTATGTGAAATGTCCGATCCTAATATAAAAAGCATCAAGCTGGATTCGGCGTCAAAGCCTACATCTCAAGGCATCAAGGGTTCTTCTATGACCACAACGAGTAAAAATAGCGGACAATAACATGTGAAATAGGGCTAAATATCTAGAGGAAGCGTTAATGTGATTCACAAATATTTTTTTGGAATTTCTAAAAGTCTTTTTACCATGAAAAAAATGTATATTTAAACTTGACAAACGTTAACACTAACTCCCTAGACAACAAAGCCAGTTGGAGGATTTTGAAGGATTTGTATTGTTTTAGTAGAATGCCTAGGGAGTTAGGGTTAACGTTTTACGGCAAGCATTTTGCAGAAATGGTACAGTCTTATGCACATGGCCGAACAGGGAAGAGGAAAATGGTCGCCGTAAAATGTTAACGTTTGTCAAACTTAAATAAGCAATTTTCATGGTAATAAGTCTTTTATAAATGTAGGCCTTGATGCCGAATCCAGCCCTTGATGCCGCAAATCCGTCCTTGACGCTTTTTAGTAGGACCCGAAATGTCAAATGATGATGATGAAATTTAATACCAGAAATATTATTACTACGGGTAGAATGTCAAACCCACCCGCCATTTTTTCTTGTTCATTGTAACTAATAATGTAATCTTACCTACCCAGTGAGGTGGAGAACATTTAAACCCTCCTACAATCAGTGCAATTTTTGAAACAACCCATTCAGGCCACTCCAAGCCATTAGCTGTTGCCAGTGGCCTCCTATGGTTACCCTTCTGTGCACTGTCACACCACTGAGATTGCAGGGTAAAGTGGTCTCCCATTGATACATTGCAGGCCATACTAATATGTTCAAACATTTACAGTGGCCTTGGGTGGCACACAGTTGATTTTGTAAGATTACTTGGAAAGGACAGCAGGCTTGTACATGTATGTACTGAAGGTTGCTAAAGAGCAGAATTTAGTGGATCAGAGTGGCCTCCATGTGTAGGAGGGTTAACCCTCCTACACATGGAGGCCACTCTGATCCACTAATAGACATACATACAAATTATTCCAGAATATTTAGCGGTGGCTCCAGAAATGAAATGGGAGGAGTGGGAACGATATTGTACATATCTAGGGAATTGGGCGACCCTCCATTCATGATATTCAGTCAGTTCATATAGTGTTAGTCACTTTGTAAAGTTTGTTTTTCAATTTATTAAAATTATATACAGTAATAAACATAGCGTTAAATAGTTAATATAATATACTGAACAGCAAAAGAAACGTTGTGATTTTAAATCGTTGACATAACTCAACCACAAGAGTTTTACATGTATCGTTTTCGGGAAATATGCAGTCTAACATCATTCTGAATCATGACTGTGCCTGAAAATCCTATAGGCGGATGGAATGCGACTTGAATGGTTTTCAAAGTGTACGTTACAAAATATACCTGTTGATATCTTGTATTCATACGACGTTTCTTTTGCTGTTCAGTATAATTTAAAAAAATATTATAATAAGGCTCCATAGTAAATAGAAAATATAGGACTACTCCAAGAATTTGGCTTCTAAAACAGTTATCATGGCAACAGTATCTGGGAGTAGCCTGTGAGCATTCCCCGGGAATTATACCCATGACAGAGGAATAGGCCATGTGTCTGAATATGTGTACCCGAGCCGTCACTCACGAGTATAAACATTTAAAAAAAACTTTATTTTCAATATCTTTTTCAGGTCATACAATAGATAGTTGCTCAGTTTTTAAATATTTTGGAGAGTCTGTATCTGAAGTCAACATTCGTCAGCAGTGGTCACTCTATATTTATCGAGACAAGATTCGCTTTCAAGATGAGACGAGCAGGACGTGAGTACTTCTTTCGGAAAGAATGTCGAATCCGACCGCCACTTTTTAAGGGTTTTGGCGGGATTCTTTTGCAACCACTAACCAGTTAAAAAATTATTCTATTGATTTTTGGGGGTCTCGATATCGTAATCGAATAATAAAAGGTATCGAGATATTCGATATTATCGTGTTATCACCCAAGCTTATATACATTGGCAAGCATATAGAGATTTGGACGGAATTTGACCCTTGCAGTCATAGAATGGTTAATGAAATTCTTGTGCCTTGATTTTTTTTCCCTTCACCGACATAATGTATTTTTTTTCTGTCCATATAACATGTGTAGTGGAGTCAAGTGGGAACCACACATATTCAGATTATAATGCCTTGGATGACGAGAATGAACAGCTAGTCGCTGGACTGCACAATAAAGTCTCGGCTCTCAAATCGGTCAGTATCTTGCAGGACTGTGCTTTATCAGGATTCTTCCTGATTTTTTTTTACAAATCTCCCTTGCCTCAGAATGTGTTTGAAAGAAGAGAAGTAGCCACCAAGGAAAGAAAGAAGTAGCCTGTATTGTTGTCCAAACCTCGAGTTTCTTGTTTGTGGGGATGTGGAGAGTCTGTAAATCCTCCAAAATTAAACATCCAGGAGGTTCAGGGGGGCTTTGTCCTTTAGACCAAACGGACACCCAGGCCTGCTACCCGTTTTTCCGGATTTGAATATTTCTCTAAGGGAATTATTTAAGATTTTTTTTTTCAACTATGCAGTTGTCAATCGACATCGGGACAGAAGTGCGAGATCAGAATACTTTCCTGAAACAGATGGTAAGTGTATGAAGCCTTGAATGTCATTCTTGTAGGGGCAAGGCCACTGTTCCTGAGTAAAGGGCACTTCCATTAGAATATCAGAATATCTATGGGAACATTTGTAAGGGGTACAAAGGCCAAGACCAGGGCAACAGAGGCCATGGCCTCCCTGGAATCTGTAAAACTCCAGGCCTAATGAGTCAAGAGAACATCCACTAGAATATCAGAATATCTATAGGAACATTTGTAAGGGGTACAAAGGCCAAGACCAGGGCAACAGAGGCCATGGCCTCCCTGGAATCTGTAAAACTGCAGGCCTAATGAGTCAAGAGAACATCCACTAGAATATCAGAATGTCTATGGGAACATTTGTAAGGGGCACCAAGGCCAAGACCAGGGCAACAGAGGCCATGGCCTCCCTGGAATCTGTAAAACTCCAGGCCTAATGAGTCAAGAGAACATCCACTAGAATATCAGAATGTCTATGGGAACATTTGTAAGGGGCACCAAGGCCAAGACCAGGGCAACAGAGGCCATGGCCTCCCTGGAATCTGTAAAACTCCAGGCCTAATGAGTAAAGAGAACATCCATTAGAATATCAGAATGTCTATGGGAACATTTGTAAGGGGCACCAAGGCCAAGACCAGGGCAACAGAGGCCATGGCCTCCCTGGAATCTGTAAAACTCCAGGCCTAATGAGTCAAGAGAACATCCACTAGAATATCAGAATGTCTATGGGAACATTTGTAAGGGGCACCAAGGCCAAGACCAAGACCAGGGCAACAGAGGCCATGGCCTCCCTGTAATCTGTAAAACTCCAGGCCTAATGAGTCAAGAGAACATCCACTAGAATATCAGAATGTCTATGGGAACATTTGTAAGGGGCACCAAGGCCAAGACTTGGCCTCCCAGGAATCTGTAAAACTCCAGGCCTAATGAGTCAAGAGAACATCCACTAGAATATCAGAATGTCTATGGGAACATTTGTAAGGGGCACTAAGGCCAAGACCAGGGCAACAGAGGCCATGGCCTCCCTGGAATCTGTAAAACTCCAGGCTTAATGAGTCAAGAGAACATCCACTAGAATATCAGAATGTCTATGGGAACATTTGTAAGGGGCACCAAGGCCAAGACCAGGGCAACAGAGGCCATGGCCTCCCTGGAATCTGTAAAACTGCAGGCCTAATGAGTCAAGAGAACATCCACTAGAATATCAGAATGTCTATGGGAACATTTGTAAGGGGCACCAAGGCCAAGACCAGGGCAACAGAGGCCATGGCCTCTGTGAAATTCCAGGCATGATGTAGGAATGGGAAAACCAGTAAGGAAAGTAAAGGAAATTACCGGTAAGACACAAACGATGCATGTCGAACTATCAAAAATATTACAATTTTCTTGTTGATTTTCAGGACGATGATTTTGATTCAACCGGCGGATTCTTGCAATCTACGATGGGTAGACTATCCAAGATGGCACGGTCCGGACACAACTGTTACCTTTGCTATCTCCTCCTGTTCTCCTTCTTCGTGTTCTTCGTCATCTACCTTATCATGAAGTTCAGATGATGTCAGTAGAGGGCGCCAGACAACTGAGTCCAATGAAGGGTTGTCATGGAAAATTACTTCACAAAGACTGTACTTCGAAATGGCTTCTCATGAGACAATGCGCAACATCGATGATGATGATGTCAATAGAGGGCGCCAGACAGCCCTGCTGCCCATAATGTGGAAATTACATCATAAAATTTAACTCTAAGATCGCTTTTAAGGAGAAACCTCAATGTGGCTGAACATCATTGTAATGTTCAGATGAAGTCAACAGAGGGCGCTAGATGAATTTTAACTTTTTAAGATTGCTTATAAGGATGAGGTCAATAGAGGGCGCCAGATGACAGAGTCCAATAAAGGGTTGTCATGGAAATTTCATCATTAAAACTAAACTCCAAGATTGCTCCACATGCTCAACATCAGATGTGTATAGAGGGCGCCAAACACCCAAATCCAATTAAAGGGACAATTTCATCACGATCAACAGGGCATGGAATTGGAGTGCTAATTTTAGATTATCCCAGTGACTGAAAATAATACCCCACACGATAAGGTCATATTACTGATTCTTTGTTAATTTTATCCCTCCAAATTACCTTGAAAATGTTAATTTTAATGTGGATAAACGCACAAGAAAAAGACAAATAAAAAAAATAAACAATGTCTGTCAACCTTTGTATTTGTTAGTTTTGTTTTAATGCTTGTAACAGAAAATATGACCAATGAGGGGTCATGGGTCATGGTCACTTGAGGTACTCGCTAATGGTGCCCAGACAATTTCAATCCTATGAGCATTCTATGATTGCCTGGGTACCATTGTAAGGCAGAAGGGGTCGTGGTCACCTAGGGTACTCGCTAATGGTACCTAGACAATCTTCAATCCAATGTACGTTTGAGGACTTTCATGACTACCTGGGTACCATTGGACCCATTCTGCGAAAATACAGGTGATATTTTTTTGTTAACAAATCCATTTTTATAGGTTTCCTTTCCTCTGTTTTCCTAGTATTATAAGGAGCGATTGCAAAAAATAGGGGCAGGTTTGGTTTCAATCGTTTGAATTGTTGCTATTTTATATTAAAAAGGTTTGTTGATGTGTAACTAGAAACACACATTTTTGGGGTGGGGCCTTATTTCTGAACGAGAGTAATTACATAAATGGGTAATCACAATTTTTTTTTTCGAAAACAAGTTGTGTGAAATGGCCATTGATTGTATGCAAATTCTCCTCGTTCATCCTAGGAAGAAAAAATAAGCAGGTGACTATACAGATGACGCCAAAAGAGGGCGCTATAACTTGTCAGTGGAGGAATTAAATGCACGTGTACTGACTATTTAACTTGCAAACGTGCACCATTGGCCATACCAATGAATAAATGTAGTTGTGAAAATGACGTTAAAAATGTCAAAAACAAAATCGAAGACAAGTTTGGCTGATCAGATTGCGGCTCTTAATAATCCAGCATCAAGTTTCGATCCCGAGGATGCTTCAGATACAGGTTTGTACAAAATAAAACTCGAATTTCATACCGATTTTGTTGTGGAAAATCTGTGCATGCTGTTTCCTTAACCAGCTATGGATATTTTTTGTTGCTGAACCGAACCAAATACCATTACATTACATTACATTACATTACATTAATATTTATAATGCGCTTTTCCCAGGAGGCTCAAAGCGCGTACAAATATAAAATGATACTTAAATATACTTACAATAAAATAGTTACATTAAAATTAACAGTTGAAACAATGATTACAAAATAATACAAAGGTAGGAAAATTATACAAAGAGATGCGTTTTCAAAGATTTTTTGAAATTATTTATAGAGGTAGAAGATCTAACTGAGATCGGGAGATTATTCCATGCACGGGAGGCACATACAGTGAAAGTTCTGTCACCGGCCCGTACTCTTGTTCTAGGATATTCAAGTCGTAGGATATCATCTCCAGATCTCAAGTTATTTCTTCTTGGAACATATTTTAACAAGCAGTTTGATAAATAGATTGGGGCAAGGTTATGAAAGGATTTGTAGACAAATAACAGATGCTTGAACATTATTCTTTGTTGTATTGGTAACCAGTGTAGCGAATGCATTAAGGGTATGGGATCATGCTTTCGGTTGACGGCAAAAACTAAACGTGCGGCCCAGTTTTGTAACCGCTGCAGTCGTTGGATGTGTACATTGGGTACAGAAGATAACAAACCATTACAATAATCAAGCCGTGAAAGTACCAATGAACGAACGGCATGATGACACGTAGATTCATCCATGAACTTGCGGGCACGTGATATATTGCGAAGATAGTAATTGACAGTTTGTGATATATGTAATATATGGGAAGACATGGACATAGCCGAGTCAAAGAATGCACCTAGGTTCCTGACAGATTCAGATGGGTGAATAGAAGAATTTCCAATAGTAATGGAAATATCGGGGATAAGTTTGAGATTATGGGAGGAAGCAGCGACAAAGAATTCTGTTTTATCATCATTTAGTTTAAGCTTATTAACAGTCATCCAAGTTTTAATGTCTGAGATGCATTTTTCAAGTTTAGAGATTGCACGATTCATCTCACCGGGTACATTAGGGTTGAATGATATATATAATTGTGTATCATCAGCATATATATGATAAGAAATTTGGTGGTGCCGTGCTATATCACCAACAGGAAGGGTTTAAACAGTGTAACCTAGTGGACCAAAGACAGAGCACTGTGGTAAGCCATAATCAGCAATAAATGGTGCTGACAATTCACCAGCAATATCAACCTGACTGGTCCAACCCTTAAGATATGAGTGGAACCAGTCAAGTGCAACCCCTCTTATGCCAATTCTGGATGATAAACGCGAAAGTAATATGCTATGATCAATTGTATCAAATGCAGCTGAAAGATCTAATAATACTAGGAGGGTAACTTGATTTGAATTAAGGGAAAACATGATATCATTTATGATTTACATGTAGAAAGCCTAATTTTCTTTCGCCATCCATAAGTATCATCTTTATTTCTCACAATGATTTAAAGGGTTTGTCAGCTGGGACTTGAGTTATTTATTTATTATTAATCAACCATAATATTTTTGCCAAATCTGCAAATAGGGGAATATATTTATAACAATTAATATAAGGCCAAGAGAATGAAAGTCATATAGATTTGCGTCCGGGAAATTTCGAAAACACATGAGGCTTTTTTTCATTATTCATTATTTCCATTGATCATTAATAACAGCGCAATCAGGGTAGAATGTCGTATCTGGCCGCCACTATTTTTCATTAAATATAACCAATAAAATAATCTTACCTACCTGGTAAGGTGGAGAACATATGGATGATGATGGACATACATGTAGTATGTACTTCAAATTATTCCAGGATATTTATTTCATGAAAAATCAGGCATTTTTGGTATATGATGACTTCCTCAGTCATGTCAGTCTGATCTTGTAAACTCCACAATTAGTGACCAACACAGTCATTGTACATGCGTAGTGGCAACTATAATAGGATCCTTCTATTTTCTGAAGGGGAGGATTTTTTTTAGAAGGGAAATCAAGTCCGAAAACCATCATAAAAGTGGATTTTAAAGATAATTTTCATTTTCTGTACCACCAAAAATGTATAGAATGATTTTTTAACTGGTTAGTGGTTGCAAAAAAAATCAAAAAAATCCCTTAAAAAGTGGCGGCCGGATATGACATTCTTTCCCGCAATCACAACACAAGATGTTTCTTCTAATCTGTGTACGTACGTGCATCATTATACGTGCGGGCCGCACACACAGGCATACTAGGCTCAACAGCGAACGTGTTGTGCATGTGAAGGCGGTACAGTTGCAGGTGCGGATCAGACGGAGTTTACCATACAGTTTTACTAGTGCGATGCGACCTTTTTTGTGAACGACGTATGCGGGACTAAGACTGTAAGAGAACATGTGCTAATGATTATAGCGCACATACTGGTAGAAATTTGCTAAAAACTTCGTTTTACTGATGTGGATGATTTGGAACTAAATTTGTTTGGTGGAAATACCTTTTTTGTGCAAATAATGATTTTTTTTGCAAATAATGAAACATTTAGGTGGTAGCTTTCGGGACATGCGGGCGGTGGACGCAAATCTATGACTTTCATTCTCATGGCCTAATAAATAAAAAGTCTAGCCTGGGGAGGGGAGTGGAGGGTCTGGAGTGGAGGGGGCGTCTTATTTATGTGAGTAGAATAAAATAAGTAGATATTACCATGTACTTAACAACAAAGGGAAACATTGTCTGAAACTGAACCAATTAGTTCTTAGCTAGTATTGATTTAACATGCCATTAACCCTAACCACCCCAAATCCATCAAAATCCTCCAAGGGGCACTTTTTGGGAAAAATTCAGCACTGTTGGAAACTGGTACTATCAGTATCACCTCTTCAAATGGGGCAAAATTACTACCTGACAAGCAGTACAGGCCATAAGTGCTGAATGTGAATTGAAAGATCAACGAAAATGCATTTTGAAGATAAGGGCATGTTTCCAAAAGTGCACTGATGGATTTTGGAGGAGTCAGGAAGGTTCCTAGCCAGAATACCTAGGGGGGTTAGGGTTAATTTATTGATTTGTGTCTAATATAATAAGCTTGGGCGATATGGAATTTTTTCATCCACGATACATGTATGTCGGCAAATATATATCGCGATTTTCAATATTTATGCATGATTGCTTTAGAGCCGATAACCACAGGTATGTACCCCTCTACAAGCATCACAATGAATCACATATTCGCTTGCATAGTGTGTATGTAATTCTGAAGTAGTTCGCTTTTGTTTGTCACAGCTGAAAAGACTGTTTCCATAAAATTTCTGACTTGACTCACAATGGCGATTTTTTTTGTTTTTATCACGATATATTGCTGTAATCGCGATTTGCCGATATCTCGATAACTTGAAAAGGTTCTCGATATCGTAATCGAATAAATAAAAAAAAGGTATCGCAATATTCGATATTATCGTTTTATCACCCAAGCTTAATGTCTAAATTTAAATAAAAAAAAAAAATAATAATCCTTCACCATTTCACAGAAACCAGAGCCCAGCTTGATGACTTTGATGATGAAGTCGACGAGGCGGATATTGAAGTCCATCCCAGTAAACTCAGAAAGAAGAATTTAAAGCTCTTGGCCGATGACGACAAACGATACGCAGGACAGGCCACATCAAGGAAGAACTTGGACACTTGGGAAGGTTTGTTAAAAGCCAGACACAAACTATTGCAGGCCTCTCAGCGAAACCTATAAAACCTATAAAAACATATTTCAAAATGGGAACCTTTATTTCCCCCAAAAAATCTGTATTAACTGATAAAAACCTATATTTTTAATATCCTGCAACACTTTCAACTTCCTCATAAAATCCTCATGGCTTTGAAATAAAATTACTTCTTAAGTATAAAGAGATGAAGCCAAAACAGTAGCCAAACTGTAATATGTGTACCGCTCTTAGATTTTCTGCCGGACAGGGTATGGGTAATGTACTTTGTTGCAAAAAGTACTCAGAAGGTAGGCAATTTACCAAAAACATGTTACTTAACACTGCATAATCACGGGAAAATATATAAAAAGCCTATAAAAGCCTATATTTTGTGATAGGCAGAGATTTTGGCCAAACCAGCAAAAACGATTAACTGAAATTTCACAAACCCTAACCCCCCTACAAGTATACTACTCAAAACAATTTAGGGAACACCGGATTTTTAACATCAAATAGGTTTGAAATGTTCCATGAACCGGGATTTTCATCGATAGCTTTGCGATAGTTGAGATAAACACATGGTGTTATCGCAAACCGAAACGATTTAACAGATTTGTTGGATACCAGCCGAACTTCTAAACAAAATGTGCGCATTTTGGCTGGTCGTCTGTTTTAATATTTTTTATAGTAAAAATATACTACTCAAAACAATTTAGGGAACACCAGATTTTTAACATCAAATAGGTTTGAAATGTTCCATGAACCGGGATTTTCATTGGCAACCCCCTCTCTCTTTCAGTAGTCATGTCATGAAATGTGTAATCACTACATGCATCATTTATCATCTGTTTCATTGTGCAGTTGTTTCTCATCAATTCTGTGAAACATTGTGTTTATCTGAAATAAATGATCTTGCTTTAACTGAGATTATTCCGGTGTTCCCTAAATTGTTTTGAGTAGTATATTTCGTAGGCACCCTCCTGAATGCAACACAATGCAACAACAGAAACCTATGCAGGCTGCTCAATGCAACAAGATCCACCAGCTAGAACAATGGTTTCTTTTGTTCTCTGCTGAATGCAACACAATGCAACAACAACAGAGAAGTGTGCAGGGCTGCTCAATGCAACAAGATCCACCAGCTAGAACAATGGTTTCTTTTGTTCTCTACTGAATGCAACACAATGCAATGTTCAACAACAGAGAAGTGTGCAGTGCTGCTCAATGCAACAAGATCCACCAGCTAGAACAATGGTTTCTTTTGTTCTCTACTGAATGCAACACAATGCAATGTTCAACAACAGAGAAGTGTGCAGTGCTGCTCAATGCAACAAGATCCACCAGCTAGAACAATGGTTTCTTTTGTTCTCTACTGAATGCAACACAATGCAATGTTCAACAACAGAGAAGTGTGCAGTGCTGCTCAATGCAACAAGATCCACCAGCTAGAACAATGGTTTCTTTTGTTCTCTACTGAATGCAACACAATGCAATGTTCAACAACAGAGAAGTGTGCAGTGCTGCTCAATGCAACAAGATCCACCAGCTAGAACAATGGTTTCTTTTGTTCTCTACTGAATGCAACACAATGCAATGTTCAACAACAGAGAAGTGTGCAGGGCTGCTCAATGCAACAAGATCCACCAGCTAGAACAATGGTTTCTTTTGTTGTCTGCTGAATGCAACACAATGCAACAACAACAGAGAAGTGTGCAGGGCTGCTCAATGCAACAAGATCCACCAGCTAGAACAATGGTTTCTTTTGTTCTCTACTGAATGCAACACAATGCAATGTTCAACAACAGAGAAGTGTGCAGGGCTGCTCAATGCAACAAGATCCACCAGCTAGAACAATGGTTTCTTTTGTTCTCTGATGAGGGCAACAAGATGAAACAACTTTTTTACATTTGTTGCATCTTATTGCATTGAGCGTGGTCAGGGCTAATCAGTAATTCCATAAGGCTTGCCCAAATAATACTACTAATAATAATGTGGACTTATATGGCGCACGTTTCCACCAAACTGGTGCTCAAGGCGCATTATATTATTACCCCTACTCATCAGGCTCATAAATCATTCCTGAAACCATCTCAGCTCCCTGGGAGTATACAGCTCAATTGCTGCCATTACAGCACATATAGGGCTAATCAAAACACAACAACCAACTCTGCCCTCACAGGTTACCCATTTACCCCTGGGTGGAGAGAAGCAATTATGGTAAAATGTCTTGCTCAAGGACACAAGCACCATGGTCGCGGTCGGGATTCGAACCCACATTCTGACGACTCGGCCATCAGAACACAAATCTGATGCACTAAACCAACGATGGTCTAAACCAACAAACAAATTTCAAAATCTTGCCCAAGTCAACCCCAATATATCAAAATCAGGGGGTACATAGGTCTGTTCCCAGAAACCAATAATGTATATTTCCGTTGAAAACCATGCCTTTTAAGTTGTTTTCTATTATCTTGCATTTCTATGGTAATATTTGTAGCTTTTCATGGTGAAAAAGGATAAGTAAAGACTGTTTATGGTGACACCATGTGAAATTCTCAAATTGAGTAGTAATTAGTTCTGAAATTAACTGGAGGTTACAACTCCCGAGTTGGTAACTAATTCCTCTTCATTTCCTCAGATGGCGTCATACACAAAAATGGGGAAGAGAGCACCCAATCTAGTGATGAAGAGATGTATGCGCATTCTGACGACGCCGTGTCCGAGGACGAGGAACCAGACACCGATGATGAGCGCACCACCGAGAGCATCCGAGACCGCTTCAGGCGGATCCAGAATCAGATGGAGGAGACATCCTCGGAGTCGGAGGAGAATGAGAGATCAGACGGTGATGAAGAAGATGTTGCCGATGATGACATTGATGATGATGATGATGATGATGATGATGATGATGATGATGATGAAGATGGGGAGGAGTATCTTGGCAACGAGGAGACGGAGAGTGGAGTGAAAGCCTTCTCCGAAGTCAGCATCGCTGAGGAGGTCGCCAAAGGCAGCGCTACCAAGACACAACTTAGTAAATTAAAATCCCATGTTTTTGGTTGTCCTTGTGCCGAATAACCGAATATTTGAATTTTCAATCGATGGTTCGAATATCCGGTTGGTTTTTTCCGGTTCGAATATTCGAAGAAAAGATTTTGTTGTTGAATTATTATGATTTTTTTTATTGGCGCTTCCATCATTATCCGTCCCCCCCTCCCAATCATCCTCTCGTCTACATTTGGTATCCACCTAGCAAGTCCATCTTAGTCTGGGTGACAATATGTTTAGTACATTTTTTGGCCCCACCATATTGTGCGTGCTCGTTTTATCACGTGGCGCAATTTACAATCGGCAGCCTTCGAATATCGAATATTCAAAAATCCGCATATCCGGTTACAAAATTATTCGAAAATGCACTGCCCTACTTGTCATGTCATCTTCAGACCCTGCATTACATGTACCTCACCATCTTAGAAAAAAAAAAATTTTAGAAACAAGATTTTAAGGAAATAAGTGGAACAACATAAGATTTCTTATTTTTGTGTATTTATTTTTTTTGCACAGCATTGTGGGATGCATTCATGGAGGGCCGGATTAAGGTACAGAAAGCACTGACGATAGCCAATCAGCTTCCGTCCCACGACAAGCAGCCAGCGTTCATCGAAAGCGGTGGTAGCATAGTCCAGGAGGCGCTTCGTTCAAGTAGGTTTTGTAATTAATGCTGGGATCTGTTTTAGAGCTTGTGGAATTCTCTGGACTTTATAACTTCCCACGTAAATGCCTGGATTTATTTATTTATTTATTTATTTATTTATTTATTTATTTTTTTTTTTTAAACATTTTTTTTCCCTATGCTATCATTGTATATTGTTTGTATTCATGTTTTTTCTTTGTTTCCGAGCCTTGAGCGCCCAGCAGGGTGGATACGTGCACGCTACAAATCTTTATTATTATTAGGGAAGACATTGAATTCTAACCTGCAGTTAAACCTTGGGGTACCTCGAGGTACCACAAGGTACATGCCTGCTGAAAAGTAAGGAGCTCATTATCTACGGGTCACTGCACATTCTTGGTTTCATCATAGGCATCTTCATGGCCTGTGCTGGAGCTGGCAGATCCAACCAGCAGCACAAAGGACCATTATCTCACCATAATCCCCTACTAATCCATTGTAAGTTGTCAAAAGGTTGAGTAAGTCCTTTGTGTTTGGATTTTGGGAGGGTCATGCCTTTAATCCCATAATCAGCAGTTTCGCCTCTTCCATTATTGATTATTCATGGCTCCAGCTCTTCCATTCATAAACTCTGGAGACCCAAGTTACCTTGTGGTACCTCGAGGTACCCCAAGGTTTAACCGCAGGTTAGAATTTGATGTCTTCCCTTATTGTTACTGAGGAGTGACTAGTCTACTGGTGTAGCCTCATGAACGCAGATAACAAGATGTGATTGCAATGCCGCAGTCCTCCCTATCCCCTGGATACCAGCTACACCCTGCCTCCTCCCTTCTCCCTTCTCCCCCAAAAAATAAATAAATAAAAAGCCCACAAAAAGTAAAAAACATTTCTTTTAGGTGGGAAGCTTAGACAGCATTCTTCAACATTTTGTAAATTTGTAAATCAAAAAATGAGTTTTAAGTTTGCAACTTATACAACATCGGTGAAAGTCCATAACTGAGATTTTTGTTTTAATTATCCAATTTGTAATTACCAAAATCTAAAAACAACAAATAATAAAATGTTTTAATAATTACAGTTTTCAAGTTGGAAGTTTAGAGAGAAATTACAGATTCTTAAAAAACCCAAATTTGAAAATGCTAAATAATTAAAAAGTTTCTTAAGTTTTCAAATTTAGCAATATCATTGAGGGTCCATAACTGAAATATCCTGGAAAAAAACCAAAATGCTAAAAAGATTGGATTGTCAAGAGTAAGATCCTTGTCCATCGATTGGCCGAGAAAAACATGCCATAGTTATGGATTACCTTTGATCCATATCTACTCCCGAGTAACTGCAAGTTTTCCGCCAACTTTTCGCACAGGTAGCCAACAGCTCCGGAAACTTCTGAAAAAACTCATTGATCTACAACAGGCGTTGTTGCTAGGTAACCAATCTACGCAGCATATCGTGGAGGGCAAACAACAGAAAGACGAAGACAGGTACAGATGACTAGGTTAATTTGATTACTTATTGCAGTATAAGGCCCACCCCCCAAAAAAGTCTCCAGTTTCTGGTCATCGGTCGGCTTCAAAATCGGTGTGGTGACGTGCTTTTTTTTCGGCCATCTTTTTTTTTTTGGCCAACAGGGAAATGTGTGAAACATTGTATACGCAGGGACCAAATTTCCTATATACAAAGTATAGTGGCAAAGAGAGGCCTCGCAAATCGGGCAAGCGTTCATACCCCTATGTGAAAAAAAGTCGTTTAACCCTCCTATGCCCAGGCTGAAATTTGGCCCAGTAAGCACCGCACCCACAGACAGTCACTTGAGTATTTTTGGTTGCATTGCCAATTGTTCACACATGTGTATTTTTGTGCTGGAGTTAGTGGCAAAGTCAAACACACTTGTGTATGTCCTACATAAGTTATATGCAGAGTCACACAGAGCTGTGTATATACTGCATAAGTTAGCAGCATACTCGTATACAGTTGAGTGGTTTTGGTTTGACCTCCTACCATAGCCACATGTCCTTACATTTATTTGAGTGCACTGCACAAAGTCAATGGGTTGGGAGTTACACACAAATTTTGAGTGTCTTTGATTGTTGAACCTATAGGAGGATTAAAGCACAGCATGGCAGAATTCCAATCGATCCAGCAAAAAAAAATTTTGGCTGCAATTGCACATTGTTTCATAGCACAAAAAAAAGAAAATTAAAAATGCAGACGCGTGGGTCTGAGGTGAAACTGGAGACTTTTTTGGCCGGCCTTACTGTTCTTTTAAGCAGTTACAATAAATGCACAATAAATGATACCTGTGGTATCTTCAGTGACGAGGATGTTACGAGTTCAGATGACGATGACGATGGCGACTCCGCTCCCCGGAAACAGTCGCAGAAACCGGAAGCCGCCGGGCAGCTCAAGAGGAAAGCAGACGTCAAGGACATCGAGGGATTCCTCGCTAAACGCCACAAGGACTTTGAAGGCTTTCAGAACGACACGATCCAGAAATGGCACGACAAGACCAAGCTGGCTACTAGTAAACAGAGCTCAAAGGTAAACTGGGTTTTTTTGGTTTTTTTTTGGTCTGGTCCCCTGACCCACAATCGGTCCCCTGACCCACAATCAATAAAATTCCACATTCTGACAACTCGGCCATCAGAACACAAACTTGTCTGATGCCCAAATAATAATAATAATAACGTGGACTTATATAGCGCACGTATCCACCAAACTGGTGCTCAAGGCGCATTGTATTATTACACCTGCTCATCAGGCTCATAAATCATTCCTGAAACCATCTCAGCTCCCTGGGGAGTATACAGCTCAATTGCTGCCATTACAGCGCATATAGGGCTAATCAAACACAACAACCAACTCTGCCCTCACAGGTACCCATTTACTCCTGGGTGGAGAGAAGCAATTATGGTAAAGTGTCTTGCTCAAGGACACAAGCACCATGGTCGCGGTTGGGATTTGAACCCACATTCTGACGACTCAGCCATCAGAACACAAATCCGATGCACTAAGCCGCTCGACCATGGCACTCCTAGATCGCTCGGCACTTGATACAAGACTAAGCGTGTCTGCAATTTCTGTGTTTCGGGCAGAGACTTATGGCCAAATCCGGATTATTTAATATGTCCCTAATAAAATCATTAGTGTCATGGCCGAGCGGTTAAGTGCATTGGACTTGTATTCTGATGGCCAAGTTGTCAGAATGTAGGTTCAAATCTTGGCCACTACCATGGTGCTTGTGTCCCTGAGCAAAACACTTAACTATAATTGCTTCTCTTCACCCAGGAGTATAAATGGGGACCTTTGAGGGCTGCGTACTCCTCAGGGAGTTGAGATGGTTCTAGGAATGATATAACTGGCCCAACGACAGGGGTAATAAGGTTCATGCACCATGAGCGTCAAACTTGGCGGATACCTGCGTAATATAAGTGTCCATTATTTATTATTATTATATACCTTATTGGTATCTTCATTGGGAGAATATGGTTTCAATCTGGATCAAGGTATCTCCCAATCAAGATAGTATAGAAAGTTGTCGCCCAAAGGTTTCCTGATTGGAGTCTATTGTATCCTCATTGGGAGAATAGGGTTTCAATCTGGATAAAGGTATCTCCCAATCAAGATAGTATAGAAAGTTGTCGCCCAAAGGTTTCCCGATTTGAGTCTGTTGTATCCTCATTGGGAGAATAGGGTTTCAATCTGGATCAAGGTATCTCCCAATCAAGATAGTATAGAAAGTTGTCGCCCAAAGGTTTCCAGAATTGAGTCTGTTGTATCCTCATTGGGAGAATAGGGTTTCAATCTGGATCAAGGTATCTCCCAATCAAGATAGTATAGAAAGTTGTCGCCCAAAGGTTTCCCGAATTGAGTCTGTTGTATCCTCATTGGGAGAATAGGGTTTCAATCTGGATCAAGGTATCTCCCAGTCAAGATAGTATAGAAAGTTGTCACCCAAAGGTTTCCCGATTTGAGTCTATTGCATCCTCATTGGGAGAATAGGGTTTCAATCAGGATAAAGGTATCTCCCAATCAGGATAGTATAGTAGGTGTTGTCGGCCAATTGCTTCTCTTCACCCAGGAGTATAAATGGGGACCTTTGAGGGCAGAGATGGTAATTGTGTTTGATTAAGCTCGTTGCGCTACACATTTGGCAGCATGGGCTGCATACTCCCCAGGGAGTTGAGATGGTTCTAGGAATGATATAACTGGCCCGATGACAGGGGTAATAATGTTCATGCGCCATGAGCGTCAAACTTGGTGGATACCGGCGCAATATAAGTGTCCATTATTATTTTGTCACTAACTAATAAAGTTTTTTTTATTTTTTATTTTTATATTCCCGCAGTCGTTTTCTTCGTTCGAGAAGTCGGCAGTGTCGCAAATTCAGCAGGTGCTCCAGGACAAGCCGAGACTGATCCGACGGACTCAGTTGAGACGGACAGTGTACAGGCGTCTCGGCGATAACGAGGATACGCAAGACGTCGCACAACCCAAAGAGGAAACCGAGGTGAGGTCAGGGGTCGTAGGTCACAGTTGAGGAGTGACGGCCAATATGCACACGGCTGTTCTTTTTATACATAATTTGATAGTGTAAACGATTTTTAAAACCAATGCACATTGTAATGTGCATATATTCTTTCTGACTTTTTACGCAGTCCAATTTGTAGGGTGGCTGAATAACTTGTTTGGATCTTAAGATAAAATATTCATAATTTATGTTCTTTTTTTTTAGGAAACTGGTGCATCTGTGAATTCTCATCTGAAACACTATGATGAGGAAACATTTGATGACGACGACTTCTATCACCAGGTGGGTAAAATTTGGAATATTTTATTTGGACAAGGGAAAAGGGACAGCGAGGGGACAGTGCAGTGGTTTTGAAACTGAAAGCTTACTAAAGGCAAGAATGTAGATTGATCGCCCTTGCCACTAAGAAAAGCCAGGCCAGGCCCAGGCCCAGGCCTAGAGGCCTATATAATCCCCTAGCTGAGCTCAAAAGACCCTTTACTAATGAATAGATCTCAAATAGCTCTTATTGTTAACACAGACTTGACTGACACCTCAGCTGTCTTTTGTTCACAACTGCAGCCATTATAATGAGCTCTACTTGGCTGGGCTAGGCCCTCCAGAAGCCCAGGTTATGTTGATTGGCAGGTACTGTATTGTTACAGGATTAGGACTCACAAAAGGCAGATTAGGAGGCCAGGTAGCCTGGGCCTGGCCGGGATTCTGAAAGACTTGGCTGTACCATGACTTTGGCCTTGCTCCCTTAGTAAAACTTTGTGAAATATTTTCCAAAATGAATTTCTGTCAACCGAAAGACAGAAATTCAAAACAAAACATTTTCTTTGCTGACAGCACAACGAAATAACCTGAAACTTCTAAATATTGGTTTTTATACATACTTGTATCTCTTGATTCTTCTAAAGTATGGAGACATTTTAACTGATGCACTTACAGACATTTTAAGGTGTATACTGGCTTTTAAATCCATATTTTTGTTTTGCAGTTGCTCCGTGAATTAATTGAAAAGAGAACATCCTCCACTTCTGATCCTGTCCAGCTGACAAGGTACGCACAAAGAAAAATCTGTCTTTCCCTCAACCCTTCGGTGACTGCAAGGGTCACAGTCAGTCAAAATGTTGATATACTTGCCAAGGTATATCTAGTGCACTTAAAAAGTCAAACACTGTCAAACCTTACTTGTAGTAAGTACATTTACAGGTCAAAATGAGTCGACCATTTTTGACTGGTAAAAAGCATTGTCTTGTATTGTTGAAGGTGGTCAAAATGACAGTAAAAAACTCTACCTACAGCCAGTAAACGTGAAAATGTTGAGCCCCGTTTTGTTTTGGTGTTTGTTGCTAGGCAATGGTTGGAGGTGCAAAAGCTACGGAGAAAAATCAAGAAAAAAGTGGACACCAAAGCGAGCAAGGGACGGAAAATAAGGCAAGTGACAAGACGTCAGATTGTATATGATAGAAAATGATCTCTGGTAATCTATTTTACGTTTTGCCCTAGGCCCAGGTCCTGAAAACTGTTAGCAAGGGGCCAGCTCTGCTTAACAGTCCCTGGAACTTACAGATATTACAGATAGCAGATTATAAGTAATTCACACAGAGGTTCTAGTCGGTAATGCCTGCTGCCAAGATGCCTATCTCCTTGTTGATTGCCCTAGGCCCAGGGGTACGACAAGTCCTGTACACTGTTAGCGAGGGGCAAGCTCTGCTTAACAGTCCCTGGTACTTATAGATATTACAGATAGTGGATGTAAGTCAAGCAGAGGTTCTAATCGATAATGCCTGCTGCCTACAGTATCTCCTTTTCAATTGCCCTAGGCCCAGGGGTAGGACAAGTCTTGCACACTGTTAGTGAGGGGGCCAGCCCTGCTAAACAGTTCCAGGTACTTCAGATATAAGTCAAAGCAGAGGTTCTAATCGATAATACCTGCTGCCTATCTCCTTTTCAATTGCCCTAGGCCCAGGGGTAGGACAAGTCTTGCACACTGTTAGTGAGGGGCCAGCCCTGCTAAACCGTCCCTGGTACTTACTCCATTCACAAGGAAACCACCCAAAGGGATATAAGGCAGTATTTCCCTCCATGTGATTCGAACCCAGCTCTTGTGATTACAAGTCAAGTGCTCTACCGACTGAGCGAACCCATTTTTTTCTCCCACATTATTACCAGCGCAGACCTCCCAACATGTACGATTTTGGCGTACTTTTTACGATTTTTCGCCCATTTTACGCTTTTATTCTTCATTTGTACGATTTTTTTGACAATGCCGTTTTTAAAGTTGTTTTTTAGTATGGCGAGTAAAAATAAGATATTTCCTGATTAGTATAAAACCCTGATAGAATGAATATTTGTTTGCCTCTTGTCACATCTTAGCCCTTAATGGCTGGATTAGCATTCATAAAAATCCAAGAATGAAATAGGTTTTACTCTGACAAGATTTGACCATACCTTTCTCTGTGTGCATTGCGACACGCGACACAATGACTACCGGCTTGAAGAAAGTACTATTTTTGAAAACTGAATGTTGGGAGGTCTGCCAGCGATAGTCGTTGACTTTAAAGATTTGTTTTTTGATATTCGTCTGGATCCTGCAAAGCTTCTGAAATAAAGTTCAGCCCTGTGATTTCTCAGGATTTTTCCTGATTTCAGGATATTTTACAAATCTTCCTTTGCCTCAAAATTGTTCTTGAAAGAAGAGAAGTAGCCACCAAGGAAAGAAAGAAGTAGCCTGTATTATGCCCAAACCTCTAGTTACTTGCTTGTGGGGATGTGGAGAGTCTGTAAACATCCAGGAGGTTCAGGGGGGCTCTGTCCTCTAGACCAAAGGGAGACCCAGGCCCGCTACCCATTTTTCAGGATTTTTTTTACATTTGTCAAATCATGCCCCTGAAACTTCTCTGAATTATTTCAACAGATACGACGTGCATCCTCAACTTGTAAGCTTCATGCCAGCGAGAGAGTCAGGGAGAATGATGGACGAAGCAAGGTAAGTTATATGTCATGAATATTTATTTCACACTTGTAATTAACATAAAGTTGACTGAGAGAGCTCAGAGAGCTCAGATGACCTGTCACAATTGAAGAATTAGCCACGCCCCTAAGATGAAAACTTTTGGGAGATTTTTTTTTTCTGCATTTGAATTTTTTATTTCTGTTTGTGCTTCAGGAACGAGTTATTCAGTTCATTGTTTGGGAAGAGAAGAAAGGCAGACGAGAATGTTCAGTAGGATGCAGTCAGTCATCTTTCCTCTCGTCCTCCGTCGTCTTGTAGACCAGCGGCGAGAAAACATTGTACCAATGGATTGACCGAGAGAGGGGCTGGTTGAAAATGCGTAATTGTGGAGTCTGACACCGTTACATCCTGACCTCTAGGAAATTATCATTCCTTGAATTTTCTCAGCTCTCTGTGTGGAGTGCACAGTCTGGCGAGACCTCCCTGACACCAGAATCATGTATGCATACATCTCGGTCAGCCAATGCTAGTTACAATACGCCAGCCTGAATGGTCAACGTTGCTTAACTTCGATAGAGTGCCATGTCTCTTCCGATTGAGCTAAGGGATCTCGCCCACTAACTCCACCCGGAACAATCTAAATTCTCGCCTAAGTCTGCTCCACCAGACCTTTAGAAAAACCTTGAAAATAGAAGCCGGCCATGCTAGTTTGATGTAACCGCTTTGCCTGGCAGGCTTAATTGGCACCCTTAACAATGGTAGTTTTTTTGAGGACTGCAGCTTCATCTCTGCTTTCCGGGCGAGTCTCACGATAATATTGGAGAATGACCCAGTGGTTTTTGTGGGCGAGAATCCCTAACTGGGCAGATACCCATTTACATGTATATACACTCCTGGATGGAGAAAAGCAATTATGGTCAAGTGTCTTGTTCGAGGACAATAGCACTGCAATCCTGGCCAGGATTCAAAGTACATACTGTTTTGGCCGGAAAAAAAAAAGTCCGGTTTCTGGTGTGTCGCCTGTGCATGTGCATTTTTAATTTCTATGAAACGATGTCCAATTGCAGCCAAAATTGCTGGATCGATTGGAATTCTGCTGTGCTGTGTTTTAGGGCTGTGCCGGGTACCCGACCGAAACTGTCATTTTTCGGTTCCGAGTACCCGTAAACAACTTTTTAAAATTGGGACTTACCATTTCAGCGGTGTGAACAGAAATGTTTGACTATTGAACAATGTAATGTTTACACTTTTAGGAGCAATTTTATTCAAGATAACGCCTTTGTAGTAAGACATTTTCCATACACTTTTGTCCAACTGATACATTGTATCCAATCATTAAGACTCAAATAGCCTGGCTGTGGCATGCTACAAACAAGTATCAAACTAGCTGCTCAGGATGGAATGTTTGCCTATTGTTCACAGTAATTGGATTAGTGGGACAATAACTGCTGGTTTATGTCTGCACTGGAGTGTGCACCATGATGTGTTAATAGAGGGGATTTTATTATCGAGCACATCCACATTAATTGTTGTCGTAATAAAAAAGTAGTGTTGAAATTGGTTTTGTTGTGTAATTATTTTGATGTGCCACTGACCATCCCTCAGCATATCACCAACATTTACATTTATTTACCCGCCAATACCGAGCTCTCTTGTGTATTACATTTGCTGACAAGGTGACAGTTTGTTTCAAAAGAAAGACATAAAAAAAGGAGGTGTTAAGTCGGTCATTGTCTTTGAAACCAACAGTAGGATCCATAATCAGTCGGATTTGAAAGGTATTATTGGTTGCGAGTTTGATCCTTTCAATTGGGCAGCATATTTTTACAATCCCCTAATCTATCAGTTGAAAAGACGTTTATGAGGGACGAAATGCGGTTGCTTATGATCTGCGAATTATGGATCGTCAAACATTGATGCTGAGGACAAATTAAAAAGTAGACAAAACTTACACCGATACGTTTTGTTAAGTTATTTTTTGATGAGTGCGCATCCTAAATTTTAGACTCATTTCTTGACTGACCGATCAACACGATGCCACGTTCGGTCCCATTTTGAGAAAAAGGGGCCCAAATTGGTAAAAATTCATTTTTTCAAGAAACAATGTTTATTGACATTTAACTAAAGTTCATTGTGATAGAAACATTAATATTCAAGTTCTGATTTTAGATTCGTAAATTTTTTGCAGTTTGTTAGTTTAATCAAATATTATTTTAGTACGCAAAATCATGTCCTTATTCAAAGCCAACATGGCGTACGGGATATCCTTATTTAGAAGGCAAGGCGCAAGCACCGTTTTCCCAACGACATTATTCAACACGTGTTTTGTGACATGAACATTAAAGTCAACTTGCTATACGCATGCGCTCTGATCACGCACGCACCAGTGATTATTGTCTTCCGATGATGATGGTAGTCACTACTCGAAAGACAGTCACGTGCGAGGCCGCTGTAGCTGCGTGATGCACCGGCCATGCGTGCGATCAATTTTTACGGTTTTATTTCAGAAATAACTTTCCGTAAATTAATACAATATTTTGTCACCAAGATGTTATCCTTTAATAAAGATCGAATTAAATATGGTATCCTCTGTATTATAAAGGTCAATTTTGTTAACGTTTACGTGTATATGTACACCAAAGGAGGCATGTTTTCAACAAGAATGAAAACGGGTATCCGGGTTTTACTGATTTCGGATATCCGAAAACGCACAGCCCTACTGTGTTTTAAATGACTTATTCACATAGGGGTATGAATGTTTGCCCGATTTGTGAGGCATCTCTTAGCCACCATGCGTTGTATATGGGAAATTTAGTCTGGTTCCAAATAGCCGCATATACATGTATCACGTATTTCCCTGTTAGCAAAAAAAAAAACGTCACTGCACAGATTTTGAAGCAGACCGATGACCAGAAACGGGAGACTTTATTTTTTGGCCTTTATAGATTGTTTATCAACTGACGCGACTTTGCCCTAATGCCGATGTAATGTATGATCAGTGTCTGTGGGCTGGATTTGAACCCACAACCTCCTGATATTCTAAACTGTTTTTATTTCTTTCACCAAGACGAATTATAGTTAAAAATAAGCTTTTTATTTTCCCTTTTTTATTCAAACAACAAATATTGTTTTATTGCATCATAAGTTGGTTATTTTATATATTTTTCTGAAAGAAAAATTAAATTAATAATTAATACCTCTAACTCTAGAATTTGTCATTCGCACACAGAAAGATATATTATTAGTATAATATCTATTTGGTTTCATTTTACTCATACACTCAACTATGGTGGGATTTGGTAACCATACGTAATACCAGATGTCTTTTTACCTACACACAATGTGTCATGAAATATTCTACCAATGCACCGTGAAAGTTCCGTCGTGCTGTTAGTGGTCAAAATCAGTCAAATGACTATTGAACCAACTGTGCACACAGGGAATATTGTTGACCGGTTTTTCACTGTCATTTTGACCTGTAAATGTACTTACTTACTGCACGTAAGGTTTGACAGTGTTCGACTTTTAAAGTGCACTGGATATACCTTGGCAAGTATATATCAACATTTTGACTCATTTTAACCTTTGCAGTCGTAGGAGGGTTTTAAATTATTTGGGATGACAATGGCAATACAACACTGTCATAACATCATTTATTAAAAAGCTATTTACTTCCTTCCCACAAAGAACCCAACAAATTAATTATTTAAAAAAAATAACTAAGAACTAAAGATGTACAAAATAGATTTGTAATATTAGTGTATTATAAAAATGACTCAGAACAAACAGAAAATAACTTTTTTAAATATTTTGTCTGCATGTTAATTTTTGGTTTTCAGTTAATACAAATATTTAAAGGAATGCGAAGGTGATATGCACGATGAATTGTCAGTGGAACACATTACAGGTGTCCACGTTTACAAACATATCAGAGCACCAATTGGTTTTGGGGTAAAATTTAGGTAAATATCCTACTCAAAACAATTTAGGGAACACCGGAATAATCTCAGGTAAAGCAAGATCATTTATTTCAGATAAACACAATGTTTCACAGAATTGATGAGAAACAACTGCACAATGAAACAGATGATAAAGGATGCATGTAGTGATTACACATTTCATGACATGACTACTGAAAGAGAGAGGGGGTTACAAATGAAAATCCCGGTTCATGGAACATTTCAAACCTATTTGATGTTAAAAAATCCGGTGTTGCCTAAATTGTTTTGAGTAGTAAAGATACATGTCACAGGAAGGTTAACTCTCTGGAACATTCCAATGATGAACCCCCCCCCCAAAAAAATCTGGATGATTCCCTTTGTCACAATTTATTAAAATAGTTTTTGGTTTCAAGATATCATAACTTAAAACTTTCCCAGAAAAATTGCAGACTAGGTTAGTAGTCATATGCTATTTGTGACAATCACACCTTAGATCTGATTGCAAATCAAGAACTTTATTACTGAACGGAACGATGCAGTGTGGACTTTAAACAGGCAGGGGGGCGGGGCCAATAACTTATGGCCACACCCCCATGTCACTCTCAACCAATCAAAATGGCTAAATTATATTTTTATGAATGTGATATAAAAATATTTATTCTAATTAATTTGACAATTAAAATCATACAATAAAACACTTTCTATTTTGTCTTAAATAATTAAGATTATATTTTGTTCTTCGGTCTATCCCTGCAGAAACAACAAATCATTAAAAACCTAACATAAATGGTTTACAATTTTCAACAATTTATGAAAATAATTTAGGTTGATAATGACCTGGGAGCTTTGTCTGACCTTTGACATCGGTTACAGACGACTTTGAGCCTTGGCTACTAAGAACTCTGCCACTTTGTCGATGAACTCAAATGTGTTCAGATAGTCGGAGCGCTGGACACTGCCGGGAAAAAAGGGGAAACATTTTGAGGAAATGTTCTGGATGTTCAAACTACAAAATTTTGGCCACCTTTGTCTCAATTTATCGTGTCTTTGTGCTTGAAACATGTAAACAAAATCCATTAACCCTAACCTTCCCAAATCCTCTTTGCTAAAGTGGAGGATTGAGGTTATTAGGCATACTTGCCTTTCCATGGTACATGTACATCCATGTTTGTTGTAGTGATTGCTTGGGTCAGTGGACACTGTTTATTGTGCCATGCATGCAGGGAGGGTCCCTGGCCATGTATATGTATCACAGATTAGAAACACATGTGTGCATACATGTCATGTGCTTGCTTTACTGCTGAAGGATTTTGGAGGATTCAGGTTATGTGTAAGCAAATGGGCCTAGGGAGTTAGGAAGGATTCAGGTTATGTGTAAGCAAATGGGCCTAGGGAGTTAGGGAGGATTCAGGTTATGTGTAAGCAAATGGGCCTAGGGAGTTAGGGAGGATTCAGGTTATGTGTAAGCAAATGGGCCTAGGGAGTTAGGAAGGATTCAGGTTATGTGTAAGCAAATGGGCCTAGGGAGTTAGGGAGGATTCAGGTTATGTGTAAGCAAATGGGCCTAGGGAGTTAGGGAGGATTCAGGTTATGTGTAAGCAAATGGGCCTAGGGAGTTAGGGAGGATTCAGGTTATGTGTAAGCAAATGGGCCTAGGGAGTTAGGAAGGATTCAGGTTATGTGTAAGCAAGTGGGCCTAGGGAGTTAGGGTTATATAGTGCATTCATAAATACCCAAGACAGTTTAGACAATCTGATTGGACAAAACGTAATCACGTGGGGGGTGTATTAACGGATGGTATAGACTGGCTTATCAAAATAAGAGCAGCGCGTATGCACCAGCTGTTCACCAGCCGTTTTGTACGATGCGCGACGTGGATTTCAACCAATCAGAGTGACGAAGATTGTCATCACGCGCCCGACTCATGTACTTTGGAAGTGTTTCGTGTGTCCCCCAAAAACGTGAATTTGCCCATTTCTATTTGGCTTTATTCAACCAAAATTACATTTTGTTTACATTTTTAAAACGAAATCGATACGGGCATTTCAGCTCGGTCCTTATACCGCCTGTGACCGGTGTCGTTAACCCGCGGTTAACAGGCAACCCTCTATCCAGTCGGTATAGTAGAGATCAGTGGTATGCATGCTGTGCGTTCGCGAACCAACGAGTGACACTCTCGATCTGCTGAACGAGGGCACCCTTCATTTTGTGACATCATATGCATCTACTGGTTATCTCAAAATACATAAACCCCCTTTTAAAAAAAGATTTTGCTCCCCCATTTTTGGTCAGTGTGTCGCCCTCTTCAAGACATCGGATCATCCTCTTTATAATGACATATCCTTCTTCATTGCCGGCAAACAAACACACTGATGCACAGACCAACACACAGCCCCACAGACACATACAAAACACAGTAGCTCGTGTTGTAACTTTGTCCAGAAAGTCATGCCATATCACTCCAATCTTGAAAGAACTGCACTGGCCTTCCTGTTTCACAGAGAATTGTTTTTAAACTTATGCCAATTGTTCACAAATCTTTTAATAACATTGCTCCAATTTATATTTCTGAACTGCTTAAAGTCTACACTCCATCACGCAATTTGCACTCCAGCAACATGTCACTCCTAAAGGAACCAACTTCAAAACGGACCTGGGGTGCCTAGGTCTTTTTCTGTCGCGGCTCCGACATCTTCTGGAATCATCTTCCAACTAAACTCAAATCTTGTCATAGTATAACTAGATTTAAGTCGCTGCTTAAAACTCATCTTATGTCACAATTCTTCAAAGATGATGTATATTTGTAATTGCATTGTAGGTACATATATCTCGGTACATAATTGTTTTTTTCTATGCTATCATTGTATATTGTTTGTATTCATGTTTTTTCATTGTTTCCGCGCCTTGAGCGCCCAGCAGGGTGGATATGTGTGCGCTAAAAATCTTTATTATTATTATTATGAAGAGTGAAGACTTACTTTTTGAGTCCTTTGATGCATATCGCGAGATCTTTCGTCATGAAGCCTCCCTCTATGGTGTCCACGCACGCAGACTCCAGGTCCTTCACGAACTTGGCGAGGGCAGTATTCCCGTCCAGCTTGGCCCGTTGCGCGAGCCCGCATGTCCACGCAAAGATGGATGCTAGAAATTAAAGAGAATAGTAAAATATTTCTGTCTTCGATTACTTCACTTTATTTTACTAAAAACGATAGCACCTAAAATATCCGGATTGGTGAATTGCCTCTTTGCCCTTGAAATGTTCAAACAGACCATCTCCAATAACCCTCCTACAATCAGTGCAATTTTTGAAACAACCCATCCAGGCCACTCCAAGCCATTAGCTGTTGCCAGTGGCCTCCTTACCCTTCTGTGCACTGTCACACCACTCCTACAATCAGTGCAATTGTTGAAACAACCCATTCAGGCCACTCCAAGCCATTAGCTGTTGCCAGTGGCCTCCTATGGTTACCTTTCTGTGTACTGTCACACCACTCCTACAATCAGTGCAATTTTTAAAACAACCCATTCAGGGCACTCCAAGCCATTAGCTGTTGCCAGTTGTTGCCTTGTCACACCACTGAGATTGCAGGGTAAAGTGGTCTCCCATTGATACATTGCAGGCCATACTAATATGTTCAAACATTTACAGTGGCCTTGGGTGGCACACAGTTGATTTTGTAAGATTACTTGGAAAGGACAGCAGGCTTGTACATGTATGTACTGAAGGTTGCTAAAGAACAGAATTTTGTGGATCGGAGTGGCCTCCATGTGCAGGAAGGTTAATGTGCAATACTAAGTATCTGTAAAAATACTAAGTCAAAGTTCATAAAGGAATGTGTCAAAGACCACTATGAAATAAGCCTCCAAAACTTAGGCACCAGACTATTTTGTGAACACAAGCCTTTGATTTAATTTGTGTCCTACACCGACGTGTGTATAGCACTGTATACTCGGTGCTTTCTTGCCCTACACCGACGTATGTATGTATAGCACTGTATACTCAGTACTTTCTTGCCCTACACCGACGTGTGTATAGCACTGTATACTCAGTACTTTCTTGCCCTACACCGACGTGTGTATAGCACTGTATACTCAGTACTTTCTTGCCCTACACCGACGTGTGTATAGCACTGTATACTCAGTGCTTTCTTGCCCTACACCGACGTGTGTATAGCACTGTATACTCAGTGCTTTCTTGCCCTACACCGACGTGTGTATAGCACTGTATACTCAGTGCTTTCTTGCCCTACACCGACGTGTGTATAGCACTGTATGCTCAGTGCTTTCTTGCCCCTACACCGGCGTGTGTATAGCACTGTATGCTCAGTGCTTTCTTGCCCTACACCGGCGTGTGTATAGCACTGTATACTCAGTGCTTTCTTGCCCCTACACCGGCGTGTGTATAGCACTGTATACTCAGTGCTTTCTTGCCCTACACCGGCGTGTGTATAGCACTGTATGCTCAGTGCTTTCTTGCCCCTACACCGGCGTGTGTATAGCACAGTATACTCAGTACTTTCTTGCCCTACACCGGCGTGTGTATAGCACTGTATACTCAGTACTTTCTTGCCCTACACCGACGTGTGTATAGCACTGTATACTCAGTGCTTTCTTGCCCTACACCGGCGTGTGTATAGCACTGTATGCTCAGTGCTTTCTTGCCCCTACACCGACGTGTGTATAGCACTGTATGCTCAGTGCTTTCTTGCCCTACACCGACGTGTGTATAGCACTGTATACTCAGTGCTTTCTTGCCCTACACCGACGTGTGTATAGCACTGTATACTCAGTGCTTTCTTGCCCTACACCGACGTGTGTATAGCACTGTATACTCAGTGCTTTCTTGCCCCACCGGCGTGTGTATAGCACTGTATACTCAGTGCTTTCCGAGTGTCTGTGAAAAAACTGCACAGGCGACTCGGGCGGGATTCGAACACATGAACTCCTGCTTACTAGTGCAGACGTCTTAACCTCTCGACCACCGAGCTTGCCCGATGACAATTGGCCGGCTAGAATCCCATATAGCAGCGGGTTCCGCGATATATATAGGTTGGTGAAATTCTTGCGTCGGGAGTTGAACAATTGATTTAATTTTGCCCTACACCGACGTGTGTATAGCACTGTATACTCAGTGCTTTCCGAGTGTCTGCGAAAAAAAAACTACACAAGCCTTGTTCTGACTCTCATTATGAAATGATGGGTATTGCTAGATCACTGTTTCTTCAGCATTGCCGCTGCAGCCAATAGCCATACCATAGCCCAAAAAAAATGGTTAATTTTGACACAGCCATAGCATACATTGTTGTGTGCCCGGAAGAAGGTCGTAAGGTTCTACGACCTTCTTCCGGGCACACAAAGTACTTTTGTTCCTAGCAGAAGGTCGTAAGAAATAAAATGGCTCCTTTGAATAAAAGTAGAGGCATAACTGTTATATATTTGTTGCTAGAATTACTCCCAAGACATGTTTTTCCATTCCCATGTGGAATTTAACTTTCCTACAATGACTTATAAATGGCAGAAAAATGACCAAACTTTCACACTCAGTTTTCTTGAAACACAATTTTGCACATTAATTGCTTACGACCTTTTGCTGGGCACACTTTCATTACGTCCTTCTTCCGGGCACATGACTACATGTAATAAAACCAATATGGCCGCCGGATCTAGCTTACCGGACTCAAGTTCTGGTGTTAGCAGCAGAATGTGGGTTCGAATCCCGGCCGTGACACTTGTGTCCTTGAGCAAGACACTTAACCATAATTGATTCTCTCCATCCAGGGGTTAAATGGGTACCTGTGAGGGCAGAGTTGGTTGATTAGCCCTATATGCGCTGTAATGGCAGCAACTGAGCTGTATACTCCCCAGGGAGCTGAGATGGTTTCAGGAATGATTTATGAGCCTTATGAGCCTCATGAGCAGGGGTAATAATATGCGCCTTGAGCACCACTTAGTTGGTGGATACGTGCACTATATAAGTCCACACATTATTATTATTATTATTATTATTACATGCAACTTACCGACAGAATTGGTAGAAGTCTCTTCGCCTTTTTGGTGTAGTCTGTAGTGTCGTGTCACCGTGCCATGAGCAGCCTCAGATTCAACTGTCTTACCGTCGGGGCAAACTAATACACTCTTCATCATGCCGAGTGAACCGTAACCTTGAAAGGAGATTTGAAAAAGTACTTGAAATATTTCCGTACTGATGTGATGTACCTTGCAGTTATACAGAGTAGGTTAACCCTAACCACCCCGAATCCTGCAAAATCCTCCAAGGGGCACTTTTTGGGAAAAATTCCGCACTGTTGAAAACTGGTACTTTCACCTCTTCAAATGGGGCAAAATTACTACCTGGCAAGAAGTACAGGCCATAAGTGCTGAATATGAAAGATCAACGAAAATGCATGGTGCATTTTGAAGATAAGGACATGTTTCCAAAAGTGCACTGATGGATTTTGGAGGATTCAGGAAGGTTCCTAGCCAGAATACCTAAGGGGTTAGGGTTAATGTACTTTTGTGATTGCCTGGGTACCATTATTGTAAGGCAGAAGGGGTCGTTGTCACCTAGGATATTCCCCAATGGTACCCAGGCAATATCAATCCTATGTAGGTTTGTGTACTTTTTATGATTGCCTGGGTACCATTGTAAGGCAGAAGGGGTTGTTGTCACCTGGGGTACTCCCCAATGGTACCCAGGCAATCTCAATCCTATGTAGGTTTGTCTACTTGTATGACTGCCTGGGTACTTTATTATTATTATTATTATTATTATTATTATACATTTCTGGTAATGAAACCAAGGATGCCTCAAAAGCACACTTAAGCACTGTAGCTCGGAAGCCTGAGGAAACCTGTAAACAAGGGCGCTTGCTATGTGAACCAGAAATACCGGGTAAACCCTACTCTTCCACGATAAGTGTTCTGGGTTCTTTTACGTGCATTACTTAATCTAGTACATGGGACCTACGGCTTAACGTCTCATCCGAAGGACGAAGCAGTTATGGTTAAGTACCTTGCTCAAGGACACAAGTGTCACGACCGGGGCTCGAACCCACACCCTGCTGCTGGCAACACCAGAACTTGAGTTCGGTGCGCTAGACCGCTCGGCCACGACACTCCATTGTAAGGCAGAAGGGGTTGTTGTCACCTAGCGTACTCCCCAATGGTACCCAGGCAATCTCAATCCTATGTAGGTTTGTGTACTTTTTATGATTGCCTGGGTACCATTGTAAGGCAGAAGGGGTTGTTGTCACCTAGCGTACTCCCCAATGGTACCCAGGCAATCTCAATCCTATGTATATTGTTAGAGCACTTTTATGACTGCCTGGGTACCCAGTTGTCACCCTGGGTACCCAGTTGTCACCCAGAGTACCCAGAGTTTTCTGGGTGACAAGGTGTGTTGATGAATACAGAACAGGTTTTGGGGGTAGAAGAGTCTACACAGGGATGGGGGCAGGATGGGGGGGAGGGGAGGGAGGTAAGGGGAGAGGTTAACCCACCTTGTGCGACACTGTCCGACTGTACATCTCCATCATAATTCTTGCAGGCCCACATGAATCCCCCCTCGGACTTCATGGCGTACGCCACCATGTCGTCGATGAGTCGATGCTCGTACCAGATCCCTTGGGCTTCAAACTTGGTCTTGTATTCGCTGAAACCAAAAACACAAATCTCCATCAAAACCTATATGTGCTGCATGCACGGAAAGTAAAAAAAAAAAGCCACTGTACCATATTTTTTTCTAAAACCTTCGGAAATTGTGATTTTTGGGTGGTGATTTTTAATTTCCCCCCTCCCCCAAACTCTTAGATTTTTGGGCGGTGGGTCCATAATCCAAATTATTAAAAAAATGGCCTTAAAAAGAAATAATGAACATGTATTTAGGTTTGGTGCGTCCGATAGCTGGAAATAATATTAAAGCTCACCTACCTTTCATAAATTTCTTGGAATATGTCCTTAAAACGGCCATCGTATTTCTTCAGAATTGTGTTCTTGGTACTGTGGGGAAAAAGATTTCCAAAAAAATGTATTTGGGCAATTTTATGTAATTTTGTCATTTTTATGGACTTGTAACTTTTTACCTGTGAAATGAAAAAATGAAAAAGATGAAATGAAAAAAATGAAACATGTAGATTCACACAAACCTAAGGTAAAGTGGATATTTCCGTTCCAATGCATAGTTCATACAGCACTTCCCGAAGTCCCTGATTGACTTGTCCGTGTTGAACATTCCCATGGCAACGCCGCCGCCATCTTTGAAGTCGTACACCGTGAAGTTCATGACCTCTGCCCCTTCGTCGGAGGGGGTGAATTTCAGCTCTAGCTTGCCGCAGCCGGGAACCACGAAGTCAGTGGCTTTGTACTTCGGGTGAAAACAAAGAAGAAAATTCGTCATGACGGAAAGTAAAATTCAAATTGACACCGATGTCACGTTTTTTTACACCATGAGAAGTAACAGGCCTCCCAGTGCCTAATCTACCAAATATACATTTTTTAAAGCAAAATATAGGTTATTTATAGGTTTACCAAATGCCAAAATATAGGCTTTTATAGGTTATTTCTCGTGATTATGCAGTGTTTAAGTTTTTGGTAAATTGCCTACCTTCTGAGTACTTTTTGCAACAATATCTAAGAGCGGTACACATGTTACAGTTTGGCTACCGTTGTGGCTCCATCTCTTCATACTTATGAAGTAATTTTTCTTCAAAGCCATGAGGATTTTATGAGGAAGTTGAAAATGTGTTGCAGGAGATTAAAAATATATGTTTTTATAGGTTAACCCTAACCTTCCCTAACCTTCCCAAATCCTCCCAAATCCTCTTTGCTAAAGTGAAGGATTTTGGAGGATTGAGGTTATTAGGCATACTGGCCTTCACATCCATGTTTGTTGTAGTGATTGCAAGGTCAGTGCTTGGGTCAGTAGACACTGTTTATTGCTCCGTGCGTGCAGGGAGGGTCCCTGGCCATGTACATGTATCACAGATTAGAAACACATGTGTGCATACATGTCATGTTCTTGCTTGACTACTGAAGGATTTTGGAGGATTCAGGTTATGTGTAAGCAAATGGGCCTAGGGAGTTAGGGAGGATTCAGGTTATGTGTAAGCAAATGGGCCTAGGGAATTAGGAAGGATTCAGGTTATGTGTAAGCAAATGGGCCTAGGGAGTTCGGGAGGATTCAGGTTATGTGTAAGCAAATGGGCCTAGGGAGTTAGGGAGGATTCAGGTTATGTGTAAGCAAATGGGCCTAGGGAGTTAGGAAGGATTCAGGTTATGTGTAAGCAAATGGGCCTAGGGAGTTAGGAAGGATTCAGGTTATGTGTAAGCAAATGGGCCTAGGGAGCAAGGGTTAATATAGGTTTTTATAGGTTTTATAGGTTTCGCTGGGAGGCCTGGAATAAAGATAGTTCTGCAATGATGTGTTATTTGCGTTGTTTACCTGATCAGCATGAGCGTGACGTCCAATCACAATCGGCTTGTTCCAACCGACCACGAGGCG
Source organism: Zoroaster sp. YZ-2022 (assembly GCA_029582265.1). Taxonomy (NCBI): domain Eukaryota; kingdom Metazoa; phylum Echinodermata; class Asteroidea; order Forcipulatida; family Zoroasteridae; genus Zoroaster; species Zoroaster sp. YZ-2022. The sequence continues at coordinate 53,600,178 of CM055817.1, forward strand.
GGGAATGTTCTTGCAAATAATCGCCTCCCTGAACACCGTCCCACCGAGGATGTTACGGATCGTGCCATTGGGCGACTTCCACATCTTCTTCAAGTTGAACTCTGAGGAAACAACGAATTAGAAATTCTGTTACATGACAATATTTTAAGGGAATGTACACTTGTGGCGTAGCCGAGGGGGAGGGGGAGGGGGCAGGGGCCCCCCCACTTGTTGGAAAAACAGTGACTGTCGGTAAATTCACAAACTAGGTATTTCTGAACTTCTCAATGTCAGGAATTCAACCTGTATTTTGATATAATTTGTCGGTTCATTTGAGTTTTGTGTCGGTAAATTTTATCCCCCAAATGTTTGGCGAAAATAATATCCCACGTGTTAAGGTCATATTACCGTTGCTGCTGCATAAATGAGCCAGTAATTCTCAGTCACTGTGTTCATCTTAAACTAGGACACCGATTCCAAGTCTGCTCTGATCGTGACGAAACTGTCCCATTTATCCTCTGGTTCGACAGAATGACATTTTCCCCCAACTGACTGAGATTATCTTTGATGCCAGATGACGGAAGGGGTGTCATTGGCTACGCTGTACGCCAGTGCTTTACAAACTTTCTCTAGAGATCAAAAGGAAAGACTAACCTGTCACTCTTTTCTCGTCCGGTGTTATCGTTGCACATTTGATTCCGACGTTGTATTTTTTTATTGCTTCTGCACACTCAACCGTCACTGTGACATGATGATAAAAGGAAAAACAAGTGAGAACCATTTTTTTCTTGACATTTCTGACATCATCCAAGCTCTGTCATATGAGTGAGGCAAAACTCAGCAAGCCACATTCTTGCCAGGATCCGGAGGGTAAGGCTAGGGGCTTCAACACATGATCAACTATACTAAATTGGGTAGTTAGCAGTAAGTAAGCAAGGGTGGGATTTTGGCTGGTGATAAATTGGGACATAGGGGAAAAAAAAGAAAAAAAAGAAGAATATTCAGATGCATGGCATTAAGATATATATATACCCGTTTATATAATATTCAGGTCAGTTTCTCCCTATAAAGCTACTTTGTGTACAACCACGTAAAAGGCTTGTGTCCCAAGTTGTGTGATCCCCACTACTGTCGTTACCCAGGTTGTTTGCATCTGACCGGGGCTTGATCCCTGGCTACTCGGCAGATATGGTTTGGCCTCTGACCTGACCCCATAGAGCAATAGATAATTGGCATAAGTGGACCGCCCACCAACATATAGGGGCTGGTTAGCTCAGTTGGTAGAGCGCTCGTACGGTATTCGAGAGGTCGCGGGTTCGAGTCTGGCATCAGCCAATTTTTCTTTGCTCGCTACCCATTTATATATATAAATGGGAAGCGAGCAAAGAAAATTTGGCTGATGCCGGACTCGAACCCGCAACCTCTCGAATACCGTACGAGCGCTCTACCAACTGAGCTAACCAGCCCCTACGTTGGTGGGTGGTTCACTTATGTGTAGAGGTCAAAACCAGTCAACTGCCTGTTTTGACTGTTAATAATAATAATAATAATAATAATGTGTGGACTTATATAGCGCACGTATCCACCAACTGAGTGGTGCTCAAGGCTCATATATAATTCCTGAAACCATCTCAGCTCCCTGGGGAGTATACAGCTCAATTGCTGCCATTACAGCACATATAGGTCCAATCAACCAACTCTGCCCTCACAGGTACCCATTTAACCCCTGGGTGGAGAGAAGCAATTATGGTTAAGTGTCTTGCTCAAGGACACAAGTGTCACGGCCGGGATTCGAACCCACATTCTGCTGCTAACGCCAGAACTTGAGTCCGGTAAGCTAGACCGCTCGGCCACGACACTCCACAAAGGGGGCATTTTTGACTGGTTTTTTTACTGTCATTTTGACCACCCTCAACAAGACAAGACAATACTTCTACTAGTAAAAAATGGTCGACTCATTTTAACCGTCCTACACATGGAGGCCACTCCCAACCACTAATTGTCCAATATGTTGTACACATATCGTTTGTGCATATAAAACACACTAACCCTTTTAAGTCATCTTGTATGTAAAACTCTGAGGCCACTGAAGACCACTGTAAAAAAAAAACTATCATTGGGATTTTCAGCAGTTATTTTGTAAACACAGACTCTCAAGAGTAAGCCACCACCAGCCACTGAGACTGGAACATAATAGTATGCCCTGCAATACATCAATCACAAACCACTAAAACCAACAGACATATGAGGTATTATGTTACTATGCAGTATAGCCATTAGGAGCCACTGCCTTCCATAGCAATGGCTTGGAGTGGCCTCAATGGTTTGTTCATAAATTTGCACTGATAGTAGGAGGGTTAATAAGCTATGCAATATAGCCATTAGGAGCCACTGCCTTCCATAGCAATGGCTTAGAGTGGCCTCAATAGTTTGTTTAGAAATTTGCACTGACAGTAGGAGGGTTCAACTGTAAATGCACTTACTACACGTAAGGTTTGACAGTGTTCAACTTTTTAAGTGCACTAGATATGACATAAAACACAATAAAGGGGGCCACTTTGCATCCGTCACGTTGGCAGTTTTTCCAATGGTTGTTATTTATTTTTAAGTACCCGAAACCGACCAAAAAGTGTTTCAACATGTGAATGGACATGCAGGCTTATACTAGAACTAATTTGAGTTGATTTATTTTATTTTTTTATTTTTTTATTTATTTTTTTACCCTCAAATTTGTGTAATGATTGGACGGAAAAAGTTACCTCACTTTTCCGTCCATTTGTTGATGGAAATTTTAGGGTAATTAAAAAAAACAATAGTAATATTCAACTCAAATTATCTTTAGGATAAGCATGCATGTCTATTCAAATGTTGAAAATCTTTTTGGGTGGTTTCAGATATTAAAAAAAAATTACAACCATTAGAAAAACTGCTAACATGACGGTAGGAAAGTGGCCCCCTTTATTGTGTTTTATGTCATATACCTTGGCAAGTATATCAGCATTTTGCCTGATTTTGACCCTTGCAGTCACAGAAGGGTTAACCCTAACCTTCCCAAATCCTCCAAAATCCTCTTTGGTAAAGTGAAGGATTTTGGAGGATTGAGGTCATTAGGCATACTTGCCTTTCCACGATACATGTACATCCATGTTTGTTGTAGTGATTGCAAGGTCAGTGCTTGGGTCAGTGGACACTGTTTATTGCTCCATGCATGCAGGGAGGGTCCCTGGCCATAATAATAATAATAATAATGTGTGGATTTATATAGCGCACGTATCCACCAACTAAGTGGTGCTCAAGGCGCATTATATTATTATCCCTGCTCATAAGGCTCATAAATCATTCCTGAAACCATCTCAGCTCCCTGGGGAGTATACAGCTCAATTGCTGCCATTTCTAGCGCATATAGAGCAAACCAACTCTGCCTTCACAGGTACCCATTTAACCCCTGGGTGGAGAGAAGCAATTATGATTAAGTGTCTTGCTCAAGGACACAAGTGTCACGGCCGTGATTCGAACCCACATTATGTTGCTAACACCAGAACTTGAATCCGGTAAGCTAGACCGCTCGGCCACGACACCCCATACATGTACATGTACATGTATCACAGATTAGAAACACACGTGTGCATACATGTCATGTGCATACATGTCATGTGCTTGCTTTACTACTGAAGGATTTTGGAGGATTCAGGTTATGTGTAAGAAAATGGGCCTAGGGAGTTAGGGTTTTAATATACCCATCTGAAGGTTTGACCACCATTTGGGATCTAGCTCTTTGTACCTTTGTCATCTGTAGCGTCCCTGTTCTCAATGCTGAGATCATAGCTCTTGACCTCTAAGTCGACGTATGGAAATATTAACTTCTCCTTAATTGTTTCCCAGAAGATTCTGCAAAACCAAAACATGAAAAAAAACATTCAAACCCTAACTACTCCCAAATCCTGTAAAATTGTTTTTGGGAAAAATTCATCACTGTTGGGAACTGGTACTTTCACCTCTTCCAATGGGGCAAAGCTGGCAATGTACTCCTTGCATTAAGCGCTGAATATGAAAGATCAACGGAAATGCAAGGTGCATTTTAAAGATAAGGGCATGTTTCCAAAAGTGCACTGATGGATTTTGGAGGATGCAGGAAGGTTCCTAGCCAGAATACCTAGGGGGTTTAGGATTAATAATAATAATTTGATAGATATAATTATATTCAAATATTTCTCAAATTTATTTTAGACTTCTGGAGCGAAGAAAAATCAACAACGGATTGGGGAAAAAAATCTTAATTCATTTTCACTATTTTCAATGACAGAAACTGAACCTTCCCGCTGGCTTGTGTAAACCCCAACCATAACCCTAACCCTTTTTAGCAAAATGCAAACTTGTGCATAGAATATGCATAGAACATTTTCATTTTCAAAGATAGGGCAAAATTGGAATTTCAGAGGAAAAAAATTGGACAAAGTAAGAAGTCCAAAATTCCTTTTTAGAATACAAATGTGACACACATCAAGGTCAAAATCAGTACTCACAAAAGAAGTCAAGATTTAATCTTTATAAAGGTTGCCTGGTCAAGGTGACGAGATATCAGTCTGTAATCATGTTTATTCTAGCAAAAAAATAGTGGAATGACTGTCACAAAGACAAAACTATTGTCTGACTCGTTCATTCTTTCCTTATCAATCACGGTATCCTGCATCCAAGGTTCTAATTATAATCACAGAGGACAAACAAAATGTCATGCCAAAACTATGCAGACAGATTTGATCAGATTTCAAAAAACAAAGTATGTTAAATTTCAAAGGGCTGTCAAGCGTCAGTGTTTCTTGCTTACTCAACAGTTTTTTTCATTCCATAGCACTGCTCGTCACATTAACCCTAACCACCCCAAACCCATCAGAATCCAACAGAAGGTTTTGTTGGATTTTGACTGGTTGAGTACTGTGAAACTTAGCTTAAAGAGGCACTCTAAGGTCAAATTCAGTTTTGTGATGCACTCATTTTCCAATAGATAGAGTCCTTATTAAAGTGTGAAAAAAATTACAAGTCTCTAACTTCACTTTAAAGTGGTGTAACATATCATTTTATTTGATACCCTTTCAGAGCGATATTTGAAACATGACGTCACTATTTTCTTACGGTAAATGAGTCTGTAACATTCCATACAGGAATTTTTTGTTTGTCAAAAAGTCAATTTCAATGCCGATTTGATCAAATATTGTGGAGATTCAGGAATGAACTGCAAATTCACCGTACAAAAATGTAGAGATCCATTTATTTGAAATGTGACGTCAGTGTTGTCTTTGGATGTTAACAAATTTCACACAGGAAGGTTATCAAATAAAATGACATTTTACATCACTTTAACGTGAGGTGAGAGACTAATTTTTTTTGTAATTTTTTCACACTTTAATAAGGACTCTAGTTATTGGAAAATCACAAAACTAAATTTGACCTTAGAGCCCCTCTTTAAGCTGTTGGACTATGATGGGTTGAGTACCAATGGCATACAGTAATGCTGTTGGATTTTGATTGAGTGTGGAAGGTGGTTCTACTAGCATGCAACATTGTTAGACTTTGAGTGGAGAGAGTGTGTGTATGCAACCTGCTGTAATAAACAACTGATAAAGGCAAATATTGTACTTAGGTATGCTTGGCATTGTGTCTAACATCATACAACTAGAACCTACCATTTATTCCATAGGGTGTTTTAGTTTTTGTATAGTTAAGTTTTTTTTTGCCTGAAAACAACTTGGATTATGATGGGTTGAGTACTGTGTGACTCCAATGTTCAAACTTTACTTTGGGCCATGTGTACCCACTCAATCAAAATCCAACAGCATAGAGCCTGTTGGAGTATGATGGGTTGAGTACTGTTCCTGTAAGTGTACTGTTTGAGTTTGATGGGTTGAGTACTGCAGGCTATGGAGGGTTACTACATGGTGTTGGAGTTTGTTTGAGGAGTTTGTTTGAGGTAGCATGCTAGTGGAAATGCCTAAGGGGTTAGGGTTAAAGGGACAGTATTGTCATGATCAACAGGGCATGGAATCAGAATGCTAGTTTTAGATTAACTCAGTGACTGCCATAATACCCCATAAGGTCCTATATTAACCGTTGCTGCTACATAAATGGGCCAGTAATTTTCAGTCACTGTGTTAGTCTTAAACTAGGATGAACTAGGACATCGATTCCATGTCCTGTCGAAAGTCTGCTCTGATCATGATGATACTGCCCCTTTAAGAATAGAAAAACAAAACAAATTGGCTCTAGGTCAACTTATACACACTTTGGTCGATGGTCTGCAGATTATGTTCATGAATAAAAATGCCATAGATTTTTATCTTAAACAAATCAGAAAATTTACTTTAGGGTAGGTGTTTTTTTAAATTATTAATAGTGGCAGCTAGTACAAAGTACATGTAGTCTTTCACTCCATGTTGGTGTAGGGCAAAATTAAATCAATTGTTTATCACCCGACACAAGAATTTCACCAACCTATATTTACTACTCAAAACAATTTAGGGAACACCGGATTTTTAACACCAAATAGGTTTGAAATGTTCCATGAACCGGGATTTTCATTTGCAACCCCCGATCTCTCTGTCAGTAGTCACGTCATGAAATGTGTAATCACTACATGCATCCTTTATCATCTGTTTCATTGTGCAGTTGTTTCTCATCAATTCTGTGAAACATTGTGTTTATCTGAAATAAATGATCTTGCTTTAACTGAGATTATTCCGGTGTTCCCTAAATTGTTTTGAGTAGTATATATCGCGGACCCCGCTGCGAAATAGGATTCTAGCCGGCCATTCGTCATCGGGCAAGCTCGGTGGTCGAGACATCTGCAGTAGTAAGCAGAAGATCGTGGGTTCGTGTCACCTGTGAGGTTTTTTTCACAGACACACCTAGTATGCAGTGCTATACACACATCAGTGTTGGGCAAAATTAAATCAATCAATCTTTCAGGAGACTAAATAGGTGCTTCGGAATTTTAGGAATGCTTGGTTTAACTCAAGGTTGCAGACATTTACTGGCTTCATACATTTTCATGATTTTGTTTTTAAGTAAGATTTATAGCTTTGCAAGGAGAAAAGGAAAAAGACTGTTTGCAGTGATACCATGTAGAAATTCTCTTTTGAGTCGTAAATGGTAGTAAACAAGGAAATTTCTACACGATTTTTTTAATTTTTTTTTTTAATGGTACCAGCATTTTTAGCCGGAAATAAATCACTGACTGCTAGTGTGGTGGGTTACTAAATTCAACTCAAGGTCAGAGATATTTACTGGTAAGAAATTTTAAACATTGGCTGCATACATTTTCATGATTTTTGTATTTAAGTAAAGGTGTGTTCGCACTGGACTTTTTTTGGGGAAGGTTTTACCGAGACGATGGTAAAATGAAAAATGGTTAAATTTAACCTGTTCGCACTTGGACTTTCGACACGGGAAAATTTTACCGAGACCGTGGGAGAAGTAACCGAGCTGTCAGTATAATGACTCATGAGAGCGCTTTGCGTGACCTTTCCACAGCTATTTTTAACGTAAGACACGACGTTGACGTCCTTCATTATCATCTGGAAATGATGTACTGGTAGCACCAATCAAACTTCCGACTGTATCAATGATAATATTTGCCATGATTGCGCCAAAAAGAGGAACAACAACAACGCACAGAAAACTTGCTACATCGCGTACGCGGTGAAACAATGCAAAGCGCATGCGTGGTGTCCCTGTGTAGCACGACGTTGCTCTCGGGTCGGATGTTCGTTTTCCTGAGCCGCTTTTACCGACTCGCACTGTCCGCACTGGACTTATCGTCTCGGGAAAAGTTACCTGGGAAGTTTTTCTGGGCTGCAGTTGGCCAGTAAAAGTAACCGCTGGACTCAGGAAAAGTAACTGAGAGGAAAATGTCCTAGGCTGTCCGCACTGGACTTAAAATGGGAAAAGTACCCATCGTCTCGGAAGTCCAGTGCGAACACGGCTTAAGACTTGTAGCTTTGCATGGTGAAAAGGATAAGTAAAGACTGTTTGCGGTGACACCATGTAGTATGATTTGTAGCTTTGCATGGTGCAAAGGATAAGTAAAGACTGTTTGCTGTGACACCATGTAGTATGATTTGTAGCTTTGCATGGTGAAAAGGATAAGTAAGGCCAACAGTCCTTACAGCTAGGGCCCATTGAGCAATTGTTAAACTATTGAAAGACGATTCAATGGTCGAAGGATTGAGACTATAGTTTGTTCAATGCTTGAATGCAACCCAGCCAAACTGGCCCTCCTGGGTCAGACAAAAGGGTTATTAAGGGATTACTGTCTATTGTGTAGGAATTATAGATCTAACTCAGACATTGTTTATTCTGGCTATAAAATATGCAGTTTCAAATTGGCTGTTTTGGTTATGAACCAGAATACATGTATATTTTTGTATTGTTTCTCTTTTTCTTTCAGAAAACAATAGACTTCTGTCTTGATAGATGCATAAAACATGTATCATGCATCTGAAATGAAAAAAAGACATAAAATATGCTATTTTCTTCCCACATATTATATTTGATACAGCAAAAAAAAAAAAAAAAAAAAAAACACACACACACAAAGTACATGTAAGAGTGGACTTGTGGCCCATGTCCATAAAGCTACAACACCATTTGAGACTTTGCATGGTGGAGATAGATGTTGTTGAGTTCTTTCAGGTCCACCATGTAATGATCTCTTTTTGGGGAAAAAAAAGTGATGGCTTTGAGGAGAGCCGGTTGGTTTGTTCTCAACGTTTCGACTAGTCTGCTCTAGTCTCCTGACGGTGACTAGAGAACAGACGAGTCGAAACGTTGAGAACAAACCAACCGGCTCTTCTCCTAGAGCCATCACTTTTTTCCAAAAAGAGATCATTACATGGTGTACCCGAAAGAACTTAACAACAGTGATGATACACCATTGTTCACAACAGGGACATTGGGGAGGATTAACCCTCCTACTAAGTAAGAGTAATTGCGGTGACACCATGTGAAATGCTCAATTGAGTAGTAATTAGTTCTGAAAAGAACTGGAGGTACAACTCGACGTTCCGATCAGTATGCTCTGATCGTCCTCAGGCATACTGATCGAAACATCGAGTTGTACCTCCAGTTCTTTTCAGAACTAATTACTACTCAATTGAGATTCCACATGGTGTCACCGCAATTACTCTTACTTATCCTCCTCACCATGCAAAGCTACAAGTTCTACCAACCCTCCTACTGTTTGACCATTTGAAACCATTCAAAATTTCCACTTACCAAAATGCCTATTGGTTTTGTACACACATGGTGATACCATTTGAAAAGTGTTGGTAGCAAGCTTTACTACCATTCAAATCCATTCAAATGCATAGAGGGTCCATTGATTCACCACTTAGAAGTATCCAAACAAGGTTTTGTATTAGCTGTACTACCATTTGGAAAGATCCAAACAAGGTTTTGTATTAGCTGACCTACCATTCAAAACCATTTAGGGAAATCAATACTGTACACAGTTATTTCACCATTCAAAACCACAAAAGCTAGTGGTTTCAAATGGTGGATCAACTTGTATGAAAAAGGTACCAGAAGTAGGAGGATTAATGGAAGATTAGCAGTGGCAGTGGGACTGATATTACAGCTCCCTTTGTAGGTATTAGGACTGTCAATTATCACTTCTTTTGTCTGCTTCCAGAAGCTGTTCCACTCAGAACAGTTGCTTTCAAATCTGGCAAAGGAATTGAGCAAGCTAAATGAACAGTTTGGGCCAAGAGTACCATACAGAGTATTAGCCAGCAATACCTATGGGTGTCTTTTGGACGCCCGGTTTGCTAAATGGACTCCCTGTTTTGTTTGTAAAACACATGCAAAAGTATTGGAAGTTAAACATTTGGACACCCAGTTTACTAAATGGACACCCTGTTTTATTTGTAAAACACATGCAAAAGTATTGGAAGTTAAACATTTGGACACCCAGTTTACTAAATGGACACCCTGTTTACTAAATGGACACCCTGTTTACTAAATGGACACCCTATTTTGTTTGTAAAACACATGCAAAAGTATTGGAAGTTAAACATTTGGACACCCAGTTTACTAAATGGACACCCTGTTTACTAAATGGACACCCTGTTTTATTTGTAAAACACATGCAAAAGTATTGGAAGTTAAACATTTGGACACCCAGTTTACTAAATGGACACCCAGTTTACTAAATGGACACCCGGTTTTGTTTGTAAAACACATGCAAAAGTATTGGAAGTTAAACATTTGGACACCCAGTTTTTTCAAAGAATAACAAATTTGGACACCCTATTTTCAAATCCTGGCTTATAACACTTGGACCGTAGGCCTAAAGATTGTTTGTGGTGATACCAAGGCTTGCAGCTTTTGCACTGTGAAAAGGATAAGTAAAGACTGTTGGTGGCACCATGTAGTAAGATTTGTAGCTTCGTATGGCGAAAAGGATGAGTAAAGACTGTTTGCTGTGACACCATGTAGTAAGATTTATAGCTTTGCATGGTGAAAAGGAGAGGATTTTTTTAGAAGGGAAATCAAGTCCGAAAACCATCATAAAAGTGGATTTTAAGGATAGTTTTCGCTTTCTGTACCCCAAAAATCAATGGAATCATTTTTTAACTGGTTAGTGGTTGCAAAAAAAATTCCAAAAAACCCTTAAAAAGTGGCGGTCGGATACGATTCTTTCCATTATTATTATGGGGTTAGAGACAGTCCTGCTCTGACATGAGTGAAAAAATGGGGTGGAGGGGTGGGGGGTGGGGGGGGGGAGGAACAAGTGCCCCTTTGCCTCCTTTGATTCACGGTGATTAAGGCTGTTCCAGCTTCACTCACCTAGTCATTTCATCTCCCTTAGCCTCCACAACCGTTCCTCCTAATAAAAGATTTTAACAAATGGATACAAAATATAAATGAATATCTTATGACAACAGTAGAAGCAGTTTTGTAACCGTATTACCAATGTTGTACCTTCCTTTTAATAAAATGAATTAGTAATAGACCCTTTAATAAAATGATTTTTTTTTTTTTTTTTTTTTTAAAATGCAAATTCACCCCACACAAGGCCAATGGCCACTCCAAGGTGGGGGCTACTAAGTCATTGAGTTGTTACAACGACTCCACACTGAAGAAACCAGCCCCTCGCACCGAAACAAGACGAGCTAATATTAACCAGCCTCTTCACGGTGCGAATAGGACTGGGAGGGGAACTAGTCCAGAACAAGGCAGTTGATTAACTGCCTCTGCCCCTATAAGCAATTATGGTAAAGTGTCTTGCTCAAGGACACAAGTGTCACGGCCAGGATTCGAACCCACATTCTGCTGCTAACACCAGAACTTGAGTCCGGTAAGCTAGACCGCTCGGCCACGACACTCCATAATTAGTAATAAACCCTTTCACGGTACGATACTATCGAAGTCCAGTGTATTGGCTCTAGAATGGGGCTAGGTCGAATACCAACACTGACAACTGACATGAACATGTGTGTAGCTTAAATTACCATAATAAATCAAATTTACAATACAATGATGTGAATGATGCAACTAAAATCGGGTAGAATGTCGTTTCCAACCGCCACTTTTTCTCATTCAATATAACCAATAATGTAATCTTACCTACCCAGTGAGGTGAAGAACATATGGATGATGATGGACATATACTTCAAATTATTCCAGGATATTTATTTCATGAAAAATCAGGCATTTTTGGTATACAATGATTTCCTCAGTCGTGTCAGTTTGATCTTGTCAACTCCCCCGTTATTTTAGTGATCAACACGGTCATTGTACATACACAGTGGCAACTATAATAGGATTCTTCTATTTTCTGAAGGGGAGGATTTTTTAGAAGGGAAATAAAGTCCGAAAACCATCATAAAAGTGGATTTTAAAGATATTTTTTGCTTTCTGTACCCCCAAAAATCGATAGAATAATTTTTTAACTGGTTAGTGGTTGCAAAAAAATATTTAAAAAAACCCTTAAAAAGTGGCAGTCGGATACGACATTCTTTCCGGGTCAAGTTGTCTTAACCCCACACAAAGTTACATAAGACAACATAAGACACATACAGACGAATCCAAACAGTGACAACAGATCATGAATGTACATGTGTGTGTACTGTACGTGTAGCTTAAATTACCATGTAATAAATCAAAGTTACAAAACAATGATGTGAATGATGTAACTAAAATCCAAAGTTGTACCTAAATGAGGCATGCAAGATTGAAAACAAACATTGTAAAAATTGCTGGGTCAAATGACATATAAATAGATAAATATTATAAGTAATAACTAATAATAATCATATTTATTATGGTAATTTTTGTCATCTGATTTCAGCTTGTAAATTTGTATTTTTCTGCAGGAAAAAGTAATAAATCATCTTGAAACACCTCATAACCAAATCCACATTTCTGTAATCTCAAAGCTGTTTCAGAAACCAGAAAACTCGATTAAGTCTAGAAGGGAAAACACAACATGCAAAATATGCACAGCCAAAACAACTGTCTTGGGTACACAAGACAGTTGTTTTGGCTGTGCATATTTTGCATGTTGTGATTTCCCTTCTCCTACTACTCTTTTAATCGAGTTTTATGGTAATTTTTGTCATCTGATTTCAGCTTGTAAATTTGTATTTTTCTGCAGGAAAAAGTAATAAATTTAAATCATCTTGAAACACCTCATAACCAAATCCACATTTCTGTAATCTCAAAGCTGTTTCAGAAACCAGAAAACTCGATTAAGACTAGGAGAAGGGAAAACATAACATGCAAAAACTCCACATCCAAAACAACTGTCTTGGCCTTGGTACACGAGTTTTAAAAACACCAGTGATTCAGCATTTTCTTTTCAACTGAAATTTTAGTTGAGTTACGGACTGTGGACCCCTGTGGTTAATTTCTAGTTTCAGAAAGAAGTAAACAATAGGCCTACCTGGAATTCTCGACATGTTGGCACTGCTCAGTTCTAACTCGAGGTTCGTCGGAGTTGCACAATTCACAGAAAAACCGTAATTTAGATGTCAGTTCCAACGTCGATTTGTGACCACTAAGTTCTTATGTGTACAAGATGTACTATGGTCTACTGGTTCGTCGTATACGTGTTCGATTTTCATGTGAGTCTGTCTAGCGTACAGTTCGTCCCAAGCTAATAACAACCTCGTCTTTATAGTGGTCGCCCCCGCGTCTTTGTAGTGTGCTTTTTTGTAGTGTGCTTTTTTGTAGTGTGTACTGTACAATTTTATTAATTTACTGAATTGATGTTTATAGTTGTAATTTTTATATAGCAACATTTGATATTACATTTTTGGGGTCCGTTTTGTTCTGTAATTTAATTTAATATTTGATCTAATTTCTTGACTTGGTTTAATTTTAATTTTAATTTGATTAACTTCCTGAATTGATGTTTATATCTGTAATTTTACATGTAATAACATTTAATCTTTTAGGTCTTTTTTTGTTAAGCGCCCAGGAGCATGTTTCATGGATGGACGCTATATAAATGTTCATCATCATCATCATCATCATCATCATCATCATCATCATCATCATCATCATCATCATCATCATCATCATCACCATCACCATCACCATCATCACCACCACCATCACCATCATCTTTACTGATACGAGTGAGCTAGACTGTAGGGATCAGGTTTCATATTATGATCAACACGTAGTGCACGTTTTGAATTTATTTTTGTCTAGATGGGCGTGTACCTTTTTCTGCTCTATGATTGGTCCACTTTGGTACAAGTGGTGGTGGCCCTGCCCAGGGGAGTGAAGATTGATTTGAGGGCCAGAGCAGGGCTTTGAAGAAATCTGATTTCTGATTGCGTCATTTTTTTTCAAGACCATGGACCAATCTCATAGAGCTGCTTAACAGAAAATTTTGCTAAGCTATTTTTTTTATTAAAAAGGGGCAATATTATCACGAGATTAACGCAGTGACTGAAAATAAAACCCCACATGATGAGGTCATATTACCGTTGCTGCTGTATAAATGAGCCAGTAATTTTCAGCCACTGTGTTCATCTTAAGCTGGAACACCGATTCCATGCCCTGTTGAAAATCTGCTCCGATCGTGACAATACTGTCCCTTTAAGTAGTACTTCTGTACGGGATTAACTTTACCAAACATTCAAAGTATCCCTATATATTTAAAGAAAGAAAGAAACAAAAACACTTGCAAAATATTTGTCAGACTGAAGCATAGAATCTGAAATTGAATTTTGGGCTGCCCATTCATAAATTCAAGTGATTAAAACCCTAACCCTCCCAAATCCTCTTTGCCAAAGTGAAGGATTTTGAAGGATTGAGGTTACATGCTACATGCTCTTTGTTAAAGTGAAGGATTTTGGAGGATTGAGGTTATTAGGCATACTTGCCTTTCCATGGTACATGTACATCCATGTTTGTTGTAGTGATTGCAAGGTCAGTGCTTGGGTCAGTGGACACTGTTTATTGCTCCCATGCATGAAGGGAGGGTCCCGGGCCATGTACATGCATCACAGATTAGAAACACATGTGTGCATACATGTCATCTGCTTGCTTTACTACTGAAGGATTTTGGAGGATTCAGGTTATGTGTAAGCAAATGGGCCTAGGGAGTTAGGAAGGATTCAGGTTATGTGCAAGCAAATGGGCCTAGGGAGTTAGGGAGGATTCAGGTTATGTGCAAGCAAATGGGCCTAGGGAGTTAGGAAGGATTCAGGTTATGTGCAAGCAAATGGGCCTAGGGAGTTAGGGAGGATTCAGGTTATGTGTAAGCAAATGGGCCTAGGGAGTTAGGAAGGATTCAGGTTATGTGCAAGCAAATGGGCCTAGGGAGTTAGGGAGGATTCAGGTTATGTGCAAGCAAATGGGCCTAGGGAGTTAGGGAGGATTCAGGTTATGTGCAAGCAAATGGACCTAGGGAGTTAGGGAGGATTCAGGTTATGTGCAAGCAAATGGGCCTAGGGAGTTAGGAAGGATTCAGGTTATGTGTAAGCAAATGGGCCTAGGGAGTTAGGGTTAATGGGAAAAATATCGTCATGATCAAAGCAGGGTTAATAATTCCCTGTTACCAGTGAGCAATTGAAACAAAGAATAAACATCTGTAAACCATGCTTTTGACAATTACTATTTGTTTAATATACAGAAAAACATTTTTTCCAGATAATTAATAATAGCCAATATATGCAATTTTAGCATTATCCCATTTCCCCCTTGTTGCATTGGGCAAGAATTCACGGGTGTGATTTGACAAAAGTAAAAAAATCCTGAAAAATGGGTAGCAGGCCTGGTTCTCCCTTTGGTCTAGAGGACAAAGATCCTCCTGGGTGTTTAATTCTGGAGGATTTACATACTCTCCACATCCCCACAAACAAGAAACTAGAGGTCTGGACACAATACAGGCTACTTCTTTTCTTTCAAAATAATTTTGAGGCAAAGTCAGATAAATACTGAGAAATCTCAGGCCTGAGAATTATCTGGCCAACCACTCCTGATAACCATTCCTCTGAAAGCCCATGTCATTAAAATATACTTTTATGATCAGAGCAGACTTTTAACAGGGCATGGAATCGGTGACCTAGTTTAAGATGAACACAGTGACTGAAAATTACTGGCTCATTTATGCAGCAGCAACGGTAATATGACCTTATCATGTAGGGTATTATTTTCAGTCACTGAGTTAATCTAAAACTAGCACTCCGATTCCATGCCCTGTTGATTGTGACAATTGTACCTTTAATAAGAATTAAAATAAAACATTTCTGACATGACCCACACTAGCAATTTTATTTTAAAATTGATATAAATCAAATAAATAAACTCTGTAAATTTCCAATCTTTCTCAGATATTTATTTAAACAAAGAAAGTAAAAAAAACAACAATTGTTTATCTATTTTTGTGTTTATGAAACCAATAGATCTTCAAAAGCATTTACATACAGTAACTCTTGTTAAGTCTGACGAAACCTGAAAACAAACTTTGAATAAATTATTCAAAAAAATAATTACCCATTTGCATCCATATATAGTATTGTAGCTCTTATTAACCCTAACCCCTGTAGGTATTCTGGCTAGGAACCTTACTTATCCCTAACCCCCTGTAGGTATTATGGCTAGGAACCTTCCTTAACCCTAACCCCCTATAGGTATTCTGGCTAGGAACCTTCCTTAACCCTAACCCCCTATAGGTATTCTGGCTAGGAACCTTCCTTAACCAAACCCCCTAGGTATTCTGGCTAGGAACCTTCCTTAACCAAACCCCCTAGGTATTCTGGCTAGGAACCTTCCTTAACCCTAAGCCGCTATAGGTATTCTGGCTAGGAACCTTCCTGAATCCTCCAAAATCCCTCATCTTCAAAATCCACCATGTATTTCCGTTGATCTTTCATATTCAGCACTTATGGCCTGTACTTCTTGCCAGGTAGTAATTTTGTCCCATTTGAAGAGGTGAAAGTACCAGTTTCCAACAGTGCTGAATTTTTTCCAAAAAAAGTGCCCTTTGGAGGATTTTGGAGGATATGGAGTGGTTAGGGTTAAGCCTGAACAAAATTTGTAAAGCTGTGAATAAATGATTCTATTGGATCAAAATCAAGATGATGATGAAGTAACGTTAGGTTTAAAATGTGGACGAAAAACCCCAGACAAATATATTCTAGGGAAAAACCCACGTAATCAGGTAGAGACTGAAGACCAAATCTACATGTCAGCTTTGGTCCGAGTGGATTCGAACCCGCTTCCACAGACGTGGAAAGGAGAAAAAAGTACACGATGTGAATAATAATAATAATAATAATAATAATAATGTGGACTTATATGGTGCACATATCCACCAAACTGGTGCTCAAGGCGCATTACATTATTACCCCTGCTCATCAGGCTCATAAATCATTCCTGAAACCATCTCAGCTCCCTGGGGAGTATACATCTCAGTTGCTGCCATTTCGGCGCATATTGGGCTAATCAAACACAACAACCAACTCTGCCCTCACAGGTACCCATTTACCCCTGGGTGGAGAGAAGCAATTATGGTAAAGTGTCTTGCTCAAGGACACAAGCACCCCGGTCGCGGCTGGGATTCGAACCCACATTCTGACGAGTCAGCCATCAAAACACTAATCCGATGCACTAAACCGCTCGACCAAGTGTACAAGGCATTCTTGGAAACCAAAAGGAGTTTGGTGTCCATGTGCAAAACATTTATGTCATCCTGGTTTGATAGGCACCCCCCAAAAAATATAAGATTCAGAGTTTCAACTTTAGAAACAACATTCCACCCCTAACAGTCTCATAACGGAGGCTCGTCTTCGTCAGAATCAAACTCGACACTGTCATCTCTAATCCATCCTCCGTTCCAGTCGCTCTTCCAACCAGAACTGTAATAAAAAATTAAAAAATAAAAATAAAGATAGTATCAAATATTTATTTATTTTTGTACCTTCTTCTTTCTATTTTTGTATCTTTTTTGTAACTTCTGCTCACTCTTGTGTTTATTTATTTGTTCATGTTTGTATTCTGTCTCATTTTGCCTTTGAGAAAAAAAACCTGCTAGGCCAATAACTACTATTCTGCATTTACACACAGGCTCTACGACCTTCTTCCGGGCAAATAAAGTATAACTTTTTGTCCCAGCAGAATGTCGTAAGCAACAAAAGTATGGCATAACTGTCATATATTTGTTGCTGAAATTACTCCCAAGACATGTTTTTCCATTCCCATGTGGAATATAACTTTCCTACAATGACTTATAAATGGCAGAAAAACGCTTAAACTTTCACACTCGGTTTTCTTGAAACACAATTTTGCACATTAACTGCTTACGACCTTTTGCCGGTCACACTTTCGCTACGTCCTTCTTCCGGGAACACGACAAAGTGTCTTTTTTTTTCTCTTCTTATTTTACCTTGTCAGCTTAAGAAACCGCTCTTTATCCTTCATCTTATGGTCTTCCGAGATGCGGATCGGCTTCTCAAGACGATGAGAATGTTTCTTGCTCTTCCTGTTTGTGAGGTGAAGCTTTCTCGGAGGAGTGGGGTCTGTCCGTTTGACACAATCTTCATCGTCGGGTGTTACGATTCTCGCAGCGTTCATAGAATCTTTCTCTGTGGGGTTAGATTCGCGAGTTGATGGTTCATTGGTGACATTCAAATTTGGCTCGATTGGAGCGGGAACCTTTGGTGTGTTCTGCCGGCTGTCATTGGGTTTCGGGACTTGGACCCGTCTGCTTCGCCGGTTCTTTGACACGTACGGCTGCAACTGAAAGGGGACCGGTTGTCGTTTCTCAGTAACTGTCAGCGGAATTACGGTAGTTCTCAAATTTTGGTCGGGTGAGTTGTTCGTTGGGCTGGCGTCGTCATGCTGGCAATCCGACGACCCGCTGTCAAATTGAGTGTTGACCGGTGCATTATGGGAAGAGGAGACGCTGACGGCCGCTTGCGATTGGCTGTTGGAGGTGCGATCCCTGTTCCCGGGTAAAACACAACTCTGAGTCGCAGAAGGCATTTTCGTGTGAGCGGAATCGCTGCTATCTTGCAGACGAGAGTTTCGGAATAATCTGTTGAAAAAGGATCCTCCTTTCTCAAGCGATTCAGACTTCCTGCCACAGGAACTACAAGAAAGAATAAGAAAGATATTTTAACCAAAGCGCATCATGAAAATGTTTTCCAATAAAGGAATTAAAATCTAGATGCAAATTTGTTGTTTATTTCATGATGGCTGCCATTGACATCACTTCTTCTGTCCAATAGAGGGCGCTGTATAAGTAAACATGTGATGTCAAAAGTGCCATTACTATATGTTATTACATTGATAACATGTCTACCTGTTTGTATCTTGTTCAGCTGTTACAGCCCTGCCATATGCCTTGTACGGAGCTGCTTTCAGCAATGCATGATGGGTAGCCTTTCTGGTTTTCGTCAACAGAGGTGCTGCATCTTCGACCTAAAATGGGAAAAAAGTTTACGAATTTGAACAGTTTCCTCACATAATTTCTACTGCCGTATTCTCTTTTATTAATTTTTTGTCCTGCTTCTCATCTTTCTATCCTCTCTCCTTCCTTCATTTGTTTCCTCCATAATTTCTTCCCGCCTTCTTTTCCCACTTACCTCCTTCCCTCCCTTGACCTCTGACCCTACTTTCATTAACTTTTTTACCCCTTCTTTCTTGCCAACTTTCACCTATACCCTCTTTCTGGTGACCTTTGACCCTTTTTCCCTCCCTCCTTCCAGTGACCTCTGAACCTCTGAACCTCTGAACCTCTGAACCTCTGAACCTCTCCACCTCTTTCCTTAACCCCGTCTTTAATGCCTTTCTTTGACCTTAATCCCTTTCCCCTAAGGCTTTTGAGCTTTCTTTTTTACAATTTCTCTCCCAAATTCTTAGCATTCCTTCAATTCCTTCTCACCCTCCTGTCTTCACTCCAGTCATCCTTTACTTATTCTCCTCCGATCCTTCATCCCCCCACAAGATGACCTTTCACCCCATATAATTAATCATGACCTTTAGGCCCCAAAAAAGTCTCCAGTTTGTGATCTCTGTGTGCATTTTAAATTTTCTTTTTTTTGTTGCTTTGAAACGATGTCCAATTGCAGCCAAAATTGCTGGATCGATTGGAATTCTGCCGTGCTGTGCTTTAAATGACTTTTTCACATAGGGGTATGAACGTTTGCCTGATTTGTGAGGCCTCTCTTATCCACCATACTTTGTATATAGGACATTTGGTCGCTGCGTATACCTGTATAACGTTTTTCCCTATTGGTAAAAAAAAAAAAAAATTACCCCCCCCCCAAAAGAAAAAAAAAGCATGTCACCGATTTTGAAGCCGACCGATGACCAGAAACAGGAGACTTTTTTTTTTGGCCTCATAACCCCAAATGACCTTTCATCCCAAATGACCTAATAAATTAATCAACCCTTCTTCATACCTTGTTCCGTGACCTTCCGCCGTCTTCCTCGTTTTTCAAATAGAGTATCTGCTTTCTCTTCTCAACTTCTCGCATCAAGTCTCGTCTTTTGGCGTAGTAACTCTTCAAACCTACAAAACGCCATAAAACAGAGAGGCTAGGTTCTTATTTTTATTTTCACAACCTTATCCAGAGAGTCGCACACCGCCTGTTCTCACTGGGAACACTTTATGTACCCTTCCATTAAAAAGCCTAACCTAAGGTTGGGCGATATTGATTTTTTTCATCCACAAAATATCAGAAAATGTATATCGCGATTTTCAATAGTATCGCGATTATTTTCATTCATGCATGATTGCTTTAGCGCCGATAACCACAGGTATGTACCCCTCTACAAGCGTCACAATAAATCAGAAATTTTACAGAGGGAGTATGTACTTCTGAAGTAGTTCGCTTTTGTTTCTCACTTCCAAAAGCTGAAAAGACTGTTCTAATTTTGTTTCCATAATGTTGATTTTTTTTTAATCGCGATATTTTTTTAATCGCGATCTCCCAATATCTCGATAACTTAATAATGTTCTCTGTATCGTAATCGAATAAAAATGGTCTTGCGACACTCTCTATTATCGTGTTATCACCCAAGCTTAGCCTAACCCCCTCGGCATTCTGGCTAGGTCAAGGAACCCTCCTGAATCCTCCAAAATCCATCAGTGCACTTTTGGAAACATGCCCTTATATCTTCAAAATGCACCATGCATTTTCGGTGATCTTTCATATTCGGCACTTATGGCCTGTACTTCTTGCCAGGTAGTAATTTTGCCCCATTCGAAGATATGAAAGTATCAGTTTCCAACAGAGCTGAATTTTTTTAATGAGTACGCTCACTGAGTAACACCAGGGGTTTCCATTTGGAACATTTGTTCCCAGTGGGAGCAATGAATGTTCCTTCATGTTCCCGAAAGAGGAACATTCCAAGTTTTTAGACACTCTGTTACATCGCAGTGCACATTTAACATGCGTGTAAAGTACGATTCTTGCACATGCCGCACACCCATAATGCACTGCTTCTTGTGAGACCTTGTGCAACATCATGAATGGCTCAAACCTAGCTCTCTGAATACAGTGCCTTGGATTAGGTTATTACACATATTTACATGTAGGTGAGTTAGTGTTATTACAGTGCTGTAACAACCATAAGGGATAAAACTTGCGGTGACACCATGTGAAATTCTCAATTGAGTAGTAATTAGTTCTGAAAAGAACTGGAGGTACAACTCGACGTTTCGATCAGTATGCTCTGATCGTCTTCAGGAGAATGCCGAACTCTGGGAAATGCTGCTTAAGTAGGCTGCTGGAGGATTACGTGATGACAGGATGCTGGAGGATTAGTTCGTTGAGGCATGCAGGCGGGAACTGTTGAGACTAGGATCCTAGGAGTGGGGGAGAGGAGTGTGTGCTCACTGAACCGAATCAGTTGTTAACAAGCACAGGGGGAAGGAGGGTGGTTGACTTAGGATATAGATCCCTCAGTCTGGGGTGGGTTGTGGACTTTGGATACAGAAGATCCTTCGCTCCGTAGTAGTGGTCGCCAAAAATCGCTGATGTAGAAGCCGATGTTTATGTTTAACGATCTCGATGGCCTCTCTGATGTGTCTGGGGTGCCATAAGGGATGAAGGCCAAAGTCTTGGTACAGCCAAGCCTTTGAAAACCCAGCCAGGCCCAGGCTTTGCCCAGGCCCAGAGGCCTTTGAAAAGCCTTCAGTGTGTGTGTGTGTGTTCGAGCACTGGCCGCGTTATGGGGACAGAGAACAAAAGAGGGATCCGGAATTACTTAGCTGTGGGGACATTTTGTGTGTCCCCACAACGTTTTTAATCCCCAAAATCCTTTGTATTTTGTCCCCTAGCGCCCGTCTTGAGATTGTGTGAACGTACACACCATTCGTTGTGGGGTCCAAAACACAATAGAACAATTGGACCCCACAAGGTAACTATAGAAAATCTTGTACCCCACAGGAGAATTATAAGGAAAAGGGATAATAGAACGAACAAAGGAATACCCCACAAATCAATGTGCGTGAGGGTGTGTGTGTGTGTGTGTGTGTGTGTGCGTGTGAGCGCATTCAAACCGGGACGATAACAAAGGGACAATGGTCCCCGGTTGCTCTCACAATGGAGAACAATGCGTCCCCGTATTTTTGGACAAAGGAATTTGACAAAAGAAGTCCCCGATTGCAGGTGTTTACACACGTGTGTGTGTGTGTGTGTGTGTGTGTTCAAGCACTGGCCGCGTTATGGGGACAGAGAACAAAAGAGGGATCCGGAATTACTTAGCTGTGGGGACATTTTGTGTGTCCCCACAACATTTTTAATCCCCAAAATCCTTTGTATTTTGTCCCCACAACGCCCCGTGCGGGATTGTGTGTGTGTGTATGTGTATGTATGTAAGCAGTCATAGTCTTTTTTACAGTTGCTTTGGGTGGCACTAAGTATGCAGTACTTAGCGATGAAGGCCAACGTCTTGGTATAGCCAAACCTTTGTAAAGCCCTGCCAGGCCCAGGCTTTGCCCAGACTTTTCCCAGAGGCCTATATAATCCCCTAGCTGAGCACAAAAGACCTTTTACTAATGAATAGATCTCAAATAGCTCTTACTGTTAACACAGACTTGACTGACACCTCGGATGTCTTTTGTTCACAACCGCAGCCAGTCAAGGGGTTAGCCAGGAATTTAGAACTAGGGTGTCCAAAATTTGCTGGAAATTCCAAAACAGGGTGACCAAATTGTTCTCTTAACATACTTTTACATGTAAAAGACAGATAAAATAGGGTGTCCAAAAGACACCCCTCTGGCTAATACTATGCAGCTAGTATGATGAGCTCTACTTGGCTGGGCTAGGCCCTCCAGAAGCCCAGGTTATGTACTGTTACAGGTAGGAGGACAGGTAGCCTGAGCCTGAGCCTGGGCCTGGCCGGGCTTCTCAAAGGCTTGGCTGTACCATGACTTTGGCCCTCATCCCTAAACTTACAGCTCTATGTTGTAACTTACCACTGAGGTGTTTTTTGCCATTGCGATGCACCAGCAGGGTTGCTATTGTATCAAACACAGGGCGGTGGTGACAGACTGTGCAAGCATATCTGTCAAAAGCAGAAAGAATTTCTTGGATAAATGTTCATGACGTTAATCATGAAAACAATCAAATTAATAAGAGTGTTCTTTTAACTTGTGCGATTTATACAAAATTGTGAATTTTCACGATGATGATCATGAGGAGTGCACTTGTTTCTTTCAACATGTGTGATTTTTTTTATAAGACTGAACAAAAATCCAGACAATCTGACAAAAATCCACTACCCTGTCAGCAATTCACAAATAGCCAGCCAACCAACCAAGTCTGGTAATCAGGAAATACAATATGAGCTGATCATCTAACCAGCCAGCCAGTTCCCAAGCCCGGAATCCAGCCAGCCAGCCAGCCAGCCAGCCAGCCAGCCAGCCAGCCAGCCAGATGGCTAGCCAAGCCAACAAACTGGCCAACTGTCCAGCTTGCTTTTCAGCGAATAAAACCTCCAATGTGAGAGGATCAACTTTCTAACTAGCCTGCCAGCCAGCCAGCCAGCCAGCCAATCAGCCATCCAACCAACTAGCCAACCAACTAGCCTGCCAGCCAGCCAGCCAGCCAATCAGCCATCCAACCAACTAGCCAACCAACTAGCCAGCCAGCCAGCCAGCCAGCCAATCAGCCATCCAACCAACTAGCCAACCAACTAGCCTGCCAGCCAGCCAGCCAGCCAATCAGCCAGCCAACCAACTAGCCAACCAACTAGCCAACCAACTAGCCTGCCAGCCAGCCAATCAGCCATCCAACCAACTAGCCAACCAACTAGCCAGCCAGCCAGCCAGGCAGCCAGCCAGCAAACCAGCCAACTGACCAGCTTGCTCAACAGCAAATTTAAACCCTTCATCAACCAACTAACCAATGATCAATGATCAACCATCTAACCAATCATTCAGCCAGCCAGTTAGCGAGCCAGTTAGTTAGTTAGCCAGCCGGCATCCAGCCGGCAGCCAGCCAGCCAGCAAACCGGCATACTAATCAGAAATAATGAGCCAATCTGCAGTACCTTCCACTGCGCATAAGAAACGCTTCATCCTCTGGAATATCTTCAGCTAAAAGGTCTGATACCCGTCGTTTCTGAAACAAAACAATGATAGACGTGTAATATTTTCGGGCCGATATGTCACGAAATATAAATGTAAGTAAAATCACAATTTTTTTTGGGCCACTTGGATAGTTTAACATGTAAGGAACGTATCTAGTGTGTCAAAATAGTTGCAAGTGTCATCCATTTGAGCGCTAAGAATTTACAAAATCCTGACCGTTAGCGTCAATGGAACCAATGTGTGGCTAAGGATTCAGGGAAAGAATGTCATATCCGACCGCCACTTTTTAAGGGTTTTGGGGGAATTTTTTTGCAACCACTAACCAATTAAAAAATGATTCTATTGATTTTGGGGGTACAGAATATACGAAAACCTTAAAAATTCACTTTTATGATGGTTTTCAGACTTTATTTCCCTTCTAAAATATCCTCCTCTCCAGAAAATGGAAGGATCCTATTATAGTTGCCACTGTGCATATACAATGACTGTGTTGGTCACTAACGGGGGAGTTGACAAGATCAGACTGACATGACTGAAGAAGTCATCGTATACCAAAAATGCCTGATTTGAAGTGTATCCATCATCATCCATATGTTCTTCACCTTACTGGGTAGGTAAGATTACATTATTGGTTATATTGAATGACAAAAAGAGGCGGTCAGATACGACATTCTACCCGGATTCAGGTAACTTAAATTGTAAAACAAACTGTAACACCATATTTCTTGTTTTGTTTGTAAGAAAGTTTAATTAGGCAAATTCACGCAAACCGCCGATGGTGGCGCTATTTTTCATATCCTTTTTTTCTGTCGAAGTTGTGACCCGCCGAAAGTTCGTTGACGCGCCCGATAGTACGTGTGAAAATGCATAGGCGCAATATCGCTAGTGCCTGGTTACGCTGATGAGGCCTGAGGCTTCAATGTTTTCCTGGACGCCATTTTTATGAGCACTAAATTATGCAGTCGATAAAAAAAAATCAGCGACGGGAAACCTTTCGTTATGGAAATACAGGCAACTGAATTTCGGTAAGTTTTTACGATTTTCTTGTCCAACTTTTATGGTAAAATTCTAATATAAAGGGTAGTCTACGAATGTAGTCACTTCTAGTGTTCGATAAATGGATACTACACATCTTAATTGGTCAGTCGATGCCAACTGTAACGTTGGCGCAAAAACAGTGCAACTTGCGCAAAATGAACCGACGGCAAATAAAAAAAAAAATCACCGCTATCGGTGATTTGACACGCTGAATCGGGGTGTCACGCACGTGATTTTTTTGTTATAAAAGGGCGACATGCTATATAAACACTTTACAAGAATACATTGCAGGCAAATTCGGTCACAACTTTTCAAATGAAACTGGATCTTAAAAATGACCAAATATTTAAATCAAGAAAAATTTGTAACTTTGCATAGGGTTAACCTACATGTATCATGACCATTGACCCCTCATTGTCTTTCTAGTTTTTTGCTCTATCCAGTGATATGACAATATTGACATTTAAAAGCATTGAAGCAACTTCAAATTTTCATGAAACTGCCTACAGCCTAGTTCATTTATCATGAGTTTACTTTAAGGCCATGAGAATGAAAATCATAGATTTGCGTCCATCGCCCGCATGTCCCGAAAGCTACCGCCTAAATTTTTCATTATTTGCCAAAAAAATCATTATTTGCACAAAAAAGGTATTTCCACCAAACAAATTTAGTTCCAAATCATCCACATCAGTAAAATGAAGTTTTTACCAAATTTCCACCAGTATAGTATGTGTGCTTTAATCATAAGCACATGTTCTCTTACTCTTACACTGTCTTAGTCCCGCGTACATCGTTCACAAAAAAGGTCGCATCGCACTAAAACTGCATGGTAAACTTCGTCCGATCCGCACCTGCAACTGTACCGCCTTCACATGCACAACACATTCGCTGTTGAGCCTTTGTATCTTATGGCTATGCCTGTGTGTGTGGCCCGCACGTATAATGATGCACGTACGTACACAGGCAACCATACGTACAGCGACACGTCAAATTAGAAGAAACATCTTGTGATTGCACTGTTATTTATGATCAATGGAAATAATGAATAATGAAAAAAAGCCTCATGTGTTTTCGAAATTTCCCGGACGCAAATCTATGACTTTCATTCTCTTAGTCTTGGCCTAACCCTAACTCCCTAGGCATTGTATTATTATTAAGACAATAAAAATCCTTCAAAATCCTCCAACTGGCTTTGTTGTCTAGGGAGTTAGGGCTAATGTCCAGTTAAGAGCATGAAGCTTTATTAGGTGTTTGGAATAAGGTACATCTGTGATCAAGGATAAATAAACTGGGATACATTAAATAACATAACTGGGACTGTCCGGTAACTGGGCAGCTCTAACAGTTAATAAAAATACATTGATTTTGTATCAAAATATTCAAATTCATGAATCATGGTTAATCCGTTTAACAATTTCTCAGACCTACCTTCAACAAATTCAGTTGGCTGTAGTCATCTCCATCTCTTTTGAATGACATATTTAAGGTTAAATTAAATACCCAGACAAAATAAATTCAAGTTAAACTCCTTACAAAAAGGTTACCCGGCCAACAAAAACCTAATTCCTAACGTAATCATCATCTTTTGTGACTCATCCCTGGGCGCGGCCATGTTTTACCCACAATTCCATTCTCATCATCCGGGACATTTCTCATTGCACATGCGCAGTAGCGTAAAACGTATTAATCTGTTTCTGCAGTTCCCGCTGTTGTACTCCGAATTTCGGTGAGTAAATACGTCCTTTCGTGGTTGATTTTCGTGACAATTTGCACACATGATATTCTTGATATATTAAAGACGATAAATTCATTGAAAAAAATTAAAATATTTGTTCATATTGTGTCGCCCGTTCGGTATATTTCAAGTTGATATTTATCAAAGTCACTCCCTCCTTTTGCAGTAGAACAGAACACGGAATAGTTTTGTGTATAAACTCGTTTGTTTTCATCGACATGGTTATTGTAGTGGGTTCATTGCTGTATTTATGTTGTATTTTGGCGTCTCTATTCACTTGTAAATCACAAGTGGGAGAATTGTGGAGTAGAAGACATGTTTTCTTTTTGAAAAAATGTAAAGAAATGTCAATTCAGAGAGCCCTAACTTTTAAGAAATTAAGATTTAATGTTGTTACCAATCACTTTTTAATTTTTGATCACTGAGTTCCTTCCTCCATGGTTTCAGTAACGAAAAATGATGTCACATTATG
Source organism: Zoroaster sp. YZ-2022 (assembly GCA_029582265.1). Classification (NCBI taxonomy): domain Eukaryota; kingdom Metazoa; phylum Echinodermata; class Asteroidea; order Forcipulatida; family Zoroasteridae; genus Zoroaster; species Zoroaster sp. YZ-2022. Next base: position 53,627,457 of record CM055817.1, read on the forward strand.
TTAAAATGGTAAAATATTTACAAAATGTCCATAATTGCCAAACAGAATGTTGAATATATTATTTTGTTGGTGAAATTCTGAATGCGACAAGCCAGTATAAACTTACTTAGTACTAGTAGGATTAGGCCTAACAAAATTATGTGTCGCAACATCAGGGAGAATGTCGTATCCGACCACCATTTTTTGTCATTCAATATAACCAATTATGTAATCTTACCTACCCAGTAAGGTGGAGAACATATGGATGATGATGGACATATACTTCAAATTATTCCAGGATATTTATTTCATGAAAAATCAGGCATTTTTGGTATACGATGACTTCCTCAGTCATGTCAGTCTGATCTTGTCAACTCCCCCATAAGTGACCAACACGGTCATTGTACATGCGCAGTGGCAACTATAATAGGATCCTTCTATTTTCTGAAGGGAAGGATTTTTTTAGAAGGGAAATAAAGTCCGAAAGCCATCATAAAAGTGTATTTTAAAGATAGTTTTCACTTTCTGTACCCCCAAAAATCGATGGAATCATTTTTTAACTGGTTAGTGGTTGCAATTTTTTTTTCAAAAACCCCTTAAAAAGTGGCGGTTGGATACGACATCACATGACTTGTGATTGATAACTGGTGAAAATTACACTCACTGGCCATAAGTAGGCAGATTCACGCAAGCCGCCGCTGGCGGCGCACTTCAAAAGCTAACTTTAGACATCGCGATTGTGACCGACTCACTCACATCCGGGTTCGCGCGAAAACGTTCACCCTGGCTAGCTGTTTAATATGTCGTCGTAGCTCGCGTTGTCGCTGTGCGGATTAAGCGTTAATCTGTAGACGCCATCTTAGATTCATTCATAAATTTTGCTTCGTTTCAATGCAAAATATCCGAACTCGGACGTTAGAAATATCGCCGTGTTTACGACCCGTTTTTCATCATTGTGCATGACGGAAATTCATCATCAATTTAGAGGTATTGGATGGTCTTCACGAAACTTGAAACCACGAAAAAAGGATACACCGTATCGTGGTGCCAACTGTAACGTTGGTGGAAAAACAGTGCAACTCGCGTAAAATGATCCGACAGCAAATTTTTAAAAAAATCACCTCTATCGGCGATTTGACTCGGTGAATCGGGGTGTCACGCACGCTTAATCGGGGTGTCACGCACGGGTGGATTTTGGTATTCAATGAGATTTTTTTGTTTAAAAGGGGTACATGCTATATAGACACTTTGTTAGTACTACAAGGATACGTTGCAGGCAAATGCGGTCACAACTTTTCAAATGAAACTGGCTTCCAAAATGACCAAATATTTAAATCAACAAAAAATCGTAACTTTGCACAGGGTTAACCTATCATGACCATTGACCCCTCATTTTCTTTCTAATTTTTTGCTCTATTCAGTGATATGACATTTAAAAGAATTGAAGCAACTTCAAATTTTCATGAATCTGCCTACCATAAGTATTGCAACATTGAAATTCACACCAAAGTTCAGTTTGGAGAACTGTTACAATAATTTATTTTATTTTATTTACATTACTTAAGACTTCTTGAAAGTGCCTGTGTTTTGAAGTCAATGTTCTCCTAGTAGTCCGGCGGGCTAGTCAAAACCCCTCTCCTATTAGTCCGGCGGGCTAGTCGAAATTACAAACACTGCATTTAATCCTAGTTCTTTTTACACATTTTATTCCACTGGGCCGTAATTTCATCATTTTAAAATATGCTAGCATTGTGAAATACAAGGAAATATTCTCTCATAAACTAGGAAATATCAACATAAAAAGTCTCAGGTAGAATGTCGTATCCAACCGCAATTTTTTGTAATTTTAAAGTATTCTATTGTTTTCTCAAAAACGTGACCACCTGTGATCTATTTCTTTGAAATTAATGTATGTTACCAAATACCAGGGGAAGAATGTTGTATCCAACCGCCACTTTTTCTCCTTCATTATAACAAAAATGTAATCTTATCTGCTCAGTAATGTGGAGAACATATGGATGATGATGGACATATACTTCAAATTATTCCAGAATATTTGTTTAATGAAAAATCAGGCATTTTTGGTATACGATGACTTCCTCGGTCATGTCAGTCTGATCTTGTCAACTCCCCAATTAATGACCAACACGGTCATTGTACATGCGCAGTGGCAACTGTAATAGGATCCTTCTATTTTCTGAAATGGAGGATTTTTTTTTACAAAGGAAATGAAGTCCGAAAACCATCATAAAAGTGGATTTTTAAAGATAGTTTTTGCTTTCTGTACCCCAAAAATCGATAGAATTATTTTTTAACTGGTTAGTGGTTGCAAAAAATGTTTAAAAAATGAAGTATCTCTGAACTTTGCAACTATGCTTTTGTTTGATAAGTTTTGTGAGGAAGAAAAAGAAGCAGCAACAAGAACAAGAGGTGTCGCGCTGTCACACGAACACCTTATAAAAAATGTTTTTATGAAATGTGTATTTATTTGATTTTTGTTTTCAGAGTGAAACATTGTAACTATCTAAGCTTTCAAGAGCAAAATTATATTCTACCGTTCTGTAAACTTGTGTCGACTCCCATCAAGAACCGAATTGTTAAGAATGAAGCCAGAATCAGCATCAAACAACATGAACAACGCAGCCACAGAACCTGATGATGTAAGCAATGAAACCCTTACCGTATTCAATGAGTTTGATTTCATTAAGGGGCCGTTCACAATTGTCAACATTTTCACGAGCGTACAAACCGTACGCTGGGGGGGGGGGGGTTAATGCCCGCCGTACGCTTTTTTTTTTTTTTTAAATGTCGATATGTTTTCTCGCCCGTTAATGCCCGCATAACGCTTGTTTTTTTTTTTTAATGTCGATATGTTTTCTCGCCCGTTAATGCCCGCCTAACGCTTGTTTTTTTTTTAAAATGTCGATCTGTTTTCTCGCCCGTCACCACAGCCGACAGCCGCAACCGATGCCGGCGAGCACTGGCCGAGCCGGTCGCGGCCGGGGCCGTCCGCATCGCATCCCATGAACGTGTAATGTGTACAGCATGCGGCATTGTCCTACACACGTACATGAAAATGTACTGTATTTTACATGTACATGTATACATGTCGCTCGTATCCACTGCGTGTTTTTAACGGCCGGCCCGTCCATGCACACACAAGCAGACACACGTCCCACACGCACAAACAAGACTGCCTGGACAAGTTCATTTTATGTATAGGGTAAATATTATCAAAATATTATAAATAAACTAATCGGTTTCAAACAGAACATTTGTAAATGTTTTTTGCATTGTAAAAGGCTTCAGTAATGTAATAATTTAATACAAAATACAAATAAAACATTTTATATCTCTGTTTCCATTTTTAAAGAGGGATTACCGTTTAAAACGGTAATTACCTCTTTAAAAATGCAGTGTTCCCAAACCGAGATTGCGCGCAAATAATTGCAATGTCCTTCCGTTCCCTAGCTACCTGTACTGTAGCATACACACGCAATTGCAAAATGTCTATATATAGACTTGTGTGAAAAAAAATCAACATTTTTTTCGTACGCTTTTAGGGGGGGGGGGTCTTGAAAAAGTGTACTCTTTGTACGCTCGTGAAAATGTTGACAATTGTGAACGGCCCCTAACCCTCCTACTGTTTGACCATTTGAAACCATTCAAAATTTCCACTTACCAAAATGCCCATTGGTTTTGTACACACATGGTGATACCATTTGAACAGTGTTGGTAGCTTTACTACCATTCAAATCCATTCAAATGCATAGAGGGTCCATTGATTCACCACTTAGAAGTATCCAAACAAGGTTTTGTACTATTAGCTGTACTACCATTTGGAAAGATCCAAACAAGGTTTTGTATTAGCTGACCTACCATTCAAAACCATTTGGGGGAATCAATACTGTACACAGTTATTTCACCATTCAAAACCACAAAAGCGAATGGTTTCAAATGGTGGATCAACTTGTATGAAAAAGGTACCAGAAGTAGGAGGGTTAATTTACCCTTCTATGACTGCAAGGAACAAAATCATTCCAAATTTGTATGTAAAGGGGCAGTATCGTCACGATCAACAGGACGTGGAATCGGAAAGCTTGCTTTAGATTAACCCTCCTACAATCAGTGCAATTTTTGAAACAACCCATTCAGGCCACTCCAAGCCATTAGCTGCTGCCAGTGGCCTCCTATGGTTACCCTTCTGTGCACTGTCACACCACTGAGATTGCAGGGTAAAGTGGTCTCCCATTGATACATTGCAGGCCATACTAACCCTCCTATGCCCATGCTGAAATTTGGCCCAGTCAGCACGGCACCCACAGACAGTCACTTGAGTATTTTTGGTTGCATTGCCAATCGGTAGGTCAAACCACAGAGTCACACAGAGCTGTGTATGTACTGTCGAGTGGTTTTGGTTTGACCTATCCTAGCCACATGTCCTTGCATTTATTTGAGTGCACTGCACAAAGTCAATGGGTTGGGAGTTACATACAAATTTTGAGTGTCTTTGGGTTTGACCTCCTATCACAGCCACATGTGCTTGCATGTATTTGAGTGCACTGCACAAAGTCAATGGGTTAAGAGAGACATACAAATTTTGAGTGTCTTTGAGTGTTAAACCTATAGGATGGTTAATTTACCCTTCTACAGTACAGGCCACAAGTAATTCCAAAACCCTCCGAGTGCGTGGCGAGTGCCCCCGTGTAAACTGCGTGGCGTGTACGGGGCTACTCGATGCCCTGCGGGGATTTTGCGGGGGCACAAAGGGGCCTTTGCGTGCCGGGTATGTGCCGTGGGCAAACTTTGCGGGGGCACACGAAGCCCCGCAACAAAACCAAGCACATCTTTACGCTCGGATGAACATGAATACCTGATATGTTAACAGCATAGTGTGCTACTTGTGCTGTAGCCGAACACTGTATGATCATGGTTGGCGGTGTGGTTTTTCTACCATGTTTGTTATGGTCGTCCGCCTTATTTTGCGTATGAATTTTCCTTATAAAATAATTCTGAATACATGTTGGTTCGGCCAAATTTCGATGTACATGCACTCTTGCCATTATGAATACTATAACTTTTATTTTGTGGCACAGTCGTTTTCCCGGTTCCGGATTTTTCCAGTTCCATAAACTGTATCACTATAAATTATTTACGGCATTCGGGAATGTCGAACGTAGTCCCGCTGGTTGCCTGCTTTCTGCACAACGTACATGTAATCACTACAACGGCAACCAACGAAACGATGACTCATCGCCTGCTACGCGTAACGAATTTTCCTATTGGCTCCTTCCGTAGACTACGATATAATGAATTTTCCCATTGGCTCTCTGGTACACGCATGGCATAGACTATGATCTACGTCGTGGATTCTGATGTCGCTGGCGCTAAAACGTTGCAACGGTTTTTTCAGAAGTTTTGAATAAATCTGTGTGTATCGAGGTCCGCTCACTAAAACTGACAATGACCAGACCATTTTCGCTACGAACAATAAAGGTTTTTAGGTTTCTGTTTCTGTCTGTTTACCAACGATTTTTGCTTAATTGTGCATTGTGTTTTGTTCTTCAAGATTCATACCGGGCGTATAAGCCGCAGCGTATAAGCCGCAGGCAACTTTTACTGTGTCAAAATCAACGTATAAGCCGCGGCTTATATTCCGGAAATTACGGTAGTTACTTCTTGCCTTGGTATGGGTATACGACACTTCCCTGATCACTTGAACCCACGCAACAACCAAGTTTCACGTGTCAATGATTGACAACAAAGCCCCCCCTATCAGTCCACGAAGCAAAGTGCAGACTGTGCGGGCCATCTGCGTGGCCCCGCATTTCTTCTCACCCGGCACGGTACTTTTTGCGGGGGTACCCGCATGCACGCGGGGATTTTGCGGGGATCCACGGCACCTACACGGAAGCCCACGCGGGTTACTCGAAGGGATTTGTAATTACTTGCGGCCGGTACTGTATGACTGCAGAGTAAAGTTGTCGCCCATTGATACATTGCAGGCCATACTGATATGTTCAAACAACCAGCTGTAACCTGACCATGTATTTGACTGTAAACACACCTATGACTGTAAACACACCTAAGACTGGTTTTTAAACCTAACCCTCCTAAATCCTCTATAATCCTCCAGAGGATTTGGTGGATTTTGGAGGAATGAGGCACGTTCGAAAATCACCAATTGGAGGATTATGGAGGATTGAGGAGGGTCGTGCATTTGATAGTGGAGGATTGTGGAGGATTGAGGAAGTATGGTTCAAAGAGATCCTGGAGGATTGTGGAGGATTGAGGGCATAATGGAAATTTACTTTGGATGAATGTGGAGGATTATGGAGGATTATGGAGGATTGTGAAGGATTGACAGAAACATAATCTTGTATCCTCCGGAGGATTTGGAGGATTTTGGAGGAATGAGGCACGTTCGAAAATCACCAATTGGAGGATTATGGGGGATTGAGGAGGGTCGTGCATTTGATAGTGGAGGATTATGAAGGATTGAGGCAGTGAGCTTCATGCATAAACTCATGTTGGAGGATTATGAAGGATTGAGGCAGTGAGTTTCATGCACAAACACATTTCGGAGGATTATAAAGGATTGAGGAAGGTACCTGGTAATTAAGTCTAGGGAGTTAGGGTTAATGGCCTTCGCAGTGTGTGTTGAGTATGAATCGGAGATGGTCTTAGTTACAGTGGCTTTGGGGTGGCACTAAGTTGAACTTATAAGATTACTTGGAAAGGACAGTGTGGCTTGTATGCAGTAAAGGTTGGTGTAGAGCGTATTGGAAATTTAGTGGATGGGAGTGGCCTCCATGTGAAGTAGGGTTCAAGTTAGCCTGAAGACCTGTCGTCACGCTTTGAGCTAGAGGTGCGTGAATTACGCCAGATCAGTGGCGCACCCAAGGGTGGGGTGGGCTTGGGGGGCTCGAGCCCCCCCCAAGGGCCCGCTGATGTTTTATTTATTTTTTAAAGAAGGAGCCAGGAAAGAGAGCAAAATCTGAGCCCAAGTCTTGTCTACAGAGGAGTTCGGCAAGGAGTATAGGGCAGTGGTACAAGGGATGGGGACTCAGGAGACTCAAGCTCCCCTCCAAAAGTTTTCCATTTATTCCACTCACTATTATATTTTACGGCGTTGCGTATGCATGTGCATGTAAGCTTGAAGGGCCACCAGTAACAAGCATTTTACACATTCTCTCGCCCCCCCCCTGCCATGGTGCACCCTGATCAGGGAGCAGCTTTACTTAATTTTATTTTCATTTTGTGTTGTCCGTTTCTCTTGTTGAGGTCGTTGACTGTCGTTGAGGTTATTCGTAAAATTTAAACACGCCCGCATTATAATCAACTCCTTTCCAGTTTGTACACAATGGCCCAGGATTGGGTTTTAATTTACAAAGATTATGTGACACTCTTTTAGCAAACACCGATTGGATAATATTGGGATTTGGTTTTGCCGCCAAATTCGTGTTTGAAAAAATTTAGCTCTGCCCGGAATGATCACAAACTTTACGTCCACGCAATGAAAGTATTTAACTATAGAAATCTTGCAGACGAAACAAGCTCAAGTTCTTTACATCAAGAGGAGGAAATTATATGGAAGGTAAAACCCTACGAGTCCGAATCATGCCATAATGTCTTCTTTTTATGACTAGAAACCACCAGGAAACATTTAACATGTGCCGTAGGTTCACTGACGAGCACGACTAGGGACATGGCTGCAGCTGCGCCAGCGGTTATGGTTTGGGTCAGCCATGTCTCTCCCCATTATTGGATTTCAAATAAAAATATTTTGAGCCCCCCCCCCCCCAATCAAATCCTGGGTGCGCCACTGCGCCAGATCCTGGCCGTGCAGCCGCCATATTTGACCTTGGTTGGTAGCTAGTGCACGCAAGCCTCGAAGCGTGACGTCAGATCTTCAGCACAACGCGTTTACGTATCCAATGAAATCCTTTGAGTGGTACGTCTGGAGCCTGTCTATATCCTATCAAGGGTATAGACGGGGGACCCGTCTAGGTTAAAGTCTGTGATAATGTTTGGTTTGTTGCCGGTATTCTCCACCGATGAATCATAAGATGATATTCCAAGAATTTATTTTAAAACTCGCCCGCATTTTCTGTTTTTTTTTTTCATTTCAGTGCCCACTTTGTATGGAACCTCTGGAAGTAGATGATATCAACTTTTTCCCTTGTACCTGTGGATACCAGGTGAGTACCGCCATTGTTAGAAGCAAGCAGTTATTTTAATTTTAATTTTAATTTTATTACATTTTACACTGGCAATCAGATTACATCAATTAACCCTCCTATTATCGGTGTAGTTCTTTACAAAGTGGACCCATACTTCAAAATGTCTCAACTGGGACATATTGGGGTACACACTTTATTATCTAATGATTAATGGCATAGCCCAAGGCTCTTCAGAGAGATGAGGTAAACTGAAGCAGCCACCTGCTTTGTTTCATTGGGGTGTCGTGGCCGAGCGGTCTAGCTTACCGGATTCAAGTTCTGGTGTTAGCAACATAATGTGGGTTCGAATCACGGCCGTGACACTTGTGTCCTTGAGCAAGACACTTAATCATAATTGCTTCTCTCCACCCAGGGGTTAAATGGGTACCTGTGAAGGCAGAGTTGGTTTGCTCTATATGCGCTAGAAATGGCAGCAATTGAGCTGTATACTCCCCAGGGAGCTGAGATGGTTTCAGGAATGATTTATGAGCCTTATGAGCCTTATGAGCAGGGATAATAATATAATGCGCCTTGAGCACCACTTAGTTGGTGGATACGTGCGCTATATAAATCCACACATTATTATTATTATTATTATTAAGGCTAACTTGAAATAAACCAGTGCAGTAACTTGGGGTATACACATACTGTGTGAAGGTCAGAACACTTTGTGTTTGTCCCATACCCAGGGGTATTTTGGGGTATCCATGTACCATTCTTGTGTACAGTATGCAATATTTTGAGGCATGCATACAAAAAGCATTGTGTACTTAGCAGTTTTTTGTTTTGCAGCATTTTGGAGACTGAATGTATACAAGGGTTAAATATAAAACCAAAACCCTAAAAAACTAAAAATATACAAAAATTCATTTTAAACAAAGACAGTCAGTGGTAAGATAGAACAGGTGACCAGCACTTCTACAAGGCCATCCTACCACAATAAACCAACTAAACATTATATACCTCTTTACACCCCCCATCATTAAGGGGAGATCATACATTTACCAATCGCTGCACCCAGGATCTTTAACAATCTTCCTCGCCAACATCAGACAAGCTCAATCAATATCTATGTTCAAAACTTCACACAAATCCCCCTCTTTTATCAAGAGCTATACTGTACAGCACCATGAGCAATGACCATTGGAATGGCGCCTTATAAATCTAATGATTGATTGATTGATTGATTGATTGATTGATTGATTGATTGATTGATTGATTGATTGATTGATTGATTGATTGATTGATTGATTGATTGATTGATTGATTGATTGATTGATTGATTGATTGATTGATTGATTGATTGATTGATTGATTGATTGATTGATTGATTGATTGATTGATTGATTGATTGATTGATTGATTGATTGATTGATTGATTGATTGATTGATTGATTGATTGATTGATTGATTGATTGATTGATTGATTGATTGATTGATTGATTGATTGATTGATTGATTGATTGATTGATTGATTGATTGATTGATTGATTGATTGATTGATTGATTGATTGATTGATTGATTGATTGATTGATTGATTGATTGATTGACTGATTGATTGATTGATTGATTGATTGATTGATTGATTGATTGATTGATTGATTGATTGATTGATTGATTGATTGATTGATTGATTGATTGATTGATTGATTGATTGAAAGACAACACTTTGGGGAAAAAAAATGTATTTCCTCACAAAGCAGTCTTGTGGTTTTTCCTTAAACTGAAAATTTAAAAAAAAAAAGTGTTTTTCTTAATATTTAACACAGATATCGTTTCGGTAACACCATGTGTTTATCTCAACTATCGCGAAGCTGAGGTGCAGGTTCTGAAAAGAACCTTATCGCACAACTCGTATCTCAACTGTCGCTAAGTGAGAATAGTTCAAGGGAGAACCAATGTCGGGCAACTTGTTTTTCTGTACTGTCACTTTCCACCATGCAAAGCCTCAAATCTTATATTAACCCTAACCCCCTTTGGTATTCTGGCTAGACACCCTGCTCAACTCAACAACATACAACATTTGTCAAAGTGAGAAGGCTGCTGAGTGTAACAAGATCCAACAGTGCATATTGTTGCGTCTAGCAGGCTAGCCCTGTAGTGTGTGTGGGTGGTATTATAAGTACCCTGCTAGGCGCAACAGTATGCATCAGGGAATGTCATGGTACAAAGCATACTTACCAAATTGTACAGTGCACTGGACTTACCTTTGAAATAATCCATTAGCCCATATCATCTACACTGCAATGTGACATATGAAACCTAATACTGACCACCATTCTCCTTGAACCAGAAAGTTTCAATAACAGTGGCCAGCAGTTTCAGTAAAAATGTTAAGTATGTGGTTGCTAGACACATCAAAATGCAACACTGTGAAATATGTACACAGACTTGAACCCTGCTGGACTCAACAGTATACAACAAATTGTATAGCATCCCTTGGCTGCACAGTGCAACAAGGTCCCACAGACGTGTACACTTGTTGCACCGTGTTGCGTTGAGTAGGGTTAGGGTTAAACACAGATCTTGTGAAAATTCAGTAATATTCTTGAGACATTAGTCCTTTTATTTTGTAGATTTTTTTTTTCTTAAAAATTTGAGCCCTGCTGTGTGTGAACAGTGTCATTATTATCCCGTTGTAGATTTGTCGGTTCTGCTGGCATCGTATCCGTACAGATGAAAATGGTCTTTGTCCAGCGTGCAGGAAAGCCTACCCCGAGTGTCCGGCAGACTTCAAACCACTAACAGAGGAAGAGTAAGATATTAAGATGTTTCTTTTGTCATCGCTCTGTGTCTGTCGGTTTGTTTGTCTGTCTGTTGGGCTGTCTATCAGTCATCTATGGCCAGTTTGTATGGAAGTGTACCCCGAGTGTCCGGCAGGTCAAGCCACTAACGGAGGAAGAGTAAGATGTTAAGATGTTTCTTTTTTTACTGTCTGTGTCTGTCGGTTTGTTTGTCTGTCTGTTGGGCTGTCTATCAGTGATCTATGGCCAGTTTGTATGGAAGTGTACCCCGAGTGTCCGGCAGGTCAAGCCACTAACATAGGAAGAGTAAGATGTTAAGATGTTTCTTTTATCACCGTCTGTGTCTGTCGGTTTGTTTGTCTGTCTGTTGGGCTGTCTATCAGTGATCTATGGCCAGTTTGTATGGAAGTGTACCCCGAGTGTCCGGCAGGTCAAGCCACTAACAGAGGAAGATATTAACCCTCCTACTCTAGCTGCACTTTAGTGGGAAGTTGCTTTAGAGGTCAAAACCAGTCAACTCCCTGTTTTGACTGTTGACCCAAATGTGCACACAGGGGTATTTTTGACTGGTTTTTACTGTCATTCTGACCACCCTGAACAATACCAGACAACGCTTTTTACCAGTCAAAAAACGGTCGACTCATTTTGACCTGTAAATGTACTTACTGCATGTAAGGTTTGACAGCGTTTGACTTTTAAGTGCAATAGCTATACCTTGGCAAGTATATCAACATTTTGACTGATTTTGACCCTTGTAGTAGTAGGAGGGTTAAGATGTTTCTTTTGTCATCATTCTGTGTCTGTTGGTTTGTTTATCTGTTTGTTAGGCTACCTATCAGTGATCTATGGCCAGTTTGTAGGGAACAGAGGAAGAGTAAGATAGGGGAGGAGGGCCAAAGTCATGGTACAGCCAAACCTTTGAGACACCTGGCGAGTCCTGGGCTACCTGGCCTCCTAATCTGTCTTTTGTGAGTCCTAATCCTGTAACAATACAGTACCTGCCAGTCAACGTAACCTGTGCTTCTGGGGGACCTAGCCCAGCCAAGTAGAGCTCATTATAATGGCTGCAGTTGTGAACAAAAGACAGCTGATGTGTCAGTCAAGTCTGTGTTAACAATAAGAGCTATGTGAGATCTATTCATTAGTAAAGGGTCTTTTGTGCTCAGCTAGGGGATTATATAGGCCCATAGGTCTGGGCAAAGCCTGGGCCTGGCTGGGATTTTCCCAAGGCTTGGCTGGACCATGACTTTGGCCCTCCTCCCTAAGATGTTTCTTTTATCACCGTCTGTGTTCGTTGGTTTGTTTGTCTGTTTGGTGGGCTGTCGATCAGTGGTCTATGCAAGAAAGCTTGTCAAGTATTGCATTTTCCCTTGTCTCCCAGGTTACACCGGATAAAGAATGAGAAACGGCAGAAGGATCTTCAGAGAAAACAGAAAATAACAGACAGCCGCAAGCACCTAGCTAGTGTCAGGTATGCACCCAACTTTGACCCTAACCACCTAGGTACTCTGGCTAGGAACCTTCCTGAATCCTCCAAAAATCCATCAGTGCACTTTTGGAAACATGCCCTTATCTTCAAAATGCACCATGCATTTTCGTTGATCTTTCATATTCAACACTTATGGCCTGTACTTCTTGCCAGGTAGTAATTTTGTCCCATTTGAAAAGGGTGAAAGTACCAGTTTCCAACAGTGCTGAATTTTCCCCCAAAAAAGTACCCCTTGGAGGATTTTGCACGATTTGGGGTGGTTAGGGTTAATAAAAAAAAAAACCTTAAATGAACATTCATATAAAGACAATTACTTAGAGAAACTTTTCTAAAATAACATTTTATTGAACTTTTATGTGAAATTTAATTTTTGAAAATTTTGTAAAGTTTGTTAGTAATTTTGTCTGTGAAAATAGTGAAAACGAATTCAGATTTGTCGTATTCATTCTAAATGTAAATGCTTGTTTAAAGATATTTCAATTCAAAGAGAGTAAGCATACTCATAGAAGCAGTTTGGCCAACATTACCAATGCTGTACCTTCCCTTCAATGTATATCTTGATTCAAAGAGAGTAAGCATACTCATAGAAGCAGTTTTGCCAACATTACCAATGTTGTACCTTCCCTACAATGTATATCTTGATTCAAAGAGAGTAAGCATACTCATAGAAGCAGTTTTGCCAACATTACCAATGTTGTACCTTCCCTTCAATGTATATCTTGATTCAAAGAGAGTAAGTATACTCATAGAAGCAGTTTGGCCAACATTACCAATGTTGTACCTTCCCTTCAATGTATATCTCGATTCAAAGAGAGTAAACATGCTCATAGAAGCAGTTTGTGCTGACGTTACCGATGTTGTACCTTCCCTTTAATTTGTTTTTATTTTCCTTGGATAACAGAGTGGTGCAGAAAAACCTGGTTTTTGTTGTTGGTCTATCGCAACGACTTGCAGACACAGAGGTAAAAAATAAGTCCATTTTCTAGGTTGATGAAATTCTTGTGTCGGGTGATAAACAATTGATTTAATTTGTGCCCTACACCGACGTGTATATATCACTGCATACTCGGTGCTGTCCAGAGGTTAAGACTTCTGCACTAGTAAGCAGGAGGTCGTGGGTTCGAGTCCCGCCCGAGTCGCCTGTGAAGTTTTTTTCACAGACACTCGGAAAGTACTGAGTATACAGTGCTATACACACGTCGGTGTAGGGCAAGAAAGCACTGAGTATACAGTGCTATACACACGTCGGTGTAGGGCAAGAAAGCACTGAGTATACAGTGCTATACACACGTCGGTGTAGGGCAAGAAAGTACTGAGTATACAGTGCTATACACACGTCGGTGTAGGGCAAGAAAGTACTGAGTATACAGTGCTATACACACGTCGGTGTAGGGCAAGAAAGTACTGAGTATACAGTGCTATACACACGTCGGTGTAGGGCAAGAAAGCACTGAGTATACAGTGCTATACACACGTCGGTGTAGGGCAAGAAAGTACTGAGTATACAGCAGGCCTGGAATTTCATCATTTTTAGGGCAAGGCCACTTTGGCCTTCGATAGGGGCAAATTTTTAAGGGCACCAAAGCCAAAGGGAAGGGCACCAAGGCCAAAGTAAAAAAGAAAAAAGGGCACTAAGGCCATGTTTTTTTAACTTAAAGAAACAAGAAAAATTTAAGCACAAATCAATTTTTAGGTGTACAGTACATGTATTTCCATTTTATTTTCACCAATCTCCTTTCTCAGATTTAAACAATTTGTATTGAGCAATGAGCAAGACACTTAACCATAATTGCTTCTCTCCACCCAGGGGTTAAATGGGTACCTGTGAAGGCAGAGATGGTTTGCTCTCTATGCGCTAGAAATGGCAGCAATTGAGCTGTATACTCCCCAGGGAGCTGAGATGGTTTCAGGAATGATTTATGAGCCTTATGAGCCTTATGAGCAGGGATAATAATATAATGCGCCTTGAGCGCCACTTAGTTGGTGGATACGTGCGCTATATAAATCTATACATTATTATTATTATTATTGTCGCAGCTAGAACTGGCCCAATGATCCTCCATTATATTGTCAGTATAATCACCCCATGGGACGATCTCTACTGGCAAAATTCACAAGTTTCTTTTCGTGACGCGCAAGCTTACAGTACAGCTGATGAGCGATAGGAGCTGCCTTGTTTAACTATGCTACTCCCACCGGAAAGAATTGAGCGCAATGCTATTTATTGAATTTTCAGAGGTGGCAACGTTAAAAATTCCATTGCAGATGCTTGATAAAGTTATGTATTGTAGTCGAAAGTTGGGCCTTCCGTGGCTGGGATCGGAAGTAAGGCCGTTTCCAAATTAGGCGGCTACGGCTGTGGCTGCGTCAGCATGCGCTGCAGCATAGGCTGTCCTGAGCAACGCTCATATAGCAGCAGCCGCAACCGTAGCTGCCAATTCGGACACGGCTTTAATAACGAGCGGTGGGCCGTATATCTGGTGTGAGTCGTGGCTTGCCGGCTGCGCTGCATTACCGTGGAAGTCTCACGCATACATGTACAATGTACATGTATATTCGAACATTGGGGTCCGTTACAGTGATTTTGTTTTCCTTTGATCTGATCCTTCACACGTACGTGTAACGTTGACTTAATTTTTATTTTGTGTGTGAACGGAACGTGCCGAGCCGCAT
Organism: Zoroaster sp. YZ-2022; assembly: GCA_029582265.1. NCBI lineage: Eukaryota > Metazoa > Echinodermata > Asteroidea > Forcipulatida > Zoroasteridae > Zoroaster > Zoroaster sp. YZ-2022. Next base: position 53,642,565 of record CM055817.1, read on the forward strand.
CGCGCTGGCTTGATCTTCCAAAAAGGGCACAACGGCCATGGGGAAAAAGGGCACGGCAAAATTGGCCGTGATATTGGTTCATTTGCAAGGGGCATCACGGCCACTAAAAGGGCAACGACGGCAATGGCCGTCGTGGCCGCCGTGAAATTCCAGGCCTGATACAGTGCTATACACACGTCGGTATAGGGCAAGAAAGTACTGAGTATACAGTGCTATACACACGTCGGTGTAGGGCAAGAAAGCACCGAGTATACAGTGCTATACACACGTCGGTGTAGGGCAAGAAAGCACCGAGTATACAGTGCTATACACACGTCGGTGTAGGGCAAGAAAGTACTGAGTATACAGTGCTATACACACGTCGGTGTAGGGCAAGAAAGCACTGAGTATACAGTGCTATACACACGTCGGTGTAGGGCAAAAAATTTAATCAACTCCATTTTCTTCATTCTCCATCCTTCCTTCCTTAACACCCCCCTCCCCTTCTCCCCATCCCTTGACTGACGGCATTTTATTAGCATCCATACAAATAATGATACAGTTTGTATGACGCTACAAAGATGCAAGAGAATCACATGTGGATTTCCAATGTACATGGATCACTAACACATACCCTTGTGCAATTTCACCCCACATACATGTACTTAACCCTAACCACCCCCACATAGTGTTAGTCAGAGGGGTGTCTGGGTGTCTTTTGGACACTCTGTTTCAATTTTGGACACCCTATTTCAATTTTGGACACCCTGTTTCAATTTTGGACGCCCTATTTCAATTTTGGACACCCTGTTTCAATTTTGGATGCCCTTTTTCAATTTTGGACACCCTATTCAATTTTGTACGCCCTATTTCAATTTTGGACGCCCTATTTCAATTTTGGACGCCCTATTTCAATTTTGGACGCCCTATTTCAATTTTGGACGCCCTATTTCAATTTTGGACACCCTATTTCAATTTTTGGACACCCTGTTTCAATTTTGGACGCCCTATTTCAATTTTGGACATCCTGTTTCAATTTTGGACACCCTGTTTCAATTTTGGACGCCCTATTTCAATTTTGGACGCCCTGTTTCAATTTTGGACACCGTATTTCAATTTTGGACACCCTATTTAAATTTTGGACGCCCTATTTAAATTTTGGACACCCTATTTCAATTTTGGACACCCTATTTCAATTTTGGACGCCCTGTTTCAGTTTTGGATGCCCTATTTCAATTTTGGACACCCTATTTAAATTTTGGACGCCCTGTTTCAATTTTGGACGCCCTGTTTCAATTTTGGACGCCCTGTTTCAATTTTGGACGCCCTGTTTCAATTTTGGACACCCTATTTCAATTTTGGACGCCCTATTTCAGTTTTGGACACCCTATTTCAATTTTGGACGCCCTATTTCCATTTTGGACACCGTATTTCAATTTTGGACACCCTGTTTCAATTTTGGACACCCTGTTTCAATTTTGGACGCCCTATTTCAATTTTAGACGCTCTATTTCAATTTTGGACACCCTATTTCAATTTTGGACACCCTATTTCATGTTATTTACATGTAAATGTATTGTAAGTGAACAATTTGGATATCCTTCTTTGAAATTTCCAGCAAATTTGCACACCCTGTTTCAAAATCCTGGCTAACACCTTGCCACCCCAAACCATTCAAACTCCAACAGCTGGGTTTCAGGGGTGCGATTTGTCCGGATTTTTCCAGATTTCCGGATTTTTACAAATCGCAATGTTGTGATCCGGATTTTAAACTATTTAAGCAATAAAGGAAAGCAAAGCAAACGCTCAGAACTATAGATTTCACCCCAGCGCTGTTCACAACAGCGGCCCCAATAACCCTAGCAAAATTTACGTGGATTTTTTCAAAACTGCCCATTCACACCCCTGGAGTTTGTTGTATTTTGATGGACTCAGTACTGTATAGCCCTGACAGGGATACTTTACATGGGGCTGGGTGTCCCAATTCCAGCAGTTGGGTGGTAGTGTTACTGCATGGTGTTGTATTTTGATGGACTCGGTACTGTATAGCCCAGACAGGGATACTTTACATGGGGCTGGGTGTCCCAATTCCAGCAGTTGGGTGGTAGTGTTACTGCATGGTGTTGTATTTTGATGGACTCAGTACTGTATAGCCCTGACAGGGATACTTTACATGGGGCTGGGTGTCCCAATTCCAGCAGTTGGGTGGTAGTGTTACTGCATGGTGTTGTATTTTGATGGACTCGGTACTGTATAGCCCAGACAGGGATACTTTACATGGGTCCGGGTGTCCCAATTCCAGCTAAGTCCAACAGTTGGGTGGTAGTGTTACTGCATGGTGTTGTATTTTGATGGACTCAGTACTGTATAGCCCAGACAGGGATACTTTACATGGGGCTGGATGTCCCAATTCCAGCTAAGTCCAACAGTTGGGTGGTAGTGTTACTGCATGGTGTTGTATTTTGACGGATTCAGGAAGGTTCTTGGCCAAAATAGCTAATGGGTTAGGGTTATGGTTTTACAATGCAGTGGTTTTTAAACGGTGAATCGGCGAGGCAGAGTCTAGCTGCCCAATCATCCTTACCCTGTCCTTCCGGAGTTAGATTTGCCGCCTTCTTACGGGTCCAAAACTTTCAGATTTCATTCCACGAATTTATGATAACTATTTGGATTATTCCTAGGTTCTGAAGAAGCCCGAGTATTTTGGGAAGTTTGGGAAGATTGTGAAGGTAGTCATCAACCAGAACACATCCTACGCTGGATCACAGGTAAGAAACGAACGTCGAATATCCAACTCCTTAAAGGTACAGTATCTACAGGGCATGGAATCAGAGTGCTAGTTTTAGATTAACTCAGTGACTGAAAATAATACCCCACATGATAAGGTCGTGTTACCGTTGCTGCTGCATAAATGAGCCAGTCATTTTCAGTCACTGTGGTCATCTTAGGGACGTCCTCAATAATGACTGTCTGCCGAATGGCTGCAGAGTCTGCCTACTTTATTGAACAAAAGACTTCCCTAGTAACCGAACTGGGATCCAGCCAGTCCGCCTTATTAGCATAACAATGTACTGTATATGAAAAGGTTCCTTGATATTTTAATTTCCACTAAGTCTGCCGAGTAGGCCGACCGTTAAGTCCGCAGACCGCGGTCTGGCCGCATCTATTAAAGGGATTTCACCTCCCATTGTGATTAGGATCGGTGATTTCTGCATCAAATACCAGAGTTATTGTGGAGCTGAGAGGACCCTACAAAATCCTTTGATGTTTTGCCAACCAAGACAGCAGTCAGTTTTAGACAACAATGAACCTGTCAGTCATTCTGCTTGAGTAGTTTACAAACTTTTATTAAAGACCTTTGGGGCAGGATAAAAAAAATAACACTTCAGGGGTAGATATAATTATTGTTGGTTTATCAAGTAATGCTAACCACTTCAAGTAGACTTAATGTATTTTGTAATATTCCGTTTTCAAAAACTAAGGTTAGAAAGTCCAGAATATTAAAATGACCAGGGAACGATTTCGTTCAAAAATTTTGCTTTTCGAAGTGAATTTCGCCGAGTGTAACGTTACTTTGTGGTATGATCAAGCTTGATTTTGATTATTAAAAATTCGTCAGGAAAATGAGTGGTTGAAAACGCGATCATATTGTGTGCCGAAATGATTCTAAATCTCACCACTACATATATAAATGAATGCTCATTTTGTTAATTTTCTAAAACTTTTATTATAAAACGGGTTACGGTAACGCTTCTAGTGTTTGTTGAACACGGCCGTAGTGATCGTATGAAAGCGCACATGTAAACTGAACAGTGCGGTACGCATTTATTGTGTATAGGGGTGGCTCAATTGCTCAATGTTCCAACCCCCAAACTCAGGAGAAGAAAAATAAACACGCGGTTAAAAAAAAAACTGGGCGGTTGTTCCATGGTTGTTTCGTGTTTTCCATTTCGGAATTTCGCTCGTTGTTAATTCATCAGCAGAAAAATAATGCATGTATATAGAATTTTAGGCATTGCGGAAAAACCTTTACGGATTGCTGGAAAATAAAGTTGTGTTTACTGTTGCATCAACACCGTCAGGCGGCGTAAAGTCATCGCTGAACACGCACGTCAGCCGGATGTACCGGGCGTGGTCTGGACACACGGAAACAAACCCAGTCGGGACAGATAGCTGGATATTTTTTGGTCGGAAATATACATGTAAACGCGTTGATTTCGGAAAGGTTTGTGAATATGATTTCAAAATGTTTATAAATCTGTCGAAATTTGTATCGCAAAATCTGCAATGCATTGTTTGAAATCATGGCCATCGTGAGATTGCCCAAATTACATCGCATTTTGCGATGGCGATACAGGGGAAATCGTTCACTGAAATGACAACAATGTGTGCCGCTATTCTGCAAGAGAAGTTACAGGATTTGAAACTAATGAAGCTGACATGCGGGCTAGGAATGATTTCGTTCAAAAAATTTGCATAGCAAAACTGCGATGCAAAAAATGAATTTGCATAAGAAATAATTTTTTGTATAGCAATCTGTGAATTTTGTATAGCAAATTTAAAATTACAGTAGGTAACATGTGCACAGGTAAAGGTGTTGTTTTTCAATGCTTTACTGTCGTTTGGTTCATAATATGAATGTTCAAATTTTTACCAGAAATAATCATCTTTCGTGTCCGGAAATTGAGCCACGTGTTAAAAAAAAATCACGTATTTCTTTCTTTTAGGCCAATTTCTTCATTATTTTCGCCAAGTTGCAGTCATTTATTTCTTTTTTTGTTTACATTGTTTATCGATCGCAAAACAGGCAATATGATATATCACTTAAAACAAATTACCCGATCAAGTACATGTTCGATCGGTGCTTTTCAAAGTGAATTTTCGCCGAGTGTAGGCCTAACGTTAATTTGTGGTATAGGCCTAATCAATCTCGATTTAAAAATTGTTAAGAAAATGAGTGTCTCACGCGTGGTTGAAAGTACAATCATATCATGTGCGAAATTGAATGCTCATTTTGTTAAATGTTCAAAAACTTTTATTATAAAACTAAGTTGTAACATTTCTAGAGTTCCTTTCACGGGCCGTAGTGATCGATGAAGGCGCACGTGTGAACTGAACACCGGGTACTATAGGGGTGACTCAATTGCGCAATGTTCCAACCCCAAACCCAGGACAAGAAAAAAAAAATAAACACGCATAAGCGAAAAAAAGGGGCGGTTGTTATGTTTTCCATTTCGGGAATTTCGCCTGTAATTCGTCCAGCAGAAAAATAATGCATGCACATAGCATTTTGGGCATTGGATAAAATCCTTACGTATTGCTGGGAAATAAAGTTGCATGTACGGTATGCACATAGGTAAAACATAAACCGGACCTACCCGGCGTGGTTAGGACACACGGAAACAAACCCAGTCAGGACGGATCACTTGATAGTTCGGGAAAGATTTGTGAATATAATTTCAAAAATGTTTATTATTAAACTATAATAGTGAAAACAAATTCTGTATCGCAAAATCTGCAATGTATTGTTTGAAATTCCATTGCAGATTGTCCAAATTACGTCGCATTTTTGCGATGCGATACAGGGAAATGATTCTGCTGGCTCAGTTTATAAACATTTACAAGGCCTATGGATCAGGATAAAAAAAAAAAAAAAAAAAAATTCAGGGGTACATAATTATAGGCATGTCAAAGTAAACATTGATATAACCTGCAATACCACAGCGTTACACACAAACTAGTACGAAAGTGCAAAACATGCCTTTTTCAAAATCGCTTAAATTTTTTTCCCCGAAATTTCGAAGCTTGTGACAGATTTTGAAGTTCCAAATATATTATTTACTTAAATATCGAATTTATTAAATAATAAAGTGAGAAATAATATGTTTAATTAGAATAAATTCATGTGCAAGAGATAAATAATGGAGCAAACTGAAAATCCCCAGAAAGAAGACTTGTCATTTCGGTCCCATGTAGAGAAGGGATCTTTGTATGCTGACGCCGAGTCAGCAGACACAGTATTGTTTCCTTTGCAGAATTGATATCATGTGCATTGCCTGATAATCCAGGTAACAGACTAGTCATTTCAGTCGCATGTCGTGAAGGGATCTTTTGTGCTGCCACGAGTCTGTCGGTCACAGTCTTGTCCCTTTGCTATTTATTACGCATGCATTACCTGATAGTCCAGGCAGCAGACTAGTCTCTGAAGGCCCTTCTGTCAGTCCCTCACGGACAGCTGAACGGGGCCAATATTTTGCTTAGCAAATATTTCTGCTATTGTTGCATTAATAAGCTAATTTTTCTAGTCAGCAATTTAATCTGCTAAGCCAGCTCTATGAATTAGGCCTTCGTTCAATAAGGTGACGGTCTGATTTTCACATACATCCAAAGATTGTTCCAGGGTCCTGAACCGGATACATAATATAACGCCTAATAATCCTTTTTTTATATAGCCTACACAAAAGTTTCTTTTAACCTAAAAAGCTAATTAATTGTTATTAGGCAATATATATATATATATATTGTGGCTGATTACAATTAATTTAATGTATAGCCAATTACACTTAATTTAATGTATAGCCAATAGAACAATACAAGCGAATAAAATCTCCATTCGGTGTCCCGCGTTTTATTTGAAACTCGCTGATGCACTATTATAAGACCACCAGGGAATAAATTCATGTCCGAGAGATAAATAATGGAGCAGACCGAAAATCCCCAGACAGAGTGATTGACAGCGGTATTGTTGTTTTGTTAGGATTGCCGTCTTTTTAAAAAAAAAAAAAAAAAAAAAAAACTTCAAAAGATTCTCGTGGAGCCGCATGGAATTTTCCAGCAGGGTGGCTGATACAAATTGATACATTTTAAACATTTGACTATTGTGGTTGCCGATGGGCACGTGCTCCTCAAGAATTTCCGGGGATCCGTTTTCTTTTAAAGATCTTACACTTTCCGCCACAAAGTAACAATAAAATCAACAACGCAAAGTTTGTCCACAACTGAGTGTTTGGTGCTGGATATTTTAACGATTATAATAGCCATTCATCTGCTGTATTTTGGAAGACGCAAATTGAATAAACTCCAAAACAAAATCTGTCTGCTGAGTCGGCAGACGGATTAACTACTAAGTTGGAAGTAGTAAATATTCAACAACAACATTAACATAACAAAGCGTCAAGAATTATGGCAACCTCATTAATTCAGCCAAGCGTGAATTCACTCTGGACGGCGAGTCTGCCGACTGGCCGGTCCTTAGCAACCCGGACAGTCGGCAGACAGTCGGCAGGAATTCGGCCTAGTCATTATTGAGGACGTCCCTTAAACTAGGACACTATTATACCTGTGGTTATCGGCTCTAAAGCAATCATGCGTGAATGCAAAAAAAAATAAACGTGATACTTTATACACTTTATACATGTGTGTATTTGTCATGTTCTTGCTCTCAGGGGCCTAGTGCAAGTGCCTATGTAACGTACAACAAATACGAGGATGCAGTTAGAGCAATACAGGCGGTGAATAACGTCCACGTCGACGGGAGAACCTTGAAGGCATCGTTAGGAACAACAAAATACTGCAGTCACTTTCTTAAGAACTCTCAGTGTCCTAAACCAGTAAGTCAAAGAATTGTTCTTTAGCTTTCCGAGTGTATGTGAACCGAGCTAGCCGACCCATCTGCACTAGTAAGCACGAGGTTGTGGGTTCGAATCCCACCCGAGTCGCCTTTGAAGTTTTTTCACAGACACTCGGTATTTAGTGCTATACACACGTCGGTGTATGGGAGGAGGGCCAAAGTCATGGTACAGCCAAGCCTTTGAGAAGCCCAGCCAGGCCCAGGCTACCTGGCCTCCTAATCTGTATTTTGTGAGTCCTGATCCTGTAACAATACAATACCTGCCAATCAACATAACCTGGGCTTTTGGAGGGCCTAGCCCAGGCAAGCAGAGCTCATTATATAGGCCAGTAGGCAGGGGAAAAGCCTGGGCCTGGCCGGGCTTCTCAAAGGCTTGGCTGTACCATGACTTTGGCCCTTGTCCCTAAGGCAAAATTAAATCAATTGTTTATCACGCAACACCGGAATTTCATGTACCTATACATATCGCGGAACCCGCTGCTGTATAGGATTCTAGCTGGCCAATTGACATTGGGGCAAGCTCGGTGGTCAAGAGGTTAAGACGTGCTCCAGAGGCAAACAGCAAATGAGTGCAAACAAACCTGATTTGCATTTTTCACTATTTTCTCGTTAACGGCGCAGTGAAATAAGCCAAACAGTTTCACAGGTTGTTTTTTTTTATACTTATGTGATGTGATCTGGGAAAACCCTTCACATGGTGAAATTTGTCATTTTTTTGTTATATACATCAAATTAACGAGGACACTGTGTTGTTTTCAAAACTGTTTTATTCATGATTCTAGGTTGTCTATAACTTGAGTTATGCTCTCGGGAAGTTATAGCCATCGCTGTCCTTAAAAAACAATGGCGGAAACGAAAAACAAAAGACGGCTTTTTAAATATCTGTCATCATAACACTATGTTTTTACATAAAACGATGGAATTTTTATTTAATATTTTCAAGAATGATCATTTAGATATTAACAATTAAAATGGTAACAAAAACTCAATTGTCAAACAAAAAATTGGGGGACTATTTTGCCATTATCTTCAAAACAAGTTCGCCGACATCCGACGGGTTTTCCCAGATCGCATCACATATCTCTTAATTCTGATAATGTATGGATGCATTTATAAACTTTTTACCAATAATATTTTTGGAAAGATGATTTTGCTGTTGTTTTTGAGTCATTTAAATCTGTGTTGAGTCCAAGTCTTTGAGTCACTAAAAATGTCGGTCTTGAGTTCGTATTTCGAGTTATAACCCTCCTACTACTACAAGGGTCAAAATCAGTCAAAATGTTGATACACTTGCCAAGGTATATCTAGTGCACCGAAAAGTCAAACACTGTCAAACTTTTTGTTTTTGTTTGTTTGTTTTATGCAATTCACCCCACACAAGGCCAATGGCCACTCCAAGGTGGGGGCTACTAAGTCATTGAGTTGTTAAACGACTCCACACTGAAGAAACCAGCCCCTCGCACCGACACAAGACAAGTTAATAACCAGCCTCTTCACGGTGCGAATAGGACTGGGAGGGGTAACTAGTCCAGAACAAGGCAGTTGTTAAACTGCCTCTGCCCCTATAAGCAGTTATGGTTAAGTGTCTTGCTCAAGGACACAAGTGTCACGGCCGGGATTCGAACCCACATTCTGCTGCTAACACCAGAACCTGAGTCCGGCAAGCTAGACCGCTCGGCCACGACACTCCACAGTAAATACATTTACAGGTCAAAATAAGTCGACTGTTTTTGACTGGTAAAAGCATTGTCTGGTATTGTTCAGGGTGGTCAAAATGACAGTCAAAACCAGTCAAAAATGCCCCTGTGTGCACATTTGGGTCAACAGTCAAAAACAGTCGGTTGACTGATTTTGACCTCTGTAGCTACTTGCCACTAAAGTGCGGCAATAGTAGGAGGGATGAAAATGCACTGGTCTGGAGTCTTGTGTTATAAAACATTTTTGTGTAATGTGTTTCGAGTTTGATGAGCAGTCACTTTGAATTGATTTCAGGATTGCATGTATCTCCACGAGCTGGGAGACTCCGCAGCAAGCTTCACCAAAGAAGATATGCAGGCAGGGTGAGTAGTGTGGAGTTCCTTGTGGAAAGCCTTAAAAGGGGCAGTATCGTCACGATCAACAGGGCATGGAATCGGAGTCCTGATTTTAGATTAACTCAGTGACTGAAAATAATACCCCACATGATAAGGTCATATTACCGTTGCAGCTGCATAAATGAGCCAGTAATTTTCAGTCGCTGTGTTCATCTTAAAACTAGGACACTGATTCCATGCCCTGTTGAAAGTCTGCTCTGATCGTGACGATACTGTCCCTATAAACCGGACAGCAATCACAGTTTCTTCTAACTGACAGGCCTGTGATTTCTAAGGATTTTTCCTGATTTAACTAGTCTCCCTTTGCCTCAAAATTTTCTTGAAAGAAGAGAAGTAGCCACCAAGAAAAGAAAGAAGTAGCCTGTATTGTGTCCAAACCTCAAGTTTCTTGTCTGTGGGGGATGTGGAGAGTCTGTAAATCCTCCAAAATTAAACATCCAGGAGGTTCAGGGGGCTTTGTCCTCTAGATCAAAGGGAGACCCAGGCCCGCTACCCACAGGAGGTTCAGGGGGCTTTGTCCTCTAGACCAAAGGGAGACCCAGGCCCGCTACCCACAGGAGGTTCAAGGGGCGTTGTCCTCTAGACCAAAGGGAGACCCAGGCCCTCTACCCACAGGAGGTTCAGGGGGGCTTTGTCCTCTAGACCAAAGGGAGATCCAGGCCAGCTACCCACAGGAGGTTCAGGGGGCTTTGTCCACTAGACCAAAGGGAGACCCAGGCCCACTACCCACAGGAGGTTCAGGGGGCTTTGTCCTCTAGACCAAAGGGAGACCCAGGCCCGCTACCCACAGGAGGTTCAGGGGGCTTTGTCCTCTAGACCAAAGGGAGACCCAGGCCCGCTACCCACAGGAAGTTCAGGGGGCTTTGTCCTCTAGACCAAAGGGAGACCCCTGCCCGCTACCCACAGGAGGTTCAGGGGGCTTTGTCCTCTAGACCAAAGGGAGACCCAGGCCAGCTACCCACAGGAGGTTCAGGGGGCTTTGTCCACTAGACCAAAGGGAGACCCAGGCCCGCTACCCACAGGAGGTTCAGGGGGCTTTGTCCACTAGACCAAAGGGAGACCCAGGCCCGCTACCCACAGGAGGTTCAGGGGCCTTTGTCCTCTAGATCAAAGGGAGACCCAGGCCTGCTACCCACAGGAGGTTCAGGGGGGGCTTTGTTCTCTAGACCAAAGGGAGACCCAGGCCCACTACCCATTTTTCAGGATTTTTTTTACTGTTGTCAAATCACACACCTGAACTAAATTTCTGCTATTAAATCAATTTAAAGAGATCGGTAGTTAATAAGAACCCAGTTTGTTGTTTTTTATGACAGCGAAAGCGTGTTTGTTTTTAACTTTATCACAGGAAACATCAAGAATATGAACAAAAACTTGCACAAGATGTGCTCGGTGGTGGTACGGGGGCAAGTCAGTCGTCGCAGCCGACACCAACAGCAGTGCAGCAACCACAACAACTGGCAGAACCACAGCCTTTATTACAACAGCCGTCGCAGCAGCAACAGCCGCAGCAACAGCAGCAGCAGCCCAAGCAAAAAGCAGCAAGTAGTTCAACTAACGAACACAGCAAGAAGCATTCGAAAAACACACCAAGGTACTATAACACGATGAATTAACCGTTACATAGTTTGATCCCTCGAAACCCTTCGAAGGGTTTTAGAAAGGTACTTGCCAGTAGTGGTTTTGTGTGGGATTGCATCTACACTGTATACACAGACGAAGGGTTTTGGCGGGTCTGTCAACCCACTAGCACAATGGACAGACATTTGTTGGGTTAAGATTTGATTAACCCTAACCACCCCGAATCCATCAAAATCCCCCAAGTGGCACTTTTTTTGGAAAAAATTCAACAATGTTGGAAACTGATACTTTCACCTCTTCAAATGGGGCAAACTTACTACCTGGAAAGAAGTACAGGCCATAAGTGCTGAATATGAAAGATCAACGAAAATGCATGATGCATTTTGAAGATAAGGGCATGTTTCCAAAAATGCACTGATGGATTTTTGGAGGATTCTGGAAGGTTCCTAGCCAGAATACCTATAGAGGGTTAGGGTTCAGGAAGGTTCCTAGCCAGAATACATATAGGGCGTTAGGGTTAAAAAAGGTTCCTAGCCAGAATACCTATAGGGGGTTAGGGTTAAAGAAGGTTCCTAGCCAGAATACCTATAGGGGGTTAGGGTTAAAGAAGGTTCCTAGCCAGAATACCTATAGGGGGTTAGGGTGAAATAAAGGTTCCTAGCCAGAATACCTATAGGGGTTAGGGTTAAAGAAGGTTCCTAGCCAGAATACCTATAGGGGGTTAGGGTTAAAGAAGGTTCCTAGCCAGAATACCTATAGGGGATTAGGGTTAAAGAAGGTTCCTAGCCAGAATACCTATAGGGGGTTAGGGTTAAAGAAGGTTCCTAGCCAGAATACCTATAGGGGATTAGGGTTAAAGAAGATTCCTAGCCAGAATACCAGAGATGCCAACATACACGATTTGGGCGTAGCAAATACGATTTTGAGCCGTGAATACGACTCTACGATAATACTTCATTGAAATACGCTAAACAAGCCGCCCCAGTATAATTGTATATAGTTACAATACAAACAAACAATGAATGAACTACTAAGTGGAAATAAAAATGATGAAAAATAATTTTAAAAATGAAAAAACAAAACAACAACCTTTTAAATGTAAACCGCAGTGGTGGTAAAAAGCGACAATAACGGGATTAGCGGCGAATTCACACGATTATGTACGTATCACTCACAAGCGCGAGCGCGCTGGATTCGACTGCCTACCTACCACATGTACCCTGTACATATATCTGTACATTATTTGCAAGATCGTACTCATTGATCTCTATTACATAATGGGGAATAATGAGCATACCCGTGGGGAATTAGGTCGCTTGTGTCTGTGAGGTAGCTTGTGTGTACACGTGTACATGCACGCATAATTGTGCTCGCGCACGTGCATTACCTTTTAATTTCTCGAAGCTTCTTTGCAAGTGCGACTTCAGTGTCAGGCATGCAGGCACTGCTTACTGCGGAATTCTGCGCTTACGGCGCATAGAATCACACGCTTTTTATAGCGCCGTAAGCGCAGACTTTTGTGGTAAGCAGCGCCATGAAATTGGGCCCAGGTGAGGTAGGGCTAGGCCTAGCTAAGGCTATCAATTTGTTATTTGCCTTCGAGACTCCAAGAAAGAGAACAGTTAGTATTAATAATCAAAATTTCTAACGTGATTGATGCATGGATTATTAATTCGGAAGATCATTATTGTGAGCTTTTTAAGATAAGATATGTCTAGCATTGTTATAATTTCATAATTTTTTCATTGAGTATTTTCCTCCAATTAACTCTGCCCCTGGTCCCACTACCGCCAGCGGGGTTCACACCGAGTGCGGCGCTGACATTGCCCAAAATCCGGACATGCATTTTTTAGCGTTAGATTTTTGCGATTTTTTTTTTTTTCAATAGATGCTACTCTTTTTTGGAATTCATTGTTGGCATATCTGGAATACCTATAGGGGATTAGGGTTAAAGAAGGTTCCTAGCCAGAATACCTATAGGGGTTAGGGTTAAAGGGACAGTGCAATACTGCTATCCGGTTTGTGACGTCCTTTCAACATAAGCCACGTCTCCTTTATGTGGAATGGTTTCAACAATAATTTGCTTATATACGAAAATGCAGAGAGTTAATCATGATTCATGTTTCACAAAACCGTGGAATCTTACTAATGGCTACAATTTCACAAAAAAATGCACTGATGGATTTTTGGAGGATTCTGGAAGGTTCCTAGCCAGAATACCTATAGAGGGTTAGGGTTCAGGAAGGTTCCTAGCCAGAATACATATAGGGCGTTAGGGTTAAAAAAAGGTTCCTAGCCAGAATACCTATAGGGGGTTAGGGTTAAAGAAGGTTCCTAGCCAGAATACCTATAGGGGGTTAGGGTTAAAAAAGGTTCCTAGCCAGAATACCTATAGGGGGTTAGGGTTAAAGAAGGTTCCTAGCCAGAATACCTATAGGGGATTAGGGTTAAAGAAGGTTCCTAGCCAGAATACCTATAGGGGATTAGGGTTAAAGAAGGTTCCTAGCCAGAATACCTATAGGGGTTAGGGTTAAAGGGACAGTGCAATACTGCTATCCGGTTTGTGACGTCCTTTCAACATAAGCCACGTCTCCTTTATGTGGAATGGTTTCAATAATAATTTGCTTATATACGAAAATGCACCGTCCACTTTTTCTTTATAGAATTACAAAAGAGAGTTAATCATGATTCATGTTTCACAAAACCGTGGAATCTTACTAATGGCTACAATTTCACAATCGTAATGAAATCTTGAAAAAAACATTAAAAAAGGGTTCTTGGCAAGCCTCAAAATTAATTTTTTTTGTCACTTACCCACCCTTTACCCACCCTTGTATTTTCGCTTACCCATTTCCAAAAGTCACTTACCCGATTTCAGTATGTGGCTATATTTTTATGGGACATGACATAAAAATATGGATAGATCCACTTACCCAGCAACTTATCCACTTTTTAAAATCACTGAGCGCCTGAAAAATCCATTTACCTCTGGTAAGTGGGAATTTCGAGGCTTGTCTTGGTCTTTGAAATTACACAGTGATTTATTCAGCCACAAGTTGAACAATAAGTGTGCAGATGAGGAACAGCACTATAGCCAATATGTGACCTGCTCTGCGAAAAAGGGTATTAAGGGACGCTATGCTCATTAACGTAAAGGGCTGTTCTATGTGGAGGTTGAAAAAAAAATTCACAACGTGATTTTTTGTTGTTGGTTTATTGGCTTCTGTTATATCAATACTTTCATAATTTATTTACAGAAATATTATTATTGATGAGTAAAGATGAAAAAACAAACGTTTTTGTGTCCCTTGTGTTCGTCTTCTGTGTGACTCTTTGTCAGTTTTAGGGAAGAAAAACCTCAAAATTTTGACAAAAAGACTTTTGTTCCTTTGTTTTTTATTCTGTTGGTGATGTTTAATAAATATTTTTAAATAAAACACCTCATTAGCCATAGCTCAAAAGGAACATAACTGTTACTATGCGCATTCAAGAGAGTTTCTTCTTAGCTCATTTCTTTTTCCACTTGCTGTGTTTAAAGGACTGTATCTCTGAAGGCACTTCCGTTAATTTGCACAATATGAATATGCAAAAATCAGTATATCTCCAGAATGCAAAATGCCACAGGGTTCAAACCTACACCAAATTAAAGCTTATAATGTAACCAATTCAGCTATGTATGTAACTCAATTTTTAAATGTTGTCCCATAATACCCATTTTTGTGGAGCCGGTCACATATGTGGTCATGTATTGTAATGAATTTTAATAATCTTTTCTCCAACCCTCCAGGAAAAAACCGTCTACATCCCCAGTGAGTCAGTCACCCCCTACAAATCACACAGACCCTTGGCCGGCATTAGCTGCCCAATCAAACTCCAACGATTTACATACGCAGTCGTTAGAGGACACGCCTCCGGTCATGATGACCAATCACACTTCGGACAGTATGAGTGAGTCCCCGCCCTCGTCCGTATTAAATATCCAGACACAACCGGTGAGACACCCCTCGACAGACGGTGAGTGGCACTCAGTTTCATTTCCTAGCTCCTTTGTGTCAAAACTTCATGATGTGTTTTCTGTCACATTAAAATTTTTGTTTTCATTGGAATGTTGATGATTTCCTTTTAGAAAGGAAAATGAAAATCATTGAAATTAGCAGACCTGTGATTTTTCAGGATTTTTCCTGATTTTATGATTTTTTTTTTTTTTTTTTTTACTAATCTCCCTTTGCCTCAAAATTTTCTTGAAAGACGAAAGAAGTAGCCTGTATTGTGTCCAAACCTCTAGTTTCTTGTTTATGGAAATATGGAGAGTATAAATCCTCCAAAAATTCAACGTCCAGTTTCTTCTAACTAACAGGCCTGTGATTTCAGGATTTTTTAACCAATCTCCCTTTGCCTCAAAATTTTCTTGAAAGAAGAGAAGTAGCCACCAAAGAAAGAAAGAAGTAGCCTGTGTTATGTCCAAATCTCTAGTTTCTTGTTTGTGGGGATGTGGAGAGTCTATAAATCTTCCAAAATTAAACATCCGGGAGGTTCAGGGGGCTTTGTCCTCTAGACCAAAGGGAGACCCAGGCCTGCTACCCACAGGAGGTTCAGGGGGCTTTGTCCTCTAGACCAAAGCGAGACCCAGGCCCGCTACCCACAGGAGATTCAGGGGGGCTTTGTCCTCTAGACCAAAGGGAGACCTAGGCCCGCTTCCCATTTTTCAGGATTTTTTTACTTTGGTCAAATCACACCCCTGAATTAACCCTGTATGTGTAAATTACAGTTACACATAACCTGAATCCTTCCTAACTCCCTAGGCCCATTTGCTTACACATAACCTGAATCCTTCCTAACTCCCTAGGCCCATTTGCTTACACATAACCTGAATCCTTCCTAACTCCCTAGGCCCATTTGCTTACACATAACCTGAATCCTTCCTAACTCCCTAGGCCCATTTGCTTACACATAACCTGAATCCTTCCTAACTCCCTAGGCCCATTTGCTTACACATAACCTGAATCCTTCCTAACTCCCTAGGCCCATTTGCTTACACATAACCTGAATCCTTCCTAACTCCATCAGCCCATTTGCTTACACTTAACCTGAATCCTTCCTAACTCCTAGGCCCATTTGCTTACACTTAACCTGAATTCTTCCTAACTCCCTAGGCCCATTTGCTTACACATAACCTGAATCCTCCAAAATCCTTCAGTAGTAAAGCAAGCACATGACATGTATGCACACATGTGTTTCTAATCTGTGATACATGTACATGGCCAGGGACCCTCCCTGCATGCATGGAGCAATAAACAGTGTCCACTGACCCAAGCACTGACCTTGCAATCACTACAACAAACATGGATGTACATGTACCATGGAAAGGCAAGTATGCCTAATCCTCCAAAATTTTGGAGGATTGAGGTTTTACAACAAACATCATATTACCCTAAAACAGTGAACCCTGTGATTTTGTCAACTTATTCTTTTCTTTTTTATATTGTTTCCATGGTTACAGGCATACCGACGCCCAATCCTGTGCAATCACAACAAACACATGCTGCAGAGAAGTCCCCGCAGCCGTTCAAGAGATCGCCGTTTGAGACGGACGACGTTGTAATGCCCTCGTTCTTTCCCTCAGTCAATGGCTTCATGTCTCAGAGCATGTTATCAAATCTTCTTCCTCCTCCTCCTCCTCCGCATCCACACTTACAAACACCGGTAAACGGTAAGTAGCAACTAAGGGATGAGGGCCAAAGTCGTGGTACAGCCAAGCCTTTGAGAAGCCCGGCCAGGCCCAGGCTACTTGGCCTCCTAATCTGTCTTTTGTGAGTCCTAATCCTGTAACAATACAGTACCTACATTACGTTATAGTGCATTCATAAATACCCAAGACGGTTTAGGGATGAGGGCCAAAGTCATGGGACAGCCAAGCCTTTGAGAAGCCCGGCCAGGCCCAGGCTACCTGGCCTCCTAATCTGTCATTTGTCGTAATCCTGTAACAATACAATTTGTCCTCCAGAGATGTAAGTTCCAGGCTGGAATGAATACAAACAAACCTGTTTACACTTTTCACTATTTTCTTGTTAACGGCAAACAGTTTCACAGGTTGGTTTTCATACCATATGAGCAATGAGGGCTAAAGTCATGGTACAGCTAAGCCTTTGAGAAGCCTGACCTCCTAATCTGTCTTGTGAGTCCTAATCCTGTAACAATACAGTACCTGCCAATCAACCTAACCTGGGCTTCTGGAGGGCCAAGCCCAGCCAAGTAGAGCTCATTATAGTGGCTGCAGTTGTGAACAAAAGACAGCTGAGGTATCAGTCAAGTCTGATAACAGCTATTTGAGATCTATTCATAAGTACAAGGGTCTTTTGTGCTCAGCTAGGGGATTATATAGGCCTCTGGGCCTGGTCAAAGCCTGGGCCTGGCTGGGCTTCGCAAAGGCTTGGCTGTACCATGACTTTGGCCCTCCTCCCTAAAGTGGTCACTTCTGGAATTAAGTACATGAACCGTGCATTGTGCACGATTGTTGATTTATGTATCTCGTCATATGGTTTATTTGATTATGATTTTGAAGATTTTTATCTTGAAAATGTGCTTTTACAGTTTCATCAGAACTGGGAGGACCAGGGCCCAATAGCCATAGCCGTAGCCGTAGTCAAATACGCTATGGCTACGGCTAGATCACTGGTTTCTTCCTGTACTTCAGCATTGCCGCTGCAGCCAATAGCCATAGCCGTAGCCAGAAACGCTTAATTCTAACACGGCCTTAGAGTTAGAAAATCAAGATGGCATTCAGTGATAATTGTCTGTGGATAATTTCATAGAGCTGCTAAGCAGGAAATATTGCTTAGCGAATTTATCGGCTAAGCAAAATTTAGCTGCCAACCTGCCAAAAGCAATATACATTTGGTGATGATTTGGCTGGTAGTGGTAACCTATTTTTGCTAAATGTAATTTTTCTGTGCTCAGCAAAGTTCTGTGCTTAGCATCTCAATGAAATTAGCCCCAGTTGCCGTGGAAACATTTGTGATACTCATGTTTGCTTTTCCGCAGGCAATGGATTTCAAGCAGGGAGTAATATGCCTCCTCTGGTTCCGCCACATCATGGCCCAACACCCGGGGGAGGTAATAATCCGAGTCTTTGCCCTTTAACCCTAACTCCCTAGGTATTCTGGCTAGGAACCTTCCTTAACCCTAACCCCCTGTAGGTATTCTGGCTAGGAACCTTCCTTAACCCTAACCCCCTGTAGGTATTCTGGCTAGGAACATTCCTTAACCCTAACCCCCTATAGGTATTCTGGCTAGGAACATTCCTTAACCCTAACCCCCTATAGGTATTCTGGCTAGGAACATTCCTTAACCCTAACCCCCTATAGGTATTCTGGCTAGGAACATTCCTTAACCCTAACCCCCTATAGGTATTCTGGCTAGGAACATTCCTTAACCCTAACCCCCTATAGGTATTCTGGCTAGGAACTTTTTTAACCCTAACCCCCTAGGTATTCTGGCTAGGAACCTTCCTTAACCCTAACCCCCTGTAGGTATTCTGGCTAGGAACCTTCCTTAACCCTAACCCCCTAGGTATTCTGGCTAGGAACCTTCCTTAACCCTAACCCCCTATAGGTATTCTGGCTAGGAACCTTCCTTAACCCTAACCCCCTATAGGTATTCTGGCTAGGAACCTTCCTTAACCCTAACCCCCTAGGTATTCTGGCTAGGAACCTTCCTGAATCATCCAAAATCCTCCAGTGCACTTTAGGAAACATGCCCGTATCTTCAAAATGCACCATGAGTCGTCAGAATGTGGGTTCAAATCCCGACCACGACCATGGTGCTTGTGTCCTTGAGCAAGACACTTTACCATAATTGCTTCTCTCCACCCAGGGGTAAATGGGTACCTGTGAGGGCAGAGTTGGTTGTTGTGTTTGATTAGCCCTATATGCGCTGTAATGGCAGCAATTGAGCTGTATACTCCCCAGGGAGCTGAGATGGTTTCAGGAATGATTTATGAGCCTGATGAGCAGGGGTAATTATAATGCGCCTTGAGCACCAGTTTGGTGCTCAATTCTACATTATTATTATATAAGTCTTACATTATTATTAGTCTTATATAAATCTACATTATTATTATTATTATTTAAAAATATCTTGCATTTTTGTTGGTCCTAGATTGGAGTGACGGTCTGATTCTTCACAATGACCTTCTGCCTGTTGCCAGCCACACTGACTGGCAAGCTGCCTTTGGATTCAGCTCAGATACTACCAAAGACCTGCTGAATGAAGACGATCTAGGTATGTGTCCTGCCTGCCGATTTTTATTTTTTTCCCCCAGATTTGTTATTCTGTAGTTATTATTTTTTTTCTTCAATGTGTAAACTTCCTTTAACCTAGTGATAGTTTTATTTATGGATTGAATCAATTTTTCAACGGTGAAATCCACTCGGAGCACAGAACATACATATTTTATATGCTCAAGTAAAAAGAGAGGGCCCAGTATGGAACCCTGTGGGATATCAAGGTCAATGACCTTCAAGCTGGCATAACAGTAATAGTTACATAACAGCAGTGTCTCGTTGCTGATATAATCAGCAATATTGAACCAAAAGAGATGGTCCATTAAGGTCAAATTTGGATGCAAAAACATTATGGTTGAAAATAAGTCAATTATCTTATTTCTATAATGCAGGATTTGATCCGTGGAATGAATCGAACAAAGGCCTAGCCGATCTACTGGAGAAAGAACTTCAACTAGGGATAGCCATGACCTCTGACCGGTCTAAACCAACCCAACCACCCCCGGGGTTCACATCCCCGGCCAATCATGGCTTAAATATAGGTAAGTGTTAAAACACAGCACGGCAGAATTCCAATCGATCCAGCGTTTTTTTTATTTATTTATTTTTTATTTATTTTATTTTTTGGCTGCAATTGGACTTCGCTTCATAGCAAAAAAAAAAAAAAAAAAAAAAAAAAAATGTTGACGCGCGGGTCTGAGCCGACGTGCACAGAGAGCAGAAACTGAAGACTTTTCTTTTTGGCCATATGTATGGGTGCATTTACAAACATTTCACCAATGGTGTTACAATCCCTTAAATTGCTTACCAGAACATTTTTTTGCTGAGCAGATTTCATTGGTTACCAGCCAAACTTTCATACAAAATGTATGCAGGTTGGCTGGTAATCTGTTTTGTATTGCTGAACAAATATATTTTCTTAGCAGATATTGAGATATTGTTGGCCTTTTCGTCAAAATTACCTTGCCCCTTTAAGAATGAAATTCCAGCTTTGCTGTTATTATCCCAACTAGGGCTGTGCGTTTTCGGATATTTTTGGAACCGGATACCCGAAATCAGGAAACTTCAGATACCCGGATACCCGTTTTCATTTTTGTTGAAAACATGCCTCCGGTGGTGTACGAATACATGTACTGTAAATGGTAACAAATTTACTTTTATAATACAGAGGATACCATACTGTCGATCTTATCTTTATTAATAATAATAATAATAATAATAATGTGTGGACTTATATAGCGCACGTATCCACCAACTAAGTGGTGCTCAAGGCGAATTCTTTTGGAGTGTAATCTCTTGAATTTAAAGATAATTGTCTGCACAAGTGCATTGTTCAAGATTCACGGATTTCTGTTCGCACCGCTCAAATGTTAAGTCCGAATTTAAAAAAGTCGTTTACGGGTAATTGGAACCAAAAAATGGAACCGGGTAATGACCGTTTCGGTCGGGTATCCTGATATCCGGATACCCGGCACAGCCCTAATCCCAACTCGTACCCGCATACAGACTAACTGTTTTGATATCCGGATACCCAGAGATGCCAACATACACGATTTGGGCGTAGCAAATATGATTTTGAGCCGTGAATACGACTCTACGATAATACTTCATTGAAATACGCTAAACAAGCCGCCCCAGTATAATTGTATATAGTTACAATACAAACAAACAATGAATGAACTATTAAGTGGAAATAAAAATGATGAAAAATAATTTTAAAAATGAAAAAACAAAACAACAACCTTTTAAATGTAAACCGCAGTGGTGGTAAAAAGCGACAATAGCGGGATTAGCGGCGATTCACACGATTATGTACATATCACACACAAGCGCGAGCGCTGGATTCGACTGCCTACCTACCACATGTACCCTGTACATATATCTGTACATTATTTGCAAGATCGTACCCATTGATCTGTATTACATAATGGGGAATAATGAGCATACCCGTGGGGAATGAGGTTGTCTGTGAGGTAGCTTGTGTGTACAAGTGTACATGCGCGCATAATTGTGCTCGCGCACGTGCATTACCTTTTAATTTCTCGAAGCTTCTTTGCAAGTGCGACTTCAGTGTCAGGCATGCAGGCACTGCTTACTGCGGAATTCTGCGCTTACGGCGCATAGAATCACACGCTTTTTATGGCGCCTACGGTAAGCGCAGAATTCTGTGGTAAGCAGCGCCATGAAATTGGGCCCAGGTGAGCTAGGGCTAGGCCTAGCTAAGGCTATCAATTTGTTATTTGCCTTCGAGACTCCAAGAAAGAGAACAGTTAGTATTAATAATCAAAATTTCTAACATGATTGATGCATGGATTACTAATTCGGAAGATCATTATTGTGAGCTTTTTAAGATAAGATACGTCTAGCATTGTTATAATTTCATAATTTTGTCATTGAGTATTGTCCTCCAATTTACTCTGCCCCTGGTCCCACTACCGCCAGCGGGTTCACACCAGTCTTGGCGCTGACATTGCCCATAATCCGGACATGCATTTTTTAGCGTTAGATTTTTGCGATTTTTTTTTTTTCAATAGATGCTACTCTTTTTTGGAATTCAATGTTGGCATCTCTGGGATACCCAGCACAGCCCTAATCCCAACTCGTACCCGCATACAGACTAACTGTTTTGATATCCGGATACCCAGCACAGCCCTAATCCCAACTTGTACCCGCATACAGACTAACTGTTTTGATATCCGGATACCCAGCACAGCCCTAATCCCAACTCGTACCCGCATACAGACTAACTGTTTTGCTTGTGTTAACAGAATCCGGCGGTAGTAAAATGTTGAATTGGCTCCAGATGGATAGAGGGGCAGAAACCAGACCACAGAACACTGTCAGCCCTCCAACATTCAATAACCACAATCCGAGATTTAACCACGCACCTGCTCAAAACCAAGTAAGAAATTTCTCTTTCCACGTAAGAAATTTCTTTTTCCAAGTAAGAAATTTCTCTTTCCATTTTAATAAGGAATTTTTCTTTGCAAGTAAGGGACCTTAGCCAATCTCGCCCACTAACTCCACCCGGAACAATCTAAATTCTCACCTGCATAAATTCTCGTCCTCACTATTTTTTACTCCAAGTCTCCTACAAGACCTTTAGAAAAACCATAACAATAGAAGCCAGCCACACCAGTTTGATGTAACTGCTTTGTCTGGCTGGGCACTGTTGGCCCAACGCTAATCCGTCCACACAATGGAAAGGCTTAATTGGCAATTCAAAAGGTCTACGCCCTTCAGGAACACTCTTTTGTCAATGGATTAGACAGTTAACAACAGAAGTTTCTTGAGGACTGCAGCTTCATCACTGCTTTCCGGGCGAGTCTCACGATAATACTAGGAGAATGACACAGTGGTTTTTGCGGGCGAGATTGGCGAGGGTCCCTAAGGAATGTCTCTTTACGAGTAAAGAGTTTTCGGAATTTGTCTTTTCAAGAAAATGTTTCATCTTTCCAAGAAAGAAATTTCTCTTTCCAAGTGTATCCACCCTTAAACCATGTTGGATTTGTATAAGTTAACCTTTTTAGTTTTTTGCCCTCTTTCGCTTGGTTTGCTCGAGCCTGCCTTTCTGGCTCCCACATATAATCCGTCCTGTTTCCGTCTGTGTTTGACTCCCAACTAACAATCCGTCTTTCCACCAGCAGTCCCATCCACATCAAGAAATAAGACATCACGAGTCCATGAAGAATTGGCAAGACGGCCTGAGGGCACTTCTACCCAATATCAACATCAGTTTTGGCGTCTCCAACGCGTCCCCGATCCTAACACAGTCGGCGACGATAACCTCACAGAAAAACTCAGGTGAATATATACCCGCTGACATGAATATGCCTGCTAAGAAACAGGAAATATGTGACTGGCTCTGACAAAACCCTAAACTTGTAGGTAATAGACTTCCGATAACATCTTTTATTCACATGAAATGAGATCAGACTTGATAGGGTTAACCTCCATTCAGCAGAAAAAAAAGTGGAATTTCAATTGGACCTGTACAAAATAAACATTTGGCACGGCAACCATAAACACCCATTATCGTTGATGCTTGCTTGAGGGGGTCCCAAAGAAAAGTTAGGTAAAATCTAAAAATTTCAGCATAATCAAAGTGTTCTGGAGATATTATAAAACAATATCATATAGGGAGCACATTGCCGCCCACACCGCCCCTAAATTTGATAGGATTACTCAATAGAATATTTTTCTCTTCTAACAGATGTTTGGACGGGTGTACCTACACAGTCCTGGATGGTTCATGATCCTGCGATAATCAGTGTCAACTCACACAATTCACATGCACCAGGTTTCACAGAAAAGGAAGGTTCGTCTGCCAGTCGATTTCTTTTATTTATTTATTTATTAATTTTTTTTTTTAATTTTGTTATTTATTTTTTTTTTTTTATAGCATGCAAGATCATTCAGTGACCTGCTTCCACAAAATGAGACAGGACTTTGATTTTCTCAGGATTTTTCCTGATTTCAGGATTTTTTTTACAAATCTCCCTTTGCCTCAAAATGGTCTTGAAAGGAGACAAGTAGCCACTGAGGAAAGAAAGAAGTAGCCTGTATTGTGTCCAAACCTCTAGTTTCTTGTTTGTGGGGATGTGGATAGTCTGTAAATCCTCCAAAATTAAACATCTAGACCAAAGGGAGATCCAGGCCTGCTACCCACAGGAGGTTCAGGGGGCTTTGTCCTCTAGACCAAAGGGAGATCCAGGCCTGCTACCCACAGGAGGTTCAGGGGGCTTTGTCCTCTAGACCAAAGCGAGACCCAGGCCCGCTACCCACAGGAGATTCAGGGGGGCTTTGTCCTCTAGACCATAGGGAGACCCAGGCCCGCTACCCACAGGAGGTTCAGGGGGCTTTGTCCTCTAGACCAAAGGGAGATCCAGGCCCGCTACCCACAGGAGGTTCAGGGGGCTTTGTCCTCTAGACCAAAGGGAGATCCAGGCCCGCTACCCACAGGAGGTTCAGGGGGCTTTGTCCTCTAGACCAAAGCGAGACCCAGGCCCGCTACCCACAGGAGATTCAGGGGGGCTTTGTCCTCTAGACCAAAGGGAGATCCAGGCCCGCTACCCACAGGAGGTTCAGGGGGCTTTGTCCTCTAGACCATAGGGAGTCCCAGGCCCGCTACCCACAGGAGATTCAGGGGGGCTTTGTCCTCTAGACCAAAGGGAGATCCAGGCCCGCTACCCACAGGAGATTCAGGGGGCCTTTGTCCTCTAGACCAAAGGGAGATCCAGGCCTGCTACCCACAGGAGGTTCAGGGGGCTTTGTCCTCTAGACCAAAGCGAGACCCAGGCCCGCTACCCACAGGAGGTTCAGGGGGGCTTTGTCCTCTAGACCAAAGGGAGATCCAGGCCTGCTACCCATTTTTCAGGATTTTTTTATTTTTGTCAAATCACACCCCTGATGAGAGAACAGTCCAAAATTTTCAAAACTGAGATGTTTGTATTTCTGAATTATGTAGAGAAAGAGCTTTCCATCGGTACCAAACACTTGGGTTTGCATTTACTATTAAAATCTTGTGGGAACAGGTTCTCAGGTAATTTTTGCTTAGGGAGGGGGGGCCAAAGTCGTGGTACAGCCAAGCCTTTGAGAAGCCCGGCCAGGCCTGGGCTACCTGGCCTCCTAATCTGTCTTTTGTGAGTCCTAATCCTGTAACAATACAGTACCTGCCAATCAACATAACCTGGGCTTCTGGAGGGCCTAGCCCAGTCAAATAGAGCTTATTATAATGGCAGCAGTTGTGAACAAAAGACAGCTGAGGTGTCCTTCAAGTCTGTGTTAGCAATAAGAACTATTTGAGATCTATTCCTTAGCAAACGGTCTTTTGTGCTCAGATAGGGGATTATATAGGTCTCTAGGCCTGGGCAAATCCTGGGCCTGGCCAGGCTTCTCAAAGGCTTTGCTGTACCATGACTTTGGCCCTCCTCCCTATAGAGAGTCACAGGCAAAGCCTGGGCCTGACCGGGCTTCTCAAAGGCTTTGCTGTACCATGACTTTGGCCCTCCTCCCTTAGAGAGTCACAGGCAAAGCCTGGGCCTGACCATGGGCCTGGCTTGGCTGCACCATGACTTTGCTAAGCAGTATTTTTTTGTTGGCCTTATTTGTTATATTATTTTGTTGACAGGTGGGACAGAAGAGCAACCTCATTGGTTAAAGTCTTTACAGACACTGACAGATGGGGACACACCCACACATCCATCAGCCAATCATTTGTTTTCTGCTAATGCATATGCAAATAGAGGTAAGCATCCGCATTCTTGACCTGAAATAAGACGGCATAGCTACGCGAAAACGAGAACGTAACCAGAAACTTGTTTTCAGTTTGTGACGTGTTCAATCCTCAACGTTTCTCAAAACATACGGTGTCATTAAAATATGTGAAAAATAGAACTTACTCGTGAGTGCTAGTAATAAAGCTTGAAAGATATACTTGTATACGAGCAATCATTTCATCATGTTTTAACAAATAATTAACAAAACTTTCGTTGTTTTTTTCAATCCCGCCATCTTGAAACCAAGCGTAACCGATCACAAACTTCGGTTCACGTTTGGTCAGAACAATGATTGTCGTCGCAGCGCAAGCCGAACTCGCAGAAAAACGCTTAACCAATAACCAAAGCCCAAACATGTTTCCGGTCACGGTCACGAAAAACCGCACCCCAGATGGAGGGGAAACAGAATCCAGCCAAGGAGTTATAATTATATTTTCTTTATATATTTTTTTTCTTCAGGTCCAGCATGGACGACACATCCCTCTCCCCCAGGCCTCAGACCTCCCACACAGAACCCCGATACACACAGTCACACATTAACAGAAAGTAAGTCAGTGCAATAGTGCTGGGCGAGTAGTGCGATTACTCGAGTACTCGCGAGTAGTAATTGCTAATCGTACTCGTATTTGCGTCGTTTTACTACTCGATTAACTCTAATATTCCCAAATCCTCCAAAATCCTCTTTGCCAAGGTGAAGGATTTTGAAGGATTGAGGTTACATGCTACTTGCTCTTTGCTAAAAGTGAAGGATTTTGGAGGATTGAGGTTATGAGGCATACTTGCCTTTCCATGATTAATTGAGTACTCGCGAGTAATTGCTGTGCATTACTCAAGTAGTGAATTTCACTAATCGCCCAACACTACAATGCAATCTCTTTGTGCTTTGAGGAATGTTTTTTAACCAGTTCGCACCGGGAATAAAAAAGTTTTTCCGAACCCTGTGGCGGGTTTATTTTTACCGCACAAACACGACCAATGGTGCTCACCAGAGCGTGACCGGGGAGACCGCATCTTCCACCGTATGCTTATGGCTCGTTGCCACGTCGACCGGGAATCTATACAAATATTCCCGAGAATCCTGTGGCGTGTTTAGACGCTCTGCGATCCGCTGTCCAAAAAAAAATTGCGTGTATACACGGCCTCCAACGCGAACTGGTTAAGGCTGCAATTTAAAAAAAAAAAATTTTTCATGAAATATGGAAAGCAAAAAACTACAGACTATCTTGAGCAATCTTTAGCTTTGAAAGCATTTCTGAAAAATTTCCACCAAATTGAGGGGAAACAGTATAACCAATAAAAACCTATATACCATGTGACCTGTTTACACTTTGCATGACCTTTAGACTACCAGGGTGATTTCCCGTCGGGCAAAAGTGTGTGTATTTGTATGCAGAGTTTGTACATTTTGTACTTCTCCACATAACATCAAGAATTTTTAAAAACTTTTCAGATGAATAAGATTTGAGGTGTAATGTCAGTGACTTATTCAAAATCAATCAAATTAAGACTTTTCCCGCTGATATCTCAAAATATCAGATTTGATGGTTTCTTGTCACAGACCAGTGTACAGTTTGTGCCCGGTGCAATTTGACCTTGGGGGCTCTTTTGTAAAAACATGTGATGTCATCGATTACATCGTTTATACAAATTTGAATGCTCTTTATTTTTTTGTTTTCAGATCATGCAGTTTAAAACACGGAATACTGATTCCCGATGCTGCAGTGTCACCATGGTAATGGTTTCCAATCAAATTTAATAGTATTCTTACAAATGAATTCAAAGCTGATTTTGTTCCCCTTTTTTTTAAAAACCTTTCACCAAGTTCAGAGGTTTTTTTTTTTTTCAGAAACATCAGAAGTCGATTACTAACACGAAGTGTGCCAGCGTACTATAACCTAGTCCCACAGCTTTGTACGCAAAATAAACGGATGCTCAGTGAGCATGGTAAAGGACTTTACCTTTCCTGCATTAACCCTAACCACCCCCAAATCCATCAAAATTCTCCAAGGGGCTTTTTTTTGGGGGGGGGGGGGATTCAGCCCTGTTAGAAACTGGTACTTTCACCTCTTCAAATGGGGCAAAATTACTACCTGGCAAGAAGTACAGGCCGTAAGTGCTGAATATGAAAGATCAACGAAAATGCATGGTGCATTTTGAAGATAAGGGCATGTTTCCTAAAGTGCACTGATGGATTTTGAAGGATTCAGGGAGGTTCCTAGCCAGAATACCTTGAGGTTAGGGTTAATTAAGGTTCCTAGCCAGAATCACTATAGGAGGTTAGGGTTCAGGAAGGTTCCTAGCCAGAATACCTTGGGGTTAGGGTTAAGGGAAATCATGTTATTAGGCACTCGACGCTGATGGCTAATTTAGGAACTAAATGCGACAATGAAATTGAAGTAAGCAGACTTGTAGACTAGCATTTTTTTCATGAGTACGAGTACAGAAAAATGTAGTCGAGTCTGAGTACTCCAACTCTATAGTTGTAGTCGAGTACTTTTTCACGAGTACGAGTACGTGTACAGAAAAGTGTACTCAAGTATGAGTAGTCTAATTCGATAGTTGTAGTCAAGTACTTTTTCACGAGTACGTGTACAGAAAAGTGTACTCAAGTATGAGTAGTCTAACTCGATAGTTGTAGTCAAGTACTTTTTCACGAGTACGAGTACCCCTACTCTGGAAGTAAATTACAATTCTCCTGCATGCCAGCTAATCTCCAAACTCTGTGCCGAGAACCTGTCTGTCAGTCGGTAGAATACAACATCACGAATGGCCCAAATCCCTTGTTTCTGGAGTCAATACTGAGGACTAGGGTTATTAAATGCCCCCCTTCGTGTAGGAAACAGACTTCTGATGTCGGTTAGAACGAAGATGAGCCACACATTATTTTTTCAGATAGCTAGGAGATTAATTATATTTTAATATTGTGCGCCAAATGGAGGAAAAAAAACAACATGCATTTACGCATGCAATAATTTTGGTATTATGTTCTTTATATAAGTATTTATTAATATCAATTAATTACTACCTTGTTTAATCTAATTATTAAAGATTACCGAATCCCTCCCAAAAGACATTATTTAATAGTTTCCTATGACATATAAAGTCATAAAATGTACCTTCTTGAAAAGAATTGGTTTGGATCAGAAGTTGTTTTGGGAGAATTTATACACAGCTTTTTAAAGTGATATTTATATGAGTTAATGCCTTAAATATGAGACGTAATTATGAGATGGACAGAAACATATAGTTTAGGGAACATTTAGTTTAGGGAACGTCTAATAACTTTGCAACGCTTGAAATGTTCCACCGGAAACACTGACTGTGTGAGCGCACGTTTTTCTCACTGGGAACAGCCCAGGACTGAGCTGCCAACTGTTACAGTTCTTTCGTAATTATTACAAATTTTTTCAGGAATTACGAAAGTACAAATTGATTTACGTACATGTATGCAGTAGGTTTTTTGTTTGATTTATTAGCAGTTGGTCACCTTGACCATCATTTTACTTTTAATACAAATTGTTATGTCTTGGTCGGTTTCATTATGAATTTTGGAATTTTGAAATGTTGGCAGCTGTGCCAGGGAGATGTTCCATTTTATAGGAATGCTTGGTGTTCCCGAAAGAAAGCTTCCCTTTGGAACAATTCAGGCCTCGATCTTGACCGTGGCCATTGTGGTCACTGCAGCCATTGCTGTGGTGCCCCTCCAAGTTGGCCCTAATGCCCCTTTAGTTGGCCTTGAAATTTTGAGGCAGCCAAGGCCAAAGTGGCCGTGCCCTTTCAATCGTTAAGGTCAAGACCTGATAGTTTGATCCATCAGAACCCCTGAATCCTCCCTAACTCCCTAGGCTAATTTGCTTACACATAACCTGAATCCTTCCTAACTCCCTAGGCCCATTTGCTAATACACATAACCTAAATCCTTCCTAACTCCCTAGGCCCATTTGCTTATACACATAACCTGAATCCTTCCTAACTCCCTAGGCCCATTTACTTACACATAACCTGAATCCTCCAAAATCCTTCAGTAGTAAAGCAAGCACATGACATGTATGCACACACGTGTTTCTAACCTGTGATACATGTACATGGCCAGGGACCCTCCCTGCATGTATGGAGCAATAAACAGTGTCCACTGACCCAAGCACTGACCTTGCAATCACTACAACAAACATGGATGTACATGTACCATGGAAAGGCAAGTATGCCTAATAACCTCAATCCTCCAAAATCCTTCACTTTAGCAAAAAGCATGTAACCTGAATCCTTCAAAATCCTTCACTTTAGCAAAGAGGATTTGGGAAGGTTAGGGTTAATATGAGAACACACTGTGTTTCCCGAAAGGAACTTTCCAAGGGTTGAGACGTTACATTAGGGTGTGACTATCCTTAGCAATATTTCAAATACATTTCTTAAATAATATGGCAGTCACAAGCCAGTATAATGTAGTTTAGCGTGGTCAGTACCACTGCCCTAGGGTAATGGTGGAGTTTTACTTATGTGTGGCTGGTCTTTTCCCCCCCCCACTCCTTTTTCGTTCAGAAACCCTCTGAATTTGTGTTTTCTTCACGGAATCCATCTGATTTTTTTTTTTTGTTCCCCCACAAATTTTTTTTAAAATGAATTTCACTGATTCGATTGATCTTTGCTAAAAATCATGGCATTTACAAAACATATGACATAAAACACAATAAAGGGGGCCACTTTCCTACCGTCACGTTAGCAGTTTTTCTAATGGTTGTAATTTTTTTTTAAATATCTGAAACCACCCAAAAAGAATTTCAACATTTGAATAGACATGCATGCTTATCCTAAAGATAATTTGAGTTGATTATTACTATTATTTTTTTAATTACCCTAAAATTTCCATCAAGAAATGGACGGAAAAGTGAGGTAACTTTTTCCGTCCAATTTTTATGGAAATTTGAGGGTAAAAAAAATAAATAAAAAAATTTAAAAAATTAAATAAATCAACTCATCAACTCAAATTAGTTCTAGTATAAGCCTGCATGTCCATTCACATGTTGAAACACTTTTTGGTCGGTTTCAGGTACTTAAAAATAAATAACAACCATTGGAAAAACTGCTAACGTGACGGATGCAAAGTGGCTCTCTTTATTGTGTTTTATGTCATATCTGTCAGACAATTTCATAGTGCTACTGAGCATACAATTTTGCTTAGCACAGAAAAGTTGTGCTAAGCAAAAAAAAAAAGGTTACCAATGAAATTTGCCAAGCAATACATTCTGCTGAG
Source organism: Zoroaster sp. YZ-2022 (assembly GCA_029582265.1). Classification (NCBI taxonomy): domain Eukaryota; kingdom Metazoa; phylum Echinodermata; class Asteroidea; order Forcipulatida; family Zoroasteridae; genus Zoroaster; species Zoroaster sp. YZ-2022. The sequence continues at coordinate 53,673,656 of CM055817.1, forward strand.
CACCTCTGTGATATTGAGCCTTGCTAAGCTGCAAATTTTGCTAAGCAAATAGTTGTTGTTAAGCACTTCATAAACAGACTACTATTCTGCTGTCTTTGTATGAGTGATTTGCAGGAAAACTTAACAAATCTGGTAAGGGAGGATGGCCGAAGTCTTTGAGAAGCCCGGCCAGGCCCAGGCTACCTGGACCACTGGTCTGTCTTTTGTGAGTCCTAATCCTGTAACAATACAGTACCTGCCAATCAACATAACCTGGGCTTCTGGAGGGCCTAGCCCAGCCAAGTAGAGCTCATTATAATGGCTGCAGTTGTGAACAAAAGACAGCTGAGGTGTCAGTCAAGTCTGTGTTAACAATAAGAGCTATTTGAGATCTATTCATTAGTAAAGGGTCTTTTGTGCTCAGATAGGGGATTATATAGGCCCATAGGCCTGGGCAAAGCCTGGGCCTGGCCGGGCTTCTCAAAGGCTTGGCTGTACCATGACTTTGGCCCTCCTCCCTTGGAGAGTCACAGGCAAAGCCTGGGCCTGGCCGGGCTTCTCAAAGGCTTGGCTGTACCGTGACTTTGGCCCTCCTCCTTTAGTGATCTTGGTCTGCCCAGCAGTTCTAGGAAATAAGCTTGTTATATTTTACATGTATTACTAGGACATAGGTCCGCTGTCTTTATCCTATCAAAGCAAATGACAGGCTCCGGCCGTACCATTCAAGGGATTTCATTGGATACCTTGTGCTCAAGATCTGACATCACGCTTCAAGGCTCGTGAGCTAGCTACCAAACCAATGTCAAAGTTGAATCTCCATGAAACTGAGAGGCCGGTCTTTCTTGAGACTCGATTTGTGACGTCAGATCTTCCGGCTATAATAATAATAATAATAATAATAATAATGTGGACTTATATAGCGCACGTATCCACCAAACTGGTGTTCAAGGCGCATTATATTATTACCCCTGCTCATCAGGCGCATAAACCATCTCAGCTCCCTGGGGAGTATACAGCTCAATTGCTGCCATTACAGCGCATATAGGGCTAATCAAACACAACAACAACCAACTCTGCCCTCACAGGTACCCATTTACTCCTGGGTGGATTGAAACAATTATGGTAAAGTGTCTTGCTCAAGGACACAAGCACGGTTGGGATTCGAACCCACATTCTGACGACTCGGCCATCAGAACACAAATCCGATGCACTAAACCGCTCGACCATGGCACTCCATGGTCGAGCTATACTGTATAATATAGGTGTTGGGTCTGTTTATTTCGCACATATCCGGATCTCGATCACCGGACACTCCGTAAAGTTTAGACCGTTTACTGATCACATGACATCAAACAAAATCTGTTAACACAATTAACTCTAACTCCCTAGGCCCATTTGCTTACACATAACCTGAATCCTTCCTAACTCCCTAGGCCCATTCGCTTACACATAACCTGAATCCTTCCTAACTCCCTAGGCCCATTTGCTTATACACATAACCTGAATCCTTCCTAACTCCCTAGGCCCATTTGCTTACACATAACCTGAATCCTCCAAAATCCTTCAGTAGTAAAGCAAGCACATGACATGTATGCACACATGTGTTTCTAATCTGTGATACATGTACATGGCCAGGGACCCTCCCTGCATGCATGGAGCAATAAACAGTGTCCACTGACCCAAGCACTGACCTTGCAATCACTACAACAAACATGGATGTACATGTACCATGGAAAGACAAGTATGCCTAATAACCTCAATCCTTCACTTTAGCAAAGAGGATTTGGGAAAGTTAGGGTTATGGGAAGGTTATCCATTGGTAGTTGTAAATGTACCTTCATTTCACCGCTATTATTTTCAAGAAATATATCATAAAAGTGAACGTTTCAACACTGTAAGTGCTCATGTTTTTAAGAAAACAACAAATACTGTTAGGTTTTTTTCTGTTTTTGAAACTCTACGTAATCCTTCCCCCCCCCCCCTAAGATTAAAAGTTCAAATGAAATAATTTGTCATGATGGTTGTTATCTGGTAACAATTTCATAATTCGATAAGCAGGCAATAACCAATGTTGTACCTTCCCTTTTAAAAATTATTAAAGTTATTGTAATTCATAAAATATTCAAATCACAGGACGGCAAAGGTTTGAAAAAAGATTACAGTATCCATTTTTTTTTTAGTACTCTGAAGTTTACGTTTCTCGTTTTGGAAAAAATCTATCTTTTATGTCCTGTCTGTGCATAGGCTGTATAATTTTTTGTTTGGTTTTCCTTTTTGGGAAACATATAGGAGTTAAAAGGACAATATTGTATCATTCAACAGGGCATGGAATCGGAATGCTAGCTTTAGATTGACTCAAAATAATACCCTACATGATAAGGTCATATTACCGTTGCTGCCTCATAAATGAGTCAGTAAATTACAGTCACTGTGTTCATCTTAAATTAGGGCACCGATTCCATGCCCTGTTGAAAGTCTGCTCTGATCGTGACGATTGTGTCCCTTTAAAACAATGATTTTGATTGTAATGGTATGGACTGCAAGCAAAGTTATTCAACTGCTGTTTCATGTATTGAACTCCATTTATTATGCAATGTACGTGTACTTAATAATGAGCAAACGAACAGCTGGTTCAGAAACTGCACACAATAATGATACTAAATTTATCTTTCTAAATTATTAATTGTATTATTTCTGTTCGTTTGGGTTGCTTTGGCAACTGAAATTTTTCGAAAAGAGATGAATGAGACATTAAAAGAAATGACTCTGTAAGGTAAATGCATGCTTTATCACAATACCTGAATTTATTTATGAATTGTTTCAGATGTCATTAAAAAAGAATTGCCTCAGAAGAAAAAAACAAAACATGGAACAGTAATAAAATTTAGGTTTGTGATACCTATAACACAAACATTAATTATTGTGGCTGTTGCTTCATTTTTTGGTTTAGGTCGGGATTCACTGAACGAGGTCTGACCATGTTGCCCGACTTCAAACGCTGAAAACTTGGACACCTCGTTTTGCATTCAAGACGTTTTTGGAAAACAAAATTCTATTACCTCTGCAGAGTGAGTGTTAGTCAAAATGCCTCTTCAGTTCTGTCTCCTGTTTTTAGAATGCTTACGTAATTGTCGAATTCACAGGGACAAGTACGTAATAATATGAGACTGTGAACGGAAGAGGCATTCGGACTTCGTGTGCGTGTACAGAGCGAAGTGAGCACATTCACCGAATGTCCAAATTGTTTCCTTCAAAAAATTCATAAAACGTTTTATCAACTCTGAAAAGGTAGCTGGAGTGATCCTGTGGACAATCACCCCCTCCCCTATTTAATACCCCTACACCCATTTAATTTAAAATTCCTTTAAAATAATTCATGGACACCCTCTGTTAATTTTTCCGGGCACTGAAACGGAATCTAATCCTTGCATCGTCAGTTCTGAGAGCAGTGCAGTGACAACCCTTTAAGCCCGAAATAGAAACCGTCGTTATGGAGACCACCTGATGTATTGACCTTCGACCCGAGTTTGTTGGTACACCAGCATCTTTAAAAAAAACAAAAACAAACGTTCTGATGAATCCTTCAAAATTTCGGCTTGGTCGAATGCTGTCCTTTTAGCAGCCGTCTCAATTCAACAGGTTCCTGGTTCGTGTTCTTTTGTATTCATATTCAAATGTAAGCGGCTACCAGGGAGTTTTCCGTTGTGACGTGTTAAACAAACTGGTGGAAGAAAAACTTGTTTTTCAGGTAGAAAAATTACCTCAGTCTCAATTATAATTCCAGCAAGTTGTTCGACTGAAACATAGTAAATGGTACGATATTTGGAAGGAGGTAGGTTCGAGAGGACAGGACGCAGCAGGAAGCATTTTTGGTTGGTATTTAAAAAGACTTTATTTAATCATTCAAGTGACAATAAAATGACAAAACAAAACTTGGCCCAAACCCTGAGCAGTGTTTAGATCTTTTTCACCGCTAGAGGGCTACCATGTGCACGAAGCGGATAGTCCGACGGGCAGTTATTCGATGCATAAAACAAATAATCGTGACCTGGGTAGTGTGCAGGGCCGGCTATACGTGCAGAGGGCGCATTTACCGTTTCTGGTGGCACTGTTTAGAGCCGTAAGTTCCATCTTCGTTACAGCTTGGCGAGAAGGATTTGACCAGCATTGATTGTAGCCAGCAGTTCTCATTCAGATTATCCGGGATCGTAAACTTCATTTTATCTGCAAAGAAAAATCCACCAAAAAAAAAAAAAAAGTAGGTAGCCTGTGTAGCTGTAATGACTATTTTAATAATGTTTTTTGAGTGTTTGAAGGTTTTTTTATCAACTAGTCCCATGCCCAGTGTGTGGTACAGTTGGATATATCACACATTGGGGATGGGACTAGGTGATAACAACTCTTAAAACACTCAAAAAAAACAACAAAAAAAACACTCAAAAACCATCAAGTATTTCTGGCGACTTTGTCCTGTTTTTCGTGGGAGCAAGTCTCATTTTAAAACTTAAAATGCAATACACTTACATGAGAAAATAACATACAAACTCTGACACAAACCTGCAGTATTTTTTTCTCTCAGCGTTTTGTCATAACTGTTTTCTCTTATTGAGCTGAAACTTTCACTGATTGGTCTTCAACGTTCCTCGTGAGCCTTGGATCATTTTGTTAATTTACGGATCCGGAGGGTAGGGCTTGAGGGAGGGCTGGGGGGGGGGGAGGGGAACTCGTTTTTATTATCATGCACACAGGTGGTTTTACCATACACTGTAAAAATAGTATTTGGAATTTAAACATATAATTGTACCCACTTTTTTTCATACACTCTTAAAAATAAAGTGTTGAATCAACCTTTAAAGAGTTCGGTGAGGGACAACACTTTTTTTGAATAAAGTTAAATTCAACTCAAAGAAAGTGTTGAATTAACACGGAGTCAAGTTAAGTCTAACTTTATCAATGTTCATTCAACACTATTAAAAGTTAAATCCAACTTCATAAAGAGTTGTCACTGACCGAACTCTTTAAAATGTTGATTCACCACCTTAGTTTTAAGAGCGTATGTTTAGCCTAAAACATGTTTAGATTGTGCTTTTCTGTGATGTGTGTTTGAATGCTAAACACCATATGAACCGGTATCAAAAAGCTAAGCACGTTTAGCTTTGTGACATGTACAGAGGATGGCCGTTTAGCATTTAAACGCATTCCTATAAACGCGTTTATTTTGCGTGTGTTTAAATTCTAAACACCATTTTTACGGTGTAGGCCTACGTGTTTATAATTATGGCCCCTTTTTGGTACAGAGATCCCCTTGTTTGTCGACAGTCCTCTTTTCAGCCACTCTGGATCCGCCCCTATAATATTTTCACATCCATTCTCTGTCAATAAGTTCGTCTAGTCTGTCAAACTGTCTGTCCGTCATGCCGTAGGTGGTCGGGCTGGCTGTCTGTTTTCTGTCTATGTATTAACATATTATTAGTATTGTCTGTTTGTTTGTCTCATCACTTACCATCGTCTTTACTGAAATACATTCCATAATTTTTCTGCAACAGGTTCTGCTGCTGTATGGGTCCAACCGGAGCAGCTACCCCGAGAGGGGTGAAGTTCACCCCCTCACGCCTGGCGAGTAAGTTCTGCCTCGCGTCCTGCCGTGATCTACCCTCCCCGAACTGCCTTCGGTCACCGTATCCGAAGTGGTGCCCGACACTGGGTCCGGGATTCGGTCCACGGCGTGGGACATTTTGCCCGGCATCGGCGGCGGGATAGCCGGTGTTTTGTGGCTGTGAATCTGGCCAACGTCCCCCTGGCATTACTGCCCCGCCGACGGCGGCACTTGCTTGCTGTCCATCAATCCCCATCGGGTGCTGCAGTGGAAGCAAAGGTTGGGAATTTTGCTGGACCTCCAACGGGTCAGAATTCGGCAAGAATGCTGCATTTCGGTCAGCAGCGTCAACTGCGAATGACATCGACGGTATGAAAAGTGACGCCAGCAGAATGACATGAATGGACGCGTTCATACTGGAAAAACAATCTTTACCACAAAAGCAAGATCTATATTTGATGTACCGATCCGTTACAGACTGCGAATTGTTACAAGCACATTTATTTCTGCTTTAAAAGATTCCTCGTTATCTTAATATGTCCGTACACCGAAAAAAAAAAAAAAATTAACAGCTGCGCTCTGTACGCGCGCGTATACATCGAACAAGTATTCTGAGATTCTCATACTTATTTCATAATTAAAGTTTTATTTTCTCTGCCGAAAACCACATTTTCCAGACACATAAGGAGTGCATGCGGATAACTTCATTTGATTATAATTTGGGCGAAAGCTAAGATGTCAGGGGCCATTTCAGCTACGTACAGAGAGCGCGCGTCCTGCGCGCAGTGCGTTTGATTTGAAAACGAGAGAAACTCGTGCGCGCACAGTCATTGCGCAACTTCGAGATAACGAGGCATCTTTGAGATGTCACGAGATAATGTGAGTGTTCAGTTAGGGCATCCGTTAAACCTCTTTATCTTTGGTGGTGAATCTTTTTTGGGCCTCTCGACCAATCAGAAGGCCGGATTTGGGTCACGTGATACCTAATTAACATAATCTGAGGAGCCAGTAGACTGAACCATTTTTTACTGGAGGGGTGGTTAAAATGTGTGAGGGACGTTTAATTTTTTAATTTTATTATTTATATTATAGGGGGTTATTATATTATTGTATGTAAGTTTAAAAAGGTCCTTCATACAATAAAATTAAAAACCTAATGTATATATATACACTCTTAAAACTAAAGTGTTGAATCAACATTTTAAGAGTTCGGTGAGTGACAACACTTTATAAAGTTAAATTCAACTCAAAGAAAGTGTTGAATTAACACGGAGTCAAGTTAAGTCTAACTTTATCAATGTTAATTCAACACTTTTAAAAGTTAAATCCAACTTTATAAAGAGTTGTCACTGACCGAACTCTTTAAAATGTTGATTCAACACTTTAGTTTTAAGAGTGTATATATATATATATATATATATATATATATATATATATATATATATATATATATATCAGGATTTCCTGCCTGTAGCTCAGCGGTTGCAACAGATCTTCACCTGTCGTAGTAAGTCACTATTTACTGTTGTTGTATCCCTCCGTGGTGATCCCCTTGAGTTACCTGTTTTTGTTTATTTGTTTGACTCTTACCCATTTTATTCCCTAATTGCTTTCCCTTTTCCCTATAAATGGATGAGTTTCTATGTTGTACTTTGTCAAAGCCTCTGATGAAGGTCCGGATTGGATCGAAAGCTAAGGCCACCCTCCCGATTTAATTTATATATATATATATATATATATATATATATATATATGTAAGGTTAAAAAGGCCCTTCATAAATATAATAATAAAATACCTACATAAAGGTAATATGCATAACTATGATTGTAAACGTTTACAAACGTGAATGGATCATTCCTGTAAATGCAATGAGTCATCACAATTGAGGGACTTTCCCCCCAAGTCTAGTTCCCAAAAATCACCAGTTGCAAATCACTTCTACGTATCAAAGCAGAGTGGAACAGTCTATTTAAGTTTCAACAGCACGACAACTGCCAATTTGTGTTAGGACACGTATATGGACAATATGTTTTGCCTATTGTTATCTGTATACCGGCGCACGTGATAAGAAGTCAATAGGTCACGTCCGATTCAGTTTTGTTTTGAAGCGCTGAACAGTTCCACACTATCGGCTTTTCCACTGTGAACACATGACCTGATAGACTTGACGGCGCAGGCAAGTCATGGCAGCATTGTCCTGGCATCCCCAGCCACGTTAAAGACATACCGAGAGTCGTTAGTGTAAAGTCCTTGATGTAGATGTAATCCTAGACGTCCGTAATCCTTTCGATCGATGAACTCTTGAGCCACATATTGATGAAGTTGTTAAAAAAGTGAGTGACTGATTGCTTACATTAAGTCTATTATCGCCAACTTTGACGATTATAATCGCGTCTATTATGGGGATATACTATGGAGGACGATTGCGCTCCCGTCGATCAATTATGCATGTGCTGTATGGTCCTGTAGCCAGTCAGATCTTGACAGAATTGAAAACTTGCAATCGCAAAATGGCGCGACATATTCTGAAGGCTGCACTCTACGGCGATCTCGGCTGGTCGCCTCTTTCCACATTTCATAATATCGCGAGGGCGAAATACCTCTCTAGAGTTATTAATATGGAAATGCATCGCTGGCCCAAGCTCCTCTTACTTACTATGCTTAGCCTTGGCTGCGAATTTAATCAGTTGCGCTTCAAATTTTTAAATAGCGCTAAAAATATTCTTACCAGCTGCCACTTGAATATAATTTTTGACTGTGTTTATATCTTATTTTATATTTTTACTATATTTTCTAGAACTCATTTTAAATCAACTTGGATTCCAATGGTCATTGATACCTATATGATTGATGGTACACTCTCAGATTTGGTGTCGCGCGTGCATCCCTTGTTCTGGACAACACCTACGACGTCAAAACTGAGAGTGTATCATCACACATTTTTGTATCTTGTTAAATTGCTTTTAAATGTGTTTTGTATTATTTATGTGTATGTGTGTCGGACGCACCGCCTTTTGGCCGAGTGCCACTGTTGTAAAAGTGTAAGTCCAAATAAATAAATAAATAAATATTGTTCCCAGTACAATGTTTGGACAGTTAATTATCGATAGTATACAGGGGATGAGATTTACTGTACCAAATACATGTACATGTACAATCTATATATCCCTCACACAATGTAGGATATTTCCCTGTTAATGGTCATCAACAAGGAGATTCTCATGGGCGCAGACTAAGAAGGATTATGACAATTATATTCTGGGATCCATTTGACTTAATAATAATTTATGTATAAAATGCTGTTTCGACTTTTTATTCATGTATACACCCAATGTGTTATTTATTCATTTATTTTTAAAGCCCCTTATCATTTCAGGTATTTCAACATGTAAAGTACATCTTTAGTAAAAAAAAAAAAAAAAAAATAATAATAATAATAATAATAATAATATTAAAAATAAAAATAAAAATAATGTATGAAATTCATTTAATTTTTTTGATTGTCCACTATACATCAAGGAATTGTATGTTTGCTGATATTATCAAAACAAATGATCACTTTGAGTTTTTAACTGGCTAAGGAAGACTTAATTTTCTTATGAACTCTTCAGATGAAGTTACCATTAATTACGTTGCCATTTACTTTGTTAAAAGAAAATCAAAATGAATGCTTTCTGAAAACACTCCTACCAATGCGATTATTATTATTGATTGTTCTGTGTAATCATGTAACCCGCCCTGGAGTAAAGAGGTTTGTGCCAGATTAGGAATAAAATATACAGTTAATAATAGGCTTATTATTTGAAACTTATAGGTTGTTGGAAATTTGATTAATATGTTACAGCTTTAAATAGCAACTTAGCTCACTCCTGTGTAACCGAAATATGCAGGCAAAATGGCTTACAAGACAGAAAAACATAACATTTACCATAAAATTAAAACTTACAAGACCTATTGCACTCATTCGCTCGATAAAAAAGAATTTTACATAAAGACCATTTAAGTAATACTAGAAAAGACACTGTATGGAAAATATTAATATATCAGCATCAGACATGTACGAAGGCCTACACAACTTTGTTTTTACTTGATTTATAAAACAAGTATTTGAACAATTGCCAAGTTGATGGTAAAACTCGATGGTTGAGATCACATCCATTTGTGGTCACTGAAATGTTTGAACACGGAAAGCAATAACACGTGTCGGGGGTTGAATAGTTATGCTTTGTTCAGTCCGTGCTGATTTGTAACTATTGTATTTAATTCGAACTAGGTGATGAAAATGAAATGGGGTGTTTTTGTTACAATGAGAATCTGTTACAAGGCGCAAAACACAAGGACCCGATCGATGGGAAGGTGTTATATTCCATATATACAGTGTATGCGGAATCTAACTTTCCTACAAATGACAGAAAAATGACGAAATTTTCGGGTTGTTCTTAAACCACCTCGACCCCCACGACCCCTCGACCCCTCGACCCCTACGACGTACGCGCGCTCAGAATCATATCGTATCCCAAATCGGAATCTGTGTTCGAATACGGCCCCAATTAGAATGCCCGCGGCACTCCCGTACTACTGAACGTGAACAAACGGAGCTCCTGTAGGTTAATTGGGGAAAATAACAATCCTTTTCTCCTCCAAAAGTCTAATTTTGAAATAGAATAATATAAAATAAGTTATTAAATGAGAAATAATTATGTTTTGCTAAAATGTTGACAGACAAAATAGTTGAGATCTTTTTCCACGTCCATCAAGTAAAATGTACATTCGGGGCTGTGCGCGCATGCTAGTTTGTGATGTAATGCTTATTGACCAATCAGGATGCCGGAAAGCCATGGGGCCGTCTTGGAAGCGATATCCTTCTACGACCGTAATGAGTTGTAGGAAGAACGTTGCCAAAAACTGCACCCTCACCCAACTAGCAAAAATCCGACAAGTGTGCAATTTTTTGGATAGAATATGAAATTATCTACTCGGGAATGGTATAATTTAGCTTGTGGCAGCATTATAAATTTGTTGATTTCGCGATGACAGGTCATCATGCAGCAAACGGCGCAACAGGCTAGCGAGCTAGCCATTTTCGAACTCGGGCCGTAAACAGGTTCCAATTTGGGATACAATTTGATTCTGGTGCAGGCTGGCCAGCAATGCGACATGCTTGCGCATGGGCATTGCGAAATACATACATACATTCGTACTACTGCACTGGTGGTAATGAATTCCGCGAGTACGTATGTGTGCTTCGTTTATATGAGTGTACGTCGTGGGGTCGAGGGGTCGTGGGTCGTGGGGGTCGAGGGGGTTTAAGAACAACCCGAAATTTTTACACACAGTTTTCTTGAAACACAAATTTGCACATTAATTTATTACGACATTTTGCTGGTCACACGACGATATGCTTTTAATACATACATATGACACGGTCTCATATCAATATGCACAATACGGACCATACATAGAGCACAGACCGAGTCTTATATCCCGATAAAGAAAGGGTCAATATTGGATAACATGACGTTACATGTCCAAAAACGTTAAGTGTTGACCTCATTAATTGTTATGCAATCATAGAGTTTGGACTCACAGGTCGAGTAACGAGTCCATGCATATACCCAGGACCTTTTCTATGATGCAATGATGTACTATGAGGGGAAGTCCCTAATTTCTTCAACTTGTCCCAACATGTTGCCCTACTGAAAGGGGGGGGGGGCTATAGGTCAAACACTGGACGTCACGTAACAACAACATGGGCTGTCCAAAATCATCTGACTTGTCCAATCATGTTGCCCGAAAGGATAAACACAACAAAAGTGTCCACAAAGGAATATGCAGGTACAATTACTCAAGACATTAGCCAATCACAGACCAACAACCCTTCTTTGTCATAGTTAGCCAAACCGGATAGAAACGGGTACTCGACAGTTTGTAAAGTTCGAGGCATTACTTTGAACTATCGAAATCAATCCATTGTTAATTTTAATACAATGTTTGACATGGTCCAAAAAGAGGGTCCAGAAGTGGTTCAAGTGGTTGATCCTTACAAAATTTGTAGAAACAAGAAAGATATGACAATTGAGACAAAAGAGGACAAGAAAAATTACCAGGTGGTTTACACTATAAAGGGTTCAACTTGAAAATGTTGATACTATTCCCTACGGTTATTGAATACCATCGTGACGTAAAAATACTCGATCAACACATGTTGTAAATATTTTGGTCGATGTAATCTTAACTTTTACTTTAATCAATTTTTTTTTTATTATTATTTTTTATTATATTGACTATTTGGTTTGATATTAATTTCATTTGGTGTAACATTAAGAAAAGTGAGCCTTATAATCTAAACCGTTTACTTCTTGCAAAAATATCAATGTACAAGACGTTTATAAGGTGAAAAATGAAGACGCGTACTTCATAATTATGACTAATTAGGTCTGCAATTTACAAATTTCGAGATAATGTGAACACTGAGGTTTGTGTACAAAGGAGACAGAAAGGTATAAGGCAGACAATAATTTAATGGAGTATTTGAACATAGCATTGTTTTTGGTTTGATGTGTTAAATCTTTAAATATTTTGTCATTGCTTATAGTTGTTGAATAAAACAGCCAAGAGCTGAGGTTTAATTTGATAAAGAATCGTTCGTGTGTTTTATTACGTTGTATTTATTTAGTGATCAGGCCAAATTCAAGACCAGAAAGGCATACTTCACTCCGAAATATAAATTTATTGGCGCCAAATATTTTTCTATTGTTCTTTTGACAAAAACCAGTCTGAAAGTAATCAGTGCCTAGTAATGTAATTTCCCGTCTACCTGTATCAATTAGAAATGTGAAAAGAAAGACCCTGTTATTATTATATTGCCCTTAGTTATAAACAAAAGCGTTTAAACAGAGTCAATTGTTTGGGAATGGCTATGTAAAAAGCCCTGTGTATTCTATATTCCATCATCAAATGACTTTAAATGGGTTTACACAACACGTTTGGTATGCATGATATGATATTAAATTATGCTTATTGTATGGCTCGACTGAATAAGTCATCTTTACAATATATCTTTATAGTTATAAAGATGTTTCTGAGTAAATTAATTCAAGCAAGCATTTGTATAGATCAAATAAAGCATACTCAAAACCTTGTACAAGTCAGACGAGTTGTTGATGATTTTGAACAGCCCATGTTGTTGTTACGTGACGTCCAGTGTTTGACCTATAGCCCCCCCCCCCCTTCAGTAATAATAAATAATAATGTATAGATTTATATAGCGCACGTATCCACCAACTAAGTGGCGCTCAAGGCGCATTATATTATTATCCCTGCTCATAAGGCTCATAAGGCTCATAAATCATTCCTGAAACCATCTCAGCTCCCTGGGGAGTATACAGCTCAATTGCTGCCATTTCTAGCGCATATAGAGCAAACCATCTCTGCCTTCACAGGTACCCATTTAACCCCTGGGTGGAGAGAAGCAATTATGGTTAAGTGTCTTGCTCAAGGACACAGGTGTCACGGCCGGGGCTCGAACCCACACTCTGCTGCTGGCAACACCAGAACTTGTAGGGCAACATGTTGGGACAAGTTGAAGAAATTAGGGACTTCCCCTCATAGTACATCATTGCATCATAGAAAAGGTCCTGGGTATATGCATGGACTCGTTACTCGACCTGTGAGTATAAACTCTAAGATTGCATAACAATTAATGAGGTCAACACTTAACGTTTTTGGACATGTAACGTCATGTTATCCAATATTGACCCTTTCTTTATCGGGATATAAGACTCGGTCTGTGCTCTATGTATGGTCCGTATTGTGCATATTGATGTAAGACCGTGTCATATGTATGTATTAAAAGCATATCGTCGTGACCGGCAAAATGTCGTAATAAATTAATGTGCAAATTTGTGTTTCAAGAAAACTGTGTGTGAAAATTTCGTCATTTTTCTGTCATTTGTAGGAAAGTTAGATTCCGCATACACTGTATATATGGAATATAACACCTTCCCATCGATCGGGTCCTTGTGTTTTGCGCCTTATAACAGATTCTCATTGTAACAAAAGCACCCCATTTCATTTTCATCACCTAGTCCGAATTAAATACAATAGTTACAAATCAGCACGGACTGAACAAAGCATAACAATTCAACCCCCGACACGTGTTATTGCTTTCCGTGTTCAAACATTTCAGTGACCACAAATGGATGTGATCTCAACCATCGAGTTTTACCATCAACTTGGCAATTGTTCAAATACTTGTTTTATAAATCAAGTAAAAACAAAGTTGTGTAGGCCTTCGTACATGTCTGATGTTGATATATTAATATTTTCCATACAGTGTCTTTTCTAGTATTACTTAAAGGTCCTAGGAAATATAAATTTTTAACAGTGAAAACAATAAAGTATACCTATTGGAACATATATTTGTCATTTGTCTATTTTATCCCCGCCCCTTTGCACCATTAAAAAAATAAATTCTAAAATTAGGGGGGCGCCACGCTCCTCCCCTACCTCCTCATTATCATATTATAATCCGCAAATCCGTGACGTAGACCTATGAAGTTCCAGCACTGCCTGCGATGAAGTTTCAGTCAAGTCGTACTCAAAACCACTGAAGTTGATGAAGTTGATGTGTCATATTAGATCTTCTTTTCAGCTAAATTTAGTAGATATCCCACATTTTTGGGAAATCCCTTGTAGGTGTGTTGTTGCTGGGTGTAGCAACACCACAAAGGAAGGTGTCAGCCTTCACCGATTTCCACCAGACCCTAAATACAGGCGAATTTGGACGGCGAGTGTGAAGCTGACCAGGGCGAAATGGTCAGGACCAACGGAGCACTCTATGATATGTAGCGCTCACTTTGAGCCAACATACTTTGACCGGGGGCTCCAGAGCCAGTTTGGCATGAGATTTAAAGTCATGCTGCGCCCTGATGCAGTGCCAACAATATTTCCCTTAAGTCAGAAGGCCAAGAAACGTCCAGAAAAGAAAAGAGTAGCTTTCTTGAAGCGAGAAAGTCTCAGGGTAAGTTGCTTTGTTTTCCGTGTAACTTACATGTGTACGTGCACCCACAAGCAATAGGCTTATTACTAACGTTAGAGGTCGATTGTTACACTTCGCACACCACATTAACGCTAAAAATGTCGTTTCATATGTGAAGTCACTGAAGATGTCATTGTACAATTCTTTGACAATGTTAATTATGTGTGTGATTTTTGGATCTTGTTTCAAAATCATCGAGTGCAGAATTATGTTTTGAAACGGTCATAACGACGGCTTACACAATTCACCAATAACTCCTGGCCATGTGTATCCATGCCATTGATTCGACGGGGCCTTGCGCTTCGTTTTACGGTAGAGCCTACAGTACAGATTTATCGGTGCTATACGGTCATGTTTACTATGCAACTTGCAAGTCGTGTGCACATACACTGTACATGTGTACGTTGCGCACAGTTTATGACCCTTTTTTATAATCCCACGGTTTAACCATGGAGCAACTAAACACAGTGGCAACATTGGTGCCTAACATTGGAGCTTAGTTTATTCATGCGAAGTTCGAATTTCCGCCTAGGTCTACGTCACGAACAGCGCCACCGCGCGTTGGGCAGCATTTGAAATTAGATGAGGCAATTTTTGTAAAAATCAAATTAAAAATAATTAGCCCAATCCAGACAAAAATTAAACGTAAAATTGTTTTTTATTCATATCAATTGATAAAATAACAAAAGAAAATAAATAAGCACAATTTGACTCTTCCTAGGACCTTTAAATGGTCTTTATGTAAAATTCTTTTTTTCGAGCGAATGAGTGCAATAGGTCTTGTAAGTTTTAATGTTATGGTAAATGTTATGTTTTTCTGTCTTGTAAGCCATTTTGCCTGCATATTTCGGTTAAGGCCCTGTCACAAGAAACCGAATTGCAAGAACGTTCGTAAACCGTACTGATTTATGTGGAATCGGTATTGATAAGGAGTGATCGGTAAGTGGTCGTTTCTCTATCGTTACTGATAAGTTATTGACACTGGCTGTCTCGGGTTATAAGGACAGCACGGAATTGCTGAAAAAGTTTTAAACATGTTCAAAAATTGCCACCGAACTGGAGCACGTTAACGGGTCGTTACTTGCACGCTATCAGCTCGGTATTGGATCTCTTTTGCCGTTTATAAGCCGTTACTGATACGGCAAGGTTTGATATCAGCGTACCAGTACCGGATCACGAACGATTGGATAGCGTTCTGATACAGAGCCGATACCGCACTTCACCTTACCTTCCCCGTTCGCTCCGTTCCTTACAACGTCGTAAACTTATAACTACCGTGTATCTACCGTCTATCACGCACTAATCACGACCGTTCTCCGAACAATCCGTGCATGACACACATGTAGTATAAATATGACCAAATTGTGATGATAAGCTCAGTTCAGATCCAGACCCCACCAGAATTCCAAGATGAACCCTGCAGAAGATGCCGCGAGAATCCAAGCCATTGCTGCCCTGAACCACCACATTGACCTAATGAACATGTACATTGGAGTGCTGCGCCGCAATAGAAGAAGAAGAAGAAGGAGAAGACAGAGAAGAGTGGAGTGGGTTCGGCCATGGATAGCCAGAAGACCAGACTTTGGGGTGTACGATCGGCTGATGGTAGAGTTGAGAGCTGAGGATCCGACTTCCTTCAAGAATTTCCTCCGTATGCCTCCGGAAATGTTTGATGAGCTCCTTGAAAGGCTGACCCCGAGACTGGAGAAGCACCACATCAGTAGGCAAACACTATCACCAGGCTTGAAGTTGGCCCTCACCCTCCGCCACTTTGCCTCTGGCCACACCTACTCTGCCATGAAGTTCGCCTGGCGTGTGCCTCAAAACACAATATCCCTTGTCGTCCGTGAGGTGTGCCAAGCCATACAAGATGAGTACCTTGATGAGATGCTGAGATGCCCAACTACTCCAGATGAATGGCGCCAGGTTGCTGATCTATACTACCAGCGTTGGAATTTCCCAACACATTGGGATCCGTTGACGGGAAGCATGTCCGCATCATCTGCCCCAACAACAGCGGATCTGTGTACTACAACTGAAGCACTTCTACTCGATCCTCCTCTTTGTCCTTGTTGATGCGGACTATAAGTTTTTGTGGGCAGATGTGAGTGGTAATGGAGCTGCGTCTGATGCACAAATATACAACGACAGTGAGCTGAAGCGCAGAGTGGAGGATGGTACCATTGGCTGGCCTGATCCTGCTCCCATCCCAGGTGACAATCAACCCATACCATACTTTATCGTTGGTGATGATGCATTTGCACTCAGAAAGACCATGATGAAGCCATACAGCCGGAGGAACCTGGGGCACGACGAGCGCATCTTCAATTACAGATTGTCAAGAGCCGGAGGGTGGTTGAAAATGCATTTGGCATTTTAGCCCAGCGCTTCAACATCTTCAATACAACAATGCAGCAGAAACCAGATACAGCACGGGAGATCATCAAACCTGCCTGATACTGCACAACATGATGCGGGTGAGGTACCCAGCACTCCAGAACCAGCTCCTCGATCGTCCTGAGGGCAGAGACAGAGACTTTGAACCAGGAGCATGGAGACAAGATGCAAACATGCTGGATAACAATCAAGTTGTTGCACCCAACGCTGCCACAAGGGAAGGCAAGGCACAACGTGAAACCCTCAAAGGATGGTGCAACTCTGAAGTGGGATGTGTAGCGTGGCAAGACGCTATGCTATAGACAGTGCATCATTGATGTGTGTTAATGACAGAGAACCGTTAACCGTAGTGTGTGTGGGTGTGTGTGTGTGTATGTGTATGTGGTTCATTTATTGGACAATATTTAAGACATGTAGTGATTAAACTCATTTATTCTTGTTCGTACAATGTTTGTATTATCTGTAAAACTATACATGTATATCAATACATATTTCAATTAAATGAAATTAAATTAAGTATTTCAACTTATGTTACATTATGAAAAAATAAAGGGAGGTATCTCAATTACATCTAAATTAAGGAAGTTACTTTATTGAACGAACCCAATAGGTAGCCAAATTAGGGTTCCAGTTAAAAATACAGATACAAACTAGATATAAGTTTTTGTCACAACAAAAACAAGGTGTTCGGTTGAAGTTAAAATGGTTACGTCATCAATTCGAAGTGTTGGAGAAGTCAAATGTTAACGTCTGTTGAAGTTCTCGCGAGAAGTTTATTTGAATACAATACAATACTGAATTTAGAAATTATTTTAATATTAAACTTTGACTTCCGGTTTGGACAGGAAGTAAGGTCAAATTGGGGTCACCTTTGTGTAAATACTTTTGACAATTAACAATCTGTACAATGGTACAAAAATGTCAATTTACCGCCTCCTGTGGTTGTTGAGATATGATTTTTTTAAATATAAACTTTCACTTCCGGTTTGGACAGGAAGTAAGGTCAAATTGGGGTATAAATATTTTTTTGACAATTAACGATCTGTATAATGGTACAAAATTTGTGAATTTACCTCATGTGGTTGTTGAGATATGATTTTTTGAAAATATTAAACTTTGACTTCCGGTTTGGACAGGAAGTAAGGTCAAATTGGGGTCACCTTTGTGTACATATTTTTCGACAATTAACAATCTGTATAATGGTTCAAAAATTGTGAATTTACCTCTTGTGGTTGTTGAGATATGATAGTTCTTCAATATGAAACTATCTCTTCCGGTTTGGACAGGAAGTAAGGTCAAATTAGGCTCACCTTTTTGTAAATATTTTTCGACAATTAACGATCTGTATAATGGTACAAAAATTGTGAATTTAGCTCTTGTGGTTGTTGAGATATGATTTTTTAAATGTTAAACTTTGACTTCCGGTTTGGACAGGAAGTAAGGTCAAATTAGTCACCTTGTGTAAATATTTTTCGACAATTAACAATCTGTATAATGGTACAAAATTTTGAATTTACCTCTTGTGGTTGTTGAGATATTATTTTTGTAAATATTAAACTTTGACTTCCGGTTTGGACAGGAAGTAAGGTCAAATTAGTCACCTTTTTGTAAATATTTTTGACAATTAACGATCTGTACAATGGTACAAAAATTGTGAATTTACCTCTTGTGGTTGTTGAGATATGATTTTTTAATGTTAAACTTTGACTTCCGGTTTGGACAGGAAGTAAGGTCAAATTAGGGTCATGTTTTTGTAAATATTTTTCGACAATTAACAATCTATACAATAGTGCAAAAATGTCCATTTACCTGTTGTGGTTGTTGAGATATGATTTTTTATATTAAACTTTGACTTCCGGTTTGGACAGGAAGTAAGGTCAAATCGGTCTGTACAATGGTACAAAAATTGTGAATTTACCTCTTGTGGTTGTTGAGATGGTTTTTTTTAAATATTAAACTTTGACTTCCGGTTTGGATAGGAAGTAAGGCCAAATTGGGGTCATCTTTTTGTAAATATCTTTTGACAATTAGCGATCTGTACAATGGTACAAAATTGTGAATGCAGTAAATCACTACTAGTTAATGTTAATTTGTGCACAAACTGAAGATTTTTGGAGCCACAAAATTACAAAATATGGCATAAAATTTCTTCTGAAAAATTGCCATAACCTTAACAACTGAATTTTCCTATCCTTATTTATATTCTAAATACATTTTGGTGACATCTGTTCATATTTTGTTAGAAAACTGGAGTTGTTTACTGTCCAAAGTATGTTCACGTAGCTCTACGTAGGCCTAACTAACGAGTAACGTTAAGTTAAACAGGTACAATGCAACGACGAACTCTGTAGTCCCTCTAAAGAAATGGCCTTTCTTCTATAAAACACGAAGATAAATACAGGAAATCCTCTTAAAAATTAAATTCAAGATACCTACCCTTTATGACTGTATCTGTGTTGGCGATCCATTTGTACACGAAATACAGTAACACACTGTAACAAACAGTGCGCGTTGATTCGATTGTACATGGAGCTCCATTGTAACCAAAGATCGTTGGCAATCCATTTTCACACGAATTCCAAGACCTAACACTAACAGCGTCGATTGTACATGGAGCTCCATTGTAACCAAAGATCGTGCAGCGCCGCGTATACATGTAGCTGCTTGATTCATGCAACGTAAGTGAAACGTTTTAGCTAATATCTTTTGATTTATCGAAATTCGATATCTGATGACCTAATAATGACGTAACAAATTATGTTTCATCTACGTGTTATGTTCTAAGTATATGCCAAGTTTCAAGTTCATATGAAGTTTGCAAGTATGTGTTTTTTTGTAGACAATCGATCCGGAAAAGAAGAAGAAGAAGAAGAAGAAGAAGAAAAAAAAAAAAAAAAAAAAAAAAACCGAACAATAACAATAGGTGTTTCGGGCGCATACCCGAACACCTAATTAGGTCACTGTTTCATGTGGGCTAATTTTATCTAAAACAACAAATACAAATTTATATTCATATCAGCAATTTATTCAATTTATACAATAACAAAACTATACACTGCATACACTGCATACACTCCTAAACACTAGTCCTGGGATGGAGTTGGGGTTGGTGTGTGAAGGCTGCGGTCCTGAGGTTCATCAGTTGTGGGGGTGATGATGGATCGCACCAGGCTGCTGAGATTCAGGTTTGCGGAGCTATCCAGTTCTGAAAGATTAATCATCACATTAATATAATTATAAATATTATATTTATATATTAAATCATATGATATATTTACCTAGTCCAGAAAATCATGGCATTTATATATTTCATCTAAATTACATTCATTTAAAAGAGTAAAATCCCATTAAATCAGTTATCATTTAATAAGAAATAAATCAGTCATCATACAATGTGTTTTCATTAATAAAATTTATATATTTACCTATTCCTGACAAACCGCTTATGTTTGGGATGTGGCTGTCCATCGTCCTGTTTGCTCTCGCCAGGGCTGTGGACGCGGAAGCAGGCGAGGTGGAGGTCAATGTGAGGGGGGCTACTGACTGCAGAGAGGTGAAGTATCTTCCAGTGGAGGAGGTCTATGTGCTGGGACCGGAAGGCCATTCTGTGGTGGAGTGCTGCTGAGGAGGAGGAGGAGCAGGATGCAGGGACTGAAAACCAGGTGTCGGCAACTGGTACTGATGCTGCTGCACGCTGGGAGCTCCCCAGTACCTGTAGTGAAAATTAATCTTTAGATATATAATGTATTTTAAATTAATATTTAGCCAAGGATAATCAATCAGTTACAATTTGTAGTAGTGAAGTTTTACAGTACTAGTATTTGTTTACCTGCCCATGTAGTCACTGTCCATGGAGCCATGCACAGACCCAGGAGGGGGGTTCCTGGTCCACTGCTGAGGAGGAGGCTGCCATTGTGGGGGGGCTGAAACAGAGCGTGAGGGTCCTGCAGGTGGCTCACATGCTGGCTGTGTAGCAACAACATCACTGTCCTCATCATCAGAGTCCCCAGTGGCGTTTGACAGGATGTTGAAGATTTGTGACTTGATGTTGTGGTAGCGGTCCTTGGGGAGGTTCAGGATGGCCTTATAGCAGTAGAGGGCGAAGGGCTCACGTCTTCACTTGGACACGGGCACAGCACTCTGGGAAGCCACTAGTTTATTCAGCACATCCTGTGAGTTGTGTAGTGCCTGCTGCAGCTCACTAATGTCGTCAGTGGATGAAGCTGTTCGCTGCTTCTTCGACCTGGGATGTTGGGAAGCTGCCTGGGGGGCGTCCGCGTCCGCAACCTCTACCTGCTGCCGGCCCTCAGACATGGCGTCCAGCTCTGCTGCTTCCAACCCGTCAGGGACAGTGTTTGGGTCTGGAAGAATCTGCAAGTAGGAAATATTACATAAAAATAGAATTACATTAATGCACATTTATTACTAATTAGCTAGTTAATAATATTTTAATGTACAGAAACTGAAATAACATTTATAGGAATATAATATTTCATAATATGCATTAGCAAAATTATGTTCATGATTAAATGATAATGTTTGTACTTACTGGTCGCACAGACTGGGCATGGTGGCGGACGACACGGGACAGGAAATGCATGTTCTGCTGGATGTAGATGGCACGATCAGACAGGGGCTTGGCTGCTTGTCCGCTCTTGGTTTGGTGAATTTTGTCCACATATCCTCATCTGCGACCACCAGCCCTTCAAATGAGTTCCAGTGTAGCCCAACTCCTGTCCCTTCTCCTCCCACCTGGCAGCTTTCATCTGGGTATTCTTATAATTGGACTTGAGATGGTTCCACAAAAACTCCTCGCCTTCGATCCACTCAATCAGCTTCGTCTCATCATTAGCCTTCACCTGGTAGCTGATTTTAGCCTTCCTCTTCTTGCTCTTGGACTGTGAAGCAGCTGGCTCAGCCTCATCCTCAACCTCCAACTCAGCTTCAGCCTGCACCTCCTCTTCTCTTGCTGGAGAACTGCTGCTGCTGCTAGTCCCCCCGTGAATGGCAGGCTCATCATGGCCAACAGCACCCCTACCACGACCACGAGCAGCAATAACACGACCTCTATACCACGAGCAGCAGCACTGACGACCAGCACGACGACCACCACGGGGAGGAGGACATCGTGGACATCAGCTGTTATTACATCTGCAGCTTCAGGGCAGGAGATTCACAACGACCACCAGCGCCACGACCACCGGCACCACGACTAGCAGCACCACGGTCACCAGCACCGCGTCCTCTTTTGCCCATCTTGAATCTGGAGAATGATTTAGTAGTGTTCTCGTAGTGTTCTCGTCGATATCCGGAACTGTAAAGATTTTAATTTGAACGGAGACGCTTATTTATACACTCGCTAGCCACCCGTTTCCGACGGTTGCCGGTCGGTATGCGTTCGGTATTGGTAAGGTGTTGGTAAGGTTTTGGTAAGTTATGTGCGGTGCGCAACAGTTTATAGAACGGTATTGATTCGTGTGTTCGGTCTTAGAACGGTCTTAGAACGGTAATGGTTAGGTTTAGCAACGGTGAATTCGTCAACAGTACTGTCTCGGCTCGGACAAAATTGCTAGATTCTGGATAAAATTGACCATTTTATGCTGTATACGGTACTGGTACGGAAACAGAACGGTACTGGGGCGGTATGAGAAAGTTTATGAATTGCATTTTATGTCCGTTCTCCACCGTACTAGAAAAATATTAATTTTTCAATAAGGTTTACGAACGTTCTTGCAATTCGGTTTCTTGTGACAGGGCCTTTACACAGGAGTGAGCTAAGTTGCTATTTAAAGCTGTAACATATTAATCAAATTTCCAACAACCTATAAGTTTCAAATAATAAGCCTATTATTAACTGTATATTTTATTCCGAATCTGGAACAAACCTCTTTACTCTGGGGCGGGTTACATGATTACACAGAACAATCAATAATAATAATCGCATTGGTAGGAGTGTTTTCAGAAAGCATTCATTTTGATTTTCTTTTAACAAAGTAAATGGCAACGCAATTAATGGTAACTTCATCTGAAGAGTTCATAAGAAAATTAAGTCTTTCTTAGCCAGTTAAAAACTCAAAGTGATCATTTGTTTTGATAATATCAGCAAACATACAATTCCTTGATGTATAGTGGACAATCAAAAAAATAAAATGAATTTCATACATTATTTTTATTTTTATTTTTAATATTATTATTATTATTATTATTATTATTATTATTATTATTATTATTATTATTATTATTATTATTATTATTATTATTATTATTATTATTATTATTATTATTATTATTATTATTATTATTATTATTATTATTATTATTATTTTTAATTTTGAATTTTTTACTAGAGATGTACTTTACATGTTGAAATACCTGAAATGATAAGGGGGGCTCTTTAAAAATAAATGAATAAATAACACATTGGGTGTATACATGAATAAAAAGTCTAAACAAGCATTTTATACATAAATTAAGTCAAATGGACCCAGAATATAATTGTCATAATCCTTCTTAGTCTGCGCCCATGAGAATCTCCTGGTTGATGACCATTAACAGGGAAATATCCTACATTGTGTGAGGGATATATAGATTGTACATGTACATGTATTTGGTACAGTAAATCTCATCCCCTGTATACTATCGATAATTAACTGTCCAAACATTGTACTGGGAACAATAATAAATGGCTCAAGAGTTCATCGATCGAACTTAGGATTACCTGGTTAGACCCTCTGCACTACTGTCGTGAAAAGATTCACCACCAAAGATAAAGAGGTTTAACGGATGCCCTAACTGAACACTCACATTATCTCGTGACATCTCAAAGATGCCTCGTTATCTCGAAGTTGCGCAATGACTGTTGCGCGCACGAGTTTCCCTCGTTTTCAAATCAAACGCACTGCGCGTAGGACGCGCGCTCTCTGTACGTAGCTGAAATGGCCCCTGACATCTTAGGTTTCGCCCAAATTATAATCAAATGAAGTTATCCGCATGCACTCCTTATGTGTCTGGAAAATGTGGTTTTCGGCAGAGAAAATAAAACTTTAATTATGAAATAAGTATGAGAATCTCAGAATACTTGTTCGATGTATACGCGCGCGTACAGAGCGCAGCTGTTAATTTTTTATATATTATTTTCGGTGTACGGACATATTAAGATAACGAGGAATCTTTTAAAGCAGAAATAAATGTGCTTGTAACAATTCGCAGTCTGTAACGGATCGGTACATGAAATATAGATCTTGCTTTTGTGGTAAAGATTGTTTTTTTCCAGTATGAACGCGTCCATTCATGTCATTCTGCTGGCGTCACTTTTCATACCGTCGATGTCATTCGCAGTTGACGCTGCTGACCGAAATGCAGCATTCTTGCCGAATTCTGACCCGTTGGAGGTCCAGCAAAACTCCCAACATTTGCTTCCACTGCAGCACCCGATGGGGATTGATGGACAGCAAGCAAGTGCCGCCGACGGCGGGGCAGTAATGCCAGGGGGACGTTGGTCAGATTCACAGCCACAAAACACCGGCTATCCCGCCGCCGATGCCGGGCAAAATGTCCCACGCCGTGGACCGAATCCCGGACCCAGTGTCGGGCACCACTTCGGATACGGGGGGGGGGGGGCACGTGTCTCCCACAAATTTCCAGTTCCCCCCAAGAAAAATCCTGATAGTGCCCCCAAAAAAGAAAAGAAAAAGAAAAGGGAAAAACCCATACCCCCTGGGCCCCCCCTCACTGAAAAAGTCCTGGCTACGCCGCTGTTGCTTACTATCTGTTCTCCGAGTGTATGTTTTTGTCATTTGACCTTTAACCTTAAACAAACACATAAATAATAATAATAATAATAATAATAATAATAATAATAATAATAATAATAATAATAATAATAATAATGTGGACTTATATAGCGCACGTATCCACCAAACTTGTGCTCAAGGCGCATTATATTACTACCCCTGCTCATCAGGCTCATAAATCATTCCTGAAACCATCAAACACAACAACCAACTCTGCCCTCACAGGTACCCATTTACCCCTGGGTGGAGAGAAGCAATTATGAGAAAGGGTCTTGCTCAAGGACACAAGCACCATGGTCGCGGTTGGGATTCGAACCCACATTCTGACGACTCAGCCATCAGAACACAAATCCGATGTACTAAACCGCTCGACCATGGCACTCCATAAACAAACAAACACAGCCCCAACACCCGACATACCAACAAGCAAACACCCCGACACACAAACAAACAAACAAATCGACAAACAGACAGACAGCCCAGCAGGCAAATAGAGAAGTCATTAGACATGATAGTACTTGTACAACGCCGCAGTAAGTTGCCAGTAACAAACACCGCTATATAACGAACATTATTTTATTGTCGTTGCGGCACCTTAATATTTTTTAACATAGATCTTTATCATGCATGTTATAGCCGTCTTTGTCAGAACCCTGTATAGGCAATAACGATTATAGAGCTGATTCACATAACACAAAACGGGGCCAGACTATTTTCCTTTCCAGCCTTTGTTTGATCACGTGTATTTAAATCGAAAATTGAGTCAGGAAACTGTAATTCGAAAAAAACAAACCGATATTATAACTTAAAGGTTTTTTCTGCTGTTTCATTACAGTGGCACACCTTCGCAAGTCACTCACAAGACGAGGCCCGAGAAAACAGTAGCGGAAATACTTGACAAATTCCGCTAGTCTGCATGGCGAAGAAGGCGTACGCAAAGGAGATAAACCAGAAAGTCGTCGAGATGTTGAAAGAGAGTAAGCAGCTCAAACAAGGTAAAGAAAGGCTTGGGGCAAGACGGCGCTCCGTACACTCTAAAAACTAAAGTGTTGACTCAACCTTGTAAAAGTTCGGTAAGTGACGACACTTAGTAAACACTTAGTAAACACGTAGTAAAGTTAAGTCTAACTTATTAAAGACAAAAATATTAAGATTAATTTTTCCCTCTTATTTTCAGACAAAATTAAAAAGAAAGAAGAAGACTACGATGACTACTATGAAGAAGACAATGAAGATGATGATGATGACTACGATTACGATGAAGGTGTCGACGACTACGAAGATGAAGACTGCGACTACGATGATAAAGTCTATGACTACAAACATAAAGACAAAGATGATGATGTAGATTATGACTATAATAAACGAGACTACGTCTACAAAGATAAAAACTATAAATATGATGAAGATTATGACTATGATAAAGGAGACTACGACTACGCTGATGAAAAATACGACTACGAAGACTACGACGACGAAGATGATGATGAAGACTACGACTACGAAGCTGAAGACTACGACTACGAAGCTGAAGACTACGACTACGAAGCTGAAGACTACGACTACGAAGCTGAAGACTACGACTACGAAGCTGAAGACTACGACTACGCAGATGAAGACTACGACTACGCAGATGAAGACTACGACTACGCAGATGAAGACGACGAAGATGATGATGAAGACTACGGCTATAAAGTTAAAGACGGCACAGATGATGATAAAAAGTACAACTATTTATTTGAAGGCTATGAAGACTATGACTACGATGATGAAGACTCTGGCCTAGACTACCAAGAAGACTATGAAGACGATGAAGACTATGAAGATGACCTGGACAAACTACTATGCCGTTTTTTCCTAAGTTTGAAATTATGATAAATTTGAATGGGTTTTTAACGGGCTTTTGCCCAGACTAGATTGGAGCCATGTGTGTTGAATGTGGGCTTGTTTAGAACCTATGTAGGTCCCACATAGGGTTTCGATGGGTTTGAAATTGCATGGTTACGGGATGGGCTGCCAGAATAGGTTTGTCTGTCTGTCTGTCTGTCTGTCTGTCTGTCTGTCTGTCTGTCTGTCTGTCTGTCTGTCTGTCTGTCTAGCCTATTTCGCTCCACTGCAAGAGGAAGGCCTCTTCATCAGCTTTCCATTTCACTCTATCCTGTGCTGCCCTCTTCCACATAACGCTACCATAGTCTCTGATGTCATCCATCCACTCTTCTGCTTTGTCTACCTATCCCTCTGGTATATGCTCTAGGTTGTCCAGTCAGTCAACTTACGGGTCCACCTGTCATCTTGCCTCCTAGCTAGATGAATTTTAAGAGGGCTTGCCCATGTTTTGTTGCGTGGGCTCGTTAAGCACCCACGTGGGTCCCACATCGGATTGGGATGGGGGTCAACATTACATGGATATGGGATGGACTGTAGTAGGTCTAATATGGGAATGGGTGGGCTGAGTGTAATATTTGTTTGTTACACAGCTAGTAATAAGTGACACAAGGAGACATGAACATGTGTATTACAAGATGGCGGTCATTGTTGGATCTTCGTCAATAGAGGGCGGCATACAATATTTGTGTTGTTACATCAATGCATCAATGCATGCATCTTTACATATCATTACATCTCCCTTTTTACTTTTGTGTGTGTGTGTGTGTGTGTGTGTATTACATCAATGCATCAATGCATGCATCTTTACATATCATTACACTGAGCATGCATTATTAACATGCTTTCTGAAAGGGCTTACCCAACTGAGTTTGTGTTTGGGGTTGTTAGAATCCACGTTGGTTCTAAATAAGATTGCGACGGGTTCGAGTGTAAATGGGTAAAACTGAGCTGGGCTACAACAGGGGTTCCAGTATGGGAATCGGGTGGGTTGAGCTACATTGCTGACGTGCTTTCTGAGAGGGCTTGCCCAAGTGAGTTGTGTTTGGGGTTGTTAGAACCCACGTTGGTTACTGAGTGATGTTATTCGTCACATTTAACAAATAATAAAGCCACTCGGTATTTGTTTTAAATATTCTCACACATTATCCTTCTTAATTAATGTTCAAAACGTTACACGAAAGCCAGTTCATTTTCACAAAATAATCAGCGATTCCGTGTTACAGCCATCGGCGTATTCCGCCGCTTGAATGATTTAATAAAATAGTTTTTAAATGAGAATCAGAAATGCTTCATAGGGCCTACAGACTCTTATGGTTTTTCGTGTGTACCAAAAGTAATAATGTGTAATAATGCTTTCTCTTAAATTGCTCCTTTCTAACCATAATTCCAGATCGAATAAAAATATGTTTTTTCCCCGAGGGACAATGCCTTCAAGATAACGACACGAATCCAGACGAACCGAACTCTCTTAATGTAAAAGTATTTTTGGAGTGAAATCCACTCTGATTCGAGTGAAAAATACAGTAAAAGGCTATACCAATTCACTCTTTATACACTACTAATTTTACTCTTTATCCACTCCAAAAAGACTTGTCCGCCATATAGCTCTTTGAAAGAGTGGAGCGGTGCTCCTCAGGCAAGGAAAGGAAGGTACAAACATAGTTTCCTAAAAAGACATTTTCGAAGTCATGCATTAATCTTTTTTCTTAAGATTTTGTATTTATTTATTTTTTAAACTACACCAGCTTTGTTCATATTATGCAAAGCCCCTGCTATCAACATCATAGAAGCATAAAGATGATACCACTGGTATTATGATCTAAACACCCTTGTTTTTGCAGGATCATAATTATTTTCAAGGTCCCTTCTCAAAAAATTAATGATATTATTTTTAAAGGTGTATCACACATGTTTTGCAGAGAGAAAACAATATAGATATAAATTTCAACCAAACGGATTTTGAAAAGAAAAGAAAAGAAAAACAAACCTCCTGAGGACGATCAGAGCATACTGATCGAAACGTCGAGTTGTAATATCAGTTCTTTTCAGAACTAATTACTACTCAATAGAGAATTTCACATGGTGTCACCGCAATTAGTCTTACTTATCCTCTTCACCATGCAAAGCTACAAGTTTTACCTAAAAACAAACCTCTTGTGTGCACGGATGTGATCTCACTCCTAGTGGCATTACTGTGGGGATGGGAACGCCCTTCTGAGGCAAGTGCCCCTCGGGTGTTTGTAAAAAAAAAGGCCTAAATTGCCCCCATGAAAATCTTGGTGCCCCAAAGTGGCTCTACTGAACCAACCTTATAGTTACGCTGATGCTCAATCCCCATCGTAAAATGTCATAACTCATGATTCATTGCATACTTCGAGATGTCTTTACATTATTTTGACTTTTTCACATAGGGGTATGAACGTTTGCCCAATTTGTGAGGCCTCTCTTAGCCACCTTACTTGTGTATGGGAAATTTGGTCTGGTTTGGTTCCAATGCAATAACCGTGTATACATGTATCATAGGTTGGCAAAAAAAAGAGAAAATAGTGCGTCACTGCACCGATTTTTAAGCTGACCTAAAAGGTATAGCTAACAGTATTAGTACGTCGGCAACCACTGCTTGTGGGAGTACTCTATTTGAAAGATATATATATATACACATATACACATAATCATATACACGTATATACATATATACATATATACATATATACAAAGAAAAATTGGCTGATGCCGGACTCGAACCCGCGACCTCTCGATTACCGTACGAGCGCTCTACCAACTGAGCTAACCAGCCCCTATGTTGGTGGGCGGTCCACTTATGCCAATTAAGTGCTCTATGGGGCCAGGTCAGAGGCCAAACCATATCTGCCGAGTAGCCAGGGATCAAGCCCCGGTCAGATGCAAACAACCCGGGTAACGGCAGTAGCGGGGATCACACAATTAACGGGACACAAGCCTTTTATGTGGTTGTACACAAAGTAGATATATATATATATATATATATATATACATATATATATATATATATATATATATATATATATATATATATATATATATATAGAGTGTGACCCCAAAAAAATTATACCGAGATAAAAATTAATGTAATGGAAAAACTACTTTATATATGGGAAGAAATATATCTCTAGAAAGGGCAGAATGTCCTCTTTGCAATGGTATACAGCTTGTGATGTTATTGACACAGATGAGTGAACAAATTAGACAGATGTTAAGGGTACTGAAAGCAGGACTGTGACAAGTTTGCATATTTGAATAACAAAGTTCCAAAAAGCATTTTAAAAACCTGCACATTAAACTTTTGAGGTAAGTAGCGAAAACAAAGCAGATTACATTGTTTTAGGTACAATCCTTGTTTTCAAGAATGTGTTGAAAAAACAAAGGCATTTGGTATTCTGCACACTTGCATGGTTGAGATTTGTTATTCAAATATGCAAACTTGTCACAGTCCTGCTTTCAGTACTCTTAACATCTGTCTAATTTGTTCACTCATCTGTGTCAATAACATCACAAGCTGTATACCATTGCAAAGAGGACATTCTGCCCTTTCTAGAGATATATTTCTCTTTCCCATATATAAAGTAGTTTTGCCATTACAGTAATTTTTATCTCGGTATACTTTTTATGGGGACACCCTGTATATATATATATATATATATATATACTTGTAGTAAAACTAGTGGAACGCTGGTAGTTGTAACTCCGAGTTTCACGCGTTATGCGATCATCAGACATATATATATATATATATATATATATATATATATATATATATATATATATATATATATATATATATATATATATATATATATATATATATTCAACAACGAACCTGTGCTAAGTTTCATCTTATTATGTTGTGTCGTTCACGAAAGATAATTAAAATACATTCTGGGACATTCATGCTCTCTGAACGCGCGCGTATACACCAAACAAGTCTTCTGTGATTTTCATACTTATTTCATAATTGAAGTCTTCTTTTCTCTGCCGAAAACCACATTTTCAGACAAATGAAGAGTAAATTACGTGCGGATAACTTCATTTGATTTTAATTTGGGCCGAACCCTAAGATATTGGGCCACTTTCAGCAGCGCGTACAGAAATCGCGTCCTGCATGCGCGTCACGCGTTTGATTTGAAAAAGAGGGAAACTCGTACGCGCTCTTATAATTCGTTCATATCACATTCAGACGGTTCAAGTTTCGGTTCACGTTCAGCCAACCTCTTGAGTCTTACATCCTGCATTTTTTATCATGAAAACTATAAAATGTGTGCCTGCCGTGTCTGGTTTAACTCTGTTTGTTCTGGTACTTACTGCCGGTACGCTAGGTGCACCGATTTTTAAGCTGACCTAAAAGGTATAGCTAACAGTATTAGTACGTCGGCAACCACTGCTTGTGGGAGTACTCTATTTGAAAGATATATATATATATACACATATACACATACACATAATCATATACACGTATATACATATATACATATATACATATACAAAGAAAAATTGGCTGATGCCGGACTCGAACCCGCGACCTCTCGATTACCGTACGAGCGCTCTACCAACTGAGCTAACCAGCCCCTATGTTGGTGGGCGGTCCACTTATGCCAATTAAGTGCTCTATGGGGCCAGGTCAGAGGCCAAACCATATCTGCCGAGTAGCCAGGGATCAAGCCCCGGTCAGATGCAAACAACCCGGGTAACGGCAGTAGCGGGGATCACACAATTAACGGGACACAAGCCTTTTATGTGGTTGTACACAAAGTAGATATATATATATATATATATATATATATATATATATATATATATACTTGTAGTAAAACTAGTGGAACGCTGGTAGTTGTAACTCCGAGTTTCACGCGTTATGCGATCATCAGACATATATATATATATATATATATATATATATATATATATATATATATATATATATTCAACAACGAACCTGTGCTAAGTTTCATCTTATTATGTTGTGTCGTTCACGAAAGATAATTAAAATACATTCTGGGACATTCATGCTCTCTGAACGCGCGCGTATACACCGAACAAGTCTTCTGTGATTTTCATACTTATTTCATAATTGAAGTCTTCTTTTCTCTGCCGAAAACCACATTTTCAGACAAATGAAGAGTAAATTACGTGCGGATAACTTCATTTGATTTTAATTTGGGCCGAACCCTAAGATATTGGGCCACTTTCAGCAGCGCGTACAGAAATCGCGTCCTGCATGCGCGTCACGCGTTTGATTTGAAAAAGAGGGAAACTCGTACGCGCTCTTATAATTCGTTCATATCACATTCAGACGGTTCAAGTTTCGGTTCACGTTCAGCCAACCTCTTGAGTCTTACATCCTGCATTTTTTATCATGAAAACTATAAAATGTGTGCCTGCCGTGTCTGGTTTAACTCTGTTTGTTCTGGTACTTACTGCCGGTACGCTAGGTGCGTGCAAAGCTCACGATGACACGCCTAGCGTTAACAAAACCGACACTGGAAGTTCATCACAGCTGCACCATCTCCAACGATCATTTCCCGGCCATGACATTTCGTTCGACAAAGGAACTGTCTCAGCGATCATTTGTAAACTTCAAAGCATATTTGGTTGGTGTCAAAATGAAAATGGTAAGCTGAGATTATAAAAATGTACCGGTATGTAACTTACTTGTATAAAGCCTATAACCTAAATGTTCCATATAAAAAAATGATTGTGGTGCTGTCTTTTTTAAAGAAAGGTGATTTGTAAGCCTAACTGTTAGTTTTAATTCAGTAATGTATACTCTTTCCTAACTTCCTATAAATTATAATGAATACAACGATAATATTGATTATTTTTGTATTATTAGGGTATCGATTACAAATAAAGTAATAGCCTGATGATTTTGACTGTAAAACACTTAAACAACTGTTAAATCGTTGCTTTCTTGTTCCATAACAACAGATCTAAGCAAGGGAGCTCTTTTCGAAGGAACTCGCCTTCAAGATGACAATTCCACGAACTCAAGAACCCTGGTCCGTATTCCTCGCAAAAAGAGAGGGGTTTCCCCGGACAAGAAGAAAATGAGGTACAATGGTTAAAGTTCAAAGAGACATGTATGCATTTTCAGAGTCGTTCATTTAATAATAATAATAATGTGTGGACTTATATAGCGCACGTATCCACCAACTGAGTGGTGGCTCAAGGCGCATTATATTATTACCCCTGCTCATCAGGCTCATAAGGCTCATAAATCATTCCTGAAACCATCTCAGCTCCCTGGGGAGTATACAGCTCAATTGCTGCCATTACAGCGCATATAGGGCTAATCAACCAACTCTGCCCTCACACGTACCCATTTAACCCCTGGGTGGAGAGAATCAATTATGGTTAAGTGTCTTGCTCAAGGACACAAGTGTCACGGCCGGGATTCGAACCCACATTCTGCTGCTAACACCAGAACTTGAGTCCAGTAAGCTGGACCGCTCGGCCACGACACTCCATTTATATACTTTCTTAACATCTTCTTGTTGTGTATTCGTTCAGTACATACAGTGCAGATCGTGCAGACTTTATGTGCGTATGTTATGGTACTACACGCGCGTGTACTTACTTCTGCCAGCCAATGATCGCTGGAGATATTCCGCGCGTACGCACATCAACTGCAAAATACGCCAAACGCGACGCACTATCGCTGCCCTTTCGCCTACAGTCGTCAGGGGGGGGGGGGAAGGAAGGGTCTCACGTGATCCGAGGCTTGACGCGCAATGTAGACCGTACCATTAATGTGACAGGGCAAAAAAACAACGAAACGGTTTAATATTTAAATTTTCATACCTTTTATCATAATTTAATTAACCATTAATAATCACAATGAAAAACACAACTCTCACACTTTTCAAAATATTTTGTAAAACTGAAAATTTTACAGCATTTTTGTTTACAGAAACTTAACTCATAATGAAACGATACCCCTGAATTGCAACAGTGTCAACGAACAGAAGATTCTGTTAAATTTTACCATTGACCCTCAGCTGACTTGTTTCCCTTAATCTGAATAAATAATGTTGATTTTACCTTTCAAGAGAGTTTTAGGGAAACCTGTCCGTTGACCCTTGCCGATATTGTGAGATGTCTAACGTAAATGATTCTGAAAAAATAATGTTGTCGCCAAGCCGTTATAATACACGTACGTGCACGTATACGTTTGCAGCGCGCGAGAGAATGTTATTGACGCATACTAGCTATTTGAACAGTGCATACGAGCTTACACACAGTCAATGTTCACCACGCGCATCGGCGTTATTTGCGAATGAGACATGTAGCTGCGTTGGTGGCGCACTTTTGTTCCCCTTCCTTCCTCCCCCCGTCCCCCCGCCCCGGCCCACAGTGGTCTAACAACATGTGCCCTCAACATTAGACTTGATTTCAAGTCTGAGATCGCGGTTATTTTTGTCTGCATCAGCCACGCAAAACGCCGTTTACCCCTACTGGCTATCACAGCCCCAACTCGTGATCGAAGGTTAATGTCGGAGGTTAATACACAAGAGGGCGCTATTTAATGCGATACTGCAGAGCCGTATTGGCTTCAGGCAAACAAAAAACCACGATCACAGACTTGGAACCAAGTCTACCTCAACATCAGCTCATGCACGATGCGAATAGCTCTAGTACGCGTTTACGTCATTTGACCTTTAATGTTTTGTTTATTTGACCTTTAACTTTGGAAGGCTGATCGGAAGGAGACCATTTGGACTGAGGAGAATGGTGGTGGTGAACGGGAAAGTGTACGGCAGTGGTACCCATTGGAATTTAAAAACCAACAGCACTAAACCGACAGTTGTCGATCGGTGTAAGTATAACAAACAAACAAACAAACACCCCGACAGACTACGACTGAAACAGACAGACAAACAAACAAACACCCAACAAATAAAGTAAACAAACAAGCAAGCAACTCAACGAGCAAACAAACAAACAAACAAACAAACAATCACACCAACCATTGGCGGATCCGGGGGGGGGGGAGGGGGGGGCTGTAGTCCCCCCTAAAATCGTTAATTTTTTTTTTTTAGACTGAATCTGATACAAACGGTAAGGTATTCCCCTTCATGTTTCCCCTCGTTTCCCCCTCACTGTGCTTTGTTTTTCTCTCCCTTTGATTATTTCATTGTAATTTTTGTAGTACTGAAAAATCGTTCTTGATTCTCAGCCCCCTAAATTTTTTTTTCTGGATCCGCCCATGCCAACACCCCAACCAACAAGCAAGCATCCCAACGAGCAAACAAACAAACACCCCAACCAACTGAAGCAAGAACTAACCCAGGCGAGCAAACAAACAAGCAAGCAAAAAATTGACAGACAGAACGACCGACAGACAGATACAGAAATCATCAGGCATACAACGCCGCAAAGACCGTCGCTGCGGCACCTTAAGTTGGTTTTTAGCATAAACCTTTATCACGCGCGCTGCATCCATCTTTGACACATTCCCTGTATACACAATCACGATTATAGAGTTGATTCACATAACACAAAACGGGGCCAGACTATTTACCTTTTAGTTTGATAACGTGTATTTTAATCAAAAATTAAGTCAGGAAACGGAAAAGCCCACTCAAAAAAACCAAAAAAACAATATTGCAACTTAAAGGTTTTTCCGCTGTTTCATTTTAAATAGTGGCACACCTTCGCAAGCCGCTCACGGGCGAGGCCCTGAAAAAACAGCAGCGGAAATACGTCACGAATTCCGCTCGCCGGAGATACAAGGCGAAAAAGGAGTACGCAAAGGAGAGCAACCGAAGAATCGCCGAGATATTGAAACGCCGCAAACAGCTGAAAAAAGGTAACAGAAAGGTTTGGGCAGAGTACAGACGGTGTTCGGTATAATACACTCTAAACTATAACGTCTGGAATCAACGTTATAAGAGTTCGGGGAGTGACAGAATTTTTAAGAGTTACATTTCAGCAACTCAAAGGGTGTGTTTGTTTTCTACATTATCCGGATCTCGATCACCAGACAGTCCGTACGCCGGGTTTAGACGGGTCCTACTAAAAAGCGCCAAGGACGGATTCGCTGCGTCAAGGGCTGGATTCGGCGTCAAAAATCGCTTATTTAAGTTTGACAAACGTTAGAATTTTACGGCGGCCATTTTCATCTTCACTGTTCGGTCATGCGCATAGCACCGTACCATTTCTGCGCATGACCGAACTGGGAAAATTCAAAATGGCCGCCGTAAAATGTTAACGTTTGTCAAGATTAAATATAAGCCTACATTTTTTCATGATAAAAAGACTTCTAGAAATTCCAAAAAAATCATTTGTATATCACATTAACGCTTCCTCTAGATATGTAGCCCTATTTCACATGTTGTCGGCTATTTTTACTCGTTGTGGTCTTAGAAAAACCCTTGACGCCTTGAGATGTAGGCCTTGACGCCGAATCCAGCCCTTGACGCTGCGAATCCGCCATTGACGCCTTTCAGTATAGAACCGTAGACAATTTACTGATCCAGATACTGTACTTGCTGATCCTGGGCTCGATTTCACAAAGCACTGAGATTCATCTTAAGATGAGCTGTTAGTATTACCATAGTGATTTGTATTGTGACATCACACTTTGCTAAGCAATTAAGATTGATACACAGTTAAGATCAACCTTAGCTCTTTGTGAAATCGGCCCCTGCTCGCACAGTGGATACGTGCTGGATCCAAGATGGCGCAAACGAAAATAACAAGACGAAAATCATTACAGAATTCATCAAATCAACATGAATAACCTGAAAAGCTTCTTGAAACTATTTATTTGAAGGACAAAACAAATGATCATTGCCAGCGAATGATATCTAAAAATGTTTGTCACGACAAAAATCTAAATTTAGCGAATGGATTCTGCCAAGGGCACGGTTCAGCCGTAGTCTGGTACTCGGCCGTATATAACAGGCATTTAATATCTAGCAGCCGAGGTACGACATGGATCCCATAAGGGCTTCCGTTTGTTTTCCCCCATGCGCAATTTCACACGATCGCGACCAGCGATCTTGAGTGAAGCAAACACACCCAAAGAAAGTGTTATGGTCATTCAATAAAAACGGGCCATTAGCTGGTACGGGCCACAATAGAAGTGTGGACGCACCAGACAACTTAAATACAGACAAAAATTAAGATAAATTTTTTATTACTTTTATTTTCAGAAAAAAATAAAAAGAAAGAAGTCGACGACGACGACGATGAAGACTACAGCAGCTCTGATGAAGACTACGAATACTCTGATGAAGACTACGACAGCTACAGTGAAGACTACGACAGCTATAGTGAAGACTACGAGAGCTATGACGAAGAGTATGAAGCAACAAAACCTCCACCTCCACCGCCGCCGCCACCGCCACCGCCGCCGAGGTTCTACGGCCATAAGAAATATCCCGCACCAAAGAAATCACCCTCGTGGATGAGGAAAATAGTGTCCAGTCCAAGCGGCAAGATATCCGGGCTTTCAAAACGTCCACCGCGACCACGTCCAGCCATGAGCGCATATATGAAGAAACTGCTGGCGAATCCAAGAAAGCCAAGATTCTAAAAAGCTGACAAACAGCAAATTGCATGATACCGCTACGGCGGATGATGACAGCATGTTTACAACGTTGCCGTTCTAATGAACTGACGTTATACTGAACATTTGGTTGACAACGTAAAATTAAATAGCTAATTTCAAAGTAGGATTAACTATACTCATGTCCTGGGGCCAATTTCAAAGAGCTGCTAAGCAGAGAATATTGCTAACAGACTAACAGCCAAAATGCATACATTTTGTTTGACAGTTTAGCTGGCATCCAAAGAAATCCGGTAAGAATAATAATAATAATAATAATGTGTGGACTTAGCGCACGTATCCACCAACTGAGTGGTGCTCAAGGCGCATTATATTATTACCCCTGCTCATAAGGCTCATAAATCATTCCTGAAACCATCTCAGCTCCCTGGGGAGTATACAGCTCAATTGCTGCCATTACAGCGCATATAGGGCTATTCAACCAACTCTGCCCTCACAGGTACCCATTTAACCCCTGGGTGGAGAGAGGCAATTATGGTTAAGTATCTTGCTCAAGGACACAAGTGTCACGGCCGGGATTCGAACCCACATTCTGCTGCTAACACCAGAACTTGAGTCCGGTAAGCTAGACCGCTCGGCCACGACACTCCTAAGCAGCTGGTAAGCAGCTCTATGATAGGTAAAACTTGTAGCTTTGCATGGTGAGGATGATAAGTAAGACTAATTGCGGTGACACCATGTGGAATCTCAATTGAGTAGTAATTAGTTCTGAAAAGAACTGGAGGTTCTTTTCAGAACTAATTACTACTCAATTGAGATTCCACATGGTGTCACCGCAATTAGTCTTACTCAGCTCTATGATATTGGTCCCAGTTTCCGGGTTAGCTGGATTTATGTTATTACATGGCTGGCGTAGGTCCTGGGTCAGTCTGACCTAAAGGCACTGGGTCATTCCAAAAACAGGAGTTTTTTAAGTAGCCTTGGTACTATTCATTAATGTTGAGTGCCTCACGGTGAAAATGAAAATAATTATACGAGTGATGTAATACACTCGGCATTAGTGCTGGGACGGTTAATGAGAATTTGCATGACATTTTGTGGTTCTAGACCGAAACTGCTCTAACCGTTTAGAAATTAAATTTGATAACCGACTAATCGAAACCAATAAAAAAAAATTAAATTAAAAATTAAAAAATTAAAAAAAATTGAAGAATTTGCTAGCCGTTTTGTTGTTCTAGACTTTCTATTTGCCGCATTGGTTATGAAACCAATATTGATGCCTTTGATTGAAAACGTGTTCACATTGTTCTAGTTTGTGTGTCTGAAAATAAAAGAAATATAAAAATGATCTTAATCTTTGAGTGCCTCAGATTGAAAATTGAAATAAGTATGTCACCAGGTAACATCTATTGCACAGGGTGAAGCACGGTGCGAAGCCGAGTGAAATGAATCATGATTCAGTTCAGATATTACTGAGTAATGTAATTCTTCCCATTTCAAATCAAAAATATCCACCCTGCTGGGCGCTCAAGGCGCGAAAACAAAGAAAGGCGCTCTGTATCAGTGGCGCACCCAGGATTTGATTGGGGCTCAACATATTTTTATTTGAAATCCAATATGGGGAGAGACATGGCTGACCCAAACCATAACCGCTGGCGCGGCTGCAGCCATGTCCCTAGTCGTGCTCGTCAGTGAACCTACGGCACATGTTAAATGTTTCCTGGTGGTTTCTAGTCATAAAAAGAAGACATTATGGCATGATTCGGACTCGTAGGGTTTTACCTTCCATATAATTTCCTCCTCTTGATGTAAAGAACTTGAGCTTGTTTCGTCTGCAAGATTTCTATAGTTAAATACTTTCATTGCGTGGACGTAAAGTTTGTGATCATTCCGGGCAGAGCTAAATTTTTTCAAACACGAATTTGGCGGCAAAACCAAATCCCAATATTATCCAATCGGTGTTTGCTAAAAGAGTGTCACATAATCTTTGTAAATTAAAACCCAATCCTGGGCCATTGTGTACAAACTGGAAAGGAGTTGATTATAATGCGGGCGTGTTTAAATTTTACGAGTAACCTCAACGACAGTCAACGACCTCAACAAGAGAAACGGACAACAGAAAATGAAAATAAAATTAAGTAAAGCTGCTCCCTGATCAGGGTGCACCATGGCAGGGGGGGGGGGGAGAATGTGTAAATATGCTTGTTATATATACTGGTGGCCCTTCAAGGTTACATGCACATGCATACGCAACGCCGTAAAATATAATAGTGAGTGGAATAAATGGAAAACTTTTGGAGGGGAGCTTGAGTCTCCTGAGTCCCCATCCCTTGTACCACTGCCCTATACTCCTTGCCGAACTCCTCTGTAGACAAGACTTGGGCTCAGATTTTGCTCTCTTTCCTGGCTCCTTCTTTTAAAAAAACCCAAAACATCAGCGGGCCCTTGGGGGGCTCAGCCCCCAAGCCCCCCCTTGGGTGCGCCACTGCTCTGTATAGTGCTGGGACGAACTGGATAACCGACCGAAACTGTACTAACCATTTAGAAATTGGCTGATCGACTAACCGAAAAAATAGGTAAAACTTGTAGCTTTGCATGGTGAAGAGAATATTAAGTAAGACTAATTGCGGTGACACCATGTGAAATTCTCTATTGAGTAGTAATTAGTTCTGAAGAGAACTGGAGGTTACAACTCGACGTTTCAATCAGTATGCTCTGATCGTCCTCAGGAGATCAGAGCATACCTCCAGATATTTTCATAACTAATTACTACTCAATAGAGAATTTCACATGGTGTCACCGTAATTAGCCTTACTTAACCGAAACAATATTTAAAAGAAAATTAAATAAACATTTTAGAACAATTTGCTGCTGATTTTGTTAAAGGCAATCGGTATTAGTGCTGGGGCGGTTAACCGGATAACCGACCGAAACTGTACTCACCATTTAGAAATTTGCTAATCGACTGACCGAAACCAATATTTCCAATATATAAAAAAAAAAATTAAATCAAAATTGTTGGAGAATTTCTGCTCATTTTGTTGT
This sequence comes from Zoroaster sp. YZ-2022, assembly GCA_029582265.1. Classification (NCBI taxonomy): domain Eukaryota; kingdom Metazoa; phylum Echinodermata; class Asteroidea; order Forcipulatida; family Zoroasteridae; genus Zoroaster; species Zoroaster sp. YZ-2022. Next base: position 53,713,940 of record CM055817.1, read on the forward strand.
TCTAGGCTTCTTTTTTTTTGCCGCACAATCATTGCGGGAAGTTTATTAATGTTTTTTGATAGAACATGTTCCATTGTTCCATTTGCCGACTATATCTAGTTTGTATGGCCGTCAGGTGCCGATTTTCTGTTTAACCGGTTAACCGATCATGATAAAGTTTCGGTTGAACGGTTTACCGAACTAACCGGTAACTCCCAGCATGCCCTCCCCTGTATTTGTTTTAAATAAATCACTTTTTATTTGCCCAAAAGTTTCACATAATAAACGGGCATTCCATAACCGTGTTACAGCTATCGGGCATTCTGTCGCAGTGGATGGTTTTAATCAAATAATCTTAAATGAGAACCAAAAAAAGGCTTCTTCCAGACTCATATTTTTTTCATATGGATCTAAATAGGGGTGCGGGCCGGGGGACACAGGAGGCACACACACGCCACGAGTGACAGCCGGCCACACTCCCCCATAGCTACGCCACTGCATGCTCCTTATACCCAGAAATACCGAATGTGGTAAATGTTACTAGAGGCCGTTTCACACGAGACCGTTTTAACAGAGGACCTCTATTTGATGCACAGATCCGTTAGATTATAGGCTAAATAAATCCAACATTACAAACTGCGAATGTTACAAGCATAACATTTATTTCTGCTTTAAAAGATTCCTCATTATCTTAATGTGTGTCCAGCCTAGCCGTACACCGAAAATAATAACAAATTTAACAGCTGCGTCAAGTTGTATAATGACGCTCCTCTCTCTGAACGCGCGCGTATACATTGAGCTTCTGAGATTCTCATACTTACTTTCATAATTCAAATCTTAATTTCTCTGCCGAAAACCGCATTATTCAGATAAATAAGGAGTAAATTACATGCGGATAACTTCATTTGATTTTAATTTGGCCGAACCCTAAGATGTTCGGACACTTTCAGCAGCGTGCAGAAAGCGCGTCCCATGCGCGCCACGCGTTTGATTTGAAAAAGAGGGAAACTCGTACGCGCAGTCCTGTTTTGCTGTACACGTACACGTTCTTATTTCGTTCGTTCATATCACATTCAGACGGTTCAAGTTTCGGTTCACGTTCAGCCAACCTCTTACATCCTGCATTTTTATCATGAAAACTATAAAATGTGTGCCTGCCGTGTCTGGTTTAACTCTATTTGTTCTGGTACTTACTGCCGGTACGCTAGGCGCGTGCAAAGCTCACGATGACACCCCTAGCGTTAACAAAACCGACACTGGAAGTTCATCACAGCTGCACCATCTCCAACGATCATTTCCCGGCCATGACATTTCATTCGACAAAGGAACTGTCTCAGCGATCATTTGTAAACTTCAAAGCATATTCGGTTGGTGTCAAAATGAGAATGGTAAGCTGAGATTATAATAATGTATGTAACTTTTAATACTTAGTATATATAGCCTAAATCCTATAACATAAATCTTCCATATAAACTTGATTGTAGTGCTGTCTTTTTTACAGAAAGGTGATTTGTAAGCCTAACTGTTAGTTTTAATAAACCCTTTCACGGTAATATGCGCCATGTTTTTGACGGGGCAAAATTGTTTATTTCGAACATTCGTTGCCGTCTGCGACCCAGCGCTCGAACTTCACGCATGCGTCTGGAATGTACGTGAAGTTCGAGCGCTGGGTCGCAGACGGCAACGAGTGTTCGAAATAAACAATTTTGCCCCGTCAAAAACATGGCGCATATTACCGTGAAAGGGTTTATTCAGGAATGTATTCTTTTTCCTAACTTCCTATAAATTATAATGAATACAATGTATTATTATCGATTACAAATAAAGTAATAGCCTGATGATTTTGACTGTAAAACACTTAAATCGTTGCTTTCTTGTTCCATAACAACAGATCTAAGCAAGGGAGCTCTTTTCGAAGGAACGCGCCTTCAAGATGACAATTCCACGAACTCAAGAACCCTGGTCCGTATTCCTCGCGTAAAGAGAGCTTTTTCCCTGGGCAAGAAAAGAAGGTACAAGGGTTAATGTTCAAAGAGACATGTATGCATTTTTGGAGTCGTTCATTTATAAATCTACTTTCTTAACATCTTCTTAATAAACAATAAATCTTGTCACGGTAATATGCGCCATGTTTTTGACGGGGCAAATTTGTTTATTTCGAACACTCGTTGCCGTCTGCGACCCGCGCGCTCGAACTTCACGCACGCGTTTGGAGTGCGCGTGAAATTCAAGCGCCAGATCGCAGACGGCATAGCAACGACGAGTGTTCAAAGTAAAAAAAAAAATTGCACCTTAAAAGACATGCATGGCGCACCGTGAAGGGGTCTATTTTCAAGATCCTCCTTCCTAAACCTTCCCTCAAATGAATGTTACGTACAGGGGGGAGGAAGGGTCTCACGTGATCCGAGGCTTGACGAGCATTGTAGGTCATACCAATAATGTGACAGGGCAAACAAAAAGCGAAACGGTTTAATATTTAAATTTTCATACCTTTTATCATAATTTAATTAACTATTAATAATCACAATGAAAAACACAACTCTCACGTTTAAAAAAATATTTTGTAAAACTGAAAGTTTTAATGTAATTTATTTTACAGAAACTCATAATGAAACGACACCCTAAAATTGCACAAAAACAGTGTCAACGAACAGAAGATTCTATAAAATTTTACCGTTGGCCCTTTGACTTTTCCCCTTAATCTGAATAAATAAATAAATAAATAAAGAAAGAAAGAAAAGATAATGTCTAATTTGTCCATAATTGTAATAACAATGAAATATCTAACATTAAATCTCAAAGAAACAGGACATTTAAATTGAACATATCTCATGCAAAATTGACGTTTTCAAAAAAGTTTGATGACGTCATCACATAATTTACTGCGATGATAAAAGACATCCAGTGTATTACTTTCGTGATAAATTTAGTTATGTAACTGAACCGGAAATTAAGATGTTCCGCTTTGTAGTTCTAATTATATATTATGAAAAACACCCAAATAATGAATAATGAATAACTCATGAAAATATTCTCGCCATTGCACTCATAAACATTAATTATTTGTATACCATATCTCCTGAACCAAAGTAGATACTAGCGCTATTTTTTCATGAACACGAGGAAGTTTGATTGTGTCATCAGATATATGACCTTTAAATAACCTGATGTGAACTTTACTTCCGGTCCAAAAGGGGAGTTCAAATTCAACACATTCTAACGCAAAATTGATTTGTGTTTTGAATAGCCTATGAAATTGATATTTTTACAATAAAAGATGATCCATATTTGCAAAATATTGATTGTGACATGATCGATGATAATTTGAATGAACAGAAAGTTCTCGCGAACACCGTGTGTTTGTCTCAACAAACACTTCGGAGCTCTAATTTCTATTTTTGATTGTATATTCGCTCAGTGCACATCGTACTTTGTAGCCCTCTAGCGGTAAATTTGCACCCAGTGTCTTGATGATAGCCACTTTGGCGTCAAGTGAGCATCGTGCGTACACTTTATGTGCGTATGTTATGGTACTACACGCGCGTGTACTTCTACCAGCCGATGATCGCTGGAAATATTCCGCGCGCACGCACATCAACTACATAATACGCCAAACGCGACGCACTATCGCTGCCCTTTCGCCCACAGTGTTCTAACAACATGTGCCCTCAGTAGCTCATGCACGGTGCGAATACGTAGCTCTATAGAGTGCGGCTATAAGCCAGGCACTTCGTGTCTGACGTCACTGTGCTTGATCTGGTATTGCGCGGCGCCCAGTTGAGAACCCATTTGCAAACATATAAACAATATGCACACGTGTGCGTGCTTATATCGAGTCACAGTGTTTGCAGTATTTCACTCATAATTGTAAACAGGTAGGTATAAAACATCAGTTTGCAACAAAGAATGCCTGTTTATTGTTTGAATTTTATTAACCTCTCCGTAAGTTCATTTTTTGACGAATTGAGAATTCTTGGGCCTCATGTGATGAGCCTGCACTTGGTGACGTCATACACGAAGTGCCTGGCTTATATCCGCACTCAGCTCGATACGCTTTTACGTCATTTGACCTTTAATGTTTTGTTTATTTGACCTTTAGCTTTAATAAGCTGATCAACCGGAGACCAATGGGACTGACGAGAGGGGTGGTGGTGAACGGGAAAGTGTACGGAGACACTAACTACGGCAGCACTAAACACCAACCGAGAGTTGTCGATCGGTGTAAGTATAACAAACAAACAAACAAACAAACAAACAAACACCCCAACATTTAAGCAACCCAACGAGCAAACAAACAAACAACCACCCCAACAAGCAAACCAACACGCAATCAACCCAACAAGCAAGTACACAAAGAAACCACCACAACAAACAAACCAACAAGCAAGAACTAACTCAGGCGAGCAAACAAACAAACAAGCAAACAAAAAATTTACAGACAGAACGACCGACAGACAGATACAGAAATCATCAGGCATACAACGCCGCAAAGACCGTCGCTATAAAAGAACATTATTTTATTGTCGTTGCGGCACCTTAAGTTAGTTTTTAGCATAAACCTTTATCACGCGCGCTGCATCCATCTTTGACACATTCCCTGTATACACAATCACGATTATAGAGTAGATTCACATAACACAAAACGGGGCCAGACTATTTACCTTTTAGTTTGATAACGTGTATTTTAATCAAAAATGAAGTCAGGAAACGGAAAAGCCCACTCAAAAAAACACCAAAAAAAACACAATATTGCAACTTAAAGGTTTTTCCGCTGCTTCATTTTAAATAGTGGCACACCTTCGCAAGCCGCTCACGGGCGAGGCCCTGAAAAAACAGCAGCGGAAATACGTCACGAATTCCGCTCGCCAGAAATACAAGGCGAAAAAGGAGTACGCAAAGGAGAGCAACCGAAGAATCGCCGAGGTATTGCAAAACCGCAAGCAGCTCAAAAAAGGTAACAGAAAGGTTTGAGCAGAGTACAGACGGCGTTCCGTATTATACACTCTAAACTATAATGTCTGGAATCAACGTTATAAGAGTTCAGGGAGTGACAGCATTTTTAAGAGTTACCGGTACATTTCAGCAACTCAAAGGGTGTGTTTGTTTCATACATTATCCGGATCTTGAGTCCTACTAAAAAGCGCCAAGAACGGATTCGCTGCGTCAAGGGCTGGATTCGGCTTCCAAAAATTGCTTATTTTAAGTTTGCCACAAACGTTAACATTTTACGGCGGCCATTTTCCTCTTCCCTGTTTGGTCATGCGCATAGCACCGTACCATTTCTGCGCATGACCGAACTGGGAAAATTCAAAATGGCCGCCTTAAAATGTTAAGGTTTGGCAAGTTATCCGGGCCGCGTATTTGTTTTTTACACCGCAGCGAAGGGTTTTGTGCAGTAAAAGTGCCAATTCCGGTCTTGAGAGAGAGACTACGAAACCCTAGGCGCGCGACGATAGAAAGCTCCAAGCTGCAGTCGACCATGGCGCTCTGCAGTGGAACTCATGGAGCCATTCCCTCTATGGTAGGTTTTTTTTGCGTGTCGAAATTCCCTTCGCGCGCATGCGTGCTGAATGGGTTCATAGTCTTGACACAAGGGCGAAATGCGCACAAAACCCGTCGCTGCGGTGTAAAAAACAAATACGCCGCGCTACATTTTTTGATAAAAAGACTTTTAGATAAAAACGGGCCATTAGTTGGTACAAGCCACAATAGAAGTGTGGACGCATCACTACAACTTAAATACAGACAAAAATTAAGATCAATTTTTTATTACTTTTATTTTCAGAAAAAAATAAAAAGAAAGAAGTCGACGACGACGAATATGAAGACTACAACAGCTCTGATGAAGACTACGAAAGCTCTGATGAATACTACGACAGCTACAGTGAAGACTACGACAGCTATAGTGAAGACTACGAGAGCCATGACGAAGACTACGAGTATGAAGAAGTCAAACTCGTGACAACAAAACCTCCAACGCCACCGCCACCGCCGCCGCCACCGCCACCGCCGCCACCGCCGCCACCGCCGCCGAGGTTGTACATCCATAAGAAATCGCCCTTATTGACGAGGAACAGAGTTTACGGTCATAGCGGTAAGATATCTAGGCATTCGATACGTCCACCGCCACGGCGACAGCCGATCCGTGCCATCAAGAAATATCCCGGAGGAAGGAAATTTCCAGCCATGAGCGCATATATGAAGAAAATGATGGCGAATCCAGCCAAGAGAGGCATGGCATACCGCTTTGCTGGATGATGAGAGAATGTTTACAACGTTTACAACGTTGCCGTTCTAATGAACTGACGTTATACTGAACATTAATGGTTGATAACGTAAAAATAAATAGCTCATTTCAAAGTAGGATTAACTATACTCATGTCCTGGGGCCAATTTCAAAGACCTGCTTAGCAGAGAATATTGCTAACAGACTAACAGCCAAAATGCATACATTTTGTTTGACAGTTTGGCTGCAAATCACTGTAAAAACGTTGGGCAACATGGGGTTGGGTAAGGTTATTTCTCCCAGAAATGGTCAGTATTTACCACAACTGTTCACATATTTTGGCAAAAAAATATCCAACATTGAGCAATGGTAAACCAACTGTGTAACCTGTTGATATGTTGACCATTGTTGGGCATCATATCAACCGTGTTTGCCCAATATTTCTTACAGTGTGGCATCCAAAGAAATCCGGTAAGCAAATCTGGTAAGCAGCTCTATGACATTGGTCCCAGTTTCCGGGTTAGCTGGATTTATGTAATACATGGCTGGCGTAGGTCCTGGGTCAGTCTGACCTAAAGGCACTGGGTCATTCCAAAAACAGGAGTTTTTTAAGTAGCCTTGGTACTATTCATTAATGTTGGGTGCCTCACGGTGAAAATGAAAATAATTATACGAGTGATGTAATACACTCGGCATTAGTGCTGGGACGGTTAATGAGAATTTGCATGTCATTTTGTGGTTCTAGACCGAAACTGCTCTAACCGTTTAGAAATTAAATTTGATAACCGACTAATCGAAACCAATACATATACCAAAAAAAAAGAAAGAAAAAAAAGAAAAAAAAAAGAATTTGCTAGCCGTTTTGTTGTTCTAGACTTTCTATTTGCCGCATTGGTTATTAAACCAATATTGATGCCTTTGATTGAAAACGTGTTCACATTGTTCTAGTTTGTGTGTCTGAAAATAAAAGAAATATAAAAATGATCTTAATCTTTGAGTGCCTCAGAGTGAAAATTGAAATAAGTACGTCACGAGGTAACATCTATTGCACAGGGTGAAGCACGGTGCGAAGCCGAGTGAAATGAATCATGGTTCAGTTCAGATGTTACTGAGTCATGTAATTATTCTTCCCATTTCAAATCAAAGGCGCTCGGTATATTAGTGCTGGGACGATCTGGATAACCGACCGAAACTGTACTAACCATTTAGAAATTGGCTAATCGACTAACCGAAACAATATTTAAAAAAAAATTAAAATAAAAATTTTAGAAAAATTTGCTGGTCATTTGTTAAAGGCACTCGGTATTAGTGCTAGGACGGTTAACCGGATATAAACCGACCGAAACTGTACTAACCATTAAGAAATTTGCTAATCGACTAACCGAAACCAATATTTCCAATATTAAAAAAAAAATTAAATCAAAATTGTTGGAGAATTTGCTGCTTATTTTGTTGTTCTAGACATTGCGGGAAGTTTATTAATGTTTTTTGATTGAACATGTATACACATTGTTCCATTTGCCGACGATATCTAGTTTGTGTGGCCGTCAGGTGCCGATTTTCTGTTTAACCGGTTAACCGGTTAACAGAAAGACCACGATAACGTTTCGGTTAAACAGTTACCGAACTAACCGGTAACTCCCAGCACTATACTCGGTATTTGTTTTAAATAAATCACTTTTTATTTGCCCAAAAGTTTCACATGATAAACGGGCATTCCATAACCGTGTTACAGCTATCGGGCATTCTGTCGCAGTGGATGGTTTTAATCAAATAATCTTAAATGAGAACCAAAAAAGGCTTCTTCCAGACTCGTATTTTTCCATAATGATCTCAACAGGGGTGCGGGCCGGGGGACACAGGAGGAACAAGCCACGAGTGACGGCCAGCCAAGCTCCCCCATAGCTACGCCACTGCATGCTCCTTATACCCAGAAATACCGAATGTGGTAAAATAGAGGCCGTTTCACACGAGACCGTTTTAACAAAGGACCTTGGCGATAAATCGCATCTATGTTTAAAAAAATAGCAAATCCCAGTCGTGTGAAAGCCATATCCTTGTTAAATAATTACCACGGACCCTCGTTATTTAACATGAAGAGCTTGACGTAAACATTCGATCATCAAGGTCCAATACTAGAGAATAATGGCTTCTCATAAAAAAGAGTTTTTTTTTTCGAGATACCGTACCTTCAAGATGACAACGCACACCCAGACGAACCAAACCCAACAATACTTGTCCGTGTTCCTCGCAAAAAGCGAAGTTCTCATCAGGCTTGGAAAAGAAGGTATGCCTACAAGCATCTAGTTCCTTAAGGCCATGAAACGCGAAACGATGTCCAATTGCTGGACGGATCGACTGGAATTCTGCCGTACTTAAGTCCGAATACTTCTCCCGTTCACAGTCTCCTATTTTTAGAATAATTATGTAATTTGCTCACAGCGACAATTTACATAATTCTAAAAATAGGAGACTGTGAACGGAAGAAGCATTCGGACTATGCCGTACAGTGCTCATAAACGACTTTTTCACATAGGGGCATGAACGTGTGCCCGATTTGTGAGGCCTCTCTTAGCCACCATACTTTGTATATGGGAAATTGGTCCCCGCGTGTACAATTGTATCACGTATTTCCCTGTTGGCAAAACAAAAAAGATGGCCGATAAAAAGCGCATCACCGCACCGATTTTGAAGCTGACCGATGACCAGAAACCGAAGACGTTTTTTTTTTTTTTTTTTTTTTTTTTTTTGCGTAAAGCAGTCGTTTATTATTTTACGGCATCCTCTTTCTTAGAATGTTCTTTCTTGAAACTACACCAGCTGTGTTCATATTGGACAGAGCGCCCAATATCGATCATATACCGTAGAAGCTAACACTCGGTCACTATAGTGTTATCTGACACCCAGAGCGTGATTGGAAACACTTTGTCCTTATTGGAAACAAGCAAATCGCATTTACTTTTCAAGTATAGTTTTGTGGTTTTGAAATAATAGGCCCTAAGTATTTTTTAATAACCCCCCCCCCCTCCAAAAAAAAGAAAAAAAAGAGGCGAACTGACTATAAGGGGTAGCAATTGGCACCCCTTATAAATCTCCTTCATAACAGTTAAATTTGGTTGGTCTACAAATAAAACATTGGTTTTTCAAGATTAAAATGAAGGTTTGTTGGCAGGAGTCTTGCGGATATGAAATGGAATTGAAATTTATTTGAGAATCGTTACTTCCAATAAGGACAAAATGTTTCCAATATCGTTACTATATTATCTTTCAAAATTCGTTCGCTGTATACATTCTTTTTTGTGGGGTTGTCTTAATAGCCAAACACTGGCGTAAAATCTGCTTTTCGTGAAACTGAAAAGTAGAAAAATGGATGTTACCAAAATGTTCAATCTACTTTTTAGGTGGAAGAAAAGCGCAGCAGAAAAGCAGAAAAATGCACTTGCCAACAACGTTCAATCTGATTTTTCATTATTTAGAAAGCGGAAAAGCAGATCTCCACTTTTCGATCTCCATACTAAATGAGAAAAAAAACATTCAGATTTTTTACAGACCAAACATTTGAGCAAGAAAAGATACTGTCTTGCAACATTCTCTGTCCGCGTTTTCTCTGAGAAGAGCAAGGGCTAGAGCTCTTCGGACAAATATTTTTAAGGTGATTGGTATACCTTTATCGACTTCACAATTTAATTGTTAATCGGAATAATTTGGTGATTTTGCAATCTGTTAATTACCGGTACGTTACCACTGTTGTAGCTTGATTACCTCTGCCGACGTAAACACAGGGTATTGTAAACACCCATGTGTATGTGGGGATGGGCTCACATGCAGGAGACCACTTGTTGGCTACTCTCTGAATGAGGACAATGGTAGACTACCCCACAAGTCGGTCTTTGTTTCCGTGTACCCCACAAGAGAAATTCTAAAGAAAAGGGATAATAGGAGGACAATGGTGGAACTCCACAAATCTCATCCGTATGTCAGTGTGTATGTGTGTGTGTGGGGGTGTGTGTGTGTGTGTGTGTGGGGGGGGGGGGGTATTTCTTTTTACCAACCTTCCCTAAAATGAAATTATCATTAAAGAGTTCAATAACTGAAATAATTGTAACCATCTAATAACAACAGAAATTCAGACGCCGGTCTGGAAAAAAAAAGTAATTTCGCATCGATTTAATTTTTCAATTCTTACTATTGTAATAAACATCAACAAAATGCAAATGCCTAAAAACCGCAAATATGTTATAGCGCCCCCATCGGTCACCTAAAAATCAAGGCTAGTGTCATGGCGGCTTTGGAGGAATGAAATTGTGTTTCTCTACGTGAAAATCGGTAAGAATGTGTCTCAAATTTTACCATTTACAGTTACCGTGTAGTCATATATCTCATTAATCGATCATTGTCAAGTATCAAGGGTTATTTTTATGCTAAATTTAGTGTTATATTTTGGCAAAATCTAGTGATAAAATTGGTATGTTTATTCGAAGAGGACCCGTGTTTTTTCACGCCCAGGTCAGTCGATGTTTTTTCCGTGGTCATGCAAATAAAGGCCAAGTCGCAAAAACCAATGTTTCTATTTCCAAAATTTTGCAAAACTGCCGAAATCACCTTCTGCACGGCTGTCACAGTGTAAACCACTGGGATCATCAAGATGGGAATGTGCATACTTTGGGATTCTGGAGGATTGTTTTTCTGGGGTTTCATATGGGAGAAAAAACAATGGTATGGGTTGATGTGATGTTCGTTGCTTCATTTTTAGACATTTCTCGCACATTATACGTACATGTACATTTATATACATGCATCACTGCACAATGTGAATGGATATAACCTCGACTTTGGATAAATGTGCATGTTTGGATGGTTACCTGCTCACGGTCATGGACTTAATTTAAAAAATTTAACAAATGATTGTGATTTGTCAGTATTTTTCCTGAGATTTTTTGTTACAAATCGGTACAAATATAGAATGCAGGGCCACACCGAAGCCGAAGGGTAATTTATTTATTTACGTCATCTTTAATGAGGGTAAACTCCGATCAGTGCCCAGCACTGCTTTCCATGGAGGCCCTCAGTACAATTACAGTGATAATAAAAACAAAACGTAGGGTAAATTGGGGTAATTGGAACACTTAAGCAATAAAATGTTTTTTTTATTTTATAGGGAATTCCTTTCAAGAAAATTTTTCTCTGTGTGTGTAAAACAAACATTTTTGAAGATTTTGTTCAAGATTTGACAAATATTTTCAATTTATACTCAGTGGGGGAGCCAAAATTATCAGTGACCTTGGTGTTCCATTTACCCCGAAAGAATGGGGTAAATGTAACATACTAAACATACACAGAGACACCATACTTATTATGAAAATAGCATCAAAGCTAATTTTATTTATCACAAAGAATAATCAAGAAGTTGTTTTCTAGTGGTTTGCTTGTAACCTGGAAGAAAATTCAGAATTCTGATGCCTTTGTTTCATCAATTACTTCTTATAATATACATAATCTGACTTAAAAATACACAACTGCGGTTCCTAGGTCAAATTCAGAAAAAGGGAAATATTTGGCCCTGCATTTTATAGGTACTCCTACAAATCTCCCTTTGCCTACAAATTTTCTTGAAAGAAGAGAAGTATCCACTCAGGAAAAACATAAATAACATTAGCCTGTATTAGGCAGTTTCATGAAAATTTGAAGTTGCTTCAATGCTTTTAAATGTCATATCACTGGATAGAACAAAAAAATAGAAAGAAAATGAGGGGTCAATGGTCATGATAGGTTAACCCTATGCAAAGTTACGAATTTTTGTTGATTTAAATATTTGGTAATTTTTAAGATCCAGTTTCATTTGAAAAGTTGTGACCGAATTTGCCTGCAATGTATCCTTGTAGTACTAACAAAGTCTATTTTGCGCAAGTTGCACTGTTTTTGTGCCAACGTTACAGTTGGCATGGACTGATCAATTAAGATAACCACGATGCGTAGTATCCATTTATCGACACTAGAAGTGACTACATCCGTAGACTACCCTTTATATTAGAATTTTACCATGAAAGTTCGGCGGGTCACAACTTCGACAGAAAAAAAGGATATGAAAAATAGCGCCACCATCGGCGGTTTGCGTGAATCTGCCTACCTGTATAGTATGTCTAAACCTCTAGTTTCTTGTTTGTGGGGATGTGGAGTGTCTGTAAATCCTTCAAAATTAAACATCCAGGAGGTTCAGGGGGCTTTGTCCTCTAAACCAAAGCAAGACTAGGGTTGTGCGTTTTCGGTTATTTCGGGAACCAGATACCCAAAATAGGAAACCTTAGGATACTTGGGTACCCGTAAACAGCACATAAATACTCCTGAATGTATCAAATAACCAATCTGAACACAAGTTTCTCTTGTTTTATTAGAGGCATAATAAATGTGGACTTACTGTAATAATTTCCCGCCTAAAAACGACTTATAAGTAGCATCCAAATTCCTCACACAAAAAATGTTTAAACAAAATCGGAGACTTGTGTGGAATTTTCCGAAGTCATTTACGGGTAATTGGAACTGACAGTTTCGGTCGGGTATCCGGGTACCCAGATACCCAGATACCCGGCACAGCCTTAACCCTAACCTTCCCAAATCCTCCAAAATCCTCTTTGCTAAAGTGAAGGATTTTGAAGGATTTTGAAGGATTGAGGTTACATGCTACATGCTCTTTGCTAAAGTGAAGGATTTTGGAGGATTGAGGTTATTAGGCATACTTGCCTTTCCATGGTACATGTACATCCATGTTTGTTGTAGTGATTGCAAGGTCAGTGCTTGGGTCAGTGGACACTGTTTATTGTCCCATGCATGCAGGGAGGCAGTGTTCTAGCCAGGATTAAATTATAGCGTAGGGGCATTTGTACGACACGAATCTGCGAGCGCGTAGCGCGAAGCCACAACGGCGTGGGGTCCGGGGCCCGCTTAAGGGCCCTGGGAAACTTTTAGGTTGTAGATGCTCTCTGGTGCAATCTGAGGCTATTTAGGGGCATATTGCATAATATAATTTGTCACACAAAACCATATTTTTTTAGACATAAAAATATTTATTGCTTTTCAATTGGTAGGTTTTAACATGTTTACATGTGCACATGTAATTCTGTCACATTTTCTCAACTAATATCAAACTTAAAATTTTAAATGGAGTAGGGCCTACAGGACTCATGTTGTTATTGTCTTAATTATTGTTTTATTCACTTTACATTGGATTGTTGTTAGTAATTGTAGCTTTAAATGTGTGAGTAAAGTTAATCGTTTTTATCAATAATTCAAAGCCAGATATGATCCAAAAAATTCCATACAATACATTACAATGTATGCCTTGACTTATGCCTACTTTAAATTAAACTTGACAAAACTATAAATAAAATGGTTCTTACAAACGAAACCCTGCAGTGCAAGCTTCACCCAAAGTATTTTATTGGACAGCAGGTAAGAGCTCTATTTTCCAAGTCCACAGTTACTGCGTAAATAAAATTAAAAAGCTCAGCGAAAAAACATAGGCCAGCTGTAAAGACGCCTTAGAATTATCCTAGCTCCAGTCTGTTCAAAGTATTTTAAAAGAAAAAGAAACAGACAACCAGCAACCAAAAAGACACAATTTCTGGGTCACAAGTTCACATCAAAGAACTGTCTGCCGACTTTGGAACGTTGAATGTATCAATTTGGGATTAGTGCCAAGACAAGAGTTGGGGCTATTGTTCACTTGACAATGACTGACAGGTTGTGGTTTTACACTCCCAGACCAGGTGACATTAACCTCTGGGACCTGGTTCTTGGCTGGTTTCCAAGCTATATAACTATACATGTATCAAACAACATACCAGGACACAGGATACCAGTGTACATTGTCCCAAGGCTAAGTAGCTCGAGTGAGTGATCCGACTGTCGGCAAAAATGCGTCTTTTAATCAGTTGTTTCAAAGCATAAAATTTAAAACAATAAATTTAGACCTACTTAAAAAGTTATGACTGGTTGGAGCAGAATGGTGACATCTATTTATTCGACTGAGTGCAAACTATTAGTGAATTTTTTACCTCGGAAAAGCTTCAGAAATCTTTGACATGTTTGGTTTTGTGGAATTAAATTCTGTGGATTAATACCTGTGGCGGAGAATCTCAGCTCAGAAATAATGCTTTCAGCATTATATAAATAGCGGTCGGGTATGTAAATTAAGAAGAAAAACAGTTTTAGAAAGTGTTTACCGTTATTCCTGATTTACAAGTAAATGGAGGCCTGTTTGCAGGGTGCAATTGTGCTATACGCCCGCCTACTGAACATTAATTATCTGCCTACCGAACATATCCTGGGGAACAGCCGATCAAGTCTTGCATTTCCGATTTTCGTTTTTAATTTTTCTCATCAATAACATCTTCTTAATTTATTTCTTCTTAATTAACAAAACAAAAATATATCAGCTTGGTGACAAAGTGGTGGTAGGGAAATGATACTGAAATGAGATTTACAAATGTTTTGATGCCGTGAAGACGAAACTGTTTCCATAGGTCGAACTTCTGCTGGCGGCCGGCGGACATCAGCCAGCGCTCAGCGGACATCAGATGTTCAACAACTACCGTTTGCTGATGGTTGTTTTTGTTGTTTTTTAACTTTCACTCAAAACAAATTTCCGACAGAAAACATGTCATAGCATGATCATAGTAACTCACAACAGACACTTTTTAGACTCCGCTCTTTCCCGACTCTGCGTGGCACGCGGGTACCCCGGTCATCTGGTTTTTGCCTAAGCAGTGTGGTAGCGGAACCAGTGTCAATGTGTTTAACGTTGAATGCCATAAATAGATCGCGGCAGGCCGCATACAGTTGCAAATGCGGCGCATCAAAAACGTTCTCTTGAAAAGAAACAAATTTGTCGGCCAATTAAAATGTATCAATAAAGCTTCCTACAAGATGAAATAAATGCCTCAGTGGCAACAAATTATTGTTGTTCACAATTAGTTCTCGAACTGAAGAAAGGATTTTTTTTTTTTTTTTTCAACCATGGAATAAATTATAGCGTATCGATAGCGTATCGGCCGATTTATAGCGTATCGGCATTTTTTTATAGCGTATCGGCCCGATACGCTATTGTATGCCTGGCTAGAACACTGCAGGGAGGGTCCCTGGCCATGTACATGTACATGTATCACAGATTAGAAACACATGTGTGCATACATGTCATGTGCTTGCTTTACTACTGAAGGATTTTGGAGGATTCAGGTTATGTGTAAGCAAATGGGCCTATAGGGAGTTAGGAAGGATTCAGGTTATGTGTAAGCAAATGGGCCTATGGAGTTAGGGAGGATTCAGGTTATGTGTAAGCAAATGGGCCTAGGGAGTTAGGGAGGATTCAGGTTATGTGTAAGCAAATGGGCCTAGGGAGTTAGGAAGGATTCAGGTTATGTGTAAGCAAATGGGCCTAGGGAGTTAGGAAGGATTCAGGTTATGTGTAAGCAAATGGGCCTAGGGAGTTAGGAAGGATTCAGGTTATGTGTAAGCAAATGGGCCTAGGGAGTTAGGAAGGATTCAGGTTATGTGTAAGCAAATGGGCCTAGGGAGTTAGGGAGGATTCAGGTTATGTGTAAGCAAATGGGCCTAGGGAGTTAGGAAGGATTCAGGTTATGTGTTAGCAAATGGGCCTAGGGAGTTAGGAAGGATTCAGGTTATGTGTAAGCAAATGGGCCTAGGGAGTTAGGAAGGATTCAGGTTATGTGTAAGCAAATGGGCCTAGGGAGTTAGGGAGGATTCAGGTTATGTGTAAGCAAATGGGCCTAGGGAGTTAGGGAGGATTCAGGTTATGTGTAAGCAAATGGGCCTAGGGAGTTAGGGAGGATTCAGGTTATGTGTAAGCAAATGGGCCTAGGGAGTTAGGGAGGATTCAGGTTATGTGTAAGCAAATGGGCCTAGGGAGTTAGGAAGGATTCAGGTTATGTGTAAGCAAATGGGCCTAGGGAGTTAGGGTTAAGTGAGGACCCAGGCCCGCTAACCATTTTTCAGAATTGTTTATGTGTGTCAAATCGTACCAATGATACAAAATAATTGTTATTGGCCTTACGTTTCAAACCTAGTTTCTTTCTCAAAGGCAAAAAATTAGAAAGTATTCATGACTACTTTTTAAAACCATCACAGATTTAAAAGACAAGTGCTTTGTATCATTGGAAAGCTTATTTTTTGTCTATAGAATTTGTAAATATATACAAACAGGGGACAGGGGACTTTGTCCACTAGGCCAGGCCCACTATCCATTTTTCAGGATGTTCTAATTTTGTCAAGTCATGCCCCTTGTTAACCAATTATTTGAGGTAAAAAAATTCCTGGTTAGGCTAGTCAAGTAGGTCAGTCAATAGACCAGTCACTTACTTTATTACTCGGTCGAATCCAGTTCAGTTGTTATTAAATAGGTTGAGGAAGGACGATCTCCAATCAATTTTTTGTCAGTCTCTGGGGGAGTCGCACCTATATTCCTTGAATGATTTTTTTCCCCAAATATCCTGCATAAAAGCATAATTGTTATTTGTAATATATTATTTACTTATTAAAGGGGCAGTATTGTCACAATCAACAGGGCATTTTTATTTAAAAAAAAAAAGAGTTTTTTAATGAAAGGTTGCCATAACACAAGGCTCTTAAAATGCCACTCAAAGTGCAGGCTAGAAATATATAAAATAAATAAGTAAATAAAAATAGAAAATTCTATCAAAAGTTGATATTTGCTGTCACCTGACGCTTTTCTGTCAATAGTTGGAGCCTTTCCACCTCACTGAAAGATTACTCCACTCTAAAAATGGAATTGGAGTGCTAATTTTAGATTAACTCGGTGACTGAAAATAATACCCTCACATGATGAGGTCATACACCCCCCCCCACACACAAACACACATTACTGTTGCTGCTGCATAAATGAGCCAGTAATTTTCAGTCGCTTTGTTCATCTTAAAATAGGACACCGTTGACAGTCTGCTATGATCGTGACGATATTGTCTCTTTAATCCTAACTCCCTAGCCTTAATTACCAGGTACCTTCCTCAATCCTTCATAATCCTCCGAAATGTGTTTGTGCATGAAACTCACTGCCTCAATCCTTCATAATCCTCCAACTTGAGTTTATGCATGAAGCTCACTGCCTCAATCCTTCATAATCCTCCACTATCAATTGCACGACCCTCCTCAATCCTCCATAATCCTCCAATTGGTGATTTTCGAACGTGCCTCATTCCCCCAAAATCCTCCAAATCCTCCGGAGGATACAAGATTATGTTTCTGTCAATCCTTCACAATCCTCCATAATCCTCCATAATCCTCCATAATCCTCCACATTCATCCAAAGTAAATTTCCATTATGCCCTCAATCCTCCACAATCCTCCAGGATCTCTTTGAACCATGCTTCCTCAATCCTCCACAATCCTCCACTATCAAATGCACGACCCTCCTCAATCCTCCATAATCCTCCAATTGGTGATTTTCGAACGTGCCTCATTCCTCCAAAATCCTCCAAATCCTCCGGAGGATTATAGAGGATTTAGGAGGGTTAGGGTTAATGACACAATGAAATAAGCCACAACTTTCACAGGTTGGTTTCTGTACATCTCTCTTGCTTTTCGTTATTAATTAAGGATCATGCATTTTTATAAAATACAAACATTGTACATGTACCATAAGGCCTCCCAAAAAAGTCTCCAGTTTCTGGTCATAGGTCGGCTTCAAAATAGGTGCAGTGACGCACTAGACATTTCTAGGGCTGTGCATTTTCGGATATTTTGGGAACCGGATACCCGAAATCAGGAAACTTCGGATACCCGGATACCCGTTTTCATTTTTGTTGAAGACATGCCTCAGGTGGTGTACAAAAACATGTACTGTAAATGGTAACAAATTGACTTTTATAATACAGAGGATACCATACTTAACCAGTTCGCTTCGGATGCCGTGTATACACGCAATTTATTTTTGTACATCGGATCGGAGAGCGTCTTAACACGCATTCCGATTTTTGTGTGCGTTACCGGGAGACTTGTCAACATGCCGCACGTGGCGTGCCATCGTGGCGGCTGACGTGTATACACGCAATCGTTTCTCGGAGTCCGTGGGGTCACGGTTCGGTGGCCCCGGACAAAATGCACTACAAATACTGAACGAGTTCACTCTTTTTGTTGATTTTTGCCTAATCCCTTTATCCAAGACCTGTTCCTTTGACGTACCAGCCAAGCATTTGTAAAGACGGATTTATATCCATTGTTTACGAGGCATTCGATCTCCCTCCAGGTATGCCGTCTTTTCGACCGGGCGCTGGTCGCTCATAGGCCGTTGCATCGGAGCTTGCCAACAGCCTAATTGTGTTGAACAAACACAACCGTAATTAAAAAACTAGCCATTTAATTCTCGAAATGTCAATGAGTAAAGGTGTTTATTTGGTTGTCCGAACTTACATTGTAGTTTCATTGACAAACAAAATTATTAATGGCTAGAAATTTTTTCAGATTTTTCACTGAAAATAAACCCGCACGGGGGACCGGAAAAAAATAAATATTCCCGACGTCAACTGGAGTGCAATCTCGTGAATTTAAAGATAATTGTCTGTAAAAGAGTCACAGATTTCTGTTCGCACCGCTCAAATGTTAAGTCCAAATTTTAAAAAGTCGTTTACGGGTAATTGGAACTGAAAAATGGAACCAGGTAATGACCGTTTTGGTCGGGTATCCGGATACCCGGATATCCGGCACAGCCCTAGACATTTCTTATATTCTAATTCAAACAGATGTGCCCATTATTGGCCTTGCCCCTACAACAATGAAATTCCAAGACTTGTACCTTCCCTTTAACCCTGAACACCCCGAAATCCTCCAAAATCCACCATAACCAAGGGGCACTTTTTGGGAAAAATTCAGCACTGTTGGAAACTGGTACTTCCACCTCTTCAAATGGGGCAAAATTACTACCTGGCAAGAAGTACAGGCCATAAGTGCTGAATATGAAAGATCAACGAAAATGCATGGTGCATTTTGAAGATAAGGGCATGTTTCCAAAAGTGCACTGATGGATTTTGAGGATTCAGGAAGGTTCCTAGCCAGAATACGGAGTTTGGGTAAAACTTGAATTTATTATTATTATTTTTTGTCACAGGAATATGTTATAGAACCTTTTCTCCAAATTTCACTTGTGTTCTCAGAGTGCAGGATAACCTCTAGTCTTACACTGAGATCTAATCAAGAGTCAAGATTCCTCGGCACTGGACAATCAATCCTATCAATCAAGGATGAATCCAGCAAGCATTGACCCGGAGCTCCTGGAGGAGATGGATTTCAGCTTCTCCTGCAACAAGTGCAGCTTCTGCACCACGGACATGATGGAGATCAAGAAGCACATGTTCCAGCATAAGAATCAAGGGAAAGATCCGAGTCAGACGGTTGCAGCGGTGGGATCAGGTGTCGCACCACAGAAAGAAGCAGTAAAAGGTAGTTTGAAGTGTACTATCAGTTGATGTAAATGTTGCCCTAAACCACAGAGGCCATGGCTTCCGTTGTCCTGATCTTGGCCTTGGTGCTTCCGTAGACATTCTGATATTCTAATGGAAGTGACCTTTTCTCCAGAAAACTGACCTTGCCCCTAAAAGAAGGAAATTTAAGGCCTGCTAATCTGATGTAGCTTTGCTCTATAAACTCTATAGTATAGAATTTGATCATGAAGTAATGGATCACTAGGTGATGATGGATTTAAAGTTTTAATTTATATTCATGTTTTCTCGAAGATGACAACTTGTTAAGATGGATAACCTTCTCAGGATATTTGGTACCATCTTAAAACCTAATAAGCTATAAGATAATAATTGGCCGAGTTTCTTTTTGGGTTATTAGAAATAGTGTACTGAAATATAGGCTCAGGAAAATACTGTGGATGATGTTTTATAAGTTCTGTCACACTCTCTACCACAGAAAGACCAACAAAGAATTCATCCAAAGATTCTCTCGACCAGGACCAACCACTAGACAAAGCCACACCTTCCAGGAAAGACACATCCGAGGACTCGCCCACCACAAACGACATCCCCGCAAACTTAACCAAAGACACGCCCACATCCCCATCTCCAACTCAGCAAACTCAAAGTGACAGCGCTGGTACGCCCTCTCCGCCTGAACTGAGCGATGGAGAGAGCGTGGAGATAAAGGTAGAAGGAGACGGTGTTCAAGTAGAGGAGAAGGAGGCGGTGACGGCAGCAGATGGCATCCAGAGTGGTGGGAGAGCAGTGCCAGTGATCGTCACTAAGCCAGCTGAGCAAACGGCAGACAAAGTACACGCTCATCAACAGCAAAATGACACCACAAGCCAGGGTAATAACGGCGAGGGACCGGACTCGATCGCTAACCGCATCCACTCGCGTCATCGTAAAAGACCCATGCCCAATAAGCCCCAAGAGGAATCTGAGGAAGACGATGCCGATTACGTCCCATACCGACCAGCGAAGCGCGCCATGCCAAAGACCAAGAGACCAGTCAAGCGACGGGTCAATTCATCGGCATTGCTCAATCTGAGGGCAAAACTCAAAGCGAGGCCGGAAATAGCCTTGGATCGGTATAAGTGCGAGCAGTGCCACTTTGTTTGTAAGTTCAAGCAAAACTTAAATGCTCATGTGAGAGGTGCACATCCGGAGGTGTTCACCAAGAAAATGGCCGAGGCAAGGGATAAGGAGGAGGCAGAAGAAGACGGAGAAGAAGAAAATGAGGATGAAAATGAAGATGAAAATGAAGAAGTAAATGAGACCATTCAATTGAAAACTATAGTGGATGTAGCCCAATGCCATGTTGCTCTTGATCGCTACAGTTGTACCCGCTGCGACAATTTCTTTTGCCGCTTCAAGAAAGACCTCAAGGAGCACAAGAACAAAGTCCACGGCATCGCCAGCCCGCTCTACAAATACCAGTCCCGCATCCGTGAGGACCGCTATCGTTGCCTTGAATGCGACTTTGTCTGTAAATTCCAGCGGTCCCTGCGCTTGCACCGTCGCTCTGCCCACCCGAAAGTAATCAAGACACCGGAGAAGGAGAAGAAAGAAAAGAAAGTCCCTGAGGATCGCTACCACTGCGCGGACTGTGACTTTACCTGTAAGTTCAAAGGTCAGATGAAGTCCCATAGGAGTAAGAACCATAAGAAAGAGCGCCCTCCTAAGATGGTGCGTGAACAACAGTGCGAGTACTGTCATAAGTTTATCCAGGGGACGATGCACCACTACAAGAGACACCTGAAAACTCACACTGGCGATAAACCGTACAAGTGCACCATCTGCGAGGCTGTCTTCGGCGATCAGAGCCGGCTGAACGCTCACGCGCCCATCCACCGCGAGGAGCGGAACTACCTCTGCGACCAGTGCGGGAAGTGCTTCAAACGGGCGATCAATCTGCGCATGCATCGTAAGGTGCACTTGATTGTGCGCCCTCATGGGTGTGAACTGTGTAGCTACCGCTGCAAGCGTCACGACACCCTCAACCTGCACATGAAGCGCAAACACCTGAAGATCAGGCGGGTTCTGTGCGACACCTGCGGCAAGAAGTTCTTCAGCGAGAAAGAATGCCAATTGCATGCCGCCCGTAAGCACTTGCCACGGCCGACCCCGTTTCAGTGTACGTTCTGTCCGGCGGCATTCCCCTTCGCCTACAACCTGCGGGCGCACATGAAGAAACATCCGGAGCACAAGCCGTTCAGGTGTGACTTCTGTACCTTTGAGTCTCGCTCCAAGGCTAGTCTTCAGGATCATGAGAAAATGCATACAGGTAGGTTTGATGGTTTCATTTATGAGAGAAATCCCCTTTACAATATTGGTGATTTTGAAAAATTTAAATGATCACAGTGTGTATACCCCTTGAAACATAGACTGTTCTCGCTGGAAACAGGACAGCATTCCTTTAGTTTTCCCAAAGGGAACTAATGAGATGCTCACTCTTCCCAGTGGGAATACTGAATGTTCCCTCATAAATGTTCCTTCTAAAATTCTTTTTTGTTGTTGACATAGACTGTTCTCGCTGGAAACAGGACAGCATTCCTTTAGTTTTCCCAAAGGGAACTAATGAGATGCTCACTTTTCCCAGTGGGAATACTGAATGTTCCCTCGCACCTACTGGTGGGGACACCAAGTAACTTTTATGTCTAAATCCAAAGTGTCAAGAGGTGGAAATAGATCTAAAATTCCTCTTTTGCTGACTCTTTATGGATGAGGGCCAAAGTCATGGTACAGCCAAGCCTTTGAGAAGCCCAGCCAGGCCTGGGCTCCTAGATTTCCTAATCGGTCTTTTGTGAGTCCTAATCCTGTAACAATACAGTACCTGCCAATCAACATAACCTGGACTTCTGGAGGGCCTAGCCCAGGCAAGCAGAGCTCATTATATAGGCCAGTAGGAGGGGAAAAGCCTGGGCCTGGCCGGGCTTCTCAAAGGCTTGGCTGTACCATGACTTTGGCCCTTGTCCCTTGTCCCTTACAACCATGACCACAGAATAAATCTACATAGTATTTTTTTCTAGGAGAAAAACAGAAGAAGTGTGAGCTCTGCGACTACACAACCAGCACTAGCAGCAACTTGTATAAGCATCGCAAGCGGCAACACGGTATCGTCAACAGCACCCGCAACAAATCCCCCCGTGTCCGCCCTGCGTCCCAAGACGGCCACTCCTTGCTATCCCAGCCGATTGTCCAGCATGAGTCTGCACAGAGGTCTATGCTATCCCAGCCGATTGTCCAGCATGAGTCTGCACAGAGGTCTATGCCGTCCACACCCCAACCGATGCTCCTCACAGTGGACAGCCACCATCATCTCCAAATGCAGAGCCGTCTGCATGGAGCCCCTTCTCCGATCACAAGTCGAGTCCAAGGGACAGCTTCTCCTACCATTACTACCACGAGTGCGCACATGGATGTCAGGAATATCCACGCCTACGAAGAGATCGATTCCAAAGATCGTCGACAGATCATCTACGCCAGGGAGAAATCACTCATCGGGTCAGTGATCACGGAAGCGTTAGCTGAGGCGCGAAATGTTGTCCAGAGCGAGCTCTACAGTGGTCACCTGATCCCATCGACAATGGCGCCGTCTGGACTTCCCCACAGTGCGATGCCTGTCACGACAACGATGGCGCCCTCACATGGTGGGATGTTGTCAGCAGAGACAATAATGCAGCACTCCGGGGTGACCAATATGTTTAATAGTATGATGAATCTTCACTATTGATGTAAGAGTAATCATTGAGATATACATAGAAATATCCATATTCATTAATATTTAAAATATGCATATTCGTAAAGTGTGAAATATATATGCATATTCATGTTTGGAATATGCATATTTATA
The DNA here is from genome assembly GCA_029582265.1 of Zoroaster sp. YZ-2022. Lineage (NCBI taxonomy): Eukaryota > Metazoa > Echinodermata > Asteroidea > Forcipulatida > Zoroasteridae > Zoroaster > Zoroaster sp. YZ-2022. Next base: position 53,737,488 of record CM055817.1, read on the forward strand.
TATGCTTGAAACATGCATATTCATAATTTTTTGTAATATGCATATTCATGTTTGGAATATGCATATTTATATATGATTGAAACATGCATATTCATAATTTTTTGTAATATGCATATAAGTGGTAGAAATATGCATATTTATAAATGTTTGAAATATGCATTTAAGCATTTGAAATATGCATATTCATGAATTATTGAAATACATGTATGCATATTCACAAACTTTTGAAATTGCATATTCATAAATGTTTGAAATATGCATTTTGTCTGAATATGCATATATTCATAAATGTTTGGAGTAGGCATACACATTGTGTAATCATTTATGCTAGAAATATGCGTCTGTATGTACATTAATGATTTGAATATTTTAATGAATTCTGCATTGATTTACTGCAATGAAGTTACACTGCCAGTATTTTTACAAATCTCAAAAGGCTAGTTCATGTACAGTGTACAAAATGTATCAATAATTTGATCATGCAGTTATCTAAAATAAAGCTTTCTAACATTGGAACGCTAATTGAGAATTGTGCCCAAAGTAGAATGGTGCTTTTTTAATTTTTCGCAGTGGCTACTATTACGACATCTTAGAGAATACCCAGTAGGGAATGTAAACAAAAGCTTAACTGCATTAATTTTTTTCAGAGACGTTTTGATTTGTGGTGAGGGGAAAAGGCACAACCAAGATTCTGATAAAAGAAATTTCCGGAAATTATCGGGAAAAAAATAAAGGGGTTTATCTTTTAAGCGAAGGTACAACATTATCTAATTATTATTATGAAAAAGAAATTGATGTCAACTTTGCATTATCTTGAATATTCATAAGTCCAAGAAACACAAACAAACGATAAGAAAGAGCGCCCTCTTAAGATGGTGCGTGAACAACAAGACTGCCGGAACTTTCACAAGTTGGTTTCAATGTATATCTTGATTCAAAGAGAGTAAGCATACTCATAGAAGCAGTTTGGCCAACATTACCAATGTTGCACCTTCCCTTCAATGTATATCTTGATTCAAAGAGAGTAAGCATACTCATAGAAGCAGTTTGGCCAACATTACCAATGTTGTACCTTCCCTTCAATGTATATCTTGATTCAAAGAGAGTAAGCATACTCATAGAAGCAGTTTGGCCAACATTACCAATGTTGCACCTTCCCTTCAATGTATATCTTGATTCAAAGAGAGTAAGCATACTCATAGAAGCAGTTTGGCCAACATTACCAATGTTGTACCTTCCCTTCAATGTATATCTTGATTCAAAGAGAGTAAGCATACTCATAGAAGCAGTTTGGCCAACATTACCAATGTTGTACCTTCCCTTCAATGTATATCTTGATTCAAAGAGAGTAAGCATACTCATAGAAGCAGTTTGGCCAACATTACCAATGTTGTACCTTCCCTTCAATGTGTATCTTGATTCAAAGAGAGTAAGCATACTCATAGAAGCAGTTTGGCCGACATTACCAATGTTGTACCTTCCCTTCAATGTATATCTTGATTCAAAGAGAGTAAGCATACTCATAGAAGCAGTTTGGCCGACATTACCAATGTTGTACCTTCCCTTCAATGTATATCTTGATTCAAAGAGAGTAAGCATACTCATAGAAGCAGTTTTGCCGACATTACAAATGCTGTACCTTCCCTTCAATGTATATCTTGATTCAAAGAGAGTAAGCATACTCATAGAAGCAGTTTGGCCGACATTACCAATGTTGTACCTTCCCTTCAATGTATATCTTGATTCAAAGAGAGTAAGCATACTCATAGAAGCAGTTTGGCCGACATTACCAATGATGTACCTTCCCTTCAATGTATATCTTGATTCAAAGAGAGCAAGCATACTCATAGAAGCAGTTTGGCCGACATTACCAATGATGTACCTTCCCTTCAATGTATATCTTGATTCAAAGAGAGCAAGCATACTCATAGAAGCAGTTTGGCCAACGTTACCAATGATGTACATGTACCTTCCCTTCAATGTATATCTTGATTCAAAGAGAGCAAGCATACTCATATAAGCAGTTTGGCCAACATTACCAATGCTGTACCTTCCCTTCAATGTATATCTTGATTCAAAGAGAGTAAGCATACTCATAGAAGCCGTTTGGCCAACGTTACCAATGTTGTACCTTCCCTTCAATGTATATCTTGATTCAAAGAGAGCAAGCATACTCATAGAAGCAGTTTGGCCAACGTTACCAATGATGTACCTTCCCTTCAATGTATATCTTGATTCAAAGAGAGTAAGCATACTCATAGAAGCAGTTTTGCCAACGTTACCAATGTTGTACCTTCCCTTCAATGTATATCTTGATTCAAAGAGAGTAAGCATACTCATAGAAGCAGTTTTGCCAACGTTACCAATGTTGTACCTTCCCTTCAATGTATATCTTGATTCAAAGAGAGTAAGCATACTATAGAAGCAGTTTTGCCAACATTACCAATGCTGTACCTTCCTTTTAATTGTAATGTTAACAAATTAGTCCGTATCTTGTGGTACATGTAGCTTGCCTAGATCTTAACAATTCACAAAGAAAAGCCATTAAAGAGACAATATCATCACGATCAACAGGGCATGGAATCGGAGTGCTAGTTTTAGATTAACTCAGTGAATAATAATATCCCACATGACAAGGTCATATTACCGTTGCTGCTGCATAAATGAGCCAGTAATTTTCAGTCACTGTGTTCATCTTAAACTAGAACACCAATTCCATGCCCTGTTGAAAGTCTGCTCTGATCGTGACGATACTACCCCTTTAAAATGGTCTGTTACAAATCAAGGAAATAAATTGTACCTATACTGAAACTATGATTACAAAATTTATTTTTAATATGTCAGTACAAATAGTGGTTGAATTGTTAATGATTATGGTGTAACATGAATTGGTGTTGAATACTCCTATGTGGACCTGAGAATGCAATGCAAGGTTTTCACAAATTAGAAAAATCTCAATTTTTCTCAAAAAGGAACCATTTTTGGTTTGAAGAATGTGTTTTTCATAACTACACGAGAACAAAAGAATGTCCACATAGGGTAGGTGGGTAACACAAATGTGTGTGTGTGTGTACGGGTATTCGCTACCTTGTGGAGTCCTATAAGAAAAGGGAAAGCAAGAACAATGGGTCTCCACAGGGTAATTCTAAAGACCCTCGGGTCTCCACAAGGAATTTTGTGTACAAACCCTATGAGGAAATGCTTAAGTACAGGAACAAAGGAAAAGAACAATAGATGTCTCCACAAGGATACAAAAATGAGTATGTGTGTGCGTGTGTGTGTGGACAGGCGTAGCATTCACTCTGTGGACCTGAGAACAAAAGATGTCCACAGAACGCCGGATATTTTAACCTTCTGTGGACTTACACACGTCCACAGAAGGATTTTGGACTTTGGAAAGTACGAATATCTCTGAAATTAGTGATTTGTCTAGGCAGGTTCTTTGACTTAAATCGAAGGATATTATTAAAAGGGAAAAATAGAACGAAAACCGCTCTCAAAACACTCTTCTGTGTGAAATGGGAACGATTTTAAGAATTGCTATCCGTAAGTACAGGAGAACAAAGGAATGTCCACAGAGTGAACGGTGCGCTAAGCTGTGTGTGTGTGTGTGTGTGTGTGTGTGAACGTACACACCATTCGTTGTGGGGTCCAAAACACAATAGAACAATTGGACCCCACAAGGTAACTATAGAAAATCTTGTACCCCACAGGAGAATTATATAGAAAAGGGATAATAGAACGAACAAAGGAATACCCCACAAATCAATGTGTGTGAGGGTGTGTGTGTGTGCACAGGCGTAGCATACACTATGTGGACTTCGGAAGAAAGGATGTCCACACAGTGTAGGAACTCTGTGCACTGTGTGGACTTACACACGTCCACACAGTGTTTTTGGACTTTGGAAAAGTACGAATATCTCGGAAATTAGAGATCTGTCTAGGCAGGTTCTTTGACTTAAATCGAAGGATATTATTAAAAGGGAAAAATAGAACGAAAACCGCTCTCAAAACACTCTTCTGTGTGAAATGGGAACGATTTTAAGAAATTACTGTGCTTAAGTACATGAGAACAAAGGAATGTCCACATAGTGATAGCAACAACGGTCTGTGTGTGTGTGTGTGTGTGTGTTGTAAGAATGTTGCCCAAAAATTAATAAATTTTTCAGACATGAACTACATAAGGCCAAAAAAAAAAGTCAGTGGTTTCTGGCAATGGGTCGGCTTCAAAATCGGTGCAGTGACATGTTTTTTGTTTTTTTTGTGATACATGTATACGTGGTTTTTGGAACCAGACCAAATTTCCCATACACGAAGTATGGTGGCTAAGAGAGGCCTCATAAATTGGGCAAACGTTCATGCACTACATGAAACAGTCGTTTAAAACACAGCACGGCAGAATCCCAATCAGTCCAGCAATTTCGGCTGCAATTGGACATCGTTTCATAGCCAAAAAAAAAAGGAAAACTAAAAATGCTGATGCATGGTTCTGAAGCGACACACGAAGAGACCAGAAACTGCAGACTTTTTTTGGGGGGGCCTAAGAGAACAAATACAACTCAACCAAATAGGTTTTAATTAACCCTGACTCCCTAGGCCCATTTTCTTACACATAACCTGAATCCTTCCTAACTCCCTAGGCCCAATTGCTTACACATAACCTGAATCCTTCCTAACTCCCTAGGCCCATTTGCTTACACATAACCTGAATCCTTCCTAACTCCCTAGGCCCATTTGCTTACACATAACCTGAATCCTTCCTAACTCCCTAGGCCCATTTGCTTACACATAACCTGAATCCTTCCTAATTCCCTAGGCCCATTTGCTTAAACATAACCTGAATCCTTCCTAACTCCCTAGGCCCATTTGCTTAAACATAACCTGAATCCTTCCTAACTCCCTAGGCCCATTTGCTTGCACATTACCTGAATCCTTCCTAATTCCCTAGGCCCATTTGCTTAAACATAACCTGAATCCTTCCTAACTCCCTAGGCCCATTTGCTTAAACATAACCTGAATCCTCCCTAACTCCCTAGGCCCATTTGCTTACACATAACCTGAATCCTTCCTAACTCCCTAGGCCCATTTGCTTGCACATAACCTGAATCCTTCCTAATTCCCTAGGCCCATTTGCTTACACATAACCTGAATCCTCCAAAATTCTTCAGTAGTAAAGCAAGCACATGACATGTATGCACACATGTTTCTAATCTGTGATACATGTACATGGCCAGGGACCCTCCCTGCATGCACAGAGCAATAAACAGTGTCCACTGACCCAAGCACTAACCTTGCAATCACTACAACAAACATGGATGTACATGTACCGTGGAAAGGCAAGTATGCCTAATAACCTCAATCCTCCAAAATCCTTCACTTTAGCAAAGAGCATGTAGCATGTATCCTCAATCCTTCAAAATCCTTCACTTTAGTAAAAGAGGATTTTGGAGGATTTGGGAAGGTTAGGGTTAATGAATAATTAATTTTCAGTTTTCCGTTTGACTACGACTCCTGTGACTGTAAATCATACTGGATATTTATTATGTACTGTGGATGTTGCAAATCGTCGTAGCATTTTTAGAAGTTGTATAATATGTGAATACGATAAAAGTATGTGATTTGTCCATGAAGCACAAACATGCAAAGTCCGTTCTTTTTTGTTTTGGAGAAAAACACAATAGAAATATTGAACAAATGTTGTGAAAAATAAGGTTTCCAATAAATCATTATTCATACATGTAGTTTTACATATCGTTGTGTGCCCGGAAGAAGGACATTACGAAAGTGTGACCGACAAAAGGTCGTAAGCAATTAATGTGCAAAATTGTGTTTCAAGAACACTGAGTGTGAAAGTTTGGTCGTTTGTTCTGCCATTTATAAGTCATTGTAGGAAAGTTAAATTCCGCATGGGAATGGAAAAATGTGTCTTGGGAGTAATTCTAGTAACTAATATATAACAGTTATGCCCTACTTTTTTTTGAGTAGGAGCCATTTTATTGCTTACGACCTTCTGCTGGGACAAAAAGTTGTGTGTTTGGAAGAAGGTTGTAGAACCTTCCTCCGGGCACACAACGATATATGGAGAAAAAAAAATATTGTGATAACCTGTCAATTGATATATGATTTTGTATCCAAAATTTCACCAAAAACATTGCATTACAGGTATGCAACTTTTCAGCTGATCAGCTGATTTCCCCTTTTTTTTCTTTAACCCTCCTACTTCTGGTGCCTTTTTTAGACAAGTTGATGCACCATTTGAAACCATTCGTTTTGTGAAACACACCAAGGTGTATTGTATCCACCATTCAAAACCATTTGAATGATTTATAAGCCACTGTGTAGTACATTCACCATTTGAAACCATTCGGCTATGGAAACACATCAAGGTGTAGTGTATCCACCATTCAAAACCGTTTGAATGATTTATAAGCCACTGTGTAGTACATTCACCATTTGAAACCATTCGGCTATGGAAACACACCAAGGTGTAGTGTATCCACCATTCAAAAACCATTTGAATGATTTATAAGCCACTGTGTAGTACATTCACCATTTGAAACCATTCGGCTATGGAAACACCAAGGAGTAGTGTATCCACCATTCAATAACCATTTGAATGGATTTGAATGGTAGTAAAGCTTGCTACCAACACTTTTCAAATGGTATCACCATGTGTGTACAAAACCAATGGCCATTTTGGTAAGTGGAAATTTTGAATGGTTTCAAATGGTCAAACAGTAGGAGGGTTAATTAATAATAGTGCTATATAAAACTGAAAAACACTGTACAAAGTTTTGTGTGCTCGGCCATTTCCTCATTTTTTTTTTGCAATTACAAAAGTTGCATGTCTGGCTTTAACACGTTTATGCTGCAAGCACTCGATGTGTTCTACTGTAAGTCCATATATGGACAATGTACTAGTCATAGGTGTCTCTGGGCGTGTTGAAGGGTTGAAAATGACCCCCCCCCCCCCACCTCCTTCCCTGTCCCCTCATCCTCCCCATCCTCCTCATCCCTGGATCTTAGATTCATTGATCTTGAAGATAATTGCTGAGCTGGGCTGTATTTCATAGAGTTGTTAATCACACAGAAAAGTTATATTCTGCAAAAACAGGTTACCAGCCAAATTGTCATGTGACATACAGGATGTGATTTGTCCGGAATTTTGACAAATCCCAATGTTGTGATCCTCCAGATTTTAAAGATTTAAAACTCTTTCTGGACGGCAAGCCTTTTAAAAAGGCGCGTGCCCGCGTCGCGTTTTGACAACGAGCGTTTTAAAAGGCTTGAATGTCATCACCTGATAACGGGTCTTGTTTAGACTTGTTTTGACAACCGAGCGCACAGTTGACCAATACGAATCATAACCTTTATTTTGATACCTTACTCTCTTCAATAGTCCAAAGATAAACAAATTATTAATAATTTCCACAGTTGACCTCGATTGTTTACAGTATCAAATTACAAATAATGAAAACAAATAATTCCGGAGAGAATAAAGGTAAGGAAAGCAAAGCAAAGCAAACGCACAGAACTATAGATTTCAACCCAGCGCTGTTCACAACAGTGGCCCCCAATACCCCTAGAAAAATTTACGTGGATTTTTCAAAACTGCCCAATCACACCCTTGAATATATATTGCTCCAGATAGGTTCACAGCTAAGGTCAAAAAAAGGAAGTCTCCGGTTTCTGGTCATTGGTTGGCTTCAAAATCAGTGCGGTGACTTTTTTGGTTGAGCCAATCAGTGAAATACGTGATACATACATGTATATACACTGTTGGAACCAGAACAAATATTTTCCCATACACAAAGTATGGTGGCGAAGAGATAGGCCTCACAAATCTGGCAAACGTTCATACCCCTATCTGAAAAAGTCATTTAAAACACAGCATGGCAGAATTCCAATCGATCCAGCAATTTTTGCTGCAATCGGACATCGTTTCATAGGGGGAAAAAAACAAACTGCTGATGTGCAGATCTGACAGACCAGAAACTGGAGACTTTTTCTTTTTGGCCAAAATTTTGCTAAGCAAATAAATTTACTAAGCAATATTTTTCTGCTTAGCAGCCAATGTGAATACAGTGAATAAATACAGCGGAACGGTGATACAGTGTTATAAAGTAAAATATAATAGTTGTAAGGTTCATTCTTTATATGTTTTTTTCATTATCAAGGCGGCGAGTATGTCATCTATCTCGGGTCTCCCAGTGGCTAATCTACCAAATATAGGTGTTTTTTTTTAAATGTGACTGGCTCTGGCAGAAAATCTAAGACTAGTAAGAGCGGTACACATGTTACAGTTTGGCTACTGTTTTGGCTTCATCTCTTTATACTTAGGAAGTAATGTTTCTTTCAAAGCCACGAGGATTTTATGAGGAAGTTGAAAATGTGTTGCAGGAGATTAAAAATATAGGTTTTTTTGGGGAAATAAAGGTTTTTATAGGTTTTGCTGGGAGGCTTGCTTTCCTTCGATGGAAGACGAGGTAGATGTGTGCAATAACAATTCTGACAAACCGTTTATTAATTGACAACAAGGATTGCATAAACAGCAAACATTTATTTGCCTACATTAGATAATACAATATATTAACAGAATACATAACATATGTTTAAAAACATTTTCTATAATTTTCTACTGAATCTGGCAAACGTTCATACCCCTATGTGAGAATGTCATTTAAAACACAGCACGGCAAGATTCCAATTGATCCAGCAATTTTGGCTTCAATTGGACATCGTTTCATAGCTCCCAAAAAATAGAAAATTAAAAATGGCGACGCCCACGGAGACCAACAAGTTGGCACCAGCAAATGTTTACATAAATGATTTCTGTAAAGCTCATTAACCCTCCTACTATAGCGGTCAAAACCAGTCAACTGACTGTTGACCCTAATGTGCACACAGGGGCATTTTTGACTCATTTTGACCCCCCTCAACAATACAAGGCAAAGCTTTTACCAGTCAAAAACTGTCGACTTATTTTGACCTGTAAATGTACTTACTACATGTAAGGTTTGACAGTGTTTGACTTTTAAGTGCACTAGATATACCTTGGCAAGTGTATCAACATTTTGACCCTTGCAGTCACAGAAGGTTTGACTTTTCAGTGCACCAGATATACCTTGGCAAGTATATCAACATTTTGACTGATTTTGACCCTTGCAGTCACAGAAGGGTTATAAAGTAAAAAAGTGTGAATACATTTTGAACTTTTTTCATGAGTAAGCGTTTGCATTAAACTCAAAATTACCAATGTTCTATCTTCCCTTCAATGTATATCTTGATTCAAAGAGAGTAAGCATACTCATAGAAGCAGTTTGGCCAACCTTACCAATGTTGTACCTTCCCTTCAATGTATATATATTGATTCAAAGAGAGTAAGCATACTCGTAGAAGCAGTTTTGCCAACATTACCAATGTTGTACCTTCCCTTCAATGTATATATTGATTCAAAGAGAGTAAGCATACTCGTAGAAGCAGTTTTGCCAACATTACCAATGTTGTACCTTCCCTTCAATGTATATATATTGATTCAAAGAGAGTAAGTGTACTCGTAGAAGCAGTTTGGCCAACATGACCAATGTTGTAACTTCCCTTCAATGTATATCTTGATTCAAAGAGAGTAAGCATACTCGTAGAAGCAGTTAGGCCAACATTACCAATGCTGTACCTTCCCTTCAATGTATATCTTGATTCAAAGAGAGTAAGCATACTCATAGAAGCAGTTTGGCCAACGTTACCAATGTTGTACCTTCCCTTCAATGTATATCTTGATTCAAAGAGAGTAAGCATACTCATAGAAGCAGTTTGGCCGACATTACCAATGTTGTACCTTCCCTTCAATGTATATCTTGATTCAGACCTGTAGTTTAAATGAAAACAGTAGCTACTGGCCTGGTGTTTTAACCTTAGCAAGATCTTTCGCAAAAGTAGTATGGCAGAGATATATTTTTTAAATTCATTTTTTTTAAAAATACACAGTTAAATGAACAATTAACCCGGATTTTATTAATATCTAATACCTAAATACATATAATACAATATGAAAATTACACTTTAAAAAAAATGTACATGTACATGTATACAGGCAGAAGTTTGAAATGGAAAAAATCAGATGGTTTTGCAAATTCTTGCCTTCATACGTCTGAAAATAAAAAATGAGAAATTTAAATATTCAACAGTTGACTTAATTTTGCCCTACAGCTCACTCATATAGTTTGCTCAATATTAATACTTCATGGAGTGCCATGGTCGAGCGGTTTAGTGCATCGGATTTGTGTTCTGATGTTCTGAGTCGTCAGAATGTGGGTTCGAATCCCAACTGCGACCGTGGTGCTTGTGTCCTTGAGCAAGAACACTTTACCGTAATTGCTTCTCTCCACCCAGGGGTAAATGGGTAACCTGTGAGGGCAGAGTTGGTTGTTGTTGTGTTTGATTAGCCCTATATGCGCTGTAATGGCAGCAATTGAGCTGTATACTCCCCAGGGAGCTGAGATGGTTTCAGGAATGATTTATGAGCCTGATGAGCAGGGTTAATAATGTAATGCGCCTTGAGCACCAGTTTGGTGGATACGTATGCTATAAGTCCACATTATTATTATTATTATTACACCGACGTGTGTATAGCACTGCATCCTCAGTGCTTTCCGAGTGTCTGTGGAAATTTTTTATTTATTTTTTTCCCCCACAGACACTTGGAAAGCACTGAGTATACAGTGCTATACACACGTCCGTGTAGGGCAAAATTAAGTCAACCGTTTATCACCCGACACAAGAATATTAAATAAAACTATAGAATATTCAAATAGGCATTCTTAATATACAGTTATATTTTACAACAGGAATACTCATTGGCGGATCAAAGGAGGGACAAAGTCCATGGGTCAAGTTTACTCCTTGGGTTTCTACAGCTGTCTTGCTCCCAGTCTTCCTGATTAGGATTATTACACAAAAGGCCGCCGTGTCATAGGCACCAGTCTATGTGGGACTCCTGTCAAAGTTGAGCCATGACACTCGACCTTGTTCCCAGTGGTGATCGACCCAAATTTGCTCACACCCTGGTGTAGACAAATCAGCATATCCAGCAATTGAGCTGTATACTCCCCCAGGGAGCCGAGATGGTTTCAGGAATGATTTATGAGCCTGATGAGCAGGGGTAATAATATAATGCACCTTGAGCACCAGTTTGGTGGATACCTGCGCTATATAAGTCCACACATTATTATTATTATTATTGTTATGTTTATAGGTACTTACGATATTGCGATACACTTGGTTAAATATGCAACTCTATAAATATATGCACTGTACACACATTTATATTATCTGTCAAATTTACTACAGTTTGTCAAAGGCCAATAAAATAAAGTCTCCAGTTTCTGGTTATCAGTCGGCTTCAAAATCGGTGCGGTGACGCGCTTCTTTTTTTCAGCCATCTTTTTTTGTTTGCCAACAGGGAAATACATGATACATTGTATACGCGGGGACCATATTTCCCATATACAAAGTATGGTGGCTAAGAGAGGCCTCACAAATCGGGCAAACGTTCATACCCCGATGTGAAAAAGTCATTTAAAGCACAGCACGGCAGAATTCCAATTGATCCAGCAATTTTGGCTGCAATTGGACATCGTTTCATAGCAAAAAAAAAGAAAGAAAATTAAAAATGCTGACGCGCGTGGAGACCAGAAACCAGAGATTTTTTTTGGGGGGCCTAATGTGTCTAATGTGGACACTTTCCATCAATCCCTTGGGTGTCCACTATACCCAGGTTTGACTTACAAGCAACACTCTTTGTTTCACAATTTCATTAGCTCAGACATGTTCAAACAGCTCACAATTTTCTTTAAGAAAGAACAAACAAAAAAATTCCTACTGTGAAAAGAAATCAAGGACACTGCACTCATCGATAAATGGTTTCGTCGACAAACTTCCAGTACTGAAAACATCTACATCTGACGACCAGCCGAATACATAGAGCCCTTGGCTAAGTTGTGTTGTGGTCCGATGCAGTGACCGTCTTGCGGTCCTTCAGCGAAGTTTGTGTCATGGCCGCTAGTTTTCGCCGGCCCCGTCGCATTCTCTTTCTGTGGACCATGGACGAGGCTCTTGTCACTCCGCTGCTCGTTTACGTAAGTTTTTCTAAAAATATAAAACAGAAGAATGACATATATCTTGAGCTTTAGATGCTGAATGCTTGACACGTCAAATGAATCACTCCTTTTTTCCCAAAATTTTAATGGAAATTCCTGGCAATTTTTATTTTTTATAAGCAGGAGGTCATAGGTTTGATTCCCGCCCCAAGTTGCTTCTGGAGGTTATCTCGGAAAGAATCGAGTATAGTGCTTCATATGTAGAGCATAGAATCTAAATCAAATTAGAGAGGAGGGCCAAAGTGTAATAAAATAAAAATAAAAATAAAAATAAATGTATCACATATTTCCCTGTTGGCAAAAAAAACCCCAAAACACATCACCGCACCGATTTTGAAGCCAAGCCTTTGAGAAACTTGGCCAGGGTCATCGGTCGGCTTCAAAATCGGTGCGGTGATGTGTTTTGGTTTTTTTTTTTTTTTTTTTATCAACAGGGAAATATGTGATACATTTATTTTTATTTTTATTTTTATTTTATTACATTTTACACTGGCAATCAGATTACATCAATTAAATATAAAACCAAACCCTAAAAAAGTACACAAAAATTCATGTTAAACAAAGCCAGAGAGTGGTAAGAGAGAACAGGTGACCAGCACCTCTACAAGGCCATCCTACCACAAGAAACCCACTAAACATTACATCCCTCGTTACACCCCCCCATCCCCTCGCCCCCATTACACCACTGGAGGGCCGCTGAAGCAAGTTTGGACGGAAAAGACAACATTAAGCAACAGATTAATTACATTGTATACGTGGTGACCAAATTTCCCATACACAAAGTATGATGGCTATTAAAAGAGGCTTCACAATTCGGGCAAACGTTCATACCCCTATGTGAAAAAGTCGTTTAACCAGTTCGCTTCGTATACACGCAATTTTATTTTGTACAGCAGATCGCAGAGCGTCTAAACACGCATTCCGATTTTTGTGTGTGTCACCGGGAGACTTGTATACACGCAATCGTTTCTCGGAGTCCATGGGGTCACGGTTCGGTGGCCCCGGACAAAATGCACTGCAAATACTGAACGAGTTCACTCTTTTTGTTGATTTTTGCCTAATCCCTTTATCCAAGACCTGTTCCTTTGACGTACCAGCCAAGCATTTGTAAAGACGGATTTATATCCATTGTTTACGAGGCATTCGATCTCTCTCCAGGTATGCCGTCTTTTCGACCGGGCACTGGTCGCTAATAGGCCGTTGCATCGGAGCTTGCCAACGGTCTAATTGTGCTGAACAAACACAACCGTAATTAAAAAACTAGCCATTTAATTCTCGAAATGTCAATGAGTAAAGGTGTTTATTTGGTTGTCCGAACTTAGTTTCATTGACAAAAAAAATTATTAATGGCTAGAAATTTTTTCAGATTTTTCACTGAAAATAAACCCGCACGGGGGACCGGAAAAAAATAAATATTCCCGACGTCAACTGGTTAAAACACAGCACGGCAGAATTCCAATCGATCCCGCAAGTTTGGCTGCAATTGGACATCGTTTCATAGCACGACAAAAAAAGAAAATTAAAAATACTGACGCGTGGGTCTGAGGCAATGTGTGCAGACACCAGAAACCGAAAACTTCAAATAGCTCTTATTGTTAACGCAGACTTGACTGACACCTCAGCTGTATTTTGTTCACAACTGCAGCCATTATAATGAGCTCTACTCGGCTGGGCTAGGCCCTCCAGAAGCCCAGGTTATGTTGATTGGCAAGTAGTGGACTTACAACAGAATCTCGGCATTTGGGCCTGTGACGAGTGACCTGTCTGGTCCGTGGGCTTCAGTGGAGTAAGCCGAATTAAAATCAGCCTTTGGTGATCTGTCAGCATCTGTGAGAACTAAAAAGTTCCTAAATTTGTTAATAAGTTTACCATTATAATTTGAATGCAAATCTGAATTTTCACTTTATTTGTTGGTCGTTTAAAGGGACAATATCGTCACGATCAACAGGGCATGGAATCGGAGTGCTAAGGTCAGTGACTGAAAATAATACCCCACATGATAAGGTCATATTACCGTTGCTGCTGCATAAATGAGCCAGTAATTTTCAGTCACTGTGTTCATCTGAAACTAGGACACCGATTCCATGCCCTGTTGAAAGTCTGCTCTGATCATGACAATATTGTCCCTTTAACCCTAACCTTCCCAAATCCTGCAAAATCCTCTTTACTAAAGTGAAGGATTTTGAAGGATTGAGGTTACATCCTACATGCTCTTTGCTAAAGTGAAGGATTTTGGAGGATTGAGGTTATTAGACATACTTGCCTTTCCATGTACATCCATGTTTGTTGTAGTGATTGTAAGGTCAGTGCTTGGGTCAGTGGACACTATATATTACTCCATGCATGCAGGGAGGGTCCCTGGCCATGTATCACAGATTAGAAACACATGTGTGCATACATGTCATGTGCTTGCTTTACTACTGAAGGATTTTGGAGGATTCAGGTTATGTGTAAGCAAATGGGCCTAGGGAGTTAGGGTTAATGTATATCTTGATTCAAAGAGAGTTAACAAACTCTTGTTGTACATATACCTTCCCTTTAAAGATTTGCTGAAATGGATAGATTGATAGATTGGGTGTTGAAACAACCTCCTTTGAGTTTTGTTTCTCAAAAAAATATATTTCAAATTAAAGAAAATTGTTACTTTTTGTCGCTGTTTTTCAACCCCCTGAAAAAAAACCCCAGTGATTGTGTACACCCCATTCACTGATTAATAACGACCACAAGATGACGTCATATGAAGGTTCTATTTCTCTGTCACTATCAACAGGGCATGGAATCGGAGGGCCAGTTTTAGATTAACTTAGTGACCGAAAATAATATCCCACGTGATCACGTCATATTAGCGTTGCTGCTGCATAAATGAGCCAGTAATTTTCAGTCACTGTGTTCATCTTAAACTAGAACACCGATTCCATGCCCTGAAAGTCTGCTCTGATAGTGACGATGCTGTCCCTTTTAGGAGGTTATCAATAACAACATTAAACTGTTACAGTACTTTGGTGTGGAGGAAGGAGACATCAAAACCAACAACATGAATATAATGAAATTTGACCCACCCTTCTTTCTCACAGGTGGTGCAGCCACGTGGGCCTGGTGTCGGTGCTGTGCAGGTGACGGGCGACTGGTTGCTGCTGCTGCTACGGTGTCAGTGGATGCAGGGGTGACACCGGATTCAGGGATGACAATGGTGACACTGGTTGAGGAAACGGACGTGGTTGTTGAGGGTAATGGTTGGGAAACGGGTTCAGAAGTGCTGATTTGACCAAAACAACGTCGATGACGAGATGGGGGAAGATTGGAAGAGGATGGGGGAAGATTGAAGAGGGTGGGGGTAGATTGGAAGAGGATGGGGGAAGATTGGAAGAGGATGGGGGGATTGGAAGAGGATGGGGGAGGGAGGGGTGAAGACAGGTTTAAAGAAAGAGGGAGGGGGATGCCAGAATGAGACGGATGCCAGAATGAGATTGGAAGAAAGGGGGCGGGGGATGTCAGAACGAGATGAGATGAGATTGGAAGATTGGAAGAGGATGAGGAAGGGGTGAAGAGAGGTTTAAAGAAAGGGGGCAGGGGATGTCAGAATGAGATGAGATTGGAAGATTGGAAGAGGCAGGGGGTGAAGAGAGGTTTAAAGGGAGGGGGTGTCAGAACAAGATGAGATTGGAAGATTGGAAGAGGACGAGGAAGGGGGTGAAAAGAGGTTTAAAGAAAGGGGGAGGGGGTGTCAGAACGAGATGAGATGAGATTAGATTGTAAGATTGTAAGATTGGAAGAGGACGAGGAAGAGGTGAAGAGAGGTTTAAAGAAAGGGAGCGGGGGATGTCAGAATGAGGTGAGATTGGAAGATTGGAAGATTGGAAGAGGAAGGGGGTGAAGAGAGGTTTAAAGAAAGGGGGAGGGGGTGTCAAAACAAGATGAGATTGGAAGATTGGAAGAGGACGAGGAAGGGGTGAAGAGAGGTTTAACGAAAGGGGAGAGGGGTGTCAGAACGAGATGAGATTGGAAGTTTGGAAGAGGACGAGGAAGGGGTAGAGAGGTTTAAAGAAAGAGGCGGGGGATGTCAGAATGAGATGAGATTGGAAGATGATGAAGAAGGGGTGAAGAGAGGTTTAAAGAAAGGGGGACGGGGAGTGTCAGAACGAGATGAGATTGGAAGATTGGAAGAGGACGAGGAAGGGGTGCAGAGAAGAAAGCGACAGGGGATGTCAGAATGAGGTGCAAAAAAATGACACAAAACATTGTCAAAAGCATTCGACAAACATGTTAACAAGAATGAGAATAGGCGTAAGATTTGCGATAGCACCATGTCACAATCTCTTTCGTCTTAGTGGTTCTGAGAATGAACCGGCGGCGAGATAACTCGACGAAGGATGAGAATAGTCTCGGAGACAAACAACACGCTTATATACAGAGCAGCATGCCTAACACATGAAGACACAATGCACGAACATCAAGAGTGTATTGTCAAGCATTACAAGTCATGCAGCACACGCACACGTTTGAGACACGATTTTCATTTTGTCTGGCTGTCTCCTGAAGGCCCCCCCTCCCCACCCCAAAAAAAAAGATGTCCAAGATGTCTGTGTGATATGCAATGCGCCTTAAGATAATCACTTTAAACAGTCGGGTGTGGCTATCACATTCTCACAGATGTCCTGAGTCAAGACTAGAGGAAAAGGGATGCACAATTTTTTTTATACAAACATTCAAGGAAAGTTTTGAAAATCGAGTGTTGGTGCTGGGTTAACATACAGTGATATAGGTAGAGTTAAATTTTTCAGTTACCAATCTTACAGTATAGTGTTTTTTAAGGTAAAGGATTCGTTATTAAAAAAAAAGCAAATGGTCATATTGAGTGCGTTCGAGTAGCTTCCCCGAGGTAACCCGAGTACGCCACGTGGGTGAGCCCCAAGTACAACCTAATCGAACGAGCATCCCGTTGGACATTCGCCCTCTTGTGGTCGTTAAAGCGATGTGAAGAATGTCAAAGGTCACGCGGACACTGTAAACAAAATATTTACAACGAAGCGATCGCAGCATAATTCTTTCCGGGGTAACAAAGGAAACAACACATCTTCTAGGACAAGAACAGTCTCTACTCACAGATTCATTGTTTTTAAGGGTTGAAAATGTATGTCAAAAACTTCACGAAATTGCCGCACTGAAAACAAAAATGGCGGCCATTCAGAATATTCTCAAAGTGACGTCACTTACCCGGGTCTGCCTCAAGTGACCTGCTTCACGAGCAGGTTACTTGAGGCTGTCCCAGGTGAGCCCCTGCAATGACATCAGACCTACATGAACGCACCGGAGTCAAACCCGGGTCAACCCGGGGAAGCTACTCCAACGCACCCAAAGTAATATGAAACTAACATGGTTTTTTACCCTAACCACCCCAAATCCTGCAAAATCCTCCAAGGGGCACTTTTTTGGGAAAAATTCAGCACTGTTGGAAACTGGTACTTTCACCTCTTCAAATGGGGCAAACTTACTACCTGGCGAGAAGTACAGGCCATAAGTGCTGAATAATGGAAGATCAACATGCATGGTGCATTTTTGAAGATAAGGGCATGTTTCCAAAAGTGCACTGATGGACTTTGGCGGATTCAGGAAGGTTCCTAGCCAGAATACCTAGGGGGATAGGGTTAAGGAAGGTTCCTAGCCAGAATACCTAGGGGGTTATTAAAGATGTGACTTTGCAAGGGTGATTTTTAAACGTAAGAGGAACCATTTGTTTTCTTTCAGTGGATCTTATGTTTTTCTGAATTTGAGACAAAAAGATTCTGAGAAAATGATGTTTTTTACAATGTTTTACTCCGAGTTTTGATAATAAAACATATGTTGTTCAGTTTCCTTTATGACATAAACCTCTCTGAAAATGGGAAAAGATTATTATATTAATATTTTTAATATTTGCGTAGAACTCTTTGAAATTTTTGTACTGATTTTGAAATTTAATTTGTAAGTCTTACCTTTTTTTGGGTTGGGGGGCGACAGGTGATGGGGAAACGGTGCTGGTCTTAGCTGCAGGTAAAAAAAAAAATCCTTCAGTTTTAGTTTTTAAGTTTATTTTATTACTACTAAGTATTTTATTACTTAATTAAAAAAATTAAAAAAAAAATAAAAAAAATCATGGAGCTATGGCCGAATTACAACTACAAGGGTCTAAGCAAGTTTATTGTTTGTTATGCGCTTTCGATCATTTTAAAATGGAAACAGCGCAATAGAAATTTTTAATTTATGATTATTATTATTATTATCTGCTCAGCAAAATTTAGCTGGCAACCAGCCAGAAGCAATATACACTACGTGGCAATTTGGCTGGTAACCTATTTTTGCTAAGTACACATTATCTGTTGCTCAGCAAATTTGGCTGGTAGTCTGTTTTAGATTGCTCAGGAAAAATATTAGCTGACGAGACAAATTTGCTTTGCGAGTTTCTTTGGTTACCAACCAAAGTTTCATACGTAATGTATGCATTTTGGTTGGTAGTCTGTTTTAAATTGCTTAGTATAGAAGAATTGCTGAGCAAAATTGGCCCACTGGTCTTACCAGGTGCATCGGCCGTCTTGGCGGTTTCCTTTTTCCCCGGCGGCTCGAGGGTCATGCGAAGTACCCGGCCAGCTTTGGACTGATTGTACTGCACTGACTCCAAGGCCATTTCGATCAGAGTACTGGTGGCCGAGGGAAACATCTTCTGCAAATGGTCCATCACTGAGAGGGTGCGAGGAAAAAAAAATAGAACAAATTTTGTTATTAACCCATATCCGCCTAACCATGTAAACACACAAAAGACTGTATGTGCCTAAGCCCCCGCACAGAGATACATTGTTTTTGCACACAATCAGAAAGATTCCTTATTTAGAGAATATTACAATCACTGACACAGACACATTATATACTGATGGAAAGAGGAGAACATGCACTTTATTATGATGTCAGACTTGTCTAATTTCATATCTATAATCATGAAATACAGTCATCAGAAAAATGTAGTAAATTGGAATTGGACAAAACACGGTACGGAAATCACGTAGGTCGGCGTGTGTAGCGTTTTACATATCTACGGGTTATCACGTAGATCGGCAGATATGGGTTAAAGGGACAGTATCATCACAATCAACAGGGCATGGAATCGGAGTGCAACCTTTAGATAAACTCAGTGACTGAAAAAAGACTAGGTTGCTATTAAGGTCATATTGTCACATCAGTGCAACAAGGTCATATCATAGTTACAACCTTGTTGCAGACATGGATTTCGAATTGTAGTACCCGAGTACATTTTTCTGTACTCATACTCACGAAAAAGTACTCAACTACAACTATTAGAGCTGAATACTCATTCTCGTACTTGAGTATAATTTTCTGTACTCATAATCATGAAAAAGTACTCGACTACAACTCATGGAATACTCATACTCGTACTCGATTAACATTTTTCTGTAGTCACACTCGTACTCATGAAAAAGTACTCAACTGCAACTCTGGAGTTGGAGTTGGAGTAGGTGCAATTGCACTCGCACTCATACTCGGATACATTTTTCTGCACTCGTACTCATAATACAGTACTCAACTACAAGTCTGGACTTACTCTTCTTCTTGGCTTGGGCGTTGGGTTGACTGGTTGTGGTTGAAGCCGACGATTGACTGGATGTAGATGCCTTGGGTGTCTGTTGAATGAAATAAGGACAGGGCAGGATAAAAATACGATAAATAGGATTCCCAAAGTTGCCAGGATTCCCAAAGTTGCCATGAAGTGGACACCCGAAGGAAAAAGTAAAGTTGGTCGGCCACGCACAACATGGAGATGAACTGTAACCAGCGAACTTAAAGAAATGGACTTGACCTGGGCGAGTGCCGAACAAGCAGCTAAAGACCGAAAAAAGTGGAGAGATCCTTGATAGGATAAAGACTGGGGACCAGGCTAAGACAGCCCGACAGACAGACTCATTACGGTTACCTCTTATTACGGCATACCTCTTATCAGTGTTGGAGCGAAGGCCGGGACCCTCAAGGCCAAGGCCACGATTATTATTATTATAAAACAAGTCACATCTTTACAAATCTATGGTAAACATGCAACAACAAAGAAACTAAAAGAAAGTAAAATTTTACTTTCTCAAATTTTGACAAAGTAAAATTTTCAAATTTGTTGTTACCCATATACCAGCAATTTGTAAAGATGTGACTTGTTTTATAATAATAATAATAATCGTGGTCTTGGCCGTGGTCTTGGCCTTGGCCTTGGCCTTGAGGGTCCCGGCCTTCGCTCCAACACTGCCTCTTATTATACAGGCCGGAGCTTTTGTTGAGGATTGAGGATAGATGTCTTTGTTGAAGACAGGGGACCAGTCTATAAGAACACCTGCTGTTTCTGGTGGATACACTGAACATTGCTGGAACAGCAAAGTTCACTTACCGGTTGACTTTTGGCCACTGCTTTGGGCACGGGGGCAGCAGGTGTTTGTTTCTGAGGAGACATACTGCACAGCAGAGACGTGGCTTTCCCCACGTCCCAAGAGGTTGTCTCAAGGACCATCTCAACGATGTTCTTCTCAATCCCAGGGAAGGCATCGTTCAAGTTATCGGTCACTGCCAAGGAAAGAGAGGGAGGGATGTCAAGATGTGAGGCATTGCATGGTTGAAGACACTCGTAAAGCTTTTTTTTATTTTTAGATTGTATAAGGGAGAAGGGCTAAAGTCTTGGTACAGCCAAGCCTTTGAGAAGTCCAGCCAGGCCCAGGCTACCTGGCCTCCTAATCTGTCTTTTGTGAGTCCTAATCCTGTAACAATACAGTACCTGCCAATCAACATAACCTGGGCTTCTGGAGGGCCTAGCCCAACCAAGTAGAGCTCATTATAATGGCTCATTAAAGTAGAGCTCGTTATAAAAGACAGCTGAGGTGTCAGTCAAGTGCGTGTTAACACTAAGAGCTATTTGAGATCTATTCATCGGTAAAGGGTCTTTTGCGCTAACAGCGTTCAGGGCTTGTCCTACCCCTGGGGCTAGGGCAATCAACAAGGAGATAGGTATCTCGGCAGCAGGCAATACCGACTAGGACCTCTGCATGACTTACTTATATCTGCTATCTGTAATATCTGTAAGTACCAGGGACTGTTTAGCAGAGCTTGCCCCTTGCTAACAGTGTACAGGACTTGTCCTACCCCCGGGCCTAGGGCAATCAACAAGGAGATAGGCATCTCGGCAGCAGGCATAACCGACTAGAACCTCTGCATGACTGATAGAACCTCATACTGACTAGAACCTCTGCATATCTGTAAGTACCAGGGACTGTGAAGCAGAGCTGACCCCTCGCTAACAGTGTACAGGACTTGTCCTACCACTGGGCCTAGGGCAATCAACAAGGAGATAGGCATCTCGGCAGCAGGCATAACTGACTAGAACCTCTGCATGACTGATAGAACCTCATACCGACTAGAACCTCTGCATATCTGTGTTCAGGACTTGTCCTACCCCTGGGCCTAGGACAAATGAAAATGAGATAGGTACCTCGGCAGCAGGCATTACGGACTAATACGTAAGTAACCATGGAGATGCCCATATTGTGGCATCAGTGCAACAAGATCGTATCCTAGTTACGACCTTGTTGCAGAGATTTATTTTGCTCAGTGCAACAAGGTTGTATATTTTTTTTCCAGGATGAACACGCAAAACCTATGGAAGATACGACGTTGGTGTACTCAATGTATGCACATTTCTGCACTATTGCATATACGACCTTGTTGCATTTTTTAGATAATAATAATAATAATAATGTGGACTTATATAGCGCACGTATCCACCAAACTGGTGCTCAAGGCACATTTTATTATTACCCCTGCTCATCAGGCGCATAAATCATTCTTGAAACCATCTCAGCTCCCTGGGGAGTATACAGCTCAATTGCTGCCATTACAGCGCATATAGGGCTAATCAAACACAACAACCAACTCTGCCCTCACAGGTACCCATTTACCCCTGGGTGGAGAGAAGCAATTATGGTAAAGTGTCTTGCTCAAGGACACAACAACCATGGTCGCGGTTGGGATTCGAACCCACATTCTGACGACTCAGCCATCAGAACACAAATCCGATGCACTAAACTGCTCGACCATGGCACTCCATGATACAGGACGACATACTCACTTTTTCTTTTCTCCTCTGCTGTGTATTCCCTCGTTTCTGGAGTCTCTTCCCCAAATGAAGTCTGGACAAACAAAAAAACAAAAACAAAAACAGAAATAATAATTAATTGAGACATCAGAGAGTTACAACATGGGGTGTATACTATGGCAATCATGACCAGCAAGGCGCCATGGCTTTTGGTCAATGATTGAATGTTCTCACTCGGTTGTGTGGTTGGGTTGTGCTGCAATCACGTGACTGTTCTGCCAAAATCGAACTAAGTTTTTACCTGGTTACGCTCGGTTTCAAGGTAGTGATTGTTAAAAATCAAGATAGTTTTGTTTGCTTGACTGAATGATTGTTCGTACAAGCTAACCATACAGTCACTGTTAAGGTTTCCTGTGAAAATTGGAACGTCTGCCGTTTTGTTCTTTACATCTGTGATTCTCATCCCTACGCCAGACCATTACCTCTAGAACTCAAGATAGTTTTACAAGCTAATGATGCAGTCATTGTTAAGGTTTCCTATGAAAATTGGAACTGCCATCTAGTTATTTACAGATCTGCGATTCTCATCCCTACTCCAGACGTTACCTCTACAATGCCCTGCTGCATCGTCGTTCTGGTCCTAGCGGCCGACTGCACCCGACGCCTCTCCTGCTCCTTGTGGATCCGTTGCTGGTTCTCGTGCTTCTTCCTCTCTGCTTCCTCGGCTTCCCTCGCTCGGACCAGCTCTGCCTCCCGCTGGCGAGCTTTCAGCTGACAACCCTGGCATTCCTGATTGGCTACGGGCACCTGCATAGTATAAAGGATCAACCCCCGGTTTGTTTCTTACCAATCTGCCAATATGGGAATTCATAAACACAAACAGTTGACCACGGGAAGCGCGTAGCTTTAATAATTGTCAGAATACAATGAGGACCAGTAAAAGTTAGCCTCGACTGTCGGGATAAATTGCCACACATTGGGGCTCAAAAAAGGATGATTTTCAGGGGTGTGAATGGGCAGTTTTGAAAAAAATTCACGTAAATTTTGCTAGGGGTATTGGAGCCGCTGCTGTGAACAGCGCTGGGGTGAAATCTATAGTTCTGAGCGTTTCCTTTATTGCTTAAATCTTTAAAATCTGGAGGATCACAACATTGCGATTTGTAAAAATCTAAAAATCCGGAAAAATCCGGACAAATCACAACCCTTGGATTTAATAAACCTGTGGTTTTATTTTTGAAAACCAAATTTGGCGGTATTTCGTTAAAGTAAAAATCCCTCGGTGTGGTATCGGTTTAAAACAAAAAAAATGTGAATCCTCGGTATTATCGAAAAAATGCCCCAGCCTAGTCCAGTGTTCCAAAGTACGTGCTAGTCTCGGGTCATGAAGATCAAGTCTAAATCCGTGTCACATGTCACGAAGGTCGAGTTCAAGTCAAGTGTCATTTGAAAATATTACTGCAGCAAGAATATTACCAAATATTGGATTTAGCCATCCAAAAATACAATTTTCACCTTGGCGATTCTGCAACCATTATGATTTTATCATATGATTCTGATCTTATGTGTATGGTAAATTTTGTATTATAAGTAACACTTAATATTTTTCAAGTCAAACGGGCCGGGTCATTTTATCAAATACAATGTCAAACTCTATTTCAAGTAATAACACATTCAAATGGCAATGCAGCACAATTAATATTCAAACTTTAAATTGTGAGCTAAAATTGGAGAAATGCCTAGAACAAGTCAAAGAAGCCGGAATTGATATCGTTGCCATTCAAGAAACCAGGATAACAACACCATCAGGCCTGGACTCAAGATCACTTGGAGGCTACGATGTATATTTTGCAGGCTTCAAACGAAAACCATCCAGCAAAGAACACCCATGCGGAGTGGCCATTGCAGTCTCTAATACCAACAAGAATATCACGGTTAACACTGTTAACAGTGATACATGGACATTTCAGTTTATGGCATAAAAATTCGAGTCATTTCAGGGTACGGTCCAACTGAGACTTAAGTTGGACTCCTGAGTCATAAACTCAGAGTTCGAGTCCAACGGGTTGAGTCATTATACACGATGATACCAAATCTGAGTAACTTAAAATGTGACTCAAGTTGAACTCGAGTCTGAGTCACAAACCTCCGAGTTTGAGTCCAAGTCTAAAGGGTCGAGTCATCATACATGATGACGACACAAATCCCAGTCTGACACTAAAAAATGTGACTCAAGTTGAACTCGAGTCTGAGTCACAAAAATCTGAGTTCAAGGGTCAAGTTATCATACATGATGACGACACAAATCCCAGTCTGACACTAAAAAATGTGACTCAAGTTGGACTTGAGTCCGAATAACAAACCTCCAACTTCGAGTTTGAGTCCATAAGGTCGAGTTATCATAGACGGTGACTCAAATCTCATGAGACTCAAATCTCATGAGACTGAGTCATGAGTTTGTCTGGTTCTTACCTCTTTAATCTTACAGGTTTTACACTTGGGTTTTGCAAGCGTCTGCATTGGTACATATTGTCCCTGATGATGGAAGAAAAAAAAAGAAAAAAAAATAATAATTTTTGTAATGTATAAAACACAAATTCACTGAAGTGAGACTTCAACAAACTCCAGATTAACAATAATACCGGTTATTAACCAAATCAGAAAGAATGTCGAAACGCAACCGCCATTTGTGCACAATGTGACTATTAAGCATGTGTTTTCAGCAGGCGACAAAATGGCCAACATCTCACTGGATGTGCATACATTCATTGCTCAAAATCTACCAAAATATCGTTTCCAATTCTCACTCGACTTGACATGAGCATTAGGCCAAACAAAAAAAAAGTCCGGTTTCTGCGCGCATCGCTTCAGACCCGTGTGTCACCATTTTTTTTGGCTATGAAACGATTGAAGCCAAAATTGCTGGATCGATTGGAATCTGCCGTGCTGTGTTTTTAATAAACGTCTTTTTCACATACAACTGTAGGGGTATGAACGTTTGCCTGATTTGTGTAGCCTCCCTTAATAGCCACCATACTTTGTGTATGGGAAATTTGGTCTGGTTCCAATAACTGCATATACATGTATCACGTTGGCAAACAAATAAAAATAAATATTATCCAAAAAAAAAATGCGTGTCACTGCACCAATTTTGAAGGCAACATATGACCAGAAACCGGAGACATTTTGTTTTTTGGCCTTAGTTAATAGAGCTGCAGTGCAAAAGAAAATAGCCATTTATAAATTGATCAGGACTCACAAAAGATAGATTAGGAGGGCAGGTAGTCTGGGCCTGGCCGGGCTTCTCAAAGGCTTGGCTGTACCATGACTTTGGCCCTCCTCCTTTGGAGAGTCACAGGCAAGGCCTGGGCCTGGCAGGGCTTCTCAAAGGCTTGGCTGTACCATGACTTTGGCCCTCCTCCCTTGGAGAGTCACAGGCAAAGCCTGGGCCTGACCGGGCTTCTCAAAGGCTTGGCTGTACCATGACTTTGGCCCTCCTCCCTTGGAGAGTCACAGGCAAAGCCTGGGCCTGGCCGGGCTTCTCAAAGGCTTGGCTGTACCATGACTTTGGCCCTCCTCCCTTAGAGAGTCACAGGCAAAGCCTGGGCCTGGCAGGGCTTCTCAAAGGCTTGGCTGTACCATGACTTTGGACTTCCTCCCTTGGAGAGTCACAGGCAAAGCCTGGGCCTGGCCGGGCTTCTCAAAGGCTTGGCTGTACCATGACTTTGGCCCTCCTCCCTTGGAGAGTCACAGGCAAAGCCTGGGCCTGGCCGGGCTTCTCAAAGGCTTGGCTGTACCATAACTTTGGACTTCCTCCCTAAATTAATTTAGATTCTATGCCCTACGCTAACATATGTACAAAGCATTGTATACTCGGTGCTTTCCGAGAGAGCCTCCAGAGGCGGCTTGGGCGGGAATCAAACCTATGACCTCCTGATTATTAAAAAAAAAAAAAAAAATTGCCAGGAATTTTCATTATTATTATTATTATCATCTTACCGTAGACATTCTAGGCGACCCCTGAGGCATTCTAGGGGACCCCTGCGCAATCCGTGGGGCACCGTGAGGCATTCTTGGTGAGTGCTGTTGAATCCCGTACGGCATTCTTGGGGCATTATGGGGCATTCTTGGAGAACGCTGAGGTGCGGGCGCAAACCCTCCTCGTTGTTGGGATTCGTAGAATTCCTTACGCGGATCGTTCCATTGAGTTGATCGCGAGGAATGATGAACAAAGAAACTATAGAAGTTTAAAGAACACAATAATAAGCTTGATTTTAAAGAAGCTATACACTTTTGGTAATCTTAAAATTAAAAAAAAAAAAAGTAAAAAATTAAATAAATAATCAGTTTTACATGAAACTCACCCACATTGACTTTAGGGTAGAATGTCGTATCCGACCACCACTTTTTCTCATTCAACATAACCAATAATGTAATCTTACCTACCCAGTAAGGTGGAGAACATATGGATGATGATGGACATATACTTCAAATTATTCCAGATGTTTATTTCATGAAAAATCAGGCATTTTTGTATACGATGACTTCCTCAGTCATGTCAGTAAAATCTTGATCTTGTCAACTCCCCCGTTAGTGGCCAACTATAATAGGATCCTATTTTCTGAAGGGGAGGATTTTTTTAGAAGGGAAATAAAGTCCGGAAACCATCATAAAAGTGGATTTTAAAGATAGTTTTCGCTTCCTGTACTCCCAAAAATTGATAGAATCATTTTTGGTGGTGGTTAGTGGTTGCAAAAAAATTCCAAAAAACCCTTAAAAAGTGGCGGTCGCATACGACATTCTTTCTTTATTTTTTCCCAAACCGTAAGGTCAATACGCATGAGCACAGCAATGGGCCCTTCCCATGAAATATGCTAATTACATACACGCATGTCATTGTGCTCAAGCCACCACTGGTTGGCAAACTCAAAAGCGGGATCGTCACGCAACGCCTAGCGTGCGTTATAGCTTGTGACACTTAGCCATTGGTCTCCATTATATTGACTGAATTTAGCGTGCGCTAGGCGCTATAGCGCGTGCATGGCATTGCGCGACGATCCCGCATTCGAGTTTGCCAACCAGTGGTGTTTGAGCGCATGTGCGAATGCAATTAGCATATTTCATGGGAAGGGTCTATTCCGATTATGCTTATTTCTGATAAGTGTGCTGGAAATTACGGAAAGAATGTCGTATCCGGCCGCCACTTTTTAAGGGCTTTTTTGGATTTTTTTTGCAACCACTAACCAGTTAACAAAATCATTCTATCGATTTTTGGTGGTACAGAAAGCGAAAACTATCTTTAAAATCCACTTTTATGATGGTTTTCGGACTTGATTTCCCTTCTAAAAAAATCCTCCCCTTCAGAAAATAGAAGGATCCTATTATAGTTGCCACTACGCATGTACAATGACTGTGTTGGTCACTAATTGTGGAGTTTACAAGATCAGACTGACATGACTGAGGAAGTCATCGTATACCAAAAATGCCTGATTTTT
Organism: Zoroaster sp. YZ-2022; assembly: GCA_029582265.1. Classification (NCBI taxonomy): domain Eukaryota; kingdom Metazoa; phylum Echinodermata; class Asteroidea; order Forcipulatida; family Zoroasteridae; genus Zoroaster; species Zoroaster sp. YZ-2022. The sequence continues at coordinate 53,765,249 of CM055817.1, forward strand.
CATGAAATAAATATCCTGGAATAATTTGAAGTATATGTCCATCATCATCCATATGTTCTCCACCTTACCAGGTAGGTAAGACTACATTATTGGTTATATTTAATGAAAAATAGTGGCGGCCAGATACGACATTCTACCCGAAATTACAAAGAAACTTTAACCTACATGTAATAATATTTTTAAAATATTTAAAGTGTGGATCGGAGGTTTCCACCCTAAAGTTAGTACTAACGACTAACGTAAGTACTACCACATTAGAAACATCAACAGCATCCGCCGAATCCTGACTGATGAGTCAGCTGCCATCCTTATCCATGCTCTTGTGACATCTAGGTTGGATAATGGCAACTCACTTTTGTTTGGAATCACCAACACACTCATGTGCAAACTTCAACGTGTACAAAACACTGCGGCTCGTGTCTTATCCCGAACACGGAAATTTGATCACATTACTCCAGTCCTGAGAAATCTTCACTGGCTTCCAGTCAAACAGAGGGTTGCCTTCAAAATAATGCTAATTACATGGAAAGCCCTCAATGACAGTGCACCAACATATCTGCAGGATCTCCTCACCCAGTATTCCCCTCATCGCCACCTAAGGTCATCTGACAAACATCTTCTTGTGATACCAAGAACCAGAACATTGTATGGAGACCAAGCCTTCTCAGTCTCGGCCCCCACTCTATGGAACTCTTTGCCTCAGGAAATTCGTAGCTGTCAATCTTTACAAACCTTCAAATGCCTTCTTAAAACATTCATGTTTAACTCAACTTATAATTAGAATGCTGGTTTTGTTTTGTTTTGTTTCAAGTGACTTGTAAATTAATTATTATTGTACAGTAACTTTTCTTCAAGCGCCTCGGAATATGTCTACATAGATAGATGGCGCTTTACAAATGCTTGTATTATTATTATTATTATCTTCCAAAATATCATTTCCTCTCAAGTAGTGTGTCCTCTATCATCGACATCGTTTAAAGAAAAGTGTGTGATAGGCCTAGCCCTAGGCCCTATTTATCATATTAGGCCAAGAGAATAATAATAATAATAATATGTGGACTTATATAGCGCACGTATCCACCAACTAAGTGGTGCTCAAGGCGCATTCTTTTTTACGTGCATTACACAACACATACGGCTTTACGTCCCATCCGAAGGACGAAGCAATTATGGTTAAGTACCTTGCTCAAGGACACAAGTGTCACGACCGGGGCTCGAACCCACACCCTGCTGCTGGCAACACCAGAACTTGAGTTCGGTGCGCTAGACCGCTCGGCCACGACACTCCAGAATGAAAGTCATAGATTTGCGTCCGGGAAATTTCGAAAACACATGAGGCTTTTTTTCATTATTCATTATTTCCATTGATCATTAATAACAGCGCAATCACAAGATGTTTCTTCTAATTTGACGTATTCTTAATCACTTTATGTACATGCTTTCTACCTGTGAGAGAGAGAGGGAAGGGTGAAGGGTAAAAGAGGAGTAACAAGGAGAATTTTGGTCATTAAGACGTGCATCATTATACGTGCGGGACGCACACACAGTCATAAGATACAAAGGCTCAATCAGCGAACGTGTTGTGCATGTGAAGGCGGTACAGTTGCAGGTGCGGATCGGACGGAGTTTACCATACAGTTTTAGCATGATGCGACCTTTTTTGTGAACGACGTACGCGGGACTAAGATTGTATTTAAGAGAACATGTGCTAATGATTATACATGTACTAATGCACATACTGCCTACTGGTGGAAATTTGGTAAAAACTTCATTTTAGTGATGTGGATGATTTGGAACTAAATTTGTTTGGTGGAAATACCTTTTTTGAGCAAATAATGAAAAATTTAGGCGGTAGCTTTCGGGACATGCGGGCGGTGGACGCAAATCTATGACTTTCATTCTCATGGCCTGTTGATAGAAAAGTGGCGGTTGTATTCTTTCCATAGTTTGCTTATTAAAAAAATTAAGATGACCCCCACTTTCAGAAAAACCCTAAACCTGAACAAACAAACAAACAAACAAACAAAACCAGTCACAACCGAGTACTCAAACGAGAGAGTTAGAAACGGTCGACTTGACCAATGAATGATTGATTAACGTTATAAATCGCCCCTTCCTACAAACATGATTAATATGCCAGAACTCAAGCTGGCGCCTACCGTCAAAAAGCATTAACCAATGTTAATCCCCAGTTATCACTATCAGGGCAAAAGTATACTTACTACTTCTTTGAATTCTGGTCATATTTTGCTTCCCAGCCTGGAGGAAGGGGCATATTTGCCCACCAATCTCCGCCTAGTTGTTGAGCCGCCATGGTGGATTTTTTTATTTATTTACTACAGATTATATATTAATATAGAGTAATTACATCTAATCCCCGCCTCTAGTTTGCGTTGAAGAACTATTGCGGAAACCAGACTATTTATCACCGCGCTCATTTTTTCCACTAAACTTGTGCAAGTCGTTTTTTGTATGTTTCGAATGTTACTGTCGGTTGATTGGTTAACATAGGGTGTGGCGAGCATGTCATAAAACATTAAGTAGAATCTTGATCCAAAACTAAGAGACATCCAAAAATGTAAAGAAATCCACAACATCACCCACCTCCAGCCCATGGACGGCAATTATTTTATTGTTATAGGATTGGTTTGGGAGGGGGGAGGGGGAGGGACAGTTTAAAGAGAAGAGGTGTGGTATATACGGCATACTTGTAATGAGCGTGATTTTGATCCAAAACCCTCTCTTATTGAGCGATTTTTAGGAAAGGGAGTAAGAAATTCTAGAGCCATCAAAGTGTAAACAGCAAATCCAGAACATCACTGCTCCGTTGGGGGCAATTTCTTGTTAAGATTGGGGGAAACGGTAGGGTTAGGACTCATTGCAAAGGAACCGGGTATATAATAAATAAATAAATAAATAAATAAATAAATAAATAAATAAATAAATAAATAAATAAATAAATAAATAAATAAATAAATAAATAAATAAATAAATAAATAAATAAATAAATAAATAAATAAATAAATAAATAAATAAATAAATAAATAAATAAATAAAATAAATAAATTCAGCCTATTATTATAGGTTATAATGGAGGTACATAGAGCCTATGTAATAGAAAATAAAAAGGACTGTGACAAATGTAGCATAATTATATAATATGTGTGCTCTGACTTATTTAGGGAGTGATAATTATTGGGGGTAATAATGTCGGGCATTTTGAAGCGCTCTTAATCAAGGTATCAGAGCGCTGTACATTATTACCCCTGCTCATCAGGCGCATAAATCATTCCAGAAACCATCTCAGCTCCCTGGGAGTATACAGCTCAATTGCTGCCATTTCGGCGCATATGGGCTAATCAAACACAACAACTAACTCTGCCCTCACAGGTACCCATTTACTCCTGGGTGGAGAGAAGCAATTATGGTAAAGTGTCTTGCTCAAGGACACAAGTACCACGGTCACGGACAGGATTCGAACCCACATTCTGACGACTCAGCCACCAGAACACAAATCCGATGCACTAAACCGCTCGACCATGGCACTCCATGGGTGGGGAATTGTCATTAAAAATAAATATTGGGGGACCCGTGGGGACAAGTCCCCCCGTGGGGACAAGTCCCCCCGTCCCCACATAGTATGATCGGTGACATTACTAGGGTTGCTTCAGTAGAAGCCAATGGGGGAACAGGAATTTTTAAATCTAAATTATCTACAAGCAGAACAAAAATTCATACATTTTGTATGAATGTTTGGCTGGTAACCACAGAAATCTGCTAGGCAAAACTTTCTGGTAAACAATTTATCTGCTTGGCGGCTCTATTAAAATATTGACAACAGTGGGGAGAACAGGCCTCAGTGGAGGAGGGACATCTCCTTGGATATACCTCATTCGTTCAGTGCACATCGTAGCCATCTAGCGGTGAATTTGCACCCAGTGTCTTGATGATAATGATAGCCACTTTTGCGTCATGTGAGCGTTGTGCGTACACTTTATGTGCGTATGTTATGGTACTAAGCACACGTGTACTTCTGCCAGCCAATGATCGCTGGAGATATTCCGCGCGTACGCACATCAACTGCAAAATACGCAAAACGCGACGCACTATCGCTGCCCTTGGCCTTTCTCCCATCCCACAACACAGTGGTCTATGTGCCCTCAACATACAGCTCGTGCGAATTACTAGTACTCACCACAGGCCCCAAACTATAGGTCAACACAAATGCATCTTCGTAGTTCAGACTGGATACCATCAGCGCTATGTCGCTGGGACTAGTTGTCATTGTCTAAAAATTAAACAGTGCGCCTACAATCAACCTCCGATGTTTCCCCCCCTCTCTCTAAACAGAGAGTTTACCAGTTCGAATCCATCTTCAGCCAAATTTCCTTTGCTCATCAAAGTGTGAACTGAAAAGCACTGGCATCTCATTACTATCGTACACTGTTTGTTCGGTAGCAGTTTTAACTCGACTTCAAAATGGCGGTATACGAAACGGATTAGTTAATAGTTAACACAAAAAACCACCCGCCTTTATAGGGTATTAATCATGACACACAACAAAGAGAGGTATGATTTTTTTTATCATATACTGAGTCCAATGTTCATGTTTAGGGAAATTGTTATCAGGTATCATATTATTATTAATCTAGCTGTCTGTATGGCAAAACATCAAATTTGCATTGGTGTGATATGACAAAAGTAAAAAAATAAAAAATAAAATAAAAAAATATATATAAATCTTGGAAAATGGGTAGCAGGCCGGGGTCTCCCTTTGGTCTAGAGGACAAATCCCCCTGAACCAGGTTTGGAAACAATACATCTAGACTACTTCTTTCTTTCCTTGGTGGATGTACCTTCCCTTCTTTAGTCAAGAAAATTGTTGTTGCGCAAAGGAATATATATTTTTTTAAATCTGAAATCAGGAACAATCCTGAGAAATCACAGGTCGAATTGTATTTATTTCACTTTACTTGTGTCACTCCAAAACACAACAGATGGACGAGGATCAGGGGCGAATCCAGAAATCAAATTAGAGGGGGGCTGAGAGGTTAAAATATTATCTATTGTGCAATTCCCTCGGTATAAACCCTCACCAAAATCGCCCAGATGGGGAGGGGGTGGGAGGGGAGGGAGTTAGGCGTTTTTTTTGTTACCGATTTCCCCTCCAATTTCAACCTCTAATAATTCGATATTTGACACCATTTTGACCCTTAAGAGGTACGTGGGAGGAGGTAATTGTCCTGTGACCTATTTCAAAAGATTTTTCCGGGTGAAAACTTGCTGAGAGGGCTACTTCTTTAACAAAAACAATGGTTGCCGTGCCTCTCCCGCAACAAATTTCTGGCAACATGTCTGCTGTTCTTTATATATCATAGACTCCATAGTGAGTTGACACTTCAGAGTTACTGTAATTTTATATACTTAATGGGGCAGTATCGTCACGATCAGAGCAGACTTTCAACAGGGCATGGAATCAATGAACACAGTGACTGCAAATTACTGGCTCATTTATGCAGCAGCAGCAACGGTAGTATGACCTTATCATGGGGGAAATTATTTTCAGAGTGAGTTAATCTAAACTAGCACTCCGATTCCATGCCCTGTTGATCGTGACGAAATAAGTCATGAGGCCAAACAAACAAATTGAGGGTTGAGTACCCTGTCTTTGCTGAATCTTCTCGCTTAGCGTACAGCGTGCACTAAAATGCGCGCTCGAGTTATTCTCATTTCCCGCCATAAGCCATGAAATGGGTATAGATATATAACCGAGTAATTTGTTGTCATCAATTCTTGTTGATTTAAAGATCACCTTAGACATTGTTTGACGAATAAAGTTAGCTGGATAATTAACTAAAGTCATCCTTTTTTTTCTTTTTGGAAATGAGAAAGTTGACGGAATGTCAGAAGTCACTGTTTATGCGATGAGCGACTCGACCACAAAAACGAAGATGAGTAATATAGCGCGTGCCCTGACAAGACGCTACACTCACGCACGCGTCCGAGTTCGGCGGCGTAGCCCAGTATACAGGGTGTATCAAAAAAAAAGTATAGAGTCAGAAAAAGGTCTCAAAAATGAAAATTGTATTATATTCAGAAAATCTCTCTATACACATTGGTTGAAGATGGTCTCCCCTGCTTTTATTAGCATCATGATTATCGTCAGCATTTCACGCCAGTGTGAACACGGGCTACTTTCTTTAACCACCTTAAAATTAGCTTGCGCACAAAATTGCTAAGTTCAAAACTGGATCAGAGGCCATGAGAGGCAAGTGTGGCATGTTCTTTGTTAATTATCAATTCTTTGGAGAATTTTCTTAACCCTTAGTCCTCCACGTGACCGCCATTTCGTTCCACACAGATTCGTGCCCTCCTCAGCATATCGGCAACGGCAAGCCTGTCTTGCCTGTTTTGCCTGAGAACATTGATCTCGGCTGTTATCCGTCGCTCAAGGTCATCCAGGTCCGCTGGTGGAGTAACATAAACATTGGACTTCAGATGTCTCCACAGGAAAAAGTCCAATGGCGTTAAGTCTGGTGATCTCGGCGGCCATTCCACGGGCCGGTTCAATGCAATCACATGGTTTCCAAAAAGTTCTGTCAGGCGCTCTGTAACAGTTCTCCTCCCTATGTGGTGGGGCACCATCTTGTGTCCATGCAAGCGCGCTGAAACTGTCAATTTCTGTGGCGACGATAACGGGCCATTCCGGATTGATGACTGGAACAATGTCCGCATTAATCATTTCTAAGTAATCTTCACCGTTCATGTTGTTGCGAAAGAAGAACGGACCGATGATACACAGGCCGTTGCCCATCAAACCAACCCACACTATTAACTTATGCCTGTCATTATTGCACTGATAGTCAAAATCGAGGGGTCGTTGACCACGTGGGTGGTATTCTCTGATGTTGCGGGTATTCACAGAACCATTCAAAGCAAATCCTGACTGGTCCCCAATAACCAAATTAGGAAGTGTGCGTGCTGGGCAAGGAGCCACTGGCAAAACCTTAACCGTCGCTGGTGATCATCTGGAAGAAGTTGATGCCGTTTAATCATCTGGTAAGGATGGAAGCGGATGTCTAAGCGAGTTATCCTGTTAAATTAATCCCAATGATTTTGTGCGCAAGCCAATTTTAAGGTGGTTAACGAAAGTAGCAAATATTAAACAGACTACCAGCCAAAATACATACATTTTGTATTAAAGTTTGGCTGGTAACCAAAGATTTTTATCGAGAACATTTTGCTAAGCAGAGAATTATGCTAAGCAAATATTAAACAGACTACCAGCCAAAATACATACGTTTTGTATGAAAGTTTGGCTGGTAACCAAAGATTTTTATCGAGAACATTTTGCTAAGCAGAGAATTATGCTAAGCAAATATACTACTCAAAACAATTTAGGGAACACCGGAATAATCTCAGTTAAAGCAAGATCATTTATTTCAGATAAACACAATGTTTCACAGAATTGATGAGAAACAACTGCACAATGAAACAGATGATAAAGGATGCATGTAGTGATTACACATTTCATGACATGACTACTGAAAGAGAGAGGGGGTTGCAAATGAAAATCCCGGTTCATGGAACATTTCAAACCTATTTGATGTTAAAAATCCGGTGTTCCCTAAATTGTTTTGAGTAGTATATTTAACAGACTACCAGCCAAAATGCATACATTTTGTATGAAAGTTTGGCTGGTAACCAAAGATTTTTTTATCAAGAACATTTTTGCTAAGCAAACATTTTTGCTAAGCAAACATTTTTGCTAAGCAATGTAAAACAGACTACCAGTCAATATATCGAGCATGTTATACAAAATACACTATCCTAGTGGCAGATCCAGGGACCCCTTCCAACCCCTCCCTGATTTACCTCCCTCCTTATGTCTGTATAACTCGTCAGTGGGCGAATTTGGAGAGGTATCATTTGGGGAAATTTGTGAAGAAGAAGTTTTTGTCGACGGTGTGAAGTCTTGGACTAAAACACGTAAATTTGCGAAGAAAAAACGATGCATTTCTAAACCCCTCGCCCCCATTCCCCAACGTATTTTGTAACAACTTACATTTTTTGTCGACGGTGTGAAGTCCTGGACTAAAACACGTAAATTTGCGAGGTATCATTTGGGCAAATTTGTGAAGAAACAAAAATATGCATTTCTATCCCCCTCCCCCCCCCCCACCCCAAATCCACAACGGCATTGTGTAAGAACTTACATTTTTGTCGTCGACTTGGAGTCCTGGACGAAAACACGGCAATGTATAAAGCTGTGGAGACTACGACGAAGATTGTGAGAAACAACAGGAAACATTTCAAATTGGTGAAGGTTCCCATGGTTACTGGATGAACACCAGGACGTTACAGATGGGTTAGGGTTTATAGGCCGGTTCTAGCTGCAGTAACTGTACCTCAAATGTCTTGTCATTGGTTCGAATCAGACCTTAGAGTTAGAGCTACAGACTTTTACATTTCGGAAATTTAGAAGACCCCTTCTTTGTACACTATTCAAAATAGACTGGTTACACAGATTGATTTATATGATAAGATGCAGTCTGTATTATGGGTTCCAGACTATTGGGCTTTGGTGATTTCATGATACAAAGTGAGTTGTTCTGTCAAATTTTTGGCATTTCAAATCGGTTTTGGTCATTCAAATGATATAGGAAGTATCTAGGTGCATTCTGTGGAGAGAACAGGTACCCCCCAGGTACCTAATATTAGTATTTAAAGGAGATATTCAAAAGGAGTCAAATTTACCCCGAGTGTCTCCCAAATCTCCTATGTAAAGGTCTGTAGCTCTAAGGTCTGATTCGACCCACTGACAAGAACTTTGAGGTAGTTACTGCAGCCAGCCGGCTCTGACAATCGAGACAATCCTAAGAAGCAACTACTGATGAAAGATAGCGATACGTGTGCAGCTGTGTTTTAACCATGGCATGGTGTGAATCTCACCCCATGGTACAATACAGACGATAATTGGGTTCACTGCACACAAACCAATTCATATTATAGGGGTTTATCAAGGATCTGCCAGAGTTTCAAGATGGACAAACTCTATCTCATTAGCTATGTGCATCACTATTGATAAAATATAGCAATAAAAGTTCTGTGTTTTAACCATGGATCCATCTGCGTGTTAACCTCACCCATATGTACTGATGGTACAGTACAGATCGTCATTGGCTCCAATGCAAACACACAGTGCAAATTCATTTAGGAGTTTATCAAGGAAATGTCGGGGTTTCAAGATAGACAAACTCGATCTCATTACCTGGAGCTGTGTTGATAAAAGATGGCGAAATTAAGTGTTTTGTGTTTTGACTATGGACCCATATCTGCGTGTGAATATCACTCTCATGTACTGCTGGTACACCGGTACAGTACAGAATTATCACTGGGTCCACTGCACACACACCAATTCATTTAGGGGTTTATCAAGGATTTGTCCAGGTTTCAAAGATGGACAAACTCGACCTCATTACCTGGGGTTCTGTCCGTTGCCCATTGTCCTCGTTATTGACGCTTAAATAGCTGCATTATCGAATAGGTGTCCCTTCAGTGAGCCTTTTTGTTGTTCGTTAACAGTGGCGGCGCTATACACGGGTGGGGGGGAAATCTCCCTAACATTTTTGGCGGTCGATTTGAGGCTTTTTATGTCGGGGAATGTCCAAATTAGTATTTAAAAAAATCTTTATTTATTTGAACATAGTCCAGTAATTACATGTTTTACCCACTGATTGTCGCTTTGTCACTTGCGCTGCCACTGTCGGGAGCCTATAATTAACATTGAGGGGAATTTATTTTAAACTGAATCTCCCCATCTTTGACCAAGATACCCCATCCCCCAATCAGGGAACGTCCAAACTTGTCAATAATTTAATTTTCCAGTAAACATTGTGTACCGTTGTGTTGTTACTACCCACTGTTTGCTTGCGCCACCACTGCCAAGGAGCCTATGTAATTGACTGATGAGGAGTGTGTATTATAAACAGTATCCCCCCCCCCCCATTCCAAACAGCCACTCCATGGTTCGCCAACGGCAAACGTTGAGGTACAGGCTCCTTTTTTCGGGAAGACATTTTATTCAGGCGGACCACTTTTCACAAACGACTATTTTTCTTTTGGTACACAAAGTTGCACTTTACTCCAAATATCTTTATACTAATGATTTATTCATTTCCTGAATTGTCTTATTCACAAACTTTAATTACTTAATCTTTAAAGGGACAGTATCGTCACTGCCAGAGCATATTTTCAACAGGGCATGGAATTGCTGCCCTAGTGACTGAAAACTACTGTCTCATTTATGCAGCAGCAACCGTTATATGACCTTTCAATCACCAAGTTTATCTAAAACTAGCACTCCGATTCCATGCCCTGTTGTTCGCAATGATATTACCTCTTTACGTTTTACAACCAGGGCCATAGCGAGCAGGGATGTGTGCTTTGGAGGGAGGGGTGTGACAACCCCCAATAATTTTTCTCAGTCGGCATTTAGAGCCTCAGTCGGCAAATGAAACATCAAAGGTACTAGAACAAGGGTTGGTCCAGAATAAATTTTCAGTTCTTCTCTCGTTTGACTATAAAGGCCTAGATTTCACCGGAGGGGGAAGTCAGATTGGGTCATGTCTGCGTACAAAATGTCACACAATTTAAGATCTGTAAGATGATGCAAAGATTGTGCAAAATATCTTTTGTGGTTCATGAGATTTTTTTTAAATATTAAAATTGGATTTTAGTGTATTTTGATATCTGATGCCGTAACCACGACGTCACAACTTTACCTGAAACTATGTGTCATAACGTTATTCACAACTACATGTTATGGTACGGTCTAAGTATGTGTCAAGTTTGAAAGCTCTGTGAACTTTGGAACTATGTTTTTTTTGTTCGATAAGTCTCATCGAGAAGGAGGAGAAGAAGAAGAAATACACGAACAATTTCAAAGAGGTGTTCGCGCTGTCGCACGAACACCTAAAAATAATCGAACGAAAACAATAGGCTTTCGGCAACCAGGCAGAAACCCTAATAAAATAAATAACGAAAAGAGGTCGATCTGACAGTCTGTACCTCAATATGTATTCTGTCAAAATATTCTTCAAGCAAACAAAATGGCAGAACAATCTTCTAACATATGAAAATGAGAATTAAACCCAATACTGATCCAATTGACTATAAAAGATACAAGGGAAATGAAATTTAATTAATGCAATGTAACAATGGAAAGTAATAAAAGGAAAGTTAGCAGGTTGATGATTGGCTAGACGATGATGATCTGAACAATCCTCCGAAGGATCTTGATCCGACGCGAACGACGTACGCGAGAAGGTACAAAGTTCAATGGAGAATCACACGAACGACAGCAAAGAAAGTTCTTGATCCAGGGAAAGCAGGAAAAAGAAGTGAAGATGGAGCTAGTAGAACAAATGAAATGGCTAGACGAACGTAGAAACAATCGGTCACCACAACAACACATCAAAACATCAAGGACATCCACGGCTCATCTGTAATAAATACTGCTCATGGCATAATTATAATGCAAACAATGCAGGGATAGATAATAAATTATATACAGTGCTATACCAACCAAATTAAAGGAACTTTCTCTAACTAAAAATAAACCATGCCAACAATGGACTAAATAGCAACAACAATTTGTGACAGAAAGAATTCCCTTCTACAAAATACAGAACTCGTGTATATTGATCGAATAACTAATTTCCCAGTGTTCCCGCGAAATGTTATGTTACAACTGAGCTAATACAATTTCTGAAGCTTTCATCAAGGTCAAACAATAAATGAAACTGTCTTTGCTTTAAACTAATTGATGAACAATAAATGAACTGAATACAACGAGTGTGAAACCTTGTAAATAAAATACGGAAACAGTTACAGCCCCCAAATTATTATGCACAGCTTATGTGAATTGCATTTAGTAGGAATTTGGCAAGTGATAAATGAACAACCGAAAACAAAAATGGACCAAAACTACGGAACTGGGGTAACCAATATCCTATGCTAAAATAATATTATATATTACAGACAGTATCATGGAAATTCATAGATCAATTGGACTGTGCTATGCGATAATTCCTGACGTGAAACCAAGAAACTTTGTCCGTAACTTTAAAAAGGTGAATTCTAAAAATGTAGGACTCAACGATCCAATCAGCTAAATAATCCTCCAGCAACTATTCATTAACCCTAACTCCCTAGGCCCATTTGCTTACACATAACCCGAATCCTTCCTAACTCCCTAGGCCCATTTGCTTACACATAACCTGAATCCTTCCTAACTCCCTAGGCCCATTTGCTTACACATAACCCGAATCCTTCCTAACTCCCTAGGCCCATTTGCTTACACATAACCTGAATCCTTCCTAACTCCCTAGGCCCATTTGCTTACACATAACCCGAATCCTTCCTAACTCCCTAGGCCCATTTGCTTACACATAACCTGAATCCTTCCTAACTCCCTAGGCCCATTTGCTTACACATAACCCGAATCCTCCAAAATCCTTCAGTAGTAAAGCAAGCACATGACATAGGCCTATATGCACACATGTGTTTCTAATCTGTGATACATGTACATGGCCAGGGACCCTCCCTGCATGCATGGAGCAATAAACAGTGTCCACTGACCCAAGCACTGACCTTGCAATCACTACAACAAACATGAATGTACATTGTACCATGGAAAGGCAAGTATGCCTATACCTCAATCCTCCAAAATCCTTCACTTTAACCTAGCATGTAACCTCAATCCTTCAAAATCCTTCACTTTAGCAAAGAGGATTTTGGAGGATTTGGGAAGATTAGGGTTAACAGACAAATCATATCAATAATGATCATCATTAAAAATGTATGAGAAACTAAAATCATTCGATCCATACCTTTTAGCCATGAGGGCTACAAAGTATAAGTCCACAATTATTTAATACAAAGTCAAGAGGGTAATGAGTAAATAATTCAGCAGAATATCATATGATTAAATATCGTAATAATTACTAAATAATGTTCATGAAAGAAAAAAGGAATTTGCAAACTCACCTATGTTCAAAATATAAATATAAAAGAGGTGATGTTGTGTCTTGCAGACGATTGTAGCGATTTTGACTATTTGATGCTTACTGGACGAAGGCTGTAGTCAGAATGGACCAAATCGCCCACAAGAACACCACATGGCCAAATTCCTCCTGCTTAACATCATAAATCACCCAAACCAAGTCGGACAGAGAGGAGACTATAGCCTGGGTCCATGGAAATAAAACCCCTTGGTCCTAAAATGTTGCGTACATGTGTTGAATTAGAGTTGTACACGTCACAAGCACCTGATGGCCTAATATGTTTATGGTCAAGTAATTTTGTATGTACAGTTAGTTTTGTTAAGCTCTAAAGTAAACACCTTTATACATTAGAGTTATGAGTTTGCACTATTTTATGTAAGAGAACAAGAACTTTATTGACCAAAGTATGTAGGGCTGTGCCGGATATCCGGATACCCGACTGAAACGGTCATTACCCGGTTCCATTTTTTCGGTTCCAATTACCCGTAAACGACTTTTTAAAATTCGGACTTAACATTTGAGCGGTGCGAACAGAAATCTGTGACTCTTTTACACTTTTATACAGACAATTATCTTTAAATTCACGAGACTGCACTCCAATAAAGAAAAGATCGATTTAAGTACGGTATCCTCTGTATTGTAAAAGTAAATTTGTTACCATTTACAGTTTTGTACACCACAGGAGGCATGTCTTCAACAAAAATGAAAACGGGTATCCGGGTATCCGGGTATCCGAAGTTTCCTGATTTCGAGTATCCGGTTCCCAAAATATCCGAAAATGCACAGCACTAAAAGTATGTTAATCGTCTGTCATTGAAAGGAAGGAAAGTTAGCATTTGCCTTTAAATGGTTTTTAATTTACAGTTTATGTTTCCTAGAATGTCATTTGTTTTCAACAAGTTTGGGGATATATCTCTTAAAGGGACAGTATCGTCACGATCAACAGGGCATGGAATCGGAGTGCTAGTTTTAGATTAACTCAGTGACTGAAAATAATACCCACATGATAAGGTCATATATTACCGTTACTGCTGCATAAATGAGCCAGTAATTTTCAGTCACTGTGTTCATCTTAAACTAGGACACCGATTCCATGCCCTGTTGATTGAAAGTCTGATTGTGACAATACTGTCCCTTTAAGCTAAAGCCTCCAGGTACGCCTTCAAATTTGAGAAATTATTGGGGAAGGGGTAATCGAATGCGATGAAATCGTCTCGGTAAATCTGACATATTTTCTCCACAAGTTCTAGCGGGACTTTGGAGTAGTAATTGACCAGCATTGTCTTGTTGGAGCTTCCGGTGTACCACCCCGGCTTTGGATACCGGTATTCAACTTTACCTTTGACACCGAGTTTCTCGGTCAGATAATTCACGTCTTGGAGAAGGGTCTCAAGTTTACCGATGACGTCGTAGCGCATATGACACGGTTTAAAAACTTGGAAGATCTGGGCCCAGTGTAAATCATTACTTGTCGAACCAAATCTAACCAAGAACGTCAAAAACTCCGTAAAAGTCATGTCAGGTTTACGGAGATTTGCTGGGTCTTTGCCCCGCACTTTCCTGATGATTCCGTTGGCTATGCCTACGTATAAACTCGTGGGTAATTTGACGAACTTATTCTGAAACGCCGAGAGAAGACGCACCAGCGGATGTCTCACAAACAAAACCTTGGTGTACAGTTTCAAATTGTGCTTGACTTCTTTCTTGGTTCGCCGATTCAGTTCCCTGAGCGGCGGCCATTTTGTTTTAAACTTCTGACTGCTGATGACGTGAAGATCCTTCATAAAATGAAGCCAGTTCGAAGCTCCGACCTTGTAGATGATGGTAACGGTCAGATTGTAATCGTCGTTGACGAAGGTTTTGCCCAGAAGAGTATCAAAGCTTTTATTGAGCGGCAAGTTGGAGTCGAAGTCGACGGGCTGAATGTGGAAGGTGTTCCGGCAAACTGTTTCCATGTGTTTCTGGCGGTGCTGCTGAACCGCCTCGCTATCATCCCTCAAGAACATATGTGGTTTCTTGGTAACGTTGGCTGTCATTCCTTGATATTTTCTGCTACTTCGCACAGTAGACTTCTCTTGGTCTTTGATATAAGGTTGTGGCACATCGTGCTGAAATTAAAATCATATTATACTTAGGGACCTCAGCCAATCTCGCCTACTAACTCCACCCGGAACAATCTAAATTCTCACTTGCAAAAATTCTTGCCCTCATTATTTATTCGTCCAAGTCCTACAAAAGACCTTTAGAAAACCTTAACGATAGAAGCCGGCCACTCTTGTACAATGTAACTGCTTTGCTGGGCCCGGCTTGCCAAATGTTAATCCGTCCACACAATGGAAAGGCTTAATTGGCAGGTCAATGCCCCGCAAACGTTTTCCCTGGTACGGACCGTAGGCCCAGGTCAGCGGGACTTTTTTAACAAGCTTTTCTTAAGGTTACTTACATTGTATTGTTTTACAAATTCTTACGAACATTAAAAGAAGAAAAAAATCGCTTACGTTTTTTTTTCTTCCTCTGATGAAAAATGTCCCGAAAGTAAATTGTAAAAAAAAAGTAAATATATAAACATAAAATTGCTCATTTTTAAAATTATTTCTGAGCTTGTAATCACTCTTGATGGTGTGGTAATTTTGGCTCTAAAAATGCCTTGGCTTATGAACGCTTGTCCAGCTATAACGCAGACGCTACTTCACCACATGGCAACAACACGTGGAATCAGTGCATGTACATTCTGTGTACAATTAGTTTGAAGGAGCTCCCCCAGTCAAGCCAACGTGTTATTGATTGGAAGCCCTTCTTTTATATTGTGAAAATATTTTGACGAGTGCATTCGCTTTTCGTCTTTGGGGTTGGGTATTAGACTTAAGAGCTTTGTACTCACCTTATACATAATAGTCTGATACCCTAGCTCATGAAGGAGATGGAATAGGTTGGGAGCCATAATTTTAGTTGATCCCCTCCAGCATTGGTTCTGTTCAAATCGTCATTCTAACGTTTCACCATAAATGCCAGGGAAAACACCCATACCATGTTTAACTATCTGGTATAAAATAAACTGCAGTAAATATTCGCGCTGGTTGCCTCTTGATATATAGCTACATTGATCACCGTTCAGATTTCCCCTTTGATAACGTTAACTTCTCCTATTAAATAGTATAAAACTGCATTTGACAAATTTCATTCATCACATTAAACGTCACGGTAATATTTATTTTATTTAAACAACTGAAAATGTATTTGGAAAACATATAGTATGGTATTTAAGTGAGTGTATTTCTGTTTCGTGTACGTGTAAATTTTACACTTGTACTGGAAACATTCAATTACCAGTCAGTTTGGCGATTGAAGGGATTAACTTTAAGTAAGACTAATTGCGGTGACACCATGTGGAATCTCAATTGAGTAGTAATTAGTTCTGAAAAGAACTGGAGGTACAACTCGACGTTTCGATCAGTATGCTCTGATCGTCCTCAGGAGAATGCCGGACTCTGGAAAATGCTGCGCTTAAGTAGACTGCTGGAGGATCATCCCCTGAATGGATGCTGGAGGATTAGTTCGTTGAGGCGCGCAGGCGGGAACTGTTGAGACTAGGATCCTAGGGGTTGCGGGAGAGGAGTGTGTGCTCACTGAACTGAATCAGTTGTTGACAAGCACAGGGGGATGGAGGGTGGTATGGTTGACTTAGGATATAGGAGATCCCTCAGTCTGGGGTGGGTTATGGACTTAGGATATAGGAGATCCCTCAGTCTGGGGTGGGTTATGGACTTCGGATATAGAAGATCCTTCAGTCCGTAGTAGTGGTCGCCAAATGTCGTTGATGTAGAAGCCGATGTCCTGTGGCACAGTGTCGTGTTTGACGATCTCGATGGCCTCTCTGATGCGTCTGGGGTGCCATGTGTCGATGGGCGTGATGAGTTGGGCTGCCTGCCAGTCGATTTGGTGGTCCTTGATGTGTGAGTGCTTGACGATGGCGGACTTCTCGAAATCTCCTCTGCGGCCGTGTGCTCGGTGTTCCTTCAATCTGATGGGGAGGTTGCGCCCTGTTTCACCGGGACTAGCTGACACAGACAGAAGGCCGTCATAGAAACACTCTTTTGTCAATAGATTAGGGAGTTAACAACGGAAGTTTTTGAGGACTGCTTTCCAGGCGAGTCTCATATTATCACGATAATACTGGGAGAATGGCCCTGTAGTTTTTGCGGGCGAGATTTGGCAAGGGTCCCTTATATAAATAAAATGCGTGCGCTTTTACAGTACCAGTGTCATATGATTCGCTCTTTTCACACGGTAAGCCCTCTAAATATAAAATTGCACCAAGTGTCTTGATGACAGCCACTTTGTCGTCAAATAAGTGTTGTGCGTACTTCAGCCAGCCAATGATCTCTAGAGATATCGCTGTCCTCACGACATGTGCCCTCAACAGCTCATGCGTGGTGTGATATATTGTACATTATAACTGCAACTAGACCATTACTAGCCTAAAGATCTGACGTCACGCTTTGAGGCTCGTGAATTACGCCAGATATACCGGCCGTGCGGCCGCCATGTTTTCCCGGAGATTCAACTTTGGCCTTGGTTGCTAGCTAGCGCGCGATCCTGGAAGCGTGACGTCAGATCTTCAGCACAACGTATACAATGAAATCCCTTGAATGGTGCACCAGGAGCCTGTCTTAATGACAAGTTTAGGCCATTACATACCTTGCCGTCATTTTTGGCATCATCAGCATCGGGTTGATGTAGCTCTGCCATCTTCCAAGATACGCTCCCTAAAAGGTGAACAATAACAAGTGTTATAAAAGGATTATCTTCAAGCTAAAGCCAGCAAGGACGGATCCGCGGTCTCCAAAAAGGGGTGTGGCGCACTATAAAAAGGGGTGTGGCACACTACAATGGTAAAGTGTCTTGCTCAAGGACACAAGTACCCCGGTCGCGGTTGGGATTCGAACCCACATTCTGACGACTCAGCCATCAGAACACAAATCCGATGCACAAAACCGCTCAACCATGGCACTCCATTGTAGGGGAGGGGCAAACTAATATGAGCGGTCTAGCCGAGCGGTCTAGCTTACCGGACTCAAGTTCTGGTGTTAGCAGCAGAATGTGGGTTCGAATCCCGGCCGTGACACTTGTGTCCTTGAGCAAGACACTTAACCATAATTGCTTATAGGGGCAGAGGCAGTTTAACAACTGCCTTGTTCTGGACTAGTTACCCCTCCCAGTCCTATTCGCACCGTGAAGAGGCTGGTTATTAACTTGTCTTGTTTCGGTGTGAGGGGCTGGTTTCTTCAGTGTGGAGTCGTTGTAACAACTCAATGACTTAGTAGCCCCCACCTTGGAGTGGTCATTGGCCTTGTGTGGGGGGATTTGGGGTAAAAAAAATTATAATAATAATTACTTGGAATTTAGGGAATTTACACAACGTAATAATAAACTTAACATTTCATACATGCATGTAGTTCTTAGAATGATAAATTCTCTTTGGCACTAGTAGAAAAGAGAATTATTATCTCATCGTAAGTATGAGATCGCATTGGGCCATTTGAAATGGCGCATGTCATATGCAAAGCAGGGATTTGTGTGCAGCGATGCACGGAGGGTGTTGAGGAACGTGTTTTAAGGTGTGGTAGTCACTCGCGGTCACCACGCTGCACAGTTCATTTTTTCAATGTGTTTCCAGATAAACATTCATACCGTTGGATCCAACCTTAAATTAATGTTTTTCATGTATATATTTCAATTGTAAGCCTTGTAAGCATTGTAAGCATGGTATGTATTTCTTTTGGAACATTTATTATTTGACCTTGGAGCTTGCCGTTACAAGTGCTCGATCGCCTTCGGGGGTCAGATAGGAATTTTCAGAGTATCTTTTTCCTGAACCCAAATCAATCCCAGGTTTTGATCTCTGTTTTTCGCCTGTCTCAAGGTCAGAAAATAAAATGATGCCATTCATGATTGTTTCAAGACAATTGATATCGGAAGTAAAAGTGTGAATATTTAAGTGTGTATCATCACGTTACGCAGATTGTTACTACTTAAGATGCTATGTAAGTTATAACGCGAATTTAATTTAATCATTATGAAGGCCATAAACATGTTTAACAGTAAATATTTTGAAGCGGTGAATCCGGGCGTGGGTGACCGTAAACCACCAAGAATAAAACATGAATACATTTAATATACAATTATATTTTGGTAGCCCCAAGTTTGTTGTAAGTATGTGTATGGTCTGTTATCGTGGGTGAGATGAGATGCAGTTTTTCGATGTAACCGAATCAAGACTGTACCTTCCTTCAATATTACAACCAGAAATTCTTCATCCTTTAATGGGGAACAATTTAGTCCCAGATAGGCCTTTTTATCCGTCAACGACGCTGAATGAACTTAAGGGAGACTTAAGTAATACTAATTGCAGTGACACCATGTGAAATTCTCTATTGAGTAGTAATTAGTTCTGAAAAGAACTGGGGGTTATAACTCGACATTTCGATCCGTATGCTCTGATCAGGAGAATGCCGGAAAATCTGGAAAATGCTACTGCTTAAGTAGGCTGCTGGAGGATCACGCGATGACGGGATGCTGGAGAATTAGTGCGTTGAAGCGTGCAGGCGGGAACTGTTGTGACTGAGATCCTACCTACCCTATCCCCATTCCTTGCTCCCCTTCCATCCATCCCTACCCAATACCTACCCTATCCCCATTCCTCTCTCCCCTTCCATCCATCCCTACCCAATACTTACCCTATATCCCCATTCCTCTCTCCCCTTCCATCCCCTTCCATCCCCATCACCATCCCACCCTGCATCATAGTCATTCCAACTTGTTTCCATTACATTCATGTACTTGTATTATTAATGTGTTACATTGTGTTTCATTTTTATTTATGGAAAGTGCTTGTATGTTGTTTGTACTTTGATATATGGCCGAATAAATAATAATAATAATAATAATAATAATAATAATAATAATAATAATAATAATAATAATAATAATAATAATAATAATAATAATAATAATAATAATAATAATAATAATAATAATAATAATAATAATAATAATAATAATAATAATAATAATAATAATAATAATAATAATAATAATAATAATAATAATAATAATAATAATAATAATAATAATAATAATAATAATAATAATAATAATAATAATAATAATAATAATAATAATGTGGACTTATATAGCGCATATAGATTATTGGAAACAACAGTGGGGAGGGGAGATTTTTTTCAGCCATGGTGAAAATTTCTCGAGAGGAGTAGCTATTCTAGCATCAAATAAAAGCGGAATTAAACTCACTAACAAAGATAATGACAAAGAGGGGCGTTTAGTTAAAGCGGATTTTCTTTGGAAAGGGACAAATATCGGTGTTGTGTCTATATATGCTCCTAATTTTATGTATCCTAGGAAAAAGTTTTTTAAATCGTTGGCCAACTTTTTATATGAAGATCATAACTGGATAGTTAATGGTGACTTTAATTGTCAACTTGACATTGATGGTAATGATAATAGTATTCCTGAATTAAATAACCTTATTTTAGAAAAAGATATGTATGATGTTTGGAGAACTTGGTATCCAGATGAGCAGGGTTATACATTTTATCATAAGGGTCTCAAAAGAAGCAGTAGGATTGATTATTCCTTTGTCACAAGCAATTTGCTATTTATCATACCTGAAGCCAGTGTCAGTTCTGTAGGTTTATCTGATCACTGTGCTCTTAGTTTTAGACTTCAAAAACAAGAAGTCACACGGGGACCAGGCAGATGGTTTTGTAATAATAATATTTTGAAAGATGATCAATGCAAAGATCGTATTAAATTCTTCTGGGATTATTGGAAAAAAAAAAAAAGTACCTTTGACAGCATTCTCAGTTGGTGGGATGTGGGTAAAATGAATTTAAAAGAGATTATTAAAGATTACGATTCGGAAGTGTATTACAAAGAAAAAAAGCATAAATGTCATCTTCAGAAAACTCTTAGAAATCTTATGAATAAACCTACTCCCGACCCCAACGCTATCTTTGAAGTTGAGAACAAAATTAAAAATTATGTGATGAAAGATTTTGACGAATCTAGAAATAGAATGCACATAATAAAAATGGCAGAAGAAAAACTAAGTAAACTCTTCCTTGGAATGGAAAAGCAGAGATCTAACGATAATATTATTCATAATTTAAAAGATGAGAATGGTACAATTTACACTGACGCCATTTCCATGTGTAAATATGTTAATTTGTTTTACCAAAATTTGTATTCAGCTGAGAATATTGACAGTGAAGCTGCTGAAGATATATTGAACACCATTAAACAAGTAAATTTACCTGATGATGAAATTGAAGACTTAGAAAGTTTCATTACAGAAAACGAAGTTTTTCAAGCCATCAATCAAATGAATACTTGTAAATCACCAGGTTTAGATGGTTTAACTACTGAGTTTTATACCTTTTTTTGGCCGCTCATAAAAGACGATTTTTTAGAAATTATCAATGAATGTAATAAGACCTTTTCTCTCCCAACTACTATGAATACCGCCTTGATTCGTCTTATTTTTAAGAATAGAGGGGAAAGAAGTGATCTTAAAAATTGGAGGCCCATTAGCCTTCTTAATGTTGATTATAAAATTATCTCCAAAGTTATTACCAATCGTTTAAAGAGAATTATGCCGTTTATTATAGGAAATGATCAATCCTGTGGTGTGAAAGACAGAAATATTCATGATAATTTAATGTTACTCAGAGATGTTATTTATTACGTTAATAATGAAGAAGAACAAGCTGCTCTTATCAGTATTGACCAGGAAAAGGCCTTTGATAGAATTGAATGGAAATATATGTTTGACATAATGGGGGCTATGGGAATTCCTAAAATTTTGATTAATTGGGTTAAAATTCTTTACAGTAATCCTAACAGTACAGTTCTAGTTAATAATTTCATTACTGAACCTTTTCAAGTGACTCGAGGTATTAGGCAAGGATGCCCCCTGTCACCACTTTTATATGCTATTTGTGCAGAAGGTTTAGGAAATCTTATAAGAAATAATATGAAAGGCATTTCCCTTCCTAATACTGATTGCTCCTTGAAACTGATTCAACACGCTGATGACGCTACTATTTTTATTTCTGATAATAACGATTTTAGTATTCTTGAAAAATTGTTAAAAATTTATAGCAAAGGATCGGGTTCTAGAATTAATATACACAAATCGCAGGGGCTTTGGATTGGTAAGTGGAAGGATAGACAAGATAAACCGGGTTTTTTTTCTTGGACTAACGATCACTTAAAAATTCTGGGTATCTTCTTTGGGAATCACGACAACACAAAAAGAAATTGGGAACCGAGAATAAGCAAAATGAAAGCTGTTCTTGAGAAATGGAAGGGGAGGAATTTAACTATGAAAGGAAAAGCTGTTATTTTCAACAGTTTCATTGGTGCAAGTTTATCTTACCACGGTTCAATCATTCACTGCCCCAATAATTATGTTAATGAAATGGAGAGTATCAAGTGGTCTTTCTTCTGGGATGGTAAACCAGATAAAATAAAAAGAAAGACGATTACTGGGCCCATAGACAGGGGAGGTATTGGAATTGTTGATATTCCGCTTAAATTACAGACTTTAAAACTAAATGTGTTGAAGAAATACCATACTACATCCAGGAAATGGAGACACCTCTTTGATTACTGTTTATGTATCGCTAGTGGAAAGAATGAACTTGGTTGGTACATATTAGATAATCCTAATGCTATTAGTCCAAATACCCAAGTTTTTTATAAGGAAATAATTCTTGCCTTCAAGAAATCTGGAATTAATTACAATAAAGTTTTTTCTTGTGTTAATGAAACCCACGAGCTTCCCCTTTGGAAAAATGGTACTGTTACCAAGGACAATGGAAAAGAATTAGACAGCAAAATTTTAAGGCCTATGGGCTTTAAAAAGTTGAAGCATGTTCTTAAACATGGTAAAATTTTGTCTCATCAGACACTAGCAAATGGATGTAACATTTTACCTTTAAATGCAGGAAGGATAGTCGCCAGTTTGGAAAGAAACATTAACAATGATTACATTACTGAAAATCGAGAGGGCCCAGCAAACCACTTTCTGAACAATCTCACTTTCAAAGATAAGAAAGGAGACATCAATAAGAGATTTCTGGATATGAATGTAAAAACTATCTACAGTTATTTGATTACTAACCAATTTAAGCCTCCTGCTGTAGTCCAATATTGGATTAATTATTTTCACATAACTGACCCTGATATCAATATTTGGAAAAATGGACGTTGTCCTCTTATGGAAGCTGAAGAGAGGAACTTGTGGTTTAAAGTTAAGCATAAAATTCTTCCCACCAAAAACAAACTTTATAGATTAGGAATTACCAGCAATAATGTTTGCCTACTCTGCAACAGGTCTGCTGAAACCATCGAACATCTTTTTATCGAATGCGAGGAATGTTATGATGCCTGGCTCTTTGTAGAAAACATTGTTAAAAAATACTTAAGGAACACCCATTTTTATATATTCGACATTAATATAATCCTCGGCATTAACATTACGAACAATATGGTTTTACTTTTAATTGGTAAATTGCATAAAATTATCTGGAATGTTCGTTGTGAAGTGGCAAAAAAAGATTGCAGTGCTCATATTGATATACTTAAAGTGTATAAAAGAAACCTGAAGAAATTCATTCTTATGGAAAATAACAGATTGGGTATAGATGCTTTTAACCTGATTTATGCAAAAAATTGTGCTCTGTGCTATTATGACAAAGACAAACTTAAATTCACCTTTTGATTATAAGTCTTGCTTATTTTAGTTTTCGTGTGATCTTTTTACTGTTTATATATTTAACTTACAAATTGTCTCCCTTATTTAATATTTTACGTATGTACTTGTTTTTGTTCTAACTCACCTATTGTTATAAACTGTGTTTTGTTTTGATTGAAATAAATGGAGTTGTATGACTCCAAAGGAATGAAAAAAAAAAATAATAATAATAATAATAATAATAATAATAATAATAATAATAGCAATAATAATAATAGCAATAATAATAATAATAATAGCAATAATAATAATAATAATAATAATAGCAATAATAATAATAATAATAATAATAATAATAATAATAATAATAATAGCAATAATAATAATAATAATAATAATAGCAATAATAATAATAATAATAATAATAATAATAATAATAATAATAATAATAATAATAATAATAATAATAATAATAATAATAATAATAATAATAATAATAATAATAATAATAATAATAATAATAATAATAATAATAATAATAATAATAATAATAATAATAATAATGGGTGGAGGAGAGGAGTGTGTGCTCACTGAACTGAATCAGTTGTTAACAAGCACAGGGGGAAGGAGGGTGGTTGATTTAGGATATAGAAGATCCTTCGGTCCGTAGTAGTGGTCGCCAAATATCGCTGATGTAGAAACCAATGTCCTGTGGAACAGTATCGTGTTTAACGATCTCGGTGGCCTCTCTGATGTGACTGGGGTGCCATGCGTCGATGGGTGTGATTAGTTGAGCTGCCTACCAGTCGATTTGTTGGTCCTTGATGTGGAAGTGCTTGACGATGGCCGACTCCTCTGCGGCCGTGTGCTCAGTGTTCTTTCAGTCTCGTAGGGAGATTCCGTCCAGCATCCAGTCATTGCGTGATCCTCCAGCAGCCTACTTAAGCAGCAGCATTTCCCAGAGTCCGGCATTCTCCTGAGGACAATCAGAGCATACTGATCGAAACGTCGAGTTTCTTTTTTAGTTCTTTTCCGAACTAATTACTACTCAATAGAGAATTTCACATGGTGTCAACGAAATTAGTCTTACTTATCTCTTCACCATGCAACGCCTAGAAGTTTTAAGGGAGACTTACATTTCTGTTGATGACCTGAAGTCTTTGACAATATGATGACAACGTAAGACGTGGATGCTACGGTGAAAATTAAAAGAAACAGCAAGAATAGTTTCAAATCCTTAACGTTTCTAATTTTGATCGACAAAGCCATTTTTGTCAATCTCTAGAGAGAGCTTCCCCGATCACCTGAGAAAGAAATGATTCAAAAAGTCAATCAGTAACATGACGTGATGACGATCAATGGCGATCACAGCATTCTGATCGAAACGTCGAGTAATTCTTCTCAGTAAGATTTGTAGCTAGCTTTGCATGGTGAAAATGGATAAGTAAGGACTGGTTGCGGTGACACCGTGTGAAAAATTATCTTTTGAGTAGTAATGAGTTCTGAAAAGAACTGGTGGTTACAACTCGATTTCGATCAGTATGGTCTCTGATCGTCTTCAGAAGAAGAATTCTTCTCGGAACCCACACTACTCAAAAGACTTTTTCATGGTTTCACCGCAAACCTCCCTGTGCATAGCCTCAAGTCTTATCTATATGGCCCAATGTAAGAAACTAACACAATGCCAATTCCGGTGTCCGACTGAAAACCAACGTTGGTTCAACATCGATCGCCAACGTAATACCAATGTTATATTGCCGACCTAGAGCCAACATTGGCCCAATGTTGAAAACTTACACAATGCCAATGTCGGCGTCCGACTTAAAACCAATGTTGGTTCAACATGCGATCGCCATAAGTAATGCCAATGTTATATTGCCGACCTAGAGCCAACATTGGCCCAACGTCAGCAACCAACATGATGCCAATTCCGATGTTGCCGATTAATTGCCAACATTGGCTCAACATAAGCAGCCACCATAATGCCAACGCCGATGTAGGCGATGTAATGCCAATGTTGAGCCAACGTCAAAATCTGACATAATGCCAACGCTGACGTTGCCGACCAATAGCCAACGTTGGCCCAATGTATGAATGTTATCTAGGTATCGTACTTTCGTAGTTAAAAATGGCGGTTGGAAAAATGTGACCTGCGTGACGTATTCTTTTTGTCCAATCAAAATGGCTGATATGCCGATATGACGTCACGTTAAACTGGTGGTCATCAAACCCAGATTTGCTCTAGCCAGGGCTGCGTTCCGCTTGCACGAATGTATCGCAAACGTTTGCCCGAACGTTTGGTGACGGATGGGTCAAAGTGGAACCGATTGTGAGCGCAACGTTCGAACAACCACGAACACCTCAAAACTACGCTCGCCGTCTGTTGCTAACGTTCGCCAACATTGGCGGCGCACAATTGGTTCCACTCGAAATTGTTTGCAAACGTTTGCAACGTTCGCGCAAGCGGAACGCATTTTGCTCACTTGGGCCCGATATGATCAAGCAATCCCACATTCTTATTCCCACATGGAACAGTTTAATGGGCCCCATTCGGGCTAAATATGGGTAAGCCCATATAGTTTGACATAATGGACCCCAGATGGGCTAAATATGGGTAAGTCCATATAGTTTGACATAATGGACCCCAGATGGGCTAAATATGGGTAAGCCCATATAGTTTGACATAATGGACCCCAGATGGGCTAAATATGGGCAAGCCCATATGTAAGCTGCCCAGATATTTGGTATGGGCCCCAGATGGGCTTAATATGGGCAAGCCCATATGTTGTTGCCCAGCTGCTCTTGAAAATAAAAATAGCTGCTCTCGAAAATAAAAATAGCTGCTCTCGAAAATAAAAATAACTGCTCTTGAAAATAAAAATAGCTGCTCTTGAAAATAAAAATAACTGCTCTCGAAAATAAAATAGCAATGGCACTAATGGGCTTTCGTAGCCAGAACAGATAGTGCAACCCAAAATGTTCAATGTTAACATCTTTTTTCGTGTTTAGGACATCCAAAGGAACAACAAATATTGGTGGCAGTGGGTTAGGGGGGGGGGTGCACGGTAGACCCCTCCAGCCCACAGACTATTTTTTAAACAATGAAATTTTAGCTTACCTGAGAGCAAACAATTGTTTTGTGCTGCACTCAATTGAAGCTAAAAGTAATTCGGAGTTATTTGATTCAGCAAAATAAAACACTTTCTGAGACGATTTTTGGTAAAACAATGGCTACTACTAGGCTGCGGAGCTGTCACATGAGAGCGCTATTGCTCTGGGCCACTCACTGGGCTACATTAATACAATTCTGTCTGTTCAAATCGTCATTCTAACGTTTTACCATAAATGCCATGGAGGGGAAACACCCATACCATGTTTAACTATCTGGTATAAAATAAACTGCAGTAAATATTCGCGCGGGTTGCCTCTTGATATATAGCTACAAAAAATTGATCACCGTTCAAATTTCCCCTATGTGAAGAGTTTGATAACGTTAATTTCTCCTATTAAATAGTATAAAACTGCATTTGACAAATTTAATTCATCACCGTAACGTCACGGTAATATTTATTTTATTCAAACAACTGAAAATGTATTTGGAAAACATAGAGTATGGTATTTATGTGAGAGTATTTCTGTTTCTTATACGTGTAAATTTACACTTGTAGGCTACTGGAAATATAAATGTACTTCACGGTTCAATTACAGGTCATAATTGGAAATTTAAGGGATTAACTTTGTTAACAAAGGACTAGCTGACACGGCCAGAAGGCTGTCATAACCGTGTTAAGAATGGAAGTTTTGGATGACTGCACCTTCATCACTGCTTTCCATGCAAGTCTCACAATAATACTGGGAGAATGGCCCTGTAGTTTTTGCCGGCGAGTGCGCCGCCATGTTGGGTTTTGGACGTCGTTAACAATAAATATACGGCGTAGTTGACAATCATACATGAAAAAATACACTTTTACGTTAGAAAAAAATAACTTTTAGAAGAATTCGATGATGAAAACTGTGACTAGATTTTCCGGCCAGCGGCAATGAATACCAACGGTGCTTTCTTGCGACCTTCGTATTTTGATATTTTCGATTTTTTTCAACCGAGTTTGGGTCACTAAATGATCGATTTCTTCACAAAGATAGCAGTTTGGCGAACGAAAATTACACATTAGATAGTTTATTAGTTACTTATTACCTCAGTAAAGTATCACAATTTCATCTGACGACGATTCAGCCATTTCTATGTTATTTTCCAGCATGGGCAATATAAGCGCAGGCATGTGAATGAACGCGTTCGCTGTTGTATGTATGTGGCTGGCGTCCCCAGAAGCAAGCCTTCTTCTTTACGTGATGTCGCACATAGACACGTTCAGGAAAAGCTTCAAATTATAAAAATCAATGAGCTATTTATTTTTTATCATTAAAAATACCATATCTCCATGGCATTTAAGTCTATTTCTGTGGTCCTTTCAGCAATAGTGAAAATACATTCAGGTTGTTTGTATTTATTATGTGAAATGTTTGTCTCATGAACTTTAAAAATTCATTTTGAAAAAAATAGTTATACTGAAATTATAGACAAAAAGGCTTCAAAATAAACATGTGATGAATGATGTATTCCATTACATATATAAATATGTGTTACTGACTATAGTTTAAATAGGCCTACAGTTAGTTGTGCGACAAATTTGATTATCTCAAAATGCAACTTGTGGGACATATTTGGGAGTGTAGTATATGTACATAATAAAAATTCGTTTAAATTAACAGTATATAATTGTTGATGCTTTAAACAAGTTTATATAAAAATAAAATCATCTGATTTATACATTGGTTTGTGCTTTAATAAGACTGTTTGATTCTTCAATTTCTTTCTTTTTAAACAGAAACACAAATTAATGTTGTAAATTTATATTGTTCTCATTGCTTTATGTAGATGATAGCAGAGAATGCTCAAAACATCAGCATTCGGATAATGCAAACAATGTGTCCACCAGTCCACTGACGATAGGAATTGTGAGGCAGGACTGGATTCTGGCAATTTTCTTCAAAGAAAAGCAACAATTGTAATGAAATTATGTGAGGAACTTCTCATAAATAATTACTGAGTGGCCACCCATCAAGCCTCGACCAATTGAAAACAATTGAAAACAATTATTGCTAAATGTTTTACTATTAATAAATATAAATTCTTATTGAAGTAGCGCTACTTAGGATCACTTGGATCTGGGTCTGGGGCAATCAACAAAAGTGTAAAAAGTCCTTTGAGGAAAATATCTTATTGATTTATTTTAAAGCTAAGATTTAATTTAAAGCTACTTTCCAGTTCATCACATTGTAATGTGAAACTTGCTTGATGTTAAAACAGATGATGGTATCAATCTTCCATAGAAATAATTTTGTCTGAGGTGCCGTCATTTTCAAGATGTTCTATAATTTCCATTTCGAATAAATTGCACATTAGGATGAATACACAAATAAATGTTCACTATTTTATTTTAATTGACAACAAGAGTAGTATGTGAGGTTGATAATGCACCCCTTTTGCTCCCTCTGCTCCCTCAATTCCCTCAATTGCTCCCTCTGCTCCCTCAATTACTCCCTCTCAATTCCCTCAATTACTCCCTCTCAATTCCCTCAATTGCGCCCTCTACATTTTCCCTCGAAGGAGCACGCCCTCAAACGGACAATATGGATGTGTGTGTGACTTAACAATTATGCTGTCTGCCAATTACGATGTCTGCAGAGGACGAGATCTGCTCTTGCTACAACCTGACAATTATGATTTCTGCTCACTGAAGGTGTATGTTTTATGAGTAGAGTACGATTTAAAGCATGTTGATAATAAAATAATTTCAAGTTAAAACAAGTGGTTTAGTAACAAAAACTGGAGGAAGCCGTTATTGCTGACTACAGTTTTCTAAGGAACGATCAGTTAACACCAAGTGACAGAATGCATTATCACGCAACGGTGCGAGCTGCTGTCGTGAAAAAACATATTTTTATATAGTTTTAATCATTTATATTTATGATTATATTCTAATTAATAATTAATAAAGTCTGGTGTATGATAAGTGTGTTTGAGTGAACTGGGTCCTAGATTTCACGTATTAGTGTTTCGTCACCGAGCAGGTAAGGGCAAGCTAAGACGTGTTGACATCGTGATGAATAGGGTTGTCTGTGTGACGTCATGGACAAGTCTGGACAAGTCGTTACGTAACCATTGTATTGCGCTCTGAATGTCAATTGTGCTGTGTTTTGTAGACTACCCCTCAATATTTAAGGTGATAGCATTTTCAAGAATTGGTCATAATTCTCTGGGAGAGTAGAACAAACACGATGGAGGAATTTCTTGAATTAGAATTCATGATTCAATCAGCCAAAACCAGACGGAGAAGCGCAGCCGATGTATTCTTTACACTTCTTGGGCAAAAGCATGTACCGTTAACCGTCCTAGAGTATTTCAGGCAACAATGTAACAACGCACACCTAGACTATGAACACCTCATGTGAGACGGGAGCAAGGAAGAATGTCTTCCTTCGTGCAAGGCTATGCGGGCGGCCCAGAGAGCTAATAACCCGGAGTACTGGGTTTATCTGGGCGGGGAGCCTATCACGAGGCACATCAACACGGAAGCTAGAGGCATCCAGTGAACAACAAATTGAGCATTACTACATTCAAGGCTCCCCCCATATTCAAGAAGTGTTCAAGATTCTGGGGATGTAGGAGAAAGTAAATCAACCGGCTCTTTTCAGAGCCAACACATATTCCAAAAAGAGATAATTAGCAAGTCTGTTATGAATATTAACTGTTCGATTTAATCATTAAAATAAATTATATTCGTGTATGTCTGTGTTTTAACGCTAGCTTTGTATCGACAAGTGTGATGCATAATGCCGCTGACGCTATACCGGGCCTACTAATAACACGTTCGTTTTTAATTGCAAACTTT
The DNA here is from genome assembly GCA_029582265.1 of Zoroaster sp. YZ-2022. Classification (NCBI taxonomy): domain Eukaryota; kingdom Metazoa; phylum Echinodermata; class Asteroidea; order Forcipulatida; family Zoroasteridae; genus Zoroaster; species Zoroaster sp. YZ-2022. Next base: position 53,796,046 of record CM055817.1, read on the forward strand.
CATATTTCATTTTGAAGTGAAAACTATTACATGGTCGAATTCGTTATTTATGGAAAAATTGCAATAAATTGCATTTATAGCAAACTATTACCGTTTTTATATATTTGTCGAGTAACGGGTCCATGCATATATCTAGGACCTTTCCTATAGTATTAAACATTGCGCCTATTCGTACCCCACGTTGTTGCAGCCCAAGTTATCAAAATTTTCAGGTTTTATTTTACATGTATTCTGGTTTTGTTTTGTTTTGCTTCGGTTTTGTTAATTTATAGAAAGTTTCATTTTACAATTACTCGCGTAATTGAACGGAAATGTGTTTCATGTCGCGCTGCATGCATCGGGGCCTATAGGTGTAAACAAAAAAAACATACAAATGACACAAAAATATAAACACAAAAGAACACATTCAACTCTGAATAATTTTTATTTTTTATTTTTTTTAAATTCACGTAACAATGAATGGATTACCGATACAAATCACTATATAAAAGAAACTCAAAATTATTATAACTCAAAGTATTAATAATTACCAAGAAAAATACACATTAAACAATAATCCCTATATAAAAACAATGTAAATCAAATATCTATTGGACTTAGCTTGTCAATTTTGTACACGTTATATGGTGATTTTGGGGAGAGGAAATAATGAGGGATGTATAGGACTAGGGTAATCAATAGATAGTCAAGTGAATTATAAGGAATATAACAGAATTAAAAGAAAGTCAACTCACACTGAATTTTACAGGGATTAAGAGTCTACACTCCTTGCAATAAATGTAACACGATAGATTTACACATCTCACTCGTTCATACCGAGCACATGGGACGAAGTGTTTTGGATTATATTTCCGCTTCAATGAACTGCCCAGGAACTTGGAATTTCGTTGCGTGTACTGTCAACGAAACCGTAAATGAAGTCGGATATTAGGGCTCATAATACAGTTGTGTATCTTACATGAAACAACGGCCCGCTTTAGAATGTCAGGCCTGTAGTTCACAATACATTGTCTATTTAAAGATGAATAGAAAGTCACCCAGAAGTTTAGAACCCATGCAGAGGCACTCATTTTCTTCGAAATTAAGTTGTCACTACCCTTGATGTAACGTAATAGTGTAAAATAACCATAAAGGATTACTGTAAGACTAACAGAGGTGGCTATTTAATAGATTTTTTTTTCTACCAAAAAAAACACTATTATAGATGTTTTTTTTAAATTTATTTTTAAATTACAATAGTCTTTCTGAAACATCTGGTCTTTCATCATCACTCTTCCTCGTTCTCTTCATCCTCATTTCGCTGCTCATTTGCGATACCCTTTGCGATACCCTTTCGTGTTTGTATTTCAGTAAAAAGAGCAAATGAGCAGCTAAAAGAGCAAATGAGCAGCGAAATGAGCAAATGAGCAGCGAAATGAGCAAATGAGCAGCAAAATGAGCAAATGAGCAGCGAAATGAGCAAATGAGCAGCGAAATGAGCAAATGAGCAGCAAAATGAGCAAATGAGCAGCGAAATGAGTAGTTATAGGCCTATATATAAACTATTTCTTCCGTTTCTTGTCAATCGGAGATTAAGCATCAGAGATTCAACATGAATGTTATTTCTGGTGTCAAACCCCATGGTAGAAAAAAAAATCTATTAAATAGATAGATACTGTTAGTCTTACAGTAATCCTTTATGGTTATTTTACACTATTACGTTACATCAAGGGTAGTGACAACTTAATTTCGAAGAAAATGAGTGCCTCTGCATGGGTTCTAAACTTCTGGGTGACTTTCTATTCATCTTTAAATAGACAGTGTATTGTGAACTACAGGCCTGACATTCTAAAGCGGGCCGTTGTTTCATGTAAGATACACAACTGTATTATGAGCCCTAATATCCGACTTCATTTACGGTTTCGTTGACAGTACACGCAACGAAATTCCAAGTTCCTGAGCAGTTCATTGAAGCGGAAATATAATCCAAAACACTTCGTCCCATGTGCTCGGTATGAACGAGTGAGATGTGTAAATCTATCGTGTTACATTTATTGCAAGGAGTGTAGACTCTTAATCCCTGTAAAATTCAGTGTGAGTTGACTTTCTTTTAATTCTGTTATATTCCTTATAATTCACTTGACTATCTATTGATTACCCTAGTCCTATACATCCCTCATTATTTCCTCTCCCCAAAATCACCATATAACGTGTACAAAATTGACAAGCTAAGTCCAATAGATATTTGATTTACATTGTTTTTATATAGGGATTATTGTTTAATGTGTATTTTTCTTGGTAATTATTAATACTTTGAGTTATAATAATTTTGAGTTTCTTTTATATAGTGATTTGTATCGGTAATCCATTCATTGTTACGTGAATTTAAAAAAAATAAAAAATAAAAATTATTCGGAGTTGAATGTGTTCTTTTGTGTTTATATTTTTGTGTCATTTGTATGTTTTTTTGTTTACACCTATAGGCCCCGATGCATGCAGCGCGACATGAAACACATTTCCGTTCAATTACGCGAGTAATTGTAAAATGAAACTTTCTATAAATTAACAAAACCGAAGCAAAACAAAACAAAACCAGAATACATGTAAAATAAAACCTGAAAATTTTGATAACTTGGGCTGCAACAACGTGGGGTACGAATAGGCGCAATGTTTAATACTATAGGAAAGGTCCTAGATATATGCATGGACCCGTTACTCGACAAATATATAAAAACGGTAATAGTTTGCTATAAATGCAATTTATTGCAATTTTTCCATAAATAACGAATTCGATCATGTAATAGTTTTCACTTCAAAATGAAATATGAAAGTTTGCAATTAAAAACGAACGTGTTATTAGTAGGCCCGGTATAGCGTCAGCGGCATTATGCATCACACTTGTCGATACAGAGCTAGCGTTAAAACACAGACATACACGAATATAATTTATTTTAATGATTAAATCGAACAGTTAATATTCATAACAGACTTGCTAATTATCTCTTTTTGGAATATGTGTTGGCTCTGAAAAGAGCCGGTTGATTTACTTTCTCCTACATCCCCAGAATCTTGAACACTTCTTGAATATGGGGGGAGCCTTGAATGTAGTAATGCTCAATTTGTTGTTCACTGGATGCCTCTAGCTTCCGTGTTGATGTGCCTCGTGATAGGCTCCCCAGATAAACCCAGTACTCCGGGTTATTAGCTCTCTGGGCCGCCCGCATAGCCTTGCACGAAGGAAGACATTCTTCCTTGCTCCCGTCTCCCATGAGGTGTTCATAGTCTAGGTGTGCGTTGTTACATTGTTGCCTGAAATACTCTAGGACGGTTAACGGTACATGCTTTTGCCCAAGAAGTGTAAAGAATACATCGGCTGCGCTTCTCCGTCTGGTTTTGGCTGATTGAATCATGAATTCTAATTCAAGAAATTCCTCCATCGTGTTTGTTCTACTCTCCCAGAGAATTATGACCAATTCTTGAAAATGCTATCACCTTAAATATTGAGGGGTAGTCTACAAAACACAGCACAATTGACATTCAGAGCGCAATACAATGGTTACGTAACGACTTGTCCAGACTTGTCCATGACGTCACACAGACAACCCTATTCATCACGATGTCAACACGTCTTAGCTTGCCCTTACCTGCTCGGTGACGAAACACTAATACGTGAAATCTAGGACCCAGTTCACTCAAACACACTTATCATACACCAGACTTTATTAATTATTAATTAGAATATAATCATAAATATAAATGATTAAAACTATATAAATATGTTTTTTCACGACAGCAGCTCGCACCGTTGCATGATAATGCATTCTGTCACTTGCTGTTAACTGATCGTTCCTTAGAAAACTGTAGTCAGCAATAACGGCTTCCTCCAGTTTTTGTTACTAAACCACTTGTTTTAACTTGAAATTATTTTATTATCAACATGCTTTAAATCGTACTCTACTCATAAAACATACACCTTCAGTGAGCAGAAATCATAATTGTCAGGTTGTAGCAAGAGCAGATCTCGTCCTCTGCAGACATCGTAATTGGCAGACAGCATAATTGTTAAGTCACACACACATCCATATTGTCCGTTTGAGGGCGTGCTCCTTCGAGGGAAAATGTAGAGGGCGCAATTGAGGGAATTGAGAGGGAGTAATTGAGGGAATTGAGAGGGAGTAATTGAGGGAGCAGAGGGAGCAGAGGGAGCAATTGAGGGAATTGAGGGAGCAGAGGGAGCAAAAGGGGTGCATTATCAACCTCACATACTACTAACAAGTAATAAGCTGAAACTCATTGTATGGATGTTTAATGTATATCTTGATCTAAAGATGGCATGGCATACTCGTAGAAGCAGTTTTGCCAACATTACCAATGCCCTATTAGAAAACATAGCCATTTTACATATTTGTGAATACATGTAAAGATCACAAGTGCACTCAATAAATTGTGCAATTGATGACACTTTTTTCCCGTTGAAAAGTGTCGGGCTAATAACCTTTTTTTCATTTTATGGACAAAAAACTGCCATTGGATCAGGCTAGCTTTGTCATATTGATTACAGGTTGTTTTTATAATATAATTTAAAATTAAAATTATATTTTATAACTGGAAATAAATGGTTATTAAAATTGTTGGTTACATTTGTAAAAAACTGGAATCGTTTCTTTAAATTATTTTTTAGAGCAAATTAAAACTTTTATTCAAAAATAGCACTCCTGAAAGAAAATGTAATATTATATTTAAAAAAATAATAATCGCCCTTTCATTACATAATTATTTTTTTTTTTTATTAATAAGGGCAATTACTGTAAACATTACTTCATCAAGTATGGCTTTAAGCCGAATGCATCATCTGCAACAAACACATAGGGGATCTTTGAGTGTCCTCTTCAGATAGCTCCTTCAATAAATTAGAAAAACACACCTGATCTTTTCTTCTCATAGCCAATTTCTAGACCACAATATTTTCTTTCTCTGCTGGGTTTTGTCTTCCAAAATCAAAACCAATGCCGCAGCAGCCTATTTTTCGTTTACTCAAGGACATTTCGGACGAAATCCATCAAAAATGGGACGAGGCGGGACGAGACAAGGCAGCCCAGAATAAGATACCGTACGACGGGTATACGCAATGTGCCCCTTGAATAATTGTAACCTGTACCTGGTTTGATTGCCAGAATGTGTGCAATTTTGATTGCATGCGCGTTGCGTTTAAATTGCCGCGTGTGACATGGAAATTGCGTCAACAAAAGTTGCCCCGAAGTTGCCCGGCGAAAATTGCTAGCAATTTAGTTGCCCGAAAATTGCCCCGTGTGACAAGGCCTTAAGGTTTACGTTACTTGACGCGTGTGTATTGTACTGTACATTCATGATGGAGGCTGCATAGAAACCTAGCTAGGATGATCCTATCGTTAGGTTATTCACATAAGCGGTAGGATACAGAGTGTAGAAAGAAACGTAAATTGCATGTTTCACGAAAAAAATAAACACATTGCACTGTATTGTTATTACGTAGGCCCCCTATGCCTTTGATAATAAAAAAAATACTGAAACTTACAGTGTTTTTGACCAATATTCTTGCCTTGTTTTAGTCTTCTCTGCGGTTCGATTCTGTCCACACGATGTGATCACGTATCATACATCTAATATGTTATTATGACGTTTTAATTCGTGTTGAAAACTTTTGCAATACAAACCTACGGCTGTTTCAGTTTCATTATCAGAATTGTGTGCGCAATTCTTGCTACATAGAACCATGATGGACAAGACATGAAAATTAAGAAAGGTAAGAATTCAATAAAAGAGGTGTGTTTATTTAATACGGACTGGCCTATACTCAAGTCTGAGAACCGGGTCATAGTTTTATGGACAATATAGGTGTACTTTAATACATTATGAAAACTACCGCGCATCTGCTATCCTGGATTCACGGCACAGAGCTTCAACACGTCAAAATTCAGGCACTTTATCTTGACGTGGCAGGAAAACCAAACGGTTGAACGGTTTTGTAAAGATGACGAACCCCTGTTTCATTTCATGTAAGATTCATAATGATTGGCCCAAAATCCAGGGATCATTTTTCTTTCAAATTTTCCTTCTAATGAATACCATTCTTACATAAAAGAACCATTCATTAGTCACGTGATGCATGCCTGCGTGGTGGCAGCGTGACCTCCATTTCCGAGTTCACGCATGGTCGACTCGCCTCGTCTCATCTGTTGCTTTGTGTGGGGGTATGCTGATTAAAGGTCAATTGTGCAGTCGGCTGGGCATGAAATCAACTAAATATATATTTTCTTTCATTTCTACAATGATGGATGCGCCATTCAGTTCAAGAGCAAGCAAGAACTCAAGAGTGCCGATCTGGAGGAATGCTCAAACCATGCTGATTAATTGCTGGATGTTTAAATATCAAAAGATATCATTTTCATGTCTGTCAAAAGCCCAAATCCACTATTGAAATAAAAATTGAAAAGAGAATTAGCTGTTTCAAACTGCTTACCAACCTAAAGGACCTGTAGTATAAATAGAGAATTAGCTGTTTGCAAACTGCTTACCAACCCAAAGGACCTGTAGTATAAATAGAGAATTAGCTGTTGCAAACTGCTTACCAACCTAAAGGACCTGTAGTATAAATAGAGAATTAGCTGTTTGCAAACTGCTTACCAACCTAAAGGACCTGTAGTATAAATAGAGAATTAGCTGTTGCAAACTGCTTACCAACCTAAAGGACCTGTAGTATAAATAGAGAATTAGCTGATTACAAACTGCTTACCAACCTAAAGGACCTGTAGTATAAATAGAGAATTAGCTGTTTGCAAACTGCTTACCAACCCAAAGGACCTGTAGTATAAATAGAGAATTAGCTGTTGCAAACTGCTTACCAACCTAAAGGACCTGTAGTATAAATAGAGAATTAGCTGTTTGCAAACTGCTTACCAACCTAAAGGACCTGTAGTATAAATAGAGAATTAGCTGTTGCAAACTGCTTACCAACCTAAAGGACCTGTAGTATAAATAGAGAATTAGCTGTTGCAAACTGCTTACCAACCTAAAGGACCTGTAGTATAAATAGAGAATTAGCTGTTGCAAACTGCTTACCAACCTAAAGGACCTGTAGTATAAATAGAGAATTAGCTGTTGCAAACTGCTTACCAACCTAAAGGACCTGTAGTATAAATAGAGAATTAGCTGATTACAAACTGCTTACCAACCTAAAGGACCTGTAGTATAAATAGAGAATTAGCTGTTGCAAACTGCTTACCAACCTAAAGGACCTGTAGTATAAATAGAGAATTAGCTGATTACAAACTGCTTACCAACCTAAAGGACCTGTAGTATAAATAGAGAATTAGCTGTTGCAAACTGCTTACCAACCTAAAGGACCTGTAGTATAAATAGAGAATTAGCTGTTGCAAACTGCTTACCAACCTAAAGGACCTGTAGTATAAATAGAGAATTAGCTGATTACAAACTGCTTACCAACCTAAAGGACCTGTAGTATAAATAGAGAATTAACTGTTGCAAACTGCTTACCAACCTAAAGGACCTGTAGTATAAATGCAAAATAGTAGTTATTGGTCTTATGTTTCTAACAAAGCAGGTTCTATCTCAAAGGCAACAAGGCATCTGCTAGGTTCGAAACGTAAGACCAATAACTACTATATTGAAATAAAAATAAGAAAAACATCATGCAACAAGAATTGTATAGAAAATTGGCAATATTACCAGAAAGGATTACCAGAAAACTTAATTGTATTTCAAGTCTCAAGCATTATAAAATGTCAATGTCATTTTGTATATTTGCTGATATTACTGAATGTTACCACATGATTTATATTCCATGTGTTATTTACCACAGTAATAGTACCATAGGAAAATTACCACAGCAATATTACCACAGGAAATTTGTTTCCTGTGCTTTTACCACAGGAATAGTACCACAGCAACACTACCACAGGAATAGTACCACAGGAAAAGTACCACAAGATTTTTTGAGTATTTTTTTTCTTGTTTCGTATAGGTAGGTATACATATTTTGAGGGGGGTATCTAAAAAATTCCCCCCTAATTGAACAGTGTCTGTAGTTTTGAACTAAATGATATTTATTTTTTCTGAGTGGTTTTAAGATGAACTATTAAACATCCACCAAAGTCTTGGCGAAAGAAAATAACCCATTTATTTAAGGTCTTATAGATGTTTATAAATAACATTCTGTTAAATTAACTTTCTTTTTAAGAGAAAAAAATTATGGATGAAAATTATGTTAATGAAAACTATCGAAAAACTGTATCTACAATAAATAAATAATAAGTTTCACTAACAATTATTTTCCTGGAGACAAAATCACAATTTCACAAACAAACATATCTCTGTTCCATTTTGCTACGAATATCAGGGTGTTAAGAATGGAAGTTTTGGATGACTGCACCTTGATCACTGCTTTCCATGCAAGTCTCACAATAATACTGGGAGAATGGCCCTCACGGTAGTTTTTGCCGGCGAGTGCGCCGCCATGTTGGGTTTTGGACGTCGTTAACAATAAATATACGGCGTAGTTCACAATCATACATGAAAAAATACACTTTTACGTTAGAAAAAAATAACTTTTAGAAGAATTCGATGATGAAAACTGTGACTAGATTTTCCGGCCAGCGGCAATGAATACCAACGGTGCTTTCTTGCGACCTTCGTATTTTGATATTTTCGATTTTTTTCAACCGAGTTTGGGTCACTGAATGATCGATTTCTTCACGAAGAAATAAACACATTGCACTGTATTGTTATTACGTATGCCTTTGATAATAAAAAATACTGAAACTTACACGGTGTTTTTGACCAATATTCTTGCCTTGTTTTGGTCTTCTCTGCAGTTCGATTCTGTCCACACGATGTGATCACGTATCAAACATCTAGTATGTTATTATGACGTGTTTATTCATGTTGAAAACTTTTGCAATACAAACCTACGGCTGTTTCAGTTTCATTATCAGAATTGTGCGCGCAATTCTAGCTACATAGAACCATGATGGACAAGACATGAAAATTAAGAAAGGTAAGAATTTAAAAGAGGTGTGTTTATTTAATACGGACTGGCCTATACTCAAGTCTGAGAACCGGGTCATAGTTTTATGGATAATATAGGTGTACTTTAATGCATTATGAAAACTAGCGCGCATCTGCTATCCTGAGTGGTTTTAAGATGAACTATTAAACATCAACCAAAGTCTTGGCGAAAGAAAATAAATCTCTTTACCACAGGAATAGTACCCCAGGAAAATTACCACAGCAATAATATCACAGGAAAAGTACACCACAAGATTTTTTAAAGTATTTTTTTCTTGTTTCGTATAGGTAGGTATACATATTTTGAGGGGGGTATCTAAAAAATCCCCCCCTAATTGAACAGTGTCTGTAGTTTTGAACTAAATGATATTTATTTTTCTGAGTGGTTTTAAGATGAACTATTAAACATCCACCAAAGTCTTGGGGAAAGAAAATAACCCATTTATTTAAGGTCTTATAGATGTTGTTAAATAACATTATGTTAAATTAACTTTCTTTTTAAGAGAAAAAAATTATGGATGAAAATTATGTTAATGAAAACTATCCAAAAACTGTATCTACAATAAATAAATAATAAGTTTCACTAACAATTATTTTCCTGGAGACAAAATCACAATTTCACAAACAAACATATCTCTGTTCCATTTTGCTACGAATATTGGAAAATTCACATAGGAACTATTATTTTTTGCAAATTTTATTTGATGGTTCTATTTCATTACAAAAAATATAGCGAAGGTCAATTGATCACATTGAAGGCGACGGGGCGGCGACGGGGCGACGTTTAGATAAGACTAATACAAATTATACTCCCTCAAACTGATCCAAAAATTGAAAAAAATGCAACGGGTACGTATACTTTAGGTTCATATGCGCTTTCTTTGTAAAAATTTAGATTTTCTTGAAAATCTGAAATTGGTTGAAAATTGCTGGATCTGAAGAATTCTTAATCGGTAGTGTTTATATTTTTAAACGTTTTAAATATGAGACATATACAATCGTTGGATTTTCAACCGTTTTAAGTGAAATTATAGATACAATTATCAGGGATATATCATGCTGATTGTAAACAATCAGCGAAATGACGTGTCGAGTTCAGGAATTTTTGCGGGATCCGACTGATTTAGTAGAGCTGAAAGAGTTTTTCTTAATCCGTGATTAAATTTGTCGAGGGACGATATCATCCTGAGCATTTTCACATAAATACAAAACATTCACCATATGAAAGCCCGTAATGTGACTTATTTTCTAAAACAAATTACGTCATCATAACGTCAGTAAATATCATTTTATTAACATTTTAGTGTGACACGGCGGTGGTTAAGACATCTCGACTCTTGTGACAACTCGACACGGACAACTCGACCCACGACACCACTCGAGCCTTGTGACAACTCGACCTACACAAAACTCGACCCACGAGTTGTCATACTAGCACTTCGCATTTTCATATAAGTACAAAACATGCACCATATCGTTATATGCAAACGTAAGTTAGTGCTTGTGAAATTGTATCTAGTTTGTTGTAAAAAATAAAAATCAGAGTGAAATGGTATGATTTACTGGAAAGTTAGTGCTTGTGAAAGTGGAAATATCACTTTAACCATGGAGGAAGGAAAACAGTTTTCCTTCCTCCATGCTTTAACCACCGATATTACCTGATACAAATATTAACCCAGATAGCACATGAACGTTGAAACAACGTTTTATTGATGTCTGCCCTAAACATTACTTTAACGTTACATGCAAACGTTAATTCAACCAGGCTTGGGCGATATCGATTTTTTTCATCCACGATATATCGGCAAACATATATCGCGATTTTCGATAGTATCGCGATTATTTTTTCATTCATGCATGACTGCTTTAGAGCTGATAACCACAGGTATGTACCCCTCTACAAGAATCACAATAAATCCTAAATTCGTTTGCATAGTGTGTATGTACTTCTGAAGTAGTTCGCTTTTGTGTCTCACTTCCAAAAGCTGAAAAGACTGTTCTAATTTTGTTTCCATGGAATTTCTTACTTGACTCACAATGGCGATTTTTTTTAATCGCGATATATTTTTTTAATCGCGATTTGCCGATATCTCGATAACTTAAAAAGGTTCTCGATATCGTAATCGAATAAAAAAGGTATCGCGATATTCGATATTATCGTGTTATCGCCCAAGCTTAAATTCAACGTTAGTTTGCTTATTTATTTAATGTTGGATCAACGTAGCATATAAATGACGAAAGATAGTGCATGAGAAAGTGCAAAATTTCAGTTTCACCACTGATATTACTCGATACAAATATTAAGGGATGGCCAGGGATAGCACATGAACGTTGAAACAACATTTTTTATTAGGAACGTTTTTTCATTAACGTTACTTTGCCGTTACATATGCAAACGTTAATACAACGTTACTTTGCTGATTGATATTACATTCAATCAACGTGAGCACGTGAACATTTGCCCTAAACGTTACTTTAACATTACATGTAAGCGTACGTTAGTGCTTGTGAAAGAGGATATTAGTTTAACCACTGATATTACTAGATACAAATATTAACCCTGATAGCACATGAACGTTAAAACAACGTTTGATTAATGTTTTCCCTTAACGCTACTATAACGTTACATGCAAACGTTAATTCAATGTTAGTTTGCTCATTGATATTACGTTCAATCAGCGTTAGCACGTGAACATTAAAACAACGTAACATTGTTTTGCAACATTACATTTGAACGTTAATTCAAAGTCTGCTCTGTTGTGACGATATTGTCTCTTCAAGCTAAAGTCTCCAGGTACGCCTTCAAATTTGAGAAATTATCGGGGAGGGGGTAATCGAATGCATGATCGAGAGCCGAATTCTCACTGGTCCATTCACCGTCACGTGCCAGATGCTATTTTTGCTGTTTACCTCGCGTCCGCGAGTATTCACGCACAGGGTAAATACGCATGCGCAGTAGTGCGTAGTAGACTGTCGCATCGGGGAACAGTCCCGGCGGGGAAATAGTCCCAACGATCTGTTCCCTGCATCCGGGAACATGCCAGCGGGGAACAGTAGTACGCACGCGCGAACATCGCCTTAGCTAGCTAGCTACGTACATACACATGAAAAGATGGCGGCACACGTAAATGTCGCGTTTGAATTTACCAAGCTCAGTGATGCCGAACTAGAGAATATTGTGAATATGTATGAGGTATAGTAAAACAAATATAACATGGTTTATTTCGGGTGGACAGTCGATATTAGCTCCCCTCGGTATTGGAAGTTGAGAAACTAGTTCCCTCGGCTTCGCCTCGGGAACTAGTTTCTCAACTTCCAATATCGACTGTCCACCCTCAAACCATGTTATATTTGTATACTGTCCACCCTCAAACCATGTTATATTTGTATAACAGCCTTCTAGCGGTTAATTTGCACCCAGTATCTTGATGTGAGCGTTGTGCGTACAAATTATGTGCGTATGTTATGGTACTAAACGCGCGTGTACTTCTGCCAGCCAATGATCGCTGGAGATATTCCGCGCGTACGCACATCAACTGCAAAATACGCAAAACGCAACGCACTGCACTACTACTATCGCTAGCGCTGTTCTTTCGCCCACAGTGGTCTAACAACATGTGCCCTCAAAGGCTCATGCACGGTGCGAATCAACGCTGTCCTCTCGATCAACTGCGATCTAACGACATGTTCCCTCAATAGCTCATGCCAGTGCGATATACTGTACATACAGTGTATAACTGCACTAGGCTAGGCCATTACTAGCCTGAAGATCTGACGTCACGCTTTGAGGCTCGTGAATTACGCCAAATATATCGGCCGTGCGGCCGCCATGTTTCCCCGGAGATTCAACTTTGGCCTTGGTCGCTAGCTAGCACGCGATCCTCGAAGCGTGACGTCAGATCTTCAGCACAACGTATCCAATGAAATCCCTTGAATGGTGCACCAGGAGCCTGTCTTAATGACAAGTTTAGGCCATTACATACCTTGCTGTCATTTTCGGCATCGTGAGCAAATGCTTCTACAAAGATTGTATCGTTTGGAAAGACATCGGATTGATGTAGCTCTGCCATCTCCCAAGATACAATCCCTAAAAAGGTGAACAATAACAAGTGTTATAAAAGTATTATCTTCAAGCAAAGGCTAGGCCAAAACAAAAAGTCTTCGGTTTCTGGTCAACGGTCGGCTTCAAAATCGGTGCGGTTACGCGCTTTTTTTCAGCCATTTTTTTAAAAATAATTTTTTTGTTTGTTAATACGTATATACGCGGCTAAGAGGGGCCTCACAAATTAGGCAAACATTCATACCCCTATGTGAAAAAGTCGTTTAAAGCACAGCACGGCAGAATTCCAATCGATCCAGCAATTTTGGCTGCAATTGGATCGTTTCATAGCCAAAAATAAAAAGAAAGAAAATTTAATGCCAACGCGCGGGTCTGAGCCGACGCGCGGGTCTGAGCCAACGCGCGGGTCTGAGCCGACGCGCGGGTCCGAGCCGACGCGCGGGTCTGAGCCGACATGCGGGTCTGAGCCGACGCGCGGGTCTGAGCCGACATGCGGGTCTGAGCCAACGCGCGGGTCTGAGCCGACGCGCGGGTCTGAGGCGACGCGCGGGTCTGAGCTGACGCGCGGGTCTGAGGCGACGCGCGTAGAGACCAGAAACCAGAGACTTTTTTTGGCCTCAAGCCAGCAAGGACGGATCCAGGGTCTCCAGAAAAGGGGAGGGGCACACTAAAAAAGAGGGGCACACTAAAAAAGAGGGGCACACTGCCAAAAAAAGGTAAAATAAAACAAGGTACATTAAATACACATGCACGGCGATTAAAATGGGGGAGGGGATTCCCTCTTTTGTTCCCCCTCCCACCCCATAGATCCGCCGGTATGCACTGTTGGCAAAATATCTGGTAAATATCCATACACTCCCGAGGACGATCAGAGCATACTGATCCAAACGTCGAGTTGTAACCACCAGTTCTTTTCAGAACTCTAATTACTACTCAAATGAGAATTTCACACGGTGTCACTGCAAACAGTTTTTACTTTAGTTGACTCATGCATAGAAACCAACCTGTGAAAGTTGTAGCCTAGTTCATTGTGTCGTTAACGAGAATATGTTGAAAATGCAGTTCAATTGTTTCTTGTTTCATTCTTAATGCCGGTTTTTACTAGAAACAATCGAACTGCATTTTCAATGCAATAAAAGCAAAGCAAAGGTTATAGAGGGCGAACTTCATTGTCACGTTACAGAAATTCGCATTAAGCATGGACCGGGGGCTTAACGTGGAATTTAGGGAATTTACACGACAATAAGCTTAACATTTCACAGGTTATTAATTGTTCTTAAGAAGCAGTTTTCCCATGAAACCGAATCAATATTGTATCTTCCTTTCTTCATTGTTTGATGGGAAACAATTTGTTCCAGTGGGCATTTTATCCGTCAACGATTCTGAACTGATATGGGAGACTTACATTTCTGTCGATGACCTGAAGTCTTTGACGATAAGACGGCAACGTAAGACGTGGAGGCTACGGTGGAAATTATGAGAAACACCAAGAATAGTTTCAACTCCGTAAAGGTTCTAAATTCGATCGATGACTGCAAAGCCATTTTAGTCAGTCGACAGAGGGAGCTTTCCTGATCACCTGAGAAAGAAACGATTCAAAAAGTCAAATCAGTAACATGGCGTGATGACAATCAATGACGATCAGAGAATTCTGATCGAAACGTCGAGTAATTCTTCTCAGTAAGATTTGTAGCTAGCTTTGCATGGCGGAAATGGATAAGTAAAGATTGTTTGCGGTGACACCATGTGAAAATTTTTCTTTTAAGCAGTAATTAATTATGAAAAGAACTGGTGGTTACATTAACTGGACGTTTCGATCAGTACGCTCTATCGTCTTCAGAAGAATTCTTCTCAGAACCCACACTACTGAAAAGACTTTTACATGGTTTCACCGCAAACCTCCCTGTGCATATAGTAGGGCTGTGCCGGATATCCGGGTATCCGGATACCCGACCGATACGGTCATTACCCGGTTCTATTTTTCGGTTCCAATTACCCGTAAACGACTTTTTAAAATTTGGACTTGAACTATGGAGGTCGAAAAGTGGACATCTGCTTTTCAGCTTTCTAAATAATGAAAAAGCAGATGGAACGTTGTTGGCTAGTGCATTTTTCTACTTTTCTGCTTTTCTTCCACCTAAAAAGTAGATTGAACATTTTGGTAACATTCATTTTTCTACTTTTCTGCTTTTCAGTTTCAAGAAAAGCAGATTTTACTTGTTTACCTACACTGGCGGTCAAAAAGTGGACATCTGCTTCTCTGGTTTCCTACAACCAGAAAAGTAGATCGAACGTTTTGGACAAATCCGTTTTTCTGCTTTTCTACTAGCCGAAAAGCAGATTAGACGTTTTGTCACACAGTGGCCTAAAAGTGGACATGTGCTTTTCTGGTTTCCCACAACCCGAAAAGTAGAACGAACGTTTTGGACAAATCCATTTTTCTGCTTTCCTGCTTCCTGAAAAGCGGATCGAACGTTTTCTCAACAGTGGCCTAAAAGTGGACAAGTCTGCTTTGCGCTTGAAGAAAAGCAGATTGAATGATTTGATAAATCTACTCCCCTATCCACACTCTAAAAAAATTCTTTGTAAATTGACAGAAAGTGCTGTCATTAGTTGCCGGCACTTTGCCTGTTATTTTATTTAACCGTTAATTTTGTAAAATATAATTACAGACCTGTTATTATTTTGCTATAGAAAGCCAAACACATGCACATTTACTACACAACTGCTGTAAAAAAATATTAAAAAATCGCAGAATTCGACTGTATTTGTACAAATTCTATGGTATGAAAGTATGGGTAAAATGAAAAAAAAAATATGTGAAAATAAATACAATAATATTGACAGATACAGGTTTATTTACATCAAAAAACATGTAAAAGGAAAAAACAGACAAAAAAATCTGTGTAAAAATACAGAATTTTTTTACAGGGCACAAAATAATGGACTAATCCTACCGTGACAATACATGTCCGACGTAGGCGCCAGGTAGGCGCGTTCCGTTTGATCTGTGATGTGCCGCTCTCTGTTTTTCAGCAACGGTTATCGCATGGCATCGTTGGTATAAATTTACTCCTTTATCCACAAAATAATGGACCAATCCTACCGTCACAAAACATGTCCGACGTAGGCGCCAGGTAGGCACGTTCCGTTTGATCTGTGATGTGCCGCCCCCTGTTTTTCAGCGCCGGTTATCACATGGATCGCTTTGGTGCATTGGAAGGATTCGTCCATTATTTTGTGGATAAGGGAGTAGATTTATCAAATCATTCAATCTGCTTTTCTTCAAGTGCAAAGCAGACTTGTCCACTTTTAGGCCACTGTTGAGAAAACGTTCGATCCGCTTTTCGGGAAGCAGGAAAGCAGAAAAATGGATTTGTCCAAAACGTTCGTTCTACTTTTCGGGTTGTGGGAAACCAGAAAAGCAGATGTCCACTTTTAGGCCACTGTGTGACAAAACGTCTAATCTGCTTTTCGGCAAGTAGAAAAGTAGAAAAATGGATTTGTCCAAAACGTTCGATCTACTTTTCTGGTTGTAGGAAACCAGAAAAGCAGATGTCCACTTTTTGACCGCCAGTGTAGGTGAACAAGTAAAATCTGCTTTTCTTGAAACTAAAAAGCAGAAAAGTAGAAAAATGGATGTTACCAAAATGTTCAATCTGCTTTTTCATTATTTAGAAAGCTGAAAAGCAGATGTCCAATTGAACAATGGAATGTGTACACTTTCCACAGACAATTATCTTTAAATTCAAGATATTGCACTCCAATAAAGAAAAGATCGATTTAAGTATGGTATCTTCTGTATATAAAGTCAATTTGTAACATTTACAGTACATGTATTTGTACACCACCGGAGGCATGTTTTCAACAAAAATGAAAACGGGTATCCGGGTATCCGAAGTTTCCTGATTTCGGGTATCCGGTTCCAAAAATATCCGAAAACGCACAGCCCTAGCATGTAGCCTTAAGTTTTATCTATATTATACATTTAAGATCATACGACTTCACGAAACACTTCCAGCTCATGCATATAGTTGTCTCAAATGAAACACCAGAAGTAATTATTAAGATGTCCACCGTACTGTTAAAAACAAATCGTTGTTCATTTACAGCAAGTTGTTTTGTCAATTGGCATTACGGAGGCTTCTTTATTATACAGGAGATTCTTTGTTATACAGCAGAATTTTCCCTTGTGCGTTAACAGCAGAGAATAGGAACGTAACCATTTAGAAACTGCACATTTCTGTATATTCACAGGAAAATCTGAAAAATGTTTGATTGTTTTCAACAGAAAAAGAAACTCATGTGAACTCACACAATTGTTTACAGTACAGAAGAAGAACGGTCGTCTTGAATTGACCACCGGGATTAAAGTTACTCTCTTCCGTCGGCCCACCTTCCTTGGGCTTGGTCTTCAGTGCTCGCTTTTCGAACGAGTGGTTGATCGCAAACAAAAGTCCAAATTTTCGGCTGTTAAAATTAACTTTTTTTTAAAAATATTGTACACGTCGTCTCAAATTAGCGTTTTGAAGGGCTCCTGTGGACACAAAACCTCGTCATAAGACAAAAACAAACGGCATATATCTTTTGGCGAAGTTCTTGTAGCTCTGAATGTACTCGAATTCATGTACGAAACATCGGTTCCATGGGCGCCTTAATATCGACCGGAGATGCAAGTGTGCTATAATCTTTGTCAGGTTCCGTGTTCACAGGTGTACGATCCCAGCACCGATAGCGACTTTGTTTTTCTGCAGTAAAGCATTGCCACTGTACAAATCACCTAAGCATTTTGTGTACTGTTTAAAAAATGGTTTTTACAATTTAAACACACAAAATAAGCGCGTTTAGGAATGCGTTTAAATGCTAAACGGTCATCCTCTGTACATGTCACAAAGCTAAACGTGCTTAGCTTTTTGACACCTGTTCATATGGTTTTTAGCATTCAAACACACATCACAGAAAAAGCACAATCTAAATATGTTTTAGGCTAAACATGTGAAAAAAGTGAGTACAAGCTTAGTGTTTAGAAATTTTTGACTTTTTTTTTACCTTTAAATAAATCCTCCACAGTCGTGAATTACTATTATAAGTCTACAAAAAGGCTTTACTTCTAAATTAATGTTGTTGTTTAATTAATATACATCGTTTTGGCCAAGTTTATGTTGTGACAAATTTGGTTGCAATAGACGTTATCGCACTGCCGCCATCTTTGTCTGATTCACTGCGTACACAATGACAATGACAGTTCTAGGGGTAGAGGACTTTGTCCCTGGCAGACTTTGTCCTTGCTGGCGGGAGCACCCCGGCCATTGTGTTGGCTCTGTGAAGTGGTCCTTCCACCATGTTTCAGGCTTAACAATGGTTGGCCACTTGGGGGGGGGGGGGTGTCTCAGCAGGGTCATAGGTGTCTTGGCGGTGTTTGTATCGTCATGGTAGTTTCTAAACTTTTATATGCAGTCTCTCAGAAGGGTACATGTTTCAAACACGTTTGCAGGTCGTGGCCGTTTGGTAGTTAGGGTCCCCGAACCCAGTGGCGCACCCAAGGGGGGGGGGCTTGGGGGCTCGAGCCCCCCCCCCCAAGGGCCCGCTGATGTTTTATTTTTTTTTTAAAGAAGGAGCCAGGAAAGAGAGCAAAATCTGAGCCCAAGTCTTGTCTACAGAGGAGTTCGGCAAGGAGTATAGGGCAGTGGTACAAGGGATGGGGACTCAGGAGACTCAAGCTGCCCTCCAAAAGTTTTCCATTTATTCCACTCACTATTATATTTTACGGCGTTGCGTATGCATGTGCATGTAAGCTTGAAGGGCCACCAGTATATATAACAAGCATTTTTACACATTCTCCCCCCCTGCCATGGTGCACCCTGATCAGGAGCAGCTTTACTTAATTTTATTTTCATTTTCTGTTGTCCGTTTCTCTTGTTGAGGTCGTTGACTGTCGTTGAGGTTACTCGTAAAATTTAAACACGCCCGCATTATAATCAACTCCTTTCCAGTTTGTACACAATGGCCCAGGATTGGGTTTTAATTTACAAAGATTATGTGACACTCTTTTTTAGCAAACACCGATTGGATAATATTGGGATTTGGTTTTGCCGCCAAATTCGTGTTTGAAAAATTTAGCTCCGCCGGAATGATCACAAACTTTACGTCCACGCAATGAAAGTATTTAACTATAGAAATCTTGCAGACGAAACAAGCTCAAGTTCTTTACATCAAGAGGAGGAAATTATATGGAAGGTAAAACCCTACGAGTCCGAATCATGCCATAATGTCTTCTTTTTATGACTAGAAACCACCAGGAAACATTTAACATGTGCCGTAGGTTCACTGACGAGCACGACTAGGGACATGGCTGCAGCCGCGCCAGCGGTTATGGTTTGGGTCAGCCATGTCTCTCCCCATTATTGGATTTCAAATAAAAATATTTTGAGCCCCCCCCCCCAATCAAATCCTGGGTGCGCCACTGCCCGAACCCAAGGGTAATACCTAGGGAGGCTGACCCAATCAACAAGAGTTAAATGTCGGCGTAGTTGTACTGCCATGGACATCTCAAAAGCTTTTGATCGGATATGGCATAAGGGGCTCATACACAAGCTGAAGTCCTATGGTATTACTGGCCCTTATCATGGAATCATCTCCAATTTTCTAACTAATCGTCAGATTAAGGTTGTGCTTGATGGTCAATCATCCTGTTTAAAAAAAATTAATTCAGGAGTTCCGCGGGGATCTATTTTGGGCCCCACTCTTTTTCTTTTGTTTATCAATGATCTGCCGGATGCTCTTCAATCACAAGTATCTTTGTACGCTGATGACTCCACCCCTTTCTGTTCATCACTTGGCAGACGAGATGCATCTCGTACTGAACTCTGCTCTGTGCTTGACAGGGACCTCGCACACTGGTTTTGGCTTGGGGTCAGGATTGGATTGTCACCTTTAATGACCGCAAGACAAAACTGATTATTTTGTATCAAGATCTAAAGATAGGAACTTTCCTGCCGTTCACATGGGGCCTCAGGTCTTAGCCTACTCAGAAGACCTTCGCATATTGGGTATGAACATCTCTTCAGATCTTAGTTGGGGGAAATATATCTCTGGTATTGCTAAGTCTGCCGCTATGCGTGTTGGTTGCCTGTCTCGTGCTAGGAAATTCATCCCTCCCAGTGCTCTCTTGTATTTATACAAGACTTCCATTCGACCACTTATTGAGTACTGTTCGCACATTTGGGCAGGTGCCCCATATTGTTATCTTCGGATGTTAGACAAGGTTCAGAGGAGATTATGTTATCTGGTTGGAGAGGACTTGGCTGTGTCTCTTGACTCTCTTGGTCACCGTCCCAGTGGGCACACGATGTCTTAAAAGACGTCGTTTTACGGTTGTTATCTAGTCGTGTGTACTACAGTGGTCGTGACTAAAAAACGACGTCTTAAAGACGTCTTTCTCCCTATCCGGAACTTATCCCCACCCGCCAAAAAACAACAAAAAACACGACGTCTTTATATGACGTCGTTTTACGGTCGTTATCAAGTCGTGTGTACTACAGCGGCCGTAGCCCAAAAAACGACGTCTTAAAGACGTCTTTCTCCCTACCCGAAAACTCATCCCCACCCGCCAAAAACAACAAAAAACGCGACGTCTTTACGACGTCGTTTTACGGTCGTTTTCTAGTTGTGTGTACTACAGCGGCCGTGACCAAAACGCGAATATTCTATATCTATGCCTTATTGGTCGAAGAAACTCGCGCCTTGTCACGTGAGCGTGGCACCCAGTACCGCAGTAAAGCCCAGTTCATACTTCCTGCGAATGCGAACGCGAAGCGAATTTGACGTCACAAATCTATATTCGCAGCGAAATTCGCAGGAAAGTTGAACACATTTCAACTCTGTTGCGAATTCGCTGCGAATTTTGTGACGTCAAATTCGCTTCGCGTTCGCATTCGCAGGAGCTTAACGCGCCTGTTTAAAACAATTTTTTTTAATGCAACGTGGATCCGGAGGCCATTTTTTTTTGTGGATCAAAATTGCCATTGCCGTTATTATTTGATAGAAAAATTAATTGTTTTCATTTTAAACAAAAAAGGGCACTGTGTAAAATAAATGTTGGTTTTAAAACGAAAATGGCAATTTTGGTTTTACACAGTGCCCTTTTTTGTTTAAAATTAAAACAGTTAATTTTTCTATTAAAATAATACCTAAAATGGCAATTTTGATGTAAAAAAAAATTGCTGCCCGGAGAAATGCATGAATGGAGTAGCCCTTCCCAGTGGGCACACGACTTCTTTAAGACGTTTTATAGACGTAAATTATTGACGTCTTATAAATGTCTTATTTTGGTCGTATATGCAAAACAAAACGACATCTTTTTCTGACGACTAAACGACGTCTTTTCCCGACGTCATTTAGTCGTTAGAAAAAGACATCATTTAGTCGTCAGAAAAAGACGTCGTTTAGTCGTCAGAAAAAGACGTCGTTTAGTCGTCAGAAAAAGATGTCGTTTTGTTTTGCATATACGACCAAAATAAGACATTTATAAGACGTCAATAATTTACGTCTATAAGACACCAACTTTAAACAAGGTCGCGTCTTTTGAAATTTGGCAAGTCGACTGGAGGTGTACGATCAAAGTGAGTGCAAATGCCAAATGACCTCAATGAACAAAGATCACACATCAATCTACAGTCATGGCTTTACAACATGACACGTTTCTGGGTGAATTCATCGAAACCCGAAGTGTAAAAAGCGTCTTCAATGTGCATTAAATATTGAGCATATTCCGTAAAATTTTACAGATCGAGAGAAGCTAATTATTGGTCCATTTTTGACGTTATTGTACGTCTTTCATGAATTTTTTTCTTGAAAAATCAAGCATAGGAGGGTAGTTAAACTCACGAAGAACAGTTTCATGGTGATTATACCTGAGCAAACCCAAGTAACGGCCTCTGGGCAGCAATTCAAAAAAGGTGAAATATTGCTATTGATTACATCTTCGCTGTTTAAATAATGGATTTGGAGTGCATAGAAAGGAAAAAATCCTTAAATTAATTTAAAATGGAAGAGTGAACAGAATATATGTATTAAATATTGGTTCATATTG
The DNA here is from genome assembly GCA_029582265.1 of Zoroaster sp. YZ-2022. Classification (NCBI taxonomy): domain Eukaryota; kingdom Metazoa; phylum Echinodermata; class Asteroidea; order Forcipulatida; family Zoroasteridae; genus Zoroaster; species Zoroaster sp. YZ-2022. The sequence goes on from CM055817.1 coordinate 53,818,239, forward strand.
GCTTATAAACTCAAATCATTCCCGGTTTTTTTATATTCTAACGTTATTAAAAAATTATTTAACCCCCCTTACAATGAAAACGCCCACAATCTAATCCGTGTGTGTATGCACACGCATACACAATGATGTCATCCCAAAAACCGTAACGGGTTTCCCAGAAATCTTTTGTTTAACAACGCTAAAGCCGCAGGGGAATCCCACCGTTTAAAAGTTAGCTACTGGGTTTGCTCAAATAACAAAGTAATAATTAGTTAAAATAAGAGTTCTTTCACCTATCATACTTTTTATGTCTCAAGGAAAATTCATCTTCAGGAAGAAAATCCGCTTTGAAATATTACCTTTTTCAGCTGGCGCGCTCTTGTCAAGGGCCAGTGTTGTGCACAAAAAAACTTCAAGGAAATTCGCGCGTTTGCCCATATTGCTGTAATGTTAGTTCAATATTTGCAGACGACATATTCTTTCTAATCCTATTGGTTAAAAATTCTCTTTGAAATTAATTTTCAGTATGTAACAGGCGTTTTTATCAATGAACTCCGTGACGGAAAAAAAAGTAAAGGTCACGTTATGAATATGCATTTTTGTATGACCCTTCAAAACTCGTGCATGCGCCCAAACCGCATGTCGCCTGCAGAGCATTTTGAACAGCGGTGAAGACGTCTTAAAGACGTCGTGTTCCCACTGGGGTAGAGCACTGGGGTGCCCACTGGGGTAGAGCTTGTCTGTTTTACAGATATGTCTCTGGACGCTGCTCCTCCATTAAGAACACACTTTCGTACAGATTGTCCTCTATTAACCCCATCGGAGTGGGGTTTGTAAAGAAAAAGTTAAGCAAGTTAATCACCCTTCAATTCGCACCTTCACCCAAGGTTTGTTTGAAGGCGAATTAGTTTGAATCTCGCTCGGTAGCCAACGCAGCGTGAGGTCACTGCCTGTAATCCAATGCAATACATGTGTGTGTGAGTTGGTTTTGTGTATAAGAGTGTGCAGTGTATATGTAAGGGGTATAGAGTCATGTGCATGCTCAGATGAAAATCCTATAGGAAAGAAAGAATAGTGAATCCATCCCAGATCCTGTTATACTGTTAATATAATATGATCCTCCTAAATAATAATAAATCAATCCTTGCAAAGAAAACTAACATAATATTCATTTTATCATGGAGGAATGTTCTCAAGTTCCTTCCTCCGTGATTTTACATAGTGTATTGTTCCAGATAAGTACATGTAGTGTTGTAGCGGGGTAAGCTGCACAGATTTGTTTTGGCCGCATATTCAAAGGAAACGGTGAATTTGCGGAAAAGGGGGGTTCAGAGAAAAAGAAAGATTTCCCTAAAGTTTGAAGACTAAAAGCGATTTCAGTTAATTTGTTTCCTGATTTCCTTTTTTTTAATTTTATTATTTATATTTTAAAGAAAGTTACAGTTGCTTTAGAACCCATCTATTAAATCGCTGGCTCTTACTTGGCTGTGAACACTCATTTTTATGGGGTATACTGTAGACGCATACTTTGGAAAGGCAAACAACATGTAGGCGTGAAAGAAAAAAGTGCAGATCCTTTCTTGTATTTTTAGTCATATGAAACGTATTGAAATAAGTCACAATGAGGGTTGCGCTTGGATGATTTGCAAAAAGCATAGCTAGTTTTCAAACTGCAACTTCGTAACGGATGAACGGACTGGACGGATGAATAACTTTGAATATGTCTGTTTTATAACAGAATATGCAGGGACCGCAACCCTCATTAGGCCACAAAAAAATTGTTGATTTGCCCTCCAGTGAAAATATTTGAAGGGGTCGCTCGGTCGGGATTTTTATTTTATTATTTTTTTTCCTCCTTGACTGTCATTTTAAGATTGAAATGCATTGGAACTGAAACCACATACCATGTTTTTCAAAGACAATGATCTAGCAGTATGCACAAGTACCTAAAGAATAAAAAGACATCACACATTCAACTTTATAATAATCTTTCAACAACTTTATTTCAACATTTCATACACTTGTTTCTAGCACTTTTGTTCTTAACAACTTTATGCATCCCATTGGTTGACATGATATTAAGACATTTGTATACCTATCAGCAAGGAATTTTGCTTCAGAATAAAAGTATCCCAAGCATTTTTGTTGTACTTTTCGCTGTGATTGACACAGCAAATTCATCCATATTGCGTGCAATGCTCAACATGCAACATGTGAGTGGCCATTCGATTTGAAAACGTGTAGATCGAGTCGCAATCGTTGACACACGTACAGTCCGGGGAGCCAGTGCACAACGTGTGAGGGCCATTTGATTTGAAAACGTGTAGATTGAGTCGCAATCATTGACATACAAAACAGTGCGCGAAGCCAGTGGAAAACATGTGAGGGGCCATTCGATTGGAAAACGTGTAGATTTGAGTCGCAATCGTTGGCACACAGTGTGTGCGAAGGCAGTGCACCATGTGAGGGCCGGGGCCATTCGATTTGAAAACATGTAGATTGAGTCTTGGGTACCAGTCAATTTACCGGTAAAAAAAGTGGAAAATTTCACAAATCAAACGTATTATGTTTTATACACAGAAAATTGGTAAGTTTCATTAATAAATAGGCCTATGAATGACGGGAAAAAAAAGAAGAAAACAAAAAAACCGACCCGAGATTTCAGCACTTTTGGGTCGGTCGGTGGAGGGCAACTCAACATCGTTTTTTTTTGGCCTTATCAGCGTTATATTATCACTGTATTGCAATAAGATTATCTCACGAAAATGGTCAAAAGCGTGCGTTACCGCATAATCACCACCTGAAATGCTATATTACCATTGGTTACAGCAGGAGCCCCATTCTAGGGCCAATACACTGGACTCCCTCTGTATCCTTGCCCCTAACCCCACGTGTACAAACAAAATGAGCGCTTTTTCTTTATTTTCAACTTTTGATCTGCTAATTATTACAACCTCAAACTTGGTGATTAGGTAACCTCGCCCAAGCAGGAGCGATTTAGTCAACTTTTGATCTGCTAATTATTACAACCTCAAACTTGGTGATTAGGTAACCTCACTCAAGCAGGAGCGATTTAGTCAACTTTTGATCTGCTAATTATTACAACCTCAAACTTGGTGATTAGGTAACCTCACCCAAGCAGGAGCGATTTAGTCAACTTTTGATCTGCTAATTATTACAATCTCAATTTTTGTATTTCGGTATTGCTTGCCCAAGCAGACACTTGAAAGTTTCGAAATATTTTTGAAATTTAGATAAAAATAATAGTAACATTAAAATTTCACCACAATTACTGATCTCACAATAACAAACTTCAGGCCAAAAGTGTCTGCTTACCTAAATACAGAAATTGAGATTGTAATAATTAGCAGATCAAAAGTTGAAAAATCGCTCCTTTTTAGTATCGTCCATGTAAGTGAATCGCCGCACTCGTGAAATGACGCACTTACCTTGGCTTTTCAATTCCCAACGCGCGCGTGATTTAAGTGACGTGCAACCACTTGCATCCTTGTCTTTAGTGTCTAAAGTTTAACTGAATTTACTAGACACAGATTCTCCGGGACACACATGAGCCCGCAGAAGTTTATTGAATGACCGTAAAGCGACCTTGTAGTTCGCCCTCTGTCGTCTAGTATCTAAGCAAGCCATGTCATGTGATAAGTTTGCGGTCGCTTTTTTTGTTTAAGTGCTACGGAGCCCCAAACAGGACATATTTCTTATAAAAAATGCGGCCGATAGGCTGTTTCTTACATTAAAAAGTGGATAATCAGCTGCTTATTATTTACAATGTAAATCTGATTTGGCACATTAAAGTCAAAGAAAATGTGTGAAAATTCAATTTCCTAAAAAATATTTGACTGGAATATTTTAATATATGTATGAAACCACACGATAAATTATCTGAGTAATGGGAATATTGGCTGGGCTATGCTGAAAAAAGTCTGTAAAAAGGTCTTAAAATAACAATTAAAAAATCACTAATTCGGTATTATATATCAGTGTTCATGTGATAATTGCAACAATTCTTTGGAATATACATCAATTCATGAGGTTTTATCTTTTTTTCAGAGCATGTGTCAAAGTCCTCCGACCAAAACCTGGTGGAATGGCCGTTGTTATCGTCTATACTCACCCACAGTTATGATCAATACTTACCTTTCCGTCCATGATAATGGCAACACCATCCGAGGAGCCGCGAAGAAGTTTGGGTTGCCTGAAGCAATCCTACGTCGCCGAGTAAACGGAACGGTTGGGGTAGAAGTAACAAGGTCAGGAGCACAACCTGGATGAAGAGGCCCATCTGGCCCATCTGGTTAACCACATAGAGTATATGGCAGCCTGTGGATATGGCTACAGCAGGACAGAGATCATTGATCTTGCAACAGTCTATGCCATCATCCTGAATAAGAGGGACTGTGACCATCCCTTGTCTCAAACATGGTTCACCAGAGTTAAAACTTAGGAGGCCAAGGAGTTTAGAACTCCATCGAGCCAAAGCGACCTCAAAAAGCGTAGTTGCATCCTACTTCGCAGAACTTGAAACTGTTCTCAAGAAATACAACTTAGCCGATCATCCAGAGCGCATCTACAATGTGGATGAAAAGGGATTAAAGCATAATCATACACCTCCATGTGTTGTGGCCTCAGCATCATCAAAGGCTCCGCCAGCTGTCACATCTGAAAAAGGTTCCACAATTATCGTCATAGGATGCGGAAATGCTCTAGGCCACCAGATCCCTCCATTTTTTGTATTTCCTGGGAAGAGGATGAGGCAAGAATTAATGACAGGCAGTACACCTGGAGCAGGGGCCTCAGTAAGCGACTCGGGATGGTCTAACTCAATTATCTTCATGGAATATCTTGAGAACCATTTATTGAAATATGCTCAAGGAAGAGTTGATGATGAGATGCTCCTTCTCCTCTACGATGGTCACAGGTCACATATCTCCATCCCTCTGATTAACTGGGCAAAACAACATAACATTCTTCTGTTTGTTTTGCCACCCCACACAAGCCACGTCCTACAGCCGCTAGATGTTGGTTGCTTTGGCCCATATGAACGTATCTACAATCATGAGTGCCATAAATATATGCGGAAACATGCATGCACCGGGCTTGACAAGTATGCCATATGCGAGCTTGCGTCTAAGACGTATACAGCGGCATTATCACCTGTTAGCCATAGATGAATCTGTCTTTTTTCCCAGCAAGGTTCTGAACAAATCTTCCTCCAGTGAAAAAGACAAACTACAACCTCCAAAAATCTCAGATATCGACAATCAAACAATGCCCAGCGATGGAATGATAAGTGACACAACCAAGGAGAAAGACCATGAAGAGCAAGCTCCAGGACCTGACAAGAATGAGAATGATAAAAAAAAAATTAAGAAGCGGGAGGAGAATCTTTGTAAGAGAGAGAAGGCTTCAAAGAAGCGAAGATGTCTCAGTTATATTGTTGCAGGCAAAGCTATAACTGAAGATGACACCATTCGAAAGATAGAAAACTATCACCTGGAAAATGCACCCAAGAAGCCCAAGACATCAAGCAAATCAGCACCAAAGAAAACCACTCGGAAATCATCATCCCAGCCCGGTCCATCAGGAACAACAGAGAGATGTCAATTCTTGCCAGAAAATGATTCAACGGATGAGGAAATAGAAGAGAGTGAGAAGTGCTGTGTGTGCCACCTGTACAGTACAGACCCACAGAACTGACTAAGTCAGACTCGATCTATTTCACTTCATGGGGTCAATGCATGTATGACAACTGTGGCCATTGGACTCACCTAAGATATTGCTGCGAGATGACAAGGCTGAGGGCTCGAGACATATTCTATTGTCCTTGTCATGGTATACCCTGTATGCCACTATCCGAGGAATGAACATTGAGAATATGACCCCCGTTATCAATTGAGGACATTTTGTGGTACTTATTAAAGCCAAATGAATTCCGGTTTCTGGTCATAGGTCGGCTTCAAAATCGGTGCGTTGACGCACATTTTTTTTGCTAGCAGGGAAATACGTGTCATTAATTTATGTTATACGTGGGGAACACATTCCCCATATACAAAAGGAAAGGCCTCACAAATCGGGCAAACGTTCATACCCCTATGTGAAAAGGTCGTTTAAAACACACCATGACAGAATTACAATCGATCCAGCAATTTCGGCTGCAATTGGATATCGTTTTATAGCAGAATTTTTTGTTTTTTAAATGCCGATGCGCGCGGGTCTGAGGCGATGAGCGCGGAGGCCAGAAACCGGAGACTTTATTGTTGGCCTAATGCTGAAACTTTTAAAAGGCAAATGAGAAACTAAATGGCACATAGCTGGGGTGAATTCAGAAACCATATGAGGAAGGAATAGCATACATAATAGGGGGAAGGCCGGGCTTACAGGGGTAGGGCATAGAGGAAGTGCTGAACCTGCTACAGGGTAGGAAAGGGGGTGGAGCGGTTCTGCGTATTTATGGTAAAGCCCATCTTTGTAGACATGGAGCTAGGGGATAAAAGGGCCATGGTGAGAGAGAAAAGCAGCGAAGGGCCAGGGGCCTGCATTTAGCCCCAAGTAAGTTTACAATTTTTTTTAATAACTTTAATTTAAAAATGAATTGTACTTATTGTGATTTTGTTGGTACAAATGACAGTTATAATTATTTTTTCTAATTAAATTAATCTAACATAACAGTTTAAATCACTTCAGTTAACAACATTAAAATAAATAAAAAATTCGAATAATATTTTCTTTAAATATATTTCACAATTGTAAATTGAAAACAAGCAATAAAAGATTAAAAACATTTGTTTTTATTTAAAGAAATATACTGTTTTGCCTTCATGAACTTGACTCATAAAAAACACACACTGGGTAGCCAGTCATGGCCACAGTAGTTTTTAACGTTGCGCCGGGTGCGTCATTATACCAACATAAATTTCAAGCCGCCTCCAAACGTAACCGTGAAGATTTTCTCCGCTCCTGACCAAAAAAGAAGAGATCCAGCTTTGTAAATCAGTATGGTACAAGGTAGTGTGGTAATAAAACAAAATTTATTTCAAAATCTATGGATTTATTCGTTAGTTACTGTCAAGATATGTATAAAGCCTTATGTGCGTCATTTAGGGTAAATCGAGGATACATGTGGGGCTTGAGCCAAGGATATGGAGGGAGTCCAGTGTATTGGCCCTAGGATGGGGCTAGTACAGCAGCAGCAACAACAACAATAACAACAAATAACAAACATGCAAGCAAACAAACAAACAAACAAATAAATAAACAAACAAACTGACCTGCAATAGAGAGTTCACTTGCCAGCATAACAAGCTCGTGTCCGTTGATAACATTCGCAAAGCAACATTTAGCTAAGATACAAAGTGAACACAACAACACAACCAAACCAAGATGGCGAGCCATATCCCTTCCAGCTGATTAGTTTTCCCTTCTGATGAGAAGTCCACAATTAAGTAAGATAGTTGGTCACTTACCCGCTGCGGAATTGGTGTTACGAAAAAGTTCAAAACTTTGACTAGATCCTTCTCCAAACTGCATTTTGTTGAAGTAATCAGTGCATTTGAAACAAACAAATTGAGGGTTGAGTACGCTATCTTTGCTGAATCTTCTCGCTTAGCGTACAACGTGCACTAAAATGCGCGCTTGAGTTATTCTCATTTCCCACCATAAGCCATGAAATGGGTAGATATAATAACCGAGTAATTTGTTGTCATCAATTCTTGTTGATTTAAAGATCACCTTAGACATTGTTTGACGAATCAAGTTAGCTGGATAATTAACTAAAGTCATCCTTTTCTTTTCTTTTTGGAAATGAGAAAGTTGACGGAATGTCAGAAGTCACTGTTTATGCGATGAGCGATTCGACCACAAAAACGAAGATGAGTAATATAGCGTGTGCCCTGACAAGACGCTACACTCACGCACGCGCCCGAGTTCGGCGGCGTAGCCCAGTATATTTCCCCTGTCACTCCTCCAGCACGTGCACGCGTGATTTTTACTCTGCCATTATGCACAACATATATTTATGTTTCTGTACATTACCTCATTTGAAAGTTAATAACTTAATACTAAACATACATTATAAACATTTCAATTATCGATTTATTTAAATAATTATTCAATATTAAATACAGCAGTTCATGGTATGC